>JAIOJX010000004.1:29682622-31160122 GCA_022376925.1 Tragulus kanchil
AGAGGAGAGGAAGAGGGAGAGGGGAGAGGGAGAGAGGAGAGGAAGAAGGAGAGGGAGAGAAAGAAGGAGAGAGAGAGGAAGAAGGAGAGAGAGAGGGAGAGGAAGAAGGAGAGAGAGAGGGAGAGGAAGAAGGAGAGAGAGAGAGATAGAGGAGAGGAAGAAGGAAAGAGAGAGAGAGAGAGAGGAGAGGAAGAAGGAGAGAGAGAGGAGAGGAAGAGGGAGAGAGGAGAGAGAGAGAGAGAGAGAAGGGGAGAGAGAGAGAGAGAGAGGGAGAGAGGAGAGGAAGGTGGAGAGAGAGAGAGAGGAAGAAGGAGAGAGAGACAGAGAGAGAGGAAGAAGGAGAGAGGGAGAGGAAGAAGGAGAGGGAGAGAGAGAGAGAGGAAGAAGGAGAGGGAGAGGGAGAGAGAGGAGAGGAAGAAGGAAAGAGATAGAGGGAGAGAGGAGAGGAAGAAGGAGAGGGAGAAGGAAAGGGAGAGAGGAAGAAGGAGAGAGAGAGAGAGGAAGAAGGAGAGAGAGACAGAGAGAGAGGAAGAAGGAGAGAGAGAGAGAGAGAGGAAGAAGGAGAGAGAGAGAGAGAGAGAGAGAGAGAGAGAGGAGAGGAAGAAGGAGAGAGAGAGAGGAGAGGAAGAGGGAGAGAGGAGAGAGAGAGAGAGAGGAGAGGAAGGAGAGAGAGAGAGAGGGAGAGGAAGAAGGAGAGAGAGAGAGGAGAGGAAGAGGGAGAGAGGAGAGAGAGAGAGAGAGGAGAGGAAGAAGGAGAGAGAGAGTGAGGGAGAGAGGAAGAAGGAGAGGAGAGGAAGAAGGGGGGAGAGAGAGAGAGAGGAGAGGAAGGAGAGAAAGAGGGAGAGAGGAGAGGAAGAAGGAGAGGGAGAGAGAGGAGAGGGGAAGAAAGAGAGGGGAAGAGAGAGAGAGAGGGGGGAAGAAGGGGAGAGAGAGAGGGCAAGAAGGGGAGAGAGAGAGGGGAAGAAGGGGAGAGAGAGAGGAGAGGAGGGGAAAGGGGTAGCCTTCTGTCTAAGGAGTGCTTTCTGACCCGTGAACCTCTCTTGCAGCTATGACCACGAGGGCCGCCTGACCAATGTGACCCGCCCCACGGGTGTGGTGACCAGCCTGCACCGGGAAATGGAGAAATCCATCACCATTGACATTGAGAACTCCAACCGGGATGACGACGTCACGGTCATTACCAACCTGTCTTCTGTGGAGGCCTCCTACACTGTGGTCCAAGGTGGGCCCTTCGTCCTCGCCCCCCAACCCCCAGCCTCCACCCTGGACCCGGTCCCCGCCACCAGCCGCTGGGAGGGTCCACGCGGTCCACGCTGAAGACACCTGCCAGAGCCCTAGGCTCTTCCAGGCCTCCGCCTTGTCAACAGCAACTTTTTCCGACTCTGGAGAGGGCCCTCTCTACCACACTCATGCTTTCCTTTGGGCCATTTGGGAAGAGCAGCCTCTTTCTCTGCTTTCACCTCAACTGCCTCCACTTTTCATGTCCCTATCACCCTCAATCCCCAATTCTGCACAGTGACCTCCTCCACGGTGGCCTCCATCTGCGGAGCACCCTTCTTCTCTCCCATTCTGATTCTCTCTGCCACACGTGGCTGGGAGGACTCGGTTGTCCGGAAGTCCCAGAGCCCTTCTGCCATCTCTGGCTCAGCCCTGCAAGGGCTCGGACCACCTGGTAGGGGTTTGACCCGTTCATCCTGACCCACCTTCCCGGGCACACGCTGGGACTGGCCAGACAAGGCATGGAGTACAGTCATCTCTCTTATGTCACACACAATGTCCATGGGCTGGCGCACCATCAGAGGATGCAAGCCTTCCCATGGAAGAGACATGGTGACATTTCTGGCATAGGCAACAGATGTCTCTACCTGTCCAACTCATAGTCTTCTGAGAATCTCAGACGCCAATCCCAGTGTTTGCTGTCCCACAGATCCGTTACACCTCTGCTTGTCCCCTTCCCCTCGCACAAGTGCTACTGCCAGGCACCCTCCCACTGACAACTGCCACATAGTACCACGGACACCTAGACACTCAGGACAAGCAGTGTGCCTGAAGTCTGGCCCTCTCCCCACCCCTACTTATGTTTCCCCAGATCAAGTGCGGAACAGCTACCAGCTCTGCAACAATGGGACCCTGCGAGTGATGTATGCCAATGGGATGGCTGTGAGCTTCCACAGTGAGCCCCACGTGCTCGCTGGCACCATCACCCCCACCATTGGCCGCTGCAACATCTCTCTGCCCATGGAGAACGGCCTGAACTCCATTGAGTGGCGCCTACGCAAGGAACAGATCAAAGGCAAAGTCACCATCTTTGGCCGGAAGCTCCGGGTAAGTGGACCCACCCACCTCATCCCCACAGCATGGCACCAGATACCTCCTTCCCTCAGGCCATCTCCCAGACCTCTAGGGCTCCTTCCTCCCCTAGAAGGCACACGTGCATCACCTCCCTCGGGGACTCACGCCTCTTGGTCCGTGGTCTGGCTTTTCTAGTAGGAGAGACGGTGAGGGTTTCCCTTCAGCCGGAGTCAGGATGCTCCCCTGGGAAGGGGATAGGCTCCACACTCCAGTATGCTTGGGCTGGCTTGGAGGCTTCCATGGCTCACACTCCACCTGCCATGTGGGAGCCCTGGTTTCGCTTCCTGGATGGGAAGGATCCCCTGCAGGAGGGCAGGAGAATCCACTCCAGGAGTCTAGCCTGAGAAAACCCAGGGACAGAAGAGCCTGGCTGGCTACGGTCCTTGGAACTCACACTGAATCCGGCCAGACCGAGCCACAACACATGGCACATACCTAAATGCCCCTTGGGTGGTCTGCCCTGTCTGCCTGCCTCCCTGTCCACTTCCGCCATTTGCCAAACCGACCCGTTGACGCGGAACCTGTGCCCTGTTGTGTAATTTGCTACATAAACAAACAAATGTGTGGTGCCTACTCTTCAGTCTCCGGAGGTTGACTGACTGCTAGAATGGATGACCTCCAGATCCTCCAATGGGTTCCATGCGAGGCTCAGGAGCCTCAGGGCTGGGGTGGTCACTAAGTGGGAGCGCTTGTCCAGCCTTCTGCCATCAGGGCAGTTTCCTAAGAGTAAGGAACAAGCGAGTGGCAGCAGCACCTTCTCACCAACTCTAGCATCCCCAAACTAGCTCTCTCCCCCTGCTCAGTTTACCACTGACACAACCACTGCATAACTTTTGCGGTGCCCTTGTCCCCAGGGCCTTGAACTGGGCGGTGCCATTTTAGGCGTTTCCTACAGTGAGCCCCACGTGCTCGCTGGCACCATCACCCCCACCATTGGCCGCTGCAACATCTCTCTGCCCATGGAGAACGGCCTGAACTCCATTGAGTGGCGCCTACGCAAGGAACAGATCAAAGGCAAAGTCACCATCTTTGGCCGGAAGCTCGGGTAAGTGGACCCACCCACCTCATCCCCACAGCATGGCACCAGATACCTCCTTCCCTCAGGCCATCTCCCAGTCCTCTAGGGCTCCTTCCTCCCCTAGAAGGCACACGTGCATCACCTCCCTCGGTTACTCACGCCTCTTGGTCCGTGGTCTGGCTTTTCTAGTAGGAGAGACGGTGAGGGTTTCCCTTCAGCCGGAGTCAGGATGCTCCCCTGGGAAGGGGATAGGCTCCACACTCCAGTATGCTTGGGCTGGCTTGGAGGCTTCCATGGCTCACACTCCACCTGCCATGTGGGAGCCCTGGTTTCGCTTCCTGGATGGGAAGGATCCCCTGCAGGAGGGCAGGAGAATCCACTCCAGGAGTCTAGCCTGAGAAAACCCAGGGACAGAAGAGCCTGGCTGGCTACGGTCCTTGGAACTCACACTGAATCCGGCCAGACCGAGCCACAACACATGGCACATACCTAAATGCCCCTTGGGTGGTCTGCCCTGTCTGCCTGCCTCCCTGTCCACTTCCGCCATTTGCCAAACCGACCCGTTGACGCGGAACCTGTGCCCTGTTGTGTAATTTGCTACATAAACAAACAAATGTGTGGTGCCTACTCTTCAGTCTCCGGAGGTTGACTGACTGCTAGAATGGATGACCTCCAGATCCTCCAATGGGTTCCATGCGAGGCTCAGGGAGCCTCCAGGGCTGGGGGTGGTCACTAAGTGGGAGCGCTTGTCCAGCCTTCTGCCATCAGGGCAGTTTCCTAAGAGTAAGGAACAAGCGAGTGGCAGCAGCACCTTCTCACCAACTCTAGCATCCCCAAACTAGCTCTCTCCCCCTGCTCAGTTTACCACTGACACAACCACTGCATAACTTTTGCGGTGCCCTTCCATGATGCAGCACTCAGTTCCCTGCTTGGCTCCTGTGACCTTCCTTTCCACGGAACCATGGCGGGACGTGTGATTTCCATGTTTCTGTCAAGGAAACACAGGCTCTAGGAAGCTCGGTCCTGCTTCCCAGGTGGCTGTGACAGTACAGAATCCACCAGCTATGCAGGAGACCCAAGTTTAACCCCTGGGTTGGGATGATCCCCTGGACGAGCCCATGGGAACCCACTCCAGTCTTCTGACCTGGCCATTTTCCATGGACTGGCACGCTGCTAACTATGGAGCTGCACACAACAGCAACTCACGCTGACCTAAGCAGCTACACGGCCTGTTCAAGGCCACCGTGACTGGAGACATGGCCCGGCCCTGACTTGCTGGGCTTCTTAGCCAGCGAGCCTTGTGGCCCCCTGAGTCTGTCACCAGCCATCCAGATCACCGGCATGGCACTGTGTTCCCTTCTGTGCTCTTAGGAGGGCTGGAGGTCTTCCCTTCCTGCTCCCCTTGGCTCTGGGGAGCCTCCTCCGGATCTCCAGCTTGGTCATATGCTGCACCTAGGTGTGGACCCCCTGACAAGCAGCTACCTGGCAATCTGCACAAGATCCCTGCCCTCTTACCACTTACAATCTGGGTGACGGAAAAAGGCAGCAGAGAGAGGCACAGGTACCTAGTAGATACCATCATTGCAGCTTGAGATACTCACTCACCAGGCAGACAGTCACCAACGCACTAGCACAGGGTTTACCAACTGCTTTCGGCTTCCTGGACTTCTAACACTCCACACTACCCCCTCCACACTACCTGGATCCTCCCTTTGGCTGTGCTATGGGCTTGACTCAGCCAGCCCGGGTGACTCCCTGCAGAACCAGGCCACTCCACATTGCCATCCTACCTGTCTGCTTGAAGGGCACTCCTTCATGCTAGGTTCTCCGCAGTCACCCAGGCTTCCCTTCCTCTGCTGGTGTGTGCCAAGTAAGTGGCAAGCATCCTCCTACAGGCATACAAGCACCGCAATTAGTACCTAGATCCACCATGGCGGGATCTCGAGGCTATTTGATTTCTGATCCCCTGCTCTGTGGACGTTGATTACAGGCAGTACCTGTGCCTTCTCTGTGATAGCTCCATGAGGCACCTTGACTGAGTTTTCCCCCGAGGGCTACCTGCATCCTAACATGCCATGGCTACATGCCAATTCCAGTGATTAGAGATGGCACTCATGGTACTTCGCAGAGGTTAGGCGCATGGGGTTTATCACGGTCTTTCTGCCTGGGTGCCAACTGGCTGGCACTCCGTTTATGCAAATTTCCACCCAGCTTTATCTGTCAACACCTCGCCATTTAATTGTCTGGTGTTACTTCCTGTAACAATCCTCACATATCCATTTAGCTCTCTTAACTGAAAATCACCGCGAGATTTTAACAGGTTGACTGGACTGAAAATGCAATTTCAAGATGAGGGAGAAAGCCTGGCATTCATTAGCATCTCGTTTATTTTAACGCAACCCATACGTTGTCTCCTGAACGACATCCACGCAGCTCCTAGAAATGACCAGGGAGCCACTGGGAGACGGTAGATGGGGAAGGTGGATGCACGTCCCGTGACGTCCACTGTCACAGAGGCCACTCTCCAGTGAATGGCAGTACATCGCTGTGTGCCTCAGCTGATATGGGTGGGTCACGGTTGGCTAACCAATGGCTCTCTGCCCTGAAATCAGGGCCTTCATGCCCATGGCCAGACATGGTTTCCATCCTTGCCATTCCCTGGGGAGCACCCAAATCAGGAAATTCATTTCACTCACCAGGCAGACAGTCACCAACGCACTAGCACAGGGTTTACCAACTGCTTTCGGCTTCCTGGACTTCTAACACTCCACACTACCCCCTCCACACTACCTTGATCCTCCCTTTGGCTGTGCTATGGGCTTGACTCAGCCAGCCCGGGTGACTCCTGCAGAACCAGGCCACTCCACATTGCCATCCTACCTGTCTGCTTGAAGGGCACTCCTTCATGCTAGGTTCTCCGCAGTCACCCAGGCTTCCCTTCCTCTGCTGGTGTGTGCCAAGTAAGTGGCAAGCATCCTCCTACAGGCATACAAGCACCGCAATTAGTACCTAGATCCACCATGGCGGGATCTCGAGGCTATTTGATTTCTGATCCCCTGCTCTGTGGACGTTGATTACAGGCAGTACCTGTGCCTTCTCTGTGATAGCTCCATGAGGCACCTTGACTGAGTTTTCCCCCGAGGGCTACCTGCATCCTAACATGCCATGGCTACATGCCAATTCCAGTGATTAGAGATGGCACTCATGGTACTTCGCAGAGGTTAGGCGCATGGGGTTTATCACGGTCTTTCTGCCTGGGTGCCAACTGGCTGGCACTCCGTTTATGCAAATTTCCACCCAGCTTTATCTGTCAACACCTCGCCATTTAATTGTCTGGTGTTACTTCCTGTAACAATCCTCACATATCCATTTAGCTCTCTTAACTGAAAATCACCGCGAGATTTTAACAGGTTGACTGGACTGAAAATGCAATTTCAAGATGAGGGAGAAAGCCTGGCATTCATTAGCATCTCGTTTATTTTAACGCAACCCATACGTTGTCTCCTGAACGACATCCACGCAGCTCCTAGAAATGACCAGGGAGCCACTGGGAGACGGTAGATGGGGAAGGTGGATGCACGTCCCGTGACGTCCACTGTCACAGAGGCCACTCTCCAGTGAATGGCAGTACATCGCTGTGTGCCTCAGCTGATATGGGTGGGTCACGGTTGGCTAACCAATGGCTCTCTGCCCTGAAATCAGGGCCTTCATGCCCATGGCCAGACATGGTTTCCATCCTTGCCATTCCCCTGGGGAGAGCACAGAGGGGTATCTTCCCCTCACCTGCAAGGAAGCTGAGGAAGGTACAAGGACACAGGGTAGACTTGGCGACCTCATAGTGGGGTCCCTGCCCTCTTCATCACAGCTGGGAGACGCTTCGTGGAAGAGTGGCACTTAGTTCTATCAGGTGGGAGGGCTTGGCCAGGACACATTCTCGGCAACGGGTGCTCAGTGTCTCCTGGGAAAAGGCAAAGGTGCACAAAAATAAAAGGCATGGCGTTTCTGAATGCTACCTCACTGTGGCTACAGACACAGAGCTGTTTTATACTGTGAGGACGAGTGAGTTGCTTAGGATTAGGGTTAGGGAAGGAAGGGAAACACACACTGGCTCGGCTGGCTTTTCCCTTGAGGATAGCAGGGGTGCCATTCCTGGGTTTGCCTATTTAGAGACATATGCTGGCCTCTGGTATGTTACAACGACCTCTCAGGCTTTCTCAAAGCAAGATCCATCTGAGGGGGACAGGATAGGAGAAGAGGCTACTCCACACCACAAACGACATCACTAGGAGAGACATCTGAGGGACACCTGAGACCTCTGCCACACACACCCCCATTAACAGGATTTACTTACTAGCTGGGTTGCTCTGCCCTGCTCACCTTTAGGAGGCCCTTCCTGTGCTCCTGAAGGGCCTTCCTGGCCTGCCAGGCTCTCAGCAGGAGAGAGGCTAGGACCCACACCCCAAGATAGAGATGTGAGCTTCCGGCAGCCCCACCCATGCCTCTTGGATAGGAAACACACTGAATGGCCTCTCGGGTGCTAGCATGGAACCCGCACCATTCAGCTGAGGCTCCCCGCCCCCATGGAGGTGTTTGCTCACTGAGGGCATCTTGCATTAAAGTAAATAGCCTAACTTCTCCCAGGGATAGGCAAGTTCCTGGGAGTGTGGCCACTTGAGTGGTGTGAGGACCCAAGGCCCTAAGCATCCCTGGCATTCACTGCCTCCCAGAAGGGGACCCAGTGAAACTCTACCCTCTGAGGTACCCCTTCTCGCAGCAGACCAGCCAGGGCACCTCCCATGGCCAGACATGGTTTCCATCCTTGCCATTCCCTGGGAGAGCACAGAGGGTATCTTCCCCTCACCTGCAAGGAAGCTGAGGAAGGTACAAGGACACAGGGTAGACTTGGCGACCTCATAGTGGGGTCCCTGCCCTCTTCATCACAGCTGGGAGACGCTTCGTGGAAGAGTGGCACTTAGTTCTATCAGGTGGGAGGGCTTGGCCAGGACACATTCTCGGCAACGGGTGCTCAGTGTCTCCTGGGAAAAGGCAAAGGTGCACAAAAATAAAAGGCATGGCGTTTCTGAATGCTACCTCACTGTGGCTACAGACACAGAGCTGTTTTATACTGTGAGGACGAGTGAGTTGCTTAGGATTAGGGTTAGGGAAGGAAGGGAAACACACACTGGCTCGGCTGGCTTTTCCCTTGAGGATAGCAGGGGTGCCATTCCTGGGTTTGCCTATTTAGAGACATATGCTGGCCTCTGGTATGTTACAACGACCTCTCAGGCTTTCTCAAAGCAAGATCCATCTGAGGGGGACAGGATAGGAGAAGAGGCTACTCCACACCACAAACGACATCACTAGGAGAGACATCTGAGGGACACCTGAGACCTCTGCCACACACACCCCCATTAACAGGATTTACTTACTAGCTGGGTTGCTCTGCCCTGCTCACCTTT
This sequence comes from Tragulus kanchil, assembly GCA_022376925.1. NCBI lineage: Eukaryota > Metazoa > Chordata > Mammalia > Artiodactyla > Tragulidae > Tragulus > Tragulus kanchil. The sequence goes on from JAIOJX010000004.1 coordinate 29,691,452, forward strand.
AGGAGGCCCTTCCTGTGCTCCTGAAGGGCCTTCCTGGCCTGCCAGGCTCTCAGCAGGAGAGAGGCTAGGACCCACACCCCAAGATAGAGATGTGAGCTTCCGGCAGCCCCACCCATGCCTCTTGGATAGGAAACACACTGAATGGCCTCTCGGGTGCTAGCATGGAACCCGCACCATTCAGCTGAGGCTCCCCGCCCCCATGGAGGTGTTTGCTCACTGAGGGCATCTTGCATTAAAGTAAATAGCCTAACTTCTCCCAGGGATAGGCAAGTTCCTGGGAGTGTGGCCACTTGAGTGGTGTGAGGACCCAAGGCCCTAAGCATCCCTGGCATTCACTGCCCCTCCCAGAAGGGGACCCAGTGAAACTCTACCCTCTGAGGTACCCCTTCTCGCAGCAGACCAGCCAGGGGCACCTCCCAGGGGAGGAAGGCATCAACAGCTCTCACATACAAGCCACTCAAGTGTGCATCATATACACTTAGATCTGCGGGCCTCTGTTGACACAGAGTCAACAATCAATCCCCTCAGTCCAACAGTAGTTTCTGATGACTTGCGACTTTTCTTGCTGTGACACCACAGTAGAAAGACCTTCATGGAGCTGCTACTGCAGCTAGGAACGCAGATAATAATCACATAAACTACCCACACTGGACAGACTCGGTGCCAGGTGCACTGAGGACAAGTAGCTCAGGGAATATCAGGGACTATCTGATTGAAGTTTGGGCTACTGTAAACAAATGGCATTTTGCCTGAGACCTGATTAAAGAGTGAGACTTTCTCAGTCATGGACCCGGGGGGAAAGCCTTCTGTGCTAAGCTACCGGCACACGCAAAGGCCCTGAGGCAGAAGAGACTGTTGCTTGTTATCTGAGCTGAGGATGGCCCAGAATTGCTGGGTCAACTTAGCTGGCAGTGATGCCGTCTAACGATGGGGACCTTACTATGCTGGCACAGACCTCAGGAGGCCTTCCCAGTTGGCTCAGTGGTAAAGACCCCACTTGCCACACAGGAGACACGGGTTTGATCCCTGAATCAGACAGATCCCCTAGAGAAAGGAAATGGCAACCCATGCCAGTATTCTTGCAGAAGAGCCTGCCAAGCTACCGTTACTGGGGTCACAGAAGAGTCCCCCAGCACTCAGTGACTATATATCCTCACATCCTCACTAAAAGTTCCCACAGCTGAATGCAAACGAGCGTTCCTCTGTAGGCTGGACTGCCTTGTTTTCTTAGAGGCTGAGAAACGTGCCACATACTTGACAGACAGAGGTTCCAGTTAGAGGCTGACAAGTGCAAGCCCATTCAGGTCATCTCCGCTGACCTCTCCGCTCAGCCATGTGGTTCCCCAAGGACCTCCTGCTTCCCCTAGAATGCCCCACCGCACTGGAGGTGAAGTGCTCTGCCCGGGTAGGGCCCTGGCTTCCCCCCTTTCACTTCCCGACCACCCCATCTGGAATCTGCTCCCTGGCTCACCTCCTGCCCTCATCTGTGGCCCTCTCCTACTTTAGACCCTCCCAGCCTCCAAGGCAGCCCTTCCTCTGGGCACCTGTCCTGTCCTCTCTATCTGGCTCTGAGTCCCTTCTCCATGCCACAGTCCTTTCCTCTGCTTACTCTCCTGACCACAGGCCTGTCTCCCCATGTTGGTCCCTGTGTCTTTATCCTCCTCTGACGTGGTAGTTGGACGAGTGCAGGGACCCTACCTGTCCTGCTCTATGTTAGCTACTGATCGCATCAACAAGCATACATAGCAGGTGCACAGTAAATGCCGAATGACTGGATGTGACTTTACACGGACGTCCTGACCATCCGCTTCCTCCAACCTCTGCACATCCCAACACTCAAGGGTTCCTGCCACACTGACTGCTCACTCTTTAGAATGAAGGAAGCCTTTCCGATGCATGGAGGTCACATGTGGTTTTTCCTGCCACAAACCTTCAGCACTGCCGCACGCTTACACTCAATCAATTTAACTGGATGGCCCAGAATTGCTGGGTCAACTTAGCTGGCAGTGATGCCGCTAACGATGGGGACCTTACTATGCTGGCACAGACCTCAGGAGGCCTTCCCAGTTGGCTCAGTGGTAAAGACCCCACTTGCCACACAGGAGACACGGGTTTGATCCCTGAATCAGACAGATCCCCTAGAGAAAGGAAATGGCAACCCATGCCAGTATTCTTGCAGAAGAGCCTGCCAAGCTACCGTTACTGGGGTCACAGAAGAGTCCCCCAGCACTCAGTGACTATATATCCTCACATCCTCACTAAAAGTTCCCACAGCTGAATGCAAACGAGCGTTCCTCTGTAGGCTGGACTGCCTTGTTTTCTTAGAGGCTGAGAAACGTGCCACATACTTGACAGACAGAGGTTCCAGTTAGAGGCTGACAAGTGCAAGCCCATTCAGGTCATCTCCGCTGACCTCTCCGCTCAGCCATGTGGTTCCCCAAGGACCTCCTGCTTCCCCTAGAATGCCCCACCGCACTGGAGGTGAAGTGCTCTGCCCGGGTAGGGCCCTGGCTTCCCCCCTTTCACTTCCCGACCACCCCATCTGGAATCTGCTCCCTGGCTCACCTCCTGCCCTCATCTGTGGCCCTCTCCTACTTTAGACCCTCCCAGCCTCCAAGGCAGCCCTTCCTCTGGGCACCTGTCCTGTCCTCTCTATCTGGCTCTGAGTCCCTTCTCCATGCCACAGTCCTTTCCTCTGCTTACTCTCCTGACCACAGGCCTGTCTCCCCATGTTGGTCCCTGTGTCTTTATCCTCCTCTGACGTGGTAGTTGGACGAGTGCAGGGACCCTACCTGTCCTGCTCTATGTTAGCTACTGATCGCATCAACAAGCATACATAGCAGGTGCACAGTAAATGCCGAATGACTGGATGTGACTTTACACGGACGTCCTGACCATCCGCTTCCTCCAACCTCTGCACATCCCAACACTCAAGGGTTCCTGCCACACTGACTGCTCACTCTTTAGAATGAAGGAAGCCTTTCCGATGCATGGAGGTCACATGTGTCCTGCCCATATTTTCAGATCTCAGCGTTCCCTGTTAGAGCCTGAGATCCTTCAGCACTGCCGGCACGCTTACACTCAATCAATTTCAACCCCCTTACTCCCGCCTGTCTGCTGCGCACCCAGCACTTTCCACGATCATAGAGACATGGAGCCACCACAGACACGGCTTTTACCCACCCGGGAGCCATGGGCCATGACCAAGACGGAGACTGAGGTATGAGCAGTGAAGGGTCTGCTTTGTATTGACCAAGCCAATCCGTCTCACCACTGCTCTTCAAATCCGGATCTCCTCCGCCATTCCAGGCCACCACCGTCCAAAACACCACCTCATCCCCAGCTTATATTTACTTAGGGAATGCATTATTTCCCATGTTTGCTTACCCTTCCACTTAGGCAACCTGACACCACTATTTAACTGATAGCACGTCCCTTTGCTCCATCCCTGACCCCAGCGTAACATGGGGTCCTGCTATGTGGGAGCTGGGGAGGGCTGCTCTTTCAATCCTAGAGAACAGACCCAGAAAGGACATGAGAATGTCATCCTGGGCAGGTTCCTCCTCTGGGGCGGAGTGAACACCTCAACTTTCCAAGGGGTCCGTTCTGCTGTTCACCATTGCCAGGCAGGGAGACTCTCTCCCCTCCTCCTCACCGCTCTTTCCAGGCTGCCCAGATTCAGAGCAGAAGAGGCAAGGGTTTGACTGAGGGTCTCCCTGGGGTCTCTCCTGCTGTGCTTCATGGCCACTTACCGCTCAGTAAGTAAGGGGACCCCCGCTCAGTGTTGGTTCGTTCTTTGGCATTTCTCCATTCACCTGCGCTCAACACTAGCCCACAAGCTAAGTTTCAGTCACTGGTTACAGGCCCAGCAGGGCCATTTTCACAATAGCATTTCTTTTTCTCAGGGTTCTTTACCAGCCTCCTTGTGACTGGCATGTGCTTGTTGAGATCCAAACATTCTGAAGGGAAACACCACGTGGGGAAACCGCTTCCTATAGCCTGCCCTCTGCACACAGAAAAATCATACTACATGGCTCAGTGCTCTCCCCTGGAGAAGCTGGGCTGAGGAAAAGGCCCACTCATTAAAGACCATCGCTTCCTTGCAAACACAATCATATCTTATTTTAGGAATTGATTTCTCAATCACTGAATACCTACCAAGCTGCAAAGGAACAGACTTGGCCTGAATTGGGCCATTACAGTGCTTCCAAATAACTTCCATTTCCAGGAAGCCTCAGGGTTACTTTCAATACTGTTAGATGGGTACCTTTGTTCCCATTCAGAACACCAGTGTGGCTCAGTAAAAACTCCTGCAGACTCTGAAGGGGAGGCGGGCAGGTGCCTGTAAGAGCTCAGAATCTCAACCTCCACGGCCCAGGCCGCTCCTTTTTGGCAAAGGGATGCTCACACTTCAAGGCAGTTGATTGCAATGATATGGCAGGCCCGTCCTCCTTGCCTCAGCTGCCATGACCTTCTCAAATTCAGTTACTAGCAGACTCGGACCTTTTCATAAACATCACACATGTCAACACTGACACTCAGCACTGTCACCAGCATGGGACCACGAGTCATTCCTGACTGCTCAGCCACTACTAGAGCAGCACCTAATAACAATTCCAGGACAAGGCACCACCCTGAGCATCCCCAAAGACAGGATGAAGCTGAGGCACCCCTCAGCACGCACCACCAAGCTACACACAAAAGCATCCAAGGGCTAACAGGAGCAGCAGCCCACAAACCACAGTGCTACTCCCCCAGGCCAGTGTAGCTTCACTAGTAAAAAAAGAAACCTCATGGGCAACCCTCAGAGCCCGCCCCCAACATGGTGAGTTGCCACTACTCTGGGCTTGTCCCACCAGGACTGCAGGGAAATCCGTGGGCTCAACCCATGGGAATCTGACATCATGGGGAAATGGGGAGCGACTTACAACCACCAGCTTGGCAGGTACCACTCAGAGCTTGGCAGGTACCGTCCCTGCCTGCATTGCCAGGTCATCACCCCAACCAGCAGTTTTGCTCAGCTGCAGACCCAGGTCCGTCTGACCAGGGAACTCCATCAGGTGCACGCCAGGTCCTCCAACAAGGAGGTTTGCCTGCCCTGAGGCCTCCTCTGCCCACCTCCCTGGAGAAGCTGGGCTGAGGAAAAGGCCCACTCATTAAAGACCATCGCTTCCTTGCAAACACAATCATATCTTATTTTAGGAATTGATTTCTCAATCACTGAATACCTACCAAGCTGCAAAGGAACAGACTTGGCCTGAATTGGGCCATTACAGTGCTTCCAAATAACTTCCATTTCCAGGAAGCCTCAGGGTTACTTTCAATACTGTTAGATGGGTACCTTTGTTCCCATTCAGAACACCAGTGTGGCTCAGTAAAAACTCCTGCAGACTCTGAAGGGGAGGCGGGCAGGTGCCTGTAAGAGCTCAGAATCTCAACCTCCACGGCCCAGGCCGCCCCTTTTTGGCAAAGGGATGCTCACACTTCAAGGCAGTTGATTGCAATGATATGGCAGGCCCGTCCTCCTTGCCTCAGCTGCCATGACCTTCTCAAATTCAGTTACTAGCAGACTCGGACCTTTTCATAAACATCACACATGTCAACACTGACACTCAGCACTGTCACCAGCATGGGACCACGAGTCATTCCTGACTGCTCAGCCACTACTAGAGCAGCACCTAATAACAATTCCAGGACAAGGCACCACCCTGAGCATCCCCAAAGACAGGATGAAGCTGAGGCACCCCTCAGCACGCACCACCAAGCTACACACAAAAGCATCCAAGGGCTAACAGGAGCAGCAGCCCACAAACCACAGTGCTACTCCCCCAGGCCAGTGTAGCTTCACTAGTAAAAAAAGAAACCTCATGGGCAACCCTCAGAGCCCGCCCCCAACATGGTGAGTTGCCACTACTCTGGGCTTGTCCCACCAGGACTGCAGGGAAATCCGTGGGCTCAACCCATGGGAATCTGACATCATGGGGAAATGGGGAGCGACTTACAACCACCAGCTTGGCAGGTACCACTCAGAGCTTGGCAGGTACCGTCCCTGCCTGCATTGCCAGGTCATCACCCCAACCAGCAGTTTTGCTCAGCTGCAGACCCAGGTCCGTCTGACCAGGGAACTCCATCAGGTGCACGCCAGGTCCTCCAACAAGGAGGTTTGCCTGCCCTGAGGCCTCCTCTGCCCACCTCCCTCTCCACAGCATGGAAGCCCAGGAGGGCTCAAGCCACACGGGGGGTAGGCAGAGCTGATCGCCCCCAGGGCAATGTCCGTGCCAGGCGTGGAGGGGCCCCCCATCTGCTCACACAGGGAGAGTTTCTCCACCATCCCATTGCTGCTGGGCATAGCTTTCAGCCCCTGCAAACCAGACGACCTATTCAAAACATTTAACAGGAGCCTAAAGTGGACCCCCCAACTCACAGTATCCAGACAAGGGAGGCAGATGCAGATCATAGGCCCACCAGCTGCTGAGGATGGCTGCCACACAGACTGACCAGGGCGACTGGCAGAAACACAGAAACAGTCTACAGCACAGCAGTCTCAGAGAGATAGGAGGGCAGAGCTGGCAGCCGGCAGAGCAGACCCCGTGGCCCTGTTTGTCCAGGGAGCTTGAGGCAAGGGTTGGTTAGAATCAATAACCCCAAGAACTACCTTTATGACCCTTGGAGCTAATTCTCCCACTGTGCCCAGGCAAGGAACCTACCTTGTCACCCCACTCAGTACGGACTGCAGGCTTCAGCCCACCCAACCAAGGACCCTACCCAGATCGCTGCTTAAAAAAGACACTTGAACAGAGAGCACACTTGGTGGCTTTTCCCATCTGCAGAGGAAGACCCTCAGCCCCATCTGGATTGGCAATTCAGCATATACTCTTCCCAACTTCAAGTCCCTCAAGAAGCCATGCAGGCTTTGGATTCCATTCTGCTGCTCCACTAGGTCAGGCACACTACCTACTGCTGAATATGGTAGCCCAGCCCAATGATCCAATCAGCCTGCCCAGAGAGCCCAGGCCACTTCAGAGCCCATATGATTGCCTCCTTTAGCTGGGAGCTGAGACAGGAGTCCATTCTGGCTGTTTGCTGTCCCCAGCATACCCTCTCACCCCTGGCCTCAGCCAGTTACATCACTTAACCATAGACCGTGATAGCAAGCCCTCCCTGCTCCAAGACTTTGTCAAGTACATCCATAAGCCAAAACTGAGCTGCCTGGTGAAGACTTACCTCCACCAAAGCAAACCTCTACAGTGGAGAAGAGAGAGCCTTTGCTTAAAATCACAGATACCACCAAAACGGATGACAGATCATTGAAAACCAGAGAAATATCACACCACCAAAGGAGACTAAGAGTGTTTTCAAAACTGACCCTACTTAAATGAAGATCTGTGAGCTGTCCCAAAACTCAGACTAGTCCTCTTAATTCTAATGAACTGCAGGACCACACAACTGAACGTAAGAAAACAACTGAACGCACCATGATCAACAAAAACTGGAAACCATGAAATAACCTGCGGAACTATAAAACACCATACCTACACTGAAGGCACATCGATAAAGACCTTTGATCTGGGATCGTACATATCTGTAAACAAGACTCTATAAAAGTAACAAGTGAAATAAAACTTAAAAAAAGAAAAAAGACCTTTGAAACCAGCCTCAATACAGAAGTCACATCTACAACCTGGAATTTAGAACCGTTGAAATTATCCAGAGGACCAAACACAAAAGTGTAAACCAGCGATGAAAGCCTTTGCACTGATGAGACTAATCTGCCCCACCCCCAGCTCCTGCAACAAGAAACTATTTGCATTACAGGAATTCCTGAGGACAGAGAGAAAAGAACAGAGAGTATATCAAAAGCAATACTGGCTGCCCTTTTCCTAAACCAAAAAAGGGAAATGGACACCCAGATCGATGAGGTGCAGAGGATCCCAGATAGGTTGAACCAAAAGAGGGCTACACCAAGACATATTACATTTGTGCAAAGTCCAAGATAAACCCAGTTGAGACCAGGCAGCCATAAAAACAGATGTCCCATACAAAAGAACCCCCATGAGACTGTCTACAGGTTTCTCACTGGAAACAGTTGAAGCCAAAGGAAACGGGAGGATACATACACAGGATTGACAGGAGGGACTTCCCTGGTGGTCCAGTGGCTAAGGCTCCAATGCAACAGGCCTGTGTTCAGTCCCTGCTCATGGCACTAGATCATGCTGCAAGTGAGAATTCAGATGCCACTGGGACCCCACCCAGCCACATTCGTGTATACACATATTACAAACTACTGCAAGGAAAGAACTGTACACGAAAAATTCTATACCCACCAAAGTCATCCTTCAAAAATGAAGGAAGAATAAACACTCATGAACACACAACAGCAAGGGTGATCACCACCAGCACACCTGCCTTACAAAAGTGAGACACAGACTTCTTTGAGGGGAAGTACCAGGACACTCACTAGCATCCTACAAATGAAGACAGTAAAGTACACGTCCCTCTTACTGATTGACCTACAGGGTTAGATTATGTGATACGGTAAGAGTGCTATGTAATTCACTTACCACTCAACTGATAAATTTGACAGCTAACATAATAACAATAATCCCACCTATCCTAATCTGTTCTTAGTTCTGTCATCTTAAAACTGTCTCCCATAACAGCAAAACTTAATGTGAGAGAAGGCACAGTATAACGTTCAGGAATTCCATTGCAGTTTTTATCAGTTTAACATGAAATATTCTAATTTTATGATATTTCATGTAGGTCCAGTGGTCACCACAGTAAAAAAAAAAAAAAAGAAAAAAGAAAAAAAACCTGTGGTACTTACACAAAAACTAAACATGATAAAGAGGTCAAAGGGGCTTCCCTGGTGGTCCAGTGGGCAAAGAGTCCACCTTGCAGTGCAAGGGGCACAGTTCAATCCCTGGCCCAGGAAGGCCCCACGTGCCGCGGAGTGGCTTGACCAGTGTGTCCAATTACGAGATTTCAAACCCCCAAAAAGGAAATGGACACCCAGATCGATGAGGTGCAGAGGATCCCAGATAGGTTGAACCAAAGAGGGCTACACCAAGACATATTACATTTGTGCAAAGTCCAAGATAAACCCAGTTGAGACCAGGCAGCCATAAAAACAGATGTCCCATACAAAAGAACCCCCATGAGACTGTCTACAGGTTTCTCACTGGAAACAGTTGAAGCCAAAGGAAACGGGAGGATACATACACAGGATTGACAGGAGGGACTTCCCTGGTGGTCCAGTGGCTAAGGCTCCAATGCAACAGGCCTGTGTTCAGTCCCTGCTCATGGCACTAGATCATGCTGCAAGTGAGAATTCAGATGCCACTGGGACCCCACCCAGCCACATTCGTGTATACACATATTACAAACTACTGCAAGGAAAGAACTGTACACGAAAAATTCTATACCCACCAAAGTCATCCTTCAAAAATGAAGGAAGAATAAACACTCATGAACACACAACAGCAAGGGTGATCACCACCAGCACACCTGCCTTACAAAAGTGAGACACAGACTTCTTTGAGGGGAAGTACCAGGACACTCACTAGCATCCTACAAATGAAGACAGTAAAGTACACGTCCCTCTTACTGATTGACCTACAGGGTTAGATTATGTGATACGGTAAGAGTGCTATGTAATTCACTTACCACTCAACTGATAAATTTGACAGCTAACATAATAACAATAATCCCACCTATCCTAATCTGTTCTTAGTTCTGTCATCTTAAAACTGTCTCCCATAACAGCAAAACTTAATGTGAGAGAAGGCACAGTATAACGTTCAGGAATTCCATTGCAGTTTTTATCAGTTTAACATGAAATATTCTAATTTTATGATATTTCATGTAGGTCCAGTGGTCACCACAGTAAAAAAAAAAAAAAAGAAAAAAGAAAAAAAACCTGTGGTACTTACACAAAAACTAAACATGATAAAGAGGTCAAAGGGGCTTCCCTGGTGGTCCAGTGGGCAAAGAGTCCACCTTGCAGTGCAAGGGGCACAGTTCAATCCCTGGCCCAGGAAGGCCCCACGTGCCGCGGAGTGGCTTGACCAGTGTGTCCAATTACGAGCCAGTGTTCTGGAGCACATGTGCCCAGAGCCAGTGCTCTGCAGAGAGACTGGCCACTGCAATGGAAGGCCCACACATGCTTGGATGAAAATATATAAAAATAAAATATGGATGAAAATATATAAAAATAAAAGAGGCATGATGGGGGAAAAATGATAAAAAAAAAAAAAATTGAAAGAATGAGGTCAAAGAACACTGGTGCTCAAAGACATCAAAACATACCAAAAAAGGACAGCTGCTTGTGGAAAAAAGGAATAAACATCACCAAAGACCAGAAATTGACAAACAAAATGGCAACAGTCCTTACCTATCACATTATCACATTATCTATTAACATCACTTTCTCTATTTAAAAGACATAAAATGGCTGTATCTTTACAAATCCAACAATATGCTGCCTTATGTGAATCTCTGTTTAAGCATAAGCACATGCATACACTGAGTGAAGGAATGGATACAGCAGATAGTACACCAAGCAATGATTCCCCCCACGTATAAACACAGGGTAGCTATACCTATGTCAAGCTGAAGACTTTAAGACCAGTTTAAAATGTCAACAAGGATGGTCGTTATATCCTACTAAAAAGGTAACACCATGAAGACATTATGCCACTTATCGATATTCATGCAGCGAACACTAGAACACCTAAATATACACCACAAAAACCGACATAAAGGGAGACATACACACCAATACAGTAAAACTTGGGAACTTTACTGTCCCACTTGCAACAATGGGCAGATCATTCGTATACAGGCTTAATAAGAAACCATAAGATTTGAACAACACTATGAACATACCAGACCTAACAGCCATACAGAGCATGCTGTCTGCCAGCAGCCAAATGCACATTCTTCAAGTACACATGGAATCATTTCTATGATAAATCATATGTTGGGCCACACAACAAGTCAGAACAAAGTCAAGAGGACGAAACTCATACCAAGTGTCCTCTCTGACCACAATAGTATGAAGCTAGACATCCATAATAGGAGGAGAATTACAAACTGTACACTTACGTGGACAATTTAAAACACTAGATCACTGAGCAACCAGTGGATCAAAAAGACACTAAAGAGGAAATTTACAAAAATCTTGCCTCCATTGAAGATGGACATACAGTGAACCTTGTGGGATGCACCAAAAGCAGTTTCAAGAGGAAAGTTCACAGCAGCCACACCTACACCCAGAAGCAAGATACAATCCAGATACAATCTGGAAATGGAGACAAGGTGACAGAGTAGACCGATGTGAGCTCACCTCTTCTTACGAAGACACCAAACTTAACAATGCCTGCTGAACAACCATCCTCAAAGCATTGCTGAAACCCCCCAAAACTATCATCCTACATCCAGAGACACAGAGGAAGCAACAAGAAGATGGTAGGAAGGTGCAATCTGTATAAAATCAAATCTCATTCCCACCTGATGACCAACCCACAAACTGGAAAATAAGTATACTACAGAGGTTCTCCCACAGGAACAAGTGTGCACCAGTGAACTCATAGGAACCTGGTCATAGAATACGTACCTGCTGGTATTGGAGGGCCCCCTGCATTGGAAGGGGGAGACTTTGGCTCACTGCAGGGACAAGGCGGCTGTTGTCGTGGGGAGTGCTCATCGGTGTGAGCTCTCTAGAAGACTGCCGTTTTCTCACTGTGTAGAACTGTCTCTATTTTCAGATGGCCTGAGACTATACATAGAAACCTTTAAAGATGCCACCAGAAAACTACCAGCACTCATCGCTGACTACAGTACAGTTCCAGGATGCAAAATTAATACACTGAACTCTGTGGCACATATATACACTAAGATCACGAAGAGGATGAAACAATTCAATATATCATCCTATCCAAAAGAATTATATACCTGCGGATAAGCTACATACAGAGACAGAAGACTTGTATTCTGAAGACACTGATGAAAGCAGTCAGAGACGGCACACACCAATGTACCATGCTCTTGGATTGGAAGAATCAACATCATCAGCTTGACTTGCCTACCCAAGGCACAGTCACTTCAGTCCCTATAGGATTACCAATGACATTTCTCAGAGACGTGTAACAAATTCTTACCAGTTGTATAGAGGCTACAGAGACCTCCAGCTGACAAAGTACTCTTGAGAACGAAAAATGGAGCTGGAGGATTCAGGCTCTCTGACTTCAGATAATCCTCCAAAGCTATAGTCCTCAAAACAGTATTGTGTTGGCACAAACACATGTATATCTCTCAATGGAACAGGCTAGACCACTCAGAAATACATTCACCAGGCACCTCTGGTCAGTTAATCTACAACACAGGAGGCAAGCCTGTCCAATGAAGACAAGACAAGTCTCGTCCATGAATGGTGCTGAGAAGACTGAACGGCTGCAAATAAACACCAACTCAATTACAAGATTCTTTACCACCATACAAAAAGAATCTCAGAATGGATTACAGACCTAAATGTGACACTGGACACTATAAAAACTCTTACAGGAAAACTTACAAAGAACACACTTTCACATATGTCACAGCAACATCTTCAAACCGTCTTCTCAAGTCATGCAAAGAAAAAACAGAAAAACACAGGACCTAATTAAACTCAAAAGCTTTTTTTTGCACAAGAGAAACCATCAGCAAAAAGACAACCCCCGTAACAGGAGAAAATGTTTGCCAACAGTGTTACAGACAAGGGATTTTACTCTCCAAAATCTACAAACAGTTCATGTGACTCAAAACAAAAACAAACAAACAAACAAAAAAGGCAGAAGACCTAAATCGGCATTTCTTCAAAGAATACATACATATGGCCAAGAGGCACATGAAGTGATGCTCACAATCCTTAATTATTACTGACAGGCACATTAAAATCCCAGTCAGAGTGATCATTATCAAACAGTCTACAAACAACAAATACTAAAGACAGCGTACAGAAGAGGGAACCCTCCTGCACGGTTAGTGGTACAGTCTCTATAGAGGTAAGTGCAGAGGTTCCTTTGAAAAACTAAAAACAAAACTACCATATGATGCAGCACACCCACTCCTGGGCATAGATCTGGAGAAAACTTCATGGTTCAAAAGGAAACATGCACCCTCATGTTCTCTGCAGTGCTGTTCCCAATAGTCAAGACATGAAAGCCACCTAAGTGGCATCTTACAGAGGCACGGATACATACGATATGGTACCTATATATTGTGCAATACTACTCAGTCACTAAAACCAATGGAGAATGGCAGTGCCTCTGAAGAGATCAGAATTCAGAGGTTAAGGGCCTGTTGATTTTTAAATTGGCCTCAAAACTCATTTTCCTCATTTATCTCCTCTATTCTATTGCTAGTCCAATTCAGCCCAGTCCATCATTTTGCCAGTTTGCGCTGAGGCTATTAGAGTAACTATGTTATTATGTCTTCCCATAGCATAAGGTTAATAGAACAGAATCATCTCTAAAGTAAACACACTGAAAAACATATTTGCTGGCTGTAGTTCACCAGGTTCCTCTGTCCATGGAGTTGTCCAGGCAAGAATGCTGGAGTGGGTAGCCATTCCCTTCTCCAGATCTCTCCCTGAGACACCAGTAAAGGCCTCCTTAAGTAGGGATATTTAAAAAGGTTTAACCAAAACAGCCATAGAATGGAGAGACACTATTAAGAACACTTGATACCAATAAACAGAATTTATTTATGCTTAAAAGAAAAACAATGGCCTAGGCCATTTCTAGCAATGTGGCTGACCCTGGAGAGCATCATACTAAGTGAAATAAGCCAGACAATGAAAGACAAATATGATATACTACTGCATACCTGTGGACTCTACCTAAATTATACACATGACCTTACTTACAAAACAGAAACAGACCCACAGACTTACAAAACAACCTTAGAGTTACCAAATGCGAAATATAGGGGACCCCATGGGAGTTCAGACTTGACATATACCCCCTACTAAATTTACAATAGGTACCCAACAAGGAGGACCTACTTATAGCACAGAGAATTCTTCCTTAAGCTTCTGTAGGGGCTTCCCTGGTGGTCCAGTGGGTAAGGACACCGCCTTGCAGTGCAAGGGGCGCCGGTTCGATCCCTGGCCTGGGAAGATCCCACGTGCGGCGAAGCGGCTGGACCAATGTGTCCAGTTACCAAGCTGGAGCTCTGGAGTGCATGCGCCCAGAGCCGGCACTCTGCAACGACAGACGCCACCGCAATGGGAGGGCCACAGGAGCCGAAGAACACAGACGGATGAAAATAGAGAAATGAAAGACCAATAGAAGTGGCCGGCAATAAAAACAATAAAATACTTAGGAGTACGTTTGCTAAGAAGGGGTAAGATTTCTGGTTCAATAGCTAAAAGATACTGATAAAAGAAAGAAGACACAAATAAATAGAAGACATCTCATGTCCATGAATTGAAAGAATTAAGATCTTTACAATGTCAATACTATCACAAGAGATCTACAAATCCATTGCAATTCCTATTAATATTCCAATGGCATTTTTTTATACCAAAGTAACAGAATACTCCTAAAATTTGTATGGAACCACAAGAAAGCTTGATGACCAAAGAAATCCTAAGAAATAAGAACAAAGCAAAACCTGTCACACTTTCTGATTTCAGGCTACACTATTAAGCTTTAGTCATCAAATGTATGCTACTGGCATAAAAATAGCCAGACCAATACAAGGGACTTGGGAGGCCAGAAATATATTCAAGCTTCTGGGGACAACTGTATTTGACAAAGAGCCAGGAATACTGAATTGAGACAAGAAAGTCTCTTCCATACATGGTGCTGAGCTAACTGAATATTCCTGTGTAAAAGACTGAAACTAGACCCGTAGACCATGCAAAACTAGACCCTTAGACCACTCCCTTGAACTGGATGAATAACTTAAATGTAACTCTTGAAACTACAAAATTCCTAGAGGGAAAAAAAAGTGCTCATTGGCATGGATCTTGGTAATGATTTTCTGGCTATGACACCTAAAGCACACTCAACAAGATGAAAAATAAACCTGTGGGAACACATTCAGACTTGACATATACCCCCTACTAAATTTACAATAGGTACCCAACAAGGAGGACCTACTTATAGCACAGAGAATTCTTCCTTAAGCTTCTGTAGGGGCTTCCCTGGTGGTCCAGTGGGTAAGGACACCGCCTTGCAGTGCAAGGGGCGCCGGTTCGATCCCTGGCCTGGGAAGATCCCACGTGCGGCGAAGCGGCTGGACCAATGTGTCCAGTTACCAAGCTGGAGCTCTGGAGTGCATGCGCCCAGAGCCGGCACTCTGCAACGACAGACGCCACCGCAATGGGAGGGCCACAGGAGCCGAAGAACACAGACGGATGAAAATAGAGAAATGAAAGACCAATAGAAGTGGCCGGCAATAAAAACAATAAAATACTTAGGAGTACGTTTGCTAAGAAGGGGTAAGATTTCTGGTTCAATAGCTAAAAGATACTGATAAAAGAAAGAAGACACAAATAAATAGAAGACATCTCATGTCCATGAATTGAAAGAATTAAGATCTTTACAATGTCAATACTATCACAAGAGATCTACAAATCCATTGCAATTCCTATTAATATTCCAATGGCATTTTTTTATACCAAAGTAACAGAATACTCCTAAAATTTGTATGGAACCACAAGAAAGCTTGATGACCAAAGAAATCCTAAGAAATAAGAACAAAGCAAAACCTGTCACACTTTCTGATTTCAGGCTACACTATTAAGCTTTAGTCATCAAATGTATGCTACTGGCATAAAAATAGCCAGACCAATACAAGGGACTTGGGAGGCCAGAAATATATTCAAGCTTCTGGGGACAACTGTATTTGACAAAGAGCCAGGAATACTGAATTGAGACAAGAAAGTCTCTTCCATACATGGTGCTGAGCTAACTGAATATTCCTGTGTAAAAGACTGAAACTAGACCCGTAGACCATGCAAAACTAGACCCTTAGACCACTCCCTTGAACTGGATGAATAACTTAAATGTAACTCTTGAAACTACAAAATTCCTAGAGGGAAAAAAAAGTGCTCATTGGCATGGATCTTGGTAATGATTTTCTGGCTATGACACCTAAAGCACACTCAACAAGATGAAAAATAAACCTGTGGGAACACATTAGCTACAAAGCTCTACCCAGTGGGGAGGGGGGAACATTAATCACAAAAGTAGAATAACTACAAAATGTGGGGGAAAAAATGTATGTGTAACCCATTTATCTGATAGGGCTTCCCAGGTGGCAACCTGGTACAGCATCCACCTGCCTGTGCAGGAGGAGCCAGAGATGCCACTTTGACCCCTGAGTCAGGCAGAGCCCCTGGAGAAGGAAATGACAACTTGTTCCAGTGTTGTTGCCTGGAAAATTCCGTGAACAGAGGAGGCCAGCAGGCGGCAGTCCATGGGGTTGCAAACATTTGGACATGACTGAGCAACTGAGCACACACATACATACGTCTGATACAGCCTTACCATTTAAAATATATAAAGAGCTCATACAAATCACTGGCAAACCAAAGTCCAATTAAACGTGGGCAAAGAACCTAAATAGACATTTTTACAAGGAAACTATACAGATGGCCAACAGGTATGCTCAACATCTCAACAAGAAGCTCATCGCTGCTGATCACTAGGGAAATGGAAATCACAAGCCAATGAGATCCATCCTCAAACGAGAAGGGACGATAAATGCAACAAAAGATGTAGACACAAGGAAACTCTTACATTATTGCTGGGATTGCAAACTGGTACAGACACTACAGAAAACAGTAGAGAGGTTGCTCAAAAAGTTAAAAACAGAACTACTGTATGACCCAGCAGTTACACTTTAGAAAGTATATCTGCAAAAAATAATCCCTATATCAAAGAGCTTCCTGTGTCCCTGTGTTCACAGCAGCATTCCTTATAATAGCCAAGATATGGAAATATCCAAAGTGTCCATCAAAAATAAACAGATAAAGAAGGTGTACGCAGGTTAGGTAGGTGGAGACAGGCAGACACACAGACAGACAGACAATAGACTATTATTCAGTCATAACACTGAAGGCATCTTGCCATAAACAACAATGTGGATGACCCTTGGGGGCATTGTGCTCAGTGAAATACATCAGACAGAGAAAAGCAAATACTATATGGTTTCACTTATAGGTAGAATATATAAAACCAAGGAAAAAACCCAAACTCATCTTGAAAAAGGCTCAGATTTCTGAGATGACAGAGGTAAAATTGGAGACGGGTACTTAAAATGTACAGACTTCCAGTTATAACACAAATAAGTGCTATGCATATAATATGCAACATTATGACCATTGTTTACCCCTGTTGTATGGTACAGGAAAGTTAAAGGAATTGCATGACAAGGAGGTATATTCAGCAAGAGGTCATCATATTTATACATATATATAATATTATAGTATTTATACATATACCCACTATAGGAGCACCTACATATATACAGATATGAACAGATCTAAAGGGAGAAATATACAGAAATACACTACCAGTAGGAGACAATATCCCACTTCCATCAATGAATAGACTAACCAGACAGAAAATCACTTTGACATACATACGTCTGATACAGCCTTACCATTTAAAATATATAAAGAGCTCATACAAATCACTGGCAAACCAAAGTCCAATTAAACGTGGGCAAAGAACCTAAATAGACATTTTTACAAGGAAACTATACAGATGGCCAACAGGTATGCTCAACATCTCAACAAGAAGCTCATCGCTGCTGATCACTAGGGAAATGGAAATCACAAGCCAATGAGATCCATCCTCAAACGAGAAGGGACGATAAATGCAACAAAAGATGTAGACACAAGGAAACTCTTACATTATTGCTGGGATTGCAAACTGGTACAGACACTACAGAAAACAGTAGAGAGGTTGCTCAAAAAGTTAAAAACAGAACTACTGTATGACCCAGCAGTTACACTTTAGAAAGTATATCTGCAAAAAATAATCCCTATATCAAAGAGCTTCCTGTGTCCCTGTGTTCACAGCAGCATTCCTTATAATAGCCAAGATATGGAAATATCCAAAGTGTCCATCAAAAATAAACAGATAAAGAAGGTGTACGCAGGTTAGGTAGGTGGAGACAGGCAGACACACAGACAGACAGACAATAGACTATTATTCAGTCATAACACTGAAGGCATCTTGCCATAAACAACAATGTGGATGACCCTTGGGGGCATTGTGCTCAGTGAAATACATCAGACAGAGAAAAGCAAATACTATATGGTTTCACTTATAGGTAGAATATATAAAACCAAGGAAAAAACCCAAACTCATCTTGAAAAAGGCTCAGATTTCTGAGATGACAGAGGTAAAATTGGAGACTGGTACTTAAAATGTACAGACTTCCAGTTATAACACAAATAAGTGCTATGCATATAATATGCAACATTATGACCATTGTTTACCCCTGTTGTATGGTACAGGAAAGTTAAAGGAATTGCATGACAAGGAGGTATATTCAGCAAGAGGTCATCATATTTATACATATATATAATATTATAGTATTTATACATATACCCACTATAGGAGCACCTACATATATACAGATATGAACAGATCTAAAGGGAGAAATATACAGAAATACACTACCAGTAGGAGACAATATCCCACTTCCATCAATGAATAGACTAACCAGACAGAAAATCACTTTGAAAACGATGGCCTTAGGCAATACCCTTGGCCGGAAATACTTAATGGATGTAAATAAAGCATTCCCTCCCAAAAACAATGAGATACACATTGTCCTAAAGTACACATGGCTCATTCCCCAGGGCAGATCATTTATTAGCCCACCAAATAAGTCTTCACAAATGTATGAGACTGAACTCATAACAAGCACCTTTTCTGGTCACATGTGTGTCAAACTAGACATCCATTACAAATGAAACCTAGAGTATTTACAAGTAGGTGGAGATTAACTGACGTGCTACAGATCAATCGATTACACCAAAGAGGTTTTCACAATGCAGCAAACCTTCCAGCCCCACAAGACTTCCCAACCTAGGAATCTGATCACAGGACTGAGAAACCCCAGGGAATCAGAGTTTGAGGATCAGAGAATTTGATTACAGAATTCCGCAGGACTGGAGACACAAGAGACTCTTGGAGGGCACAAACCAAACCTTGTGCACACCAGGACCCAGGAGAAAGGAGCAGTGACCCCATAAGAAACTGAGTCATAAAAAAAAAAAAGAAAGAAAAAAGAAACTGGCATGCCTGTGTGTCCTTGGGAATCTCTGGCAGAGGCAATATACATCATATTAACAAAATAAAGGATAAAAGTCGTCTCATGGATACAAAAAAGTTTTTGACAAATTCAACATCCATTTACTTTTAAAAGAACCTCTCCACAGAATACAGAGAGGATGCACCTCAATAAAGGCCATGAGTGATAAACCCATTCCTAGCATCATACTCAATGTCAAAAGGCTGAAAACTCTTCCTCTAAAGTCAAGAACATGTAGGCCCATTCTTGCCACCTTTATTCAATATACTAATAACACACTATCAGAAATAGGAATTAAGAAAAACACCCCATTTACAATTGGATCAAAGTGAACAAAATGCCTAGTAATACACTGAGCCAAGGAGGTGAAATACTCACACACTGAAACCTGTAAGACATTAGTGACAGAAATTGAGAAAGACCACAAACAACTGAGAGGATGTTCTGTGCTCCTTGGATTACAAGATACACACCCATAATATCCAAAGCAACTTACAGATTTAATACAGTCCCTCACAAAAGTCCAATGGCATTCTTTTTTTTTTAAAGATTTATTTATTTATTTATTTTGGGGTGGGGTGAGGCAGGGGTGGGGTGGGAGGGAGGGGCGGGCGGGCCACTTCTATTTGTCTTTCATTTATCTATTTTCATCCATCTTTGTTCTTTGGCCCATGTGGGCCTCCCATCGCAGTGGCCTCTGTTGTCGCAGAGCTCCGGCTCTGGGCACATGTGCTCCAGAGCTCCAACTCGGTAATTGGACACATTGGTCCAGCCGCTCCGCGGCACATGTAATTGGACACATTGGTCCAGCCGCTCCGCGGCACATGGAATCTTCCCAGGCCAGGGATCGAACCGGTGCCCGTTGCACTGCAAGGCGGTGTCCTTACCCACTGGACCACCAGGGAAGCCCCCAATGACATTCTTAACAGACATAGAACAGACCTCCCTAAAGTTTGTATGGAACCACAGATGCCCACATAGCCAAAGCAATCTTAAGATGGTAGAGTAAAAGTTGGCAGCACCATAATCCTTGATTTGAAACTTATTACCCAGCTCTGGTCATCTGAACTATATTGGAATAAACACTGACACATAGACCATCATCGTGAAACTCCCCCCAAGTCCTTGGGAATCTCTGGCAGAGGCAATATACATCATATTAACAAAATAAAGGATAAAAGTCGTCTCATGGATACAAAAAAGTTTTTGACAAATTCAACATCCATTTACTTTTAAAAGAACCTCTCCACAGAATACAGAGAGGATGCACCTCAATAAAGGCCATGAGTGATAAACCCATTCCTAGCATCATACTCAATGTCAAAAGGCTGAAAACTCTTCCTCTAAAGTCAAGAACATGTAGGCCCATTCTTGCCACCTTTATTCAATATACTAATAACACACTATCAGAAATAGGAATTAAGAAAAACACCCCATTTACAATTGGATCAAAGTGAACAAAATGCCTAGTAATACACTGAGCCAAGGAGGTGAAATACTCACACACTGAAACCTGTAAGACATTAGTGACAGAAATTGAGAAAGACCACAAACAACTGAGAGGATGTTCTGTGCTCCTTGGATTACAAGATACACACCCATAATATCCAAAGCAACTTACAGATTTAATACAGTCCCTCACAAAAGTCCAATGGCATTCTTTTTTTTTTTTTAAAGATTTATTTATTTATTTATTTTGGGGGTGGGGTGAGGCAGGGGTGGGGTGGGAGGGAGGGGGCGGGTGGGCCGCTCCTATTTGTCTTTCATTTATCTATTTTCATCCATCTTTGTTCTTTGGCCCATGTGGGCCTCCCATCGCAGTGGCCTCTGTTGTCGCAGAGCTCCGGCTCTGGGCACATGTGCTCCAGAGCTCCAACTCGGTAATTGGACACATTGGTCCAGCCGCTCCGCGGCACATGGAATCTTCCCAGGCCAGGGATCGAACCGGTGCCCGTTGCACTGCAAGGCGGTGTCCTTACCCACTGGACCACCAGGGAAGCCCCCAATGACATTCTTAACAGACATAGAACAGACCTCCCTAAAGTTTGTATGGAACCACAGATGCCCACATAGCCAAAGCAATCTTAAGATGGTAGAGTAAAAGTTGGCAGCACCATAATCCTTGATTTGAAACTTATTACCCAGCTCTGGTCATCTGAACTATATTGGAATAAACACTGACACATAGACCAATGGAACACAGAAGAGGGATCAAAAACAAAGTGCACATATATGATCCATTAAATTACAACAAAGTTACCAAAAATACACAACAGAGAAACGACACCTCTTCAACAAATGGTGTTTGGGAAACTTGACAGTCAGATACACAAGAACAGAACTGTAACACTATCTTACACCTTTGGAGAAGGGAATGGCAACCCCCTCCAGTATTCTTGCCTGGAGAATCCCATGGACAGAGGAGCCTGGCAAGCTACAGTCCAGGGAGTCACAAAGAGTTGGACACAACTCAGCAATTAACAGAACAACAACACTATCTTATACCACTCACGAAAATTAACTCAAGTAGATGGAAACCTTGAATGTAAGACCTTAAACCATTAAACTCTGAGGAAAAGACAAACACGGTAAACTTTTTTTTTTTTAATTTTTGTCACTATTTATTTATTTATTTTAAATTATTTATTTATTTGGCTGAGCTGGGTCTTAGGTGCAGCACGTGGGATCTAGTTCCCTGACCAGGAATCGAACCTGGGTCCTACTGCATTGGGAACACAGAGCCTTAACCAGTGGACCACCAGGAAAGTCCCCACGGTAAACTTTTTGACATTTGTCTTAAAGGTGACTTTTTGGATTTGCCACGTACACAAAGGCAATAAAACAAAAACCCAATAAATGGGACTACATCCAACTGAAAAGCCCACACACAGCAGAAGAAAGCATCCACACAATGAAAGGGCAGCCATTTCCATATAACCCTACTGAAAAATAGAATTGATATAGACATTTTTCCAAAGACGTATAGATGGCCCACAGGCACTTAAAAAGGTGCTCAGCGTCACTGATCATCAGGAATGTTCATATCAAAACCTTAATGAGATATTCTTCATACGTCTCCATTATTAGAATGGTTGTAATCAAAAAGACAAGTCAGGGCTTCCCCTGGTGGTCCAGTGGGTAAGGACACCGCCTTGCAGTGCAAGGGGCGCCAGTTCGATCCCTGGCCTGGGAAGATCCCACGTGCCGCGGAGCGGCTGGACTGATGTGTCCAATTACCGAGCCGGAGCTCTGGAGCGCATGCGCCCAGAGCCGGTGCTCTGCAACGACAGACGCCACCGTGATGGGAGGCCCACAGGAGCCAGGGAACGAAGACGAATGAAGATAGAGAAATGAAAGACCAATAGAAGTGGCCCGCCCACTCCCCTCCCTCCCCAACCCGACCCCCGCCCAAAGTAAATAAATAAATAAATCTTTAAAAAAAAAAAAAAAAGACAAGTCATAAATGTAGCTGAGGATGTGGAGAAAGGGATCCCTTATGCACTGTTGGTAGGAATGTAAATACATGCAGTCACTATGGAAAACAGTATGAAGCTCCCTCAAAACCAAAATTACCAATAGAACTACTGTATGACCCAGCAGTCCCACTACTGGTTATACATGTGAAGACAAGGAAAACACTAAGCCAATAAAAGAGGCACCCCAGTGTTCACCGTAGAATATGTACAACAACCAAGACATCGAAGCAACCCAAGTGTCCTTCAAGGATGACTAGAGATGTGATACACACACACACAGTGGGAAATTATTCTGCCTCTGCCAAAAAAAAAAAAGAAATGAAATACTGCCATTTGTGATATGGATAAACCTTGAAGGCATTATGTGAAGTAAAATAAGTCAGACCAAAAAAAAGACAAATACTTTATGATCTCACGTACATGTGGAATCTCGAAAAAGAAGTCATAGTGAAAACAGATTGGTGGCTGCCAGAGATGTGGGTGCAGGTGGTCAAATGGGTAAAGGGAGTCACACATTACAAACTTCCAGTTAAAAACTAAAAAAGTAAGGGAGTTGTAGTGAGCAGCATGGTGCTTCTAGGGACCACGGTACTGCATATTTGCAACTTGCTAAGGGGGTAAATCTTAGAAGTCCTCGTCACAGGAAACAGTATTTCACAACTGTGTATAGTGACCAATGTTAACTGCACTTATTCTGATGATCATTGTACATTTTTTATTCAATCATTATGTTATACATCTGAATCTAATATATATGCATGCATGCTAGTTCACTTCAGTCATGTCTGACTCTTCGTGACCCCATGGACTGTAGCCTGCCAGGCTTCTCTGACCATGGGATTTCCCAGGCAAGAATCCTGGAGTGGGTTGCCATGTGCTTCTCCAGGGCATCTTCCTGACTGACTCAGGAATCGAACCCATGTCTCTTAGGTCTCCTGCATTGGCAGGCAGGTACTTGACCACTAGCGCCACCTGGGAAGCCCCAACTACAATAAACCTGTATGTCAGTTTTATCTTCACTTTAAAAAATACACATAAAAATCAATAATTGCAATACATTGAGAGTAAATCCTAAGACTCTTTTCCTTTTTCTTATTTTGTATCTATGTGAGAAGATGGATGTTAACCTAGTTTATTGCAGTATGCATTTCATAACATATGTAAGTCAAATCATTATGCTGCAGACCTTAAATTTATACACTGAGGTATGTCGATTCTGTCAATAAAATTGGGGAGGGGGGTGGATCTCAAATCAAAATCCCATTCCCAAAATATACTGAATTTGGGAATAAAATCTCACCCTAATGTATATATTAGCTACTGATTAGTATCTATTAGTTCTTACAGTTGATGAACCTGGACCTCATCAGCTTTTCAGTAATAACAGCAAACCCAAATGGTAGCAGTCTGAAGTTAAGGATCCCTTTTCTGTGCTTGCCCACTATTCTGTTCTTTGTGCATTCTCAATACTGTCACATAGTTCTCTGGTTGTTACAATGACAGTCATACTTTCATATACAATGTACACATTTGTATCCCCCATGAACACATGACACAGCACTATAAATACATACACACACCATTATATTATGAATATATGATTTGCTCGTTGATCTCCGCCAGGTGTAACCGAAGACAGAACCTTTTAGCACACTATTTTAACCAATTGTACTCATCAGAATCCCCCAGCCTCCCTGGGAGAGCTGATTCCACAGCAGTGCTTTGAGAGAGCATCCCCAGGGGGTTAACATCACATGTCTGATGGAGAGCCAGCCATAAGAGGGGGGTGCTAGCCTAGGGGTGAGGATGGTGAGCTCGGGATTAGGGTTCTAGCCCCACGGCCTACCATCTGCATAAGCCTGAGCACAGCACTTATATCATCTGTGCCTTGTGGGTCATGTGGGGATAACAGTGCTTGCATGAGAGTGCTGTGAAGATTAAGCAAGATAATACAGGGGCAGTGCTGGGAACACACTAAGCCCATCATGACGTTCTCAGGACGTGTTGCTTGCTCTGTGGTGTTCATCCTCGCATTCCAGAGTAGGCACCATGCCTGACGTCAGCGGAGATGTGCTGTTTGCTCAGTATTAGCCACCCTGGGGGCTGAGTGACATGAGCGAAGAGAGGCAAAAGGTAAAGAGTAAGGACAGGGACGGAAGGATGGCTGAGGAGGTGGAGAACACATCGGCACAGGTAACTCAGGAGCCCTGAAAACCCTTCCACATTGTTGCCACGTTATTCATTCTGTCAAAATAATGTTGATGAGGTTTTACATTGAAACTCTTAGGCACATAGGATTAACACTTTTGGTGACCTTTTGCTGCTCTTGTCCCAAATGAACCAACTCACTGTGGCCAAATTTCTGTTCCCAGAGGAAATAAATTTCCCTGACCCTAGCTTGTGGTTTGCTCTGGGCATGGTAGCTCTTATACCGTATCTTCAGCATCTTTGGAGATTCTGACCGCATCAACTGTTGGACCCACTGGAAATACCCTGCCACACTCACCCTTTGCTTTCTTGATGATTCTTCCAGTTACTGCAGGCTTGAGGCAGGACTTCCACTTACAGTTGAGTTTCCTTAAAATCCCAAGAACTCATGGCTTTACTCTCTTTCCATGCTTTAGCATTTTTCTCTAAAGATTTTTTTTTTACTTTTATTTATTTATTTTTGGCTGTGCTGGATCTTTGTTGATGTGTGGGTTTAGCTGCTCTGCGGTATGTGGGATCTTCCTGGATCAGGGATCAAACCTGTGTCTCCTGCATTGGCAGACAGGTTCTTATCCACAAGGGAAGGCCCCTTCTCTAAAGATTTTATCTCACACTTTCTGTCCTCTTTTCTCTATGCTGATTCCATGAAAACAGCAATGGTTTGGGGAATCAGGTAGTCCTGAGTTCAAATCCCACCACTTCTCTAGCTATGCAAGACCCTGAGCCTGGTTGCCCGTATATAACATACTTTCTACATATGTTGTGAGAATTAACTGGGATTGGGTATGTAAAGTACCTACCATAATATCTATCAAAGCATCAGGGACTTCTATCAGTTTAAATTAGCTTCAACTGCTAGTGATAGATTAAAGATAACAGGAATGTATACAAGACATAGGCTTATTATTTTTATGATCTAAACAGAGTCTGAAACATGAAAGTGTTCATAACTCAGTCATCTAGACCCTTGACAGAGATATAGACCCTTGACAGATATCTAGACCCTTTCTGTAGATGATCCATTATCTTTCAGGTTTAACATCCTCAAAGACACCCCATAGTCACAGAGTGAACACGGGAGCGCCTGTGACCACATTCACACTCCACCTAAGGAAAGTGGGGAGGAAGAACAAAAGTGGTGCTTGCTTCCCAGTTAGGTCTGCTTTTCTTCAAGGTTTCCAGAAGACTCAGCCAACATCTGCTTTAAATCACTGTACCCCAGTCTCCAGAGAAAGCAGTGAAATGCAGTTCTGTACCTGGGTGAAGTGCTGTGCCTCAGTCTAGCAGGTGTCTATCACATTAGAATTATTCCTAGTCGCCATGTGGAATCCCCAAGGGCTGTGGCAGTGCATTACAGTTTCGTCACTGACACATCTCAGGACCCTCAATGCGTACACAATATAAACAACTCAGGAAACAGTAAAGTTGGTGAGTTACCTGGTCAAAGTCTGAATACCTAACTTCGCGACCAGCCTAATACTTTATTGCTGTGTAACCTTGGGCAAGTATACAATGCTGTTTAAGGCTTAGTTTCCTCATTTGTGAGCATCAGCTCAATGGATACACATGCCCAGGATAATGCCGCAGATTAGCCCTCAGAGCACTTGTCAAAGTTACTGTTACTATTATCACCATCATCATTATTATCATTAGGTTCTATGAATTATATTATTATACTCTAAAGATTTTATCTCACACTTTCTGTCCTCTTTTCTCTATGCTGATTCCATGAAAACAGCAATGGTTTGGGGAATCAGGTAGTCCTGAGTTCAAATCCCACCACTTCTCTAGCTATGCAAGACCCTGAGCCTGGTTGCCCGTATATAACATACTTTCTACATATGTTGTGAGAATTAACTGGGATTGGGTATGTAAAGTACCTACCATAATATCTATCAAAGCATCAGGGACTTCTATCAGTTTAAATTAGCTTCAACTGCTAGTGATAGATTAAAGATAACAGGAATGTATACAAGACATAGGCTTATTATTTTTATGATCTAAACAGAGTCTGAAACATGAAAGTGTTCATAACTCAGTCATCTAGACCCTTGACAGAGATATAGACCCTTGACAGATATCTAGACCCTTTCTGTAGATGATCCATTATCTTTCAGGTTTAACATCCTCAAAGACACCCCATAGTCACAGAGTGAACACGGGAGCGCCTGTGACCACATTCACACTCCACCTAAGGAAAGTGGGGAGGAAGAACAAAAGTGGTGCTTGCTTCCCAGTTAGGTCTGCTTTTCTTCAAGGTTTCCAGAAGACTCAGCCAACATCTGCTTTAAATCACTGTACCCCAGTCTCCAGAGAAAGCAGTGAAATGCAGTTCTGTACCTGGGTGAAGTGCTGTGCCTCAGTCTAGCAGGTGTCTATCACATTAGAATTATTCCTAGTCGCCATGTGGAATCCCCAAGGGCTGTGGCAGTGCATTACAGTTTCGTCACTGACACATCTCAGGACCCTCAATGCGTACACAATATAAACAACTCAGGAAACAGTAAAGTTGGTGAGTTACCTGGTCAAAGTCTGAATACCTAACTTCGCGACCAGCCTAATACTTTATTGCTGTGTAACCTTGGGCAAGTATACAATGCTGTTTAAGGCTTAGTTTCCTCATTTGTGAGCATCAGCTCAATGGATACACATGCCCAGGATAATGCCGTACGTAGATTAGCCCTCAGAGCACTTGTCAAAGTTACTGTTACTATTATCACCATCATCATTATTATCATTAGGTTCTATTGAATTATTACTGTATAGTGGGGAGATACCAGACATCTCTCACATCCCTTCCTTCTGCGTGCTCACACCTTCCCTTGCCTTCAGCAGTCACCCTAGGGGTGTCTAGATTTGCATTCAATTACTTTGAAAGCGCCCGGGCTGAGCTGGCCTCATTTCCTCTACTTCCAGCCATACTGTCTGGTATAGGCGAATCTCTAGAGTCCCTCTCCTTTCCCCTACCCAGAGTCTAGTCTCGCAGCTCTGCCTTCTAAGACAGGCTCTCTTCTCTAACGAGATCAGCTTCTAAATAAATATTACATTATATTTGGATATGTTCGAAATCTGAGTGAGTCATTTCTTCCCTTTGCTGGAATTCTCCAGCCCTATAGGGATCATCCCACTGGTGTCTTGCATCCCTGACAATGGCAAGATTTTTCTCTAGGTGGAAAAATTAAAGGAATTCACATAGGAATAAGGCTTCATATTCCCAGATCTTGGTAAAACATTGATTTCTAAGACCTTCTCACCTTCCTGCGTACCTCTTCCTTAAGACTTTGGAAGAAATCGGGGCTTCCCTGGTAGCTCAGTGGTCAAGAGTTCACCTGCCAATGCAGGAGACATGGGTTTGATCCCTGATCTGGGAGGATCCCACATGCTGTGGAGCAACTAAACCCATGAGCCACAACTGTGGAGCCTGTGCTCTAGAGCCTCAGAACTGCAACGGTTGAGCCCATGTGCAGCAACTACTGAAGCCCATGTGCCCTAGAGCCTGAGTGCCACAAGAGAAGTCACTGCAACAAGAGGCCTACTCCTCATCTCAACTAGGGAGTAGCTACCACTCCCTGCAGCTGGAGGCGAGCCTGCAGCAGCAATGGAAACCCAGAATAGCCAAAAATAAATAAACAAATAAAATTGTTTTTAAAAAGTTAGCAGCCCTTTAAAAAAAAAAATGATTTTGGAAGAGATCTTAGCACCTCTCCTCCAAGGTCATTAGCTACCCATTAGTTGATGATGTGCCCCAAAAGGGCTGTAGGTGTGCACATATACAAACTCCCTTGCTTCCCATGATGGCTAGGCAGGACAGTCAGACGCCGGGGTCCAGGGCAATTGTGCACAGCCGTGTAATTTCACCATTCCTGCTTTCTACAACATGGCACTCCTTCAGCTGTGTGGTATACTGCTGACATACCTGGCCATACCCAGATCAATCATTTCCAACCATAAGCAGCCTTGTTTCTGTGTTCCAACGCATGCTACAAAACCTGGGCTTCCCTGGTAGTCCAGCGGGTAGAGAGTCGGCCTTGCAGTGCAAGGGGCACCAGTTCCAATCCCTGCCCCTCCCGGTGGATCCCACGTTCCACAGAACAGCTGGATCAGTATGTCCAGTTACGAGCCAGCGATCTGGAGCGCATGCGCCCAGAGCCGGTGCTCTGCAGTGAGAGAGGTCACTGCGATGGGAGGCCCACACAGGCCAAAAGAATAAACATGGATGAAAAAAAAAAAAACTTAACCATTTCCTGTGTGTACTGTGCTCTCACGGAATGTAGGATCATAAACTCTACGTAACTCCAAGAATATTTCTTCCTCTAAAGCACACACATGCCCTGGCCACACCAGTCACGTCCTCCATTGAAACCTGAGCTAACATGCCCTGGGGATGTCTTTCAAAACTGGCACGTTGTGTTTTCCTAGGTCCATGGAAGAAATCTCTTGTCCATTGACTATGACCGGAATATTCGGACAGAAAAGATCTATGATGATCACCGGAAGTTCACGCTGAGGATCATTTATGACCAGGTGGGCCGCCCCTTCCTCTGGCTCCCCAGCAGTGGGCTGGCGGCCGTGAATGTCTCCTATTTCTTCAACGGGCGCTTGGCCGGCCTTCAGCGCGGGGCCATGAGTGAGAGGACGGACATTGACAAGCAGGGCCGGATCGTGTCCCGCATGTTTGCCGACGGGAAGGTGTGGAGCTATTCCTACCTTGACAAGGTGGGTGCACGTACTGCCCTCTCTCAGCTGGCGCTGCCTCTCTCTCTCTCTCTCTCTCTCTCTCTCTCTGTCTCATTCACACTGCTTTTGTTTGTTTGTTTGTTTAAAAGGCCATTCTTTTTTTTTTTTTTTTTTTTGCGGGGCCTGGGGAGGGAGGTGGGCGGGCCACTTCTATTGGTCTTTCATTTGTCTCTTTTTCATCTATCTTTGTTCTTTGGCCTATGTGGGTCTCCCATCTCAGTGGCCTCTGTTGTCGCAGAGCACCGGCTCTGGGCACATGTGCTCCAGAGCTCCGGCTTGGTAATTGGGCACATCAGTCCAGCCGCTCCACGGCACGTGGGATCTTCCCAGACCAGGGATCGAACCGGCGCCCCTTGCACTGCAAGGCGGTGTCCTTACCCACTGGACCACCAGGGAAGCCCACACACTGCTTTTTCTAAGCTGACCTGATACCCTTCACCATGCAACATTTTACCTTCTTCACTTTGACTCTACCCGGGCTCCCCATGCACTCCCCACCTCTGGGAAGGAAGAAATCCATAGGAAAATGTTATTCATATCCCAGCGCTATCACCATTAGCAGCAAAGAAAAAAAAAAAAAAAGAGCTAGGCACTAAGTAGTGTCCAAAGAGATGGTTTGTCTGATTTTATTCCCCAAAAGAAGTGTTGTTAAAGAGGACAGAGTCATCCCACTGGCCACACAGCTCATCCTTCCTTTTGAATTGGAAATGCAGGGATTCATTTCAGCCATGCCCAGAATTAGGCCATCAGGGTAGGGACTTCTGCCCCAAACCCCAGCTGTTCCCCCTCCTACTTGGCCGGTAGGCTGAGGCAGCCAGCAGATCCTGGCTTCATAATTCCCTGTGTCTGAAAGTGCCAGACTGTGTCAGAAAAGGTCCGGTTGGAGCAGCAGTAAAAAGAGGTCCCTTCGGAGAAGGGGTCAGGACTTTTCAAGACTGCCCTGGTCATCTAGTCATTAGACGGGGTTTGCTCTGCCTGGGTCTTTCGCCGGAACTCAGCTCCATACCAGCCCATTTCCTTTTCTTCCCTTCTTGCCTCCGGATGACAGCAGTCACTTGCAGACAGACCTGTTACCGCCTCTGTAAGAGCTGCCATCTCTCTGGTCCCTTCTGAATCGTGTTCTCATTAGGCCATAAGATACCAGAATGGTTGGCCCGGGAAGGCAAAACTCTCCCCATGGCTTCCAATTGGAGGTCATTTTTTTCCCCCAAAGAATCAGTGATTCTGGGTTACCTAGTTTTTCCAGTGGCTTCTAAACGAAGGATGTCCTTTCTGCTTACATTTAGTCAGGGGGTGCTCCTAACAGTATGTGCACCACATTTCTCTCCTGCCAGGCCAACAGCAGTCATTTCTCACCAATCTCAGAATTTCCTGTCATTCAGCCTGGAGGCAAACCCAGTGCCTCTCGTTTTAGTCCTTCAAGCCCCTTATGATTCAGAGTATGATCCAGCATCACCTGGGAGCTTTCAAAAGCAGGTTATCAGGCCACCACTCTACTGCCCTCCCCCACCAAAACAGAATCTGCTTTTTCAGCAGATCCCTGGGTATTTCACAAGCACATTAAAGTTTGGGGAGCATTCCTCTAGGTGGCCACCATGATCCGTAGAGTAGCATGTCCCATGAAGTCAATTTTACCCGTAATCTCTGGTATAAACATCCCCATCCTTCATGGCTTTTGAATTGCCATTTAGGGACATGAAATACTTTCCATCCATTTGAGCATTTGGTCCTACATGGCCACTCACGTGTTCCCTTCCCCTTTCCTTCCTCCAGTCCATGGTCCTCCTGCTCCAGAGTCAGCGTCAGTACATATTCGAGTATGACTCCTCCGAGCGCCTCCATGCAGTCACCATGCCCAGTGTCGCCCGGCACAGCATGTCCACCCACACCTCCATCGGCTACATCCGCAACACTTATAACCCACCTGAAAGCAACGCTTCCGTCATCTTTGACTACAGTGACGATGGCCGCATCCTGAAGACATCCTTTCTGGGCACTGGCCGCCAAGTATTCTACAAGTATGGGAAACTCTCCAAGCTCTCGGAGATCGTCTATGACAGTACTGCCATCACTTTCGGGTATGATGAGACGACTGGGGTCTTAAAAATGGTCAGCCTCCAAAGTGGGGGCTTCTCCTGCACCATCAGGTACCGAAAGATCGGCCCCCTCGTGGACAAGCAGATCTACAGGTTCTCCGAGGAAGGCATGGTCAATGCCAGGTTTGAGTACACCTATCACGACAACAGCTTCCGGATCGCCAGCATCAAGCCCGTCATAAGTGAAACTCCCCTTCCCGTTGACCTCTACCGTTATGATGAGATTTCTGGCAAAGTGGAGCACTTTGGCAAGTTTGGCGTCATCTACTACGACATCAACCAGATCATCACCACGGCCGTGATGACCCTCAGCAAACACTTCGACACCCACGGGCGGATCAAGGAGGTGCAGTATGAGATGTTCCGGTCCCTTATGTACTGGATGACCGTGCAGTATGACAGCATGGGCCGGGTGATCAAGCGGGAGCTGAAACTGGGGCCCTACGCCAACACCACAAAGTACACCTATGACTATGATGGGGATGGGCAGCTCCAGAGCGTGGCCGTCAACGACCGCCCGACCTGGCGCTACAGCTATGACCTCAATGGGAACCTCCACCTGCTGAACCCGGGAAACAGCGTGCGCCTCATGCCCTTGCGCTACGACCTCCGGATCGCATAACCAGTGTGCAATTTTAAGCATGTCCCATGAAGTCAATTTTACCGTAATCTCTGGTATAAACATCCCCATCCTTCATGGCTTTTGAATTGCCATTTAGGGACATGAAATACTTTCCATCCATTTGAGCATTTGGTCCTACATGGCCACTCACGTGTTCCCTTCCCCTTTCCTTCCTCCAGTCCATGGTCCTCCTGCTCCAGAGTCAGCGTCAGTACATATTCGAGTATGACTCCTCCGAGCGCCTCCATGCAGTCACCATGCCCAGTGTCGCCCGGCACAGCATGTCCACCCACACCTCCATCGGCTACATCCGCAACACTTATAACCCACCTGAAAGCAACGCTTCCGTCATCTTTGACTACAGTGACGATGGCCGCATCCTGAAGACATCCTTTCTGGGCACTGGCCGCCAAGTATTCTACAAGTATGGGAAACTCTCCAAGCTCTCGGAGATCGTCTATGACAGTACTGCCATCACTTTCGGGTATGATGAGACGACTGGGGTCTTAAAAATGGTCAGCCTCCAAAGTGGGGGCTTCTCCTGCACCATCAGGTACCGAAAGATCGGCCCCCTCGTGGACAAGCAGATCTACAGGTTCTCCGAGGAAGGCATGGTCAATGCCAGGTTTGAGTACACCTATCACGACAACAGCTTCCGGATCGCCAGCATCAAGCCCGTCATAAGTGAAACTCCCCTTCCCGTTGACCTCTACCGTTATGATGAGATTTCTGGCAAAGTGGAGCACTTTGGCAAGTTTGGCGTCATCTACTACGACATCAACCAGATCATCACCACGGCCGTGATGACCCTCAGCAAACACTTCGACACCCACGGGCGGATCAAGGAGGTGCAGTATGAGATGTTCCGGTCCCTTATGTACTGGATGACCGTGCAGTATGACAGCATGGGCCGGGTGATCAAGCGGGAGCTGAAACTGGGGCCCTACGCCAACACCACAAAGTACACCTATGACTATGATGGGGATGGGCAGCTCCAGAGCGTGGCCGTCAACGACCGCCCGACCTGGCGCTACAGCTATGACCTCAATGGGAACCTCCACCTGCTGAACCCGGGAAACAGCGTGCGCCTCATGCCCTTGCGCTACGACCTCCGGGATCGCATAACCAGGCTCGGCGACGTGCAGTACAAAATTGACGATGATGGCTATCTGTGCCAGCGGGGGGCTGACATCTTTGAGTACAACTCCAAGGGCCTCCTGACGAGGGCTTATAACAAGGCCAGTGGCTGGAGCGTCCAATACCGCTATGATGGAGTGGGGCGACGGGCTTCCTACAAGACCAACCTGGGCCACCACCTGCAGTACTTCTACTCCGACCTTCACAACCCGACTCGTGTCACCCATGTCTACAATCACTCCAACTCGGAAATCACCTCGCTCTACTATGACCTCCAGGGGCACCTCTTTGCCATGGAGAGCAGCAGTGGGGAGGAGTACTATGTGGCCTCGGATAACACAGGGACTCCCCTGGCGGTGTTCAGCATCAATGGTCTCATGATCAAGCAGTTGCAGTACACCGCCTATGGGGAGATTTATTATGACTCCAACCCTGACTTCCAGATGGTCATTGGCTTCCATGGGGGCCTCTATGATCCCCTGACCAAGCTGGTCCACTTCACACAGCGTGATTATGACGTGCTGGCGGGACGATGGACCTCTCCAGACTACACCATGTGGAAAAACGTGGGCAGGGAGCCAGCCCCCTTTAACTTGTACATGTTCAAGAGCAACAATCCTCTCAGTAATGAGCTGGATTTGAAGAACTATGTGACAGGTGAGAACCTGGCTCTCTGTGGGATGGTTGTCCTAGGAAACAGTCAGGGACTTTGAGACAAGGTCTTAAGTCCAATGCTAGGAGAATCCTGGAGGGCTGTGTCCACTGGCAGTACGGGATCAGGAGCACTTAGGCAACCACAGTATAGAGTGGTCTTCAGGTCTATTTGAGGATGGCCTGGCCATTTTCAAGTCCGTTCTATTGAAAAAAACCTTTCTGCTATCCATTTCTAACCCAAAAGAGGACAGCAGCCATATAAAGGGGGAAAGGACAGAACTCTGATCTCAGAAATACCTGGTTCATATTCTCTGTCTTCTATTTATAAGTCAAAGGGCCTTGGGCTAGTTGTCTAATATCTTTGAGCTATCCAACGAACCTCGGGAAACAGGGGGTCGCCTCATGCCCTTGCGCACGACCTCCGGGATCGCATAACCAGGCTCGGCGACGTGCAGTACAAAATTGACGATGATGGCTATCTGTGCCAGCGGGGGGCTGACATCTTTGAGTACAACTCCAAGGGCCTCCTGACGAGGGCTTATAACAAGGCCAGTGGCTGGAGCGTCCAATACCGCTATGATGGAGTGGGGCGACGGGCTTCCTACAAGACCAACCTGGGCCACCACCTGCAGTACTTCTACTCCGACCTTCACAACCCGACTCGTGTCACCCATGTCTACAATCACTCCAACTCGGAAATCACCTCGCTCTACTATGACCTCCAGGGGCACCTCTTTGCCATGGAGAGCAGCAGTGGGGAGGAGTACTATGTGGCCTCGGATAACACAGGGACTCCCCTGGCGGTGTTCAGCATCAATGGTCTCATGATCAAGCAGTTGCAGTACACCGCCTATGGGGAGATTTATTATGACTCCAACCCTGACTTCCAGATGGTCATTGGCTTCCATGGGGGCCTCTATGATCCCCTGACCAAGCTGGTCCACTTCACACAGCGTGATTATGACGTGCTGGCGGGACGATGGACCTCTCCAGACTACACCATGTGGAAAAACGTGGGCAGGGAGCCAGCCCCCTTTAACTTGTACATGTTCAAGAGCAACAATCCTCTCAGTAATGAGCTGGATTTGAAGAACTATGTGACAGGTGAGAACCTGGCTCTCTGTGGGATGGTTGTCCTAGGAAACAGTCAGGGACTTTGAGACAAGGTCTTAAGTCCAATGCTAGGAGAATCCTGGAGGGCTGTGTCCACTGGCAGTACGGGATCAGGAGCACTTAGGCAACCACAGTATAGAGTGGTCTTCAGGTCTATTTGAGGATGGCCTGGCCATTTTCAAGTCCGTTCTATTGAAAAAAACCTTTCTGCTATCCATTTCTAACCCAAAAGAGGACAGCAGCCATATAAAGGGGGAAAGGACAGAACTCTGATCTCAGAAATACCTGGTTCATATTCTCTGTCTTCTATTTATAAGTCAAAGGGCCTTGGGCTAGTTGTCTAATATCTTTGAGCTATCGTGTCCTTCTCTGCAAAAGAGGACTAACAAACTCTTCTCACAGAGTGATCATAAGAAAGAAATGAACTTATGTAAGTAATGTTTAGTATCTGGTACTTAAGAGGACATTCGCCAAAGGACATCTGCTCGTGTTCTTAACTTCATCATTACTAGTGAAGCTATGAAAGAGCGTGGGTACTGAGATGACTGTGACCCAGCTCCTGAGCTCACAACCAGGCTGGTGAGATACAAAGACAAATAAGAATGATAATGCAAAGTAGAAGTAAGTCTGTGTTGTCCTGTAGCTGTTTGTTCAGTTATTTATTCAGCCAGCACTTATAAGGTGCCAGCATGCTATGTTGTGGGGAGACAATGGTAAACAAGGCAGACACTTCTCTCAAAGGGGTGTGTGTGTAACAGTGTGCAGATGACTTCAGATTTGAACATTTTGACATAGTACAGAAGGGCCCCACATCAAAGTGAGCCTGAGGGATGAAGGGAATCTTGGTGGCAGAAATGAGCTCAAGGCTGAAGAAAGTCTATGAGCAAACGTCAGAAGGACAGGGGACTTCCTGGTGGTCAGTGATTAAGACTCTGTGCTTCCAATGCAGGGAACGCAGGTTCATTCAATCCGTGGTTGGGGAACTAAGTTCCTGCATGCCACACAGGGCTCAGCCACAAAAACAAAGTCAGAAGGACATAGGAAGCTTGGAGAGGGGTGAATAGACAGGCCAAGGAAGGCAAATACTCTGTTTCTTTATGCTAAGTGAGAAACTGGTTAAATGAGGGTTCCCCATCCATCCATCTATCCATTCACCTATCCACAAATATTTTCATCTAACGTATGTATATTAGAGATGTGGCGAAGTGCAAGATAGAGTCCCTCTCTTACAAGCAAGGAAATCTAGATGAATGGAAAAAGACCAACTTTCAGCAAGGAATCTGAGGCCATCTCACCTGTACATGGATTGTAGAGGAATAACAGTGAGGACCCAAATTCCATGGCCCCTCAAGTTCCAGGGAAGCATCAAGCCCAGAGGGTCCCTACCCTCAGGTGACCAGGGTTCACTTGTCCATCCCTGGACAAGTGGTGGTTTTTGCTTTCCACTTGTGCATAGGGAAGGAAGCAGAAGCTCCTTGGAGCCCAGTGTGGCCCTCTGTGCCCATGCTGTGCAGACAGATGACCTTAAAGGTCAACTTCTGGCCATGCTCTGCCTCACTGGCAAGTTCCAGAGCCATTGAGCTTGAGCCCCAGCATTCCCCTACAACTGAATCAGCTGATAGCTCAGGAGTCAGGAGTCACGGCCAGGCTAGTTTCCTGCAAGTCTCCTCACTGGGCGGCACTGGGAGGCCCTGCCGTGCTACTCTGCTGGGCTTCCTCTCTTCCCCAGAGCTTAGCAGGGTTTGTGTCCCGAATTCACTACTCTTTCTTTTCTTTTGATTCATTTATTTATTTTATTTGGAGGATAATTACTTCACAATACTGCGATGGTCTTGCCATACACCACTATGAATCGGCCATAGATATGCATGTGTCCCCCCCATCCTGAACTTCCCTCCGTACCCTGTCCCTCCAGGTTGCCCCAGAGCACCAGCTTTGGCTGCCTTGCCTCATACATCAGACTCGCGCTGCTCCTGTGTTACATGTGGTTATGTCTATGTTTCACTGCTATTCTCTCCAATCATCCCACCCTCTCCTCCCACGGACCCCTCTGCAGTTTCTCATTAAAGGGCCTCTCAGGAAAGCACACACACCCATATGTATGTTTTCAGATCTTGATGAGGGCTGTGATGATAAATGGAATAGGTAAGAGTTAGAGCAGGATGTAACTCGTTTCTTTAGGTGCCCACAGAGCAGGGGAATTTGAATGGAGGCCGTTATGAAGTGGGGGAGGGAGAGGAAGAGTGTTCCCAACAAAGGAAACAATGGAAATGGAGAGGCAGCCACAGGAGAAGGTGGCCCCCACCCCCAAGAATGCGCTTCACCAAGCCCTCTGGAACCTTAGGCATGGATCAGCCAGAGGCAAAGGAAAGGAACGCCCTCAGCATCTAGGGGGCTCGACAGACACCTGCAGCTGCCAAGACCCAAACAAACTCATTCGCAGAGCACGGTCGGCCACACTGACCCCCTCAGCGACCCTCCTGGGTCTCCCGAAAAGACAGAGAGACATCAGCAGATACTCCGGGCTCAGTGGTGACCTGAATGGGAGGGAAATCTAACACGTGAGGATATATATGCCTACAGCTGACTCACTTTGCTGTACAGCAGAAGCTAACACGACACTGTACAACAATTACACTCCAATAAAAACCGTATTTTAACATGATTTTTATTGGAGTATAATATACTCCAAATATTTTTATTGGAGTATAATTAAAATAAAGAAATACATAAACTGCACTCCAATAAAATTTCAGAAAAAAGAGAAAGGCGGACATTAGTCGACTGTTTCTTGAATAGCTAGATGGTGTGCATCCTTCCAGGGCTTCAAGGAGACTCAGTACATAGGCAAAGTGGGTTGAACAACAATCAACAAAACTAAATCCAAAAAACATTAGAAAGAGTATAAAATAAAATGCCCTCTTGGAGAAGCTCCATGCCTGGGACTAGTGTCTGCAGTCAAAGCAGAGACCGAGGGCCTGGGTGAGAGCGTGGGGCCAGGCACAAGCCCCCACCTGCTGCCTGCTCTAGAGAAGACGACCTCCGGAGGGGGCTTCCCAGGAGAGGACCCTGCGTCATTCGCCCCCATTCAAGTGTTGGCTCATCTGTAGACCCATCTTTATGAGTTCTACCGTGCGTCTTCGGAGATGAGCAGAGTGGTTGAACTTGTCGCTCACTATTTGAGAAGTAATCAGGAAGTCGTGGGCAGGAACACAATGAACAGAAATTCTCTTGCTCTCACTCACTCTCCCTTATGCTCTAGAGACTTTCCTGTTTGGAAATACAGCTCTGTGAAGGCAGGGGACAGCTCCTGGGGCTGGCGGAGGCAGTGTCCTCCACAAAGTGTTGCCACAGAGGCAGCAGAGACACCCCCATTAGGAGCTCAAAGGTAGCGGAATTGGCACACAGGCGTGGCTACCAGGAAGGGCGAGGG
The DNA here is from genome assembly GCA_022376925.1 of Tragulus kanchil. NCBI lineage: Eukaryota > Metazoa > Chordata > Mammalia > Artiodactyla > Tragulidae > Tragulus > Tragulus kanchil. The sequence goes on from JAIOJX010000004.1 coordinate 29,730,251, forward strand.
AGGGCAAGAAATTACTGCTTCCCTCCATACAGGCTCTAAAGCTGCACTCTTTCTAAAGTTATTGTTTAAAGTAACATATTGATGATTTATATACCAACATATGGATCAAAGACATTAGAGAAAACAGTCTAAACGACAGACTGAGAGAGACAGCCCCTCTTCCCAACAACCGGCAGTGCCCTCGGCTTTTCCAGTGCCATCACCTAGAAAACTGTTCAGTTTTGGGCAAACCAGGACCTGGGCTCAGGCCAGAGCCCAGCTTGTGCTCAGGATGCCTCCTTCTGATGGTAGAACCTGAGTACACTTCCAGACACCAATTCCAGTCACGTACTGTGTGACTTGTACACATGCCTGAATGTTTCTGAGCCTGAATTTCTTCACCGGCACCCCTGTGCCAGTAACAGCACTCAGGGCTGCAGGGCTGTGAAGGGTAAACCCATCGTGACGTGCACAGAGCCAAGGCCTGCACACAGGCTGAGCGATGGTAGGAGTGCATTTGTTCTTTGTAAGCAGCTCTGGACGGGAAGACAGGTGACGAGTGAAGTTACCCCCTTTATTTGGGCCTCTGGCACTCTCAGGGGTCTGCAGCTCTATCCTGAAATAGACCCCACCTCTGCCCTGAGTGGCATGGCGTGGGCAGATCTGAAACCCCACATTCTGAGTTAAGCAAACCACAGAGATGTTGCCCACGAGGACTCGGGTTGGCTCTCACAGACCCCCAGGCACACGAGGGCGTGAGGCGGGATTATGTGGAGGTTGGTTTCCCTAAGAGAGGAGGGAGGCCCAGCCTCCGCCTCGCTCTGCCCTCTTCTCTGTCTGCATTTCGCACTTAAGCTGCTTCGCTGACACCTGGGCTCCAGCGGCACGTGCTGGAAAGACCACGAGGAGGGGGAGCGATGAGCGATTTGGAGGGGCCGCATCGCCAACTCCTACCTCCACAGCTTCCTCCTGAACTGGTTGTTTAGGGAGCCTGTCACCGGAGGACATGGTGACTTTGAGAAAAAGAGGGGTGTCTGTATGAAGCCACAAGGGCCTTCTGCAAAATGGAAGAGACAAGCAACTTCAGTTAACATTTCAGAAGAGGTTCAGACCTCTTCTTGGGAAACCAAGCTGTGTTAGACACTTAGAAAACAAATGACATGAGCTATTCCCGTTCATGGGAGTGGGAATTAACATGTTTGGTGCCTTGGGCCTTCCCTGGTGGTCCAATGGTTAAGATTCTGTGCATCCGCTGTAGGGGGCTCAGTTTGAGTCCCTGGTCAGGGAACAAAGATCCTGCGTGCCAAAAAGAAGAAAAAGAAGGGTCCGGACCCCAAGACAGGGGATTGTTAATATCCTCTCCTGGAGAGCAGGGAGGGGTCCCTGCAGGGAAGAGATCAGGATGGGGAGAGTCTGAAGAAGGCAAAGACCGCTCTCGTGCCTTTCTCGGAATCCCTTCGATGGTAGAACCTGTCCCCAGACACCAATTCCAGCCTGGAATGTTTCTGAGCCTGAATTTCTTCACCGGCACCCCTGTGCCAGTAACAGCACTCAGGGCTGCAGGGCTGTGAAGGGTAAACCCATCGTGACGTGCACAGAGCCAAGGCCTGCACACAGGCTGAGCGATGGTAGGAGTGCATTTGTTCTTTGTAAGCAGCTCTGGACGGGAAGACAGGTGACGAGTGAAGTTACCCCCTTTATTTGGGCCTCTGGCACTCTCAGGGGTCTGCAGCTCTATCCTGAAATAGACCCCACCTCTGCCCTGAGTGGCATGGCGTGGGCAGATCTGAAACCCCACATTCTGAGTTAAGCAAACCACAGAGATGTTGCCCACGAGGACTCGGGTTGGCTCTCACAGACCCCCAGGCACACGAGGGCGTGAGGCGGGATTATGTGGAGGTTGGTTTCCCTAAGAGAGGAGGGAGGCCCAGCCTCCGCCTCGCTCTGCCCTCTTCTCTGTCTGCATTTCGCACTTAAGCTGCTTCGCTGACACCTGGGCTCCAGCGGCACGTGCTGGAAAGACCACGAGGAGGGGGAGCGATGAGCGATTTGGAGGGGCCGCATCGCCAACTCCTACCTCCACAGCTTCCTCCTGAACTGGTTGTTTAGGGAGCCTGTCACCGGAGGACATGGTGACTTTGAAAAAAAGAGGCTGTCTGTATGAAGCCACAAGGGCCTTCTGCAAAATGGAAGAGACAAGCAACTTCAGTTAACATTTCAGAAGAGGTTCAGACCTCTTCTTGGGAAACCAAGCTGTGTTAGACACTTAGAAAACAAATGACATGAGCTATTCCCGTTCATGGGAGTGGGAATTAACATGTTTGGTGCCTTGGGCCTTCCCTGGTGGTCCAATGGTTAAGATTCTGTGCATCCGCTGTAGGGGGCTCAGTTTGAGTCCCTGGTCAGGGAACAAAGATCCTGCGTGCCAAAAAGAAGAAAAAGAAGGGTCCGGACCCCAAGACAGGGGATTGTTAATATCCTCTCCTGGAGAGCAGGGAGGGGTCCCTGCAGGGAAGAGATCAGGATGGGGAGAGTCTGAAGAAGGCAAAGACCGCTCTCGTGCCTTTCTCGGGATTCCCTCCATATCCCTAGGGAAAGACGTGCTGTTTCCGTACGTTGTATAGGTGAGGTATTAAATGCCATGGAAAAACAGATGGGGAAAGTTAGCTTCTTTCCAGTGCTCTTTGTATTCTCCCCAGTCGGCAGAGGAGAAAGCCTCCACTTGATGCTGGTGCGTGTTTAACACCTCATTAACACTTCTAATCTCCCTTTTTAACGGAGACAGGAGGTCTAAGACTCCCCTGGTAGCAGGTAACAAAATCATGCTCCAATGTAATTGCATTGCTTTGTTTTAATTTTACAGTTATTTTCTCTTTGCAGCAAGTCTGCTCTCCCACTTACGGTAGTGACATATAAGTTTCTTTTTTTTTTTAAATGAAATTCCTTAAGGCAACAAGGCAAAGCAGTTTTTTAATTACATAGCATATCCACGCGATACCTGGATATGGCAAAACAGTCATGACAGGTCATCATGACAGGTGACCACCCACTTTGCAAATCCGCACTGCGCAACCTTCACCCTCTGTTAATACTGTGCACAGAGGTACGCTGTGGATATGATTGCTGCCGGACTAAAGCCAGGCTTCTCTGCTGGATGCTGACACAAGGCCATTTCAAAGGCCATTTCAAAACTATTCTTAAATGACTTCTTCATTGACGTATGGTTGACTTGCAGTGTTATATAAGCTTCCAGTGTACAGCATAGTGATTCAATATTTTTACAGATTACACACCAACGTTATTATAGTGCTATTGACTGTATTCCCTGACTTGTACATTACATCCCTGTGACCTCTTTATAACTGGTAGTTGTAGCTCTTAATCTCCTTCACCTATTTATCTCATTCCCCTATTCGCCTCAGCTCTGTCAACCACCTGCTTGTTCACTGTATCTGAGTCTGTTTGGTTTTTTTTTTTTTTTCTTTATTCATTTTTTTTCTTAGAATCCACATTTAAGTGAAAACATATGGTATTTGTCTTTCCCTACCTTCTTTCATTTAGAATAGCCTCACTGTCTATCTGTGTTGTCACATATGGCAAGATTTCATTCTTTGTTAAAGCTAAATAATGTTCTTCTATATATGTATATATACCAAGTCATCTTTATCCACTTTTCTGTTTATGGACACTTTGGTTCCATGTCTTGGCTATTGTCTATAATGCTACAATGAACGTTGGGTGCATACATCTTCTCAAATCACTGTTCTCTTTGGATAAATACCCAGAAGTAGAATTACCAGATCATACAGTAATTGTATTTTTAATTTTTCAGGGCCATCCGTACTGTTTTCAGGTGGCACTAATGGTGAAGAATTCACCTGCCAATGCAGGACACATAAGAGATGTGGGTTTGATCCCTGGACTGGGAAGATCCCCTGGAGGAGGAAATGGCAACCCACTCCAGTATCCTTGCCTGGAGAGTCCCACGGACAGAGGAGCCTGGTGGGCTGCAGACCACAGGGTGTCAAGAGTCAGATGTGACTAAGCAATTGAGCACACATGTGGTTTTTCACAGTGGCTACACCAGGTTTACGTTTCCATCAATGTGCATTTTCTCCATATCCTCACCAACACTTACTGTTTTTTACCTTTCTGATGAAAGGGACTTTGACAGTTGTGAGGTGCTATTTCACTGTGGTTTTTATTTGAATCTGTCATGATTATTGATACGAATGACTCTTAAGTGGACTGTCGTTAATACATATAGTTGCCAAGTTATTCAAGGAATTTGTGTGTGCCTAAGGTCAATGGATGCACCATGGATCCCAGAGTCCCTCTCGCTTGTGGGTCTTCTAGGCTGGTTTGTTAAGCTAAGTTGCAATATTTTACAGATTACACACCAACGTTATTATAGTGCTATTGACTGTATTCCCTGACTTGTACATTACATCCCTGTGACCTCTTTATAACTGGTAGTTGTAGCTCTTAATCTCCTTCACCTATTTATCTCATTCCCCTATTCGCCTCAGCTCTGTCAACCACCTGCTTGTTCACTGTATCTGAGTCTGTTTGGTTTTTTTTTTTTTTTCTTTATTCATTTTTTTTCTTAGAATCCACATTTAAGTGAAAACATATGGTATTTGTCTTTCCCTACCTTCTTTCATTTAGAATAGCCTCACTGTCTATCTGTGTTGTCACATATGGCAAGATTTCATTCTTTGTTAAAGCTAAATAATGTTCTTCTATATATGTATATATACCAAGTCATCTTTATCCACTTTTCTGTTTATGGACACTTTGGTTCCATGTCTTGGCTATTGTCTATAATGCTACAATGAACGTTGGGTGCATACATCTTCTCAAATCACTGTTCTCTTTGGATAAATACCCAGAAGTAGAATTACCAGATCATACAGTAATTGTATTTTTAATTTTTCAGGGCCATCCGTACTGTTTTCAGGTGGCACTAATGGTGAAGAATTCACCTGCCAATGCAGGACACATAAGAGATGTGGGTTTGATCCCTGGACTGGGAAGATCCCCTGGAGGAGGAAATGGCAACCCACTCCAGTATCCTTGCCTGGAGAGTCCCACGGACAGAGGAGCCTGGTGGGCTGCAGACCACAGGGTGTCAAGAGTCAGATGTGACTAAGCAATTGAGCACACATGTGGTTTTTCACAGTGGCTACACCAGGTTTACGTTTCCATCAATGTGCATTTTCTCCATATCCTCACCAACACTTACTGTTTTTTACCTTTCTGATGAAAGGGACTTTGACAGTTGTGAGGTGCTATTTCACTGTGGTTTTTATTTGAATCTGTCATGATTATTGATACGAATGACTCTTAAGTGGACTGTCGTTAATACATATAGTTGCCAAGTTATTCAAGGAATTTGTGTGTGCCTAAGGTCAATGGATGCACCATGGATCCCAGAGTCCCTCTCGCTTGTGGGTCTTCTAGGCTGGTTTGTTAAGCAGCTAAGTTGCATTAAGCCCCTCATAGCAGCCCTAGGGCAGGAGGTGGGTAGACATTATGCAGCCCCTTCAGAAGCCTCTTCTCGGACAGGTACAGGTAGGTCTTCTGTCATGCCCACTACTTGGGGTGACTGTTGCCATGTAAGTTCAGTGTGTGTTCATTCACCCACTCCACGGATGAGACAGAACACCTATTTTGTGCCAGCCCTGGGAAGATATCAGTGAATGACAGGGATTTTTTCTAACTCCCTTTTCTGGTGGAGCTTATTACTTTCTCAGTAAGGAACATAGACAATAAATATAAACTATAACCAGATGATACATGTGTTAAAGTGTGGTTACAATTTTGGAGGTTCAGGGATGAGTGCAGGGAGGGGACTTGGGATTGTTGGGTGAGAACAGAGAGGGACTGAGTGTGGTGGTTGAGGTCAGCTTTATTGGAGGCAATATCTGAGAAAGACTTGAAAAAGAGAAGAGGGAGAGAACACATTCCAGGGAGAGAGACTGCCGGTATACAGGCCCTGAGATGAGTGTGCACCTGGCATGTGTAAGAAATAGCACAGAGGCTGGAGCTGAGTGAGCAAGAGAGAGAGCTGGAAGAGATGAGGTCAGAGAGATCACAGACAAGGGTCCTTATAGACCATTAGCAGGACTTACAGTTTTTCATGAGAGAAATGGGGCGATCCTTGGAATGGTATGAGTAGACGAATGGTAAGGGCTTATTCTAACTGCTGTGCTGACCAGGTATGGGGAGCACAGAGGTGAAAGCAGGGAGGCCCATTAGATGTCGAGGCAAGAGCTGATGGGCCAGTGCTGAGGTGGTAGAAGCGGTGAGAAGTGGACCCAGATTCTGGTCTATTTTAAAAGTAAAACTGAAGGATTTAGCCATAGGCCCCAGCAATTCCACACCTAGGTGTATAAAGAGAACGGAAAACACATTTTCAAATATCAGTTTGTACCATCGTCAGAAGTCAACAAATGTTGGAGAGAGTGTGGAGAAAAGGGAACCCTCCCCTACACTGCTGGTGGGAATGTAGATAGGTGCAGCTACTATGGAGAACAGTATGGAGGTTCCTTTAAAAAAAAAAAAAAAAATCTAAAAACAGAGCTACCATATGATTCAGAAATCCCACTCCCAGGCATATAACTAGAAAAGATGAAACTACAATTCAAACAGACACCCACATCCCTGTGTTCATAGCAGGGCTATTCAGAATAGGCAAGATATGGAAGAATCCACATGCCTGCTTAAATCTTTATACCCACTCCACGGATGAGACAGAACACCTATTTTGTGCCAGCCCTGGGAAGATGTTACAATAACTCCCTTTTCTGGTGGAGCTTATTACTTTCTCAGTAAGGAACATAGACAATAAATATAAACTATAACCAGATGATACATGTGTTAAAGTGTGGTTACAATTTTGGAGGTTCAGGGATGAGTGCAGGGAGGGGACTTGGGATTGTTGGGTGAGAACAGAGAGGGACTGAGTGTGGTGGTTGAGGTCAGCTTTATTGGAGGCAATATCTGAGAAAGACTTGAAAAAGAGAAGAGGGAGAGAACACATTCCAGGGAGAGAGACTGCCGGTATACAGGCCCTGAGATGAGTGTGCACCTGGCATGTGTAAGAAATAGCACAGAGGCTGGAGCTGAGTGAGCAAGAGAGAGAGCTGGAAGAGATGAGGTCAGAGAGATCACAGACAAGGGTCCTTATAGACCATTAGCAGGACTTACAGTTTTTCATGAGAGAAATGGGGCGATCCTTGGAATGGTATGAGTAGACGAATGGTAAGGGCTTATTCTAACTGCTGTGCTGACCAGGTATGGGGAGCACAGAGGTGAAAGCAGGGAGGCCCATTAGATGTCGAGGCAAGAGCTGATGGGCCAGTGCTGAGGTGGTAGAAGCGGTGAGAAGTGGACCCAGATTCTGGTCTATTTTAAAAGTAAAACTGAAGGATTTAGCCATAGGCCCCAGCAATTCCACACCTAGGTGTATAAAGAGAACGGAAAACACATTTTCAAATATCAGTTTGTACCATCGTCAGAAGTCAACAAATGTTGGAGAGAGTGTGGAGAAAAGGGAACCCTCCCCTACACTGCTGGTGGGAATGTAGATAGGTGCAGCTACTATGGAGAACAGTATGGAGGTTCCTTTAAAAAAAAAAAAAAAAATCTAAAAACAGAGCTACCATATGATTCAGAAATCCCACTCCCAGGCATATAACTAGAAAAGATGAAACTACAATTCAAACAGACACCCACATCCCTGTGTTCATAGCAGGGCTATTCAGAATAGGCAAGATATGGAAGAATCCACATGCCTGCTTCCAGATGAATGGTAAAGATGTGGTATTAATCAACCATGAAAAGAATGAAATAATGCCATTTGCAGCAATATTAATCAACCTAGAGATTATCATAAGTCAAAAAGTCAGAGAGAAACACGAATATTATGTGATACCATGTATATGCGGAATCTAAAAAATAGTACAAATTAAGTCATTTTTAAAGACAGAAATAAACTCACAGACATATAAAACAAACTTATGATGTTCTAGTATAAAATAAAAACAAAATTAAAAATGAACTTTATGTATGTATGTCAATAACTGATTCACCTTGCTATACACCTGAAACTAATGCAACATTATAAATCACTATGCTTCATTTAATAAAATTCTGGTAGTAAATGAAAAAAATATATATAACTTTGTGCATGAATATTCATATTAGCATTATCCATAATGGCAAAAAGAAAAGCATACACAACCCAACTGCCCATTAACTGATAAATAAATAGACAACATGAGATATATCCAAACAATAGACTATTCAGCAATAGTAAATAATTAAGTACTGATATATGCTGCAACAGGGATGAAACTTGAAAACAGTGTATTAAACGAAAGAAGCCAGACATGAAAGGCCACATGTTCCATGATTTCATTTATATGAAAAATCCAGAAAAAGGCAAGTCCATGAAGACAGAAAGCAGTGGTGGTTGTCAAGGACTGAGGAGAAAGGAGAATGCAGGATGACTACTGCTAGGTATGCCATCTCTTTGAGGGTGATGAACATGTTCTGGATTGAACAGAAATGGTGGTTGTACCACACTGTGAATGTAGTGGAAGCCACTGAACTGTGCACTTGAAAATGATGAATTTTATGTTACGTGAGATTTAACCTCAATTTCTTGAAAAAAAAGTAAAGGATTTATAGATGGATTAGACGTGGAGAGTGAAAAAAAGAAAGCGATCCAGGATGGTGGTGGAAAGGGTGGAGTTGCTGCAATCGGGGATACGTGGAGAGGGATACGAGGCAGTGAGCTCTGGACAGAAGTTGGGAGCTGGGGGAGAGGTCTTGGATGGAAACATAAACTTTGGAGGTGGCATCAGCATGTAGGTGTTACTGAGGTGAAAATAGACCATGTCCTTTTGTGGCTCCTTTTGTATATCATCAAATCAAAGAGTGGACAAGTGTTTCCATTTGGCATTCTCCTGTCCATCATGTGAAAATGACAAGGTGCATTTTCACTAACTCTGAGTATGTTTAGGGTGATCTGGCTTAGACAATAGATTTGGCTAGGAATGTAATGAGCAACATGATAAACACAACTAAAACTGGTGCATGTTTTCCATCACAAGGAAAAAAAGGGTTTCCTTTTTCTCTTATTTCGTATGTAGGGATAGCAGGTATTCACTAACCATTCTATGGTTAGGGATTCCGGTAGGTATTCAGTAACCATTCCATGGTATATGTAAGCTAAATCGTTATGCTGTATAAAATTTTACTGTTCTGTTTGTCAATCATATCTCAAACTTGGAAGGAAAAACAGTGTTATAGGGCCCTGACGCTGGGCAGAGTCACCATGTCTGAGAGGAGTAGACAGAGTGGAACAGAAGTTCACAGACTGAGTCTAGGACATCCCGACATTCAGAGCAGAAATGAAGAGAATCCAAAGAGGGAAAAGAGGTGGCCACACAGGCAGGAGAGGGACAGAGAGACAGTGTGTTGTCCACAATGCCAAGACAGGGAGAGATGCAGGAGTGTTCACCTTGTCAAATACTTCTGACAGGTCAAATCGATGAGAACCACAGACAGCATTGGGCTTAACAACATGGAGGTCATGTGTGACTTTGACATGTGTTGTTGGGTTTTTCTTTTAGGAAATGCATTTTTTTAATTTATTTATTTATTTTTGGCTATTCTGAGCTTTCACTGCTGCTGCCGGCTCTTCTCTAGTTGCAGGAGTGGGGCTACTCATTTAACCTCAATTTCTTGAAAAAAGTAAAGGATTTATAGATGGATTAGACGTGGAGAGTGAAAAAAAGAAAGCGATCCAGGATGGTGGTGGAAAGGGTGGAGTTGCTGCAATCGGGGATACGTGGAGAGGGATACGAGGCAGTGAGCTCTGGACAGAAGTTGGGAGCTGGGGGAGAGGTCTTGGATGGAAACATAAACTTTGGAGGTGGCATCAGCATGTAGGTGTTACTGAGGTGAAAATAGACCATGTCCTTTTGTGGCTCCTTTTGTATATCATCAAATCAAAGAGTGGACAAGTGTTTCCATTTGGCATTCTCCTGTCCATCATGTGAAAATGACAAGGTGCATTTTCACTAACTCTGAGTATGTTTAGGGTGATCTGGCTTAGACAATAGATTTGGCTAGGAATGTAATGAGCAACATGATAAACACAACTAAAACTGGTGCATGTTTTCCATCACAAGGAAAAAAAGGGTTTCCTTTTTCTCTTATTTCGTATGTAGGGATAGCAGGTATTCACTAACCATTCTATGGTTAGGGATTCCGGTAGGTATTCAGTAACCATTCCATGGTATATGTAAGCTAAATCGTTATGCTGTATAAAATTTTACTGTTCTGTTTGTCAATCATATCTCAAACTTGGAAGGAAAAACAGTGTTATAGGGCCCTGACGCTGGGCAGAGTCACCATGTCTGAGAGGAGTAGACAGAGTGGAACAGAAGTTCACAGACTGAGTCTAGGACATCCCGACATTCAGAGCAGAAATGAAGAGAATCCAAAGAGGGAAAAGAGGTGGCCACACAGGCAGGAGAGGGACAGAGAGACAGTGTGTTGTCCACAATGCCAAGACAGGGAGAGATGCAGGAGTGTTCACCTTGTCAAATACTTCTGACAGGTCAAATACGATGAGAACCACAGACAGCATTGGGCTTAACAACATGGAGGTCATGTGTGACTTTGACATGTGTTGTTGGGTTTTTCTTTTAGGAAATGCATTTTTTTAATTTATTTATTTATTTTTGGCTATTCTGAGCTTTCACTGCTGCTGCCGGCTCTTCTCTAGTTGCAGGGAGTGGGGGCTACTCTCTAGTTGGGCTGAGCAGGCTTCTGTTGCAGTGACTTCTCTCATTGTGGAACTCGGGCTCTAGGGCACATGGGCTTCAGTAGTTGTGGCCCATGGGCTCCGTAGTTGCAGCTCCGAGGCTCTAGAGCATAGGCTCCATAGTTGTGGCTCATGGGCCTAGTTGCTCCACAGCATGTGGGATCCTCCTGAATCAGGGATTGAGCCTGTGTCTCCTGCATTGGTAGGCGAATTCTTCACCAATGAGCTACCAGGGAAGTCCGACATGTGTTGTTTTACTGAGCCTTTGGGAGCAAAGCCTGATTCAAAGGAGACAAATGGGAGTTCATGTGTTGAGAGACTTATTTTGAGTCTGAGACGTCCTTGTAAAGGGGGTGAGACACAGATGGTGGCTAAAGGGGAAAGAACAGATGAGAGGAATCTAAAAGGTGGGTGTTTACTGGCATGTTGGTTTGCTGATGGGGTGACCTAGTGCCCTCACTGAGGGTCGGTTCCAGCAGCTCATCTGGAGTAGCAGGAGAAACATGAGAGGACAGGTGCATGTGCTGGAAGGCTGAAAACTGTGATGAGAGTTTAGGGAGATCTCCCCTACCCGGCCTCATCAATTTTCTCAGAATAGGAATCAAAGGTCAGGTTCCAGAGTGAGGAAGGTGTGGGAAGTTTAAGACGACATGAGAAGTAAATCAGCCAGGAAACTGGGAGAAAGACTCAGAGGAGTAGACAGAGTGGAACAGAAGTTCACAGACTGAGTCTAGGACATCCCGACAAGAGCAGAAATGAAGAGAATCCAAAGAGGGAAAAGAGGTGGCCACACAGGCAGGAGAGGGACAGAGAGACAGTGTGTTGTCCACAATGCCAAGACAGGGAGAGATGCAGGAGTGTTCACCTTGTCAAATACTTCTGACAGGTCAAATACGATGAGAACCACAGACAGCATTGGGCTTAACAACATGGAGGTCATGTGTGACTTTGACATGTGTTGTTGGGTTTTTCTTTTAGGAAATGCATTTTTTTAATTTATTTATTTATTTTTGGCTATTCTGAGCTTTCACTGCTGCTGCCGGCTCTTCTCTAGTTGCAGGGAGTGGGGGCTACTCTCTAGTTGGGCTGAGCAGGCTTCTGTTGCAGTGACTTCTCTCATTGTGGAACTCGGGCTCTAGGGCACATGGGCTTCAGTAGTTGTGGCCCATGGGCTCCGTAGTTGCAGCTCCGAGGCTCTAGAGCATAGGCTCCATAGTTGTGGCTCATGGGCCTAGTTGCTCCACAGCATGTGGGATCCTCCTGAATCAGGGATTGAGCCTGTGTCTCCTGCATTGGTAGGCGAATTCTTCACCAATGAGCTACCAGGGAAGTCCGACATGTGTTGTTTTACTGAGCCTTTGGGAGCAAAGCCTGATTCAAAGGAGACAAATGGGAGTTCATGTGTTGAGAGACTTATTTTGAGTCTGAGACGTCCTTGTAAAGGGGGTGAGACACAGATGGTGGCTAAAGGGGAAAGAACAGATGAGAGGAATCTAAAAGGTGGGTGTTTACTGGCATGTTGGTTTGCTGATGGGGTGACCTAGTGCCCTCACTGAGGGTCGGTTCCAGCAGCTCATCTGGAGTAGCAGGAGAAACATGAGAGGACAGGTGCATGTGCTGGAAGGCTGAAAACTGTGATGAGAGTTTAGGGAGATCTCCCCTACCCGGCCTCATCAATTTTCTCAGAATAGGAATCAAAGGTCAGGTTCCAGAGTGAGGAAGGTGTGGGAAGTTTAAGACGACATGAGAAGTAAATCAGCCAGGAAACTGGGAGAAAGACTGAACAGAGGAAGGGGATACAGTCAGATTGCCAGGCATCGGGAAGGCCCAGCTGGGGTTCATGGTCAGTAATCTAACACCAGTCAGTGTGGCTTCGCTAGTTTCTGCTGCCATATTCAGCTGCACAGCATCAAACAGGAGCCTCCCATGACTTCACCAGGCAAGTGCTGAAGTGAGAAAGAGACAAAGGATGAGAATATACCCAAGGAAAAGAGTCTTAACGATTAACCATGGCATGTGTGCTAGATGAAAAGAGAAGAGAGACCAAGAACCTGGGGGATGGGAAAAGAGGTTTAGGTTAGGTTGAAGGTCCTAGAGAAGGGAGAGGTTCAGGTAGAATGGGGGCCAGGTATCAAAAAAGAAGTAAATGAGGGAGAGCCTAGATGGCAGACAGAGGAGCGTGTCTATGAAATGAGGTACAATCATTGATGATCACAAGGTCCAGAGGATAAGCAGGAGAGTTAGAAGGGGGAGGATCACCAAAAAAAATCACACGCCAGGATGCTGGAAGCATCGATTGCTAGCATACTGAAATCATAGGAAGGAAATCAGGAATAGAGATGGAGAATAACAATGGAGCCAACCCAGTCGTGAGCCCTCGCAGAAAGGGCAGACGTATGCTGATCATACAGAGCTCTCTCTTGTCCTCTCTTTGAAGAGGTAACGCCTGGGGAAAGGGTCTCAAGAGCCAGATGACCCTCTGCATTGCATATACTCAGGGGACCCCCCCTTTCCACAATGAGGCAGCCTCAGCACAGCAAACCCCTCGAGGTCCTGCACAGTGTTCTTCATCATGTCTGCATGTTGCCAGTCATTCTAGCGTCTTTTAGGGTGAGACACAGATGGTGGCTAAAGGGAAAGAACAGATGAGAGGAATCTAAAGGTGGGTGTTTACTGGCATGTTGGTTTGCTGATGGGGTGACCTAGTGCCCTCACTGAGGGTCGGTTCCAGCAGCTCATCTGGAGTAGCAGGAGAAACATGAGAGGACAGGTGCATGTGCTGGAAGGCTGAAAACTGTGATGAGAGTTTAGGGAGATCTCCCCTACCCGGCCTCATCAATTTTCTCAGAATAGGAATCAAAGGTCAGGTTCCAGAGTGAGGAAGGTGTGGGAAGTTTAAGACGACATGAGAAGTAAATCAGCCAGGAAACTGGGAGAAAGACTGAACAGAGGAAGGGGATACAGTCAGATTGCCAGGCATCGGGAAGGCCCAGCTGGGGTTCATGGTCAGTAATCTAACACCAGTCAGTGTGGCTTCGCTAGTTTCTGCTGCCATATTCAGCTGCACAGCATCAAACAGGAGCCTCCCATGACTTCACCAGGCAAGTGCTGAAGTGAGAAAGAGACAAAGGATGAGAATATACCCAAGGAAAAGAGTCTTAACGATTAACCATGGCATGTGTGCTAGATGAAAAGAGAAGAGAGACCAAGAACCTGGGGGATGGGAAAAGAGGTTTAGGTTAGGTTGAAGGTCCTAGAGAAGGGAGAGGTTCAGGTAGAATGGGGGCCAGGTATCAAAAAAGAAGTAAATGAGGGAGAGCCTAGATGGCAGACAGAGGAGCGTGTCTATGAAATGAGGTACAATCATTGATGATCACAAGGTCCAGAGGATAAGCAGGAGAGTTAGAAGGGGGAGGATCACCAAAAAAAATCACACGCCAGGATGCTGGAAGCATCGATTGCTAGCATACTGAAATCATAGGAAGGAAATCAGGAATAGAGATGGAGAATAACAATGGAGCCAACCCAGTCGTGAGCCCTCGCAGAAAGGGCAGACGTATGCTGATCATACAGAGCTCTCTCTTGTCCTCTCTTTGAAGAGGTAACGCCTGGGGAAAGGGTCTCAAGAGCCAGATGACCCTCTGCATTGCATATACTCAGGGGACCCCCCCTTTCCACAATGAGGCAGCCTCAGCACAGCAAACCCCTCGAGGTCCTGCACAGTGTTCTTCATCATGTCTGCATGTTGCCAGTCATTCTAGCTTCTAAGGACACTGAATGACCCATAACAGATGCTCCCTTAAGTACTTCCCCAAAGAAGGAGCTCATAGTGACTGAGCAACCCATGCACCAGGCACTATGATAAGCCCTTCACACGGATTTTCTCCTTCAATCTTCGTAACAACCCAATGAGATTAGTCGTTATTATCCTGGTTTGTATCTAAGGAACCTGAAGCTGAGAGAGGGCCAGGAACTTGCCCAAGGTCACACAGCAAGGGCATCTGAAAGGAGATCTAGCTTATTCCATCAGTGTCCTAAAATCACCACGTAGGCAGGAGGATGAGGATTGCCTGACCAAGTCTGGAAGGACACCTGCCTCCTAGAACCCAGGTAAAGAACCTCTGGGTCCAGACCAGGAGACCTTCACAGACGCTTGCCTCCCTCTTCTGCTGGACCCCCTACCCGACACCCCATTTTATTTTGTTCTCTAAGATTTCCCCCTCTGGCTTTCCACCCATCATGATTTCAGACATCTTTATTTTTGTTTGCACCATAGATGTGAAAAGCTGGCTTGTGATGTTTGGATTTCAGCTCAGCAACATCATTCCCGGCTTCCCAAGAGCCAAAATGTACTTCGTGCCTCCACCCTATGAATTGTCTGAGAGTCAAGCAAGTGAGAGTGGACAGGTAAGCGGAGGTCCCTGCCAAGAGTCCAAATGACCCTCCTCATTCCCTTTGGCAAACAGAGCCATGCTGGGGCCAAAAGGCATGTCAGTAGTGGTGGAAAACATCGGAGCTGGGTATAAAAGGAGAGTGAGACTGGGTGACAGCGCAGGACTGCGAACGTCAGTGCTGCTAGCTGTCTGGTGCAGCCCGTATTTCTTCCCAGCCTCAATTATTACCTTAATTGTGGTATCATTATCTGTTCAGCATATACCCTTGAGTCACCCCTTGATTAACTACAGCACTGAGGAATCTAGCAGCAACCTACCATCTGCACTTCCTCTAAGATCATAACCCCTTTGGCTTTTATGGGATGTAATAAAATGGTGGTTTGCAGTTTCTGTCCCATTAAAGAACATTTTTATGCCTCGCATAAAACCTCCGCGTTTTATAGCCCAAACGTATACAGATTGCATTTTCGGAACATGATCTGTGCTTGGGTTTCTCAGTGATGACCGAGAGGCGGTCCGTTTCAATTTGGGTGCAGCTGAGACCGCAGCCACAGTTGGGCAGGAGGGGTGGGCATCTGCATTCGGATCTCCCCTGCAGCCGAACCCGAGCTTGGCACTGTCAACAGCCGAATGGTCTCAGCTGCTCTGAATAATTGTGCAGACTGTGTCACTAGAGAGAGACCAGGAGGAGCGGCTGGGTAATTGAGAGCAGCGTTCTCACGGTTCTGCCCCATGGGGACCACTCAGCAGATGAATAGCCATCATTCTGCTCATTTATCTAAGTGCTGTTACCTCCCCAGCACAGCCTCCTCCATTATCCCAGCCTGTCCCCCAACCACCACTTGAGATGAGTTGTAATTTGTGAGTAGAGAACTCAAGGCCAAGGAGATAATGGGGCTCTCATCCCCCTGCAGAAGCAGGGCTGGGATCCAAAGCAAATGGCTCAGAAAAGCCCAGCGATAGACCCTCTGGCCCATGAAGCTGCAATCTCTTTAGCCCGGTGTTTCTCAACCATCCATTTGCATGCAGACCTGCTAGAGGGTCTTGTTAAAATGCAGCTTCTGACTCAGTGAGTCAGGAGGGAGGCCTGACATTCTGGTTTTTGCTAATAGGGCAGGTCCTGGTGATGCCTCGGCTCCTAGCCATACTTTGAGTAACACGGTGCCAGTGCAAGAAAGTTGATGAACGTTCAGGGCACTGGCGTCGGAGAGCCATAGGTCACAGCAGCGGGGTTCACAGCCGCTCAGATGAACACCATGTCAGGATGTTCTGAGTTTGAAGTATATAAATGAACGTGTTAGTTGCTCAGCCGTTTCTGACTCTTTGCAACCCCGTGGACTGTAGCCCTCCAGGCTCCTCTGTCCATGGAATTCTCCAGGCAAGAACACTGGAGTGGATAGCCATTCCCTTCTCCAGGGGACCTTCTTGGCCAAGGATCAAACTTGGGTCTCCTGCATGGCAGGCATATTCTTTACCATCTGAGCCACTAGAGAAGCCCATATATATGGTTTGGTTGCCAAACCATCAGCAGGCCAAATGACTCTCCCTTCTGCAATGATGGAGAGACATGGTAAGTGGGTGGGTCTGAGTATAGGTGCCAGCCAGGTGGTATACCTCCACACCCCCTTTTATAGTTACAGGGTGGGGAGGCCATACCATCAGACTGGAAACCAGCCAACCTATCCTAGTTGCAAAAGATAGGACTCTCTTCGCTCTTATCACAACAGACACAAGGCCTTATTCTTGTAGGAGAGTCCCAGCCTTCCTCTTTCTGACCCTCTGTGGCTGAGCCACCACACCCCATGCACACAGTGGCCCAGCCCACCTCCTCAGCTTTCTGTGTTTTCTTATACCCGCAGCTCATTACAGGTGTCCAGCAGACAACCGAGAGGCACAACCAGGCCTTCATGGCTCTTGAAGGGCAGGTCATTTCTAAGAAGCTTATCTGCGTTACCTCCCAGCACAGCCTCCTCCATTATCCCAGCCTGTCCCCAACCACCACTTGAGATGAGTTGTAATTTGTGAGTAGAGAACTCAAGGCCAAGGAGATAATGGGGCTCTCATCCCCCTGCAGAAGCAGGGCTGGGATCCAAAGCAAATGGCTCAGAAAAGCCCAGCGATAGACCCTCTGGCCCATGAAGCTGCAATCTCTTTAGCCCGGTGTTTCTCAACCATCCATTTGCATGCAGACCTGCTAGAGGGTCTTGTTAAAATGCAGCTTCTGACTCAGTGAGTCAGGAGGGAGGCCTGACATTCTGGTTTTTGCTAATAGGGCAGGTCCTGGTGATGCCTCGGCTCCTAGCCATACTTTGAGTAACACGGTGCCAGTGCAAGAAAGTTGATGAACGTTCAGGGCACTGGCGTCGGAGAGCCATAGGTCACAGCAGCGGGGTTCACAGCCGCTCAGATGAACACCATGTCAGGATGTTCTGAGTTTGAAGTATATAAATGAACGTGTTAGTTGCTCAGCCGTTTCTGACTCTCTGCAACCCGTGGACTGTAGCCCTCCAGGCTCCTCTGTCCATGGAATTCTCCAGGCAAGAACACTGGAGTGGATAGCCATTCCCTTCTCCAGGGGACCTTCTTGGCCAAGGATCAAACTTGGGTCTCCTGCATGGCAGGCATATTCTTTACCATCTGAGCCACTAGAGAAGCCCATATATATGGTTTGGTTGCCAAACCATCAGCAGGCCAAATGACTCTCCCTTCTGCAATGATGGAGAGACATGGTAAGTGGGTGGGTCTGAGTATAGGTGCCAGCCAGGTGGTATACCTCCACACCCCCTTTTATAGTTACAGGGTGGGGAGGCCATACCATCAGACTGGAAACCAGCCAACCTATCCTAGTTGCAAAAGATAGGACTCTCTTCGCTCTTATCACAACAGACACAAGGCCTTATTCTTGTAGGAGAGTCCCAGCCTTCCTCTTTCTGACCCTCTGTGGCTGAGCCACCACACCCCATGCACACAGTGGCCCAGCCCACCTCCTCAGCTTTCTGTGTTTTCTTATACCCGCAGCTCATTACAGGTGTCCAGCAGACAACCGAGAGGCACAACCAGGCCTTCATGGCTCTTGAAGGGCAGGTCATTTCTAAGAAGCTCCACGCCAGCATCCGCGAGAAAGCAGGCCACTGGTTCGCCACCACCACACCCATCATCGGCAAAGGCATCATGTTCGCCATCAAAGAGGGGCGGGTGACCACTGGCGTGTCCAGCATCGCCAGCGAGGACAGCCGCAAGGTGGCGTCCGTGCTGAACAATGCCTACTACCTGGACAAGATGCACTACAGCATCGAGGGCAAGGACACCCACTACTTCGTGAAGATTGGCTCGGCCGACGCCGACCTGGTCACCCTGGGCACCACCATCGGCCGCAAGGTGCTGGAGAGCGGGGTGAACGTGACCGTGTCGCAGCCCACGCTGCTGGTCAATGGCAGGACTCGAAGGTTCACCAACATCGAGTTCCAGTACGCCACGCTGCTGCTCAGCATCCGCTACGGCCTCACCCCGGACACCCTGGACGAAGAGAAAGCCCGCGTCCTGGACCAGGCCCGGCAGAGGGCGCTGGGCACGGCCTGGGCCAAGGAGCAGCAGAAAGCCAGGGACGGCCGCGAGGGCAGCCGCCTGTGGACGGAGGGCGAGAAGCAGCAGCTGCTGAGCACGGGCCGCGTGCAGGGGTACGAGGGCTATTACGTGCTTCCGGTCGAGCAGTACCCCGAGTTGGCAGACAGTAGCAGCAACATCCAGTTCTTAAGACAGAACGAAATGGGAAAGAGGTAACCAAATCGTCGTCTGCCATTCCTCGCCTGGATGGCTCAGCGGGAGTCAATGTTATCTCCTCTCCTAAGGAGATGAAGACCTAACTGGGGCACTAACGGCCGGGCTGCTTTAGGAGAACCTAGTGGCAAGAAAGCTCACATTTTTTGAGTTCAAATGCTACTGTCCACTCGAGAAGTCCCACCTCCTGAAGTAGACTAAAGCTCGGCCGCAAAATTCCTGAGGAAAAACAAAACAAAACACAACACAAAACAGACGAAAGGACGAACACACAACCATGTTCTGAGTTCCCCTAAAATATGACCCACTTGTTCAGGGTCTACACAGCAAAGAGACGGAAAGAGACGCAAAATGTTCACAAGGAACAAAAGAACACACACACGCACACAGGAAAAATAAAATACACACACACACAAAACAAAAACACACCGACCGAAAGAGACGTGAAGACGAGAAGGCCTCATGTTCTATTACCTCACTCATTCACATGTGAGCGACACACAGACATCCGTGAGGGCCAGCATCCCAGGACCAGCTGAGGACCATGATTCAGACTGCTCGTTGGATAGAGTCTACAGACGTTTTCGTTTAAACACATACAGGTGCATTTAAACCACGACTTTGGGGGTGATTTGTGCGTAGCGACTGGGGAGGGGGGGATACAAAGTGGAAGAGTGAGCACTGGAAATACTTTTTAAAGAAAAAAAAAAAACATAGAAAAACACAAGGAAAAAAAAAAGGAAATTAATATCAAAAAAATCAAAGCGACATAATACCGTTCAGCACTTAACTCTCAGGTCCCGATTTCATCTGGCCTGAGCTAATTTATTGGAGCGCAGAGTGTAAACTTAATTCCAAGGGTGGCTATAATCACTACAGATAAATTTCATACTCTTTTGTCTTTGAAGATTCCATTGTGGACAGTAATACGCAGTTACAGGGTGTAGTCTGTTTAGATTCCGTAGTTCGTGGGGTATCAGTTGCAGTAGAAGTGTGGGCATCGTGACACTCTTTTGCTAAACGGGCACCAATTCAGATCACCCTGTACATACCTAAGCCTCAAGGCACAATCACTGTTTGAGATTTAAAATTATTAGTGTGTTTGTTTGGTCCAGAAACTGAGACAATCACATGACAGTCACCACGAGGAGAGAAAATAAAAAAAATTTAAAAACCCACAAAAAACAAGAAAAAAAGTTTAAAAAAAAAACATAAAAAAAATGTCTAATAAGAACTTTGGTACAGGAACTTTTTTGTAATATACATGTATGACTTGTTCATCGAGTTTTTATATTAATTTTAATTTGCTGCTAAGCAAAGACTAGGGACAGGCAAAGATAATTTATGGCAAAGTGTTTAAATTGTTTATACATAAATAAAGTCTCTAAAACTCCTGTGGACACTGGTCTTCTGTGGAAATGCTTTGCGATGAGGGCAAGGTCAAAAGTTCTGGAGAAAAAAGTGTGGACATGCTTCGTTGCTCATCTGGTCCAAATGCTTGTGACCCCGTGGACTGCAGCCCACCAGGCTCTTCTGTCCATAGAATTCTCCAGGCAAGACTACTGGGGTGGGCTGGCAGTCCCCTCTCCAAGCCATCCTCCTGACCCAGGGATTGAACCCTGGTCTCCTGCATTGCAGACATCCGTGAGGGCCAGCATCCCAGGACCAGCTGAGGACCATGATTCAGACTGCTCGTTGGATAGAGTCTACAGGCGTTTCGTTTAAACACATACAGGTGCATTTAAACCACGACTTTGGGGTGATTTGTGCGTAGCGACTGGGGAGGGGGGGGTACAAAGTGGAAGAGTGAGCACTGGAAATACTTTTTAAAGAAAAAAAAAAAACATAGAAAAACACAAGGAAAAAAAAAAGGAAATTAATATCAAAAAAATCAAAGCGACATAATACCGTTCAGCACTTAACTCTCAGGTCCCGATTTCATCTGGCCTGAGCTAATTTATTGGAGCGCAGAGTGTAAACTTAATTCCAAGGGTGGCTATAATCACTACAGATAAATTTCATACTCTTTTGTCTTTGAAGATTCCATTGTGGACAGTAATACGCAGTTACAGGGTGTAGTCTGTTTAGATTCCGTAGTTCGTGGGGTATCAGTTGCAGTAGAAGTGTGGGCATCGTGACACTCTTTTGCTAAACGGGCACCAATTCAGATCACCCTGTACATACCTAAGCCTCAAGGCACAATCACTGTTTGAGATTTAAAATTATTAGTGTGTTTGTTTGGTCCAGAAACTGAGACAATCACATGACAGTCACCACGAGGAGAGAAAATAAAAAAAATTTAAAAACCCACAAAAAACAAGAAAAAAAGTTTAAAAAAACATAAAAAAAATGTCTAATAAGAACTTTGGTACAGGAACTTTTTTGTAATATACATGTATGACTTGTTCATCGAGTTTTTATATTAATTTTAATTTGCTGCTAAGCAAAGACTAGGGACAGGCAAAGATAATTTATGGCAAAGTGTTTAAATTGTTTATACATAAATAAAGTCTCTAAAACTCCTGTGGACACTGGTCTTCTGTGGAAATGCTTTGCGATGAGGGCAAGGTCAAAAGTTCTGGAGAAAAAAGTGTGGACATGCTTCGTTGCTCATCTGGTCCAAATGCTTGTGACCCCGTGGACTGCAGCCCACCAGGCTCTTCTGTCCATAGAATTCTCCAGGCAAGACTACTGGGGTGGGCTGGCAGTCCCCTCTCCAAGCCATCCTCCTGACCCAGGGATTGAACCCTGGTCTCCTGCATTGCAGGCAGATTCTTTACCAACTAAGCCACCAGGGAAGCTGGATGAATGGGGGAGCTTGTCAAGATGCTCAGGTAGAGATGGAATTTTGAACTTTCAGGGGAGCTTTTGGTAGAGGCATCCCCTGTTCTCCAAGTTTTTCTAGAGTGACCACTGCCTACATCTGCAGCCCCGCCCCACAAGGACCAGGGATGGGAAGGCACGTGTGGGCCTGAGACCAGTGGATGGTGAAGACCTCAGGCCCACCTGTGCCTGGACGGGTCCCTCCAGTACCCATGGGACAGTCAGCCTTGTCCTTGTCCCTCCTCCTCTAGGAGGGGCTGCCAGGAACCTGAAAGCAAACACAGTGGTCGCTGGGGGAGACCCGCATGTGTCAGTGTGGTTCTGTGTGTGCATAAGCATACATAGACCTCCAGACTAGATCACTTTGCCCCAAAACTTGCACACCTGGGTCAGACAAAGTCAGAAAAGCACTCTATTTTTTGAATAAAAGTGATTTTTTTGTCTTATCTTTTTTTCTCCAAGCTTTAAATTTTTATTTTATGTTGGGGTATAGCTAATTAACGATGCTGTGGTAGTTTCAGACGAACAGCCAAGGGGCTAGGCCATGCATATATATCAGAAGAGCACTTACAATTTAGATGAATGTTCTCCCGCGAGTCCAACAGTTAAAACAGTAGTAGTATCATTATCAGTTCATATTTGTTGATGCTTACTACCTGCCAAGAACAGTGTTTGTGACCCTATGGACTGCAGCCCACCAGGCTCCTCTGTCCATAGGATTCTCCAGGCAAGAATACTAGCGTGGGTAGCCCTTCCCTTCTCCAGGGGATCTTCCCAATTCAAAGATCAAACCCAGGTCTCCTGCACTGCAGGCAGTTTCTTTACCATCTGAGCCACCAGGGAAACCCCATTTATTAATGCGTACTACATGCCAAAAACAGTGCTAAGTGCTATACACACAATCTTTCACCCCTTTTTAAAAATTTTTATGAATTTATTTATTTTTGGCTGTTCTGGGTTTTCATTGCTGCTGCAGGCTCTTTAGTTGCAGGGGAGTGAGGGCTACTGTCTAGTTGAGGTGAGCAGACTTCTTGTTGCGGTGACTTTTCTTGTTGTGGAACTCGGGCTCTAGGGCTCACGGGCTTTAGTAATTGCAGCACTTGGGCTCAAGCTGTGGCTCACGGGCTTAGTTGCTCCACAGCATGTAGAATCTTTCCGAATCAGGGATCGAACCTATGTCTCCTGCATTGGCAAGCGAGCTCTTCACCACTGAACTACCAGGGAATCCTCCAACCCTATTTTTTTTTTTTCAAACAACAACATTATTTTGAGAGTGCACGATGTGCTGGATCCTAAGTTCTGGGAATAAAGACGGTGAGATGAATAGGGGCCCTCACCTCATGAAACTTACAGTCATGGATGCAGACTGACAAGACTCAGTTAGTTACACTAAAAAGTAACAGTGACAGGGCCCAGTGCCAAGGAGGAGGGATTTACAGAGTTATCAGAGCACTTACCTGGGGATGTGATGTAGGCTAAGAATGTAAAGGAAGTTATTGAGATTCAAAAGCTGAGAAGGAATTAACCAGATGAAAAGAAGTGATTGCATCCAAGACCCAGGGCACAGTACATGCAAAGAGACTGTGGTCACCGGCCAGAAAACAGATGAGGCTGCCAAGGTTCAGAAGACACCCAGATTAAAGACTGGATCTCTTTCGTCATTACAAACAGCAGGCAGTCCACTTTAATCTCATCACCATGAGCTCTTATAAACAGATAGGGGAGCTGGTGCAATCATCTGTGTGAGAAGACACAGAAGGCTGCTGGCATCAACGAGGAAACAGAAGCAAACTGAGTGGACAGACAGCAGAGACGCGCTCCTCGTGTCAGTTACTTATCAAGTGAAGAAAACCTGAGGCCGCTTACCACCAAGCTGGGAGGTGGTGGAATGACTTGGGTCCAGCAGTGGTGGACTCCCAGTCCCCTCCAACACGTCTGGGTGGCACATCACCCTGAGCCCTTCAAGGCTTCTGAACCGCCGCCGCCATTCTGTCTTCTGGCCTGGCCAACGGTGGCTTCCCCGGGTGGAAGGCGAGGGGAGAGAGGCCAGGCTAGAGAGGCCGTGCTGCATCAGACCCCACGGCCCTCTTCCCAGCAGAGCACACTCTGACAAGTGAAGCAAACAGGAAAACAAAAACACAGCCGGATACTTCCTTCTCAGCAGCAAGTGCGGGGACTTCCTTGAGGGGTCCTGTGGCTATGACTTTGCACCCCCAGTGCAGAGGGCCGTGTTTCAGTTCCTGCTCAAGGACCTAGATCCCACATGCTGCAGCCCAGGAGTCCCCATGCGGCAACCAAGACCAAGCGCAGCCAAATGCATAAACAAAAACAACTATATATATTTATTTAAATACCTTTAAGAAAGAAGCACACGTAAGCCTTTGTTTCCCCATTTTCCTTCAGAAGCACAAGATTCCACAGGCCACACACAACCAAGACCCAGCACAGCCAAACACATAAACCAAAACAGGCATAATTATTTTTAAAAGACCTTTTAAAACAAACACACATCAACCTTTGTTTCTTCATTTTTCTTCAAACAAACAGCAAGCAGGCCACAGGTCCTCCCGTGTGCTTCGCTGCCACTGCCGTGGTTACTCTGCCTGGTGTCAGGACCCCTTGGACGGATCTGTGCCCAGAGAACTGCCTCCAGCCGTCGTGAAGCCAGGCTGAATCCCAGCCACATGGGGACTGACTGCCGAGTCCTGTCTCCCCAGGGAAGAGGCAGCCAGTGGGGCCACCAAGACAGAGGTGATCTCAGGCAACAAGGCAGTGGGAGCTCACCTAGCCTCACCAGAATTGGCCAGCCTCACTGCGGGGGCAGGTAGACGAGAAGCTTGGGCTCACAGCATCGCACACAGGCCGTCACATGTCACCAGAGTTTCCCTCGAACCTCTCCTCTTCTATGCCAACCATCTTTAAATTATCTCTAAGTGTTCTGATATACCCAGGCCAGCTCATCCCCTCAAAATACGCACACTCATAATCCGGGAGAAGAAAATGGTTTGAATTTAAAAAAAAGAAAGAAAACTCTGTCTTTGCGCGAGACCTAGAATGACCAAGACTAAATGTTTGGACTCTTCCAAAGTATGGGTTGGCCATACTTTACCCATACCATCCTGTGGAAAAATCTGAACAAACTTTACAGCCAACGCAGTATTTGCACGGTGATAGACAATTCCAGAAAGGTCTTTCAGGGGACAAGATTTTACCCTTGACCTTGATTGTATCCAGTCAGTTTGATAGGAACAAGTCCTAACTTGACCACTCTTGAAACGCAGGGCTTGGGAAGAAGGTTTGTTGTTGTTCAGTTGCTAAGTCATGTCTCTTTTGCAACCCGTGAACTATAGTCTGCCAGGCTCCTCTGTCCATGGGATTTCATAGGCAGGAATGCTAGAGTGAGTAACCATTCATTTCCTTCTCCAGGGGATCTTCCTGACCCAGGGATGGAACCCGTGTCTCCTGCATTGCAGGTGAGTTCCTTACCACTACATGCCAAGAACAGTGCTCAGTGCTCTACGCAGGAGATTTTCATTCAATCCTAATATTTTCCTTTCATTCCACAACATTATAGCCACCAGAAGCCCTTTGGGAAGTTACATGTATTAATTAGAGTAAATACACCAGGATAGACCTTTGTTTCATTCTAAACAAACAGCCAGCCGGCCACAGGTCCTCCCGTGTGCTTCGCTGCCACTGCCGTGGTTACTCTGCCTGGTGTCAGGACCCCTTGGACGGATCTGTGCCCAGAGAACTGCCTCCAGCCGTCGTGAAGCCAGGCTGAATCCCAGCCACATGGGGACTGACTGCCGAGTCCTGTCTCCCCAGGGAAGAGGCAGCCAGTGGGGCCACCAAGACAGAGGTGATCTCAGGCAACAAGGCAGTGGGAGCTCACCTAGCCTCACCAGAATTGGCCAGCCTCACTGCGGGGGCAGGTAGACGAGAAGCTTGGGCTCACAGCATCGCACACAGGCCGTCACATGTCACCAGAGTTTCCCTCGAACCTCTCCTCTTCTATGCCAACCATCTTTAAATTATCTCTAAGTGTTCTGATATACCCAGGCCAGCTCATCCCCTCAAAATACGCACACTCATAATCCGGGAGAAGAAAATGGTTTGAATTTAAAAAAGAAAGAAAACTCTGTCTTTGCGAGACCTAGAATGACCAAGACTAAATGTTTGGACTCTTCCAAAGTATGGGTTGGCCATACTTTACCCATACCATCCTGTGGAAAAATCTGAACAAACTTTACAGCCAACGCAGTATTTGCACGGTGATAGACAATTCCAGAAAGGTCTTTCAGGGGACAAGATTTTACCCTTGACCTTGATTGTATCCAGTCAGTTTGATAGGAACAAGTCCTAACTTGACCACTCTTGAAACGCAGGGCTTGGGAAGAAGGTTTGTTGTTGTTCAGTTGCTAAGTCATGTCTCTTTTGCAACCCGTGAACTATAGTCTGCCAGGCTCCTCTGTCCATGGGATTTCATAGGCAGGAATGCTAGAGTGAGTAACCATTCATTTCCTTCTCCAGGGGATCTTCCTGACCCAGGGATGGAACCCGTGTCTCCTGCATTGCAGGTGAGTTCCTTACCACTACATGCCAAGAACAGTGCTCAGTGCTCTACGCAGGAGATTTTCATTCAATCCTAATATTTTCCTTTCATTCCACAACATTATAGCCACCAGGGAAGCCCTTTGGGAAGTTACATGTATTAATTAGAGTAAATACATTAGCTGCTTTACGAGATAAACCCAGAGATTTCCCTCCTGCCCAGTGGTTAGCTAAGGCTCCATGCTCCCAGTGAAGGGGGTTGGGGTTCAATCCCTGGTCAGGGAACTAGACCCCACATGCCACAACTAAGGGTTCACATGCCACCACTGAAATTCCTTCAGGCCACAACTGAAAGAACCTGCATGCCACAACTTAGTGCTGGCACAGCCAAATAAATTTTAATAAAAAAGAACGAGCAAGATGGAGAAATACCCAACATAAGTTAACACAGAAAAGATTGACTCCTTACTTGTGCAGTCTTCCACTGTGGGTCAGCGGTGGGAACACCCCTGCTCCAATCGGGGGCCCAGTCTCCTTCCATCTTGTGGCTCCACCGTCTTCTAGGACCTTGGCATCTTGAAAGTTCTCTCCATTCAATTGGTTGGTAGAGAAAAAATGCCAAGAGCACACGTGTAACTGTTTTATCTTTACCAGACCCCACCTGGAAACACACATTTCCCTCCACTCACATTCCACGAGGGGTTGCATGGACCCACCTGCTGCCAAAGACACTTAGAAACTGTAGTCTGACTAGGAATCCAGAAAGAGAAGGCGATTGGACATTCATGAGTCTAAGCCATCACTGAGACGTAACTCAGCATCTATGAGCCTCTGCTTCCTGACCATGCTTAAGTGAGGGCCGATAATCACGGGGCTGCTCTGATGAAATGAGATTGCCTATATTACCAACACAGGATAAGTCCCCAGTAAATGCTAGCTTTGGTTATTTCTAAATCTTTGCTCCAAGCACAGGAGTTTCTAAAAGTGGAGCTTGAGGAATGGCCTGTTCATCATGAGGGGGGCAGGGGGAGTCATGGAGGAAGATGGAGAACTGGCCCTCAAATCTTGCTCTGGGCTGCCCACAACTCCCTCCCAGGCCCAGGACACAGGAACACGGACCTCAAGAGGAGGCGCTGCTCACAGCTTTTCAGAAAGGCTCGGAGACCTCAGCAACATGGAGTCTAGCTGTCCATTCAGTCCTTCATCTTTTTTCCCGTCACCAAGCACAAAGTCCTCCTGGGCACCGTCAGAAGCTCAGACTACACAGAGGCATAACACCTGGTCTAAATCTCACCATCTAAGGTGTGAGGCCTAACTCAGAAGCCAATCTGTGGGACAGAGTGGGCTCAATGCTGGCATGGAAGTAATGCCCAAAAATGTGAAGGTGTAGGAGGAGGGGACCACAGGTTCTGTCCATGAGCTTAGGGCTGAGTACTCACAGGGGAGAGAATGCAGCGAGAGAGGGAAGAAGGCTGCCCCGACTAAAAGACGGGCTGCACGGGG
Organism: Tragulus kanchil; assembly: GCA_022376925.1. Classification (NCBI taxonomy): domain Eukaryota; kingdom Metazoa; phylum Chordata; class Mammalia; order Artiodactyla; family Tragulidae; genus Tragulus; species Tragulus kanchil. The sequence continues at coordinate 29,758,124 of JAIOJX010000004.1, forward strand.
GAGAGGAAATCCATAAGCTGACAGCAGAGACGTGAAAAGCCAGAGCAACGGCTACGCGCAAGTTCACCCCCAATGCTCGAGGAGCTCCATGGACACGCCCATAGCCTCCCCGGCCCAGGCCAATCAGATCAGGATCTCAAGGGGACATGGACCGGCAGGGGCAGGTTCTGAAGCTCCCCAGGTGATGTGAATGTGCAGTCAGGGAGACCTACTGATTGGAGTCAAACAGGATGTGGGTGACCGACCCTGAAATGTTGGAGTGAGACAGGAATGAAGACCAGGCTAAGAAGCCGGACATCTTCTTCCAGGGGTTCGTGTGAGGCTCTTGTTGTCTAGTCACTAAGTTGGGTCGGTCTCTTTGTGACCCCGTGGACTATAGCCCTCCAGGCTTCTCTGTCCATGGAATTCTCCAGGCAAGAATACTGGCGTGGGTTGCCATCTCCTTCTCCAGGGGATCTTCTGCACCCAAGATCAAACCCATGACTCCTCCTTTGCAGGCAGATTCTTTACCACTGACCCACGAGGGAAGTCCAGGGCTCTTGCACCTGGGGAGAAATGTGAGTAGGAAATCCTTCCACTAGCAAAGCAGAGAGAGGAGAGGAGCAGAAAGAACAGAGCCTGGGAGGCTGCGGCAGCCCTGAGTAAGAGCCCAGAGGAGGACGCAGACATGGCATTAGGTCTGGGAACGAGGGCGTGGCTCTGTAACGCCCTCAGAGCTGGAGGCCGTGTCTATACAGGATTCAGGCACAGAAGCTCCCAGCACGTCCCTGCAGGACAAGTGTCACAGACACCAACATGTCCTCTCCCCACCTCCTCGCAGGGAAAAGGCCGGACGCCTCCAGAGAAGGGCGTCTCCAGTCTAACCTAGACCTACCCTCAGGAATCTTCTGATGGGCCCAAGTTGGGACTTTGCAGGAAAATTCTGGCCCACTGTGCCCACAACCAAGTCCCACCCTCCACCCAAGTTGGCCCTCTGGCTTCCAGGCAGCCCTCCAAAACCAAGTCTGCAGCAGCGGGAGTTTCTCCAGAGTCAGCCCTCACCTGTTGCCCAAGCTCCACCCTCCTAAGTCAACGCTTCCTCCTGGTGCATGCCTGATGATTGGCCACACGGTGGCAGCCTTTCCCATGAAATCCTCCTGGATCTGGGCCTGGGCACCCCAGGCTGGTTTAGTGAAACTATTAGGCAGCTCACCTCTGAGAATCAAGAGACCACCAATGAACCAAGCCCTGGGCCCAGGGGCAAAACCTGTGCCCTGGAGAGGCTCCTGGAACTGGTTCCAGAGAGCAAGATTCCAAAGAATATTCACCCTGGCTACAGCCAGACTGAATCCTGAGCCCACCTGTACCACAAATTCCCTGAGGAGATTTTTATACGCACCTTCCTATTCCTGAGTAACCCCCTTTTCTCAGGTGCAGAAGAGAGGAAAAATTATTGTACAGGATTATTTGAAACGACTAACAAAGATAACAAATCTGAAGTACTTGGGAAGTGTAAAATTTGGATTTAAAGTTTTGTTGGTTTATAACATATATATATGATTTTACACATCTATTTATTTAGCTATGCTGGGTCTTTGTGCAACACAGGCTTATCCCTGGTTGCAGAGGGTGGGATACTAACTCTAGTTACAGTATGCAGATGTCTCATTGCAGTGGTTTATCATGTTGCAAAGCACAGCCTCTAGGCATGTGGGCTTCAGTCATTGCAGCTCCAAAGCTCTGCAGCACAGGCTCCATAGTTGTGGCACACGAACTTAGGTGCTCTGTGGCATGTGGGGTCTTCTCTGATCAAGACAAACCCACGTCTCCTACACTGGCAGGCAGATTCTGTACCACTGAGCTGCCAGGGAAGCCCTAAAGTTCCATTTTCTACTCCTAAAGACCAAAACCCCAAAATGACCCACTGGTTTCCTTTCACAGCAGTTTACACTGAAATTCCACTGCTCCTCTTTCTGGCTAAGCATGGGCTCTCAGCCTAACCTCTGCAGCCTGACTTTTCTCTCCTATTACATGCGTCTGATGACCTCATCTCACAGGGAGATGCTATAACTAACACTCAGTCTAGTTAGTGCCTGGCAGTCAGGAATGGCTCTTCACCCACCACTAACCATGATTACATCTGTGAGGACTGAAGGTGAAGCCCATGTCCCGAGATTAGCTGGACACGGTCCCAGTCCTGAAGCTTCACCTGTCAAAGAGCAAAGGTCACCACTCCCCCCTCCATCCTCCCCGCACATAAGCTACAAAAAGCAGTAAGGACTTGCTCGGCTAGCTGACCCTGGGGCAGGAGGAGAAAAGAAGCTCACCTGCTTCTTTTCGCAGGACATTCTACCCAGTGGACGCCCTCCCAAACGATGAAATAGGAGGCTCCTGGTGGGGTCTCTCACCTGGGCTCTCAGGAGGGTAGTGAAGGTCTGCGGGGGCCACCTGGCCAGTTGCACAGTCCTCATCAGGGCTCCAGGGGCCCCAGCCCAAACAGGAAGACCACCTCTCCTCTCGCCCCACCCCATCCACCTGTAGTCCTCCGTGAATGCTTCACGAAAGGCCACTTACATGGAGCCTTCTCCTCCATCCTTTCCCCTTACCGATTGCTCCTCAATCCTTTCCAGTGGCTGTCTTCCCTGGTCCCCTTCACTCTCTAAACCTAATTCCTGTGGCCAAGAACATTATCAAACTCTTTCACCCGGTACTTTCCTGACGGTTCAGTGCTTAAGGCTTCACCTTCCAATGTAGGGGGTTTGGTTTTGATCCCTGATCAGGGAGGACAGAGGACGAGATGGTCAGGTGGCATCACTGAGTCAATGGACATGAGTTTGAGCAAACTCCGGGAGATGGTGAAGGACAGGAAAGCCTGGCGTGCTGCAATTCATAGGGTCGCAAAGAGTAGGACAAGATCTAGCAATTCAACAACAAGAACAGGGAGCTAGGATCCCACACATGCTTTTTGGCCAAAAAGAAAACAAAAACTATATAAAACATGGGCAATAGTGTGGCAAACTCAATACAGACTTTAAAAAAATGGTCTGCCTCAAAAAAAAAAAAAAGAAAGAAAGAAAAAACTTTTTACCCAAATTGTTTGATCTTATTTGAATTTTACATTCACTCAGTCAGGAGCAGTTGAGAAACTGAGTCTTAGAGAGAGGAAGTAACCAGATGAAGTCACACAACAGACACTTCCTAGTGGCTGGAAATGCCCCTGCTGTTCTTAATCTACTACCATATACTACCCTATCATCTCACAGTGGTATAGCCCATTATTTCCATTGCCAGGCCACTCCCTCGACAGTGCCTCATCTTAGTGTTGTCTCAGCCAAACATATGGATTTTATTCTAAGGCAGAAGCCACTCTGCCTCATTGGCTATAAGTCACTTAGGTGCACGTCTATCCAGAGGCTAGAGTAAGAAGAGCTGAAAAGAGGAAGACAGCACAGCTCTGCCCCCAGGCAGCGTCACTGGGTTATCAGGACATTTGTGACAGTAAGTGACAGAACCCTGGCACAAAGCATGAACTGGCACGTCCAAAGGCACGACTGACTTCAGACACGCTTGGATCGGGGCTCAAAGGGTATCTCTGCTCCATCTCAACCTCCACTCTCCCTGGAAGTGGCCTTATTCCCGAATAGGCTTTCTCCACATGTGGGACCGATGACTGTCCGCAGCCGCAAGCCTACATCCTGAGCACCCGTGGAAACAGCAGGGAGGCCCTTGCTCTGACCCACGGGAGACCTGGACCTGGCCCAAGTCCCATCAGAACACGGGACCATGTATTTGCGGCAACACCAATGCAGCTAGAGATGATCACACTGAGTGAAGTCAGAAAGAGAAACACAGTCGCCATATTATATCACTTATATGTGACATAACTGGAACCCCAGTGTCTCAGCTGGTGAGAACCCACCTGCCACTGCAGGAGATGAAAGAGACAGGGGTTCAGTCCATGAGTCTGAGGATTCCCCAGAAGAGAAAACGGTAACCCACTCCAGTATTCTTGCCTGGAGAATTCCATGCACAGAGAAGCCCACTGGGTTGCAAAAAGTCAAATGTGATTGAGCACTCACCACCACAAAATCTAATACAAATGAACTACAAAACAGAAGAAGAATCGTGGACGTAGAGAAAAGACTGGTGGTTGTCAAGGAGACGGGGGAGGGAGAGGAATGGATTGAGAGTTTGGGGTAAGCAGATGTAAACTGGTATATATAGAATGGATAAACAACAAGGTCCAACTGCACAACACAGGGAACTATATTCAGTATCCTGTGATAAACCATAATGGAAAAGAATATGAAAATGAATGCATCTATCTATACATATATATGTATATAACTAAGTCACTTGGCTATACAGCAATAATTAACACACATTGTAAGTCAACTATATTTCATTCAAAAAGAACTCAGAGGCCATAAAGAGAGGGATAGGGTGGTTCTCCCAGGAAAGATATCTGCCTAGACGAAGCTGTGCTAGCTGCTGATACACCCACTGAAATCGTGCGTCTGTCCGTTCTGTCAACAGAGAGTCCACACACAACTTAGGTGCTCTGTTGACAAGGTCAGGTGCTGGGGATCCAAGGATGAATAAACACAACCATCTGGCAGCAGAAATCTGGTGGGGAACGGCAGCCAGCAAATCAACAATAGCAACACAATATGGAAGTGCTGGGGAAAGAACCCTGCAGGGCATGATGGGAACACAGTGGGGGGAGGAGTGAATTCAGCTTTGAGGGGGATTTGGAAGAAAGGACATACGGACTTCCTAGTGGTCCAGTGCCTAAGACTCTGCATTCCCAATACAAGGGGCCTGAGTTTGATCCTTGATCAGAGAAGTAGACATCACACACCACAGTGAAGACCCAGCACAGCCTAATAAGTACTTATTAGAACGAAACACATGCACAAATACTACATTGAGAAGATCTAGGCTGACAAAGACACCAAGCCCATCAAGTCTTCTCCCTAAAGTTCTTACCCCCTTCCCCAGCCCCCTAACTGTGGGCCTTTCCAGTCCTCTGTGAGGGCAGGGAGCCTCCTCCCAACACCAGCCTGGAGAACCCATCACTAGGCAACACTGGGGGGTGGAGGCAGGGGGCGTCCCTGCCGCTTCCCTCTGGATCCTCTCTCCTTCTTGCCACACAGTGGTGGAGCAGGGAGATCTCTCCTCGAGTGTCAGCGACATTGCCAGCAGAGGTAATTCTACCCAGCAGGCCAGCCTCTGCCCCACTGCACGGGTGCTCTTGCCCACTCCCACAAGCATTTGGGGTGGGTGGCTCTGTCGTGGGGCTGCCCTGTGCACCGTTGCCCTCCATGCCCTAGACAGCGCCCCCTGCCGAGCTGCCTGCTTGGGTGTTGAGTCACTTCATTCCTGTCCAACTCTTGTGGCCCATAGGCTGCAGTCCCACCAGGCTCCTCTGTCCATGGGATTCTCCAGGCAAGAATACTGGAGTGGGTTGCCCCTGCCTTCTCCAGGAGCTCTTCCTGACACAGGGATTGAACCTAAGACTCTTATGTCTCCTCCATTGGCAGGTGGGTTCTTTACCACTAGCTCCACCTGGGAAGCCCTGCCTCATCGTGACAACCCCAGAACGTCTCCAGACTTGGCCAGCTGTCCTCTGGGGTTGGGGGGATGCCCTCACCTGAGAACTGCTGCTCTAGTGCCTCCCCCGTACCCCTTCCCTCATTGCTCCTCCACCCCAGACTCCAACCCTCTGAAGGGGGAGTCCTCCGTCCTCTGCTCAGGCAGCTAACTCACCCTAAGGACACATATATCAGCCCTCACCCAAGTTCAGGGTGTGCGCTACTCGCGCACACACAGCCTTGCTCTGCAGGTTTCATTGTTCCCACCTTTGTACAGGTTACACCCCACGCATTCCCTGCACAGGGCAGGTCACCTCTCCACATTGTGTGACACCTTTGCTCTCGCCCAGGGTCTTGGCACCTGTGCGGTCTTCCCATCTGCCTGAGGTGTGTGTGTGTGTGTGTGTGTGTGTGTGTGTCACACACACACGCACACACGTTCTTCCTCCACGTAGCCCATGCTGGAATCATGCCTGAGTGCCTACACCAGCGCTCACCTGGGAAGACACCACCACCTGCTCCCCTGCACACAGGCAACATACAGCACGTGCTGCAAGTCCACAGACACACACGCAGGTCATGCAGCACCTGTTGTAGGCCCCGTGTCTTATACCCCAACCCTCAAAACAGTCTGCAGTCCATGCCTAGGCAGACTAAGCAAGACACGCCTTTCACTGAGCCGTCTTCCCTCTCTTCACCCCAATGTCACTGGCATCAGGGTGTGTACACCCGCAGAGCTGCAGGAGTCTAGACGCACCTGACCAGTGAAGGTTCCCACAGTAACAACAAGGACAACGGCCGGGCAGACCTGTGAGAAAAACACCACCTCCTGCAAGCCACCCTGGGGACCTTATAGGTTGGCACAGATGGACATCCACTCATCTTCTCTCTAGAAATGTCATCAATACCATGGTTCATGCCCAGTCCTGTCAGAGAGCCCAAGGGGTCATCCATCGCCATCAGATGATCTTTTTCCAGGGGCTTCTGGCACAGGAAGGAGAAAGTACAGGGGAGGAAGGAGAAAATACTCTGTCATCTCAGGCCCTAGCATCCCGCCTAGGTCCCATAGGAGGGCCCTCGAGAGGTCCCTTGCTCCTCTCCACTTGTCACTCACTTTCCCATTGGGATGGCGCTGACATTCACCACTGAAATGCACACTGGGACCTGCGTCTCGCCCAAACAGACCTGCAGCCAGTCCATGTGCAGTGCTCGGGTTGTCCCTCCCTTTTATCAGGAGGAGCTCCTGGTGGGGGCGGGGTTTGGGGGAGGGGAGGCCCGGGGAGGGTGGGGGAGCTATCAATTCCCTCCTCCGCACTTGGCACATGAACTCAGCTACTGAGTCATATCTCCTCGGTGGAGGATCCCAGAAGAGGAGGCTCAGGGTGGAGCTCAGCCCTTAGTTCCAGACCCCCTGGCATGGAAAGACAGGAAGTTTCTGTGAAGTCACTCTCAGCATGGGATGGAGACTATGTATATAGAATATACTGGTACGGCCACGTTAGCCTCCTCCTTTGACCTTGTAGAATGGGACATTTGACAGTTTCTGTGCCCGGGAAACCATGCAGTAAAGTGGTTTTCAGTGTAAGCTTTGGAATCGCGATTGGAATTTGAATCCTGCTCTGCCATGGGCTTGCTACGAGCCTCAGACACGCTCCCTAGAACATGGCTTCTTCGTCTCAGAAGCGGAGAGAATGAAGCCTCTTGCAGGGGCTGTGAGAATCCACTCTGTGTAAAGCACTTACACAGAGCCCCCAGTCCTACATGCCGGCTCTTGTTAAGTGCAGGATAGAGAGGACCATGCTTAGCACCACTTCAAAAATGCCCACAGGACAGAGAACCTGGGCCCTGCCAAAAGGCGCAGCCATCAAACCCGAGGGCAGAAGCGTCACCCTGGAGGTCCCTTTCCCCCTCGTTGCAACCCCCACCGCTGCTGGAAACCCCTATGTCATCCTGCAGGAGACCTGCAGAGGGAAAAAACAGAGGACCAGCACATAAAGGAACGAGACTCCACTCAGAGGCACATCCTGTGGATGGGAAAGCCCTGGGGGAAACAGGGCAGAGACTGAGTTGAAGTCATTGCACACGCAGGCTCCGGCCATCAGAGAGAGGGGAGCAGGCTAGCTCCTCCAGCCCTCGGCAGCCCACGGCCTCAGGGCCCCCCTCCTCCGACCCCTCCCCGCTGCTCCAGCACTCAGGTTGGGGCTAGAACCCACTCCCAAGATGACGGGTGTCCTTTCCAACTCTGAGGATCTAGTGACATCACACTGGTAGTTCATCAGGGCCTATAGCGGGGATCAAACCAGTCACTCCTAAAGGAAATCAACCCTGGATATTCATTAGAAGGACTGATGCTGAAGCTGAAGCTCCAATATCTGGCTACCTGATGTGAAGAGCTGACTGACTGGAAAAGACCCTGGTGCTGGGACAGATTGAGGGCAGGAAGAGAAGGCGGTGGCAGAGGATGAGACTGGTGGATGGCATCACTGACTCAATGGACATGAGTTTGAGCAAACTTAGGGAGATAATGAAGGACAGGGAAACCGGGAGTGCTATAGTCCACGGGGTCACAAAGAGTCGGAACCAACTGAGCGACTGGACAACAACAATAGAGCAGGGATATCTACACCATGAGACAGCAAACTTCCACAGGACTGGGGTGGGGTTGGTTGGGGTAATGGAATATAAGAAAGAAGACAGATCTCAAAGAGCCAATAAGAGAAGTCCTCTGGTAGCCCCATGATTAGGATCTGAGCGTTCACTGCCGTGGCCTGGGTTCAATTCCTGGTTGGGGACCTAAGGTCCCACAAGGCTGGTCAAAAAAAAAAAGACCCATTAAGAGAATAAACATATGGATACCAAGGCAGGCAGTGGAAGTGGGGGTAGTTGGGAGTTTGCGATTGCCACACATACAGTATTGGTGCTATGTATAAAATGAGAACCTACTCTACAGCACAGGGAAGTCTACACAGTACTCTCTGATGGCCTAAATGGGAAGGAAATCCAAAAACAAGGGAATATATGTACAGATAGCTGATTCACTTCTCTGTACAGAAGACACGCACTATTAATAACACAACACGGTGAAACAATATGCCAATACAAATTAATTTTAAAAATGAGAAAAGAAAAAGGGAAATCCTACAATTTACAATGTGGGGAAAAAAGAGAGAGAGAAAGGGAGAGTGAGGATACCACAAAAGTGAAAGCTTTCTCTCTTGACCTCAAGGATACAGGCACCTGGCCATAAGGTGAAGCACTCGGGCCTGGCCGCATTCTAAAACAAATCAACAATTGACTGATAACAGCTGTGGTAGAAGCAGCCCAAAGCCATTTTCTGTGTTCTTCCACATTTCCACAATGTAACAGTCTGGACCCTGGTGGGGACCACCCACTGAGGCAGGTGCAGCTCCACGCCTGCAGCCTCGAGGCATGAGTTCTTCCCAGGCCTGCAGATGCCTCGTGAGCCCCCTCTCTGAAGTGAGCTGCTGGGTCACACTGCCCCTTACACCCCCCCGGGGGTGGAGCCCCCATCCAGGGACAGGGCCACTTGGAGCTGCAAAGACCCGGCTGCTCACCTGGATGAGAAACATCTGTGAAGAGTTAACCCACCTCCAGAGCTCCCAGTGGGACGGCCGTGGCCACAGCACGCACTGTCCTGCAGCCCAACTTCCCCTCCACCCAATCCTGCTTCCCTCCCTCTCGCCTTCTCTCCCTTCCAGGTGTTATTTCTGGCATGCTAAGAAGCTTCCTGCACTCAAATCTTCAGCCCTGAATCGTTTCCCAGGGAACTCAGCCTAAAATGCACCCTACCCGTCTCCCTGTAAAGAGGCCACTCACTGCCCAGGAGAGCTAATGCCCACCCCCCAGGTGGTTCTTTGCAGTGGGGACTTGTGCGTAGCCATGAGGATGCCAGGGGCTTCCTAGGTGGTGTTAGTGGTAAAGAATAGAGGCAGGTTTGATGCCTGCATTGGGAAGATCCCCTGGAGGAGGATATGGCAACCCACTCCAGTATTCTCGCCTGGAGAATCCCATGGACAGGGGACCCTGGCGGCCTACAGTCCATGGGGCTCACAAAGGGTTGGACACGACGGAAGCGACTTAGCACGCACACATATGAGAATGCCAAAGACCTGCAGAGTCAATGCGGGAAGAGGTGCTTCACAGCGTGTTTTGCTACAGGAGGGAGGGGTGGTAGGCAATATGTGATGGGAGTGGAAGAAGTAGGGGGAGGAGCGTGACGGAGTATGTGTGTCTCTGTGTGTGTCTGTTTGTGTGTGAACTGCTCTTTGTTTTCCTCCCCTGTTGACGGGCACGGCACAGGGTGGGGAGGCAAAAGAATGCCACCTGCTTATTGGGTTTAGCAACACCCAGGACCTCAGCAACAACAGCCACCTGCTCTGCTAACTACACACAGATCTGAGCGTGCAGAAACACACGCCCTCTCTACCTCCAGGCACAAAACACACACTGCCCCACACAGCCCCCTTTTCAGGTCCTGGTCTTGAGCCTCGAGGGAAAACACTCAGCCCAGCTCACCTTGAGGGCAAGAGGAGAAGCTGAAGAACCAGGCCCTGAGATCAGCTCCTGGTCAGAGGTAAACCCTAGCCTCTGGCACATGCCTCTCGCTTCTGCAGAAGTCCAATTACTCATTTCCCCCAAAGACTTGCTGCACTCACTGTTTGCCATCTTGCTGGCGTGGAAGCTCCCTGTGGGATGTGAGCCCCAGCTCCCCCTTCACAACAGGCTGCTGAACAGATGGAAGCTTCCCCCACCACCTGGGAGAGGGGAGTTCCTGGCCTCCCTGCTGACAGGAGAGCTCTGCGGAACAAACTCCAGCCAGTAGACCGCGTGCATGCCGGGGACTCCGAGCAGAGGCAGCTCTGTCTCCCACAATCCTCCCGCCCAATCCAAGCGCTGAGTGACAGCACCTGCGTGAACTTTGCCCCTGGTGGGGGCAACCATGTTCCTTGTTAACTTGGTGATTAGGAAGTGGTTTCTCCTCTGAGAAGCTGGAGCTGAGATGAGGATGAAACCCTGTGGAGGGGAGGGCTTCTGGGTCCTTGTGCCCTTACAGTAACAGTCACGCTATTCAGTTTAGGTGACTCTAGAACTTTACCAAGCATCCAATGCCAGATCTCATGTGCTGGGAGAATCTTCTGTGTGCCCAGGGGTGAGGGGTAGGGGCAGGTTATATTGCACCAGCTGCTCTGCAGCCTGGAATTTAATGTCAGGCAGCCTGGACCTGGAACTTCCCTGGTGCCTCAGATGGTAAAAGATCTACCTTCAGTGCAGGAGACCTGGGTTCAGTCCCTGGGAAGATCCCCTGGAGAAGGGAATGCCAATCCGTTCCAATATTTTTACCTCGAGAATCCCATGAACAGAGGAGCCTAGTGGGCTGTAGTCCATGGGGTCGCACAGAATGGGACACGACTGGGTGACTAAGTTTCTTTCAGGCCTGGGTCTGAATCCCCAGCATTACTTACATTGTGAGGCTTGGTGTGGGAAGTGCCCACTTGGTGCCTGGTTCAGGATGCGTGCTTAATCCACAGCCACTGTCGGTACTGTCGTTGCCTCATTGTCGACCCCAGAGGAATGCCCTTTGGGGTTTCAGGTCCTGGCTAGCCTCAGCACTCAGCCCGTTTGGGGCGGGGTGGAACAGCTCACCTGGTCAGAGGTAAACCCTAGCCTCTGGCACATGCCTCTCGCTTCTGCAGAAGTCCAATTACTCATTTCCCCCAAAGACTTGCTGCACTCACTGTTTGCCATCTTGCTGGCGTGGAAGCTCCCTGTGGGATGTGAGCCCCAGCTCCCCCTTCACAACAGGCTGCTGAACAGATGGAAGCTTCCCCCACCACCTGGGAGAGGGGAGTTCCTGGCCTCCCTGCTGACAGGAGAGCTCTGCGGAACAAACTCCAGCCAGTAGACCGCGTGCATGCCGGGGACTCCGAGCAGAGGCAGCTCTGTCTCCCACAATCCTCCCGCCCAATCCAAGCGCTGAGTGACAGCACCTGCGTGAACTTTGCCCCTGGTGGGGGCAACCATGTTCCTTGTTAACTTGGTGATTAGGAAGTGGTTTCTCCTCTGAGAAGCTGGAGCTGAGATGAGGATGAAACCCTGTGGAGGGGAGGGCTTCTGGGTCCTTGTGCCCTTACAGTAACAGTCACGCTATTCAGTTTAGGTGACTCTAGAACTTTACCAAGCATCCAATGCCAGATCTCATGTGCTGGGAGAATCTTCTGTGTGCCCAGGGGTGAGGGGTAGGGGCAGGTTATATTGCACCAGCTGCTCTGCAGCCTGGAATTTAATGTCAGGCAGCCTGGACCTGGAACTTCCCTGGTGCCTCAGATGGTAAAAGATCTACCTTCAGTGCAGGAGACCTGGGTTCAGTCCCTGGGAAGATCCCCTGGAGAAGGGAATGCCAATCCGTTCCAATATTTTTACCTCGAGAATCCCATGAACAGAGGAGCCTAGTGGGCTGTAGTCCATGGGGTCGCACAGAATGGGACACGACTGGGTGACTAAGTTTCTTTCAGGCCTGGGTCTGAATCCCCAGCATTACTTACATTGTGAGGCTTGGTGTGGGAAGTGCCCACTTGGTGCCTGGTTCAGGATGCGTGCTTAATCCACAGCCACTGTCGGTACTGTCGTTGCCTCATTGTCGACCCCAGAGAAGCTCCTGTCTCCAACATGAGCCCCCTTGAAGGCTATGTGTGGGGCAGACCCATCATCCACCTGTTCTCATGCCATCCTCTAGCCCCTGGCCCATGTCACAGGGCAGGCCAATCTCTGAGGGCCTGGCCCACTGCCTTCAGAGCTGCTAAACGTGAGGGCTTTCCTCTCCTGGGCTGGACCTTATGTTGCATCACCATGAAATGAAACCATAAGATACCCGGAGACTGAGGCTGGGAAAGTCCCGTGATTCCTTGTTAATTTCATGCAGGTGTGAATCTTCAGCCTTCCAGCCAATTTCAGTCATTGAGCCGGATCCTTGGAACATCAGTGGGGCTGCAGTGCACCTGCCGCCGAGCTCTTAAAGGGACATTCAAGGAGCTGCCCCGGAGGATGAGCCAATGAGCCAGAGAGAGTCTCCATGCTCCTCATTCTGAATCAGGCCCGAAGTGGTCATATACAAACCCAGATTTGTTTTTCCTTATTTGGAATATAGTGAGCAAGTTTCTCCCCTACCTTTGTTTGTTTGTTTACCTTTATAAAGACTTTACAATAAACATGCTAAGCGATATGAAATCTATTCGGTGTTCAGGCCATTCAGCTTACCAGGAGAGAGACGGCCGTTTGCTGGGCTTTTTGATTATACAGTTGCCAAAGCCCAGTATCAGAAGTTCAAAGGGAGGAAGTGAACAGATCACCTTCAGCAACTCAATGCACATCATTAGACTACATGGTAGCTGTTCCTTCTGTGGTTCAGCCAACACTTGTCGGGTGTATTCCATGGCAGGGGCTTCCCTGGTGACTCAGTGGTCAAGAATCCACCTGCCACAGTAGACTCGGGTTCAGTCCTTGCATCGGGAAGATCCCCTGGAGACAGGTAAAATGCAGATCTTAAGATCTGAAGAGCTTATGAGGTCTGGTGTTCTTTAGTCACTAAGTCTTGTCTGATGCTTTGTGACCCCAAGGACTATAGCCCTCCAGGCTTCTCTGTCCATGGAATTTCCCCAGCAAGACTACTGGAGTGGGTTGCCATTTCCTTCTTCAGGATATTTTCCCAACTCAGGGATCAAACCCATATCTCCTCTATTGGCAGGTGGGTTCTTTACCACTGAGCTACCAGGGAAGCTCAATCACAAGATTGGCTAACATTTGTCTACCAGAGGCATCTGCTCAAGTGGTGCAGTGGTAAAGACTCTGCCTGCCAGTGCAGGAGATTCAAGAGATTCAGGCTGGATCCCTTGGTCAGGAAGATCCCTGTATTCTTGCCTGGAAAGTTTAACAGACAGAGGAGCCTGGGAGGCTACATTTAATGGGGTCACAAAGAGTTGGACATGACAGCACACACACACATGCTTACAGGCCAATTTCAGTCATTGAGCGGATCCTTGGAACATCAGTGGGGCTGCAGTGCACCTGCCCGAGCTCTTAAAGGGACATTCAAGGAGCTGCCCCGGAGGATGAGCCAATGAGCCAGAGAGAGTCTCCATGCTCCTCATTCTGAATCAGGCCCGAAGTGGTCATATACAAACCCAGATTTGTTTTTCCTTATTTGGAATATAGTGAGCAAGTTTCTCCCCTACCTTTGTTTGTTTGTTTACCTTTATAAAGACTTTACAATAAACATGCTAAGCGATATGAAATCTATTCGGTGTTCAGGCCATTCAGCTTACCAGGAGAGAGACGGCCGTTTGCTGGGCTTTTTGATTATACAGTTGCCAAAGCCCAGTATCAGAAGTTCAAAGGGAGGAAGTGAACAGATCACCTTCAGCAACTCAATGCACATCATTAGACTACATGGTAGCTGTTCCTTCTGTGGTTCAGCCAACACTTGTCGGGTGTATTCCATGGCAGGGGCTTCCCTGGTGACTCAGTGGTCAAGAATCCACCTGCCACAGTAGACTCGGGTTCAGTCCTTGCATCGGGAAGATCCCCTGGAGACAGGTAAAATGCAGATCTTAAGATCTGAAGAGCTTATGAGGTCTGGTGTTCTTTAGTCACTAAGTCTTGTCTGATGCTTTGTGACCCCAAGGACTATAGCCCTCCAGGCTTCTCTGTCCATGGAATTTCCCCAGCAAGACTACTGGAGTGGGTTGCCATTTCCTTCTTCAGGATATTTTCCCAACTCAGGGATCAAACCCATATCTCCTCTATTGGCAGGTGGGTTCTTTACCACTGAGCTACCAGGGAAGCTCAATCACAAGATTGGCTAACATTTGTCTACCAGAGGCATCTGCTCAAGTGGTGCAGTGGTAAAGACTCTGCCTGCCAGTGCAGGAGATTCAAGAGATTCAGGCTGGATCCCTTGGTCAGGAAGATCCCTGTATTCTTGCCTGGAAAGTTTAACAGACAGAGGAGCCTGGGAGGCTACATTTAATGGGGTCACAAAGAGTTGGACATGACAGCACACACACACATGCTCATGCTTCACTTTACTCAGTAGTCACCTTGATGAAAGTAGACTTGTTCATAAAACATCTCCAAATGAAGGCGAAAATAATGTTTCAAAAATTCCTTTTCTATTTTTGATTGATCATCACTTGGCAGGACTTCCCTGGTGGCTCAGATGGTAAAGAATCCTCCTGAAATGTAGGAGACTAGATTTCAATCCCTGGGTTGGGAAGATCCCCTGGAGAAGAAAATGGAAACCCCCTCTACTCTTCTTGCCTGGGAATTGTATGGACAAAGGAGCCTGGCAGGCTACAGTCCATGGGGTAGCAAAAGACAGAGACATGACTTGACAACTAAACAACAAACTTCCACAGCAGACACTGTGCTAAGTGAGATGAGCAGAATATAAAATACAATACCTTTTGTTTTTCCTATTGTTTACTGATTTTTAACAAAATTGCCACATTTGCATTCTCTTCACCCATCCTTCCCTCCAAAAGGCTCAGTATCTGAAGGCTCAGTTGTGGACGTCACGACACTTTATCCCAAAGTGTTTCAGCTTGTCTCCCAAGAACAAGGATTATTCTCCTGCAATAACTATAACACCACCAGTCATCCCGAGATCACTAACACCGACGTGATAATAGCATCTAGAATGCCCTCCGTATTCCCGTTTCCCCAGGCCTCCCGGAAATGTTCTTTGTAGGATTTTTTTCAAAGCAATCCAGAATACACTCATGGATCATGCACTACATTTGGCTTCTTCAAAAATACATTCCCCCAAGACTACTGGAGTGGGTTGCCATTTCCTTCTTCAGGATATTTTCCCAACTCAGGGATCAAACCCATATCTCCTCTATTGGCAGGTGGGTTCTTTACCACTGAGCTACCAGGGAAGCTCAATCACAAGATTGGCTAACATTTGTCTACCAGAGGCATCTGCTCAAGTGGTGCAGTGGTAAAGACTCTGCCTGCCAGTGCAGGAGATTCAAGAGATTCAGGCTGGATCCCTTGGTCAGGAAGATCCCTGTATTCTTGCCTGGAAAGTTTAACAGACAGAGGAGCCTGGGAGGCTACATTTAATGGGGTCACAAAGAGTTGGACATGACAGCACACACACACATGCTCATGCTTCACTTTACTCAGTAGTCACCTTGATGAAAGTAGACTTGTTCATAAAACATCTCCAAATGAAGGCGAAAATAATGTTTCAAAAATTCCTTTTCTATTTTTGATTGATCATCACTTGGCAGGACTTCCCTGGTGGCTCAGATGGTAAAGAATCCTCCTGAAATGTAGGAGACTAGATTTCAATCCCTGGGTTGGGAAGATCCCCTGGAGAAGAAAATGGAAACCCCCTCTACTCTTCTTGCCTGGGAATTGTATGGACAAAGGAGCCTGGCAGGCTACAGTCCATGGGGTAGCAAAAGACAGAGACATGACTTGACAACTAAACAACAAACTTCCACAGCAGACACTGTGCTAAGTGAGATGAGCAGAATATAAAATACAATACCTTTTGTTTTTCCTATTGTTTACTGATTTTTAACAAAATTGCCACATTTGCATTCTCTTCACCCATCCTTCCCTCCAAAAGGCTCAGTATCTGAAGGCTCAGTTGTGGACGTCACGACACTTTATCCCAAAGTGTTTCAGCTTGTCTCCCAAGAACAAGGATTATTCTCCTGCAATAACTATAACACCACCAGTCATCCCGAGATCACTAACACCGACGTGATAATAGCATCTAGAATGCCCTCCGTATTCCCGTTTCCCCAGGCCTCCCGGAAATGTTCTTTGTAGGATTTTTTTCAAAGCAATCCAGAATACACTCATGGATCATGCACTACATTTGGCTTCTTCCTAATGTTTTGATGGATGTAAAGACAGAGATAGAGCTCGCAAAGACTTTTGAGAAACTTCAGACTCAAACTAAAAAGATAGATCTGTCCATAAGGACCCTTGGATGCTGCATAATTCTCGTTCCTCACCACAGATGGGCAGATTATTTCTTAGAGGGGCATATGGACTCCTAATTATTCCAACAGTTTAATGCCATCTGCTCCCTACGAGGAGGAAAAGCAGTTAAAAATATGGTGTCGGGGAGTCTTAGGTCCTGATCAGGGTTTAGCCTGCATTCTATAACACAACCCATGACAGTGTGGGCCTGTCGTAGGCACCGGAGAGGTGGGAAGCCTGCCCTCACAGGGTTTCAAGTCTAGTTGAAAGTTAGTGTTAGTTGTTCAGTCGTGTCTGACCCTTTGAGACTCCGTAGACTGCCAGGCTCCTCTGTGCACAGAATTCTCCAGGCAAGGATACTGGAGTGGATAGCCATGGCCTTCTCCATGGGATCTGCCTGACCCAGGGATCAAACCTGAGTCTCCTGCATTGCAAGCTGATTCTTTACTACCTGAGTCATCAGGGAAGACAAAGGCGAAGTTAGGTCTAGTTGGGGAAGGGGAAAACAACAAGGAAAGGGAGAGAGAGAGAGGGAGAGAAAGGAAGGGAGGAAGAGAAAGAAATAGGGAAAGCCAATGAGGAAGTTCGGGACTTTCCTGGTGGTCCAGTGGCTAAAACTCCACACTCCCAATGCAGGGGGCCTAAGTTCGATCCCATCCCAGATTGGGAAGCTATTAATACATACCCCACACCTCAACTAAGACCCAGTGCGGCCAAATAAATTAACATTTTTTTTGTAAATGACACGACTGGACTTCTGAGCAAGGTAGATGAACGAACATGTAACTCAAGCTTGGACGGTGTGGAAGAGGTCTCATCTAAGCTACAAGCTGAAGAAGGTAGGGAGAGGCTGATGAGGGCCCGCCTAACCTGGGCCTTATGAGTACAGCGCTGGGACTTCATCCAAAGACCAGTGGAGCACTACTGGGGGATGCAGCATGACCCGCTCCAGGTGCACTATCTTGAACAATGGGCAAGTGGCAGAGGAACCACACTCGGGAACCTGTACCAGGAACAGGCGATGAGTGCCTGCAGCTATGACCATGGAAGTGGAGATGGACAGAGCGAAACAGACAGATTTTGTATTTTTAAATTTTTTTTAGTTTTTTAATTGAAGTACATAGTTAACTTATGACATTGAGCTAGTTTCAGATGTAGAGCAAAGTGATTCAGTTGTGTGTGTGTATATATATATGCATATATATATATATATATATATATATGTTCTTTTTCAGATCCCTTTCCACTATAGGATATTACAAAATTTTGAATACTATTTCCTGTGTATACAGTAAGTCCTTGTTACCTTTTTATTCTTCGGCCTGTGGGCCTCCCATTGCAGTAGCCCCTCTTGTTGCAGAGCACCAGCTCTAAGCGCATGCACTCCAGAGCACTGGCTTGTACTTGTACACACCGGTCTAGCCGCTCCATGGCACGTGGGATCTTCCCAGGCCAGGGATCAAACTGGCGTCCCTTGCACTGCAAGGCAGACTCTTTACCCACTAGTTGTTACCTATTTTTAAAAAAATTGTAATGAGGTATAGTTGATTTACTGTATTGTATGAGTTTCAGGTGTACAACAATGTGATTCTGTTATATAAATACATATATTCATGCTTTTTTAGATTCTTTTCTCATATAAGTCATCACAGAGATTTTTTTTTAATTTTTATTTACTTTTTACTTCTACAGAGTTTTGTTGATTTCACATATGTGTGATCCCAGATTAGTCATACGTATAACCCCCCATCCCACCCCTCCAGGCAATCGCACAGCACCCCTGCATGATCCCCTTTTTTCATAGCAGTGACAATAGCTATTTTTTTCACATATTACAGTATATGTTTTCATGCTACGTCCTTTATGCCTCCCACCATTTGTTCCCCACAATATCCATATGTCTATTCTCCATGTCTGTTTTTTCATTGCTTCACTGCATGTGTTATCATTACCATCCTACTAGATTCCATATATATGTGTTAGTATACTGTACTTGTCTTTCTCTTTTCGACTTACTTCACTTTTTATTATAGGTTCTAGATCCAGCCACCTCATTAGGACTGCATTTCTTTTTACAGCTGTGTAGTATTCCATTACATATATATGTACCAGAGCTTTTTTATCCATTCATTCGTCAATGGGCATCTAGGTTGCTTCCATGTTCTTCTATTGCATAGAGAGCTGTCATGAACATTGGGGTACTGGTGCTTCTTTCAGTTTTGCTTTCATCAGGGTATAAGCCTAAGAGTGGGATTGCTGGGTTGTATGGTGTTTCTATTTTCAGTTTTTTAAGGAATCTCCATACATCACAGAGATTATTTTATGTGTTGTTGTTGTTCAGTCACTCCATTGTGTCTTTGCACCGCCATAGACTGCAGCATACCAGGATCCTCTGTCCTCCACTATTTCCCAGCAGTTGCTCAAATTCATGTCCACTGAATCAATGCTGCTATCCAACCATCTCATCCTCCATCTCCCTCTTCTCCTTTTGCTTTTGATCTTTCCCAGCACCAGGGTCTTTTCCAATGAGTCAGCTCTTCGCATCAGGGGGCCATAGTATTGGGGCTACAACTTCAGCATCAGTCCTTCCAATGAATGTTGAGGGCTGATTTCCTTTAGGATTGACTGGTTTGATCTCGCAGTCCAAATGACTCTCAAGTCTTTTGAACCATCACAATTAAAACTATCAATTCTTTGGCACTCAGCCTTCTCTGTGGTCCAACTCTCACATCCATAAATGACTACTGGAAAAACCATAGCTTTGACCATACAGGCCTTTGTTGGCAAAGTTTTCAATGCGTTGTCTAGGTTTGTCATAGCTTTCCTTCCAAGAAGCATGCATTTTTTAATTTCATGGCTGCAGTCACTGTCTGCAGTGATTTTGGAGCCCAAGAAAATAAAACCTTTCACTGCTTCCACTTTTCACCTTCTATTTGCTATGAACTCTTGGGACTGGATAGCTTGATCTTAGTTGTTCTAATGTTGAGTTTTAAGTCAGCTTTTTCAGTCTCCTCTTTCACTTTCATCACAAGGCTCTTTAGATCCTCTTCACTTTCATCATTAAGCGTGGTGTCCTCTACACATCTGAAGTTATTGATATTTCTCCTGGCAATCTTGACTCCAGATTGTGATTCATCCTGCCCCACAATTCTCAAGATGTACTATGCATACAAGTTAGATAAGCAGGGTGACATGATACAGCCTTGTCATGTAAGAGAAAAATGAGGTAGGGGTAAAGATGAATGGGAGTACCAGTCATGAGGTCAATTAAGACACCATTTAAAGGACAAGAATAAGACAAAAACATCTGGTCCAGGACTCAGGACAAGAAAGAAGGAAGAGGACTTCCCTGGTAGTCCAGTGGCTAAGACTCTGTATTCCCAATACAGGGAGCCTGGGTTTGATCCCTGGTTAGGGAACTGTATCCCACATGCCATAACTAAGACCCAGCACAGCCAAATACATTTTAAAAAGAAAGAAGGAAGAGACATCCATGAAGGCAGGATCCTCAGTTTAATATTAGATAGCTGTAAAGAGTATGAATGGAGATAAGAAGGCAGAGAGTGGAGAAGGAACAGGAGGAAGAGAAGCTGGCTTGAGAAAAAGTGAATTCCAGCTTAGATGCGTTGGGTTTTTTTGGCTCAGAGTAAGTACTGAACTTCTGCTTCCAGGAAGATGGAGTAGGCACACTTCTTCCTATTCCTCCCACTCAGTAAAACCAAGAACTGTGGACATCATACACACACCGATAAGAAGACTCTAAAAGTGCAGAAAAGGGGAATTCCCTGGTTGTCCAGTGGCTAAGACTCTGTGCTCCCAACGCAGGGGGCCCGGGTTCAATTCCTGGTCAGGGGACTAGAGCCCACATGCTACAACTGAGACCCAATGCAGACAAATAAATATACATAAAATATATATTTAAAAAAAAAAAAAAAACATGCAGAAAGGAAGGCAGATGCCTGGGGGCCTCAAGATCTCATGAATGGCAGGGTGATGCATTCTTTGGGCTTTCTTTTTGCCTCACGTGTATTCCAGACTGAGTACTGGGGAAACAAAACCCCACAAACACCAACAGTGCCAACATAAGAAACTTTAACGAAAACCTGCTCTTTCTGGTCAAGACCTAGCAAAGAGGTAGACTAGCAGGCAAAACACTTTTAGACAATGACCACCTTACTCTGGCTAACTACTGTGGGAAAGCGACTGTGGCCACACTATTGCCTCCACAGGCAAAGGCTGAGCAGGGATCCTAAACTTCCACCCTCAAGAGGCGGTGTGAGGAGGTGCCCAACACTCACTGGAGCCCAGGGTAAGAGAAAATGAGGTTAGGGGTAAAGATGAATGGGAGTACCAGTCATGAGGTCAATTAAGACACCATTTAAAGGACAAGAATAAGACAAAAACATCTGGTCCAGGACTCAGGACAAGAAAGAAGGAAGAGGACTTCCCTGGTAGTCCAGTGGCTAAGACTCTGTATTCCCAATACAGGGAGCCTGGGTTTGATCCCTGGTTAGGGAACTGTATCCCACATGCCATAACTAAGACCCAGCACAGCCAAATACATTTTAAAAAGAAAGAAGGAAGAGACATCCATGAAGGCAGGATCCTCAGTTTAATATTAGATAGCTGTAAAGAGTATGAATGGAGATAAGAAGGCAGAGAGTGGAGAAGGAACAGGAGGAAGAGAAGCTGGCTTGAGAAAAAGTGAATTCCAGCTTAGATGCGTTGGGTTTTTTTGGCTCAGAGTAAGTACTGAACTTCTGCTTCCAGGAAGATGGAGTAGGCACACTTCTTCCTATTCCTCCCACTCAGTAAAACCAAGAACTGTGGACATCATACACACACCGATAAGAAGACTCTAAAAGTGCAGAAAAGGGGAATTCCCTGGTTGTCCAGTGGCTAAGACTCTGTGCTCCCAACGCAGGGGGCCCGGGTTCAATTCCTGGTCAGGGGACTAGAGCCCACATGCTACAACTGAGACCCAATGCAGACAAATAAATATACATAAAATATATATTTAAAAAAAAAAAAAAAACATGCAGAAAGGAAGGCAGATGCCTGGGGGCCTCAAGATCTCATGAATGGCAGGGTGATGCATTCTTTGGGCTTTCTTTTTGCCTCACGTGTATTCCAGACTGAGTACTGGGGAAACAAAACCCCACAAACACCAACAGTGCCAACATAAGAAACTTTAACGAAAACCTGCTCTTTCTGGTCAAGACCTAGCAAAGAGGTAGACTAGCAGGCAAAACACTTTTAGACAATGACCACCTTACTCTGGCTAACTACTGTGGGAAAGCGACTGTGGCCACACTATTGCCTCCACAGGCAAAGGCTGAGCAGGGATCCTAAACTTCCACCCTCAAGAGGCGGTGTGAGGAGGTGCCCAACACTCACCTGGGATGACATTCTGACGTCAATGAGCAGTGTGGACTCCCGACCTCCAGGTGTCAGTGAGGTCAAATGGGTACCACAACTTCCACCTCTATCTGGCAATAACGAGACACCCCCACGTATCCTCCAATCTCCTGTTGGAATGGTATCAGAGCAAACCAGCTAAAACTGGTTTACATAAGATTCAGAGGTTCAGAACATGTAAAAATGTGCTAGTTTCATTCAAACATCATTCATCCTACCACGAACCTGGGAGACCTCAAACTAAGTGAATAAAGGGTGATCAATCGATCGCTCACCCCCATCCCAACAACAGAAGAGAAATTTAGAATGACCTAACCAAGATTTCAGAGCAGCCAGCATAAAACTGCTTCAGTGAATATTTATCAACACACCTGACAAACATGCAGACACAGCCTTAGCATGGAAACAGACACTCTCAGCACAGAAATAAATGACATAAAGGAGCACCAAAGGGGAATGTGTGAAATGAAAACATATATAACAACTGAAAGGAAAAGTTCAGTAGCTGGAGTAGAGTGGAGGGACTTCCCTGGTCGTCCAGTGGTTAGGAATTCACCTTGTAATGCAGGGGATACGGGTTTGATCCCTGGTCAGGGAGCTAAGATCTCACATGCTGCAGAGCAACTAAGCCCATACGCCGCAACTACCGAGTCCGTGCACCACAACTTAGGGTCCTGAATGATGCAATAAAGATCCTGTGTGCTGCCACTAAGTCCTGATGCAACCAAATAACATTTTTCTCTAAAGGGGTGGGGCAGAGTGCAGGGGGCAGAGTGAAGAATCAGTAAGTTAGACCACAGAACAATAGAAAAGACTTAATATGAACAACAGAGAGAAAATAGACTGAAAAAAAGCAAAAAAAACCAACAGAGCCCCGGGACCTGAGGGACTATTATAAAAGATGAGAGTCCCGGAAGAAGAGAAAGAGGGTAAACTGTAAATAGACAGTTATTCCTGAATAATGGCTGAAGATTTCTCAGCTTTGGTGGGAATTATCACACTACAGATTCGAGAAGTTGTAGAAGCTGTACGAGCTGCCAAAGAAGATAACTGCCCCCACCCCAATCCCACCCCCGTTTACCTTGAGATACACAGCAACTTCTGAAAGCTAAAGACAGAGAAAGCAAGGTATCCAGCCTTCACGAGGCTCTCTTCTGCCTTTAGAGGCATCTGCAGCTAAGAACAGGGAGCAGGGACATTATTTAGCCTGAATCAGAATATCAATGACACTGCAGGAAGCCACGTGATTGGGGTGAGAGCACCTCGGGAGATTTTAGGGCGACCACCCACGAGCTGGGACCGCTCCGTATAAACAACCTCCTATGGTTTACAGTGGAATAGAAACAGCATTCTTTTGATGTGTTGAACACCCCAAACCTTCGTACCCTTTCTACCTGCTGCTCCCTGAGTCAGGAATGCATGTTCTTTTTTTTTTTTTTTTTAAAGATTTATTTATTTATTTTGGTGGGGGTGGGGTGGGGAGGGAGGGGAGCAGGCGGGACACAATAGATTGGTCTTTCATTTGTCCATTTTCATCCATCTTTGTTCTTTGACCCGTGGGACGCATGCGCTCCAGAGCTCCAGCTCGGTAATTGGACACATCAGTCCAGCCGCTCCACGGCACATGGGATCTTCCCAGGGCAAGGATCGAACCGGCGCCCCTTGCACTGCAAGGCGGTGTCCTTACCCACAGGACCACCAGGGAAGCCCAGGAATGCATGTTCTTTGCCTGTTTACACTGCTGTCTACTTCACCATGCATGTGTGCTAAGTGGCTTCATTTATGTCCAACTCTGTGACCCTATGGGCTGTTATCCACCAGGTTCCTCTGCCCTTGGGGTTGCCATGCCCTCCTCCAGAGGATCTTTCCTATCCAGGGATTGAACCCATGTCTCTTATGTCTTCTGGACTGGCTGGCAGGTTCTTTACCACGAGCGCCACCTGGGAAGCCTGCTTAAATATCACTTCTCAGAAAGGCCTTCTCCTCTGGGTGTGTTTACAGTAGATTTTTCTACCAACACCCACCGGAGGATATTTTTTTCATAGCATGCTATCTTCTTATCAGTTCCAACATGCAAATATTATTTGTTGACTTGTACATCTCCACTACTAAACTGTTCTCTTTGAGTCCAGAAACCACCCTCTATCCTGAGGGCTTGACCCATAGTCTGAAGCAGTTGACAGACACGGGTCTTATTCAACAATGAATAGAGAGCGGAGGAGGGAAAGAACCTACCTTTAAATGAACTTCTGTTTCGGGGATTGAGCTAACACTTTATTCACATCACTTCATTTAGTTGTGGCAAGTTAAGGGGGAGATAGGTACAGTTGCATCCATTTCACAGATGAGAAAACCGAGGCTCCTAAAGGTACTGTCTTGTGCCCAACATCACACATCCACCACAATGCAGAGCCAGATTTCACAAACTGGTACTTTTTTCTGCCCATGTATTTCCCACCACTCCACCCAGGCACCCTGTTCAGGCAAGTTTTCTGGGTTAGGTCCCAAGCCTACACCCTCCTTGATAGTATCGTATAAAATTCACTGAGTTTGCTCATCCTAGAATTCTGAGAATGAGGCATGGCACTATGAGCGGTAGACAGGTACAAAGTATTTCATTCAACCAGTCTCAGAGCAGTTGTGCTAAGTCACTTCAGTTGTGTCCGACTCTGCAACCCTATAGACAGTAGCCTACTAGGCTCCTCTGTCCGTGGGATTCTCCAGGCAAGAATCCTGGAGTGGGTTGCCATGCCTTCCTCCAGGGGATCTTCCCAACCCAGGGATTGAACCCATGTCTCTTGAGTCTCCTGCATTGGCAGGCAGGCTCTTTACCATCAGCAGTTGGGGTGGAGTTTCAGTGCCTGGGTACCATGGAGATGCAAGCTCCATAAATACCTAAGCTAGGCTTCTTCCAGCCCTCCCGCTGGTGACTGCGCCTGCACCCCCACCCGG
Organism: Tragulus kanchil; assembly: GCA_022376925.1. Taxonomy (NCBI): domain Eukaryota; kingdom Metazoa; phylum Chordata; class Mammalia; order Artiodactyla; family Tragulidae; genus Tragulus; species Tragulus kanchil. The sequence continues at coordinate 29,783,083 of JAIOJX010000004.1, forward strand.
CTTCCCGCCCGGGCTCCTCTTCGGAGGCTGGGGTGGGAGTAGAAGAGAGCACTGCCTTGCAGGAACTCCCTCCTTCTGTTCACACTCTTTCTCCTCTCCACACCCCCACCCTTGAAACTGAGATTGCATCTCCACCTCCTCCTCTAGTGCATAATTCATTTCCTCCTTGGTGAAAGACACAACAGCTCTCAACCCCAAGGATAATGCAGTGGCCTCTGGGATGGGAGAGTGAAAACTTCTCCCAGTGGCCCCAGGGTAACCTCCCATCCTGAAGACATCCAGTTCAGTTCTTGAAGGAACCCTCAAGGAAAAAAACGGCAGGCAAGTAGGGAGGCAGGGAAGCAGGCTGCATAGAGAGAAAAGTGCCTGCTTTCCACAGAGACAGCTGGTCTGTTAAATCCCCTGGCTATCTAAGCCCCAGGTGGGTCTTGTTGACACATTGGTAGAGAACCAGGTTGACCTGTCTTTAGCTTGGAATCCAGAGCTCCCATCTCCCCTCTGCCCTCTCATTGTAAACTCAGTTATGACCTCAGAGTGCCCTCTCCCACCTCCAACTGCTCTAACAGATAAGCAATCTGAGTGAAAACAGACTAGTCGTCTCCTGGCTGCTCTTGGCTCCCTTCGAACTAGACTGTTTATAACCCAAACTTCCTTTTTCATTGGCCATCTGGAGCCCACATTGTCATGAATTCAGGAGCATAAACTCAACTGGGAAGAACTGACTTGGACTTGTGGCTCTATGATTTACCAAGTCACTTTACAGTGAAGTCACTTCACCTCTCGAGCCTCAGTTTACACATCTATAAAATGGGACTAATAAGAACTAGGGCAATGAGTCATTATTCATAGAAACTCCGTCGATTTGTAAAAGGAATCAACTGTGTTAGACCTGACGTATATTAAACACGGAGGTGTGTGCTCAGTTGCTTCATTGGTGTCCAGCTCTTTCCAACCCCTCTTTTGCAACCTCTTTGCAACTAGGAGCAGTGGACAGGTAGAGAGCATTTCAATCCACCAGCCTCTGAGCAGCTGTGCATGCCCGCTAAGTCACTTCAGTTGTGTCTGACTGCGACCCTATGGACTGTAGCCCGCCAGGCTACTGTCTGTGGGATTCTCCAGGCAAGAATACTGGAGTGGGTTGCCATTTCCTTCTCCAGGGGATCTTCCCAACCCAGGGATTGAACCCACATCTCTTATGTCTCCTGCACTGGCAGGCAAATTCTTTACCAACTGTACCACCTGGGAAGCCTTAAACACATTAGACGCAGAAATAAATAAGAAGCCAGTTTTTCTCTCAGCTCTCATATTGCCAAGGCGTCCTGCACCCTAATTTTCCCTGGCTTAGGACATGTTTTCCCATTATTGAAAGAAAATAGTTCACGGGCCCAATTATGAGCCGCACATAATGCATGACTAAAGAAAGGGCCCATTATGGGCTCCATCGCAGAAACGCAACTGTGCATCCTGCAGGATGCGTGGGAGGGAGAGTGTGATGTAGGGAGGACCAGCCATGGAGTCGCAAGAAAAATCTCCGCAGAGGTTTCTTCCATTTCCTTGAAGAATGTCGATGCTAACGGGAAAGCACTGCTGGCATTTCTGCTCCTTTTTTTTTTTTTTTTTAAAGCTAATTTCTTCTCCTTACCGTCTTCATGAAATGTTACCCTGCCGCGCTGAAATTCTCTGAAATGCGTGTGTGTTCTCCTTTGTTGCTGCCGCGAGGGAAAGGATTTTAGTAGGTGTCCTTTGAAAAAACAAGGCCATCTGCTTCAGGCTCAGGTGTGTCCTGTGGGTGACCTGGCTGAGAGAGCAAACCAAGAAAGGCTTATCCTCTGGTAACTTCGGCTTGGCTCCCACAACTGGCTGTGCCTCCAGCTCGGCTCCTAAGCAGTCCCAGGAGGAAGGCTGGGAGAGGCTGGGCTTCTGGTCTTTGGTTCAGATTCCTGCAGTTCATTCACCTGTAGAATAATGTCCAATTTGCCCTATCATGTGGCTGAGCCGGTTTTACCTTTAATCCCTTCCACGTTTGTCCTCAGCCTCGAAGAATGCCTGGGGATGATTCACCCACCATCACATGGGGCAGGCAGTCATCTGTTTTATTACCTCACCCTGCTTGCAGCTTCTGAGAGATAACCTAGGATTCTTCTGTTCTGGGGCAGGGGCGGGGGTGGGGATGGAGGCAGGGCGGACAGGGTAAGGCTTTCAGGAGTCCATTCCTGCTCTGGTCTCGATTTCTTGCTTTCCAGCTCAGCTCTAAAGATTCGCCGGAACAAGCCATGTGGAAAGGCCAGGGCTTGGGAACCTGGGTTAAACAAAAAGTTGGATTTGGCGGTCTCAAAGGGGTTTTCCCCTCACCACCACCATCAGCCAGCGGCAAGGCTTGGCTGCAAAACAAGACAGAAAATGAAAGCAGCAATTAGGAAGATTGTCCCCCAAACCACACACAATTTTCAGGAGGGGAAAGGACACAGACTTGTCTTGTGCTTGGAACAGAAAATATTTCATCAGTTTCAGAGGGGCATACACGGAGCTCCATAGGTACCTCAAGGGGGAACCCTGATGGCGTATTGTGAAGTGCCAAAACCCTACATTTCTCATCGGTCGGCCTTACCACAAGCCCTAGAGTCTATATGATCATGGTGTCTTCCAGACCCAAGATGGAGACTTTGATCAAGCAAGTTACCCAAGGTCACACAGCTAGAAAAGAGAAGAGGAAGGGTTTCAGACCCAAACAGGCTGATTCCAGACCTTAAGCTTCTCACCCAAATAATGATGAAGTAAGCCTCAAAAGTGACAAGCAGTCATCAGCATCCATAACATTCCAGATCCAGACCCTGGGTAGGTTCAGGGGTTGCAGAGTCCTTAGAGAGAAAAAGAATAGGTTGCTGGTGGAGAGCATGAGTACTGAAGTCAGGCCTAGGTCCACTTATTAGCTCAGTATCTCTGTCAACAAGATAGCCTCTTGGTGCCTCGGTGTTTTCATCTTTTTGATAATGGGTGTAACATAGGTTCTGGTCTTTGGTTCAGATTCCTGCAGTTCATTCACCTGTAGAATAATGTCCAATTTGCCCTATCATGTGGCTGAGCCGGTTTTACCTTTAATCCCTTCCACGTTTGTCCTCAGCCTCGAAGAATGCCTGGGGATGATTCACCCACCATCACATGGGGCAGGCAGTCATCTGTTTTATTACCTCACCCTGCTTGCAGCTTCTGAGAGATAACCTAGGATTCTTCTGTTCTGGGGCAGGGGCGGGGGTGGGGATGGAGGCAGGGCGGACAGGGTAAGGCTTTCAGGAGTCCATTCCTGCTCTGGTCTCGATTTCTTGCTTTCCAGCTCAGCTCTAAAGATTCGCCGGAACAAGCCATGTGGAAAGGCCAGGGCTTGGGAACCTGGGTTAAACAAAAAGTTGGATTTGGCGGTCTCAAAGGGGTTTTCCCCTCACCACCACCATCAGCCAGCGGCAAGGCTTGGCTGCAAAACAAGACAGAAAATGAAAGCAGCAATTAGGAAGATTGTCCCCCAAACCACACACAATTTTCAGGAGGGGAAAGGACACAGACTTGTCTTGTGCTTGGAACAGAAAATATTTCATCAGTTTCAGAGGGGCATACACGGAGCTCCATAGGTACCTCAAGGGGGAACCCTGATGGCGTATTGTGAAGTGCCAAAACCCTACATTTCTCATCGGTCGGCCTTACCACAAGCCCTAGAGTCTATATGATCATGGTGTCTTCCAGACCCAAGATGGAGACTTTGATCAAGCAAGTTACCCAAGGTCACACAGCTAGAAAAGAGAAGAGGAAGGGTTTCAGACCCAAACAGGCTGATTCCAGACCTTAAGCTTCTCACCCAAATAATGATGAAGTAAGCCTCAAAAGTGACAAGCAGTCATCAGCATCCATAACATTCCAGATCCAGACCCTGGGTAGGTTCAGGGGTTGCAGAGTCCTTAGAGAGAAAAAGAATAGGTTGCTGGTGGAGAGCATGAGTACTGAAGTCAGGCCTAGGTCCACTTATTAGCTCAGTATCTCTGTCAACAAGATAGCCTCTTGGTGCCTCGGTGTTTTCATCTGTGAAATGGGTGTAACAAGTAGTATTCCTTATTTCAGAATGGTGTTGAGAAGCTTACGTGAGGTCGTGCTTGTGAAGCACCCAGCACCAGATTGGCTTTAACTCTGAGCTCTTGCCCTCATCACTCATAGGAGGATTTTACACCCAGTGAGGTTGAGGCCCAAGCACAGGAAGCTGTAGAGGGCTGTGGGAATCTCTCCATCAAAGGAAGAGAAACTCCTCCTTCCAGGCGTTCAGAGGCCAGTCCAAGGTCTGTGTTTCTCGACTTTGGTGCTTGGTATGTATGGAATGAGGGAAGGAGGGAAAGGTCAAATACTGAGCCCATGGGCCTGGCCTTAGGGAAGTAACTCGCCTTAGCAGGAGCCAACTGGAGGTGAGGAGCTGCCATGGCAGGTCTCCTGTATCAAGAGCAGAGGAGACCACAAACATGGGATTCTCTCTTCTGCTCACCACACCCTGGCCCTTACAGCACAGGATGCTGGCTCCTCAGGGAGACTGTGGGGCCCAGACAGAAGGATATGCCAGGCTGGGCTTCATCCCTCCAGTGTCCAGCTCCCTGCTATACATCGAGGACAAAAAAAAAAAAAAAAGGTGAAAGACATATTCAGGAGACATAGACAGTCCCCTGATCCTTAACTGTCATTAAATAATTACAAATTTTTAATTTCTCAAGAAACAATTGATTTTTTTAATTTCTCAAATCTTTCTCCAACATGTAATTTTGCTTTGTTTGCTTCCTTCTTTTCCACAACTTCCGTTCCCCCAAAGCCATAACAGATCAAGCAGTGTCTCGGAGGAGAAAGCAGGTGAAGCTGCCTGGAACAGGTTAAGTATTCAATTTCATAAACAACAATATCATTACTATAACAAAGTGCCTCCCTGACACCCACTGGAGGTCCTTCGGGGTTTGGAGGGGGGATTCCTAAGACTCCTAATTTTAGGGATCTGGGGCAGAGCCAGCTATATTCGAAAGTTCGAGCGGTGGGGGGCTGGGTGAAATACCGTGCGGAAAGAATAGAATAAGACGGAGACAGATGGTGTGTGTGTTGGGGGAAGGGATCAGAGATCCTGAAAACTTATGTTCCCCGATTTGCAAGACTGTTTCCTTTAACCACTTCTTGCCCGACTCCTGATTCTACATAAAAGAGAAGCGGCGAGTTGTAAGATCGGGGGCCACCTGTGCCAAGAGCCCGGCCACTCGGGTGCAGAGAGCCGGGAGCGCAGGTAAAGCCAGAGCCGGAGCGGATCTTGCTCTGCTCTCCCGGGTCTCCAGCCCTGGGTCCGGGACCCAGGTAAGGGGCGGGCTCCCGTTCCTCCTGCGGAGCAGCCAAGGGGCGGCCGGCGGTTGGGACAGTCCCACGAGGGGGCGCGTCTCGGCCCCTAGGACCCGCCCTCGCGGCGCTGGGCGCGGGGAGGGGACGCGGGAACCCTGGCGCCCGGCGCTCCGCCTCCAGTTTCCGGGGCAGCGCGGCTACCTGCACTGCCGGAGCCGCACCTGGCGGAGGCAGGAGTCGCATACCGTAGAGCGAGCGCTGAACGGCGGAGGGAGAGCAGCGGCCGCCCCGGCTCGGGGGAGCGAGAGGCGGCGGCGGCGAGGCTGGAGGGCGCCGCGCGCCGTGGAGGAGGGCAGGCGGCAGCTGCGCGCGGCTCGCTCGGCTCGCTCTGCCCCGCCGGCCGGGCGCGCACCCGGGGCCGCACCGCGCCGCTGCGGGCGCACATGGCCGCGTGAGAGGCCGGCGGCGGGAGGAGCGGGCGGCGCCGGGCCGGGGCCGCAGGGCCGCATGGACAGCGCCGCCACCCCGGCCGGCCCTCACTAGGACCCCCAGTCCACGGGCGCCACCCCCCGATCATGGTGCCTCGGCGGCCGCCCGAGCGGAGACGAGCCGGCCGGAGCCTCTGAGCCCGGGGCCCCCGCGGCGGCCGGGAGCTGCATGGGGGAGCGCGGGCCGCGCTGGAGAAGATGCCCCGGCCGGAGCTGCCTCTGCCGGAGGGCTGGGAGGAGGCGCGCGACTTCGACGGCAAGGTCTACTACATAGACCACACGAGCCGCACCACCAGCTGGATCGACCCGCGGGACAGGTAGGATCCCGGGAGGCCCCCCTCCTGCCCCAGGGCCACGGGGCGGGGCTTCCGGGGAGCTCTGCGAGCCTCTGGCGCTTTCTTCAGTAGGGCCCCGCACCCCTACCCTTCTGGACCGCTGCTCCTGCCTGGTGGGCTGCGGGGAGGAGAGGCCGGCCAGTGAGTTGGCGCAGGCTGCTCCCCGACCCCACGCCTTCCTCTGATGGAGGACTCGGGCCCCCGCCGGCACCTGCCGGGAGTTTTGACCTCAAGCTTTAGCCCCGCCCCTTACCCCCACCGCAACCTTAGTTAGGTCGAGCGGGGGCTGGGGGAGCGACGGAGCCGAGCGACGCTGGGGCTTCCCAGGGAGGCTTTCCCCAACACGAGGTGGGGGAGGCGGGGGATGGGAAGGCATCTGTTTTGGAGAGGGTGGCAGGCACCCAGGACTCAGCGGAGACTGTTGGAGGAAGGACACTGTGTGCGGAGGGGTGGAGGCACCTCGGAGTGTGGTTTTTGACAGGTGCCTCCCAGACTCCGCGAGGAGCCCCGGAGCAGTCTGAGGGCTGGAGGCCGACCGTGGGAAGGGGAGGAAGGAGCAGGGGAGGGCGGATCGGGAGACTGGTTCTCCAGGAATCTCACGGCAGCTTGGAAGCTGTTAGGATGTAGATGGAGGTGAGAGGCCACCTCAAAGCCCTGCCCATTGCCTCTTCTCTCTCCTCCACTGGGGCTCCTCAGCCCTGCACGGGCGCGCCCTGACCTTGGTGGGTACCACGCCGGTTGGAACACCAGATTTTTTATTGCTGCGGCAGGTGGAGTGTGAGATGGCTGGTGTGGCTCTTACCATCCAGACTTTCCCCTTGTTTTGACCGCTTGGCAGTTTTTCCGCACACGGCACCCCCTCTCCATGAATATGGGGGAGCGGAGGACCACCCTCTGGGAGCGCTATGTCGTCTTTTGCTGCCATCTCTTTGGTCAGCGTGTCGCAGGAAGGTGGAATTCTCACCTGGTAACTGCGACCTTGGGTGTCAGGTACTGGTGGCAAAGCAATGGAGGTGAACTGTTGGGATGCTTCGTCTTGTGGGGTCGGAGTGGAGCTCCCAGAAGTCCAGGATGGGGTGTGTAGCAAGGTGAGGGTTGAGAAAAAAAAATAGCAGGAAAGAAAATGTGAGCTGAGATTCCTCTTAGTTTCTGTGAGCACTTCAGTTCGTTCATTCAGCATGGCCTGGGTGCCTCCTCTCTACGATGCTGAATGTCTCATCAATTTTATCCAAACGAGACGTTTGTGATGCCAGAGAGCTCAGTGTCCCATGAGTAAGCTGCTTTACCTTCTGAGTCTCACTTTCCCTGTTTGTCTGACAAATGATTTGCTTGGAAGAGGAGTAATATACTCTTGAAAATCGAAGAGACCTGGAAGGTTGGGGCCCAACTCCCATTTCCAAACATGAGACACACTTTAAGGTCCAGAGGTGCAATTTGCTTGGGGGTTTTGATCTTTCCACCACTCTGCTTTATGCCAAGTTCTTCACCAGCTCTGAAGTTCCAGCCTCCACGCAGTGGTCCGGACTCGCTTTCCTGCCCCCCACCCTCTCACGGCCAGTTGCCAGGGCCTCTGTTACTGTGCTGGTGGACTGGGCAGTGTGGTTTTGACAGGTGCTCCCAGACTCCGGGGAGCCCAGCAGTCTGAGGGCTGGAGGCCGACCGTGGGAAGGAGGAAGGAGCAGGGGAGGGCGGATCGGGAGACTGGTTCTCCAGGAATCTCACGGCAGCTTGGAAGCTGTTAGGATGTAGATGGAGGTGAGAGGCCACCTCAAAGCCCTGCCCATTGCCTCTTCTCTCTCCTCCACTGGGGCTCCTCAGCCCTGCACGGCGCGCCCTGACCTTGGTGGGTACCACGCCGGTTGGAACACCAGATTTTTTATTGCTGCGGCAGGTGGAGTGTGAGATGGCTGGTGTGGCTCTTACCATCCAGACTTTCCCCTTGTTTTGACCGCTTGGCAGTTTTTCCGCACACGGCACCCCCTCTCCATGAATATGGGGGAGCGGAGGACCACCCTCTGGGAGCGCTATGTCGTCTTTTGCTGCCATCTCTTTGGTCAGCGTGTCGCAGGAAGGTGGAATTCTCACCTGGTAACTGCGACCTTGGGTGTCAGGTACTGGTGGCAAAGCAATGGAGGTGAACTGTTGGGATGCTTCGTCTTGTGGGGTCGGAGTGGAGCTCCCAGAAGTCCAGGATGGGGTGTGTAGCAAGGTGAGGGTTGAGAAAAAAAAATAGCAGGAAAGAAAATGTGAGCTGAGATTCCTCTTAGTTTCTGTGAGCACTTCAGTTCGTTCATTCAGCATGGCCTGGGTGCCTCCTCTCTACGATGCTGAATGTCTCATCAATTTTATCCAAACGAGACGTTTGTGATGCCAGAGAGCTCAGTGTCCCATGAGTAAGCTGCTTTACCTTCTGAGTCTCACTTTCCCTGTTTGTCTGACAAATGATTTGCTTGGAAGAGGAGTAATATACTCTTGAAAATCGAAGAGACCTGGAAGGTTGGGGCCCAACTCCCATTTCCAAACATGAGACACACTTTAAGGTCCAGAGGTGCAATTTGCTTGGGGGTTTTGATCTTTCCACCACTCTGCTTTATGCCAAGTTCTTCACCAGCTCTGAAGTTCCAGCCTCCACGCAGTGGTCCGGACTCGCTTTCCTGCCCCCCACCCTCTCACGGCCAGTTGCCAGGGCCTCTGTTACTGTGCTGGTGGACTGGGCAGCCCCTTGTCCTCTCTTAAAGCAGACACAAGGTCGAGATTGTGTGCCCTCCCATTTTACTGAGGCCACTGTGCCGTTAGCAGGTGAATGTCGAGGTTGCTGCTAACTCACCCCAGGTCATGCGTCTAGGAACTTTTCTGGGGTGCTGAGAAGATCAGAGAGCTGTAGAAAGCTGCTTAAACAGTGGTCATTCTTTACCCTTGGAAGAGGGCATGCCGTAGAGCTTCTGTGGCAGACCGACTTGGTGAGAGCGTAATTTCCCAAATTTCAGTATTGTGTAGACCACCTTTTTTGCTGTATCACCTGTGTTATTGCTGACTTAATTAAATCAACTCAAGCTGAATTTTTTAGCCACTTTTGCAAATGGGAAAGTAGTAATATCCTTTGCGTCTTTAAAAATACAGTCGGGGGTGGGTGAGGCAGTGTCTTTATTTGAATTCACTCCTGAGGCCAGTTCAGGTCCCCAGCCACAAGTTTGCTCAGCCTGTGTTTTCAGGCAGATGGGCAAGCAACGGAGAGGAATGAAAACCACCCTGGTGCTTAAGGAACTGCTCACTTCCTCGGCCTTGTAGGACACGGGTTTTAATGCTTGTCCCTTTGTGGCTCCAGTCACCCCACCTGCACTGGCCAGGGGCGGGGCCCCTGAGCTCACTCTTGCCTTGCGCCCCCCTTGAATGCTTGGGGGAACACCGGGCACCCACCTCTGGCTCCCTCCCGCACACCCTGTCTGGTCCCGTCTGTGTGGCCTCCAGCAAATCGCTTGACCTCTCCGAGGTGCACATGCTCCTTTGCTGAGAGAAGAAGGTGGACAAGACTGTCCCGAAGGCCCTTTGCCAGTTCTCACATGTGCTTTTGCAGACTTGGGTTTGGTTTTGCCTTATGCCCCTTGATTCCATGGCAGATACGGGAGGCTTGGGTTTGGTCGGCAGGAAGGGGAGGGGGCTTCAGAGGAGGAAAAAATTGAACAAAGCTAATAAAAAAGAACCGGACTTCTTTGGGGTGGTGGAATTCACCAGCTCTGAAGTTCCAGCCTCCACGCAGTGGTCCGGACTCGCTTTCCTGCCCCCCACCCTCTCACGGCCAGTTGCCAGGGCCTCTGTTACTGTGCTGGTGGACTGGGCAGCCCCTTGTCCTCTCTTAAAGCAGACACAAGGTCGAGATTGTGTGCCCTCCCATTTTACTGAGGCCACTGTGCCGTTAGCAGGTGAATGTCGAGGTTGCTGCTAACTCACCCCAGGTCATGCGTCTAGGAACTTTTCTGGGGTGCTGAGAAGATCAGAGAGCTGTAGAAAGCTGCTTAAACAGTGGTCATTCTTTACCCTTGGAAGAGGGCATGCCGTAGAGCTTCTGTGGCAGACCGACTTGGTGAGAGCGTAATTTCCCAAATTTCAGTATTGTGTAGACCACCTTTTTTGCTGTATCACCTGTGTTATTGCTGACTTAATTAAATCAACTCAAGCTGAATTTTTTAGCCACTTTTGCAAATGGGAAAGTAGTAATATCCTTTGCGTCTTTAAAAATACAGTCGGGGGTGGGTGAGGCAGTGTCTTTATTTGAATTCACTCCTGAGGCCAGTTCAGGTCCCCAGCCACAAGTTTGCTCAGCCTGTGTTTTCAGGCAGATGGGCAAGCAACGGAGAGGAATGAAAACCACCCTGGTGCTTAAGGAACTGCTCACTTCCTCGGCCTTGTAGGACACGGGTTTTAATGCTTGTCCCTTTGTGGCTCCAGTCACCCCACCTGCACTGGCCAGGGGCGGGGCCCCTGAGCTCACTCTTGCCTTGCGCCCCCCTTGAATGCTTGGGGGAACACCGGGCACCCACCTCTGGCTCCCTCCCGCACACCCTGTCTGGTCCCGTCTGTGTGGCCTCCAGCAAATCGCTTGACCTCTCCGAGGTGCACATGCTCCTTTGCTGAGAGAAGAAGGTGGACAAGACTGTCCCGAAGGCCCTTTGCCAGTTCTCACATGTGCTTTTGCAGACTTGGGTTTGGTTTTGCCTTATGCCCCTTGATTCCATGGCAGATACGGGAGGCTTGGGTTTGGTCGGCAGGAAGGGGAGGGGGCTTCAGAGGAGGAAAAAATTGAACAAAGCTAATAAAAAAGAACCGGACTTCTTTGGGGTGGTGGAATTGGAGGAGAGAAATTCTGTCAAGGTAGTCTGCTGTCTCTGCAACTGGTTAATGCTATGAAACAAAATAACACACACAAAAAAAGATTATGCTGAGTGTATAGGTGTGTATGGGTGTGCATGCATTAGTCTTGGTCTTTTACCTTCTCTGCATCAAGGAGGTATGACTGCCCATTCCCCTGAATGTAAAAGAAGTAAGTCCAATGGTCCTTGAGTCAGAAAAGTGATTTCTTAGCCACGGAGAACAAAATAGTGTCTCGGGTTACCAACCCTGAAGAATGTCTTGGCACAGTCCTCCCTCCGGGCCGGGGCTGTTTTGTGTGCTCTCCGCCGTGGAGGCTACTGGGGGTAGGGAATCCACTTTTCAGCTTCCCCTTTCACCAGGGGGTTGGAAGAGCAGCCAGGCCGCCAGCCTTGCCAGCTCTCTCCCCTTCTCACCCGGGGACGACTGGGAGGCCGAAATTCCTGAGGACGGTTGTCTCAACAACCAGAGAGGGGCCAGTGGGCCGCTCGGGGGCCCTGCCAATGGGGCCAAAGCGCCCCCCACCCCCAGCCCCACAGGCTGCTCCCAAGGCAGGGCTGGTCTGAGGTGCCAGGCTCGTGGGGAATCAGGTGCTGCCCATCTGGCCACGGAGCAGTGTCCCTTTCAGAGAGTGACCCCGGGTGCTTCTGGGAGCTTCTAGCCAAGGGCCAGCAGTCCCGGTGTATTTAACTTAGTGGTAGGCAGCAACAAACGCATGGATTGTTCTCTGAGGAAGAATGGATTGTTGGAACTCACCCTGCCAGAGAAGGTTCCCGAAGCTGAATTCCTGCTCCTTTTGCAGGGGGCGCTGGTGGGGGTGGAGGTTGCACTCAGACCTTTCTCCAGGAGCCACCTGGGAGCTCCGTGGGCACCGTTTCTGGGTCTGTAGGATCACGAGAGAATCCAGCCACTGCTTTCATGAGATGTGGAGTAATGTTTACCAACCCTGTTATTACAGGAACAGTCTGTAGTGTAAGATGTTGGGTTTACAGCAGGCAAAAGATCTTAATCTCTTTCTGGTCACAGATCCTTGGAAGATTCCAACAGAGCTTAAGGACATTTCTCGAAGAAAAGCATGACCAGGACTTCGGGCATGTCGTTTCAAGGGGCTTCGGAGACCCCAGATTCATAACCCCTGCCCTGGATTAGCTCAGACACCGCTCACCACTCAGTGCATGCCCTCCTGCATAACTAGGACCTAATGACTGAGCATTGACTGTATTTAGGCAGTCTGCTGAGACAGCTCTACAAGGATGATTTCTTTTAATCCCCCTAACAACCCTGGGAGGAGGTTGGTTATCTACCTAAGAAGCCCCAGGGCTCAGGGAGGGGTAAGTTGGGAGAGAAACTTACTCGCCTTCTGAGGAGCAGAAATGCAAATGCCAGGCGTGTTGACTCAGAACCCACATTTCTAACCACTCAGCTGCCTGGAATCTGCTGCAGAATCAAGAAGGCCTCTGCTCTACTGCCTCAGGAATTCAGCCTCAGGGAACGGACCCAGGACTGGCATGATTTCCCTTACCTGCTGCTGTTCTGGTGTGACCAGGCCACAGTGTAGAAAATGGAAAGAGGGGGCTTCTCCGGTGGTCCAGTGGTTAAGACTGCATGTCCACCACAGGGCTTGTGGGTTCATCTCGTCAGGAAGCTAAGACCCCACAAGCCTCATGGCAGGACCAAAAATAAATAGATAAAATTTAAAAAAAAAAAAAAGGAAAGAGGTTGCATCTTTGAATCCTGGCTTCTTGGATCTGCTGTTTGTTACCTGAGTGACCTTGGAAAGCTATGTATTCTCTCTGAATCTCGGTTTTGTCTTTAGAATGGGTGATGTACACCTGCTGTCGTGGGCATTGTGAGCATGAAGTAAGTTACATTGGGTAGGGCAGCAAGCATAGAGCCTACCCAACAGGAGGCACTTGGGAACGTCCATTCTTTTAGCTTTTGCTAGGAAGTTGTTAAAGAATCTGCCTGCAGTACAGGAGACCTGGTTTCGATTCCTGGGTTGGGAAGAGCCTCTGGAGAAGGAAATGGCAGTATTCTTGCCTAGAGAATTCCATGGACAGAGGAGTCCAATCCATAGGGTTGCAAAGAGTTGGACAGGACTGAGCAACAAAAACTCGGACCTAGAAAATACTTGGGTCCAATGGAGACCAAGCCTCCATCCCACTCTGTGGTGGTCTGCAGCTGGTATGGCCCTTTGGAAGCCTGTAATCCAGCCCCCTCATTTCACTGATGAAACTGACAGTAGTGACGTGCCCCCAGCTACTCAGCAAATGTCTCCACTGTGTCTGTAGTCCACTGTATTTAGGCAGTCTGCTGAGACAGCTCTACAAGGATGATTTCTTTTAATCCCCTAACAACCCTGGGAGGAGGTTGGTTATCTACCTAGAAGCCCCAGGGCTCAGGGAGGGGTAAGTTGGGAGAGAAACTTACTCGCCTTCTGAGGAGCAGAAATGCAAATGCCAGGCGTGTTGACTCAGAACCCACATTTCTAACCACTCAGCTGCCTGGAATCTGCTGCAGAATCAAGAAGGCCTCTGCTCTACTGCCTCAGGAATTCAGCCTCAGGGAACGGACCCAGGACTGGCATGATTTCCCTTACCTGCTGCTGTTCTGGTGTGACCAGGCCACAGTGTAGAAAATGGAAAGAGGGGGCTTCTCCGGTGGTCCAGTGGTTAAGACTGCATGTCCACCACAGGGCTTGTGGGTTCATCTCGTCAGGAAGCTAAGACCCCACAAGCCTCATGGCAGGACCAAAAATAAATAGATAAAATTTAAAAAAAAAAAAGGAAAGAGGTTGCATCTTTGAATCCTGGCTTCTTGGATCTGCTGTTTGTTACCTGAGTGACCTTGGAAAGCTATGTATTCTCTCTGAATCTCGGTTTTGTCTTTAGAATGGGTGATGTACACCTGCTGTCGTGGGCATTGTGAGCATGAAGTAAGTTACATTGGGTAGGGCAGCAAGCATAGAGCCTACCCAACAGGAGGCACTTGGGAACGTCCATTCTTTTAGCTTTTGCTAGGAAGTTGTTAAAGAATCTGCCTGCAGTACAGGAGACCTGGTTTCGATTCCTGGGTTGGGAAGAGCCTCTGGAGAAGGAAATGGCAGTATTCTTGCCTAGAGAATTCCATGGACAGAGGAGTCCAATCCATAGGGTTGCAAAGAGTTGGACAGGACTGAGCAACAAAAACTCGGACCTAGAAAATACTTGGGTCCAATGGAGACCAAGCCTCCATCCCACTCTGTGGTGGTCTGCAGCTGGTATGGCCCTTTGGAAGCCTGTAATCCAGCCCCCTCATTTCACTGATGAAACTGACAGTAGTGACGTGCCCCCAGCCACACAGCAAATGTCACCCCTGTGTCTGTAGTCCAGGCCTCCTTGTTTCTCTTATGTCAACTTTTCCTTGAAAATCAGATGCAACTTCTCATCTGCTGTAACAAGCTGAGAGTCTCTTATGCTTGTGGTTTATTCTCTGTAATCGTTTCTGACTGTGAGACGACCAGCAAGTTTCTTTCCTAGCGTCTCAGTCATGTGAGTCGTGTCATAGGAATGCATTGTATGTCGAGCAGAGTGCCCACAATTGCAGGTGCACTACTATTTTTATGATCAGTTGAATTAGATGTAAGGTTATTATCACTCTGGTGTCGCTTTCCACCAGTCTACATCCTGACGTGCTTTCTTAAGTGGGAATTATAACCAGCCTGCCAGGGAATTTACCGAAAGTCTCTGTTCTCCATGCTGCTGCTCTTAATGTTCCACTAATACCTTTAGTTTGGGCCTTCACGATTCTGAGAGGGCTTTTCTTCTCCACCCAAGGCATGAATTTATGATCTACACATTTCACGGGCATCTGCATTACATGAGAATATCTTAAATCATTCATAAAGAAATAAAGAAGGTTAAAAAGCACTAGTCTAGGGCTTCCCTGGTGGTCCAGTGGGTAAGGACCCCGCCTCGCAGTGCAAGGACGCTGGTCTGATCCCTGGCCTGGGAAGATCCCACGTGCCGCAGAGCGGCTGGACTGATGTGTCCAACTACTGAGCTGGAGCTCTGGGACGCATGCGTCCAGAGACGGTGCTCTGCAGTGAGAGAGGCCACTGTGATGGGAGGCCCACACAGGCCAAAGAACACAGATAAATAAATGAAAGATCAATAGAAGTGGCCCAAAAAACCCCACAAAACATTTAAAAAAAAAGCACTAGTCTAGCTAATAGAAAGAAATAAGATTCTTTGGAGCCCACAGATGACTAACCTAATAACAAATGCTAAGTCTCCTAATAGGTACTCTGGGCTGCACACAAGATGTTTTCTATTATGATCTCATTTAATCCTTTGGCCAACCATATAAGGTAAATACTGTTACTCTCTCCACCTTCAGATAAGGAAACAGAAACTTAGAAAGGTTATGAATTTATACCTGCTAAAGGTCACCACCAGTAGGTGATGTACCCAGGACTGGAGCCCAGGTGGTTGAACTCCTGAATCCACATTCAGATTAGTTGTGGCCATTTGCAGACTCCAGATGCCCTGCTGACGAACGGGGCTGGAATATTACCATTCCCTCCTAAGATGAGGCCAGCCTTCTGTGGATCTCAGGAAAGAGACTGCCAAGGAGGCTTGATCAGATAAGCCAGTGAGATCCACATGGCGGCTTAGGAGACCGGTGGGCACAAAGGCTACCCTCTGGGAGCAGTCAGCTCACGAGAGGAGACAGGGAGAGAACAGAGGAGGAGGCAGGGAAACTCTGAAGGATGCAGTGCGTGGGGCGAGTTCAAAGTATTTCCCAGATTGCTGGGGTAAGTACTCCCAAAGGCCAGGGACTTAGTAACCACTAAGGCAACTCTTCCCTATTGCTGCCCCTCCTGCATTTGGCCTCGCCAAACTGACCTGATTCCCCACTCCCCTGGGAGTGCAGCACGGCCTTTTTGCAGAGAAAAGAATCAGGTTGCCTTAGTTACTGGGAAGGTTGGCACGCCAAGCTCAGGTGCGCAGAAGGAAGACGAGGCTAGAATAAGTGGGAGCTGGAAGGTGACTAGCCTGCTGGTCCAGAGCCCTCCAGATGCGTGAAGCCTCAGTCCAGTCTTGGCAGCATTTGCAGGGTACCACCTTCACGGCACTTGCCTGTCCATGCTGAGTGCCCGGAGCTCTCTCTCCGTCCATGCCTGCCTCCAGGCGATGAGGATCTGCCCCCGGCTCAGCAAGGGGCTCTGGATCAGAGAGGCCACTGTGATGGGAGGCCCACACAGGCCAAAGAACACAGATAAATAAATGAAAGATCAATAGAAGTGGCCCAAAAAACCCCACAAAACATTTAAAAAAAAAGCACTAGTCTAGCTAATAGAAAGAAATAAGATTCTTTGGAGCCCACAGATGACTAACCTAATAACAAATGCTAAGTCTCCTAATAGGTACTCTGGGCTGCACACAAGATGTTTTCTATTATGATCTCATTTAATCCTTTGGCCAACCATATAAGGTAAATACTGTTACTCTCTCCACCTTCAGATAAGGAAACAGAAACTTAGAAAGGTTATGAATTTATACCTGCTAAAGGTCACCACCAGTAGGTGATGTACCCAGGACTGGAGCCCAGGTGGTTGAACTCCTGAATCCACATTCAGATTAGTTGTGGCCATTTGCAGACTCCAGATGCCCTGCTGACGAACGGGGCTGGAATATTACCATTCCCTCCTAAGATGAGGCCAGCCTTCTGTGGATCTCAGGGAAAGAGACTGCCAAGGAGGCTTGATCAGATAAGCCAGTGAGATCCACATGGCGGCTTAGGAGACCGGTGGGCACAAAGGCTACCCTCTGGGAGCAGTCAGCTCACGAGAGGAGACAGGGAGAGAACAGAGGAGGAGGCAGGGAAACTCTGAAGGATGCAGTGCGTGGGGCGAGTTCAAAGTATTTCCCAGATTGCTGGGGTAAGTACTCCCAAAGGCCAGGGACTTAGTAACCACTAAGGCAACTCTTCCCTATTGCTGCCCCTCCTGCATTTGGCCTCGCCAAACTGACCTGATTCCCCACTCCCCTGGGAGTGCAGCACGGCCTTTTTGCAGAGAAAAGAATCAGGTTGCCTTAGTTACTGGGAAGGTTGGCACGCCAAGCTCAGGTGCGCAGAAGGAAGACGAGGCTAGAATAAGTGGGAGCTGGAAGGTGACTAGCCTGCTGGTCCAGAGCCCTCCAGATGCGTGAAGCCTCAGTCCAGTCTTGGCAGCATTTGCAGGGGTACCACCTTCACGGCACTTGCCTGTCCATGCTGAGTGCCCGGAGCTCTCTCTCCGTCCATGCCTGCCTCCAGGCGATGAGGATCTGCCCCCGGCTCAGCAAGGGGCTCTGGATAAGAGAAACCCGCTTCCCTGGGAGACGTAGCCTGACTAGCATCTTCTAGTGCTTCCGCTTGAACAGGGCTGAAGAAATTCATGCCCTGCCTCTCCAGTTTTGGAAGGGGCCGGCCCCCTGCACACCCTTAGGTGGAAGAGCTACAGGCTCTGGTTGCTGCTACTGACAAGCTTCTCAGCTGCCCTGGATCCCCGTTTCAGACTGAGATAAAAGGAGAGAAAACTCAGAAACTGGATACAGTGGCGTTTTGTTATTTAACCTTCACCAGAGGGCCATTAAGCCTCTGGCTCCTGAGCAGAAAAGCTCCTGCCAAAATAACGGGGCCAGGGCTGAGGGTTGGGGGTTGTGGATGGAGGGAAGGGAGGCCGTTCCCTGCTGTTGTGTGGGAAGAACATAGAACCTTCTATCAAGATGCTGGACGGGGAGGGGGTGGGGTAGGGAGCGGGGAGGAGGGTCTAGTGCAGTGATTACAGCCTCCCCCGCCTCCACCACGGCCTCTTCAGTGCTCCTACCCATGACATCTCACCGTTGGAAAGAAACGAGATCTTTCCGTTTCAAATGTCTGCCAAAGAAACAGAACGGAGGCTTAAGTTCTCCTTCAATGGTCGGCCAGAAAAAAAAAAAGGAGCTGCATCAAGATTAGGGACACCTTTGTTGGCTTTTTTCTTCCCCTGCTCCATTCATCACTTTCTGGCAGCCGGGACACCAGGCCAACGGCAGCTGCTAACTTTCCCCAGCCGGCTGCCTGCTGTTGCCGGGCCTGGTTTGGTGGCAGCCCTGCTGTCCCCAGACTGGCTGCCTCCTCACCCAGGGGCGGTGACTCCTTTGGTTGGTCCCCGGGCTGCCCTGAGGATCCACTGACTGGTCCCTGACTTGGAAGAATAAGGTATCAAGATCCAGGCATCAGGTGGCTGTTCGGGTAAGATGACCCGGAGACAGCCTTCTGATCCCGCATCTGTCGTGGCTTTTCTTGGATAGTCAGGGCTCTGTGAGCCTGGCGTTGTGTCGTCCAGGAAATTCTTTTTTTTTTTTTTTTTAAGATTTATTTATTTATTTATTTTGGTGAGGGTGGGGTGGCGAGGTAGGGGAGCAGGTGGGTCACTTCTATTGGTCTTTCATTTGTCCATTTTCATCCTTCTTTGTTCTTTGGCCCGTGTGGGCCTCCCATCGCAATGGCCTCTGTTGTCGCAGAGCACCGGCTCTGGGCGCATGCGCTCCAGAGCTCCAGCTCGGTAATTGGACACATCAGTCCAGCCGCTCCGCGGCACATGGGATCTTCCCAGGCCAGGGATCGAACTGGCGCCCCTTGCACTGCAAGGCGGTGTCCTTACCCACTGGACCACCCGGGAAGCCCTCGTCCAGGAAATTCTTACACATGCACAGTGTCCCTAATAGTGCGAGCCATAACTGACCTCTGGGAATCGTGATGACAAAGGTTCCATGTAGGCATCGTTCTCTAGGAGCTGGCAGGTGCCAAGCGCAGTTTGTGGCTTGTGGTGTGTTTCTCGCCTTTTGCAAATGGGGAAACTGAGGTTCTGAATGGCCAAGGGACAAATTCAAGAGCATACAGGCAGGACAGGGGCAGAGTTGGAATCTGAACGTAGGTGTGTCTGATGACAAAGCCTTCTTCTTTGCACCATTGCCATCTTTTCGGTGAATTGGGAGAGAGGAAGGAAAGAGGGGAGGGGAGCAAAGGACAATGGATCTTTTTCATGACAGAGAAGTGAACCACACACCTGTTAGCACATACACCTCATTGACTGGAGGAAAATATGCGATTCCAGCCTGACAGTGGTTTGACATATCACACAGTTTCCTGCTGTGGATAAGATCTCCATAGAGCCTCCAGAGGCCAGCAAGTCCAGTCCTGTCTCTGTCATTTCCATGCAGTAGGTCACCTTGAACAAGTCCCTTTACAGCTGTATAAAGCACCGGTCAGAGAAGGACCTGCTGCCTGTCCCTGAGGGCTGTGGGGAGGGCAGAGGCAGGTCTTACCGTACCCGCTGCACACCACGCTTTGTGTGGGAGCTGGGACGGGTTAGGCTAGTTTGGGTTAGGCTAGTTTCCCCTTTCCTGCCTTGGTAGAGGAACAAGAACCCTGGTCGCTTCCTCACCCATTCCAGTTTCTTCCTGCTGAACCAGGGTTCACCTGAGCCATGTTGACCCTGGAGTTTGCAAACCACCTTGGGGCATTCATTGTATACATAAACCAATAAATTCTCCCCCCCCCCACCCCCCCAGTCTTATCAGAGGCAAGCCCTTCTTTGGAATTTCTGGAGTGAAGTGACTCTTGCCAGGAGCGGGCACCAGGGCGGTGTGTGAGGCAGGGGTAATGACGTGCAGTGGTCATGGCTAAACAGAATGGCTGCTGTCAGGGAGAACGGGGTGGTGGTGGGGTCTCTGGAATTCAAGGGTAACTGCTTTGATCTCCTGGCCCTTCATTCACGCTTCCCCCTGCCCAGCCCTCCAGCCGGTTGAGAACCTGCTGGTTTTAGCATGGAGGTGGTGCAGAGAGGCATTGCCTTTTATCGAGTCCCACCCAGTCAGGGGGTGGCCATTCCTTCCACAGGTGTTTAATGAGTGCCTCCTGGGCTGCAGGCTCCGTTGTCGGATCAGAGCAAAGTCCCTGCTAGGAAGGGGTGTACCCTCGGGCGCAGGAGATGGGCAAACGATTAAACAGATAAATCACATTATGACCAGGGGATTGGTATTTGCTAGAATTTGACCCATCTTGGGAAGATGGAGGGATGGCGCTGTCCATGACACTGGTTGGTAGCTGTGGCGTGAACTTAGATTTGGATCTGCGAGACCTTTGTCCCTTCCACAGGGTGTTGCCCAGAGCCAGTGAGGATGAGCTGGGCACCCGGCGAAGTGCTTTCATGACAGAGAAGTGAACCACACACCTATTAGCACATACACCTCATTGACTGGAGGAAAATATGCGATTCCAGCCTGACAGTGGTTTGACATATCACACAGTTTCCTGCTGTGGATAAGATCTCCATAGAGCCTCCAGAGGCCAGCAAGTCCAGTCCTGTCTCTGTCATTTCCATGCAGTAGGTCACCTTGAACAAGTCCCTTTACAGCTGTATAAAGCACCGGTCAGAGAAGGACCTGCTGCCTGTCCCTGAGGGCTGTGGGGAGGGCAGAGGCAGGTCTTACCGTACCCGCTGCACACCACGCTTTGTGTGGGAGCTGGGACGGGTTAGGCTAGTTTGGGTTAGGCTAGTTTCCCCTTTCCTGCCTTGGTAGAGGAACAAGAACCCTGGTCGCTTCCTCACCCATTCCAGTTTCTTCCTGCTGAACCAGGGTTCACCTGAGCCATGTTGACCCTGGAGTTTGCAAACCACCTTGGGGCATTCATTGTATACATAAACCAATAAATTCTCCCCCCCCCCACCCCCCCAGTCTTATCAGAGGCAAGCCCTTCTTTGGAATTTCTGGAGTGAAGTGACTCTTGCCAGGGAGCGGGCACCAGGGCGGTGTGTGAGGCAGGGGTAATGACGTGCAGTGGTCATGGCTAAACAGAATGGCTGCTGTCAGGGAGAACGGGGTGGTGGTGGGGTCTCTGGAATTCAAGGGTAACTGCTTTGATCTCCTGGCCCTTCATTCACGCTTCCCCCTGCCCAGCCCTCCAGCCGGTTGAGAACCTGCTGGTTTTAGCATGGAGGTGGTGCAGAGAGGCATTGCCTTTTATCGAGTCCCACCCAGTCAGGGGGTGGCCATTCCTTCCACAGGTGTTTAATGAGTGCCTCCTGGGCTGCAGGCTCCGTTGTCGGATCAGAGCAAAGTCCCTGCTAGGAAGGGGTGTACCCTCGGGCGCAGGAGATGGGCAAACGATTAAACAGATAAATCACATTATGACCAGGGGATTGGTATTTGCTAGAATTTGACCCATCTTGGGAAGATGGAGGGATGGCGCTGTCCATGACACTGGTTGGTAGCTGTGGCGTGAACTTAGATTTGGATCTGCGAGACCTTTGTCCCTTCCACAGGGTGTTGCCCAGAGCCAGTGAGGATGAGCTGGGCACCCGGCGAAGTGCTTGGAATGCACAGGTGCCCCAGGAGAGTCTCCAGCTCATCGCATTTACTGCAGATGAGTGAGAGACAGTCATCAGGCTGTGCAGATAGAAATCCTGGCTCTCTGAACCTTGGTTTCTATCCTCTCCTATTTCCTCTGGACTCAGTTTAAAAATATTTATGAAGTGTCTATAAATGGATAGAATGTCTGTAATAGGTCAGGCATTATTCCAGCACTGGGGATTCAGCAGTGATTAAGCCAAAAAAATCCTGTCCTCATGGGGTTTACATTTGAGAGCGGTGGTTGTCAAACTTGGGGAAGCTTCACAATCACCTTGGGGGCTTGTTAACCCCCACCCCTCCACTCCCACCGCCGCCCCTGGTGTGAGTCAGCTGTTGTTTAGTCACTAGGTCGTGTCTGGCCCCCGTGGCCTTAGCCTGCCAGGTTCCTTCTGTCCATAGGGTTTCCCAGACAAGAATGCTGGATTGGGTAGCCATTTCCCTCTCTATGGGATCTTCCTGGCCCAAGGATTGAATTTGCATCTTCCATGTTACAGGCGGGCTCTTTACCCTTGCAGGGGACCCGGAAATTTAAGTTTCCAGTTGGTAATGCTGCTGATTGCTGCCCGGTGCTTTGCACACCACTAATAGTTGATGTACTGACTTCTCACGGTAACCCGGAAGGGGAGAGGAGCGAGGTACTATCTCATCCCAGTTTCACCGACAGGGAACTGAAGAAGACAGATGAGGTACCTTGGCCCTTCTTTTTATGCTAAGTGTGCTAAAGGAAATTACTTCAAGCCCAAGCACTGTTTACCTGCATCCCTATGCCACTATGAGCGGTTTTGTTCTGGTTCTTTTGCTGACTTGAAGTCTAAGTGGTAGCCCAATCCAGTGGAGTCTTCTCTCCCATTGTGAAAGAAAGCACGGGGAAGCAGGTCTGAGCAAGGCTAGGAGGTGCAGGTGGCTATGGGGAAGGGGTAAGGCCCTCCTTTCAGGATCCTCCCAACAGGAACCTCTAGGCCTTGTCCATGGCTCTTCCCCTTGACCGTGACTTGGACTGTCCATCTCAGCCTTGTCACTGGCTAGTTCTCCAACCTTGGTTAAACCACTTAAAGCCTCCTCAGCCTCAGTTTCTTCATTGGAAAGATGGGAATGCATTAGAACCTAGGCTCACTCAGACTCAAATTCAAGGTCACAGCCCATACCTTTCAAACTGTGGTGATTCAGGCCTCCTAGGTAGCTTGGTCTATAGTTCAGTAGTTTCTGCTCAGTTCATGTATTCTGTGCACCATTTTTTTGGACATAAGCCACTTCTTGTTTCTGTGGGGAAAGAAAAGGATCATACTTAAGCAAATACACATCTTCCCAGTCAGCGAAGACCGGGAGAGGTATAGTAGTAGCTCACAAAATTTCAAACCAGCCTGAGTGGTTTGTTCTCACTCCTGACATGAAACAAATATTGGCCGGCCACCAGTGGAGGACCCCGGGTGTTCCTTCAGCCTCCTTACCGATCCCCAGGCCTGAGTGGTTCTCAAAATGTGGTCCCCAACCAGGATATCAGCTTCACCTGGGACCCTGTTAGAGCTGCAGACTCTCCTGTCCCATCTCAAACCAACTAATCAGACACTCTGGGGGACCGTGCCCTGAGAGCTGTCTTTCAAGGAGCATCCCAGGGAACTCTGTTGCCCCCTGAAGGTAGGGGACCACTGTCCAAACATCAGCAGCCAGAATGCCGTACGATATTTTTGTCCATGGTCGCAGGTGAAAACTGGCCAGGTTTGAGGAGCCTTTCAAGCACAGGTGGATGGAGCCCTGTTGAAATGGTTGTCAACCTAAGGACATATTTATATCAACCCCTAAACTTTCATTTCTTTTTTAAAAAATATTTGTTCATGTATTTGGTTACACCAGGTCTTAGCTGTGGCATGTGGGATCTAGTTCCCTGACCAGGGATTGAACCTGCGGCCTCTGAATTGGGAGCATGGAGTCTTAGCCATTGGACCACCAGGGAAGTCCCCCAAACCCTTTCTGGACAAGTGGGACCTCGGCACTTCTGTGCCAGGTATCACCCTCTCTTGACATCTTTGCATCAAGATTCAGCTCACATTTCCCCATCCCTGGTGGTGATCAGCGTCCTGCCTCACCTTCCTTACAGACCACTGTGCTCAAAGGAGTCCCATCTCTTGTTACTTTGGCGTGAAAGACTTAGCAGGAGTCAAATTCCCCTTGGACACGTGGGTGTCTGAACAGCATATGGGCTTGGACTGCAGCATTCTTGCTTGCCCCGTGGTACATCCGTCAGGATGTTTGTTTGGGGTTCACTCGAAGTCAGTTGGGTCATTTCAGGTCTGAAGTGACTCCAGCCATGCACGAATTACCTTCCACTTCTGTGGCATTGAGAACAGAGAATGGCATTACCTTGGTGTGTTTCATTCCTGGTGGGAACGATGCTAAGAAGTGGGTACAGCAGTGACCAAGGACAGACGTCATTCCCCATGAGACTTATAGACAAATGATAAGACCGTGATCAAAATCGTTACAGATGAGGAAAATAAAGACGATGTTGTGTCCACAAATAACAGACCTTATCAATGACAGCAGAGGTCAAGATATAGAATGTAAATGTTCTGTAGTCAGAAGAACTGTTTGCTTTTAGCTTTAAGTAGAAAAGATGGATCTATAGTGATGACCAATCGACCTCTTCAACCAGGTTTTATTAATTCTAGTCGAAAGATTGTGGTAGTCACTGCAGTGGCAATAAGCAGTGTTTTTTTCTTTTCTTTTTTGAATGAAGGGTTCTTTCAATTCTATAGTGCTATACAATTTTCAGAAGTTTCACACACATGGTTTCGTACAGTCCCTAATAACACCCCCCCACCTTGTCCCCCTCCTCTTGCCTCTCCCCACTGGTATCTGTGAGTCTGCTGCCTTTTCGTTTTAGTCACTGGTTTGTTGTATTTTTTAGATTTCACCTATGAGGGATACCATCGGTATTTTTCTTTGACTTATTTCATTTAGCATAATGCCCTCCAAGTCCATCCATGTTGCTGGGTATAGGAAAATTTCATGCTTTTTCGTGGCTGAATGGTAATTCACTGTACATGTATATCGCATTTTCTTTATTTGTCTGTTGATGGACATTTAGGTTGCTTCCGTCCCTTCGCAATTATAAAGAGCACTGCTATGAATGCTGAGAAATAATGTTTTTTCTTCACTTTGGCCAGGGAGCTGTATTCGTCTCCCAGGGCAGCATGATCAGTCAAGCACATGCATCTGAACTTCCTAAGAGAGTTCTGGCAATACAGATTCCAAGGCCTGGCCTGGGTCAGCATCTTCAGAATCTCTGAATTATCTGAAACCCAGATTCATTGTAAAAAGGACTGCCGATACCATCCTAAGTTTAAGAAGAAATAATCAATAGACTTGTTCCAAATCATTCCAGAGACCTAGCCAGGACTGGAATCCTTTCAGCCTTTTCCCATAACCTGGCCGACTTCTTGGTCCTCACATCAAAAAAACCATCAGAAACCTCTCTTCCTTTCTTCAGGCACCCATGGATGTTTCTAGTGCTCAGGTGTTCTCTTTCCAAGAGTAGGTCTTCAGTCCTGCTCCATGCTCCTCTTTCTGAGGAACCCAGAGGAGTTCCATACCCACAGCCCCGACACCCCCATTCCTACTTTACTCTCCACTCGTCTCCTTCCACCCTCATTCTCTGAGCCAGGTTCCGGGAGTATCACACCAGGAGGCATGCAGTGGTGTCTTCCTTGACCTCCCTGTAGCATCTAACTGGTGTTGCCAGCCTTCTGCCTTTACTGGTGGTCTTTCTCATCCCTGCTCTTCTCCCTAGTGGTGCTCTGTGTCCCCAAGCCTTCAACCGCCTGCTCTACGGTGAAACCTCAGATGCCCAATTCCAGTTGCCCGCTGGACATCAATTCTCTGCCCAGACAAGCACTTCAACCTAGCACAGATCTAAAGCTGGATCCACTCCCCGACTCAACCAATGACTTTGCCCCCTGGTGTCCACCGAAGCCACACCCACCTTGTCCATTGAAGCCCCACCTCCCTCAACTGGGACACCACTTGTTCCGCGCGAAGCCTACATCGTCTGTCATCTTCCCGCAGCTCCTGCTGGAGGGAATCTACTTTCCGTTAGGCCTGTTCTAGTCGAAAGCCACAGAAGCCCACCTGACATGGCTCTAGAAAAGAGGCTGCTGTGAGATTGGAGATTTCACGGGAATCTAAGGAAGGGCATAGCGGCCCCCATCTCCCGGCAGGCGGGAGCTACGGCTGGAACTACAGCGGAGTCCGTGAAAAACAACATCTCCATGCGTGCCCCTCTCATTTGCTCCTGTCCTGCCCGCCCACCCCCAGCCTCCGTGCCCCTGGAGTCATGGTTTCTGCTACCTCTGGGAACCTATAAACAGACTATGGGAATCTAAAGTTTGTTCATACATTCATAAACCACGTCATGACTTAGTTCTGCCTCGAACTTGCTGTGTGACCCCTGGCAAGCTACTGAATCTCTGAACCTCAGTCTCCTCTATACAAAGAAGACTAAGAGTAATAAAATAATAGCCAAGATTTTACTGAGCGCCAAGCTCCACTCTATGTTTTTTACATTCATTAGCTCAATGGTCTGTCACACCAACGTTCTGAGGGAGGAACCATTACTATCCTTTTTATAGATGAGCCGGTGGAGGCACAGAGAGGTTGAGTCATTTGCCGGAGGCCACACAGGCCGAAAGTAGCAATACTGAGATTCAAACTCAGGCTCTCTGGCTCCAGAGCGCATGCTGTTAAGAATGGCATTCACTGTGAAGGTTATTGCTGAGAACTGGATTCTCTTATTTAGGACACAGAGCCGAGAGCAAGGCCCGGAATAATTACCAAGGAATGCTAACAGTCATGGCATCATCACAGCATTAGTTTGCAGGTGACCCGTATGACCTTTGCAGCACCAGTCAGTCTTGTAATTCTTCACCTGAGTAGCCACAGCTAACTACCTCTGAGTCCCCAGTTCAGAATCTTGTGAGAGACACTGATTTGGAACGATCAAAGAGCTGGCCCTGAACTGGACTCATGTGGCAGGGGAAAGCACAACAGGGCTCGGGGGTCACGTACCAACCATGGCAGCTCTCCCCTCGGGAGAATCTGTGGGCAGCTGGCACCCCTAGGCTACTCTTCCTCGGAACCTCCAGAATCCATTGCTCAGAGTGCGGTGGCCGTTCGGGGACCTGGTGGTTATGCCCTATAACCTGCTTGATTCTCAGCCCCGCCCTCGGCCCCGTCCCCCTTGTGGCCAGCTCCCATTCATTTGCGTGACCCCGACTCTTGCTGCTGGAAGTGAGGACCATGGACGAGCGCACCAGCATCAGGTGGGAGCTTCTTAGAAACGCAGAACCTTGGCCTCCAGCTAAGACCCCCTGAGACTGTTTTAACAGGACCCACCATGGTCCTTCAAAAGTTACTGTTTGAGCAGCACTGGCCAGTCCGCACTGCTGATGTCTGCGACTGTGCCTCCAGCTAGCTCCGATACCGATACCCGATACTGTCAGTAAGCAGTGGATTCTTACATCCGGGTATAAACACCATGTGGAAAAGAGCCTGATGTTGGGGAAAACAGAAGGCACAAGCAAAAGATGACACAGGACGAGATGGTGGGATGGTATGAACCTCAGTCTCCTCTTAAAAAGTTTACAAGATTTTACTGAGCGCCAAGCTCCACTCTATGTTTTTTACATTCATTAGCTCAATGGTCTGTCACACCAACGTTCTGAGGGAGGAACCATTACTATCCTTTTTATAGATGAGCCGGTGGAGGCACAGAGAGGTTGAGTCATTTGCCGGAGGCCACACAGGCCGAAAGTAGCAATACTGAGATTCAAACTCAGGCTCTCTGGCTCCAGAGCGCATGCTGTTAAGAATGGCATTCACTGTGAAGGTTATTGCTGAGAACTGGATTCTCTTATTTAGGACACAGAGCCGAGAGCAAGGCCCGGAATAATTACCAAGGAATGCTAACAGTCATGGCATCATCACAGCATTAGTTTGCAGGTGACCCGTATGACCTTTGCAGCACCAGTCAGTCTTGTAATTCTTCACCTGAGTAGCCACAGCTAACTACCTCTGAGTCCCCAGTTCAGAATCTTGTGAGAGACACTGATTTGGAACGATCAAAGAGCTGGCCCTGAACTGGACTCATGTGGCAGGGGAAAGCACAACAGGGCTCGGGGGTCACGTACCAACCATGGCAGCTCTCCCCTCGGGAGAATCTGTGGGCAGCTGGCACCCCTAGGCTACTCTTCCTCGGAACCTCCAGAATCCATTGCTCAGAGTGCGGTGGCCGTTCGGGGACCTGGTGGTTATGCCCTATAACCTGCTTGATTCTCAGCCCCGCCCTCGGCCCCGTCCCCCTTGTGGCCAGCTCCCATTCATTTGCGTGACCCCGACTCTTGCTGCTGGAAGTGAGGACCATGGACGAGCGCACCAGCATCAGGTGGGAGCTTCTTAGAAACGCAGAACCTTGGCCTCCAGCTAAGACCCCCTGAGACTGTTTTAACAGGACCCACCATGGTCCTTCAAAAGTTACTGTTTGAGCAGCACTGGCCAGTCCGCACTGCTGATGTCTGCGACTGTGCCTCCAGCTAGCTCCGATACCGATACCCGATACTGTCAGTAAGCAGTGGATTCTTACATCCGGGTATAAACACCATGTGGAAAAGAGCCTGATGTTGGGGAAAACAGAAGGCACAAGCAAAAGATGACACAGGACGAGATGGTGGGATGGCATCACTGAGTCGAGGGGCATGCGTGTGAGCAAGCACCAGGAGATGGTGAAGGACAGGGCAGCCTGGCGTGCTGCAGCCCACGGGGTCACAGAGAGTCGGACACGACTGAGCGACTGAACTGAACGGATGAACACTACTGAGGACACGGAGCTTCTCAGCCTGTTCCCGGAGCTCCCCATGGGATAAGGGATTGGAGCCAGATCGGAGAAGGGGGTGCAGAGCGATTCAGTTCAGAGAAGGCTGCGTCTGGCGCCTGCAGCGTGCCCTTAGCAGGGTGAGAGGTCAGGGTGGATGCAGGCTGTGTGCTAGCCCCCCACGGTGGCCCTCCGGGGGCCACAGGGCTGTCAGAAGATGGGGACTTCGGTGGCAGGGCCAGTGTCTCTTGGCAGTAACATGGAGTGAGAAGGTGGCCAGGCAGGCACCTGGCGGAGGACACAGAGATCCAGCCCTTAGAGGACAGTGACAAGAGCAAGACCAAGGAGGTCTGGGTCCCAGAGAAGCTTCCCGGGCATGGGCCTGAGCTGGTGAAATGCATGGCAGGCTTCCTGGAGTTATCTTTTCTTTTCCCCCTCTCCCATCACCTCTGTCCCTGGAACTGTGTCTCAGTGGGCCACGAGGGGCCTTGCAGAAAACAGCACCCGTGACCCACACCAGGAGCCGGCAGAGCCAGCGCCCCCACGTGCAGCCCTGGTCCCAGACGGGCAGCCTGATGAGGGTGGCACTGGGGCGGGGGAGGCCATCTCCTGGAGGGGATGTGGACGGGGCTGGGAGGAGCAGCAAGCCAGCCTCAGGCTGCAGAGAAAGTCCACCTGGCCTTGCCTTCCTGGCTGGAGAGTGGCAGGGAGGTGGGCAGGAGCCAGAGGGTTTCCCAGCGCTGCTCTCTGGCCCGGGTTCACCTGTAAACAGTGTTCCTGCCTAAGCGTGGACCTTGCCCCAACACATTCCTGCCACCCCCTAGCATCCCGGGAACCCAGAGCCGGCGCCTCTGGGTGAGCGAGGCCCCTGCCGCTCTCCCTGCACTCGTCTCCAGTGCGGTGGACGTCGTGTGTGTCTGTGTAAGATGACTGAGGAACGAGTCATTTGTGAGCCGTCCAAAGTCCCTTTGGGGACATTCCAGGAAAATGACCGAATAGCCCAGCAGAGCCACAGATGGCTTTTTTGCCCCTTCCTTCAAAGCAGGGTTTCTCCCAGTGTGGTCTTCCTTACTCCTCCACGGAGTTTGTAAAACAGATTCCTAGGCCCCTACCCGAGGACTACTGAGCTAGACTCTCAGTGAGGCTTCCCGGAATTTGCTTTTAATCCACCTTAAATTTGAACACCTCTCCTCCCGCAACCCTCCTCTAGGGGAGGTGCTTTCTCTCCTTTGCAAAAATGAGATCCTCTCTCTACCTGCTAGTACTGCCTCCCCGTGCTGCTATAACCAGCTGAAGGCTCACCTCCTCCAGGGAGCCTGCCTGGCTATCTTTGTCTCAGATTATGTAGCGGGCCTATTGTGCCCCACTTCTAACATGGTTCTTACCACACGAGTGTCAATTTTTTTCCATATCTGTGTTCCAGCCCTTAGAGGACAGTGACAAGAGCAAGACCAAGGAGGTCTGGGTCCCAGAGAAGCTTCCCGGGCATGGGCCTGAGCTGGTGAAATGCATGGCAGGCTTCCTGGAGTTATCTTTTCTTTTAAAACTCTCCCATCACCTCTGTCCCTGGAACTGTGTCTCAGTGGGCCACGAGGGGCCTTGCAGAAAACAGCACCCGTGACCCACACCAGGAGCCGGCAGAGCCAGCGCCCCCACGTGCAGCCCTGGTCCCAGACGGGCAGCCTGATGAGGGTGGCACTGGGGCGGGGGAGGCCATCTCCTGGAGGGGATGTGGACGGGGCTGGGAGGAGCAGCAAGCCAGCCTCAGGCTGCAGAGAAAGTCCACCTGGCCTTGCCTTCCTGGCTGGAGAGTGGCAGGGAGGTGGGCAGGAGCCAGAGGGTTTCCCAGCGCTGCTCTCTGGCCCGGGTTCACCTGTAAACAGTGTTCCTGCCTAAGCGTGGACCTTGCCCCAACACATTCCTGCCACCCCCTAGCATCCCGGGAACCCAGAGCCGGCGCCTCTGGGTGAGCGAGGCCCCTGCCGCTCTCCCTGCACTCGTCTCCAGTGCGGTGGACGTCGTGTGTGTCTGTGTAAGATGACTGAGGAACGAGTCATTTGTGAGCCGTCCAAAGTCCCTTTGGGGACATTCCAGGAAAATGACCGAATAGCCCAGCAGAGCCACAGATGGCTTTTTTGCCCCTTCCTTCAAAGCAGGGTTTCTCCCAGTGTGGTCTTCCTTACTCCTCCACGGAGTTTGTAAAACAGATTCCTAGGCCCCTACCCGAGGACTACTGAGCTAGACTCTCAGTGAGGCTTCCCGGAATTTGCTTTTAATCCACCTTAAATTTGAACACCTCTCCTCCCGCAACCCTCCTCTAGGGGAGGTGCTTTCTCTCCTTTGCAAAAATGAGATCCTCTCTCTACCTGCTAGTACTGCCTCCCCGTGCTGCTATAACCAGCTGAAGGCTCACCTCCTCCAGGGAGCCTGCCTGGCTATCTTTGTCTCAGATTATGTAGCGGGCCTATTGTGCCCCACTTCTAACATGGTTCTTACCACACGAGTGTCAATTTTTTTCCATATCTGTGTTCTCTACTGAATGGTAAAATTTCCTTGCTGAATCTTCCTAGGCTCAGCACAAAGTTATGTACGTAATTAGAGCTAAGAAATGCCTGCTTATGAGCGAAGACAGCTGAGAGAGTAGTGGTGACGCTGTTGAGCAGAGGGTGAAAAGTCGATGCTTCCCAACAGCAATTGCCACCTTCTGGTCCTCCTCTGGGTCCGTCTGAACTCAGTTAAGTTTTGGAGCCAGAGGGCAAGTATTGGACCCAGGGAGAGTCCAGGGCTCTGCCTGGCCTGGGGCACAGCCTAACTCTGTGGCCTGAAGTGTCCCCTGTGGAAGCCTAGATCTCTGTCTATGTTTTTAAAACACTCCAGGGCTTCCCTTGTGGCTCAGTGGATAAGAACCCATCTGCCAATGTAGGAGACACAGGTTCGATCCCTGATCTGGGAAGATCCCACATACTGCAGAGCAGCTAAACCCACACATCAGCGAAGACCCAGCACAACCAAAAATAAATAAATAAAAGTTAAAAAAAAAAAAAAAAAATCTTTAAAAAAAAAAAAAAAAAAAAAAAAAACACTCCAGCAGAAAAAGAACAGAGTAAGAGGTATCAGTGCAGGGGAAAACATCGACTCAAGGATGGTTTGCCAGCCTCAAGCCTGAACCCAAACCCGGGTTCTCTAGAATGTTCTACACCCACTCCCCTTCTCAGGCAGGAGGGGTTAAAGAATAGAGTTATTGGACTATGAACTCCCAAGAGTCCTTTCCCTGCCTTTTCTCAGAGCTCGCTCCCATCGTTTTCTGTGTGAGGCTCCAAATCGCCATTTGCCAGCTGGGAAATGTTGACCCAGGAGAAACAGCGTAAAGACAGGAGAAGCCCCAGAGGGCTGCCTTCGTGGAGTTCGTGAAGGGAGAGCAGGTGCCTGTGAGCTGAAGAATGCGGCCTCCTCACTGTGAAAAACAAAATCCATTTCCTTATTCTTAGCAACAGGAGCACCAGGAAACCTGCTGCACCAGTCCAGGGCGCCTCCTCTGATCTTGCCTGCTTCTCTATGTGTATGGGGGATGGCCGGGGGACGGGGTGGCTTTGGAAAGACCTGGCCTGGTGAGACTCTTGGGTCAGCCCAGACGGCTGTGACCACAGGGACCTCAGCCCTGGAGGCAGAACTTTCCTTGGTTCTTTGAAGAGAAAGAAAGGGTTGGCTGAATTGTAGGTGACTGGGCAGAGCAGTTGAGGAGCACTCACCGTTAAATGTGGGCTCTCAGAATACTTCAGACATGTGCTAGTGAGAAGTGGAGTATTTCCTGCCGTATCAGTGAGCAAGGATGTCCCAGTCGTGAGGGATCATAGCCCTCCATGGAGCCCTAAGGGAACACAGAAAGGACACGGATACCTGACATTTGGTAGACTGCAGCCCCTCCCCACGGCACCCCAAGGAAGCTCAGGATGTGAAAAATACAGGATATTGGCCCCAGATCCTGAGGTGCATGTGAAAGGAATGATTTCAGCAAGCCCAGACTGTCTCCTTTTCCCACATATAAAAAAAACGCTAAATTCCTTTCCTTGGGTTATCTGGTTTTCTTTCCTTAACAGTAATCTTTCAGTGTTCAGATTACCTGCCCCTACTGCAGGGTTTCTGTGTAACCTGGCTCCTCCCCTCACCTCCTTGGAGTGGTCCTCACGGAGTTACTTGAGATGCTATCTCCCTGGGCTTGAAGTCCTCAACATTCCCACCGAGTAAAATGTAACTCTTAACTTTTAGGTGGTGAATATTCCTTAGATCGACACTGAAATTCCATGAGGGTGTCAGTTTTATATGACTTTAGATCATTACTGATTCCTTTCATGTCTTTTTTTTTTTTTTTAAAGAAAAAGAATGTTATTTACTTATTTGTCTGCACCCGGTCTTAGTTGCGGCACACAGGATCTTCTTGCAGCATGCGAAATCGTTAGTTGAGGCATATGAACTCTCATTTGCTATATGTGGGATCTAGCTTCCTGACTAAGGATCGAACTCAGCCTTTCTGCTTTGGGAGTTCAGAGTCCTAGCCACTGGACCACCAGGGAAGTCCCAGAAGGATGTTATTTCTGAATCCCCTCTCTTTTCTCATCTCCCCAGGTTACACTTTATTAGCTTCCAGGAAGAAGATGGTATGATACCGTCTGATCAAGATTTCACATTCAAAATATGATACAAGTTCAGAAATCTCATTTGATGCTGCAGCAATCCATCCAATCCCCACCCCAGCCGGAGGCTGTGACAGCCGCCACTTACTAAGGAATTTTACTGTTTGACTTGGGCCTTCCAGAGGAGGCAGCTAAGGCCCAGAGAGGCTAGGGGATTTATCAAGGTCAGGCTAGGGGATTTATCAAGGTCACACAGCAAATTTGTGAGATGGTGGTTTTAATACAGGCTCTGTGTGTGACTCCACGGCCCTGGTTGCTTATCTGTGCCACATGGTTGTCTCAGAAAGGTCCCTGGTGCTTGGGGATGTGACATCACTAACAATTTCCCCACCATTTCTAAGAGTGTTTTGTGTACATGTCCTGATTAGAGACTTAGTTAAGCGCTGTCTCCAAGGAGCAGTGGCTAGAATCCATGCCTCCTTCCAGGCGACCACAGGCCGCTAGGTCCCACAGAGCCTGATCTATAGGGCGGTGAGGACGGGAGATGTGCACCGTGGCTGGAGGGCCAGCAGGCAGGCTGTGAGGACCCACAGGCCATCTACTCCCGGTTGGTTCCCAGGTACCCTCCCCACCAGGACCTCCTCTCCTGTCTCCCTCTTTGCCTCCTGCCCTCCCAGGTTCAGCAGCTATTCGGAAAGGGGAACACAGAGACCTTTTCAGAAGGAATCCTGTTCTCCTGGTATCCAGGTAGCCTCGCTCCCTGGAGGGAGAGAAAGAAAGGCAGGACTGTGTGGGAGGGCGAGGCCAGGTACGGGAACAGCTTCGATCTGATGGTTCATGATCCTGGAAGAGGGTCTGTCTCCCTAATGCCCCTGTTTGCATTCAGGGGCGCCGCCCGCCTTTGTGAGGGACCCCGCCATGCTGAGTGATGTGTTATCAGTGCAATGCAATAGCCTATGACATCATGAAGATCCAGGCTCTGGGAGGAGGTGTTCATCAGCAAGAATACAGCCATAAGGACATGGAAGGGCCTAGTTACCCTGCATAATCCCGCTTTTATTGTATAACCCCAGAGCTTATTGGCTTGTGCCTGTTCTCTCTGATGAAGAATGATTTTTTAAGAAAACTTTCTGATTAGCAATCAGTAGTTTAAGCCTGCTAATGACCTCTTTAGCTTGGCATGGGGACCAGGGAAAGGCCATAGCACATCATCTGTTCTCTCAGGTCCAGAAATTCAGAAGTGTAGTCAGCCCCCATTTAAAAAAAAAAAAAAAAAAAACTAGACTATTATTCAGGCTACTTCTTATAATAATAAACATTCTGAGGTTTACTTTGTAAAGATTTGTTTCAGTTTACTTTTTGAAATTTTCTTTTCTGCTTCTACAAATTTCACTGCTCTAGGACCTCATATGAATGCACTCATGCAGAATTTGGCCTTTTGTGACCACTTATTTCACTCAGCATATGTCCTCCAGGTCCGTCCATCCTGTGTATGTGTGTGTGCTGTCATGTCCAACTCTTGGTGACCCTATAGACTGTGGCCCACTAGGCTCCTCTGTCCATGGGATTCCTCAGGCAAGGGTACTGGAGCGGGTTGTCATTTCCTTCTCCAGAGCATCTTCCTGATCCAGGGATTGAACCCATGTCTTTTGTGTGTCCTGCATTGCAGGTGGATTCTTTAGCACTGTGTGCTGTGGATGTGTCAGAACGTCCTTCCTTTTTAAGGTTGAATTGTATTCTCATGTATGTTTACATCATGTTTTGCTTATCCATTCATTTATTCACAGACACACTTTCACCTTTTGATTTGCATGAATAATGCCGCTGTAAATATGGGTGTACAGACACATTTTACATCCTTGCCTTCTCGTCCTTGTGTGCGTATCCAGAGGTGGAATTGTTGGATCATACGGTAGTTGTGCTTTTACTTTTTTGAGGCATGAACACACTGTTTTCCACTGTGGCTGCACCGTTTTCCATTCCCACCAGCAGGGCACAAGGGTCTCCGCACCCTCACCAAAAAATGTCTGGTTTTGTTTTGTTTTGTTGGATAGTAGCCGTCCTAATGAGTGTGGCATGGTATCATGTGGTTGTGACTTGCATTTCCCTGATGATTAGTGATGTCCAACATCTACACAGATACTTCTTCAAAAGACTAGCTCCTCCTGTCCTTTCGAGGCTGAAGGCAGTACAGCGTAAAGTTCAAGGCGCTGACTCTGAGAAGTCACGCTGCCCGGCTTAATGCTGGCTCTCTTCCTTACTGATTGCAACCGGGGTCAGTTGCAAGATCTCACTGCGCTTCAGTTTCTCATCTGTAAAATGGGGTGATCCGTGAGCTGTCACACAGGAGTGCTGGGAGGATGCAGTGATCTAAAGCAGATAAGTCTCGTAGAGAGCGTGAGATTGGCCAAATGGGTGTGATGAGCGCTGAACTTCGTTGCTGTCAGTGGACGGAGTAGCGTCTGTCTCCCTTCCCTCCTTCAGGGCTGGTTTTCCTCTCTACCTAGTCTTTTCCGAGTTGGGGAATAGCCTTGGAGATTTGAGATGGCAACTGGAATTTGAGGTTGGGCACGTCAGGGGGTAAAAGAGCAGAGGCAGCCCCCGACATCCATCCTGAAACACGGCAGCATCTGGTTTGGAGAGTGAGTGACTGGAGCTGGCGGCCCGGCAGTGGCCCTGGTCCTGGGAATCTAGTGCAAAGGTAGCTGGTTCCTTCAACCTATAAGTGTGAGAGCTGACAACCCTCTGGATGAAGAACAGCTCCTCATTGCCTTGAAGTAAGGCAGCTAGCTAAGGGTTCGTGTTGCTCCTTGTGTCCCCTTGGGACAGCCTGGAGACCTGTCTTCAGGCCTCCATCTTCCGTATGTCAGCACTCTGGTCCCCCGTGGTGTCCCATGGGTAGGATGTCAGCCTTCTCCCAGAGAGATTAGGGCCTAACCTGCCCCAGGGATAAATTCCAGGAGAGTCAGAAGACCCCTGGGCTGGGCTTTGCAGGATAGATCTCTGACTTGGCCACTCAGCCCAAGGGAAGGAGTCAGGGGAATGTGATCCTCACCCGCTGATCCTTCTCTGAGGCCCAGCCCAGTTTCCAGGAAGGGAGGCTTCCCCCTCTACTGCCTTTACCTGGTTAGCTCCTTCTCAGGGCCCAGCTTTAGCGTCCCTTTCTTAAGGGATCATCCTCCCCTCCCAATGGGGCCAAGGTTCACATTCCCTCACAGAGCAGTGTTCTTTCCCTGTAAACCAGTGGTTCAACGATGGTTAGTTAAGATCTCATGTTTTTTTTTTTTTTTTTTTTTCTGTCTAACATCAAGCTTGGATATTTGGTCCCTGAGATTCTCTCAGAAGGTCTGAAAAATCAAAACTTCATAATAACATCGAGAAATTACCTGCCTTTTCAACTTTCCACCTGTCCTGAGAGGACTGTGGTGTTTCTCAGAGGCTGCATGGCATGCAGTTTTGTGACAGACTGATGCAAAGGCAGCTCTTAGGGCTCAGCTGTCTTTTGTCGTTGTTTTGTTGCTCAGGTATGTCCTCTTTTCTGGTCCCAAAGACCATGGCACGCCAGGCTCCTCTGTCCGTGGGATTCTCCAGGCGAGGATATTGGTGTGGGTTGCCATTCCTTTCTCAAGGGGATCTTCTGACCCAGGGATCAAATCTGTGTCTCCCGAATTAGCAGGCGGATTCTTTGCCATTGAGTCACCAGGGAAGCCCTGGTCTTCTGTTAAGTCATACATTAAAGAGATTTGCAGAAATGTAAAATTATGACACTCTTCTCACTAATGTAAGGAAAAGGGCTTGGGGAATATAACTGTAAGAATCTGATTTGTGTTAACATGAGATAGGCTTATTATTTTTATAATAAAAATAATGAATATTTTCAAGTTTTCTCTGTTTTCAATTCTAGTACAGTAAATGTTGATCGATAAAGCCCACATAGGGACTTCCCTGGTGGTCTCCATGGCTAAGACTCCATGCTCCCAATTCAGGGGGCCTGGGTTCAGTCCCTGGTCAGGGAACCAGATCCCACATGCCACAACTAAGAATTTGCACTCCAGGGATAAATTCCAGGAGAGTCAGAAGACCCCTGGGCTGGGCTTTGCAGGATAGATCTCTGACTTGGCCACTCAGCCCAAGGGAAGGAGTCAGGGGAATGTGATCCTCACCCGCTGATCCTTCTCTGAGGCCCAGCCCAGTTTCCAGGAAGGGAGGCTTCCCCCTCTACTGCCTTTACCTGGTTAGCTCCTTCTCAGGGCCCAGCTTTAGCGTCCCTTTCTTAAGGGATCATCCTCCCCTCCCAATGGGGCCAAGGTTCACATTCCCTCACAGAGCAGTGTTCTTTCCCTGTAAACCAGTGGTTCAACGATGGTTAGTTAAGATCTCATGTTTTTTTTTTTTTTCTGTCTAACATCAAGCTTGGATATTTGGTCCCTGAGATTCTCTCAGAAGGTCTGAAAAATCAAAACTTCATAATAACATCGAGAAATTACCTGCCTTTTCAACTTTCCACCTGTCCTGAGAGGACTGTGGTGTTTCTCAGAGGCTGCATGGCATGCAGTTTTGTGACAGACTGATGCAAAGGCAGCTCTTAGGGCTCAGCTGTCTTTTGTCGTTGTTTTGTTGCTCAGGTATGTCCTCTTTTCTGGTCCCAAAGACCATGGCACGCCAGGCTCCTCTGTCCGTGGGATTCTCCAGGCGAGGATATTGGTGTGGGTTGCCATTCCTTTCTCAAGGGGATCTTCTGACCCAGGGATCAAATCTGTGTCTCCCGAATTAGCAGGCGGATTCTTTGCCATTGAGTCACCAGGGAAGCCCTGGTCTTCTGTTAAGTCATACATTAAAGAGATTTGCAGAAATGTAAAATTATGACACTCTTCTCACTAATGTAAGGAAAAGGGCTTGGGGAATATAACTGTAAGAATCTGATTTGTGTTAACATGAGATAGGCTTATTATTTTTATAATAAAAATAATGAATATTTTCAAGTTTTCTCTGTTTTCAATTCTAGTACAGTAAATGTTGATCGATAAAGCCCACATAGGGACTTCCCTGGTGGTCTCCATGGCTAAGACTCCATGCTCCCAATTCAGGGGGCCTGGGTTCAGTCCCTGGTCAGGGAACCAGATCCCACATGCCACAACTAAGAATTTGCAATGTGCGACTAAAGATCCCATATGCTGCAACTTAAAAAAAATAAAAGATCCCACATGTGATAAGTAAAGATCGGCATGCTGCCGTGAAGATTAAAGATCTCGCGTGCTGCAACTAAAGCCCAGCACAGCCCAATAAATAAATCAATAATTATTTTTTAAAAACCCACAGAAACAACAGCTCTTGGGGTCTTCTTATTCGGACTCTGAAGGGATTCTCAGACCATAAAGTTTGAGAGAGAATTGCTGCCCTAAACAGTAAGGATTAGGAACTGTTTTCTGTAAAGGACCAGAAGACCTACCCTCTCTGTGTTACCTATTCAGCTGTGTAGCATGAAAGCAGCCATAGACACTGTGTCTATGGATAGGCATGACTGTGTCCCCATGGAGACCCTCTTTACAGAAACAAGCAGTGGTGTGTGTTGGTGGTATAGTGGTGAGCATAGCTGCCTTCCAGAGACCAGCAGGCCCGTGGGTCCTGGTTTGCTCCAGACTGTAAGCTCTAAAATGACAGGAACCACTTCTAACCAGTACATCGCTTTATTCCCAACACCTAGAACAGGACCTGCTACTTGTAGATGCTTAGGGATGGTAACAGAAATAGTATTTAGTGGCTGGTCATCCAGGCCAAAAATAACAGTGACTTCTTTAATAATTTCAAGGGAGAACTTGATTTCTTCAACACACACACACACACACACACACACACACACACACACACACAATCAAGAGGCAGGTGAGTTAGGGCCAGGTGATGGCTCTAGGGGCCCAGGTTCCTTGTGCCTTTCTGCACACAGTTCTTAACATGTGCTTCCTTCATTCCACTCACCTCATGGCGCAACCATGCTTAAAGAGCCTTAAGAGAATTAAGCTGATCTGCTAATAAATGAGCTGCCCATTAGAACAGTAACTTAATAAAAAATCTTTCCACAGTAAATGTTGATCGATAAAGCCCACATAGGGACTTCCCTGGTGGTCTCCATGGCTAAGACTCCATGCTCCCAATTCAGGGGGCCTGGGTTCAGTCCCTGGTCAGGGAACCAGATCCCACATGCCACAACTAAGAATTTGCAATGTGCGACTAAAGATCCCATATGCTGCAACTTAAAAAAAATAAAAGATCCCACATGTGATAAGTAAAGATCGGCATGCTGCCGTGAAGATTAAAGATCTCGCGTGCTGCAACTAAAGCCCAGCACAGCCCAATAAATAAATCAATAATTATTTTTTAAAAACCCACAGAAACAACAGCTCTTGGGGTCTTCTTATTCGGACTCTGAAGGGATTCTCAGACCATAAAGTTTGAGAGAGAATTGCTGCCCTAAACAGTAAGGATTAGGAACTGTTTTCTGTAAAGGACCAGAAGACCTACCCTCTCTGTGTTACCTATTCAGCTGTGTAGCATGAAAGCAGCCATAGACACTGTGTCTATGGATAGGCATGACTGTGTCCCCATGGAGACCCTCTTTACAGAAACAAGCAGTGGTGTGTGTTGGTGGTATAGTGGTGAGCATAGCTGCCTTCCAGAGACCAGCAGGCCCGTGGGTCCTGGTTTGCTCCAGACTGTAAGCTCTAAAATGACAGGAACCACTTCTAACCAGTACATCGCTTTATTCCCAACACCTAGAACAGGACCTGCTACTTGTAGATGCTTAGGGATGGTAACAGAAATAGTATTTAGTGGCTGGTCATCCAGGCCAAAAATAACAGTGACTTCTTTAATAATTTCAAGGGAGAACTTGATTTCTTCAACACACACACACACACACACACACACACACACACACACACAATCAAGAGGCAGGTGAGTTAGGGCCAGGTGATGGCTCTAGGGGCCCAGGTTCCTTGTGCCTTTCTGCACACAGTTCTTAACATGTGCTTCCTTCATTCCACTCACCTCATGGCGCAACCATGCTTAAAGAGCCTTAAGAGAATTAAGCTGATCTGCTAATAAATGAGCTGCCCATTAGAACAGAACTTAATATTCTTTCAAATAGGAACATAAACTCCAGATTCTCGCCAACTTAGTGTTTAAAGTGACTGACAGCTAAGAGAAAAGGTATTAAACTTAGGAAGAAACACGGGCGAGACAGACCCAGGGATGGCAGACATGTTGAAATTAGCAGAAAATGAATTTGAAATACTTACATGTTTATGTAAATAGATATATGTTTACATATGTCTATTTAAATATATGTTTATATATATTTAAAATACTTAATTATCTTTAAGGATTTTAAGGACAATAAATCGCCAGGGAAATGGAACAGAATAAAGATTCTAGATGAAAACGACAATATCTGAAATGAAATTTTCACTAGGTGGATTTAACAGTAGATCAGCTACCACAGGAAGAAAGACCGTATGACCCTGAGGGGGTTATAGGAACTATCCAAACTGAAGCACAAAGAAAAACAAAGTTGAAAAGAAAACTGATCAGAACCTCAGTGATCTGTTGAAATGTTATTAATCAGTCTAACAAATGTCTATTTACATTCTCCAAAGGAAAGGAGAAAGAGAATGAAAAAGAAAATATGTTTGAAAACATAGTGGCTGAAAAATTCCAAACCTGGTGAAAAATATTGACCCGTGGATCCAAGCAGCTCAACGATCCCTAAAGCACAATAATCTTGTGGAAAATCACACGTAGATACATCATAGTCACCTTGCTGAAAACTCAAGAGAAAGAGGAAAATCTTAAAACCTCCCAGAGGATAAAGAGATACTGCAGATAGGACAACAATAAGAACCATTGTTAACTTATCAGAAACATTGCATGCCAAAAAATAATTGAAAAATATCGCTAAGGTGCTGAGAGGCGGAAAAAACAGCCGGTCTGCAATTCTGTATCCACAAAAGCATCCTTAAAAAATGAGGGTAAAATCAAAACCTTTATTTTCAAATAAAGGCTGAGAGAATTTCTCACCAGCAGACTTACACAATAAAAAATGTCAAAAGAAATTCTTTAGGCTGAAAGAAAATGCTATCAGATGGAAACTTGGATCTACATGAGAAATTAGAAATATAAAAGACTTAATTTTTTTCTTAATTTCTTAAAAGATAATTGACTATTTAAAGTAACCGAAATGATAGCATTATTATATATTTTTTAAAGATGTATTTATTTATTTTGGGCTGGGGTCGGGTTGGGGAGGGAGGGGAGCGGGCAGGCCACTTCCATTGGTCTTTCATTTCTCTATTTTCATTTGTCTTTGTTCTTTGGCTCCTGTGGGCCTCCCATCACGGTGGCCTCTGTCATTGCAGAGCACCTGCTCTAGGCGCATGCGCTCCAGAGCTCCAGCTCGGTGATTGGACACATCGGTCCAGCCGCTCCGCGGCACATGGGATCTTCCCAGGCCAGGGATCGAACCGTCGCCCCTTGCACTGCAAGGCGGTGTCCTTACCCACTGGACCACCAGGGGAAGCCCGATAGCATTATTTTTATTGAAAATTGTTAAAAGCAGGAAAAGAGAGTCAAGAAATAGATGAGAAATAGAAAACAACTGGTGAGCTAGTAGACTTCAATCTAGCTATAGTAATTATTCATGAAAAGTAAATGGACTAAACATGCCAGTTAAAAAATATTTTCAGGTGGTGGAAGAAATACAAGACTGCATTGTACAGGCTGCCGACAATAGATGCACTTTGAGAAGAATGCACAGGTAGATTAGAAGTAAAAGGATGAGGATGTCCCCGGTGGCCCAGAGGTTAAGAATCCACCTTGCAGTGCAGGGGATGTGGGTTCAATCCCAGGCTGGGGAACTAAGGTCTCACATGCCATGGGGCAACTAAGCCTGTGTGCTGCAGCTAGAGAGTCTGTGTGCCTCAATGAAAGAGGCTTCATGCCTCAACTAAGACCCTATGCAGCTGACTAAATAAATATCTTAAAAAAAGAAATAAGTGGAGTTTTTTGGGATAGGGTGTGGGTTTGTGTAAGGTATAGGCTAGGTTTAGGGCTAGGGTTGGGGTTAGCTATACCGTAAGAGTTGGAGTGACTTAAGGTTAGGATTGAGTTTAGAGTAAAAGTATGGCAGAGGGCCTGCTTGGCTTTAGGGTTCACGTTAGGTTGGGCTAGGGTTAAGGTTTGGGTGAGGTTTCAGCTAGGGTTAGGGCTAGGTCAAGGACTAGGGCTAGGGTTAGGGTTAGCCTTACCATAAGAGTTAGGCTCGGTTTAATGTTAGTATTGAGTTTACCATAAATGGGCATGCTAAGGGTGGATGTTAACTTTAGGGTTTGTGTTGAGATGGGCTGAGCATTCAGGTTTGGTTTGGGCTGGGGTTAGGCCTAGGTTTAGGACTAGCGCTAGGGTTAAGGTTAGCTTTACCATCAGATTTGCAGTTTGTTTAAGGTTAGGACTGAGCTTAGAGTAAAGAGAAATGCTATGGGATGGTTTTAGCTTTAGCATTCGAGTTATTTGGGACAGGGTGTGAGTTCCATTGATGTATGAGCTAGGGTTAGGGTTAGCTTAACTGTCAGAATTGGGGTCAGTTTAGGTTAGGACTGAGTTTAGAATAAACGAAAATGCAGAGGGTGGGTGTTAGCTTTAGGCTCCAGTTATTTGAGCTAGGGAGAGGGATCCAGTGATATTTCAGCTAGGGTTAGGGCTAGAGCAAGGGCTAGGGTTTAAGGTTAGGATTGAGTTTAGGATAAAGAGAAATGCAGAGGGCAAGAGTTAGCTCTAGGATTTGTGTTAAGTTGAGATCTGATGAGGATTCCCATGTGGTCTGGGCTAGAGTTAAGGCTAGTTCCAGGACTCAGGCTAGGGTTAGGGTTAGCTTTACCTTGTAAGTGTTGGGCTTGGTTTAAGGTTAGGATTGAGTTTAGAGTAAAGGGAAATACTAAGGGTAGATATTCACTTTAGGGTTCGTGTTAATTTGAGATAG
Organism: Tragulus kanchil; assembly: GCA_022376925.1. Classification (NCBI taxonomy): domain Eukaryota; kingdom Metazoa; phylum Chordata; class Mammalia; order Artiodactyla; family Tragulidae; genus Tragulus; species Tragulus kanchil. The sequence goes on from JAIOJX010000004.1 coordinate 29,826,062, forward strand.
GCTGAGACTTTGGGTTTGGTTTGGGGTAGGGTTAGGTCTAAGACTAGGACTAGGGTTTGAATGAACTTTACCATCAGATTTGGGATAAGTTTAAGGTTAGGACTGAGTTTAGAGTAAAGGGAAATGCAGAGGTTTGCTGTTAGCTTCAGGGTTCATGTTAGGTTGAGATAGGCTGAAGATTCGGGTAAGGTTTGCACTAGTGTTAGGACTAGGACTAGGGCCAGGCTAGGGTCAGGAATAGCTTTACCGTAAGAATTGGTTTCGATTTACAGTTAGAAAAAAAAGAAGCTTTTCAAAGGAAGCCAGTTTGCCAAGCACTGCGGCTTTATTCCTCTTGTAATTTGCCTGAGATTTAAGAGGGGCGCAGATCCTGGAATGCTCGAACCAAGTGTTCTGAGCATTTGTTGTTCTTTGGTAGCTAAGTCCTGTTTGACTCTTTAGTAGCCCGCCAGGCTCCTCTGTCCATAGGATTTCCTGTGCCAGGATAGTGGAATGGCTTGCCATTCCATTCTCCAGGGGATCTTCCCAACCCAGGACTCAAACCCAAGTCTCCTGTGCTATAGGCAGATTCTTTATCATCTAAGCCAATAGGCTGTACTGAAATAAGTATATTTTAACAGTGTTTTTTTAAAAATGTAAAAAAATGGAAAAGATATAGCATACTGATACTAATCAGAAGAACACTGGAATAGCTATAATGATGGTACACAGAGTAGACCAAAATCAGGAGAATTAGCAGATAGAGAGAGCTTTTATAAGAACAAACCAATTCATCATAAAGATATAATAATCCTAAATGTGCACACACATAATAGTTGAGTCCAAAATACATGAATAAGTGAGTGGCTGGGTCCAGTAGAGCAAGTTTGCAGGATGTACACAAGTGAAACGGCTGATAGAGACATTTCCTTATTCCTGGCCTGTCTTGGCCAAGTCAGTGACGGGACAGAAGTGGGCAGAAGCAGGCTGACTCCTCAGCCTGCAGAGACTTCCCATAGGCTACTCCACCTCTTTTTCCCATAAAGAGTTTTCTAGAGCCTGCCAACCTCGCATAGGATGCCAGCCGGGCCTAGAACCTGGGCACCTGAGATTGGAGAGGTCTGGGGCCTGGGACTGATGGACGGGGTCAGGGTTGGTCGTGGGGACCGCCAGGTGTCCCAAGACACAGGGGAAGGTGGCAGTGTCTGCTACCGGCAGGCTGGGCCCTGCCCTTCAGATACTGAAAGGGGCTGAGTCAGCACAGATAGGACTGGAGAATGGCTTAGGGGGTTGTTTAAGCTATACTGAAATGTTACCTGGAAGTGGGAAAGGCAAGGAGGCGGCCATTTCCATTTCCAGATAGGATGTATCTGGCTGGCAAAAAAATCCCATTATTTTCAGTCCTATTTGCCAATGGTCCACCAATAATCTCCCCCCTTTCTTTTCTTTCCCTTCCCTCTCCTCTTGTTTCTTCCTTTCAAACTGCTTTTTAAAAATGTGGCAAAATGCACATAAAATTTTCCATCTTAAACATTTTCAGTGGACAGTTCAGCGGCATTCAGTATAACACATTCACGCCATTTGTGATCACCAAATCCATCTCCAGATTTCTCTCCATCTTGCAGAACTAGTGTGGGAACGCTAGCCCCTCATTCTAGCCCCTGACAACCACCACTCTACTCTCTGTTTCTGTGAATTTGAGTCGTTCTACTCTGTGTACGTGGAATCACGTGGTATTGGTGTTTTGACGACTAATTCACTCAGTATCATGCCCTCCAGGTTCTCGCAGAATTCCTTTCTAATCAGAAGAACACTGGAATAGCTATAATGATGGTACACAGAGTAGACCAAAATCAGGAGAATTAGCAGATAGAGAGAGCTTTTATAAGAACAAACCAATTCATCATAAAGATATAATAATCCTAAATGTGCACACACATAATAGTTGAGTCCAAAATACATGAATAAGTGAGTGGCTGGGTCCAGTAGAGCAAGTTTGCAGGATGTACACAAGTGAAACGGCTGATAGAGACATTTCCTTATTCCTGGCCTGTCTTGGCCAAGTCAGTGACGGGACAGAAGTGGGCAGAAGCAGGCTGACTCCTCAGCCTGCAGAGACTTCCCATAGGCTACTCCACCTCTTTTTCCCATAAAGAGTTTTCTAGAGCCTGCCAACCTCGCATAGGATGCCAGCCGGGCCTAGAACCTGGGCACCTGAGATTGGAGAGGTCTGGGGCCTGGGACTGATGGACGGGGTCAGGGTTGGTCGTGGGGACCGCCAGGTGTCCCAAGACACAGGGGAAGGTGGCAGTGTCTGCTACCGGCAGGCTGGGCCCTGCCCTTCAGATACTGAAAGGGGCTGAGTCAGCACAGATAGGACTGGAGAATGGCTTAGGGGGTTGTTTAAGCTATACTGAAATGTTACCTGGAAGTGGGAAAGGCAAGGAGGCGGCCATTTCCATTTCCAGATAGGATGTATCTGGCTGGCAAAAAAATCCCATTATTTTCAGTCCTATTTGCCAATGGTCCACCAATAATCTCCCCCCTTTCTTTTCTTTCCCTTCCCTCTCCTCTTGTTTCTTCCTTTCAAACTGCTTTTTAAAAATGTGGCAAAATGCACATAAAATTTTCCATCTTAAACATTTTCAGTGGACAGTTCAGCGGCATTCAGTATAACACATTCACGCCATTTGTGATCACCAAATCCATCTCCAGATTTCTCTCCATCTTGCAGAACTAGTGTGGGAACGCTAGCCCCTCATTCTAGCCCCTGACAACCACCACTCAACTTTCTGTCTCTGTGAATTTGAGTACGTTCTACTCTGTGTACGTGGAATCACGTGGTATTGGTGTTTTGACGACTAATTCACTCAGTATCATGCCCTCCAGGTCCCTCCGTGCTGTAGGATACAGCAGAATTCCTTTCTTAAGGGTGAATAATATTCCATTCTCTGTACACACCACATGTCCTTATCCATTTATCTGTCAACGGACGCAGGTCTTGCTTCCACCTTTGGGCTCTTGTGAGCACCACTGCTCTGAATATGAGTAGGCAGCAAGGATTCCTTTGTGTGTACTGTTGCTTTGCGTTAAGGTAATGAGGTGAAGGCAGGGAATTCCCTGGCAATCCAGTGGTTGAGACCCTTCGGCTGGAGAGGGCATGGGTTCGATCCCTAGTCTGGGAGCTAAGACCCCACATGCAGTGCGATGTGCTCAAAAAATAGAAACAAAAATAAAATTCAACATCCTTTTCCCCTTCCTACCCTACCTTCTTTAAAACAAAAGAGGAGTTAGTGCTTCAGGTCACTGGCAACCTTATTTCACACACGGGACCTAGAACAGAAATGAGCACCTGGGAGGGTTGGGCCTGTGAATCTGTATATCGGAAAGTACAGAGTTGCCAAGACCTTTCGCTGGTTGAGGGTCAACTTTAGGTTCATCCCACTCTTCCACCAGCCCTTGACCCTTCATGGGGCCTGTGGTCACAGCTAAGGTGTCATTTCTTGTTTAGGCTATTGTAACAGGATGGTCAGATTCCAAGATCATTTTCCCGCAACTCCTGTTGCAACTACTTCTGGAATTTTCTTCCACAGGGCTTTCCAGAGAAAATTGCTTCTCTTCTTAGAAACTTCTTGTGGTTTTCTAATGCCCATAGAAAACCCCAAAACTTCTTAGCATGACTCAGGGCCCCACCGCCCTTCCGAGGCCTCCCCCCTCCTTGCTCCTTCCATTTCCCTCATTTATTGATTGGTCTATTTGTTCACCCCGTGACCTGTATTTCTGTATTTGTTTCCAGCGTGCACATCTTATATGAATGCCTTGAAATGGTGTGTTAAAGATCTCAGCATATGGGAAGTGCCGGAATGGGTCTCATTAGCTCTTTAGTGATAACTTGGTGCGGTAAATCGTCTCATCTGCAATTGACTAACCGGGAAATTGAGCTTTAGAACTGTTGAGAAATGAATTTGTACTATTGGTCCTTGGATTGAATTCAGAATCACCACCACGCCATTCCTCTGACTGAGACTGTGGCTTTATGAGATCCTGGAAAGCCCGAGACAGCAAGCATAAATGCTAAGGGGGGGTTGGGTGTGTTCTGTCGCCAAGTGAAAAGGAGGTTTTGCTGGAGTTTAGTTTAACTGAAGAACCAAGGGAGGCCAGTGCTTGTAGATGTCTGATGAGTGAAAGCCTGAGCGTTAGATAGCATAGTGGAACATTGACTTTTCTTGCTGCCCCAGCAGTCATGGGGGTAGGTATGGGGACTTTTCTCACTTCCTTTCCCCTAAAAGTATCTGCATGACCTCAGTGTGTGGTGACTCTGCTGTGGCGTTTGGCATTCAGTCCACTGGCTCCGCCAGCGTCCACCTGGGCTGGCTGTGCCCCAGCTCGTCGCCCACCTCCAGTAAACCAGACATGCTTCACCGAGACCATCAGTCTTGTCTGCAGCGAGCAGGTGGACCTCAGGCCCTCTCCTGCCTAGAAAAATGGCCTCGCCTTTGGCTCCCCCTTTGTAGGTACCCTTTTCTTCTTCCCTCCGTGGTGACAGTCTCAGGAAGAAAGTCCTACTCTAGAGTTTCCAGGAAGCCGCTTGATTGAATTACAGATTGATAACTTCATTAACTCTGGACAGGAGAGACTCATAGTTCCAAGTTATGCATAGAATTTAGCCTGTGCTGACGTCCAGGCGCAAGTGAAAACCTGAGAGGGTCTGGTTATGCGGAGTGCCTGTCACACACCAAGGAAGGGGCTTTGAGGTCTCTTATTTTATATATTTTAAAAGGCCTTCTTTGGAGACAGAACTTCAAAGGAAACATTCCAGGCCACACTTCCTTTGGGTAAATCTTAACTAGTGTAAATGTTTGCTTTTGTGTTGTAAATCCTGGGATGTGGGGTGGAGGTAGGGAGGAATTTCAGAAGCAGGTGTCCTGCCAGCCAAAGTTAAAGCCTAATCTGCTGTTTGGGGTGTTTTAAGGGGAGAGGGTGGCTGGGGAGTGCAGTGTTCATTAACGAGCCATGCTAATAAATGGGAATTTGGACACAGAACCTTTTTGCCAGGTTGTGCGAATTCCTGAACCTTGTGCCTATGGTCCCGGGAAAGAAAGAGAGTTTAGGAAAACCTGACTCCAGGTAGAGACATCTGTTGGGGAAGTCAGTGAATGACTCTGGGAGGAACAGGGGAAAACAGTAGTTAAAAGGGTAGAAAGACGAAAGGGGAAAGTGAAATGATAGAGACTAGTAACCATTAGTAACTGTGGCTTTGGTTAAAATGTCCATTTTCCTGCCATCTCAGCCGGGTGCCTCTCACTACACACAAAGGAACAGAAGACATGGAACAGGAGAGTCTGGGGAATTGGCCTAGGACCCACCCTCTCCAGGAAAAAAAAATTCAATTTTCTGCTTGGAGTTTGGGAGAGAAGGGCTGAGTCCCATCACTGTTCACCTGAAATTGTCACAACATTGTTAATCAGTCACATGCCAATACAAAACAAAAAGTTAAAAAGAAAACATAAATCAAAGAAACCAATTTGTTACCTAAGATATACTCCTTTGGAAGAAACCCTTGAGAAACTGGGCCTACGTGTGGAGTGGAAAGCGGCCACGTGTGGCTTATGTAACTTGGGCAAAGGCATTCACCTTCTCCTGGACTGGTAGTCCACAGAAACACTGGGCCTACACAGGATAAAAACACAGTCTAATATATAAAATAGGTAATAAGGACCTACTGTACAGCACAACTCAATACTCTGTAGTGACCTATATGGGAAAAGAATTAAGAGTAGGTGTATGTACATGTATAACTGATTCACTTTGCTGTACGCCTAAAACGAACACAATATTGTACATCAGTTATACCCCAATGCAAATTTTAAAAATAAGCTAAAAAATAAAATGATTGCAAACCTCTCTCACCTCCCTTGCCCCCCAAAAGAGCTGCTGGTCCAGCCTCAGTCTATGAGCATTGCTGCTTTGGAACTACTTTATATTCCTGAGGCCTCACCTTATCCACTCAGTTACCTGCTTGGCTCATGTAATTTGAGTTTGCACCTCTCAGAGTGAGTGGAGGGAGCTTATGTATGCAACTGCACTGGAGTGCCAAACATCAGTTTGAAGATGGGCTTATTTTTGTTTGTTTGACAAAAACAAAATGTTAACCTCTTCCAGTGTTAACATGTTGCCCCTTCTAATAGAGGATGCCTCTTAGGAATGGGCATGTGTTGGCGTGGTCATCACCGACACGTGCACAAATTCGACTTTTCCTGCAAAGGTAGCTGGTACTGTGGCTTCTCTGTGTTTCAGCCCTAAACCATTTAAGAACTCTTGTAGATGGACCTTTGTTCTGATCAAAAAGCCCGTCTTTGACATCTTCTGGTAAAATCAAGAAAGCATGAGAACCCAAACTCAAAGTACTTCTCAGTAGCTTGGAAGCACATCAGAGGCTTTATCAGAGGTCTTGTTCAAGAAATGCCGCCCCCAAACAAAGCAGGGCACTGTGAGGAGCCACAGGTGCGGTGACTCAGAGCTCAGGAGGGCTCCGGCTTATCAATACCTGCGCTAACACCATGTGCTTTCGTATTTCTTTTCGTATATGGAAAAGAGAGCCATATAATTAAGCCTATATCTAAATCGGCCTAAATGAGCCTTTTTTTCAATACATAAAAGCAAATATGCTCAGTAAAGAAAGCACTGGGACCGTATTGATTGGCTGTGTTGTTCTTTCTTTGTTGTATATATAATAAAGCTTTTCTAATGTGGCTTGCTGTCTTAGGTGTGATGAAGTCAAGTAGATGTGTGTTGTGTGTGTGCTGGGCGTGTACCCATGCTGGTCTGTCCATGAAAATATTTCTGGAAGGACATACAGGAAAGCTCTCTTTTAATTGAGAGTAATTAACATATAATATGTGTTTTAGGTGGACAGCATAGTGATTCAGTATTTGTATGTATTGCCAAATGTTCACCACAGTACATCTAGTTAACATCTATCCCCTTACATAATTGTTTTTGGGGGGATGAGTGAGGACTTTTATGTTCTACTCTTACAAAGTTACTATATATAAAATAGATAACAAGGACTTACTGTATAGAATCAGGAGCTATATTTAATGTCTTGTAATAACCTATAATGGAAAAGAACATGAAAAACTATGTATATATGTATAGCTGAATCACTTTACACCAAAAGCTAGCACACTGCAACTTAACTACACATCAATAAAAACATTAAAATCTACCCTTAGCAACTTTTAAAATATGCGATATAGTATTGTTAACTGGAGTCACCTTGCTGTGCATTGTATCCCACTGACTGCCTTGGGTTTTTTTTTGTTTTTGTTTTTTAATTTGAGGGAGCGGTGGTGAGGAGGGAGGGGGGCGGGCGGGCCATTTCTATTGGTCTTTCATTTATTCATTTTCATCCATCTTTGTTCTTTGGCCACATGGGCCTCCCATTGCAGTGGCCTCTGTTGTCGCAGAGCGCTGGCTCTGGGCGCATGCGCTCCAGAGCTCCGGCTCAGTAATTGGACACATCGGTCCAGCCACTCCGCGGCACGTGGGATCTTCCCAGGCCAGGGATGGAACCGGCGCCCCTTGCACTGCAAGGCGGTGGTGTCCTTACCCACTGGACCACCAGGGAAGCCCTGCCTTGTTTTTTAAACTGGAGGCTTGTACCTTTTGACTCCCTTTACCCAGTTTATTTACCTGCCCCTCCCCCACTTTAGGCAGCTACCAGTCTGTTCTCTCTATAACTGAGGACGTCTTAACTTTCCAGTTATTTGGGGGGCTTGCATCCATGGGTAAGGAGGGGAAAGGTTTTTGTTGCCTGTGTTTGCAGGTTGTTTTGTCGTTTTATTTTAATACTTTAATTTTATTTTCTCTGGTTTCCTTGTCCCCCGCCCCCCACCACCCTGCCTCTGACTTTTTTACTTCTGTTTAAAAAAATTTTTTTTTTTTTTACTAGCAGTAACTCTGGAGTCTCAAGCCCTATCTTGGACCTCTTGACCTGCTAATCTCTGGGGATGGGACCCCAGGGGAAGACAGCCGGGTTCAGTTATCCATCTAACCAGTCTGAAAGTCAGCCAGAATCTCCCAATTCATGACATCAAGAATCCCCTGAGGCTCATCAAGGTTTCAGAAAAATTACTCACTAACTGTCATTGCCTTACCCCCTCTCCCCATTACTTTCTGTTTTTTGAGCACCTCTCCTGTGTCTAACACAAGCTTCTATACACTCTCTTCCAGACTTCCTTGTGGAGCTGGAGGGGGATGTCCATTTTGCACTAGAGGTGCCTGAAACACATGTATGTCATTACTGTCCTAGCCATCTCTAGAGCCTTTCAGTCTGAGGACATGCGCTCTTCAGTGCTGGGTACCTCCCTGCCCTGCCCCCAGTGTGGACGCTTTTCCCCTCTGGGGTGAAATTGAATTTTTAGGGCTTCCTAGTAGTTCAGTTGGTAAAGACCTGCCCGCAACGCAGGAGACCTGGGTTCAGGGACAAGAGAATGGCAACTCACTCCAGTATTCTTTTTTTTTTTTTTTTTTTTTTTTGGTAGGGGGAGGGGGGGGAGGGGGGGGGGCAGGCGGGCCACTTCTATTGGTCTTTTCATTTGTCTATCTTCATCCATCTTTGTTCTTTGGCTCCTATGGGCCTCCCATCGCGGTGGCACCGGCTCTGGGCGCATGCGCTCCAGAGCTCCGGCTCGGTGATTGGACACATCGATCCAGCCGCTCCGCGGCACGCGGGATCTTCCCAAGCCAGGGATTGAACCGGCGCCCCTTGCACTGCACGGCGGTGTCCTTACCCACTGGACCACCAGGGAAGCCCTCACTCCAGTATTCTTGCCAGGAGAATTCCATTTGGCAGAGGAGCCACGCAGGGGCTGCAGAGACATGACTGAGCCAGGCCAGCTGTAGGTTTATCAGTTCAGATTCCTACTGACTGGCAGCACCTCTGTGATCTTTGTGACCCAGAGAGGCTGTTCTGATGTGATGTCACTCAGTCCAGAAGGACTGGCCTCAGTGCTGGTGCACCTACCAGGGCTTTCCAGAAGGAGAGGGACAGGGAGGAAGAGGACAGACCCTCCCCCACCCCCAGGCTCCACTTGCTTCGCTCCCCACCCCCATTAGCCCAGACCCGTTGTTTTTCAGATTTTGACACTGCTACTACATTTCCCTAACTGACAGACCTTCTTTTCTCCTCACTCCACTGTCCGAGATGATCTTAATGTGAGGTTCTTACAGAAATTCAGCCTGATCCTGCCATCCCTTGCATTAAAAATATTTTGATGTGGACTTCCCTGGTGGTTCAGTGGTAAAGGCTCCCACCCCCATTTGCAGGACATCCCTGGTTGGGGAAGATTCTGTATGCTGCCTGGCATGGCCCGCCTCCCGCCCCCCACCCCCGCCCCAAAAGATACGTTGATGCCGTAACGTGGCACATAGGACACAAGTCTGACCCTGGTTTTGCCTCTCCTACCCTTCCATCTGCCTTGTATTCTGACTGCAGGTCTGCAAAGACCTGCCAACTCTGTATTACTTGCAAACGCTAGCCCCCTCTCCTGGACTCTTCTTTCCACTTCACTTCACCTTTTAATGCCTTCTTCCCCTTCCTACTCAAGGGAGTCTCCTTTAACACTGCTGAGTAGCTCAGACCCCTATGGACGGTCTCAGGCCACTGTGTGCTGCCGCTTCATCAACCTGCTTGCGGTGTTTGTGTGACTTCCTGTCTTCTCCCAGGCCCTGCGTGCTCCCCAAGAGCGAGGGCTTTGGCTCTCTTCCCCTAAAACTCTTATCCTCAGTGCCTGACCTCGCAAAGCTCTGAACACCTAAGTTGGACAAATGAAAGGCTGACCCTTTTGTTCAGCCGTGATGCTTCTGCCGAGAGCCAGTGACTGGCCCCGCCCCCAGCAGGATGCGACCAAGGAGGCTGATTGGTGGGATGGAATGTGACAGGTCCCTCTGGTATCCTGGATACCAGAGAGGGTGGGAATGTAAACTGGGCCCGGAGGCTACATTCTTGAAATTTCACTTCAGCCCAGGAGGAGCCAGCAGGGAAGTGAACCTGACCTTGAAGTCCATGGTTTTATTTTTCTTCGCCCCCCCCCTCTTAAAAGAGGCAATCATGCAGCACATTCTTGCTAAGGGAGCTGCGAGGTGGGAGCTTCTAAGTCACGCTCCACTCATCACTCAGACCTACTTCTTTCTGGTACAGGTGTGCCTTCCAAGACTTGTTAGCCTCATATGGCCTGGAGGAGGTGAGGTTGCAGGAGCATACTCTCTGGGCAGTTGAAGCTGCGGTTTCCACAGGAGTCCAAAAAAAAGAAAAAAATGGCAGGCTAATGCTAACAGCACATGGTATGAGCACCTACTATGCCTCAAACATGTGCTTCACATCATCTATTCCTGGTGGTTCAGTGGTAAAGGCTCCCACCCCATTTGCAGGACATCCCTGGTTGGGGAAGATTCTGTATGCTGCCTGGCATGGCCCGCCTCCCGCCCCCACCCCCGCCCCAAAAGATACGTTGATGCCGTAACGTGGCACATAGGACACAAGTCTGACCCTGGTTTTGCCTCTCCTACCCTTCCATCTGCCTTGTATTCTGACTGCAGGTCTGCAAAGACCTGCCAACTCTGTATTACTTGCAAACGCTAGCCCCCTCTCCTGGACTCTTCTTTCCACTTCACTTCACCTTTTAATGCCTTCTTCCCCTTCCTACTCAAGGGAGTCTCCTTTAACACTGCTGAGTAGCTCAGACCCCTATGGACGGTCTCAGGCCACTGTGTGCTGCCGCTTCATCAACCTGCTTGCGGTGTTTGTGTGACTTCCTGTCTTCTCCCAGGCCCTGCGTGCTCCCCAAGAGCGAGGGCTTTGGCTCTCTTCCCCTAAAACTCTTATCCTCAGTGCCTGACCTCGCAAAGCTCTGAACACCTAAGTTGGACAAATGAAAGGCTGACCCTTTTGTTCAGCCGTGATGCTTCTGCCGAGAGCCAGTGACTGGCCCCGCCCCCAGCAGGATGCGACCAAGGAGGCTGATTGGTGGGATGGAATGTGACAGGTCCCTCTGGTATCCTGGATACCAGAGAGGGTGGGAATGTAAACTGGGCCCGGAGGCTACATTCTTGAAATTTCACTTCAGCCCAGGAGGAGCCAGCAGGGAAGTGAACCTGACCTTGAAGTCCATGGTTTTATTTTTCTTCGCCCCCCCCCTCTTAAAAGAGGCAATCATGCAGCACATTCTTGCTAAGGGAGCTGCGAGGTGGGAGCTTCTAAGTCACGCTCCACTCATCACTCAGACCTACTTCTTTCTGGTACAGGTGTGCCTTCCAAGACTTGTTAGCCTCATATGGCCTGGAGGAGGTGAGGTTGCAGGAGCATACTCTCTGGGCAGTTGAAGCTGCGGTTTCCACAGGAGTCCAAAAAAAAGAAAAAAATGGCAGGCTAATGCTAACAGCACATGGTATGAGCACCTACTATGCCTCCAGGAAATGTGCTGAGCTCCTGGCCTGCTTCACATCATCTATTCCTCCCCAGCACACCTGTAAATGAGCGATTTTATGCCAGTTAAACAGATGTGGAGGGCTTTCCTGGTGGGCCAGTGGGTAAAGAGCCTGCCTTGCAGTGCATTGGGCACCAGTTCAATCCCTAGCCCGGGAGGATCCCACGTGCCGTGCAGAGCGGCTGGACCGGTGTGTCCAATTACGAGCCAGCGCTCTGGAGCGCATGGCACAGAGCTGATGCTCTGCAATGCAAGAGGCCACTGCGATGGGAGGCCCACATGGGCCAAGGAATAAAGATGGATGAATAAATAAATAAATAACCAATAAGAGAGGTCAAAATTAAAAGAAAAAAAAAAACAGTTGTGGAATTAAGACTCAGAGAATTGAAAGACCTGCCTTCGTCCACACATCTGGGTGTGGAAGTGCCCATGTGTGAACACAGATCCATCCAGGACCTTCCACACCTCTGTTCTAACCCTGGTGCCCTTTTCAGGTTGCAGTGAGCACCTGACCATGTACTTCACATTCATTCACTTATTTGTTTACAAAAATTGACGCAGAAGATAGGGTCACTAGCAATTATCCAGTTACTTAACTGAGGCTTCAGTTTAGTTCAGTCGCGCAGTCGTGTCTCACTCTTTGCGATCCCACGCACTGCAGCACGCTCGGTGTGCCTGCCCTTCCCATCTCCGGAGCCGGCTCAAACTCACGTCCATTGAGTTGGTGGTGATGTCCTACCATCTCGCCTCTGTCATCCGCTTCTCCTTCTGCTCTTTTCCCGATATGTTGTCTTCTCATCAGGAGTCGGTTAGCCCCCTCTTAAAAGAGGCAATTGCAGCACATTCTTGCTAAGGGAGCTGCGAGGTGGGAGCTTCTAAGTCACGCTCCACTCATCACTCAGACCTACTTCTTTCTGGTACAGGTGTGCCTTCCAAGACTTGTTAGCCTCATATGGCCTGGAGGAGGTGAGGTTGCAGGAGCATACCTCTGGGCAGTTGAAGCTGCGGTTTCCACAGGAGTCCAAAAAAAAAAAAATGGCAGGCTAATGCTAACAGCACATGGTATGAGCACCTACTATGCCTCCAGGAAATGTGCTGAGCTCCTGGCCTGCTTCACATCATCTATTCCTCCCCAGCACACCTGTAAATGAGCGATTTTATGCCAGTTAAACAGATGTGGAGGGCTTTCCTGGTGGGCCAGTGGGTAAAGAGCCTGCCTTGCAGTGCATTGGGCACCAGTTCAATCCCTAGCCCGGGAGGATCCCACGTGCCGTGCAGAGCGGCTGGACCGGTGTGTCCAATTACGAGCCAGCGCTCTGGAGCGCATGGCACAGAGCTGATGCTCTGCAATGCAAGAGGCCACTGCGATGGGAGGCCCACATGGGCCAAGGAATAAAGATGGATGAATAAATAAATAAATAACCAATAAGAGAGGTCAAAATTAAAAGAAAAAAAAAAACAGTTGTGGAATTAAGACTCAGAGAATTGAAAGACCTGCCTTCGTCCACACATCTGGGTGTGGAAGTGCCCATGTGTGAACACAGATCCATCCAGGACCTTCCACACCTCTGTTCTAACCCTGGTGCCCTTTTCAGGTTGCAGTGAGCACCTGACCATGTACTTCACATTCATTCACTTATTTGTTTACAAAAATTGACGCAGAAGATAGGGTCACTAGCAATTATCCAGTTACTTAACTGAGGCTTCAGTTTAGTTCAGTCGCGCAGTCGTGTCTCACTCTTTGCGATCCCACGCACTGCAGCACGCTCGGTGTGCCTGCCCTTCCCATCTCCGGAGCCGGCTCAAACTCACGTCCATTGAGTTGGTGGTGATGTCCTACCATCTCGTCCTCTGTCATCCGCTTCTCCTTCTGCCTTCTATTTTTCCCAGCATCATGTTGTCTTCTCATCAGGTAGCCAAAATATTGGAGCTTCAGCTTCAGCATCAGTACTTCCCATGAATATTCAGGGTTAATTTCTTTTAGGATTGACTGGTTTGATCTTCTTGCAGTCCAAGGGACTCTCAAGAGTTCTCTAACTGAGGCTTAGAGAACTTGATGAAGCAGCAGAGGCAGAATTCAAACTCAGTTCCATCCACCTGCAACTCTTGATTTCCTGCCCCTCGGGGACCAGGGAAGTCTGTATGGCTGACCGTGAATCACTTTGCCTCTCTGGTCCTCAGGTTCTTCATCTATAAACAGGGCCATTGGACTGTTACCAGGGGCTTTCAAATGCTTTTTAGCCATAGATCCCTGTCTTCAGGTGGAGTCTTGCCTTACCCCATGGCGTGTGAACCCCTGGCTTTCCTGCAACTCCTGCTGTGATCGGCCTGTCTGGGTATGGGGGTCCCTTTCAGCCCTCATATTCTTAAACAGATCCCAGTGTGAGGCCTCAGCCCGGCGATTTCCAAAGGCCTTACTGTGGTGGTCAGCCATCTCTGTTTCTATAATTTGGGGTCCAGGAGAAGAGCCAGGGCACATTCTTATTTTAAAAAAGCAGTATGGAGTCTAGGAAAATGGTACTGATGAAGCTGTTTGCAAGGCAGGAATAGAGGTGCAGATGCAGACAGCAGCCCTGTGGATTCAGAGCTGGGGAAGGGCATGGGCGAATGCAGAGAGTGGCATTGGCATATACACACTCCCATGTGTAAACAGATGGCGAGAGGGAAGCTGCTGTGTAGCTCAGGGAGCTCAGCCCAGTGCTCTGGGATGACTTAGATGGTGGCTGGGGGTGGGAGTGTCAGGGAGGCTCTAGAGAAAGGGGGCATATGTAATACATAGAGTTGATTCACGTTGTATAGCAGAAACCACCATGCCATTGTAAAGCAATTATATTTCAATACAGTAAATATTTCATAAAAGATAAATAACAACAAAGATAATACTTGGTGGTCTCCCATACCCCTGGGACCCCAGCTCAGAGGGTTCTGAGCCTCTGCCCCAGAACACCCTTCCGGTGTGTTTAGACACTGACTCAGCTGAAGGGAGTAAGGATGAAACTCATGGCTGTGGTTGAAGAGCTGCTGTTCTGACGTGCTGGGAGGTTCATATACATTAGTAGTTATTACAAGGTGGCTGGAGGTAACCTGAGTGGGTCCAGATCTCTCCACCTGCACCTCACAGCTTGTACCTGAGGGACAAGATACCAAATCTCTCTGTGCGATCGTTTCTCCTGTGCGTTGAGAAGGCAGTGATGCCCGCCTCAGGTCCTAGTGCTGCACAGTAGTGCGTGTGTTCAGCCAACATTCACCATCATTCATCATCACGACAGACCCCACCTGCAGCTTCTCATGGACCATGCCCACAGTTAGAAATTGGCACCCAGATTGTTCATCCTGTCTTCAGGTGGAGTCTTGCCTTACCCCATGGCGTGTGAACCCCTGGCTTTCCTGCAACTCCTGCTGTGATCGGCCTGTCTGGGTATGGGGTCCCTTTCAGCCCTCATATTCTTAAACAGATCCCAGTGTGAGGCCTCAGCCCGGCGATTTCCAAAGGCCTTACTGTGGTGGTCAGCCATCTCTGTTTCTATAATTTGGGGTCCAGGAGAAGAGCCAGGGCACATTCTTATTTTAAAAAAGCAGTATGGAGTCTAGGAAAATGGTACTGATGAAGCTGTTTGCAAGGCAGGAATAGAGGTGCAGATGCAGACAGCAGCCCTGTGGATTCAGAGCTGGGGAAGGGCATGGGCGAATGCAGAGAGTGGCATTGGCATATACACACTCCCATGTGTAAACAGATGGCGAGAGGGAAGCTGCTGTGTAGCTCAGGGAGCTCAGCCCAGTGCTCTGGGATGACTTAGATGGTGGCTGGGGGTGGGAGTGTCAGGGAGGCTCTAGAGAAAGGGGGCATATGTAATACATAGAGTTGATTCACGTTGTATAGCAGAAACCACCATGCCATTGTAAAGCAATTATATTTCAATACAGTAAATATTTCATAAAAGATAAATAACAACAAAGATAATACTTGGTGGTCTCCCATACCCCTGGGACCCCAGCTCAGAGGGTTCTGAGCCTCTGCCCCAGAACACCCTTCCGGTGTGTTTAGACACTGACTCAGCTGAAGGGAGTAAGGATGAAACTCATGGCTGTGGTTGAAGAGCTGCTGTTCTGACGTGCTGGGAGGTTCATATACATTAGTAGTTATTACAAGGTGGCTGGAGGTAACCTGAGTGGGTCCAGATCTCTCCACCTGCACCTCACAGCTTGTACCTGAGGGACAAGATACCAAATCTCTCTGTGCGATCGTTTCTCCTGTGCGTTGAGAAGGCAGTGATGCCCGCCTCAGGTCCTAGTGCTGCACAGTAGTGCGTGTGTTCAGCCAACATTCACCATCATTCATCATCACGACAGACCCCACCTGCAGCTTCTCATGGACCATGCCCACAGTTAGAAATTGGCACCCAGATTGTTCATCCTGAGTCCTGTGAAGTTTGGAGTCACGTCCTATGGAAAAAGAGCACTGCCCTACACTCCCTCCGTCAGCTCCCCAACCACCTACACCAGCAGATGGTGGCAAAATTGTTGGGGTCTTGCAGAA
This sequence comes from Tragulus kanchil, assembly GCA_022376925.1. Taxonomy (NCBI): domain Eukaryota; kingdom Metazoa; phylum Chordata; class Mammalia; order Artiodactyla; family Tragulidae; genus Tragulus; species Tragulus kanchil. The sequence goes on from JAIOJX010000004.1 coordinate 29,842,067, forward strand.
ACCCAACTTTTAACTTCTTCTCTCCCCTTGCACTCTTTTTTTTTTTTTGGCTGCTCCAGGTCTTCGTTGTGGCATGCAGGCTGTTTTTTTGTGTTTTTTTTTAACATTTATTTTATTCATTTTTTTTTTGGGGGGGGGGGTGGGGAGGGAGGGGGATGGGCGGGCCACTTCTATTGGTCTTTGATTTCTTCATTTTCATCCATCTTTGTTCTTTGGCTCCTGTGGGCCTCCCATCGCGGTGGCCTCTGTCGTTGCAGAGCACCGGCTCTGGGTGCATGCGCACCAGAGCTCCGTCTCGGTAATTGAACACATCGGTCCAGCCGCTCCGCGGCACATGGGATCTTCCCAGGCCAGGGATCAACCCGGCGCCCCCTGCACTGCAAGGCGGTGTCCTTACCCACTGGACCACCAGGGGAAGCCCCGCATGCAGACTCTTGACTGTGGCTTGTGGATCTCAAGCCCTAACCAGGGATCGAACTCAGGCTCCCTGCCTTGGGAATGCAGAGTCTTAGCTACTGGCCCATCAGGGAGTTCCCACGCCCCTCTGCTCCTATGTGTGGTGGTGAACAGCCCTGCTGAGGGTCCGTGTACCACACTCAAACCAGATGGCACTTGAGACGAATGATGTTTTTTCTTTACTTTTGACTTAGTCTTTCAACAGACACATCAGTGATTTGTAACTGGGGAAGATTCTGACAACTCCTTTCCCACCCGCCCCGGGGGACATTTGGCAATGTCTGGGGACATTTGTGGTTGTCACAACTGGGAGGGTGCGTCTACTATATAGAAACCAGGGATGCTGCCAAGCATCCCGCAGTGCACAATACAGTTCTTCCCTTACCACGAAGAATTCTCCACCCTTGAATGGCAGCCCAGGCTCATGGTGAAGGCCAAGGTCGAGAAACCCTGGAGTCTATGGTAAGCACCCATGGTGCAGGCCCGGTCCTTGCTTAACGTGGATCATGTAGTCTAGTGTGTTTCATGGAGGATTAGGAGAGGGGCGGGAATTTAGTAACCAAACGCATGTACCTACCCACTGTTGCAAGTGCCCATTGTTGAAGAAAATAAAAAGGTGCTATGGTGGAGAACAAACAAAGGGTGAGATGGGGGTGGGGGAGAGGGACCTAATTAAGATGGCCCCGTCAGGTAAGACCTCTCTGGGAAGGTGACCGATAAACTGGGGTCCGGAGACCAGGAGAGGAAGAGCGATTCCTGGCACGAGCTGGGATGTGCAAGGCGGCGGAGTAGAGGGAGCCTTGGAAAAAGTGGTGGGAGCCAGAGGAGGCTGGCAAGCCAGACACGAGGGGTCTTCATCCCTGGGCCATAGGGTAAATTTTGTTCTAAACACAATGAGAAGCTGCGGAAAGCCTGTCACAGGGACAGGGCAGGCTCTCATTTATTTGTTTGTTTTTTGAGAATTTAAAAAGTGTGAATTGAAAGGGATTTTTCCTGTTTTATAAATGTTGAGAGACTTCCCTGGTCCAGTAGTGAAGACTCTGCCTTCCGATGCTGGGTGTGCAGGTCCCCTGGTTGGGGAGCTAAGATCCCATATGCTTTGCGTTCAACAAACGAAAACATAACACAGAAGCAACACTGTGACAAATTCAATAAAGACCTTTAAAGAAAGTGTTGAGAGGTGCTAAGAAACGAGTCCTGGCCATCAGAAGAAGGTCTGAGGGCCTTGACCAGAGCTCTGCAGGTGTGAGGACACCTGGAGTTACAGGAACAAAGATGCTTTGAGAGGGGGAAGCAGAGCATGTCAGCGGGGCTCCTGGTAGAAACCAGATTTCCCCAGAAGTGAGGGCTGTCTGAGGGCTGGGGCTGGGGTGGAGGGTCCTGGACCGAGGGAGGGAGGGAGCTGCCCCACAACGAACTGCCTGGGAGGAGAGGATGCACGCGAAAAGCTCTTAAGGCCCGTGCTGCAAGCTCTCTTGTGATATGAACGTTGTTTGCCACTTGACAAAAGCAAACAGCGTGTCCTCATAGGCTAAGAGCTGCGGGACGCAGAGGTGCAGGCAGAGATGGAGGGGAGCGGAGCAGCAGCCCCGCCCAGCTGTGCGCCCGCCCTCCAGGGTGGGACCAGTAGAACGTGTGTCGTCGTTCAGAGGCCAGGCGTTTACTTAGCTTTTAGTTAGCCCTCTTGGTGGGCCCAGGGCGCCATGGACACTGGGTCCCAGGGACAGTGCTGACTGAGAGGAGACTCCCTCCAGCTCAAGCACCAAGCGTGACCACGTCCCGCTGTCGGGTATTACTGATGTCTCAGTCGGGGACACACAGACTTCAATCCCCACTTCTCATCTGAAACATCAAAAGCCTGCGCTGCTTCAGATCTAAGGCTGGGGTGGTGGTTTTCATCTCCTTCCCTCCAGGTAGCTGGCCTCTCATCTGGGAGAGAAGACCCATTCCTCTTCAAAGGGGTGCGGGTGTCGTGTGCTGCTGGAAGCTGGGTTGGGCATGAAAGCAGGTGTCAGTCACCAGACCCACCTCTGCTGGGGGTTTGGCCAGCCAGGTCCTCCCCTGACCCCTTCTTAGGTGAGCGCAGTAGAGGACCTGGTGACTCACGCACAGGCGGCAGAAGAAAGCCTTTGTCCTGTCTTGCCGGCAACCTTTGAGCCCACCCCTTTTTTCCAGGTGGGCGGAGGGTAGGAGTTGTTCATTAACTATGACCACCCTGCTCCTTCACAGCCCTGCTGCCGGGCTCCAACCTGTGCAATGGAAGGGAGCCCTGGAGAAGGGAATGACGACCCACTCTAGTATTCTTGCCGGGAGAATCCCATGAACGGAGGAGCCTGGTGGGCTACAATCCATGGGGTTGCAAAGAGTCAGATACGACTGAGCGACTAACACTAACTAACTCACGGGAGGAAGCAGCTCCCTGTCCCAGGGTGCTGGGTCCAAGCGCTTCATCAGACGGTGGAATGGCCTCCTCTGCACGAGGACGTTCAGTGGAGGAATGTGACTGTCTCCTTGTCCTTCCTCTGGGGGGCCAGCATGCACCTCCAACTGCACGGCTGAGACTCCTGTCCCCAACTTGTCCCACTTTAATCCCCTCTTCTGTTTGCACAAACTTGTAGTCAGGTTTTGAAGGTCACGAAGCCCCCTTGAAAAGGCATACAGACACACCCTCTTGGTGGAGAGACCTCACATTCACTGAGCGCTGTCGTCTGCCCTGCTCTTGACTGTGGTCACGGCAGCCTCTGTGTTTTGAGTGTTTACAGCAAAGCAAGCGCCGTGTTGACTGTATGTCTCACATTATCTCATATGCTTTTCCCAGCAGCTGTGTGGGTTGATCCGCGTTTGATAGATGAGGAAAACTGAGCCACAAGGGGGGAAGTAACTTGCCCTAGGTCATGGGACTGTGCTGCTGGTTGGTGGCAGCACATAACTGGTTGCGAAGATGTTGGTGACCAGGTGTGTTTCTTCCTCGTCCTCAGAGGTTTTCCCAGCCTTTCTTCAGTAGACGGCTCAGTGTTCCACTGGTGGCGTTTCTTAATAATTCGTGTGCTTCTCCCTTGGTTCAGCTAGGAAGTTGAGAACACTGCTACCTCTGCCTGTAACTGGCTTGCAAGGCCCCTGCATCCTAAGCATGTTTTTTCTTAATATATGTATTTTATTAAAGTATAGTTGACATACAGTGTTTCAGGGGCACAGCAAGGCGATTCAGTTGTATGTATATATACACATATATTATTTTTCAGATTATTTTCCAGTATAGGTTATTACAAGGTATTGATTATAGGTTCCTGTGCTATACCCTAAACCTTTGTTGCATATCTGTGTGGTGTTGTTTTTTTTTTGTTTGTTTGTTTGTTTTGACCTCTTTTATTGGTCCTTCATTTATTTATTTTCGCCTATCTTAATTCTTTGGCCTGTGTGGACCTGCCATCGCTGTGGCCTCTCATTACAGAGCACTAGCTCTGGGCGCATGAGCTCCAGAGCGCTGGCTTGTAATAGGACACACGGGTCCAGCCGCTCCGTGGCATGTGGGATCTTCCCGTGCCTGGGATTGAACCAGTGCCCCTTGCACTGCAAGGCGGACTCTTTACCCACTGGACCACCAGGGAAGCCCCCCACCCCCTTTTTTTATTATTATTAGAAATCTATCGTTTTGTTTGTACTGAGTCAAGCAAGTGGAATCAAAATGTCATAAATTTTTTAGTTAGGCAAAAATTCATAAGTTTTCTAAAATATATTTTTTACCTACTGTCTTTATATGCATACAGAAATGTTTCTACTAGGCTTGATAAAGGCTTGAGAAAGAACATCAAAAAAAAAAAGAACAGATAAATTAGAAAACAAAATAAATGAAATATGATCACTGAATATGAAAAAGAAAAAGTGAAACAAAGTGAAATAGATAGGTAAAAGTCAAAGATCCTCGTATAGTCCAGTTGTTTTTTCAACATGGCTGCTCATTAGAAACGTATCTGGAGTTTTGGAGAAAAACAATACCTGGGCATTTGTATTTTTCAAAAAATTCCAAGATAATTTTGATAAGCATTTGAATTAGAGCCCCTCTGGTTCTCGTTTTCCTCCTAAAACAGTCCGGATAAAGTAGTGGCGAAGTGTTCCTTATCACTGTTTTGCTTTAAGATTTTGGGCTGTGTCTGTGAAAGAAAAGGAGATATGTCTGGGTGTTTTAAAGCAGATCGTTTCTCAAAAGACGTCACTGGCCTGAAAAAATGTTCACTAGTCAGCAGAAGTTTCATTGGTCCTTCTAAGGTTGAGAAAACCAGGTATTGGGTGGGAAAGAGTAAGCGTTTTAAAGCTGGGTTCCCGTCCTAAAGCTGCCACCTGTGAGCTAGGGGGCCTCAAGCATGCTCTTTAGACCTGAACATGTTTCTCACCTGTAACGTGTCGGTTACTTTTGCCTGGCACAGTTTTCCTGTCGGTCAGGGGGAGATCATAGAAGGGGTCAGAGTTTTGTAAACTATACAGTGGATGTATATGTGTGGGGTCACAGTACACAGTGTCCTTCGTTTCCAGAGTTCTTGAAGGCATCTGATGGAACAGCTGACGGGAGAGTTCTTTGAAGAGTGAGAAGCTCTCTGCATCTCTGAGGCTATGAGATTATTGCTCAGCCCTTGCCAGTGGGTCTCCCACGGCAGGAAGCAGCAAGGCTTGATATAGGAGTTCAGGGGTTCCTATCGCAAGGAGAGATTTCACTTCTAAGAGAACCGACTTAAAATAGAGATCAACTTTATAGTGGATATTGAGAGGAAAGGATTTTATTACTAGGTCTTCCTTGTGAGAAACAAAATAGTTTGGGCAATAAGTGGATTTTATGTTGTGGTTAACAAAATTTGCATTTGCAACTGTGCCCCAGTTCTTAGTATAAATAAAGTGTTGATTTATGTTTTGTGTAATTGTTTCAGCACAATTAACCATAGCTCTAAGTGACAGCTTTCTCTTCTCATTTGACTTTCCAGCACATGCATAAGGAAGGGCATTTTTGCAAAACACTGGAGACAGCTCAGGTTCTCCTGTTCTGAAGGACCTGTTGTCTTTTCTTCATCCTGCTGGGTCTTCTCCTCACTTGTTGATCAAGGGACTTCATTGCTCCTTGGGTGTGACTCAGATAGTTCTTCAGCATCACTTTCACCGACTTCATGAAATGCGACACCATTTAGAATATTAGTTCTCTCTACTTTAGTTGATGTGCATTGTACTTGCATCACTTTGTCAATGAATTGCTACACTTTTCGTCTGTGAAAGAAAAGGAGATATGTCTGGGTGTTTTAAAGCAGATCGTTTCTCAAAAGACGTCACTGGCCTGAAAAAATGTTCACTAGTCAGCAGAAGTTTCATTGGTCCTTCTAAGGTTGAGAAAACCAGGTATTGGGTGGGAAAGAGTAAGCGTTTTAAAGCTGGGTTCCCGTCCTAAAGCTGCCACCTGTGAGCTAGGGGGCCTCAAGCATGCTCTTTAGACCTGAACATGTTTCTCACCTGTAACGTGTCGGTTACTTTTGCCTGGCACAGTTTTCCTGTCGGTCAGGGGGAGATCATAGAAGGGGTCAGAGTTTTGTAAACTATACAGTGGATGTATATGTGTGGGGTCACAGTACACAGTGTCCTTCGTTTCCAGAGTTCTTGAAGGCATCTGATGGAACAGCTGACGGGAGAGTTCTTTGAAGAGTGAGAAGCTCTCTGCATCTCTGAGGCTATGAGATTATTGCTCAGCCCTTGCCAGTGGGTCTCCCACGGCAGGAAGCAGCAAGGCTTGATATAGGAGTTCAGGGGTTCCTATCGCAAGGAGAGATTTCACTTCTAAGAGAACCGACTTAAAATAGAGATCAACTTTATAGTGGATATTGAGAGGAAAGGATTTTATTACTAGGTCTTCCTTGTGAGAAACAAAATAGTTTGGGCAATAAGTGGATTTTATGTTGTGGTTAACAAAATTTGCATTTGCAACTGTGCCCCAGTTCTTAGTATAAATAAAGTGTTGATTTATGTTTTGTGTAATTGTTTCAGCACAATTAACCATAGCTCTAAGTGACAGCTTTCTCTTCTCATTTGACTTTCCAGCACATGCATAAGGAAGGGCATTTTTGCAAAACACTGGAGACAGCTCAGGTTCTCCTGTTCTGAAGGACCTGTTGTCTTTTCTTCATCCTGCTGGGTCTTCTCCTCACTTGTTGATCAAGGGACTTCATTGCTCCTTGGGTGTGACTCAGATAGTTCTTCAGCATCACTTTCACCGACTTCATGAAATGCGACACCATTTAGAATATTAGTTCTCTCTACTTTAGTTGATGTGCATTGTACTTGCATCACTTTGTCAATGACTAAGACATCCAACCAACCCATGAAGTTGTTGATTTGAAATGTGAAGGACCATGCTGGACACGGGTGTTAGATGGGGAGTAATATTTCAGTGGGCATTGATTTTATAAGTGCTCAGTTAATGGGTTAAAACTTCAGATTATGATGACTCTTGCCTCCTAAATTGGTCTTTCACGTGCCCTGCCCTGTGCTGTGTTCCATCATGTCTCACTCTTTGCAGCCCCTTGGACCATAGCGCACAGGCTTCTCTGTCCATGGAATTCTCCAGGCAAGAATCCTGGAGAGAGTTGCCATTTCCTTCTCCAGGGGATCTGCCCGACCCACAGATTGAATCCACGTCTTTTGTGTCTCCTGCACTGGCAGGTGGATACTTTACCACTAGCGCCACCTGGGAAGCCCCTCTATGTATAGTCATTGAGATAATATCTGATTTCCCATGATTAAGAATGTGAGCTATGGAGTCAGAGCACTTGTATTGTTTTTTTTTTTTTTTTTTGGCTGTGCCACATGGGATCTTAGTTTCCCAGCCAGGGATTGAGCTTGTGCCCTTTGCAGTGGAAGCCTAGAATCTTAACCGCTGAACTGCCAGGGGAGTCCCCAGCATTTGGGTTTGGATTTCAACATCTACTTGTACAATCTGTGTGACCCTTGACAAGATGATTATCAGAGTTTCCATTTTTCTCACCTGTGCAAAAGGGGAAATGTTATAACCCCAACTTACTGAAAATGGAACAAGATAGTTAAGGAGCTTAGTTTAGTGCCTGGTTACATGCATTTTAAAAAGTGTTGATTTATGTTTTGTGTAATTGTTTCAGTTTAGCTCTAAGTGACAGCTTCTCTTCTCATTTGACTTTCCAGCACATGCATAAGGAAGGGCATTTTTGCAAAACACTGGAGACAGCTCAGGTTCTCCTGTTCTGAAGGACCTGTTGTCTTTTCTTCATCCTGCTGGGTCTTCTCCTCACTTGTTGATCAAGGGACTTCATTGCTCCTTGGGTGTGACTCAGATAGTTCTTCAGCATCACTTTCACCGACTTCATGAAATGCGACACCATTTAGAATATTAGTTCTCTCTACTTTAGTTGATGTGCATTGTACTTGCATCACTTTGTCAATGACTAAGACATCCAACCAACCCATGAAGTTGTTGATTTGAAATGTGAAGGACCATGCTGGACACGGGTGTTAGATGGGGAGTAATATTTCAGTGGGCATTGATTTTATAAGTGCTCAGTTAATGGGTTAAAACTTCAGATTATGATGACTCTTGCCTCCTAAATTGGTCTTCTACGTGCCCTGCCCTGTGCTGTGTTCCATCATGTCTCACTCTTTGCAGCCCCTTGGACCATAGCGCACAGGCTTCTCTGTCCATGGAATTCTCCAGGCAAGAATCCTGGAGAGAGTTGCCATTTCCTTCTCCAGGGGATCTGCCCGACCCACAGATTGAATCCACGTCTTTTGTGTCTCCTGCACTGGCAGGTGGATACTTTACCACTAGCGCCACCTGGGAAGCCCCTCTATGTATAGTCATTGAGATAATATCTGATTTCCCATGATTAAGAATGTGAGCTATGGAGTCAGAGCACTTGTATTGTTTTTTTTTTTTTTTTTTGGCTGTGCCACATGGGATCTTAGTTTCCCAGCCAGGGATTGAGCTTGTGCCCTTTGCAGTGGAAGCCTAGAATCTTAACCGCTGAACTGCCAGGGGAGTCCCCAGCATTTGGGTTTGGATTTCAACATCTACTTGTACAATCTGTGTGACCCTTGACAAGATGATTATCAGAGTTTCCATTTTTCTCACCTGTGCAAAAGGGGAAATGTTATAACCCCAACTTACTGAAAATGGAACAAGATAGTTAAGGAGCTTAGTTTAGTGCCTGGTTATTACCTAGTTGTTCATTTTGACTCGTCTGTGGCCCAGTGTTTCCGTGGACCTGCCGTTCACAATGTTAGTGACATTCCACATCCAAGTCCAGGATCTAACATAAACAAGGCTGCTGCAGGAAGGAGAACAAGGCTGGAAACAGGAGTATTGCCAATATTCAGGACTCTGTGTGTGTGTGTGCTGTGAGAAACTACCCAATACCACCTTGGCAGGGAGAAATAACTGACCCATCTTAGTAGAACCCAATGGCCAAGGAAAGCGCACACCTTCAAGAGTATTGGACCTGGGGCTTCCCCTGGTGGTCCAGTGGGTATGGACACTGCCTTGCAGTGCAAGGGACGCCGGTTCGAGCCCTGGCCTGGGAAGATCCCACGTGCTGCGGAGCGGCTGGACCGATGTGTCCAATTACCGAGCCGGAGCTCTGGAGCGCATGCGCCCAGAGCCGGCGCTCTGCGACAACAGAGGCCACCGCGATGGGAGGCCCACAGGAGCCAAAAGAACAAAGACGGATGAAAATAGAGAAATGAAAGACCAATAGAAGTGGCCCGCCCGCTCCCCTCCCTCCCCAACCCGACCCCCGCCCAAATTAAATAAATAAATAAATCTTTAAAAAAGAAAAATTGGACCTGGATGCTGCTGCCTGAGGCACGCTGCTTCCTGAAATTAATCAGATATCTTGTGTCAGATGGAAGAAGTAGAGAGGAAAGAGCATGGGAAGGCAAGTTTCTTGCAGACTGATACCAGCAGGGCTGGAGTTAGGCTGAGAATCTGTACTTTGCTGATGCAAAAACGCTGCAGAGAGACAGCACACACCTTGCCTGCGGTAGGCATGCCCGAAATCCTCGTGGAGAGTAGCCACATGGGATCTTAGTTTCCCAGCCAGGGATTGAGCTTGTGCCCTTTGCAGTGGAAGCCTAGAATCTTAACCGCTGAACTGCCAGGGGAGTCCCCAGCATTTGGGTTTGGATTTCAACATCTACTTGTACAATCTGTGTGACCCTTGACAAGATGATTATCAGAGTTTCCATTTTTCTCACCTGTGCAAAAGGGGAAATGTTATAACCCCAACTTACTGAAAATGGAACAAGATAGTTAAGGAGCTTAGTTTAGTGCCTGGTTATTACCTAGTTGTTCATTTTGACTCGTCTGTGGCCCAGTGTTTCCGTGGACCTGCCGTTCACAATGTTAGTGACATTCCACATCCAAGTCCAGGATCTAACATAAACAAGGCTGCTGCAGGAAGGAGAACAAGGCTGGAAACAGGAGTATTGCCAATATTCAGGACTCTGTGTGTGTGTGTGCTGTGAGAAACTACCCAATACCACCTTGGCAGGGAGAAATAACTGACCCATCTTAGTAGAACCCAATGGCCAAGGAAAGCGCACACCTTCAAGAGTATTGGACCTGGGGCTTCCCCTGGTGGTCCAGTGGGTATGGACACTGCCTTGCAGTGCAAGGGACGCCGGTTCGAGCCCTGGCCTGGGAAGATCCCACGTGCCGCGGAGCGGCTGGACCGATGTGTTCAATTACCGAGCGGGAGCTCTGGAGCGCATGTGCCCAGAGCCGGTGCTCTGCGACAACAGAGGCCACCGCGATGGGAGGCCCACAGGAGCCAAAAGAACAAAGACGGATGAAAATAGAGAAATGAAAGACCAATAGAAGTGGCCCGCCCGCTCCCCTCCCTCCCCAACCCGACCCCCGCCCAAATTAAATAAATAAATAAATCTTTAAAAAAGAAAAATTGGACCTGGATGCTGCTGCCTGAGGCACGCTGCTTCCTGAAATTAATCAGATATCTTGTGTCAGATGGAAGAAGTAGAGAGGAAAGAGCATGGGAAGGCAAGTTTCTTGCAGACTGATACCAGCAGGGCTGGAGTTAGGCTGAGAATCTGTACTTTGCTGATGCAAAAACGCTGCAGAGAGACAGCACACACCTTGCCTGCGGTAGGCATGCCCGAAATCCTCGTGGAGAGAATACCGGTACCCAGAATATACAGGAATTCTTTTGTTCTGAGCAAACCTGTGTTGAGCAACCTGTGTGACGAGTCAGAATTAGTTAAAAAGCTGGGGACCTCCTGGGGCCTGCGTTTGCTATGCTTTTTGGGTGACTGTTCCATAAATCGGTGGTGACTTAGACATGAGTGCACCTTACTTTTTAATGTGACACTGTGTGTGGGGGTCCCTGTGAAAGGATTTTGGAAGAGCCGTGTGGTTAAATCAGGCACTGTGTGTCTCCCACTCCCAGATACGTTTCCTTTAACTTTGGGGCACCAGGCGTACATTCTGATTATTTCTTGGGAGTCTCAGGGTGGTGATGGTGATGGGCTGGGGATGTAGGGAAGGAGATGCTGTGCAGAGCAGGCATTTGAATCTGTGACACTGGGCTCAAACCCAGGGCGCTCCTTCCTTTCCGGTTGGGGTCCTCTGAAATTACCTCCAAGCATTGTCCATTACCCTCAGCCTTCTGGACCAGCCCCTGAGAGACAAAGGCCCTCCCCAGGGGCCAACGCCAAGGTAAGATGGCAACATTGGAGCACTGGGGTGAACGCTGTTTCCTGGGACCTGGGACCTGGGATGCAGGCATTTGTTGATTTAACAGCTCCCTTCAGGCAGACCCCAGGGGAGAAGCCATACCACAGGAACTGCTTACTCATCCAGCTCACCATGTCGGGGTCCCATTTGCCTCCCGCAGGGCCCACCCTGGTCTCGCCTGGAGAGGGGGCTTGAACTTGAGTGCCCCAGATCCCAGGGCCTCCTCACACCTTTTGTTGAGAGGTTGCCTTTGAAAGAAAGGTCCTGTGAAGTCCTTGCTCGCTGTGTGGGGACCCGTTTGTGGATCCCCTGCTAACGTGGATCTAACACCCCCTTTTGGGCATTCTGTCAGCTTATGGCTTGATCCTCACGTAGGCTTCATCTTCCCGGGTTCACCCTCTCCTCAAGGGTCAAGGCAGGAAGCTGAAGGCAGGGCAGAGGAATCCATGTGGGGCTCCATTTCATTTATTAGCCTGTGTGAGATCCGATGGCAGTTTTTTCTTAATTTTTTTCTTTTTGACACCAGAAACATTTTGTATTGGGTATAGCCAAGTAACAATGTTGTGATAGTTTCAAGTGACAAGTGAAGGGACTCAGCCATACATATACATATATGGATACATGTATACTGTGACGATTTTTAAATAAAGTCATTGCCAAACAAAATCAGTCCCCAAATCAAATCCCTATTCATGCATAGTCATCGTACATACCAGCATCAACTCTGTGTGCTGTCCATGGGCGATACTGCAGCGGACTGAGCAGCCCTGGTTCCTGCCCTTGGGGAGGTCACTGTCCCCAGGGGAGGAGTATAGGTCATTGCAAGTCTGCCTGGGATCTAACCTGGTCTGGAGGGTCAGAAGACCAGGTTAGACCTGCAGCACGCCAGGCGGCCCTGTCCTTCACCATCTCCCAGAGTTTGCTCAGACTCCCCCCCCCCCTTTTTTTTCTCACAAATTGTTTTCAAAATGAGTGCCTGCTGTATCCCCAAGCATTGTCCATTACCTCAGCCTTCTGGACCAGCCCCTGAGAGACAAAGGCCCTCCCCAGGGGCCAACGCCAAGGTAAGATGGCAACATTGGAGCACTGGGGTGAACGCTGTTTCCTGGGACCTGGGACCTGGGATGCAGGCATTTGTTGATTTAACAGCTCCCTTCAGGCAGACCCCAGGGGAGAAGCCATACCACAGGAACTGCTTACTCATCCAGCTCACCATGTCGGGGTCCCATTTGCCTCCCGCAGGGCCCACCCTGGTCTCGCCTGGAGAGGGGGCTTGAACTTGAGTGCCCCAGATCCCAGGGCCTCCTCACACCTTTTGTTGAGAGGTTGCCTTTGAAAGAAAGGTCCTGTGAAGTCCTTGCTCGCTGTGTGGGGACCCGTTTGTGGATCCCCTGCTAACGTGGATCTAACACCCCCTTTTGGGCATTCTGTCAGCTTATGGCTTGATCCTCACGTAGGCTTCATCTTCCCGGGTTCACCCTCTCCTCAAGGGTCAAGGCAGGAAGCTGAAGGCAGGGCAGAGGAATCCATGTGGGGCTCCATTTCATTTATTAGCCTGTGTGAGATCCGATGGCAGTTTTTTCTTAATTTTTTTCTTTTTGACACCAGAAACATTTTGTATTGGGTATAGCCAAGTAACAATGTTGTGATAGTTTCAAGTGACAAGTGAAGGGACTCAGCCATACATATACATATATGGATACATGTATACTGTGACGATTTTTAAATAAAGTCATTGCCAAACAAAATCAGTCCCCAAATCAAATCCCTATTCATGCATAGTCATCGTACATACCAGCATCAACTCTGTGTGCTGTCCATGGGCGATACTGCAGCGGACTGAGCAGCCCTGGTTCCTGCCCTTGGGGAGGTCACTGTCCCCAGGGGAGGAGTATAGGTCATTGCAAGTCTGCCTGGGATCTAACCTGGTCTGGAGGGTCAGAAGACCAGGTTAGACCTGCAGCACGCCAGGCGGCCCTGTCCTTCACCATCTCCCAGAGTTTGCTCAGACTCATGTCCATTGACAGTGATGCCATCCAACCATCTTGTCCCCTGTCGTCCCCTTCTCCTCCTGCTCAGGCATTTGTAACTTAAGCATTCACCATACCTCTCACCAGAAAGAATGTTGAGTGCCTGCTGTATCCAGGCACAGGGCAAACACATGGAAAGCCTGAGTTCCTTGAGCCCCATGAGCGAGGTCTTCCTGCCTCCACTTGGACAGGTGGGCAGTGCTGTAATGAAGTCATGTGTGCAAGGCAGATGCTACCCAGTGGCAGGGCTTGTCCTGAGCAGAAGGGGTGTGACTGTCCTGTTGGGGTACGGGGAGAGGGTGCTGCTCAGGGAGACCCAAGCCGTCCCCCTCACTCTCTGTGCTGTCTTCCTGCCAAGCAGAGGCACATCCCCAGGATGTTTGCAGGCTTTATTCCGCCTGGGCACTTACCCAGGCTCCTTTAACCACGGCCGGATGGGGAGAGCTGCTGGCACGGCTAGCAGAGGGAAGGGCCATGCGGCTCTGCCCCTCTCCTTGGGCACACCTCTCAGCCAGTTCCGGGGCGGGGTGGGAGCTTGGCTGCGAGCACAGTCCAGCCTTTATCCCCCCTCGACATCGGGTGGGCAGAGGAGCACCGCCCTGACTTGCCAGCCGGGGGTGACGGCCATCACAAACAAGGACTTCTCCAAGGAGGAAGCGCAGAGACTCCCTCCAGAGAGCTGGGCACGGGGAGGGTGGAGGAGAGTTGTCTGATTAGGGTCCACTTGGAAAATACAAAGGAAGATAGAAATGACCTACCTGGGAAAGGGCCTTGTGAGGGGCCCTTACTGAAGGTAGCCTGGAAGGAACCCTGGGGTAGGGCTGTGGCTGACTAGTCCCCAAACATCAGGTCGGATTCTTTGCTTGATGACATGGGGAGAAAGGAGTTTCTCTCCCGTTGGAAGGTTCCTAGTGAAAAGTCCAAAAATTCTAATAGTTAACATGCCTCAACTGCTTTCCCATGTGCCAGACCTAATGCCCAGTGTGACAAACTTAGACTGTGTATTTAAAAAAGCAAAGACATCACTCTGCTGGCAAAGGTCCATATGGTCAAAGCTATGGTTTTTCTGGTAGTCATGCACAGATGTAAGAGTTGGACCATAAAGAAAGCTGAGAGCTGAAGAATTGATGCTTTCGAACTGTGGTGTTGGAGAAGACTCTTGAGAGTCTCTTGGACTGCAAGGAGATCAGACCAGTCAGTCCTAAAGGAAATCAGCCACAAGTATTCATAGGAAGCACTGATGCTGAAGCTGAAGCTCCTATACTTTGGCCACCTGTTTTGAAAAGATCTTGATACTGGGAAAGATTGAGTGCAGGAGGAGAAGGGAGCAACAGAGAACGAGATGGTTGGGTGGCATCACTGACTCAGTGGACATGAGTCTGAGCAAACTCCAGGAGGTGGTGGAGGACAGAGCAGCCTGGCGTGCTGCAGTTCATGGGGTTGCAAAGAGTTAGAGCAGCTGTACAACAACGAAGCCCAGTGTTGTACACACTCTGTCCCGTGAGTCTCCCAGTAACCCCGTGAGGTGGGGTGGGGACTACTATTATCCCCATTTTGGAGAGGAGAAAAGTGAGGCATGGAGAGGTTGAGAGACATGCCCGTGGTTCTAGAACCGGTAACTGGAGGAGTGAGGTTGGCCCTTGCTCTCAGCTCTGCCATCGAGTGACCATGGCCAAGTCACTTTCGATCCCTCGGCCTCACTTTCCCCACCTCCACGTGAGATGACTGGGCATGATTTCTAAAAGTCTCCTCCATACCAAGCCCTCATGGCTGTGTCACAGAGATTTGCGTGATCATTCATTCACAGGGGGGCAGGTGCTCTTAGGCCCCTGGGTTTCTGACGCCCCTGCCCAGGTCTCCCCATGCACACCTGTATTGCCAGACTGAGACTCTATTTTTTTTTTTTTTTAATTTATTCAAGTGTGGTTGCTTTAAAACGCTATGTTAGTTTCTGCAAAGTGACTCTGCTATCTCCAGTTAGTCACTCAGTCGTGTCTGACTCTTTGCAATCCCGTGACTGTAGCCCGCCAGGCTCCTCTGCCCAGGGATTCTCCTGGTAAGAATACTGGAGTGAGTTGTCATTCCTTCTCCAGGGTGTCTTCTCAACCCAGGGACTGAAGAATCAGCTATATGTATACATATATCACCTCTTTTTTAGATTTCCTTCCCATTTAGATTTCCGCCAAGCACTGAGTAGAGTTCCTTGTGCTATACGATAGACTGACATTAGTTATCTATTTTAGACATAGTAGTGTATATGTGTGAATCTCATTCTCTCAATCCATCCCACTCCTTTCCCCCCCTTGGTATCTGTAAGTTTGTTCTCTGCATCTGTGTCTATACTTGCTTTGCAAATAAGTTCATTTGTACCATTTTTCTAGATTGTACATGTACATGATATTATATGATACTCCATTTTCTCTTTTTGTCTTAATTCATTCTAGAGATGACAGTCTCCAGGTCTGTCCACGTCTCTACCCATGGCACTGTTTTGTTCTTTTTATGGCTGAGTAATATTCCATTCTCTTCTTTATGCATTCATCTGTCAATGGATATCTGGGTTGCTTTCATGTCCTGGCTATTGTAAACAGCGCTGCATTGAACACTGGGGTGTGTGTGTCTTTTTGAATTATGGTTTTCTCAGAGTATATGCCCAGACTGGGGATTTCCGGGTCGTATGGTAGTTCTCTGAGACTCTATTCTTGATCAAATCTGGAAAACTGAAGGGGGATTGGTAAGGGGCTAACCTTACCAATCCACATACCATTGACCTAGAACCACCTAAAGGCATTGCATACACATGGGAAAAGTGAAATACTGGTGGGATTCAGAAAGGAATCCAATGTAAATTTTGCCTCAAAGCAAATTTCAGTCTGGTAGGAGAAAGAGTGGATGCAAATCATGGGCCCCCAAGGAAGGAAGTGACAGGGAAGAGATTCAGATGAAGACCTGTGGGGGTGAGAAGAGGGCGTCTGGGGAGGATTCTGACCTCCAGAGAAGGGGCTGGAGCATCGCAGGCAGAGGGGAGACAAGG
Source organism: Tragulus kanchil (assembly GCA_022376925.1). Lineage (NCBI taxonomy): Eukaryota > Metazoa > Chordata > Mammalia > Artiodactyla > Tragulidae > Tragulus > Tragulus kanchil. The sequence goes on from JAIOJX010000004.1 coordinate 29,858,334, forward strand.
GGTTGGAGAGCTGCGCGGAGGCCCACCCCCAGGCATGCCGATTTGGTGACCAGTGCCACCTGTCCACTTGGGTGGCCTTTTTACACTCAATCCTGATAGTGGTGTTTATCAACTCTCCACTCACAGCAGAGACCGGAGTGTCTGCCCAGTGGCTTGCTCGCTCCCTGCACGCTCTTCCCAGGCCCCCCAGGCTTGCTTGGCGTTTCCTGCCGCCTGTTGTAGCTGCAGGAGCGCATGTGAATTCAGAGCCCAGAGCGGCTCCTTCCAGGGCCGTCTCTCCTGGGCACTGGCGGTCATCCGAGTACCTGCCTCAGAGGCCAGGGGAGCGTGTAAAATGAGACAGTGCACACAAAGCGCTGAGCACACAGCCTGGCATGGGCAACCGCTCAATAAACATTAACGGACACGGTCTGGAAAATACTGTTCCGGATGCATTTACAATGGAGCATAGTTGCTTTTTTTTTTTAAAAGTTCATTTGTACCATTTTTCAGTTACATGTACATGATATTATATGATACTCCATTTTCTCTTTTTGTCTTAATTCATTCTAGAGATGACAGTCTCCAGGTCTGTCCACGTCTCTACCCATGGCACTGTTTTGTTCTTTTTATGGCTGAGTAATATTCCATTCTCTTCTTTATGCATTCATCTGTCAATGGATATCTGGGTTGCTTTCATGTCCTGGCTATTGTAAACAGCGCTGCATTGAACACTGGGGTGTGTGTGTCTTTTTGAATTATGGTTTTCTCAGAGTATATGCCCAGACTGGGGATTTCCGGGTCGTATGGTAGTTCTCTGAGACTCTATTCTTGATCAAATCTGGAAAACTGAAGGGGGATTGGTAAGGGGCTAACCTTACCAATCCACATACCATTGACCTAGAACCACCTAAAGGCATTGCATACACATGGGAAAAGTGAAATACTGGTGGGATTCAGAAAGGAATCCAATGTAAATTTTGCCTCAAAGCAAATTTCAGTCTGGTAGGAGAAAGAGTGGATGCAAATCATGGGCCCCCAAGGAAGGAAGTGACAGGGAAGAGATTCAGATGAAGACCTGTGGGGGTGAGAAGAGGGCGTCTGGGGAGGATTCTGACCTCCAGAGAAGGGGCTGGAGCATCGCAGGCAGAGGGGAGACAAGGGGTTGGAGAGCTGCGCGGAGGCCCACCCCCAGGCATGCCGATTTGGTGACCAGTGCCACCTGTCCACTTGGGTGGCCTTTTTACACTCAATCCTGATAGTGGTGTTTATCAACTCTCCACTCACAGCAGAGACCGGAGTGTCTGCCCAGTGGCTTGCTCGCTCCCTGCACGCTCTTCCCAGGCCCCCCAGGCTTGCTTGGCGTTTCCTGCCGCCTGTTGTAGCTGCAGGAGCGCATGTGAATTCAGAGCCCAGAGCGGCTCCTTCCAGGGCCGTCTCTCCTGGGCACTGGCGGTCATCCGAGTACCTGCCTCAGAGGCCAGGGGAGCGTGTAAAATGAGACAGTGCACACAAAGCGCTGAGCACACAGCCTGGCATGGGCAACCGCTCAATAAACATTAACGGACACGGTCTGGAAAATACTGTTCCGGATGCATTTACAATGGAGACATAGTTGCCCTCCCATTCCTATTGCATCCCGACTGTGGGACTGACTCTAAGCGAGTTAACCACCCTGAGCCTCAGTTTTATCCTCTGAAAAAATGGGATATTCTGCCAGGCGCTGAGATAACATTTAGTACACACCAAAAAAGAGCCACGTGGTATACCCTGACAGACGTTTCCTTTGCCTAGTGGCCTCACCCGGGTTTGAGGTTTAGCTGCTAATGACTCAAGCGTCACTCATTGAGCTCCAGCTTGGTTCCCGAGCCTTCCAGACTTTATTTATTTATTTATTTTCCGATTGTCAAAATACCTTTGCAAGGTACTGATATTTTTATTTCTTGATTTACTTATTGTTAATTAAGAGCACAGAGCCTGCTGGCCTGGGCTCAGCTCTGCGGCTTTTTCCAGCTCCAGAGCCTCAAGCAACTAGCTCTATGTCTTCATCCCTCAGTTTCCATCTAAAATACTGACAGTAATCCCTAATGATACAAAATAGTATCTTCTCATTGGATTACTGGGAGAATTAAATTGAGGATTACTAGAACTGTAACCCATAGGTTAACACCTGCCAAATAGTTATTCTCTATAGATGAGAACTTCTGTTCTTACTGTTAATGAAGTGAAGTTACTTACCAGCTGATCAGTGGGTGAGCTTAAACTCGAATCCAGAGCTGTGTGCTCTAACACCCACGCCCATCCACTCCATCAGCAGCCTTACTTCCATGCGGAAACCCTTCTGTATAGTTCGGGCCCTTCTAGAGGGCTCAGGACAGCCCCTCTGAGCTGCCTCTCATCCCTGGGGAGCCCAGGCTTCCCTCTGTACATCTGTTCACTTCCCCCTCCTGCCTTTCCCCTCCTCTCTGGGCTTCCTCAGAGCCACCCCATGACCAGCCTGGCTCTTCCTTCCAGAATTTTCTTCCAGACCCTGAGGTAGGTCTTGCCCTTTGCAGGTAAACTTTTAAGTAAAGAGACAAGATGCTATTGATGTGCAAACATGTGACACCTTTGTTCTTGGCATCAGCCTGCTCTGACCTTGCACAGTCTTTCCACCCCAAAGAATTAGGGCTGCCGCTCCTCCTCCACTATGGAAGCCCCCAGGGAGCCCCGCCTCCTGGCCCGGGGGCTCCACCTCCCTAGGTCAGTGCCCTCAGGCCAGTCACAGCCCCCTTGAGGCCTTTGTTTCCTGCCCTGGTTGTGAAGGTTGAAGACCTACCGAGTGGTTTACTTGTGCCTACTCCAAGTGCTGCCCTTCAGGACTCAGGCTACATCCCATTTCCTTTTGGGAGCTTCTTGGGAGCTGCCACCCTGCAGGACTCTCCTTTCTTTGAATCCTGCGGGCCCTTTCATGAAAGTTTCATTTTCAACAATGTCTCCATTGTTTTCATACCTTCATATATGTTATTGTGTGTGAATGAATGTTTGTGTTTATTCCCAGCTGTTTGTAAGCTCATATGCAGTATTCAGTGCTGGGCTCATAATAACTGTGAAAGAGATTTGTTCATTAGTTTAGGCTCCTCCAAAACCATTGTTTTTTCTTCTGTTTTTCTAATATAAGTGCCTTTGAGGAGACGTAGATTAGGGTTCACCGTTGAATCTTTTTCCTTTGGTTTGCTTGTTGTCTAGGGAAAAGTGACATTTCAACTATTTGAATAAATTTCTGGAATATGTTTTAGCTTGTGTGCTCAGTTCCTTGGGCATGTTCAACTCTTTGCATCCCCTTGGCAGGCTACAGTCCATGGGGGTGCAAAGAGTCCCACATGACTGAAGCAGTTTAGCACACACACACACATACGCAGACTATAGACTCCAGGCTCCTCTGTCCGTGGAATTTTTCAGGCAAGAAGACTAGAGTTGATTGCCATTTCCTGCTTCAGGATATCTTCCTGACCGAAGGATTGAGCCCTTGTGTCTTGTGTCTCTTGCATTGACAGGTGAATTCTTTACTGGTGCACCACCTGGGAAGTCCTACTTGTTTAAGAAAATATTCTTTCCTCCATCCTCTGGGAGCCCAGGGTGTGCCCCACATGAGTGAGAGGTACAAAAATAAATCATGATTCCTGAAGTTTCTAGGGTCTTCATCATGGACCCAGCTCTAGGACCTGCCTCCTGCCAGTCCACAGACCGACATTTCTGGAGATCCATGTCATCCCCTCCGTCAGCGAGTTTCTCCTTCGTGGACTCCTGGGCCCGTCACTTCAGAGCCTTCTCACAGAGAGTTCTCAGGGCCTGTTCTCTGGTAATTTCCAGTTTTCTGTGGGTTGTGTGAAGGGCATAGAGGTTCATGGGTGAACCTATAACAGACCCTGAAATGGGGCCCTGTGCTTGGTGTCCCTGGAACTCTTTAGGAGTCCTGTGGTTTTGTAAGTATTGGGCTCAGGGACCATCCCTTAGGAGGGAGAGAAAAGGAAAACAAATACAAAAAAAGAAACTTGAAACCTTTCCCCTTGGAGAGAAAGGGGTACTCACAAGTCCTCTGTCTCCTTCATTCAGCAGGTCATTAGCCTAATTAAGACTCTGGGCCCCCTCTGTTGATGTTTGTGGACAAGTAGCTGAAGTAGCGAGTGTCAAGCAAGGGTCTTCTAAGTCAGCTGATTGGGAGCATTCCCAGCCTCCTTCCTGCTCTGCTCTGGGGAGCCTGTTTAGTGATGACGTCTGCAGAGGCTCCCAGACAATCCACAAAGGGTGTCTCCACCCTCGGGTGTTCCCTCCTTCTCCAACGACTTCTGAGCAGAGCTCTCCAAGGCTGGCATGTGCCGGGGAAATTCTACTTCCGCGTGATGATGATTATACTAATGAAAGTGACACAGGAGTAGGGGACAGAGCCCCCCTTGGCTCCCCAGTGGGTAATCCACTCCCAAGGAAAGGAGAACCGGCCATTGCCAGACGTCTCTAGTTACCAGCAGGGAATGAGCCAGGGGAGCCATTGAACCAGTTCGGGGTGGAGAGCACTAAGCAGTGGTCACGGCTCCTGTGGCCCATTTCCAGCCCTGGCACGAACCAGGGATCCGGGAGCCCTGTTGGTTGAGGAGTCTCTGAATGATGGTTTTTCTCCTTCATAAAATGGGGAGTAGTCCAGAAAGTACTGATGCTACTGTTACAGTGGTTATTTGAGGATCAAATATGGCCAAGAAGGCAAAGGCGCTTTGAGGACCCATTCACAAATTTCTTTACTGAGTCAAACAAAACTTGGAACATGGAGAGCCTAGCTCTGAACCCTGCTGGGAACTCCCATGAACCATTTCTCTCTTCATTTGCTCTTCTATAAGTACGCCTATTCATTCAGTGAACATTCACTCCATGTCTACTCATATAAGATGCTGGAGTTACGGTGTTAAGTAAGATACTGCTCAGGTCTTCATGAAACTCTTGGAAGTGGCTGACATATAACCAAACAGTATAAGTGTATATATTGTTTTGGGCTTCCCTGGTGGTCCAGTGGGTAAGGACACTGCCTTGCAGTGCAAAGGGCACTGGTTTGATCCCTGGCCTGGGAAGATCCCATGTGCCACGGAGCGGCTGGACTGATGTGTCCAACTACCGAGCCGGAGCTCTCGAGCGCATGCGCCCAGAGCCTGTGCTCTGCAACGAGAGAGGCCACTGCGATGGGATGGGAGGCCCACACAGGCCAAAGAACAAAGATAAATAAATGAAAGATCAATAGAAGTGGCCAAAAAAAAAAGTGTATATATTGCTTAAAAGGGGGAGGATGAGTGGAGAAGCGAGGGAGGGAAAGAGGAAGGAAGGAATGTTCAGGGCAGGGGGAACAGTGAAGGCAAAGGAACAGAACACATGAAATGGCATGCGGTTTGCCTTGAGTGATCTTGCAGTTGCATCCTTACCAGGAGCAGCAGGAAGCTGCTACCATTTGTTCCTCAACCAGAACATTCTCGGGACAGAGAGCTGGGGTGAGGGTTGTTTTAGCATCACCTGCTGCCGAGGATTCTAAGCACGGTCTTGTCCCAGGTTATGGTCTGATCTCTATCCACGTTCTGTTTGACACACAAAATATTCCGGGCTGCCCCCTGCTTGTTATCCTCCACTAGCCCTCCTCCAGCAAAGCCTAATTTGGGGTTATTGGTAACGATTTGTTTTTCTTTTCTATGTTCTTCATGCCCAGATGTTGGTAGAGAGAGTGTCTAGTAATGATTTTCACATCTCCTCAGGGCCTTTCACGCCAGTCTCTAGACAAGCTCCCAGGCTGGTCCTTTCTGGGGTCTCAGGCTTTCGAGAGGAGACGCAGGGGGGCTGCACCTGTTCCTCCCCTGGCAGGTGGACCAAGGCTGTGCATTGGCCTCAATGCTGCTTCATGGCCCCACTTCTTCTTCTTCTTCTTTTTTTTTTTTTAAGATTTCATTTATTTATTTATTTATTTATTTATTTATTGGAAGGGGTGGGTTGGGGAGGGAGGGGGCGGGCGGGCCACTTCTCTTGGTCTTTCATTTATCTATTTTTCATCCATCTTTGTTCTTTGGCCCGTGTGGGCCTCCCATCGTGGTGGTCTCTGTTACCGCAGAGCACTGGCTCTGGGCACACGCGCCTCTAGAGCCCCGGCTCGGTAATTGGACACATCGGTCCAGCTGCTCCGCGGCACGTGGGATCTTCCCGGGCCAGGGATCGAACCAGCGCCTCTTGCACTGCAAGGCGGTGTCTTTACCCACTGGACCACCAGGGAAGCCCCCCACTGCTTCTTTTTAAAAAATACTTATTTACTTGCCAGGTCTTCGCTGCGGCATGTAGGATCTAGTTCCCTGACCAGGGGTCAAATCTGGGCCCCTACGTTGGAAGCACCGTCTTAACCACTGAGCACCAGGGGAGTCCCGTGGCCCCACTACTACATGGGAATCTTGTAACTACTGCTTAAGCTTGTTTTACTTCAATGTTTTTGTGCTTTCCTATTCTCTGAATTTTTCTGTAAAAGGAAAATTAGAATTTATTTTCAGATGACTTTTTTATGAAGAGGGAGTAAGAGGCTCTGGATAGAAGGCCTGAAAAATGTACTGGTATTTTTTAAGGGGGTTTATGGCAATGAAAGCAGCAAAAACAAATGAACAAACCAACTAACCTGAACCCAATCCCCACCAGTGAAAGGCAAACACTGTCAACATTTTGGCATTTTTCCTTCTAGTCATTCTCCTTTCAGTTGCAGGCAGGTAAGATTATGCTGCATGCACAGTTTTGTGTCCTGCTTTGCAAATTTGTTTTCAATTCTGTATTATAAGCCTTCTCCCTTCTATATTCAGAATGCTTCCTGAGCATATATTTCAAACAGTTGCTTGAAAGATTATAACCATAGTTTTCAAACAATTCATTCCCTACAGATGTTGAGGCTATGCCCCCTTTTTTTCCCTATGATAAATCATGTTGCCTTGAACATCTTTGCATGTAAATCCTCCCACCTGAGTAGGGTCAGAACAGCAGTGGGTCACCGATGCAGTTGTTTTAAGTTTTTAGGAGGCCCCTTCTCTTTTAGGAACTGGGTGCTTCTCTGCTCCTGTCCTTGGTCAGCCATGGCTTCTGCTTCTGGGTTGGGCTCCAAGAATGAACTTTTTTTTTCAGTTGTCTAAAAGCTCACTTCTTTTTCTCTTTACCTTCCCCAGGCAGCCACCCCCTCTCTCATAGCCCCACCCACAGCGTTCCCAGTAAACAGTCCTAATATCCATGCCTAATAATTGTGGCCAGGGCAAAAAGAGCCCCCTAATGATCCCTTCTTACCAGACTTTATAGTTTAAAACAATAAAGGGTAGTTTTCAATTCCATGGTATTTAAAAAATTCCCTCTTCTGGCCTCCCAATTACGTAGAGTCACTGTCTCCATTCACTTTCTGAGTCACAGTGAAGACATGAATCCCAGTCCTCAGTCAGTCTCTTAACAGCTCGCTCTAAGGCTCCGTGTCCTACTGTGTACCAGGGGATCGTCATGGGAACCACTTAACTGGTTCCTGTGAGAACTGCGTGACAGTGGCCCACGTTAAGTACTCTGTGTTGTTATTTGCTAAAGGTTTTGACTCGCCAGAGGGTCAGCACAGGAGTGTGCAAGTCGTCTCCAAGATGCTAGATTTTGTGACAAAATGGAACTATGAAATGCCAGGCCTGGAAGGACTGCTTGAGATGGAGCTCATATCCCTGGTTTCATTCATGGGAAAACGGAGCCCTCAGAGGGTAAGGGACTGGTCCAGGGTCACCTGGATGGGTATAAGGTACGCGATGACAGCCCTGTTTCTCTGTCCAGGCAGCAGGAGGGGCTGATGGCCTCAGAGCCCAGATAGAGCCCTTCCACCCCAGGGGGGCTGGGGGCTCGTCCCTTTTGTGTCCTGCTTTGCAAATTTGTTTTCAGTTTTATTTTTTCAGAATGCTTCCTGAGCATATATTTCAAACAGTTGCTTGAAAGATTATAACCATAGTTTTCAAACAATTCATTCCCTACAGATGTTGAGGCTATGCCCCCTTTTTTTCCCTATGATAAATCATGTTGCCTTGAACATCTTTGCATGTAAATCCTCCCACCTGAGTAGGGTCAGAACAGCAGTGGGTCACCGATGCAGTTGTTTTAAGTTTTTAGGAGGCCCCTTCTCTTTTAGGAACTGGGTGCTTCTCTGCTCCTGTCCTTGGTCAGCCATGGCTTCTGCTTCTGGGTTGGGCTCCAAGAATGAACTTTTTTTTTCAGTTGTCTAAAAGCTCACTTCTTTTTCTCTTTACCTTCCCCAGGCAGCCACCCCCTCTCTCATAGCCCCACCCACAGCGTTCCCAGTAAACAGTCCTAATATCCATGCCTAATAATTGTGGCCAGGGCAAAAAGAGCCCCCTAATGATCCCTTCTTACCAGACTTTATAGTTTAAAACAATAAAGGGTAGTTTTCAATTCCATGGTATTTAAAAAATTCCCTCTTCTGGCCTCCCAATTACGTAGAGTCACTGTCTCCATTCACTTTCTGAGTCACAGTGAAGACATGAATCCCAGTCCTCAGTCAGTCTCTTAACAGCTCGCTCTAAGGCTCCGTGTCCTACTGTGTACCAGGGGATCGTCATGGGAACCACTTAACTGGTTCCTGTGAGAACTGCGTGACAGTGGCCCACGTTAAGTACTCTGTGTTGTTATTTGCTAAAGGTTTTGACTCGCCAGAGGGTCAGCACAGGAGTGTGCAAGTCGTCTCCAAGATGCTAGATTTTGTGACAAAATGGAACTATGAAATGCCAGGCCTGGAAGGACTGCTTGAGATGGAGCTCATATCCCTGGTTTCATTCATGGGAAAACGGAGCCCTCAGAGGGTAAGGGACTGGTCCAGGGTCACCTGGATGGGTATAAGGTACGCGATGACAGCCCTGTTTCTCTGTCCAGGCAGCAGGAGGGGCTGATGGCCTCAGAGCCCAGATAGAGCCCTTCCACCAGGCCTGGGGGGCTCGTCCTTTATGTGTCCGGCTCTTGGGTGGGCTCAGTGTGGGACAGCTACTTGTCCAGATCCCACCATTGCCTACTGAGCCCCAGATCAAACCCCAGAGCAGATGGGAAGCTGGTGGAGTGTTAGACAGACTGAGGCGTTCTCTCTTGCTCTGCACAGGTGATCACCCATGACTCACTCCCCACGCCATATGTGCTTGTGTGACCACACGCATCACATAGACACACGCACGTGTACCTCTTGGGCCAATTAGAAATTCATCTATTCTCCCCTGGCACAGGAGCCGAAGGTGTCTGCCAACCTGTGGGTTTGTTTTCCACGTGGCCCACCATCTGGAGTAGCCACCTGGCCTCCTTGTGGAGGACGTGCGTGTCGGGGGAGGGCGCGTGTGCACACGCTCGCCGGGCGCCCATGTCCCAGGGCCGGGGTATTGTGTCCCCTCTCTGTGCTTGAACAGCTGAATGAACAAGAGCAAGAGAACAGAAGCGATGAGGACAATGCCCAGAAGCCATCCTGGCAGTGTGAATGAATAATTCATATTGTACTACTGCTTTCCAAGACTTCCAAAAATAGCTATTTTAATTGCTTATTTGTTTCACTGCTGACTTTAATTCAGCTGCCTTTAGCTCAGAACACTTGGGTGTTTAATGTTGACTCACAGGTAGGGCTTCCCCTCAGGGAACAACGGTCTATACTTTCTTCTTTAGAAAGGATTGAAGGGAGGAAGATAAACCCTTCAGGTTGCACGTTTCAGAGGTGAACACTATGTATGTTCTCTTCAACTCCGATGCAGAGCTCCTTTGTAACCAGTCACTGTAGGCCTCTGTGGTCTGGGAGAATAACGAAATAGCAGTCAGACGGACAGGCAAGGCGAGCTTCTGGGCCGGATCCATCAGGAGGGGAGCTGGTCCAAGAGTGTCCTGGCAAATGGATATAAGTCGGTGAAGGACTGCTTGAGATGACTCTATCCTGGTTTCATTCATGGGAAAACGGAGCCCTCAGAGGGAAGGGACTGGTCCAGGGTCACCTGGATGGGTATAAGGACCGATGACAGCCCTGTTTCTCTGTCCAGGCAGCAGGAGGGGCTGATGGCCTCAGAGCCCAGATAGAGCCCTTCCACCAGGCCTGGGGGGCTCGTCCTTTATGTGTCCGGCTCTTGGGTGGGCTCAGTGTGGGACAGCTACTTGTCCAGATCCCACCATTGCCTACTGAGCCCCAGATCAAACCCCAGAGCAGATGGGAAGCTGGTGGAGTGTTAGACAGACTGAGGCGTTCTCTCTTGCTCTGCACAGGTGATCACCCATGACTCACTCCCCACGCCATATGTGCTTGTGTGACCACACGCATCACATAGACACACGCACGTGTACCTCTTGGGCCAATTAGAAATTCATCTATTCTCCCCTGGCACAGGAGCCGAAGGTGTCTGCCAACCTGTGGGTTTGTTTTCCACGTGGCCCACCATCTGGAGTAGCCACCTGGCCTCCTTGTGGAGGACGTGCGTGTCGGGGGAGGGCGCGTGTGCACACGCTCGCCGGGCGCCCATGTCCCAGGGCCGGGGTATTGTGTCCCCTCTCTGTGCTTGAACAGCTGAATGAACAAGAGCAAGAGAACAGAAGCGATGAGGACAATGCCCAGAAGCCATCCTGGCAGTGTGAATGAATAATTCATATTGTACTACTGCTTTCCAAGACTTCCAAAAATAGCTATTTTAATTGCTTATTTGTTTCACTGCTGACTTTAATTCAGCTGCCTTTAGCTCAGAACACTTGGGTGTTTAATGTTGACTCACAGGTAGGGCTTCCCCTCAGGGAACAACGGTCTATACTTTCTTCTTTAGAAAGGATTGAAGGGAGGAAGATAAACCCTTCAGGTTGCACGTTTCAGAGGTGAACACTATGTATGTTCTCTTCAACTCCGATGCAGAGCTCCTTTGTAACCAGTCACTGTAGGCCTCTGTGGTCTGGGAGAATAACGAAATAGCAGTCAGACGGACAGGCAAGGCGAGCTTCTGGGCCGGATCCATCAGCCACTGTGATGAGGTCAGCAAACATGTGGGCATCTGCAGATCTTGAGATGCTTAGACGTGGCCAGGCTGTGCTGCCTTGTGCTTTCACGCACACACGCCAGCCGTCACATCTAGGAGAGGTATCAGGAAGGCCCAACCTGCCTGCACAGACAAGCTGGGGGCTGCCCCACTCCTACCGCCCGTAGACTAGTAGGGGACCCAGGGCCTTGTCCCCCACTGAGCTCTGCCAGGATTCCTCTAGCATGAAATGCATGGCTCAGCTTTGAAAGCACTTCTGCTGATGGTCCTGGTGGAATGAGAGGGAGATTGGTTGGAAACCAGGCATTCAGAGCCCTTTATATATATATATACAAGGGTAGCCAGAGGTCGAGTAGGGAGGGCCCTGGCTGATAGAGTGCCTCTGGGTTACAGCGCCAGGTGACGGGTATGATCTCCTGTGACCCGAAGGGCACCCAGGAGACCCTTGGTGGTTGCAGAGATGGAGCCAGTGGGCTGTGTGGTGCTCACTGGGTGTGTGACCTCAGGCAAGACACCGCGTGAGCCAGGAGTTCAGCAAGCACTAGGAGAGGGCTGGTGTTCGCTAGCTACTGGCAGAGGCTGGGCTCAGGGAAAGAGTGGGGGGCCATGACCAGGCCCTGAGAGTGGGATGGGAGGCAGGAAGCTTTGATAGAGAAGGAGAGAGAGAGATTTCTTTGAAAGTCCCTGCAAGATTGTGCCATTTACAGAGATACGGATGGACCTAGAGGCTGTCATTCAGAGTGAAGTTAAGTCAGAAAGAGAAAAATAAATATTGTATAATATTATGTATATGTGGAACCAAGATGAACATATTTGCAAAGCAGAAATAGAGACACAGACGCAGAGAACAAATGCATAGATGCCCAAAGGGGAAGGAGAAATGGGATGAGCCTAGAGATTGGGATTGACGTGTATTCACTACTATGTCTAAAATAGATCACCAGTGAGAACCTACTGTGCAGCACGGAGAACTCCACCAAGAGTTCTGTGGTGGCTCAAGGGGAAGGAAATCCACAAAAGTGGGGATATATGTATTTGTATGGTTGATTCTCTTCACTATACAGAAGAAACTTGGACTGCAAGGCAGACTGTTGATCCACTGCACCACCAGGGAAGCCCCCAGGCAGAAGAAACTTAACATAACATTGCAAAGTTACCCATGTGCTGTGGGATTGGCTCCGTTGCTTAGTTGTGTCCGACTCTTTGTGGTCTATGCACAGTCACCCGGCAGGCTCCTCTGTGCCTTTTTTTTCCATACAAAAATAAAAAGGACAACCAAAATAACAAAAGTGAAGCTCTGGTGTTCCTGACACATCTTGTCATTCCGAATTCAGTTCTTTAGAGTCATTTGTTAACGTAGAATTATTGATGTCTGTGCTTCTACATATCGTTGTCTCAGCGCCCTCGAGAGTGAGGTTGGTGCGGCCTTGTCTCCAGACCCACAGAGCCACTCGGAGGCTCTGGTGCTGGGCTCTGCAGCCGGGGTGGCAATTACGCGGCCTCCCTTGAAGGCCTGCTCCGGGAATGTGGCTGGACGTGTCTGTTCACTGCCTCCTCCACCCTCCCCCACAGCCACGTGGTTCCCGGGTTCAAAGTGACCCACTGCTGTCCCTCAGACTTCATCCCGAGCCCGTGACACCTTTGATGTCTGTGCACACGTGGCCTGTGACCGCTCCGTCAGGACTGCAGCCCGGCTGGCGGTATTGAAAGATGTCCGCAGTGGTCACACGCATCCCCGCCTAAGAGATGCTGAAACGTGCAGCTCTGAATTGTTGAAACAAAGTCCATGTGTGGGACCCTGCGTTGTGTGTGTACTTTGTAAAACTTGGTGAAATTTAGCTTTTATTATCATTACTACGTGACTCTGAAGCATCAGTTTCCTGGTGGTTAGATGAGGGTGGCTGTGTCTGCCTCACAGAAAGGTTGTGAACATAAAGGACTTTATTTCACTTAGAGCATAAGGTCCAGTAAGATGTTTTGTTACATGGCAACCTCACAATGCGCTTGACTTTTGGGACTGGCAAGATAGTGGTCTTAAGAATGCGGAAGCTGCAAAGGAGACTTTAGAAACATTACATTTCAACTCCCTCGTTTTGCAGATGGGAAGCCCAGAGAGGGTCGGTGCCTTGCCCGAGGGCCTGCTTCATCGGGTGGCAACATCAGGATTGAAACCCAGGTTTCCATCCTCCATTCGTCACGCCCTTTCCAGTGCTCTGTCTAAACTCTAGGGTCAAGGAAGGAGCCATGGGTCAGGATCCCAGAGAAGCCTTCACGGCCATGCCCATTTCTGGAAGGACCAGCCCCTCAGCCTGTATGGCTGGGGTGAGGTCAGAACGCAAGGAACAGGAGTGGTCAGACTCCAAGGCACAGACCTCTGTCCTTACTGGAAGGACCAGCCCCTCAGCCTGAGGCTGGGTCCTGACACATCTTGTCATTCCGAATTCAGTTCTTTAGAGTCATTTGTTAACGTAGAATTATTGATGTCTGTGCTTCTACATATCGTTGTCTCAGCGCCCTCGAGAGTGAGGTTGGTGCGGCCTTGTCTCCAGACCCACAGAGCCACTCGGAGGCTCTGGTGCTGGGCTCTGCAGCCGGGGTGGCAATTACGCGGCCTCCCTTGAAGGCCTGCTCCGGGAATGTGGCTGGACGTGTCTGTTCACTGCCTCCTCCACCCTCCCCCACAGCCACGTGGTTCCCGGGTTCAAAGTGACCCACTGCTGTCCCTCAGACTTCATCCCGAGCCCGTGACACCTTTGATGTCTGTGCACACGTGGCCTGTGACCGCTCCGTCAGGACTGCAGCCCGGCTGGCGGTATTGAAAGATGTCCGCAGTGGTCACACGCATCCCCGCCTAAGAGATGCTGAAACGTGCAGCTCTGAATTGTTGAAACAAAGTCCATGTGTGGGACCCTGCGTTGTGTGTGTACTTTGTAAAACTTGGTGAAATTTAGCTTTTATTATCATTACTACGTGACTCTGAAGCATCAGTTTCCTGGTGGTTAGATGAGGGTGGCTGTGTCTGCCTCACAGAAAGGTTGTGAACATAAAGGACTTTATTTCACTTAGAGCATAAGGTCCAGTAAGATGTTTTGTTACATGGCAACCTCACAATGCGCTTGACTTTTGGGACTGGCAAGATAGTGGTCTTAAGAATGCGGAAGCTGCAAAGGAGACTTTAGAAACATTACATTTCAACTCCCTCGTTTTGCAGATGGGAAGCCCAGAGAGGGTCGGTGCCTTGCCCGAGGGCCTGCTTCATCGGGTGGCAACATCAGGATTGAAACCCAGGTTTCCATCCTCCATTCGTCACGCCCTTTCCAGTGCTCTGTCTAAACTCTAGGGTCAAGGAAGGAGCCATGGGTCAGGATCCCAGAGAAGCCTTCACGGCCATGCCCATTTCTGGAAGGACCAGCCCCTCAGCCTGTATGGCTGGGGTGAGGGTCAGAACGCAAGGAACAGGAGTGGTCAGACTCCAAGGCAGGGTGGCTATGACCTCTGTCCTTAGAGCTGGAAGCACCTGCAGAGCCCAGCACCGGGGAAGAGCCCCTTGGAAACCCAGCTCTTGAGGCTGGAAAGGGGCAAAGCGGAGGTTTGAATGCCCTCAGGGTCCTGAATTCAAAAGGGAAGAGCTCTTGAGGTTTCCCTGGCGTGGATGGGGGGTGTTGGGGGTAGGCACAGGTTCGATCCCTGAAGGGGAACTTTATAAGATCTGGCAAGAATTTTAAAAACAAATCAAAAAGGAGGCGCTCTGCATGGCAGCCCAGCACCACGTGCCAAGGGCTCTATTGGCTTGTGCCCATGTACCAATTTGTTCAACACGACCAACGCTTGTGAGGCAGGGGCTCTTGACTGCTTTCTTTTATACCTACGGGGAGACCAAGGCTTAGAGCTGGGAAGGAATGTCTAAGATTACACGGATGAGAAAGTTGGAACTGGGAATCCCTTTTGGCTCTGTTGGCCCTTTCCATGGGGCCAGAAGCTCCTCAGCCTGTCTCCCACTTCAGGAATGAGGAGGGAACTGGGCGAAGCTGGGTGAGAGGGGAACGTGTATGCCCAGTACTTTGTTCAGGACTGTTGCCCTCGAGTGAGGAAGGAAGTGAATGAAGGGCCCATGTCCCAACCTCATCTGTCCATGAGTGGGAACTTCCTAGTGTCGCATGGGCCGTGGCCCAGCAATCATTCCCCTGTCGGTGTAGCAGGGCAATACTACCAATAGCTATCTCCTGAGGGCTGTTCACCTACATCTGAGATGCGGTGATCACCAGGATGACCTGACCTCCTCACGTCATGAGTGGGACGCAGGCCTGAGGCTGGTCCCCAGATTTCAGTCTCAGCCTTGCCCCTGAGTCCTTGGGTGGCTCCGGCTAAGACCTTCTCTCTGTGCTTCGGTTTTCTCACCCATAAAACAAGGAGTTGATTTGTCAGATCCCAGGTCTCACACTCACTTTTAACATTGTTTAATACTCCCGTACCAGGCGCCTCCATTTGAACAGCAATGAAGATAATAATGATTTACTCACGTGTATTGAGCACGTACTCTGTACCACAGTGCTATTTCATCCATTAGCTCATTTGATCTTCAAAGAACACTGTAAGGTGGGTCTGAATGGTACTCACTTGAAGGCGCTGGTATGAGGTCCAAGGGAGTTAATGTGTGTACAGGCCTAGAACAGTTCCTGGCTTAGAATGCATGCTCAGTGAGTATACTATTATTTCTCCTGCTCCACAAGTGTAAAAATTGAGCCCAAGAGAGTTTAAGTATCCTACCCAAGATCACAGAGCTAGAAACTGGCAAAATCGAGATTTAACCCCAGAGAGTCTAGCTCCAGAGTCTGCTCCTAATTACTTCTCTGTGCTGTTTCCTGAAGGGCTTCCTGGCTGGCACAGTTTGATCCATGGGTTGGGAATATTCCCAGGAGAAAGGAATGCCAACCCACTCCAGTATCCTTGCCTGGGAAATCCCACGGATAGGGAGCCTGGCGGGCTACAGTCCATGGGGCCACAAAGAGGTCGATGCAGTTTAGCAGCTGAGCATGCACGCATGCACACTGCCTCTTGATAAGACAAAATCCGGGAGAGACATGTTAGAGAGCAGTGGGGACTGCGTGCAGCTAGCGAGTGCCTGACTTCAAAAGGCATGCTAACTCCATTCTTAAAATATAGCATTAGAGTAGACAAGCAAACCTATCTATAGGCTGAGCTTGGCCCTGCCTCTGTTAATCCACGATCTGATTCTTAGAATCTTAATCTTAAATCCCAGCCAGTGAGATGTAGAGGTAGCACAGAGACACTACCGTGTCTGTGAGCTTCAGGGTGTCTGGACGTGAGTAGGCTCTGAGACATGGGGATGGAGGTGAAGGAAGGACTCAGACCCAGGACGGTGATCACCAGGATGACCTGACCTCCTCACGTCATGAGTGGGACGAGGCCTGAGGCTGGTCCCCAGATTTCAGTCTCAGCCTTGCCCCTGAGTCCTTGGGTGGCTCCGGCTAAGACCTTCTCTCTGTGCTTCGGTTTTCTCACCCATAAAACAAGGAGTTGATTTGTCAGATCCCAGGTCTCACACTCACTTTTAACATTGTTTAATACTCCCGTACCAGGCGCCTCCATTTGAACAGCAATGAAGATAATAATGATTTACTCACGTGTATTGAGCACGTACTCTGTACCACAGTGCTATTTCATCCATTAGCTCATTTGATCTTCAAAGAACACTGTAAGGTGGGTCTGAATGGTACTCACTTGAAGGCGCTGGTATGAGGTCCAAGGGAGTTAATGTGTGTACAGGCCTAGAACAGTTCCTGGCTTAGAATGCATGCTCAGTGAGTATACTATTATTTCTCCTGCTCCACAAGTGTAAAAATTGAGCCCAAGAGAGTTTAAGTATCCTACCCAAGATCACAGAGCTAGAAACTGGCAAAATCGAGATTTAACCCCAGAGAGTCTAGCTCCAGAGTCTGCTCCTAATTACTTCTCTGTGCTGTTTCCTGAAGGGCTTCCTGGCTGGCACAGTTTGATCCATGGGTTGGGAATATTCCCAGGAGAAAGGAATGCCAACCCACTCCAGTATCCTTGCCTGGGAAATCCCACGGATAGGGGAGCCTGGCGGGCTACAGTCCATGGGGCCACAAAGAGGTCGATGCAGTTTAGCAGCTGAGCATGCACGCATGCACACTGCCTCTTGATAAGACAAAATCCGGGAGAGACATGTTAGAGAGCAGTGGGGACTGCGTGCAGCTAGCGAGTGCCTGACTTCAAAAGGCATGCTAACTCCATTCTTAAAATATAGCATTAGAGTAGACAAGCAAACCTATCTATAGGCTGAGCTTGGCCCTGCCTCTGTTAATCCACGATCTGATTCTTAGAATCTTAATCTTAAATCCCAGCCAGTGAGATGTAGAGGAGTAGCACAGAGACACTACCGTGTCTGTGAGCTTCAGGGTGTCTGGACGTGAGTAGGCTCTGAGACATGGGGATGGAGGTGAAGGAAGGACTCAGACCCAGGACGGGTGGGCCAGAGTGAAGACAAGATTTAGGAGGGGTGGGGAGGTGAGCCACCACTTTGTGAAAGCCTGGGTTGAAGACTAGAGGAGGGGGCAGGGGGAGTGGTCTGGAACCTCCCCTCCCTTAGAATCCCAGGAATGGGAGGGAGTGTCTAGATCAAGAAATCTTCTAGCTAAACCAGCCCAACCAAAGTAGGGAAAGAGGAAAGTCTGGGAGTCGAATAACCAGAATGTTAAGACAGGTGTTTTGAGAGTAGAGGGAGGGAAGAGTTTAAGAGAAAGAGAACTTGGAAATTGCTGGTGTAAATGCTTCCTTCGCAGGACACAGCTTGAGAGCCAAAGCCAATCCAGCTGTTGTCTCTGAACTTTCACTGGTTTAATTTCCAGAAAACCAGGGAGCTTCATCAGCCCCAGCTCCCCCAGGGAAGGAGGCGGTGGACTACAGCACCGAGACGTCCTGGCTCTTAGCACGGACAGGTCCTATTTGCCTCATTATGGAAAGAAATATGAAACCTCTCCAGGGGGACTTCCCTGGTGGTCCAGTGGCTAAGAGTGTGCACTCCCAGTGCAAGAGACCTGGGTTCAGTCCCTGGTCAGGGAACTGGATCCCACATGCCACAGCTAAAACGATCCCACCCACAACTGCAAGATCCCGCATCCTGCAGTGGAGATAGAAGATTCTGAGTCCTGACTTGAGTTAGAGTAAATACATAATAAAAATTAAAAATAAATTAAAAAAAAAACCAGGGGCCACAAAGAGGTCGATGCAGTTTAGCAGCTGAGCATGCACGCATGCACACTGCCTCTTGATAAGACAAAATCCGGGAGAGACATGTTAGAGAGCAGTGGGGACTGCGTGCAGCTAGCAGTGCCTGACTTCAAAAGGCATGCTAACTCCATTCTTAAAATATAGCATTAGAGTAGACAAGCAAACCTATCTATAGGCTGAGCTTGGCCCTGCCTCTGTTAATCCACGATCTGATTCTTAGAATCTTAATCTTAAATCCCAGCCAGTGAGATGTAGAGGAGTAGCACAGAGACACTACCGTGTCTGTGAGCTTCAGGGTGTCTGGACGTGAGTAGGCTCTGAGACATGGGGATGGAGGTGAAGGAAGGACTCAGACCCAGGACGGGTGGGCCAGAGTGAAGACAAGATTTAGGAGGGGTGGGGAGGTGAGCCACCACTTTGTGAAAGCCTGGGTTGAAGACTAGAGGAGGGGGCAGGGGGAGTGGTCTGGAACCTCCCCTCCCTTAGAATCCCAGGAATGGGAGGGAGTGTCTAGATCAAGAAATCTTCTAGCTAAACCAGCCCAACCAAAGTAGGGAAAGAGGAAAGTCTGGGAGTCGAATAACCAGAATGTTAAGACAGGTGTTTTGAGAGTAGAGGGAGGGAAGAGTTTAAGAGAAAGAGAACTTGGAAATTGCTGGTGTAAATGCTTCCTTCGCAGGACACAGCTTGAGAGCCAAAGCCAATCCAGCTGTTGTCTCTGAACTTTCACTGGTTTAATTTCCAGAAAACCAGGGAGCTTCATCAGCCCCAGCTCCCCCAGGGAAGGAGGCGGTGGACTACAGCACCGAGACGTCCTGGCTCTTAGCACGGACAGGTCCTATTTGCCTCATTATGGAAAGAAATATGAAACCTCTCCAGGGGGACTTCCCTGGTGGTCCAGTGGCTAAGAGTGTGCACTCCCAGTGCAAGAGACCTGGGTTCAGTCCCTGGTCAGGGAACTGGATCCCACATGCCACAGCTAAAACGATCCCACCCACAACTGCAAGATCCCGCATCCTGCAGTGGAGATAGAAGATTCTGAGTCCTGCACTTGAGTTAGCCCAGTAAATACATAATAAAAATTAAAAATAAATTAAAAAAAAAAAACCATCTCTGGGAACTGTACTCAGTGCTCTGTGGTGACCTAAGTGGGAAGCCAGTTAAAAACGAGGGGATATATGTTTATGTACAGTGGACTCACTTTGCTGTACAATAGAAACTAACAACAGTGTAAAGCAACTACACTCCAATAAAAATTAATTTTAAAAAATTTTAATAAAAAAATACCCTAACTGGCAAGAATAGTTATTGTTGGTGGAGGCCTGAGTGCCACGGGCTCAGCACAGCTCCCTTGAAACAGGTCGTCCCTCAGAGCTTCCCCTCTTTACAGATGAAGAAGCAGATTCGGGCAAGTGAGGCTTGAAGCCCAGGGCATCATGGAGGACAGCAGCTGCATCGCAACCCAGGTGGCTGGCTCAAGACCTGGTGGGTTCTAACCACCACTCATATCTCTTGAGATGAAACATGGAGACAGTGGTGATGGTAGCCGTGACAGCTAACACGTCCAACAAGCGTAAGATGAAAGATGACACAAGTCTCACGGCACAGAGCACCGGCGTCTCGGCTGCTCATGGTAACAGCCCACATTTACCGAGGGCTCGCTGCGTTGCCCGGCCCTGTACCGAGCACGTGACATGGTTTATCTCATTTAATTCCCACAGCATGCTCAGCCATGGGAACTTCTAAGTTTCACAGTGAAGGAGACGCCTAACAAGGCTCGGTGACACGCCTGTGTCTGTGGAAGAGGCAGCGTGTGGGCCTCAGCCCAGCGTCGGTCCCGCAGCCTGGGTGGGTAGCAGCTACCCTGCCTCCTCTTTAGTCCCCGGGCCGACCACCATCCTCTGTGGCCTGCTTCTTTCTCCAGCCTCCCCTGACCACACCCCATCATCTCCGTCTCTCCCTTCTCCCGCCCCCTTGCTCTCTGTACAGCTGACCTGGCATCTTTTTCTTTTGAAATTAATGAATTTTCATTTGGGGCTGTGCTGGGTCTTCACAGCTGTGAGGGCTTTCCTCTAGCTGTGGCGAGTGGGGTTTCCCTTTGTGCCCACATGCCACAGCTAAAACGATCCCACCCACAACTGCAAGATCCCGCATCCTGCAGTGGAGATAGAAGATTCTGAGTCCTGCACTTGAGTTAGCCCAGTAAATACATAATAAAATTAAAAATAAATTAAAAAAAAAAAACCATCTCTGGGAACTGTACTCAGTGCTCTGTGGTGACCTAAGTGGGAAGCCAGTTAAAAACGAGGGGATATATGTTTATGTACAGTGGACTCACTTTGCTGTACAATAGAAACTAACAACAGTGTAAAGCAACTACACTCCAATAAAAATTAATTTTAAAAAATTTTAATAAAAAAATACCCTAACTGGCAAGAATAGTTATTGTTGGTGGAGGCCTGAGTGCCACGGGCTCAGCACAGCTCCCTTGAAACAGGTCGTCCCTCAGAGCTTCCCCTCTTTACAGATGAAGAAGCAGATTCGGGCAAGTGAGGCTTGAAGCCCAGGGCATCATGGAGGACAGCAGCTGCATCGCAACCCAGGTGGCTGGCTCAAGACCTGGTGGGTTCTAACCACCACTCATATCTCTTGAGATGAAACATGGAGACAGTGGTGATGGTAGCCGTGACAGCTAACACGTCCAACAAGCGTAAGATGAAAGATGACACAAGTCTCACGGCACAGAGCACCGGCGTCTCGGCTGCTCATGGTAACAGCCCACATTTACCGAGGGCTCGCTGCGTTGCCCGGCCCTGTACCGAGCACGTGACATGGTTTATCTCATTTAATTCCCACAGCATGCTCAGCCATGGGAACTTCTAAGTTTCACAGTGAAGGAGACGCCTAACAAGGCTCGGTGACACGCCTGTGTCTGTGGAAGAGGCAGCGTGTGGGCCTCAGCCCAGCGTCGGTCCCGCAGCCTGGGTGGGTAGCAGCTACCCTGCCTCCTCTTTAGTCCCAGGGCCGACCACCATCCTCTGTGGCCTGCTTCTTTCTCCAGCCTCCCCTGACCACACCCCATCATCTCCGTCTCTCCCTTCTCCCGCCCCCTTGCTCTCTGTACAGCTGACCTGGCATCTTTTTCTTTTGAAATTAATGAATTTTCATTTGGGGCTGTGCTGGGTCTTCACAGCTGTGAGGGCTTTCCTCTAGCTGTGGCGAGTGGGGCTACTCTCCATTTGCGGTGTGCAGGCTCCTCATTCTGGTGGCTTCTCTTGTTGCGGAGCATGGGTTCGAGGGTGCACAGGCTTCAGTGGTCACAGCTCCCTGGCTCCAGAGCACAGGCTTACTCGTTGTGGCATACGGGCTGAGGCTCAACAGTTGTGACTCCACAGCGTGTGTGACCTTCCCGGATCAGGGATTGAACCTGTGCCTCCTGCACTGGCAGGCAGACTCTTTATGACCGGGCCACCGAGGGAGCCCCTGGCCTAGCCTCTTGCTAAGCATCCCTGCACCCTCCCATGGCTGGCAGTGCAGCCTCAGGTAGCCTAACCTCCAGGTATACTGTCACAGGGACAAACTATTTCCTGTTTTAAGCCTTGGCTGCTTGGTCAGAAGGCAGAAACAAAGCTTATCCCAATGTCTGAGCCTTCGTCATGCCTGCCGTGGGACCAGACTTTGGGTCCATGCTGTGAACTCTAGATGTTTGAAGGGTTGATGGAAAGAGGGAAGTAAGGCGTTGAGGAGAGGGTGAGTCAGAGAGGTTCTTTGAGTCACTGTCTGCAGCTCCTCACCAGATGGTTCTCAGCGAGCTCAGCTTCTGCCCTTCTCTACCTCCACTCCATCCCTCATAACGTATATGGCTCACATGTGGCTTTCTCTTCTGTTCCTCATACCCACATCATCCTGTTCACCCCAGAGCCATTCCTGTTGCTTGCCACCATCTGGTCTCCCCTCCAAGGTCATCTCCTCTGAGAAGCCTCCCTTGACTGCCTTGTCCTGCCCTGCCCATGCACATAATCCCACTACTCTGTTTCTGAATAAATAAAACGAGTCTGTGGAAGAGGCAGCGTGTGGGCCTCAGCCCAGCGTCGGTCCCGCAGCCTGGGTGGGTAGCAGCTACCCTGCCTCCTCTTTAGTCCCGGGCCGACCACCATCCTCTGTGGCCTGCTTCTTTCTCCAGCCTCCCCTGACCACACCCCATCATCTCCGTCTCTCCCTTCTCCCGCCCCCTTGCTCTCTGTACAGCTGACCTGGCATCTTTTTCTTTTGAAATTAATGAATTTTCATTTGGGGCTGTGCTGGGTCTTCACAGCTGTGAGGGCTTTCCTCTAGCTGTGGCGAGTGGGGCTACTCTCCATTTGCGGTGTGCAGGCTCCTCATTCTGGTGGCTTCTCTTGTTGCGGAGCATGGGTTCGAGGGTGCACAGGCTTCAGTGGTCACAGCTCCCTGGCTCCAGAGCACAGGCTTACTCGTTGTGGCATACGGGCTGAGGCTCAACAGTTGTGACTCCACAGCGTGTGTGACCTTCCCGGATCAGGGATTGAACCTGTGCCTCCTGCACTGGCAGGCAGACTCTTTATGACCGGGCCACCGAGGGAGCCCCTGGCCTAGCCTCTTGCTAAGCATCCCTGCACCCTCCCATGGCTGGCAGTGCAGCCTCAGGTAGCCTAACCTCCAGGTATACTGTCACAGGGACAAACTATTTCCTGTTTTAAGCCTTGGCTGCTTGGTCAGAAGGCAGAAACAAAGCTTATCCCAATGTCTGAGCCTTCGTCATGCCTGCCGTGGGACCAGACTTTGGGTCCATGCTGTGAACTCTAGATGTTTGAAGGGTTGATGGAAAGAGGGAAGTAAGGCGTTGAGGAGAGGGTGAGTCAGAGAGGTTCTTTGAGTCACTGTCTGCAGCTCCTCACCAGATGGTTCTCAGCGAGCTCAGCTTCTGCCCTTCTCTACCTCCACTCCATCCCTCATAACGTATATGGCTCACATGTGGCTTTCTCTTCTGTTCCTCATACCCACATCATCCTGTTCACCCCAGAGCCATTCCTGTTGCTTGCCACCATCTGGTCTCCCCTCCAAGGTCATCTCCTCTGAGAAGCCTCCCTTGACTGCCTTGTCCTGCCCTGCCCATGCACATAATCCCACTACTCTGTTTCTGAATAAATAACACGAATCTCTAAAATGACCCAGTGGATTCATTTTCTGGTTGTGGTGTCCCCCCAGCTGGAGTGTAAGGGCACAGTCCTGTCTGGCTCGTCCACTTCTGTAGCTGGGTATTTGTTCCGATTCTCCCTGTGGTTCGTGTGGCCAGCCCTCTTGACCAACTATGGCACGGTCTTTCTTCTCAACCCCACATTTGTTTAAGGAATAGAAGAAAGGTGTTTGAACCAAACGAAATTCAAGAAAGGAGGGAGAGCTTCAAAAGTTGCCCTTTCTTCTGGCCACCCCAGCCTGGCAGGTGTGGAAGGAGAGGGTCTTGGCGTGGCCTGGGGCTCCGCCGCAGTCCGGAGGGAGCAGTCCGGAGGGAGGTGGCTGCGTGGCCTCAGGAGCTGCGCAATCCTGAGCAATGGAAACCATGCCTGTGAAATACCCCAGGGCGGGAAGAACCGGCCTGACCGTTGTGCTCCGGCTGGGAGGAGAGGTTCGGCTGAAAGTTTGGACAGTTCTTGGCAGGCAGTCTGCAGGGCCCTTTAGAAGGAAATCCTGCCCAGCTGGCCCTCGCGAGAGCCCGGTCGGGGCCAGCGTCCTGCTGGCCAGGAATAAAGAGGTTACTGTGGGAAGCATTCAGATTGCTGGGGAAGCGCTAGGCACAGGAAAGATATGCTATGTGTTCTTCAGCCCCGAGAGAATCGCCACCCAGTGTTAGACTTGGCAAAAGACTTTCCGCTCCTTCTCTGAGCTGCCTCCTTAGAAAAGACTAAGAAAAGACACTGTCTGAATATCGAATGCCAGACGGTCGTGGGGACGTGGAGCTGGACCGAGGACCAGGGGCCAGCGTTCCCGGACAGGTGATCCCACACAGCCCTACCTGTCTCCAAGGCAACACATCCGGGCCCCTTCTTCCAGGAGAGCCTGTTGTGAAACATTCAGGAATGTTTGTCTTCCTTCAGAGATTTGCAATTAAGAAAAGGCAGAACTGGTTCTCTCTTGGCACTCACTCCCTCCCTCCCTCCCTCTCACCCTTCCAGCATTTGGGTCATTTGATTTCACAGCCTGGGTTTTCAGCGGCCCAGGACTTGGAGACTGGAGGCAGGGAACACACCGGGCTGGATTGGGGTAATCACTTTGTCAGAGGATGGGGGCTGGGAGCTGCAGGCAGGCCCCTAAGTCCTGGCCACCTCTGAAAGTGGACGTCTCGTCCCAGCTTACATTCTTGGCATTTGCCCAAGGGGAAACACTGAAGGCCAGAGTTTCCCAGGGGGACTGGTTTAAACGTACAGTTCCTCTCTCTGGGAGGAGGAGTGGGTGCACATGTATATACGTGTGTGTGTGTGTGTGTGTGTGTGTGTGTGTGTACGCAAATGCTTGTGCAGCTAAACATGCTTCTCCTCATCCTGGTTCTCTGAATGACACGTCTCTACACACTGAATAATTCATCCCTCTCCTGGCATTTGTTCCAGAGAGAATCTCGCTGTCCAGATTTCTTGTCGTAGCATAGTCTTCCAATAGAAGCTTCGTTCCCATGAGAGCTAGCGGAGTCAGGATGTCAGTCCTCTGGTTTCTCTCCATGGGCCCTCCGGCTGGGAGGAGAGGTTCGGCTGAAAGTTTGGACAGTTCTTGGCAGGCAGTCTGCAGGGCCCTTTAGAAGGAAATCCTGCCCAGCTGGCCCTCGCGAGAGCCCGGTCGGGGCCAGCGTCCTGCTGGCCAGGAATAAAGAGGTTACTGTGGGAAGCATTCAGATTGCTGGGGAAGCGCTAGGCACAGGAAAGATATGCTATGTGTTCTTCAGCCCCGAGAGAATCGCCACCCAGTGTTAGACTTGGCAAAAGACTTTCCGCTCCTTCTCTGAGCTGCCTCCTTAGAAAAGACTAAGAAAAGACACTGTCTGAATATCGAATGCCAGACGGTCGTGGGGACGTGGAGCTGGACCGAGGACCAGGGGCCAGCGTTCCCGGACAGGTGATCCCACACAGCCCTACCTGTCTCCAAGGCAACACATCCGGGCCCCTTCTTCCAGGAGAGCCTGTTGTGAAACATTCAGGAATGTTTGTCTCCCTTGAAAGATTTGCAATTAAGAAAAGGCAGAACTGGTGCTCTCTTGGCACTCACCCCCTCCCTCCCTCCCTCTCACCCTTCCAGCATTTGGGTCATTTGATTTCACAGCCTGGGTTTTCAGCGGCCCAGGACTTGGAGACTGGAGGCAGGGAACACACCGGGCTGGATTGGGGTAATCACTTTGTCAGAGGATGGGGGCTGGGAGCTGCAGGCAGGCCCCTAAGTCCTGGCCACCTCTGAAAGTGGACGTCTCGTCCCAGCTTACATTCTTGGCATTTGCCCAAGGGGAAACACTGAAGGCCAGAGTTTCCCAGGGGGACTGGTTTAAACGTACAGTTCCTCTCTCTGGGAGGAGGAGTGGGTGCACATGTATATACGTGTGTGTGTGTGTGTGTGCACGCAAATGCTTGTGCAGCTAAACATGCTTCTCCTCATCCTGGTTCTCTGAATGACACGTCTCTACACACTGAATAATTCATCCCTCTCCTGGCATTTGTTCCAGAGAGAATCTCGCTGTCCAGATTTCTTGTACGTAGCATAGTCTTCCAATAGAAGCGTTTCTCGTTCCCATGAGAGCTAGCGGAGTCAGGATGTCAGTCCTCTGGTTTTCTCTCCATGATCCCTTAGAAGGGAAGCCTGAATATCAAACCCAAAGCCTTCTTTTCTCCCCCACCCCCTCTGGGTCCTCTTGTCTCCCTGTTCTTTATCCCTGTTGGGCACAGTGTCTACATTCACCATAGGTGGGAACGGGCACTTCAGCTTTGGTAGGATGTCCAGTGTCAGGAACATGGCTGGTGCTTGTAGCTAGCATTTATTTCAGGTCTGATTTCTGAATATCTAAGGCTGGAACAGTCTGTAGTGTTCATGGTCTTCTAGAAAAGTGATACATTTTTGGTGTCTTAGATCCCCTCCTCCCCATATCCCCAACCTCACACAGAGGCTCAGTGAATCACTTGTTACAATGACTTGGAAACACTTGTTTTTTCATGAAGCAATCATATATTATCCAAGTGCATTAAGTAGCTTTGCATCGAGAGGTAGAAAACTGAATGTGCAAATAGGGGGCAGCTCAGGTGCCTTCTGCCTGCTTCAGACGTCTCCCTAGCCCAGCTTTGACATCTGTGTCTCAGGCATAGCTTCTTGATAATTTTAGGACTCGTTTTTATTAGCAAAGCTCTAGCTCTAGAGCTAGTGATAGTGGGGCTTCAGGTTATACCTCTGGTGTTTGCCAACTGCTTGGTGTTGGCTGTGTTTTCTCACTCGGCAAAAAGAGGAAAAGCTCCTGCCACCAAGGGAGGAAACAAACTTGATTTCTGGGCCTCGATTTAAGCATCATTAACTATTTTGATTACAATTAAGACAGGAATACTACAGAGAAGCTAGTTTTTAAAAAGATTCAAAAGAAAAAAATTAAATTTATGTTCAAATCCCTGTACCAAGTTTGCATTTTTAATGTATATCTTTCCAGCTTATCTTCTATATGCACAGGCACATTTCAGGCAAAAAATACCATGTTAAAACAATATCCTATAGCTTTTCTTATTCAACAATGTCATTTTTCTCATAATGTGTTCAGAATATCCTTCCCTGTTAGCAAAATATGAAACAGCCCATAATATTTTGTTCTTAGATATTCATTGTCATATTCACCCTTTCCACAAATATTTATTGATCACCAATCATGGGAGACATAAGATTCTGTTGCTTAAATGCACCTTTGATGAAACCATTTAATTCATCCCCACAAAAGAATTTTATTTATTTTTGGCTGCCCTGGGTCTTTCTTGCAGCACAGGGGCTTCGTTGTGCCAGTGGCATGTGGCATCTTGGTTCTCTGACCAGGGATCAAACCCATGCCCCCTGCATTGGAAGGAGGACTTTTATCCACTGGACCACCAGGGAAGTCTCACCACATATTTGCTTTAAGTTTGATTTGAGGTGGGTTTCAGAGGAAAGGAGCTCACGCAGGCTGGGAGGGTCATTGACTGTGGTTTGGAGGGCAGTTCTTCACCAGGAATCCTAGACCCCATCCTGCTCACCTTTCCTCCTGTTCTGTTGAGAGCTGTTGAGAGTGCTGAAGCACAGCCTTCTGGACTTCTAGAGTTGGGAAGGGACAGGAGAGGGAGAATATTGTTGTTGTTCAGTTGCTAGGTCGTGTCTGACTCTTTGTAGCCCCATGGACTGCAGCACACAAGGGAGAATATTAGAATATGTATTTTAGGCAAATGCAGTGGTGGGGAGAAGCCAGGGCCATCCTGAAGGGCCACTCAGGTCGACTTTTATATATGCAGATTGCCCGCTCCCTGCGCACTGACTGAAGTGCTAGGCCAAGGCTTTGTGGTGTTTTTGAGCCTTGGCAAGCCTTTGTTGGTTTAGTTGGGTGATCACCACCTCACTCCCCACAATATGGGGACTTCAGGAGTGGTGATCGCTAAAAGATCAGTTTGGCCTGGATTTAAGCATCATTAACTATTTTGATTACAATTAAGATAGGAATACTACAGAGAAGCTAGTTTTAAAAGATTCAAAAGAAAAAATTAAATTTATGTTCAAATCCCTGTACCAAGTTTGCATTTTAATGTATATCTTTCCAGCTTATCTTCTATATGCACAGGCACATTTCAGGCAAAAAATACCATGTTAAAACAATATCCTATAGCTTTTCTTATTCAACAATGTCATTTTTCTCATAATGTGTTCAGAATACCCTTTCCCCTGTTAGCAAAATATGAAACAGCCCATAATATTTTGTTCTTAGATATTCATTGTCATATTCACCCTTTCCACAAATATTTATTGATCACCAATCATGGGAGACATAAGATTCTGTTGCTTAAATGCACCTTTGATGAAACCATTTAATTCATCCCCACAAAAGAATTTTATTTATTTTTGGCTGCCCTGGGTCTTTCTTGCAGCACAGGGGCTTCGTTGTGCCAGTGGCATGTGGCATCTTGGTTCTCTGACCAGGGATCAAACCCATGCCCCCTGCATTGGAAGGAGGACTTTTATCCACTGGACCACCAGGGAAGTCTCACCACATATTTGCTTTAAGTTTGATTTGAGGTGGGTTTCAGAGGAAAGGAGCTCACGCAGGCTGGGAGGGTCATTGACTGTGGTTTGGAGGGCAGTTCTTCACCAGGAATCCTAGACCCCATCCTGCTCACCTTTCCTCCTGTTCTGTTGAGAGCTGTTGAGAGTGCTGAAGCACAGCCTTCTGGACTTCTAGAGTTGGGAAGGGACAGGAGAGGGAGAATATTGTTGTTGTTCAGTTGCTAGGTCGTGTCTGACTCTTTGTAGCCCCATGGACTGCAGCACACAAGGGAGAATATTAGAATATGTATTTTAGGCAAATGCAGTGGTGGGGAGAAGCCAGGGCCATCCTGAAGGGCCACTCAGGTCGACTTTTATATATGCAGATTGCCCGCTCCCTGCGCACTGACTGAAGTGCTAGGCCAAGGCTTTGTGGTGTTTTTGAGCCTTGGCAAGCCTTTGTTGGTTTAGTTGGGTGATCACCACCTCACTCCCCACAATATGGGGACTTCAGGAGTGGTGATCGCTAAAAGATCAGTTTGGCCTGGATTGTACAGGGAAGGACAGCAGTGGGTGCCGGCACTGGGGAACCAGCTCAGGAAGCAAACAAATAAGACAGCTTTTGGCCGAATTCACGGGGAGGGAACATCTTCTGTTCTAGAGGCTGCAGTGAGCTAGCTGTTTATAGGGGAAATAGGACAAACATGGACAGAGCCTGGAGTTTGGTTGGGACCCAGGCGGGCAAGGTGCACCATGGGTGAAGAAGCCAAAGAGAGCTAGAGTCTGATTCCAGAAGCCAGGCTTGACCGTCGAGCCCTTCCCTGTGACCCTCTCACTTTGCGATCAGCAACAGAGGCCCAGAGAAGTCAGGCAAGTTACTCAAGCCCCTCCCCAGTTCGTGGCCAAGTTGGGACCAGAGTGGATTCCCCGCCTCCCTCTCAGGTGACATAATGCTGCTGCTCCATGAATGGGTTCATCTTCCGGGAAGCAATGGGGACGGCAGTGCCAGTGTCACAGTGCAGAGCCTCTGCGTCTGGGCGGCCAGCCCAGAGGAGCAGGAAGGCTGACAACAGCTCCGAACCTGGGACCTTGGGGGCCAGAGGCTGACCGAGTCTCTTTCTCTTCTCCATCACCAGGTACACCAAACCGCTCACCTTTGCTGACTGCATTAGTGATGAGCTGCCACTGGGATGGGAAGAGGCGTACGATCCACAGGTTGGAGATTACTTCATAGACCACAATACCAGTAAGTTCCTGGCTGTCCTCCCTCCCTTCCCCTCCGCCCATCCCTTGACCTCCTGCCCAGCCCCCATGTCTGGAAGAACTACCAGCAGGGGCTCGTGAAGCCAGATTGTGCTTGTTTCACATAGAGTTGGCTAGAGATGTCAATGTAGATATAGATAGATAATGTATGCTCATATATAAATAACAGTTCAGAAGAGTTTTAAATAGAATCCAAAACTCTGCCTCTCGCAACCCATCTCCCCGATTTTACAGAGTCAGCCCCGCTAGCCATTTCTTGTGTATCTTGTTTATGTGTGTATATGTATATATATATTTAAAAAAAAAACAACCCATATATTGATTTCTATGCATGCAACTTTTTCTCATAGAAGGTATATGTGTCCTTGTCATCAGCAGATTATTTTGGAGCAGCCAGTGTCCCCAGAGCAAGTTCCCAGCAGCGCTCACACATAGGTGTCTGTAATGGATGGGCTGAGCTATGTGCCTGTAGCCCGTCACACCAGTCAGCTCACGCTTGCTTTGGTATCTCTGGTCCGGGCTTCCTGATCCCAAATGAAGACTCCGAGTGCCTTTGTCTCTGGGACTTTGATGGAAGAATAGATTGAAGGGGGAGAAGCGTGTTGTCCGACAGGTGGAAGAACCCAGGTCGAGGTCCTTCGGCTGGGGAGCGCTGATGTGTACTTGGGCCTCATCCATTGTGCACCTTCTTGGCCAGGACTATTCCTGTCCTTGGAAATTTGTTGTCCATTAGTTCATGTGTAGAGAGGAAAGAGAAGTTTTCTGTCTCTCAGCCTTCTGAACTGGGGGATTCCTTTGGTCCTTTCAGACAAAAGGAGAATGGAATACGATGGCACGCGTTTGAAAACTGAGGTTAGGGCATCAGATCCTGGTAGCCCTTGTTTCCTGAGCAGGCGCTCTGTGCCATGTGCTGGGCGAGGCACTGGATGGGCATCATCTCATGCAGTCCTCCCAGGTCCCCTGTGGGATGCTAGGATGACTGCACGATTCTGTCATGTCTGACTCTTTGTGACCCCATGAACTGTAGTCCGCCAGGCTCCTCTGTCCATGAAATTCTTCAGGCAGGAATACCGGAGTGAGTAGTCACTCCCTTCTCCAGGGGATCTTCCCGACCCAGAGATTGAATCCACAACTCCTGCTTTGCAAGTGGATTCTTGACCACTGACACCACCTGGGAAGTCCTAGGATGATTAACCCTGTCTCAAACTGGGAGTGAGAGGTAGAAATTGACTGCTCAACACTCAGAGCCCAAACGTAGCAGAGTGGGATTTGAACTTGTGCTGGAAGTGGAGTTGGGCTTCTCCGTCCACTTCTTCCTCTGAATTTCAGTAACACCCAGTCAAACCTCCTCTGCGCCCCCCACTGTTCTGTGCTATAATCATTTACTTGTCAGGGCAAGTTCTCCAGACCTTTGCCTGGCAGGGTCCCTACTAGGTGTGCCCTTGACCTTTGCTCCCTAGAAAGGGGCATACATGCATGAATGCATGACTGCCAGGGAGAACGAGCAGACTGTTGTTGGCACCAAAGCATAGACGAGTTTCTGAGAGACAGCTAATGGCATTAATTGCATTGTTGGGGGTAGCAGAGGTTTTTATTAGCACTCATGATTGCGTAGTGGATAATGAGAAGTAAATCTGCCTAATTGAGTGCGTATGGGGAGGGAAGTTAATGCTTGGAGGGCTGCATGGTGTGTTGGGTTAAACACTGATGTACAGGAGCCCTAATCAGTCCTTTCCTATCTATAATTGCTGAGTGAATCCCCCTCATTAAAATCCAATGGCAGGAGTGGCATTTTTCAGGTGCTGCTGGGAGTTGTTGGAGAGATGGAAAGCGTGTCTTGCAGTGGCAGAGTTTGTCCTTGAGGGGATGGCAGCACTCTTGGCAGGGTGTATAGAGAGGTGAGTCACTGCGAACCACAGGAGGAAGAATTCTCTCTGGTCGTTTTACCAGCTATCAGGCTCCTTGGTTTCTTTTGGCTGGAAGGCGCTCTCATTGGACAGAAGGTACCACTTCTGAGGATGGAGCCAGTGATACAAATGGCAGTCTACTTGTGAGCATCGAGGCCCAAGCGTTCAGAGCCGTGGGCTCAGACCAATCCTCTGCGTGTGACTGAAATTACTGTTAAGCATTACAGAACAATAGAGCTGAACAACAAATTCAGTCTACCATCAAGCATTCATTCATTCAGTCAATATTTATTGACCTCCTGCAGTGTTCTAGGCACAGTCCTGGGAGCATGGAACACATGAGAGTACAAGATAGCAATGAGCCTTGCCTTCGTAGAGCTTTCATTTTGGCAGAAGAAACAGATGATAAACAAAATAAGTAAGCCATTTGTGTAGTGTATTTTAAAATTATCAGTGTTCTGAGAGAAGGGGGAAGCAGAGGGTGGGGCTGATCTGTGCTGGTGCATTTGTGGGTGGCAGGGGAGGGACAGTATTGAGAAAATGTAATCTAAGCTAAGACGTGAAGGAGGTGGGAGAGTGTTTCAAGTAGAGGGGGTTGATCCAGCAAAAACTTCATTGTGTGAGCACATTTTTCTTGCTCGAGGAATGGCGAGGAGGCAGGTGTATGTAGAGCAGAATTTGTAAGGAAGCGGGAGGAGGGCGTCAGGCCAGGGGCTGGCTGGGCATGGATGGGGCAGTGGTCCGCCTGAAGGGCTCAGGGTTTTATTCCATGAGATGAGAGCCATTGGAGAATTTTAAGGAGATAAAATGATCTGTTTTATGTCTTAAGAGGGTCATTCTGAATGATTTGTTTCAAAAAGACCTTAATGCAACAAGGATGGAAGCAGGGAGACTTGTGGAAGAAGATTGCAGTTGTCCAGGTGACAAAGGACAGTGCCCCAGGCTGAGGCTGTCTGGTGCGCGTAGTTTCAGGTGGCCTGAGGCTGGAGGTGTTCTCCAGACAGAGCCCACAAGGCTTCTTGACAGATTGCGTGCGGAGTATGGAAGACAGAGGAATGAATGAGCCTGTCTGGGCCTGAGCAGTTGACAGGATGGAGTTGCTATCTACTGGATGCTTAGGAAGGAAGAAGATGGGTTTGCTGGAACGGGTCACGTCTTCCATGCCCATCACACATCTGAGAGAAGAGGTTGCTGTCGGTCAGTTTGATGCAAGAATCCAGTGTTTGAGAAAGAGCTCTAGGCTGAAGGTATGCATTAGGGAGCTGTCGACATAGAGAGAATATTTATTTATTGAATATTTATTTGTTTGGCTATGCCAGGTCTTAGTTGCAGGATGCAGGATGCAGGATGTTTTTTTTTTTTTTTTTTCTTCCATAGTTTTATTTATTCATGTTTGGCTGTGCTTGGTCTTCATTGCTGCACAGGCTTCCTCTAGTTGTGGTGAGCAGGGGTTACTCTCTCGTTGTGGTGCTTGGGCTTTTCAATGTGGTGGCTGCTCTCTGGGTGCAGAGCACAGGCTCTAAGGCCCACAGGCTTCAGTAGTTGGGGCACATGGGCTCAGTAGTCCCAGCTCCTGGGCTCTCAGGCTTAGTGGCTCCACGGCATGTCGGATCCTCCTGGATCAGGGTTTGAGCCTGTGTCTCCTGCATTGGCCAGCAGATTCTTTACCCCTGAGCCACCAGGGAAGCCCCAGCATGCAGGATCTTTAGTTGTGGCTTATGAGCTCTTAGTTGTGGGGTCTGTTCTCTGATGAGGGATTGAACCCGGGCCCCTGCATTGGGATCATGGAGCCTTAGCCACTGGACACCAGGGAAGTCCCTAGAGAGTATTTAAAGACATGAAGCTGGATGAGATCACCAAAGGAAAAAGTCAAGACAGAAGAAAAGGACCAAACAGTGAGCCGTGGGGTCCTCAGACAGGGGAGGGTACAGAGAAGAGGGAAAACCAGTCAGGATTCTGGAGAGTGATCAGGAAAGTGGAAGGAACAGGAGAGTATCTTGACAGTCCCCTGAAGGAAGCCTACCAAGGAGAAGAGGTGTCAGCCCCGCCAGATGCCTCTAACAGATTGAGAACAAAGAGGAGGAGAATCGACCGATAGACTTAGCAACCCAGGTGACACTGGTGACCCTGACTTTGGAGACTGCTTTGGACAAGGGCTGGGATCCAAGCCCAAGTGACTCTAAACGAAAATGGAGGAGAGGAATTGGAAATGGTAAGTGTTAGACAACTCTTAACAAAATGTAACCTCCCTTCATTTTTCATTTGTCATATTCAGTATTCCCACAGCATAGTTAGATGGTTTTAATCAATGATCACATTGTGTGTTGTTTTCTCTTTATACTATGTCATGAGTATTTGAGAGATGCTACATAGTCTTCATATTTGCCCTTTTTTATGTATCAAATAGATGCATCAAGACATTCTGATACATAAAATGAGCATACTATATATACCGTCTACAGCTGACCTTGGGGTTCGTTCCGTGTAAAGATCGTGTCAGTCTGTCTTACCATAAGCAATGAGGGTACTGTTTTCCTCATACCTTGGTCAGTGTGAGGCTGGTTTCACTGTTCTTTTTGATACTTCCCTCACAGGTTTAAAGTGTTACTACATTGTTTCGTTTGCATTCCTTCGCATAGCAACAAGGTTGGATGTTCTCCAGATGTTCAGCTGTTTTTAAGACAATTGTTCAAGCCCTTGGAGAACTCAGCAGTGTTAGTCACATGGGTGCAGAAAACAAGCGTGTGGTGGGTAGCCATGGTGGGGTGAGGAATGTGTGAAGTCAGTGAACGTGTGAGCTGTGTTTGTAGGTAGAGATTTGGAGCCTGGGGGAGGATGGAGAACTGGGTATCAGCCGTCGTTGCACTCAGTCAGCTAGATGTTTGTTGATAGCTGCCTTTTGGGGAAAGGGGAAATGAGAGGAAAGGGGATGGAGGGATGATGGTGTAGGTAGCTGAGTTTGCAACATGTTGAATGTCTAAACTATGTCCATAGTTAGCTTTAATAAAAACCGGAACTCAAAAATAGTTGACCAAGGACTTCCCTGGTGGTCCAGTGGCTGGGCAATCGGCCTTGCAATGCAGGGCACGTGGGTTCAATCCCTGGTCAGGAAATTGGGATCTTGCATGCTGTGGAGCAACTAAGCCCTTGTGCTGCAACTGCTGAGCCCTCGTGCCACAAGTAGAGACTCCGTGCCCCCGCGTGATCCTCGTCAGACCCAACACAGCCAAAGAAACAAGTGAATAAACTAATATTGCCCAGCTGTAAAGTTGTCTGTTCTGGTAAGATGGAAGCTAAGGAAGGGGAGTGAGCACCATAGGCACTGGGCTTGGGAGGATCGCCTCAGAGTGTGACTTGTGCAGGCCAGACAGTAGTCCCCACAGCTCCTCACAGCCACCCAGGGAGCTGTGGAAAAGCCCTCGGGCCAGGGGACAGTCTTCTCGACAGTGACTTCAGTTGGTGTGTACAGTATTCCCACAGCATATTAAGGTTTCTACAGTTGTTTCTCTTATACTATGTCATGAGTATTTGAGAGATGCTACATAGTCTTCATATTTGCCCTTTTTTATGTATCAAATAGATGCATCAAGACATTCTGATACATAAAATGAGCATACTATATATACCGTCTACAGCTGACCTTGGGGTTCGTTCCGTGTAAAGATCGTGTCAGTCTGTCTTACCATAAGCAATGAGGGTACTGTTTTCCTCATACCTTGGTCAGTGTGAGGCTGGTTTCACTGTTCTTTTTGATACTTCCCTCACAGGTTTAAAGTGTTACTACATTGTTTCGTTTGCATTCCTTCGCATAGCAACAAGGTTGGATGTTCTCCAGATGTTCAGCTGTTTTTAAGACAATTGTTCAAGCCCTTGGAGAACTCAGCAGTGTTAGTCACATGGGTGCAGAAAACAAGCGTGTGGTGGGTAGCCATGGTGGGGTGAGGAATGTGTGAAGTCAGTGAACGTGTGAGCTGTGTTTGTAGGTAGAGATTTGGAGCCTGGGGGAGGATGGAGAACTGGGTATCAGCCGTCGTTGCACTCAGTCAGCTAGATGTTTGTTGATAGCTGCCTTTTGGGGAAAGGGGAAATGAGAGGAAAGGGGATGGAGGGATGATGGTGTAGGTAGCTGAGTTTGCAACATGTTGAATGTCTAAACTATGTCCATAGTTAGCTTTAATAAAAACCGGAACTCAAAAATAGTTGACCAAGGACTTCCCTGGTGGTCCAGTGGCTGGGCAATCGGCCTTGCAATGCAGGGCACGTGGGTTCAATCCCTGGTCAGGAAATTGGGATCTTGCATGCTGTGGAGCAACTAAGCCCTTGTGCTGCAACTGCTGAGCCCTCGTGCCACAAGTAGAGACTCCGTGCCCCCGCGTGATCCTCGTCAGACCCAACACAGCCAAAGAAACAAGTGAATAAACTAATATTGCCCAGCTGTAAAGTTGTCTGTTCTGGTAAGATGGAAGCTAAGGAAGGGGAGTGAGCACCATAGGCACTGGGCTTGGGAGGATCGCCTCAGAGTGTGACTTGTGCAGGCCAGACAGTAGTCCCCACAGCTCCTCACAGCCACCCAGGGAGCTGTGGAAAAGCCCTCGGGCCAGGGGACAGTCTTCTCGACAGTGACTAGTTCAGTTGGTGTGTACATGGAAAAAATGCATCTCCACTTCTACCCTTGCCTCACCCTGCATGTAAACATAAATTCAGAATAGACCACAGACATAAGCATACAGCCTGAGAGTAGAAAGCATTGAGAAGAAGACTTAAGAGAAAAGCTGCAAGATTTTGAGAAAGGCAAAAGTTTTTTGGACAAGACACAAAAAACACTAACCATAAAAGGAAAAACTAAAAGATAAATTGGGTTTCATTGATTTAAAACCTGTGTTCTTCAAAAGACCATAAAGAAACTGAAAGGGTCAGCTATATGTAAGAAGAAAGCAGCTGCCACACACATATCTGACAGTTGACCCGAGAATACAGAAAGAACTCTGACACCTTCATAGTAAGAAGCCCAAGAACCCAATGAAAAGCAAGAGCAAAAAATTTAAATAGACACTTTATTAAAGCAGACAGACAGATAGCCAATCAAACACAAAAAAATACACTGTACAAAATCAGTTGTTAGGGAAACAAGAATTAAAACTCCAACTAGATTCCACTGTACGCCCACTACAGTGCACTTGGTGAGGACGTGGAAGAACTAGAACTCTAATTCTCTACTGCTGAAGATATAGGATAGAGCAACCATTTTGGAGAACAGTTTTGTAGTTTCTTATAGAATTCAGCATATGATTAACATACAGGCCAACAACTCTATCCTTTGGTTGTTTTACCTTAGTGTAATGCAAACATTGCAAAGACTTGTGCATGCGTGTTCATTACAGCCTTATTCATAATAATCACAGCCAACAACCCAAAGGTTTATCAAAAGTGAGTTATGCTGTATTCATACCATAAAGATTATTCAGCACTAACAAAAACATGGACAACCGATACAACATAAATGAGTCTCACAAGCTTTGTGCCAAGTGAAGGAAATGAGATACAAGAGCACACACTGCCTGATGCCTTTGCCTTGAAGTTCTAAACCAGAGCAGGAAGGAGGAAGGGGTGGCAGTGACTGACCGGAAAAGAGTACAGGACTGTCGGGTAAAGGGGCCATTTACACACTGGTAACAAGTGGCGTTTATGGTGTATGCTTTTGTCCAAACGTGTCTAACTCCACTCTTTTTTTCTCTCCCTAATATTCATGTATTTATTTAGCTTTGCTGGGTCTTAGTTGTAGCAGGCGGGATCTAGTTCCGTGACCAGGGATCGAACCTGGGCCTCCTGCATTGGGAGCGCAGAGTCTTAGCCACTGGACCACAGGGAAGTCCCTTCCTCTACTCTTTAAATGGATGTACTCCATTGTTTTGAAATTACGCCTTAATCAAGGTGATTTAGACCATGTATTAATGCCCATTTAATACTGCATACCTGTTAAAGAGAAATAAATCTCTGGGGTAACTTCCAGTGTGACTAAACTGAGACCAGGATTCTGGCATGGGGTTGTGTGTTGTCTGTATACCCATCCATCCTTGTTGGTTTGTCCAACAGAAGAAAGCCAATATCACCAATCATGGTAGCCAAGCCAGCCTTCAGTTAAGGCTCTTATGTACTTTTATATTCCAAGGAGTGTGGCCTCCAAAGGAGAGTGCCCTCTCTAAGCCCCAAGCACCATCCAGGGCAGACCCCAGGTGCTTGTCGGGCGTCCACTGTTTCAGGCAGCCCTCTGGCAGGATTCCACCTGGAGCTCGCGTTGTGCCTGCCACCCTTTTCTGCCAGCTGATCGCTCAGCCCACCTGTGCTGTCACCTCGGAGACACCAGGTCTCACCTTGGTGGCACAATTGGCATCTTTCCCACCTGATTTAATTTGGGATTTGAACATTCAGATTTTAAAAATTCCCTGTGCATGCGTGTTCATTACAGCCTTATTCATAATAATCACAGCCAACAACCCAAAGGTTTATCAAAAGTGAGTTATGCTGTATTCATACCATAAAGATTATTCAGCACTAACAAAAACATGGACAACCGATACAACATAAATGAGTCTCACAAGCTTTGTGCCAAGTGAAGGAAATGAGATACAAGAGCACACACTGCCTGATGCCTTTGCCTTGAAGTTCTAAACCAGAGCAGGAAGGAGGAAGGGGTGGCAGTGACTGACCGGAAAAGAGTACAGGACTGTCGGGTAAAGGGGCCATTTACACACTGGTAACAAGTGGCGTTTATGGTGTATGCTTTTGTCCAAACGTGTCTAACTCCACTCTTTTTTTCTCTCCCTAATATTCATGTATTTATTTAGCTTTGCTGGGTCTTAGTTGTAGCAGGCGGGATCTAGTTCCGTGACCAGGGATCGAACCTGGGCCTCCTGCATTGGGAGCGCAGAGTCTTAGCCACTGGACCACAGGGAAGTCCCTTCCTCTACTCTTTAAATGGATGTACTCCATTGTTTTGAAATTACGCCTTAATCAAGGTGATTTAGACCATGTATTAATGCCCATTTAATACTGCATACCTGTTAAAGAGAAATAAATCTCTGGGGTAACTTCCAGTGTGACTAAACTGAGACCAGGATTCTGGCATGGGGTTGTGTGTTGTCTGTATACCCATCCATCCTTGTTGGTTTGTCCAACAGAAGAAAGCCAATATCACCAATCATGGTAGCCAAGCCAGCCTTCAGTTAAGGCTCTTATGTACTTTTATATTCCAAGGAGTGTGGCCTCCAAAGGGAGAGTGCCCCTCTCTAAGCCCCAAGCACCATCCAGGGCAGACCCCAGGTGCTTGTCGGGCGTCCACTGTTTCAGGCAGCCCTCTGGCAGGGGATTCCACCTGGAGCTCCGCGTTGTGCCTGCCACCCTTTTCTGCCAGCTGATCGCTCAGCCCACCTGTGCTGTCACCTCGGAGACACCAGGTCTCACCTTGGTGGCACATTGGCATTATTTGGGGAGCTTGGCAGATCAGCACTGCATCTTTCCCACCTGATTTAATGGGTCCAGAGGTGGGATTTGAACATTCAGATTTTTAAAAATTTTCCCCAGAAGATGCTACTGTGCAAACAGGGATTCCCGGCCATTGGCCGCACAAGTCTGTACCCAAGTCTGGGCCCTACTCTTAAAAATTCTGATGAAAGAATTCTGGGGACAGGGTTCAGGGTTTTGTTCCTGTTTTTTTTTG
The DNA here is from genome assembly GCA_022376925.1 of Tragulus kanchil. NCBI lineage: Eukaryota > Metazoa > Chordata > Mammalia > Artiodactyla > Tragulidae > Tragulus > Tragulus kanchil. The sequence continues at coordinate 29,897,771 of JAIOJX010000004.1, forward strand.
CAGGAGGGTGGATTGGGGAGGGAGAGGGGCGGGTTGGGGAGGGAGAGGGGCGGGCGGGCCACTTCTATTGGACTTTCATTTATTTATTTTCATCCATCTTTGTTCTTTGGCCCGTGTGGGCCTCCCATCGCAATGGGCTCTCTTGTCGCAGAGCACCGGCTCTGGGCGCACGCGCTCCAGAGCTCCGGCTCGGCAATTGGACACATCGGTCCAGCCGCTCCGCGGCACGTGGGATCTTCCCAGGCCAGGGGTCGAACCAGCGCCCCCTGCACTGCAGGGCGGTGTCTTTACCTACTGGACCACCAGGGAAGCCCTTGTTCCTGTTTTTTAAAATTCCTCAGCTAATTCTGTTCTGCTGCCAGGACTCAAAGTACTGGGTGAAGCACCCACTTTGGGGGCTGGGGAAGCAATTTTGTGGAGAAGCTAGAGGTGGGGGCAGGCACTCTAATAAGGCTGTTGGTGAGAATAAAAATTGGTGGAATCTTTGAGAAAGATAATTTTGTAGATGTCCACTGTAATTTTAAATGTGTATACCCACTGATCCAGTAGTTCTTGTTTTCAGAAATCTATGCTACGGAATTAATAGCACATGTCCATAGCAATCAGTTTTTAGAATCCTCACTGCTGCATTGGTTGTGGTAGCAAAAGAACTGAAAACAATCCAGGTGTTTCCCGGTGGTGTTCTGAAAGACCGCTCATGCCCTGTCACAAATAAATCCTAGTCCTGTACTGTGGAATACTACACACCCATTTAAAGGATCAAAATAAGTAAAAAATAAAAATGAATAAATAAAAACAGTGATAAAAGTAAAAAGTAATACATTAAAAATGGAGCTAAATCTTTATTTCTCTGCAAGGAGAAATCAACATAACATGTCATTTGGAGATGAAAGCAAATTGCAGACCAATATATATGACATGGGCCACTTTACATTAAAGATAAATGTGGGGCTTCCCTGCTGGTACAGTGAATAAGAATTCACCTACCGGTGCAGAGGACATGGGTTCAGTCCCTGGTCCAGGAAGATTCCATATGCTATGGCACAACTAAGCACGTGCGCCACAACTACTGAGCCCAAGTGCTGCAACTACTGAAGCCTATGTGCCTAGAGCCTATGTTCTGCAACAAGAAAAGCCACCATAATGAAGAGTAGCCCCTACTCACCAAAGCTAAAGGAAGCCTGCTCAAAGTAACAAAGACCCGGTGCAGTCAAAAAAATTGTTTTTTCTTAAATAAATAAATTTGTGTGTACAAAACTCTGTAAAAATTTAAAATATATATATTTTTTAAAATTTGTGTGTACAAATACATAATGCATATAGTCAGAGGGCAATATCTGTGAATGTGTGAGACTCCTAATGGCAATCACCTATAGAATGTAGAGTTGGAGAGATGGAAACTCATTACTTATCTTTTAGTATTTTTCCCCCCAAAATGTAAATTTTTTTACATTCCAGACTTTAGGAAAGCTTCTCCAGCCTGGGTGTGACAGGCCAAGTTCCTTTCCTGTGGCCTGTGTCAACTGGAATTGTGGACTGGCCCCTGAGGGGACCCAGGAGTCCCTGATCCTGTGGATGGGAGGTGGGGCTCCACAGTCCTTCAGCCTAGTTTTTATAAATTCTCTTCTATCCACCTTTTTTTTCTTTTTCCTTTTCTTCTTTTGCAAGTGTTCGTCTTTTTCACTTGGTTGAAGAGATACAAAGCTTTCCTTGTGGGAAACAATTTTGTGGCTCCTGCCAGCCCTCTTCACACCTTGTTTTGCTTCCCAGAAAAGGGGACGAGGAGAGCTGGTAGAACTGCTCTTCACAGATAATGCAAACACTGGTGTCAGTGAATAGTTTGGACTCTACTCTCACCGTCATCTGTTTCCTTTACCTGGGTGTAAGTGCTCTGCAGCTTCCTGGGAAGCCGTGAGGCAGGGCCCCCTGTCCCCTTTAATAATTAGAAAAGTAGGCTCAGAAGGATTCAGCTGCCTGCCCATTGTAGCACAGTCATCACTGGCAGGCGTGAGGATGTGGCCCTGCCACCTCTGCAGTCATGCCCTCTGTCTTGCCTTTCTTTCATTAAAAATGCTCATTCAGGAGGATTGAGAGCCAAACGTAAGTCCCTTTTTTAATCTAGAAAAATGGTACTGGTCAACCTATTTACAGGATAAGAATGTAGACATGGAGAACGAATTTGTGGACACAGCGAGGAGAGGAAGGGGTGAGACAGATTGAAAGACTGGCATTGACATATTATACTACAGAATATAAAATAGAGAGCTATGGAAAGCCGCTGTACAGCACAAGGAGCTCAGCTCGGTGCTCTGTGATGACCTAGAGGGGTGGGATGGCAGGGGCTCAGTGGGGGAGGCCCAAGAGGGAGCAGCTCTGTGTATACATATAGCTGATTTATAATGTACAGCAGAAACTAACAACAGTATAAAGCAACTATACTCCAATTAAAAACAATAAATTAAAAATATATTTTCAGGCCAAAGAACAAAGATGAATGAAAAATAAATAAATAAAAGACCAATAAAAGTGACCAAAAAAATAATAATAAATTTTCAAAAATCTTCTTGTTTTTATAGACCAGTAATCAGTTCAGAATTAGTAAAGTTATTTGGGCTAAGCAAAACTTATCTGAGCCATCATCAATCAACTGAAAATAAATAGTAAAAAACCCTCCAGTTATATAATGAAAAAGTCACAGTGACACAATATACAAGAAATACAGTCAATACCACCATAATAATTTCGTAAGTTACTAGACAAGTTTTAATTTTGTAATGAAAAAGTAATGAAACAATAAACAAAATCACGGAGATACAAAGCTTTCCTTGTGGAAACAATTTTGTGGCTCCTGCCAGCCCTCTTCACACCTTGTTTTGCTTCCCAGAAAGGGGACGAGGAGAGCTGGTAGAACTGCTCTTCACAGATAATGCAAACACTGGTGTCAGTGAATAGTTTGGACTCTACTCTCACCGTCATCTGTTTCCTTTACCTGGGTGTAAGTGCTCTGCAGCTTCCTGGGAAGCCGTGAGGCAGGGCCCCCTGTCCCCTTTAATAATTAGAAAAGTAGGCTCAGAAGGATTCAGCTGCCTGCCCATTGTAGCACAGTCATCACTGGCAGGCGTGAGGATGTGGCCCTGCCACCTCTGCAGTCATGCCCTCTGTCTTGCCTTTCTTTCATTAAAAATGCTCATTCAGGAGGATTGAGAGCCAAACGTAAGTCCCTTTTTTAATCTAGAAAAATGGTACTGGTCAACCTATTTACAGGATAAGAATGTAGACATGGAGAACGAATTTGTGGACACAGCGAGGAGAGGAAGGGGTGAGACAGATTGAAAGACTGGCATTGACATATTATACTACAGAATATAAAATAGAGAGCTATGGAAAGCCGCTGTACAGCACAAGGAGCTCAGCTCGGTGCTCTGTGATGACCTAGAGGGGTGGGATGGCAGGGGCTCAGTGGGGGAGGCCCAAGAGGGAGCAGCTCTGTGTATACATATAGCTGATTTATAATGTACAGCAGAAACTAACAACAGTATAAAGCAACTATACCCCAAATTTAAAAAACAATAAATTAAAAATATATTTTCAGGCCAAAGAACAAAGATGAATGAAAAATAAATAAATAAAAGACCAATAAAAGTGACCAAAAAAATAATAATAAATTTTCAAAAATCTTCTTGTTTTTATAGACCAGTAATCAGTTCAGAATTAGTAAAGTTATTTGGGCTAAGCAAAACTTATCTGAGCCATCATCAATCAACTGAAAATAAATAGTAAAAAACCCTCCAGTTATATAATGAAAAAGTCACAGTGACACAATATACAAGAAATACAGTCAATACCACCATAATAATTTCGTAAGTTACTAGACTTATAGTGATGATCATTTCATAATGTATGTAAATGTCAAATTATTCTGGAGTATACCTGAAACTAATTTTTAAAAAAGCAAAATAAATTTGGTAAAACAAAACAAAACAAAAACTTATCTGAAGGCTGGATTTGCCATATGGCTGTGATTATATAATTCCTGATACGTCAGTCGCCGCTTACCTCACCTTCCAGCTGGGAAATGACCGAGGAACTGGCAGTGGATGGGTGTTGATTCTTTGACATTGCTTTGATCTCATCCACATCTGCTCAACTGCCACCTACTTTTTAAAAAAACATTTTTTGTCTTTTGATATTTTTCCAAATTATCACTGTACACATTTATTGTACACAGTAGTTAAAAAAAAAAAAAGGATGAAGAAAAAGCATCCTACCACCAAGGCATATCTATTGTTGATAATTTGCTATTTCCTGCTAATCTCTTTGAGAAGGTACATGTATACTTTGATCCATACCAAATTATTCATACAGTTTTGTTTCCAGTTGTTACTGTTTAGTTGATAAGTTGTCTCCAACTCTGTTGTGACCCCAATACTTTCACCCATTTTCTTTCAACCACCTTTCTGTTTTTTCTAAAAAATTTCTTCAAAGACATTATTTTTAATGTCTGAGTGTATTATATAAATAGAGCATACTTATTTGAGAAGTTATTTCTTGTGTACTCTTGAGTAAGTCACTTAGTCCCTTTATGTCTCAGTTTTCTCTTTTGTTTAATGAGGGTAATAAAAGAATTTTCTCTATAGGGTTAATATCAGGATCAGAGAAGAAAATAGATATAAAGTAAATAAAACAGTGCTTGGCATAGAGTAAACATTAAATTAGGGCTTCTTGATGAGGAGGATGATTTTATCCAATGTGTCTTTGGCTGAATTTATTACTTTTTATAATAAATTACTATGGGAGGAATCATGGGATGGAGGATATTAACATTTTAAGGCTCTTGATTTTCATAGTCAGATAGCTCTTTAGTGAGGCTGTTCTCACTTACATTTCCGACATGGTATTTCTACACAGCCTCTGAAAATCAGTTATTTTATTTTCCTTTACTCTTTGCCACAGTGTATGACCTTCAGTTTCTATAATATCATCAAGCCTCTCTGTCTTAGAGTAGAATGCCTATCTGGTCCTTCTGGCTTGTATTGCCCTTCTGGTCCTTCTCAGATTGAATACACATTTGGAAATTGATCCTGGTTTTTTGTGTGTTTTTGTTTGCTTAATCCAAAGAGTCTTAGTTAGTCAAGAAGGAAGTTTAACCCATTTACGTTTACTGTAATTTTCTATTAATGATTTATTTCCTATTTATTATCTATATCTATTTACTATTCTACAGGCCACCAGCTCAACAGACTTTTCTGAGGGACTAACCCAGGGCCTTTGGGGTCTGTTTCAGAAACCACTCAGATTGAGGACCCCCGGGTACAATGGCGGCAGGCACAGGAGCACATGCTGAAGGATTACCTGGTGGTGGCCCAGGAAGCCCTGAGTGCACAAAGGAGATCTACCAGGTGAAGCAGCAGCGCTTGGAGCTCGCACAGCAGGAGTATCAGCAGCTAAAGCCGTCTGGGAGCACAAGCTGGGCTCCCAGGTCAGCTGTGAGTACCTCCACTTATATCAAATATCATACAGTTTTTCGAGTTAAAGTTGTCTCCAACTCTGTTGTGACCCCAATACTTTCACCCATTTTCTTTCAACCACCTTTCTGTTTTTTCTAAAAAATTTCTTCAAAGACATTATTTTTAATGTCTGAGTGTATTATATAAATAGAGCATACTTATTTGAGAAGTTATTTCTTGTGTACTCTTGAGTAAGTCACTTAGTCCCTTTATGTCTCAGTTTTCTCTTTTGTTTAATGAGGGTAATAAAAGAATTTTCTCTATAGGGTTAATATCAGGATCAGAGAAGAAAATAGATATAAAGTAAATAAAACAGTGCTTGGCATAGAGTAAACATTAAATTAGGGCTTCTTGATGAGGAGGATGATTTTATCCAATGTGTCTTTGGCTGAATTTATTACTTTTTATAATAAATTACTATGGGAGGAATCATGGGATGGAGGATATTAACATTTTAAGGCTCTTGATTTTCATAGTCAGATAGCTCTTTAGTGAGGCTGTTCTCACTTACATTTCCGACATGGTATTTCTACACAGCCTCTGAAAATCAGTTATTTTATTTTCCTTTACTCTTTGCCACAGTGTATGACCTTCAGTTTCTATAATATCATCAAGCCTCTCTGTCTTAGAGTAGAATGCCTATCTGGTCCTTCTGGCTTGTATTGCCCTTCTGGTCCTTCTCAGATTGAATACACATTTGGAAATTGATCCTGGTTTTTTGTGTGTTTTTGTTTGCTTAATCCAAAGAGTCTTAGTTAGTCAAGAAGGAAGTTTAACCCATTTACGTTTACTGTAATTTTCTATTAATGATTTATTTCCTATTTATTATCTATATCTATTTACTATTCTACAGGCCACCAGCTCAACAGACTTTTCTGAGGGACTAACCCAGGGCCTTTGGGGTCTGTTTCAGAAACCACTCAGATTGAGGACCCCCGGGTACAATGGCGGCAGGCACAGGAGCACATGCTGAAGGATTACCTGGTGGTGGCCCAGGAAGCCCTGAGTGCACAAAAGGAGATCTACCAGGTGAAGCAGCAGCGCTTGGAGCTCGCACAGCAGGAGTATCAGCAGCTACACGCCGTCTGGGAGCACAAGCTGGGCTCCCAGGTCAGCTGTGAGTACCTCCCACTCCCCGCCCCCCCACACCAGTGTGACTACAGGGAGGAGGACATGGCCACACTGAGTCCCGTGTGCACTGCCCCCGCCCCAGTGCTTCTCAGAGCTACTTGGGTTCTTTCCTCTCCACTCTTTGTGCAAACCACCACCCTTCTCCTGCTCCTACTTGTGCTCAGCTGTGATTCGTCTGCCGTTTTCATTCCATTTCCTTTCATTCATTTGTTGTCTCAGAAGGCCAGCTGAGTTACCTGCCTCTTTATTTAAAGCCTTTTCGTGGCTGGCGGGTGCATCTGGGAGTTCTTTGTTAAGGTATAGAATTTCCGTTTGGAAAGATGAAAACATTCTGGAGGTGAGTGATGGTGATGGCTGCCCAATACTGTCAATGAATATAAGGCCTCTGAACTGTGTATGTTGAAATGGTTAAGGTGGTAAATTTTATGCTACGTATGTCTTTTCACATCACTCTTTCCATGGCCCACACAGCCCCGTGTGATCAGAGCCCTGCCAGCCACGCCCAGCTCCTCTCGTGCTCCCATTTGCTAGGCTCCAGATACCCTACCTTCACCCCTTCTGCAGCCCTGACCTGCTCTGCACCCTTCCAAGGTGCAGCGGCTTCTGGCAGGGCTTCTGTCCTTGCTGCTGCCCTGCCTAGAAAGCTTTCCTCTTTTTTTTTTTTTTTTTTTAAAGATTTATTTATTTATTTTATTTTGGGTGGGGGTCGGGTTGGGGAGGGAGGGGAGCGGGCGGGCCACTTCTATTGGTCTTTTATTTCTCTATTTTCATCCGTCTTTGTTCTTTAGCTCCTGTGGGCCTCCCATTGCGGTGGCCTCTGTTGTCACAGAGCACCGGCTCTGGGCGCATGCGCTCTAGAGCTCCGGCTCGGTGATTGGACACATCGGTCCAGCAGCTCCATGGCACGTGGGATCTTCCCAGGCCGGGGATTGAACCGGCGCCCCTTGCACTGCAAGGCAGTGTCCTTACCCACTGGACCACCAGGGAAGCCCCGAAAGCTTTCCTCTTGATCCGTTTGCACAGCTGGCTCCTTCCCACCCTTCCCGTCCTCTCCTCAGAGAGGCTTGCTTCTGATACTCCATCCTCAGATGCCCTTCCCCATCGTTAGCCTCTGTGATGGCTGTTTATTTTGTTCATAGCGCCATCACAGTACATCTGCTTATGCACCTGTTGGTATTTCCTCATGGAGGAAACTTTGTGTTTCCCTGCTTCACCCTCCTGTCTGCAGGAGGAGAACAGGCACTCCAGCCCTTCATTCTCAGTGCAGGGAAACGCCGGACGGGTAACTGTCAAGGATCCCAATGACCTTTTCTGATGTTTTGAGGGTTGTTTTTTTTTTTTTTTATAAGTATTTTCAGTGTACTTGCTAAATGGTCACCTCTGAATATGTTATTTCAGTTAATTTTTGTAACAGTTCAGTTGTTGTTGTTGTTGTTGTTGTTCAGTTGCTCCATCACGTCTGACTCTTTGTGACCCCATGGACTGCAGCTAGCTAGGTTTCCATGTCCTTCACCATCTCCTGGAGTTGGCTCAAACTCACGTCCATTGAGCTGATGATGCCATCCAACTATCTCATCCTCTCTCACCCCCTTCTCCTCCTGCCCTCGATCTTTTCCATTGAGTCAGCTCTTTCCATCAAATGGCCAAAGCACTGGAGCTTCAGCTTCAACATCAGTCCTTCCAATGAATAGTCAGGGTTGATTGCCTTTAGGATTGACTGGTTTGACCTCTTTGCTGTCCAGGGGACTCTCAAAAGAGTCTTCTGCAGCACCACAGTTCAAAAACATCCATTCTATGGCACTCAGTTTTCTTTATGGTCTATCTCTCACATCCCCACGTTGACTACTGGAAAAAACCCTAGCTTTGACTAGACGAACCTTTGTTGTTCTGTGAGGAAGCACAATTAACATCTTCCTGTAACAGATAGATAATCTGCAGCTTAGAAAAGACCAGTAGCATACCCAGAGTTTTACAGCTTGTGAGAGGCAGTAAGTTGCCAGCACAGAGTGGGCCACAGGCCAGCATTAAGCCATGGTGTCAGGGTCTTCGTGCCTTGACTGGGTCATCCAACGCTCCCCCTGTGTGAAGCCCCTACTTCGAGAAGTTTGTGCTGGGAGGACGATAGTGAGTACGTTGTTCAGTGTTCCAGCCTTGTGCTTTTCCTTGGCAACTCAGGAAAAATCCCAGAACCTCAGATTATAGAAAAGAAGTTTATTACACTCATTAGCTGTTTCTAGGTCAAATAATGTCCTAGAGACCATCATGAGGATTTTAGCACTTAATCTGCTTACCTTTTCCTGGGTTTTGCTGCAGGAGGAGAACAGGCACTCAGCCCTTCATTCTCAGTGCAGGGAAACGCCGGACGGGTAACTGTCAAGGATCCCAATGACCTTTTCTGATGTTTTGAGGGTTGTTTTTTTTTTTTTTTATAAGTATTTTCAGTGTACTTGCTAAATGGTCACCTCTGAATATGTTATTTCAGTTAATTTTTGTAACAGTTCAGTTGTTGTTGTTGTTGTTGTTGTTCAGTTGCTCCATCACGTCTGACTCTTTGTGACCCCATGGACTGCAGCTAGCTAGGTTTCCATGTCCTTCACCATCTCCTGGAGTTGGCTCAAACTCACGTCCATTGAGCTGATGATGCCATCCAACTATCTCATCCTCTCTCACCCCCTTCTCCTCCTGCCCTCGATCTTTTCCATTGAGTCAGCTCTTTCCATCAAATGGCCAAAGCACTGGAGCTTCAGCTTCAACATCAGTCCTTCCAATGAATAGTCAGGGTTGATTGCCTTTAGGATTGACTGGTTTGACCTCTTTGCTGTCCAGGGGACTCTCAAAAGAGTCTTCTGCAGCACCACAGTTCAAAAACATCCATTCTATGGCACTCAGTTTTCTTTATGGTCTATCTCTCACATCCCCACGTTGACTACTGGAAAAACCATAGCTTTGACTAGACGAACCTTTGTTGTTCTGTGAGGAAGCACAATTAACATCTTCCTGTAACAGATAGATAATCTGCAGCTTAGAAAAGACCAGTAGCATACCCAGAGTTTTACAGCTTGTGAGAGGCAGTAAGTTGCCAGCACAGAGTGGGCCACAGGCCAGCATTAAGCCATGGTGTCAGGGTCTTCGTGCCTTGACTGGGTCATCCAACGCTCCCCCTGTGTGAAGCCCCTACTTCGAGAAGTTTGTGCTGGGAGGACGATAGTGAGTACGTTGTTCAGTGTTCCAGCCTTGTGCTTTTCCTTGGCAACTCAGGAAAAATCCCAGAACCTCAGATTATAGAAAAGAAGTTTATTACACTCATTAGCTGTTTCTAGGTCAAATAATGTCCTAGAGACCATCATGAGGATTTTAGCACTTAATCTGTCTTAATCAGCTGGGCCTGCCATAACAAAATACCACAGACTGGATTACTTCAACAACAGACATTTATTTTCCCACAGTTCTGGAGGCTGGAAGTCTGAGTTCGGGGTTCGCTGTGTTGGGTTCTGGTGAGACCCTCTGCTTGACTTGTCACTGTGTCTCCATGTGGCGGAGAGAGGAGACAGACAGCAAGCTGTGTGCCTCACTCTTATAACCTGTTCTAACCCTTATCACCTCCCAAAGGCCCCCTTCTCTGAATACTGCACATTACATTAAGGGCTTCAATATGTGAATTTGTGGGGAACACAATTCTACAGCATTATTCTTACCAGAACCCTCAGGGAAGTACTTATATCTCCAGGGAAATTCAAGTTTTTTAGAGAATTTTTTTTTCTTTCTGAAGTCTGAAAAAGTGAGAAGTGTATAGAAAGATAAACCTTCCTATTTTGGATGTCCAGATATACACAGGGACCCCAAGGATCATCCCCTAAATAACTAGGGGTAAAATGTATTTTTTTCTATGAGAAAGCTGCGACTGCTGCCACTTTACACAGGGGTTAAATTAGCATCACCAATGAGACAAACTGACGATATGTGCCTTCTGATGTGAAGCAATAAAAAACATCACAGAGGACTCTTGACAAAAAATGTTGACTCTCATTCGAATTATGAAGAAGCAACCAGACATACCTAGAGTGTGCAGTATCCTACAAGATCATTGGCCTACACGCTTTCACAAAAATGCTGTGCAAAACCAGAGGGGGAAATTGTTCTAGATTAAAAAACAAAAAAAAAGGTCTAAGAAGGTGTAAACCCAGTGGAGTGTTTGCATTATGACTAGACCATGGATGGAGGGGAAAGCAGCCTTAAAGATATTCTCAGGCAATTGGAGGATCTTCTTGGCTATAAGCATGGCTTTGTAGCTGTGTAGAATGTCCTGTTCCTAAGCCATTCATGTGGCATCCTATCTGCAGCTTAATTGCATAACTGTCCGGGTGGGAGACAGGGAAATGATCTCTAAGTTAGATCAATGACACATTGATGGTTTAAAGGGATATTTCATCAGAGCTTATTATGTATGATGGGCAAATAATGTCCTAGCCATCAACACTTAATCTGTCTTAATCAGCTGGGCCTGCCATAACAAAATACCACAGACTGGATTACTTCAACAACAGACATTTATTTTCCCACAGTTCTGGAGGCTGGAAGTCTGAGTTCGGGGTTCGCTGTGTTGGGTTCTGGTGAGACCCTCTGCTTGACTTGTCACTGTGTCTCCATGTGGCGGAGAGAGGAGACAGACAGCAAGCTGTGTGCCTCACTCTTATAACCTGTTCTAACCCTTATCACCTCCCAAAGGCCCCCTTCTCTGAATACTGCACATTACATTAAGGGCTTCAATATGTGAATTTGTGGGGAACACAATTCTACAGCATTATTCTTACCAGAACCCTCAGGGAAGTACTTATATCTCCAGGGAAATTCAAGTTTTTTAGAGAATTTTTTTTTCTTTCTGAAGTCTGAAAAGTGAGAAGTGTATAGAAAGATAAACCTTCCTATTTTGGATGTCCAGATATACACAGGGACCCCAAGGATCATCCCCTAAATAACTAGGGGTAAAATGTATTTTTTTCTATGAGAAAGCTGCGACTGCTGCCACTTTACACAGGGGTTAAATTAGCATCACCAATGAGACAAACTGACGATATGTGCCTTCTGATGTGAAGCAATAAAAAACATCACAGAGGACTCTTGACAAAAAATGTTGACTCTCATTCGAATTATGAAGAAGCAACCAGACATACCTAGAGTGTGCAGTATCCTACAAGATCATTGGCCTACACGCTTTCACAAAAATGCTGTGCAAAACCAGAGGGGGAAATTGTTCTAGATTAAAAAACAAAAAAAAAGGTCTAAGAAGGTGTAAACCCAGTGGAGTGTTTGCATTATGACTAGACCATGGATGGAGGGGAAAGCAGCCTTAAAGATATTCTCAGGCAATTGGAGGATCTTCTTGGCTATAAGCATGGCTTTGTAGCTGTGTAGAATGTCCTGTTCCTAAGCCATTCATGTGGCATCCTATCTGCAGCTTAATTGCATAACTGTCCGGGTGGGAGACAGGGAAATGATCTCTAAGTTAGATCAATGACACATTGATGGTTTTCAATATGGGACGGGCTTTGCCATCATTTCCAATAATCATTCATTGAGAGCTTATTATGTATGATCCAGGGGGGCATCTTACTGAGAGAAAGAGTAGGCGTGGAGAAAGGGACAGACAGAACAGATGTGGGTAAATGCTAACAGCTGGCAGATTTAGGTGAAGGATCTATCAGTATTCATTACACTAGGCTTTCAAATTTCTGTAGATACAAAGTTTCCAAAATAAAAATATACAGCAGAGAGAAGAGTCAAGTGGCAGGCATGCTGCAGTCTTAGTGGGACTCCTGTCCTGTGTGTTGAGGTATCTTTAACAGCGTTCTTGGGCTCCCCCCTCCAGGTGCCTGTAGCACCCCCTACCCCGAGTTGTGAGAACCCCAGGGGGGGCAGAATTGCTCACAGCAGAAAGCCACTGGTCTAGGTAACCCACTTAGCACCTGACCCTTAGAACATGTTAATGGCTCAATAAATATTCTCTTGACAGGAAATCCATTGCATAATCTTTTGAGAATGTGGACTCTGGAGCTGGACTTCTGGGGTCAAAATCCAGGATATGCAACTTTCTAGCTGTGGGATGCCACTTTTCTCTGCCTGAAATTTTTCACCTATGAAATTGACAGGGACTTCCCTGGTGGTCCAGTGGTTAAAACTGTGTGCTTCCAATGCAGGAGTCACGGATTTGATCCCTAGTTGTATGGTGTGGCCAAAAACAAGTATAAAACTGACATAATGATAGTGTCACCTTCATTGGGGGTGTTATGGGGCTCAAATTAATTCCATCTAAAGTACTTGGAATAGTACTTACCACATTCTTAAGCTCACAATAAATAACAGCAATGTTTATTTGATATAATTAATTCAAAATGCTGTAAAAGGGTGCAGGGGCCAAGTGTTTGCATTATGACTAGACCATGGATGGAGGGGAAAGCAGCCTTAAAGATATTCTCAGGCAATTGGAGGATCTTCTTGGCTATAAGCATGGCTTTGTAGCTGTGTAGAATGTCCTGTTCCTAAGCCATTCATGTGGCATCCTATCTGCAGCTTAATTGCATAACTGTCCGGGTGGGAGACAGGGAAATGATCTCTAAGTTAGATCAATGACACATTGATGGTTTTCAATATGGGACGGGCTTTGCCATCATTTCCAATAATCATTCATTGAGAGCTTATTATGTATGATCCAGGGGGGCATCTTACTGAGAGAAAGAGTAGGCGTGGAGAAAGGGACAGACAGAACAGATGTGGGTAAATGCTAACAGCTGGCAGATTTAGGTGAAGGATCTATCAGTATTCATTACACTAGGCTTTCAAATTTCTGTAGATACAAAGTTTCCAAAATAAAAATATACAGCAGAGAGAAGAGTCAAGTGGCAGGCATGCTGCAGTCTTAGTGGGACTCCTGTCCTGTGTGTTGAGGTATCTTTAACAGCGTTCTTGGGCTCCCCCCTCCAGGTGCCTGTAGCACCCCCTACCCCGAGTTGTGAGAACCCCAGGGGGGGCAGAATTGCTCACAGCAGAAAGCCACTGGTCTAGGTAACCCACTTAGCACCTGACCCTTAGAACATGTTAATGGCTCAATAAATATTCTCTTGACAGGAAATCCATTGCATAATCTTTTGAGAATGTGGACTCTGGAGCTGGACTTCTGGGGTCAAAATCCAGGATATGCAACTTTCTAGCTGTGGGATGCCACTTTTCTCTGCCTGAAATTTTTCACCTATGAAATTGACAGGGACTTCCCTGGTGGTCCAGTGGTTAAAACTGTGTGCTTCCAATGCAGGAGTCACGGATTTGATCCCTAGTTGTATGGTGTGGCCAAAAACAAGTATAAAACTGACATAATGATAGTGTCACCTTCATTGGGGGTGTTATGGGGCTCAAATTAATTCCATCTAAAGTACTTGGAATAGTACTTACCACATTCTTAAGCTCACAATAAATAACAGCAATGTTTATTTGATATAATTAATTCACTGGCACTGAAATGACCATGATGTATAACTGATCCCTGGAACCAGCAAGGATAAATACATGTTTCATGGTAGAAAGTCATTTAGTCAGTCCTGTCATATGGCTTCCAGCGCTACTGAGTGCTCTGTCAGGTTCAAAGATACCATCATTTTGAATGTTAAAGAAGTAATCAGTAGACAGTAGCGAGACGCTGCTGTGTAGCACAAGGAGCTTAGCTCTGTGCCCTGTGAAGACCTCGAGGTGTGGCAGGTGAGAGGTGGGAGGGGCGTGCGAGGGTGAGGCAATATATGTACACATATAGCTGATTCACATTGTTGTCCAAAAGAAACTAATACAATACAGTAAAACAAGTATCCTCTGATTAAAAATTTAAAACATTTTTTAAAAAGAATCTTCTCAGATCACTAAGTCTAAGATACAAGCCAGCGAGGGATGGGGGCGTCTTCCAGCCCAAGCGTCCCAGTGAAATCGGCATGTCCCAAGGCTGCTCATGACTTTCTTAGGGTTTTACAAGCCGGGTTTGCCTTACAAGTCGAGCTCTCTGGCATGTGGATAGACTGGTGAGGTCACATGCCTCCCTCCAGCTCAGATGGCCTGCTGGGGCTTGTGAGAGTTTTGCCACCTGGCCTTGGCTGCTGTAGGGCTTGGCTCCAGGCGGGGCCCTGCCCTGGGGGCGGAGGCTTTGTTGTCCCCACTGCTCCATGGGGAATGAGAAGAGAACTCACATTTAATGTGCACCTATTACATTTCTGCAGGGTAATATGCTGGCCACACTGCAAATGTTGTTTAATGTGACCTTGCACACACACAATCCTATAAGATATTGTTGTTCCTATTTTACAGATGAGAACACTGGGGTCAAACAGATGTTTAGTTAAAATTTTTCACCTATGAAATTGACAGGGACTTCCCTGGTGGTCCAGTGGTTAAAACTGTGTGCTTCCAATGCAGGAGTCACGGATTTGATCCCTAGTTGTATGGTGTGGCCAAAAACAAGTATAAAACTGACATAATGATAGTGTCACCTTCATTGGGGGTGTTATGGGGCTCAAATTAATTCCATCTAAAGTACTTGGAATAGTACTTACCACATTCTTAAGCTCACAATAAATAACAGCAATGTTTATTTGATATAATTAATTCACTGGCACTGAAATGACCATGATGTATAACTGATCCCTGGAACCAGCAAGGATAAATACATGTTTCATGGTAGAAAGTCATTTAGTCAGTCCTGTCATATGGCTTCCAGCGCTACTGAGTGCTCTGTCAGGTTCAAAGATACCATCATTTTGAATGTTAAAGAAGTAATCAGTAGACAGTAGCGAGACGCTGCTGTGTAGCACAAGGAGCTTAGCTCTGTGCCCTGTGAAGACCTCGAGGTGTGGCAGGTGAGAGGTGGGAGGGGCGTGCGAGGGTGAGGCAATATATGTACACATATAGCTGATTCACATTGTTGTCCAAAAGAAACTAATACAATACAGTAAAACAAGTATCCTCTGATTAAAAATTTAAGACATTTTTAAAAGAATCTTCTCAGATCACTAAGTCTAAGATACAAGCCAGCGAGGGATGGGGGCGTCTTCCAGCCCAAGCGTCCCAGTGAAATCGGCATGTCCCAAGGCTGCTCATGACTTTCTTAGGGTTTTACAAGCCGGGTTTGCCTTACAAGTCGAGCTCTCTGGCATGTGGATAGACTGGTGAGGTCACATGCCTCCCTCCAGCTCAGATGGCCTGCTGGGGCTTGTGAGAGTTTTGCCACCTGGCCTTGGCTGCTGTAGGGCTTGGCTCCAGGCGGGGCCCTGCCCTGGGGGCGGAGGCTTTGTTGTCCCCACTGCTCCATGGGGAATGAGAAGAGAACTCACATTTAATGTGCACCTATTACATTTCTGCAGGGTAATATGCTGGCCACACTGCATATGTTGTTTAATGTGACCTTGCGGCACACACACACAATCCTATAAGATATTGTTGTTCCTATTTTACAGATGAGAACACTGAGGCCGAGAGAGAGAAAGTAGCTTCCCCAAGGTCACACTGTTAAAAAGTGCCAGAACTCATTTTCATACCCACAAGCAACTGACCTCAAAATCAACTCGATTAATTTAATTCAAGTCAGCCTGTCAAATGCTAAGGTTTTGGGGGCCACACTGGGGTTCTCCCATCCTCTGAGAGATGAGAACTCAGGAGAACTTGGTTCTTTGGGTCCTCACCATGCTCCGTCCTCCTGCAGGCCTTGGTTTTCCATTTGGAAAATCAGTCACGGGGAGCCTTAAAGCTAAAAATGCCAGTTGAAACACCTACGTGCTTTCACTCATCCCTGAAACTAAGAAAATATCAGATAAGAGATTTTGAAGGCGTACATTCACAAGGACAGGGAGACTAAGAGAACAAAGCATCAGTAAAACGTAAAGACTTAAAGGCGGAAAGAGCAACCTATCTGATAGACTGGAAGAAAAAGAGGAATTGGGCTGACAGTGAGGGAAAAAACCCAGGCCTCTGGTCTACCTGGAGCCCGTGCAGAAGTGGAGGCAGCGGCTGTTGGTGTGCGATGGGCAGGCATTGAGGAGCCCCTCAACAAAGACCTGAGGAACATTGAGGCACAGACCAGCAGATCGCTTCCCCAGAGCAGTGTGACCAGGCCACCGCCCATCCCAGCCTGATGAAAAATTGGAGTTTTATTTTTTAGAGAGTGTAAAACGGTATCCAGACCACAGGATGGCAAGTTCAAAGCTGAGGTGCACCACACTGAAAACACGGTGATTAACGTGACCCTTAGGACTGACACCCCACCCAGCACCTACCACTTGCCTCCCAGAAGGGTGCCAGGCTCCTTCCTGCCAGGCTGGACAGTAGAAGAGTCTGGGGAACCTGAGTCTCTTCACAGAAAAGAGTTATAAAGAGAAAAGAGAGGACTTCCCTGGTGGCCAGTGGCTCAGAATCTACCTGCCAGTTCAGAGGACACAGGTTCTGTCCCTGGTCCAGGAAGATCGCATAGGCCAGGGAGCAGCTAAAGCCGTGTGGCACAACCTGAGAAGCCCGGGCCCTAGAGTCTGTGCTCTGCAACGAGAGGAGCCACCATGGTGAGAAGCCTGAGCGGCACAACTAGAGAAGAGCTCCCACAGCAATGAAGACCCAGCACAGCCAGAGCTAAATCAATAACATTAAAAATAAATGAAAAGATGTAAAAATGAAGATTCCTAGATGAAGCAGTCCAGCTACATCTTATACCACATAACCCACAGTGAATCATGTAACCCGTCTTCAACAAGCTCCACACTGGCCAGCTTTTGGGGCCCCAGTTTAAACGTGAGCAGACCGCGGAGATCCTGGGCATCCATTAAAAGCCTCTTACACGAACAAGAGAGATGAAAACAAACGCATCGTAACGGGGAGACCTCGTAGGAAACGGGAGTACGCCTGGAAAGAAAAGAGGAATTGGGCTGAGAAAAGCTCAGTAAAACGTAAAGACTTAAAGGCGGAAAGAGCAACCTATCTGATAGACTGGAAGAAAAGAGGAATTGGGCTGACAGTGAGGAAACCCAGGCCTCTGGTCTACCTGGAGCCCGTGCAGAAGTGGAGGCAGCGGCTGTTGGTGTGCGATGGGCAGGCATTGAGGAGCCCCTCAACAAAGACCTGAGGAACATTGAGGCACAGACCAGCAGATCGCTTCCCCAGAGCAGTGTGACCAGGCCACCGCCCATCCCAGCCTGATGAAAAATTGGAGTTTTATTTTTTAGAGAGTGTAAAACGGTATCCAGACCACAGGATGGCAAGTTCAAAGCTGAGGTGCACCACACTGAAAACACGGTGATTAACGTGACCCTTAGGACTGACACCCCACCCAGCACCTACCACTTGCCTCCCAGAAGGGTGCCAGGCTCCTTCCTGCCAGGCTGGACAGTAGAAGAGTCTGGGGAACCTGAGTCTCTTCACAGAAAAGAGTTATAAAGAGAAAAGAGAGGACTTCCCTGGTGGCCAGTGGCTCAGAATCTACCTGCCAGTTCAGAGGACACAGGTTCTGTCCCTGGTCCAGGAAGATCGCATAGGCCAGGGAGCAGCTAAAGCCGTGTGGCACAACCTGAGAAGCCCGCGGGCCCTAGAGTCTGTGCTCTGCAACGAGAGGAGCCACCATGGTGAGAAGCCTGAGCGGCACAACTAGAGAAGAGCTCCCACAGCAATGAAGACCCAGCACAGCCAGAGCTAAATCAATAACATTAAAAATAAATGAAAAGATGTAAAAATGAAGATTCCTAGATGAAGCAGTCCAGCTACATCTTATACCACATAACCCACAGTGAATCATGTAACCCGTCTTCAACAAGCTCCACACTGGCCAGCTTTTGGGGCCCCCAGTTTAAACGTGAGCAGACCGCGGAGATCCTGGGCATCCATTAAAAGCCTCTTACACGAACAAGAGAGATGAAAACAAACGCATCGTAACGGGGAGACCTCGTAGGAAACGGGGAGTACGCCTGGAGAATAGAACATAGAGAGAAGCTACGCAACCGTGAAAGTAAAACAGGATGCTACATTTTATAAAGAGGAGTCTTCAGAGAGCCCAAAAGAGCCTTTGGAAATTAAACTCTGAGAGCAGAAATGAAACATCCACAGGAAACCTGGAAGGTGAAACGGACGAAGTTTTCTAAAACGCAGAGCAAGAATGCAATGAGGTGGGGGGAAAAAGAGCATCAGGCCAAGAGCTGTGAGTAAAGAAGGCTCCAGATAGAGCAGAAGCAACAGGGGAATAAGCCTCAGAGACATAATTCAGAGAAGTTCCCCAGACCTGATGGAGGAGATCGAAAGGACTCAGCGAGCAGCCAACACAGTGAATAAAAGTTAACTCACACCAAAGACATGTCATCATGCAGCTTCAAACACTGGGCACGATTCGAGACTCTGGAAGCTTTCAGAGAGGGAAAACTAGGTCACCCCAAAATGATCAGGACTCAGAATAGCTCCAGGCTTCTCAACAGTAACACTGGAAATCTAAAAGACAGTGGAGCAATGCCCTCAAACTTTTAAGGAGAATAATTTCTGCCCCAGAATTCTATCCAGCACAACTACCTTTAATCATGGATATTGTTGTTCAGTCCCTAAGTTACGTCTGACTCGACACACAAGTGCTCCAAAAGGGTGTTTCCTTCATGGTTCCTTTCTCAGGAAGCTCCTGGAAGTGATATTCTACCCAAATGAGGAGGTAGTCACAGAGAGGAAGTCATGGTATTTAGGAAGGAGAGAGGGAGGTGAAAAGAGGTTCCCGGGATGCCATCCATGCAGGGAGAAACAGACACGCCAGGGCCACAAAGAAAAAGAACAATAACATTAAAAATAAATGAAAAGATGTAAAAATGAAGATTCCTAGATGAAGCAGTCCAGCTACATCTTATACCACATAACCCACAGTGAATCATGTAACCCGTCTTCAACAAGCTCCACACTGGCCAGCTTTTGGGGCCCCAGTTTAAACGTGAGCAGACCGCGGAGATCCTGGGCATCCATTAAAAGCCTCTTACACGAACAAGAGAGATGAAAACAAACGCATCGTAACGGGGAGACCTCGTAGGAAACGGGGAGTACGCCTGGAGAATAGAACATAGAGAGAAGCTACGCAACCGTGAAAGTAAAACAGGATGCTACATTTTATAAAGAGGAGTCTTCAGAGAGCCCAAAAGAGCCTTTGGAAATTAAACTCTGAGAGCAGAAATGAAACATCCACAGGAAACCTGGAAGGTGAAACGGACGAAGTTTTCTAAAACGCAGAGCAAGAATGCAATGAGGTGGGGGGAAAAAGAGCATCAGGCCAAGAGCTGTGAGTAAAGAAGGCTCCAGATAGAGCAGAAGCAACAGGGGAATAAGCCTCAGAGACATAATTCAGAGAAGTTCCCCAGACCTGATGGAGGAGATCGAAAGGACTCAGCGAGCAGCCAACACAGTGAATAAAAGTTAACTCACACCAAAGACATGTCATCATGCAGCTTCAAACACTGGGCACGATTCGAGACTCTGGAAGCTTTCAGAGAGGAAAACTAGGTCACCCCAAAATGATCAGGACTCAGAATAGCTCCAGGCTTCTCAACAGTAACACTGGAAATCTAAAAGACAGTGGAGCAATGCCCTCAAACTTTTAAGGAGAATAATTTCTGCCCCAGAATTCTATCCAGCACAACTACCTTTAATCATGGATATTGTTGTTCAGTCCCTAAGTTACGTCTGACTCGACACACAAGTGCTCCAAAAGGGTGTTTCCTTCATGGTTCCTTTCTCAGGAAGCTCCTGGAAGTGATATTCTACCCAAATGAGGAGGTAGTCACAGAGAGGAAGTCATGGTATTTAGGAAGGAGAGAGGGAGGTGAAAAGAGGTTCCCGGGATGCCAGCCATGCAGGGAGAAACAGACACACGCCAGGCGGGCCAGAGCCTAAGAGAGGAACATGGTGAAAGGAGACTTAGACAGCTGGCCAAATGTGAGGCTGATCAGTGATAAATTTGTGGAAAGTAAGCACACATAAAAATGACAAATATTAACTCTAGGAAAAACAACCCGAAAACTGTGCTGGAAAGGAAAAGTAAGCCAGATTGGCTACATGCCTTGGCCCTGAATAGTGTTGACAGAGTAAAAGTAATACAGACACTGCAGGTTGCTCTTGCCAGAGTTATCTGTAAGAAGGATGAGGAGCTGGGAGGGATGCCCTGTGTGGGGTAGGGGTGGGGAAAGGGAGTGAAGCCAATACTCCATCCTCCAGCGAGAGGGTTTCCCTGGTAGCTCAGCTGGTGAAGAATCTGCCTGCAATGCAGGAGACCCCGGTTCGATTCCTAGGTTTGGAAGATCCCCTGGAGAAGGGATAGCTACCCACTCCAGTATTCTACCCACTCCAGTGTTCTTGGGCTTCCCTGGTGGCTCAGATGATAAAGAATCCACCTGCAATGTGGGAGGCCTGAGTTCGATCCTGGGAGCTATCCACTCAAGTACTCTTGCCTGGAGAAATCCATGCCTCGTCCATGGGTCACAAAGACCATGACTGAGCGACTTATACTTCATTTCCAGAAAGAGGAATGAATGATGCCTAAAACAGAAAAGAAAAAAAAAGACAAAAACAGCAGTGTGTGTATGTTATCAGACGATCCCGGAGACTCTGGAAGCTTTCAGAGAGAAAACTAGGTCACCCCAAAATGATCAGGACTCAGAATAGCTCCAGGCTTCTCAACAGTAACACTGGAAATCTAAAAGACAGTGGAGCAATGCCCTCAAACTTTTAAGGAGAATAATTTCTGCCCCAGAATTCTATCCAGCACAACTACCTTTAATCATGGATATTGTTGTTCAGTCCCTAAGTTACGTCTGACTCGACACACAAGTGCTCCAAAAGGGTGTTTCCTTCATGGTTCCTTTCTCAGGAAGCTCCTGGAAGTGATATTCTACCCAAATGAGGAGGTAGTCACAGAGAGGAAGTCATGGTATTTAGGAAGGAGAGAGGGAGGTGAAAAGAGGTTCCCGGGATGCCAGCCATGCAGGGAGAAACAGACACACGCCAGGCGGGCCAGAGCCTAAGAGAGGAACATGGTGAAAGGAGACTTAGACAGCTGGCCAAATGTGAGGCTGATCAGTGATAAATTTGTGGAAAGTAAGCACACATAAAAATGACAAATATTAACTCTAGGAAAAACAACCCGAAAACTGTGCTGGAAAGGAAAAGTAAGCCAGATTGGCTACATGCCTTGGCCCTGAATAGTGTTGACAGAGTAAAAGTAATACAGACACTGCAGGTTGCTCTTGCCAGAGTTATCTGTAAGAAGGATGAGGAGCTGGGAGGGATGCCCTGTGTGGGGTAGGGGTGGGGAAAGGGAGTGAAGCCAATACTCCATCCTCCAGCGAGAGGGTTTCCCTGGTAGCTCAGCTGGTGAAGAATCTGCCTGCAATGCAGGAGACCCCGGTTCGATTCCTAGGTTTGGAAGATCCCCTGGAGAAGGGATAGCTACCCACTCCAGTATTCTACCCACTCCAGTGTTCTTGGGCTTCCCTGGTGGCTCAGATGATAAAGAATCCACCTGCAATGTGGGAGGCCTGAGTTCGATCCTGGGAGCTATCCACTCAAGTACTCTTGCCTGGAGAAATCCATGCCTCGTCCATGGGTCACAAAGACCATGACTGAGCGACTTATACTTCATTTCCAGAAAGAGGAATGAATGATGCCTAAAACAGAAAAGAAAAAAAAAGACAAAAACAGCAGTGTGTGTATGTTATCAGACATGCAGTGGTGGACACCCATGAAACTGGCTGAACCCATTGAAATGGTTCCTTTTTGGCAAGTAAGATAAGCAGATTGGAGAATGTTCTTTTTTTACAGCAAATCTTGGATGTATAAAATATGCATATTTTATATAGACTGTTAAACTGTTCATACATAACTTGAATAAAAACTAAAAATTAAAAACTCTAAAAAGATGTGATTTTTAAAGGCAGTCTTTAAGGTCCTGTTTGAATATAAGATTATTTTGTTGTGAGTAACTGTGGGGACACTAACACAGAATGGAAACTAATGACCTATCTCCTGATGGGAGTGCTGGTCACCCAAGTGTGTTTCTTCTGTGAAAATTCACTAAGCTGACCACATATGATTTGTGCACTTTTTCCATTCTTGCATGTATTTTTTACTTCAACAAGAAGATTGCTTAAGAAATAACAAGGCACATCCTATTTCAGCAGCTTTGGATAGAAACAGTGCATTTCACAGTGATTCTCCCAGGGGTAATAATTCCACCCCCTGGTGGCCCAGTTGGCCACATCTCATCTGTTTTGTGTTCTGCTTCAAGAGTTTCTGAATATTCCTGTGCCTTCCACAACCTGCCCTGGTGGCCCTGGTCCCCACTGCCATCCTCTCCTTGTTAGGGTCAGGACTTGCTGTGTTTCACGGGCTCTCCCAGGCTGCCACCATGCCCCCCTTAACACTACCCCAGGGGAGCCCAGGTCCAGCAGCACAGGTGAACGGGGTGCTTGGCAGGACTGGGCGCTCACCAAATGGGCATGCCCCTTAAAATGTACCCAAGTCTTACTTCCTCACTGATGACTCTTGTTGTCTTTTCACTATGTTTTCTCTAATGGTTGGTGGGTAACAGTGATTGTTAATTACCTTAAAATTTTGTCTGGAACTGCCTAGAGAGGGGTATTTGCTCAAGTCAGACCTCCAGCTATGTATCTAACTAGGTCCTTCCTCCCAAACCTCCAAGTGCAGCAAAGGCCACAGGAGTTAGAGTGCAGGAAGGGAAAGTTTCAAGTTGGCAATGGAGCCTGTGTTTGGAGTCCCTGTTCCATGTTCACAACAAGGGCTGCGAGGTCCTCCCTATGCAGCTGTTCCTGCCCCTCATCTCTTGTGAGGAAGTCCAGCCTCGGTCATCCTTCTCTTCCTCCTCACCATCACCAGCATCCCAAACTCAGCAGAGACACAAGGCTGCCCGTGATGCCGAACATCTTGTCAGTTACCACACAGAGCAGTTTATTTCCCACATTTCCTACTGTTGCATTTTAAGTTTCCTTGAGCATAATCAGGGACTTCTCAGGTGGCACAGAGGTGAAGAATCCACCTGACAAAGCAGCAGATGCAAGAGACGTGGGTTTGATCCCTGGGTTGGGAAGATTCCCTGGAGAAGGAAATGGCAAACCACTCCAGTATTGCTGCCTGGAGAATCCCATGGACAGAGGAGCTGGTGGGCTACAGTCCATGGAGTCGCAAAGAGTCGGACACGACTGAGCGACTGACACTTTCACTTTTACTTTCAGTATTTAAACCAAATCCAAAGATCAGAGCAGCATCCCCTTCGTGACTGCCCTGTCTACCTCCAGACACTGAAGATTGCCCGCAATCTCCAAATAAGCCTCTTTAGCCTCAGACAAACCAGGTCCCAGCAGGTGATGGTAAGCAGAAAGAGGAGATGATGAAATCGCTCAGACCGTGGGATTAGAAACTCAGGAGAAACGCTTCTCTGGCCTCTCTCCCAGGAATGCCTGTCGCTTTTCTTTTGTGTTAAAAGACACCGTGAGCCGTACATGGGGCCCATTTTCCTCTTCATGTCAGCAGGTAGGAAAGCTCAGAGCCAGGTCTGGCAGCAGGTCAGGAAGTGGGACCTCATGGCCTGCAGTGAGCCTTAACCTCACACCACTGGCCTCCTCACCCTCACTGTCCCTTTGTTTCATTTTCCTTGCTTTTAGATGGATCAGTCTTTGTGTTCATTTTTGTCAACCTTAAAATCCTTTATCAAGACACAAAGGAATTCTATTTTTAAAATGCAGCAAGATTACAGCTATAGGCACACCTCATGCTAACTAGGTCCTTCCTCCCAAACCTCCAAGTGCAGCAAAGGCCACAGGAGTTAGAGTGCAGGAAGGGAAAGTTTCAAGTTGGCAATGGAGCCTGTGTTTGGAGTCCCTGTTCCATGTTCACAACAAGGGCTGCGAGGTCCTCCCTATGCAGCTGTTCCTGCCCCTCATCTCTTGTGAGGAAGTCCAGCCTCGGTCATCCTTCTCTTCCTCCTCACCATCACCAGCATCCCAAACTCAGCAGAGACACAAGGCTGCCCGTGATGCCGAACATCTTGTCAGTTACCACACAGAGCAGTTTATTTCCCACATTTCCTACTGTTGCATTTTAAGTTTCCTTGAGCATAATCAGGGACTTCTCAGGTGGCACAGAGGTGAAGAATCCACCTGACAAAGCAGCAGATGCAAGAGACGTGGGTTTGATCCCTGGGTTGGGAAGATTCCCTGGAGAAGGAAATGGCAAACCACTCCAGTATTGCTGCCTGGAGAATCCCATGGACAGAGGAGCTGGTGGGCTACAGTCCATGGAGTCGCAAAGAGTCGGACACGACTGAGCGACTGACACTTTCACTTTTACTTTCAGTATTTAAACCAAATCCAAAGATCAGAGCAGCATCCCCTTCGTGACTGCCCTGTCTACCTCCAGACACTGAAGATTGCCCGCAATCTCCAAATAAGCCTCTTTAGCCTCAGAAAAAAACCAGGTCCCAGCAGGTGATGGTAAGCAGAAAGAGGAGATGATGAAATCGCTCAGACCGTGGGATTAGAAACTCAGGAGAAACGCTTCTCTGGCCTCTCTCCCAGGAATGCCTGTCGCTTTTCTTTTGTGTTAAAAGACACCGTGAGCCGTACATGGGGCCCATTTTCCTCTTCATGTCAGCAGGTAGGAAAGCTCAGAGCCAGGTCTGGCAGCAGGTCAGGAAGTGGGACCTCATGGCCTGCAGTGAGCCTTAACCTCACACCACTGGCCTCCTCACCCTCACTGTCCCTTTGTTTCATTTTCCTTGCTTTTAGATGGATCAGTCTTTGTGTTCATTTTTGTCAACCTTAAAATCCTTTATCAAGACACAAAGGAATTCTATTTTTAAAATGCAGCAAGATTACAGCTATAGGCACACCTCGTTTTATTGCACTGGGGTTTTTATAAATTGAAGGTTTGTGGCAACCCGGCATTGTCAGATGATGGTTAGCTTTCTTCAGCAATAAAGTATATTTTTAATTAAAGCATGTACATTTTTCAAGGCATAATGCTATTGTACATTTAACAGATTGCAATATGGTATAAACACTACAGCGATGGACAGAGAAGCTGCTGTGCTGCAGTTCACGGGGTTGCAAAGAGTCAGACACAACTAAGCGACTGAACGACACCACCACCTCCATAGGGTACACATAACTTTCCTAGGCACGGGGAAACAAAAAATTTCTTGTGACTCACTTTATTGCAGTAATTGCTTTATTATGGTGGCCTGCAACAAAATCTACACTAGCTCTGAGGTCTACTTTTACATGATAGAACTGCAGATTAACATTGGAAGATAAGCAAGGAGATTATTGCATTAGGCTAATTTATTACAGGTAATTTACTTTCCTTTTCAAATGTACATTAGTATTATAAAGTAGAATAAATGATATTTTAGTAATTTCTTCTGATTAAAAAATTATATATTTACGTTAGAAAATGTAACAAAGAGAAAAATACAATGATGAAAATTAATATTATTCATCATCCAAATCTGTAGATAGCAGAATTTTCTTTTTGGTGTATTTCTTTTTTTTTTTCTTTTTGATGTATTTCTTCTTCTATGTGTGTGTGTGTGTATTTTACAAATTTGCTCTTCCTTTGTAGTTCTTTATAAATTATTGTTTTTGTGTAACAGTGAGTTTTGGACAGTTCCTAAATGTTTATTATCCTTCTACACCCTCATTCATTTGTCTGTTTTCTCCTCTTCACATCATGCACATAGTACACAGGATCTTAGTTCCCCACCAGGAATCAAACCTGTGTCTCCTGCAGTGAAAGTACAGAGTCTTAACCACTGGACCACCAGGGAAATCCCTGCACCATCATTTTAAACCACTTAAGTATAGCCCTCATTTTATACGGGTACCCTATTTGTTTAACAAATTCCCCTTTGTCAGACCTTTAGGTTGTTCCATTATAGGCTTTATTGGTTTATCTAGGTGACCAAATAAGCCAACTTGGTCAAAATATGTTTCACCTACAGAAATTTTTTTTTCTTTTATTTGCAGTGGTCTCTGGTTCGTCATCCAGCTCTAAGTATGACCCTGAGATCCTGAAAGCTGAAATTGCCACAGCAAAATCCCGGGTAGGTCCCTCTCTGCTTAGACTGTCGATAGGGGTCCATGAGACAGCTTTTAGCTGTGAGCCTACCCACAGGACCGCAGGAGATGCTTCAACCAGACGGTGGCGGCCGGCGCTGCCTGACAAGACCCTGATAACAACCGCAGTAGCAGTGGTAGCCCTGGTTTAGTGATAGCAGCTACTCCTTCACAAGCATCTAGCCAGGCAGGGTGCTACTTGCTTCACGGGTCATACCCCCTCCTCTTGCAACAGCCCCATAAGGTAGCCGCTGTCAACAGCTGCGTTTTATAGATGAGCCAACAGAGTGTGCTCAGTCACTCATGTTCGACTCTATGCCGTGGACTGTAGCCTGCCAGGTTCCTCTGTCCCGGCTTAGCAGCTACCGAGTAACTTGCCCAAGGTCACAAGAACTCAAGGCTTACTCCAGAGTTCTTCATGAAAGGTGCTATCCTCCTAACCGCTGCTTATTCTGTATTACCATATTTAATTACTTCCTGATGACCTTAGAGGATAGATATTTTTATTTCCCCTTTATTAATGTGGAAACTGAGGACCAGGAGTTAGATGACTTGCTCAAGGTGAAGTCAGTGTTGTGAATACTGGTTTAGTTCTCCCAATTCAGATCCCTGTAAAAAAATATGAAAGGGGCGGAGAGGCTAGGGGTGAGGCTAAGCAGGGACTGGTGGGGATGTGTAACCTAGAAGGGTAGGTCTTGTCTATAAGCGGAGTGGAATTTCAGGCCTATGCTCTTGTGCCCTTGCTGGAATGTGGACTCCACACTGGCAGATCTTCAAGTATCTTTAGGAAAGAACTTTATATTTTGGCCTAGTATACGAAATCTCTCAATAATTAATTATTAGCAACTAATTTTTAAAATTTTATTTTGGATTGTGGTTTGTCTTTGTTGCTGTGTGGGCTTTTCTCTAGTCGTGGCCAGCAAGGGCAATCCTTTAGTTGTGGTGCACGGGCTTCTCATGGTGGTGGCTTCTCTTGTTGTGGAGCCAAGCTCTAGGGCAAATGGGCTTCAGTAGTTGTGGCATGTGAGCTCAGTGTCTCTTGAGCTCTAGAGCACAGGCATAGTTGTTGTGGTGTGCGGGCTCAGTTGCTCCACGGTATGTGGGATCTTTCCAGATCAACGATCAAACCTGTGTCTCCTGCACAAGAATCACCTGTGGATTCTTCACCACTGAGCCACCAGGGAAGCCCATTAGCAACTAATTTTTTTAAAGTAAGAACACTGCAAGCCAAGGCATTCCTGCTAAAGCTGGCTCCCCGGCCAGGTTTTGCCTATAAAGTTACCATGTTGCCTCTCACTACACTAGCGTATTCAGTTCCTGCCTTAAGTAATGCCCAGCTCAGGAAATGGCCGTTATCCTCATCTGTCAGAAAAGGGCACGCTCACAGAGGCGAGGTGGCTTGCGAGCAGCCAGCCAGCTAGTCAGAGGGAAGGCCAGACTCCAGCCCAGGTCAGCCAGCTCCTATCTACTTCCTGTTTCTGTGGAGCTTGGGCTGGCTAGGAATGACCTGCAGGACCGCCAGACTGGGCGGCTGCCTGAGTGGGCAGCTACCGAGACCTTGCCAACATCAGTGAGGGGAGCCCAGGGGCTTATGAGGGGCTCTGGGTTCATCTCAACCTCTGACCCTGTGTGCGGTCTTCTGCCATCCAGGTTAACAAGCTGAAGAGAGAGATGGTTCACCTCCAACAGGAGCTACAGTTCAAAGAGCGTGGTTTTCAGACACTGAAGAAGTAAGTCTGCTCTATAATCCCCAGGGCGTGGGGATTACCCCTGACTCGGCTCCCCTCCTGTCCTCTCTGTCCCCTCGCCTTCAGTCTCTTCCTACCCACCTTGGAATGGGGCTCACTAGTCATCAACTCCAGCTCTCTTCCCCTGAAGATCTGGTACCCAAGGTTGAGGTTTAGGAAGAGAAGAGGGGGGATCACTTCTTCTTCGAGTTCTCAGAGTCTTCTGAATTCCAGGAGCCATTAAAGTCTGTTCCATTCAGTTGGGTTTTTTCCAGTGACAGAAACACGTATTGTCTGCATGTCTGTGCACCTGACTCGTCCCCACCTATAGATCCGGGAGACTCTGAGATGCACACACACAAAACCAGCTCTTTCCATGGCCCCTAAACGTGAGCAACAACCCCAGCTAGTGAGCTCCCGAAAGGAACAAGGATCTCTTCCACAACAAATGAATTTCTAGAAGTGTGGGTACCACGCCATGACTTTCCAGATCAACGATCAAACCTGTGTCTCCTGCACAAGAATCACCTGTGGATTCTTCACCACTGAGCCACCAGGGAAGCCCATTAGCAACTAATTTTTTTAAAGTAAGAACACTGCAAGCCAAGGCATTCCTGCTAAAGCTGGCTCCCCGGCCAGGTTTTGCCTATAAAGTTACCATGTTGCCTCTCACTACACTAGCGTATTCAGTTCCTGCCTTAAGTAATGCCCAGCTCAGGAAATGGCCGTTATCCTCATCTGTCAGAAAAGGGCACGCTCACAGAGGCGAGGTGGCTTGCGAGCAGCCAGCCAGCTAGTCAGAGGGAAGGCCAGACTCCAGCCCAGGTCAGCCAGCTCCTATCTACTTCCTGTTTCTGTGGAGCTTGGGCTGGCTAGGAATGACCTGCAGGACCGCCAGACTGGGCGGCTGCCTGAGTGGGCAGCTACCGAGACCTTGCCAACATCAGTGAGGGGAGCCCAGGGGCTTATGAGGGGCTCTGGGTTCATCTCAACCTCTGACCCTGTGTGCGGTCTTCTGCCATCCAGGTTAACAAGCTGAAGAGAGAGATGGTTCACCTCCAACAGGAGCTACAGTTCAAAGAGCGTGGTTTTCAGACACTGAAGAAGTAAGTCTGCTCTATAATCCCCAGGGCGTGGGGATTACCCCTGACTCGGCTCCCCTCCTGTCCTCTCTGTCCCCTCGCCTTCAGTCTCTTCCTACCCACCTTGGAATGGGGCTCACTAGTCATCAACTCCAGCTCTCTTCCCCTGAAGATCTGGTACCCAAGGTTGAGGTTTAGGAAGAGAAGAGGGGGGATCACTTCTTCTTCGAGTTCTCAGAGTCTTCTGAATTCCAGGAGCCATTAAAGTCTGTTCCATTCAGTTGGGTTTTTTCCAGTGACAGAAACACGTATTGTCTGCATGTCTGTGCACCTGACTCGTCCCCACCTATAGATCCGGGAGACTCTGAGATGCACACACACAAAACCAGCTCTTTCCATGGCCCCTAAACGTGAGCAACAACCCCAGCTAGTGAGCTCCCGAAAGGAACAAGGATCTCTTCCACAACAAATGAATTTCTAGAAGTGTGGGTACCACGCCATGCACACTGTGCTCTGTGGATGGCTTCAGAGGTTTCTAGAACTTCGACCAAACGTAATTTTCACTTGTAGAAGCTGACTTGCGTCTGAGCAAGATATAGCTCTATTTCCTTAGAGAGGATGTGTTCCTTGTCACTATTGTGAATATACTATCGAAGATCTGTTGAGCAGGTACTCCATGCCTGGGAGCATTTCCAGTGTTTCTGTGTGGGTGACCTCATGACCCACAGCTCTAGAAGGGACACACTTTTAGCTGACTCCACTGTATAGATGGGAAAAGTGAGTCACGGAGTCTGTGCTCCTACGTATGAGCTTACTATTGTTATCAACCTGTCATATCACCAACACTTTTGCATTGAGTCATGTTCAGCACATCAGATGGGCTCTTAGGATGGTCATTACAGAGGTGCCTTGTAGTCCTCCTGGAAGCTCCAAGGAGGACGGCTAGTAGATGCCTCTGTTCTAAGGGACATCCACCTAGGTTCCAGAGAGGCAGCCTCCACCCAGACAACAGCTTCTGTAAGCACCGTGGTCTCACTCCCCGTGACTGTACCTTCTCCTCACTCTCCGGACCTCAAACTACTCTCACCCTCTTTGACCACAGCCCCAAGCCTTTGGGAGTTTCTCTCTGAGCCATATGAATCCAGGGGACTTGACCCTCAGCTAAGGCGCTGGTGGGTTCTTAGTCACATCTCTCTATTCCCCAGATCCCCATTGCCCAGGTCAGCCACCTACAACACAAGGTGTGAGGAAATTCCGTTTTGTGTTATAGATGCCAGAGAATAACATTTTTGTGTTATGTATTATGACTTTTGTGTTGATATAGATGTATGTTATTTAGATGTGCATATATACATAACCCAAGCCTGCCTCTCAAGCCAGGTTCTAATCTCATTAGGACAAGGGACCATGCTTTATGCTTTGGGGTAGTCTCCAGTGGTGCCAGGACAGCTGAGGGCAGTAATGTGAGTTCAGAAAATTCCTGTAGGGCTTCCCTGGTAGCTCAGTGGTAAAGTGTTCGCCTGCCAATGCAGGAGGCACCGGTTTGATCCCTGATCTGGGAAGATCCCACATGCTCCAGAGCAACTAAGCCTGTGAGCCACAACTGTGGAACCTGTGCTCTAGAGACTCCGGACTGCAACTATGGAGCCCATGGGCCGCAACTACTGGAGCTCGTGTGCCCTTGAGCCCAGAAGAAGAAAAGTCACTGCAACAAGAAGCCTGCTCACTTCAACTAGGGAGTAGCCCCCACTCCCTGCAGCTAGAGAAGAGCCTGCAGCAGCAGTGAAAACCCAGAAGAGACAAAAATAAATAAATAAATAAAAATTTAAAAGAGACAAAAATAAATAAATAAATAAAAATTTAAAAAATAAAAAAGGAGAGGCTTCCCTGGTGGTCCAGTGGGTAAAGACACCGCCTTGCAGTGCATGGGGCGCCGGTGCGATCCCTGGCCTGGGAAGATCCCATGTGCCGCGGAGCGGCTGCACCAATGTGTCCGATCACCGAGCCGGAGCTCTGGAGCGCATGCGCCCAGAGCCGATGCTCTGCAACGACAGACGCCACCGCGATGGGAGGCCCACAGGAGCCAAAGAATAAAGATGGATGAAAATAAGTAAATGAAAAACCAGTAGAAGTGCCCCCCCGCCCCCCCAAAAAAAGCAATCCAAAAATAAAAAAGGAAAGAAAATTCCTGTAAAGCCAAGAGCCTCATTGGTCTTCCACAGGTTCTGAGCACATAGTTTCAGGCCGGCTCACTCAGCACAGGTGCTCTTCCCTCCTCCTCTTTCTTCCTCCCGCCTCCTCCCCCCTCCTCCAATGCCCTGCCTCCTTCCCAGTCGAAGGTGCTCTGGAGCTTTTGGTTAGAACACTTCCCATTATTCTCTGAGCCACTACAAACCTGTTTTACCACTTTGTCACCCTGTAGCAGCATTGAACATTCTTGTTGCTTGGTAAGCTGACGCTGAAACCCCAAAGACAAGCCTCCTTTCCTCCCTCCTCCCCCAGCCCGCCCGCCGCTTTGATACCAGCCCCGATAAGACTGCCTCTCTCAGCTCCTGGGCCGGAACTGCCCCCCGCGTTCACTGTGGGGGAAGGTTTCAGCCCTAAAGCGCACCTTGGCAGAGGGGGTCAGGAATGTCACCGCCAGGGGCGGATGGCCTAGGCTCAAATCTCAGTTCCTGGGGAACGGGGCGAAGTGGTTTCACCCCTTGAGCTTCTGTTTCTTAAATAGGTTATTGTAAGCATTGAATTGGAAAATCCACGTCAAGCGCGTGACCCTGCCTGGCACATCGGGAGAGCCCAGAGCTGAAGCCGGTGGCGACCTCTAGCTAGTTGCCTGCCTGAACTTGGGAAGGAACACAGATGAACTGTGCCTTCCCCCGGCTAGAGGCGGAGCCCTGCGAGCTCACCCCTCACCTCCTTTCATTGCCTCTGCTCCCTCCCTTAAGAGCAGTTTTTGTTTTGCCTCACTTTATAGACCAGGGCACGGATGGGGCTGCCCACAGACCCAAGACCACCAAGCTTGGGAGTGGCAGAGGTAGTTTGGAAACCAGGACTTGGCTATTGAAGTTCATGTGCTGATACCTACCTTTCTGGAATCATCCCAGATAACCTCTCCCCAGACCTCAAAAACATCAGGCCCCTTTCCCTCTCCCTGGGGACCGTGTCCAGTGCCCAGCAGGTAACTGTCCAGTCACGTGTTAGCCTCCTCTCTTTTCAGAACCTGGAGGAAGCCGAAACTTGTTTGGTTCATGGTCAGCAAGGGACTTCCCAGGTGGCGCCAGTGTTAAAGAACCTGTCTACCAATGCAAGAGACAAAAGAGACACGGGTTCGATCCCTGGGTCAGGGTCAGTCCAGTATTCTTGCCTCGGGAATCCCCATGGATGAAGGAGCTTGGCAGGCTACAGTCATAGGACTGCAGAGTCAGACACGACTGACTGACCGTGCACGCATGGCCAGCAAACTCAATTTTAAAAAGAAAAAAGGTTGGTAAGGATGGAAGCATACCTCTTAGAAAAGACTGAGAAGAAAAAATCAGGACCAAAGCCGGGGATTTGGCTGTGTCCACTGCCTTGAGCCCCGGTAAATGGGTAAATAGGGAAGGCGAGGCATACCATCCCTGGAGGCAGTGGGCAGGACAGTCTCTCTCTGTGTGTCCCTGGAGCCACCCGCCCAGGTGAGCGTTGTCTGGGCAGGACTGCCCCCGTTCATGTGGGAAGTTTCAGCCTAACCCTTGGCAGAGGGGTCAGGAATGTCACCGCCAGGCGGATGGCCTAGGCTCAAATCTCAGTTCCTGGGAACGGGGCGAAGTGGTTTCACCCTTGAGCTTCTGTTTCTTAAATAGGTTATTGTAAGCATTGAATTGCAAAATCCACGTCAAGCGCGTGACCCTGCCTGGCACATCGGGAGAGCCCAGAGCTGAAGCCGGTGGCGACCTCTAGCTAGTTGCCTGCCTGAACTTGGGAAGGAACACAGATGAACTGTGCCTTCCCCCGGCTAGAGGCGGAGCCCTGCGAGCTCACCCCTCACCTCCTTTCATTGCCTCTGCTCCCTCCCTTAAGAGCAGTTTTTGTTTTGCCTCACTTTATAGACCAGGGCACGGATGGGGCTGCCCACAGACCCAAGACCACCAAGCTTGGGAGTGGCAGAGGTAGTTTGGAAACCAGGACTTGGCTATTGAAGTTCATGTGCTGATACCTACCTTTCTGGAATCATCCCAGATAACCTCTCCCCAGACCTCAAAAACATCAGGCCCCTTTCCCTCTCCCTGGGGACCGTGTCCAGTGCCCAGCAGGTAACTGTCCAGTCACGTGTTAGCCTCCTCTCTTTTCAGAACCTGGAGGAAGCCGAAACTTGTTTGGTTCATGGTCAGCAAGGGACTTCCCAGGTGGCGCCAGTGTTAAAGAACCTGTCTACCAATGCAAGAGACAAAAGAGACACGGGTTCGATCCCTGGGTCAGGGTCAGTCCAGTATTCTTGCCTCGGGAATCCCCATGGATGAAGGAGCTTGGCAGGCTACAGTCATAGGACTGCAGAGTCAGACACGACTGACTGACCGTGCACGCATGGCCAGCAAACTCAATTTTAAAAAGAAAAAAGGTTGGTAAGGATGGAAGCATACCTCTTAGAAAAGACTGAGAAGAAAAAATCAGGACCAAAGCCGGGGATTTGGCTGTGTCCACTGCCTTGAGCCCCGGTAAATGGGTAAATAGGGAAGGCGAGGCATACCATCCCTGGAGGCAGTGGGCAGGACAGTCTCTCTCTGTGTGTCCCTGGAGCCACCCCGCCCAGGTGAGCGTTGTCTGGTGAGACCAAGAGGAGCCTTTGCCCTGCTTCACCGCGGCTTCTCTGGCTACTGGGTGTGTGACTCTCTCAAGCGCCCTGGAGAAAGGACAGCTGTGTAATTTAGAAATCCTAAAACACCCAGTCCCACTCCCCTACCCACACACACACCCTCTCCTTCCCACCAACCTCGCAACTTTTCTTTCTCTTAAAAAAAAAAAGCATTCATTCACTGAGTGCATAATGGTAACCCTTTGTTCCCTTCCCCCTCTCCCCAGTCCCCAGAGTGTTTCTTCTCTGGAGCCAAATTCCAGAGCCTGGGTTGCTAAGGCCCCCGAGAGCAGTCAGGTAGAAGCCTTGTGAGGAGCCCGAGGCCGGGAGACAGACTGCTTCTGTCTCTTCCTGCTGAGGATTCAAAGCCACCCTCACCCGGCTGGCAGGAGACGGCTGGGCACAGCCCCTGGGCCATGTTCAAACAAACAGCCTCTCCCCCACACTCCCTTCCCATCTGGGACAGGGCCACCGCTGGCCCCGGTGCTCTCGGGGAGCCTTTTCTCCATGGAGCATCTTGGTCCGACTTCTGCTGGCAAAGCTCCCTGTCGATGATTTTTCAAACTCAGCCTGAGACCAATCTTAGTCAGCCTGGCAGGCTCACCCAGGTCTGATCCTCGAAAGGCATGGACTGGCTGTTTTTCGTGGGAGATATAACTGGGGTTTTGTCTTCCTCCAAGGAGGGGGCTGAAGTAACAGAAGGGAATGGTGGGGTGAGACCATGTCCTCAGCCCGGCCCCCTCCCCTGCCTGAAGAAACCCAAGATAAGAACCTGTGATCCCCAACTCAGGTGATTTTTAGCCCGGGCCACTTTGGCCTCAAGCAGGAGACCAGAAAGGCATGCCTGGGAGTGGTTTTTCATCCTGAAATAATAGGTTTGTGGCCTTCCCTCAGACTAGAAAACTTCCTTTTCTTCACCAGGAACTGAACTTTCAGCCCTGGCCTTTGAGGAAAGTGTGAAGCAGTTACAATTTCTCTCTGCCCTCCCTCCCCGGAGGGTCGGGCCTCCACCCTCCAATCTGATTTGTTTTGACCTTTAGAAAATGGCATTGTCACTCTTCACTCCCAGTTTCCCCCATCAAAATGAACCCAGGCCCCGGATCAGCTGGCAGACTCTGCAGTGTGGACATTTCATAACCCCTCACATTCGTCCAGTACTCCCTAGCTCCCCACCTGATGTTCCATCCTTATCCCCACTTGACATGCCTCACAGCTCTGTGAGCATGGGCCACGGCAGGTGACATTATCCAGGTCTTCTTTTATTTGTTTTTGACTGTACTGAGCCTTCCTTGCTCCAAAGGCTGTTCCCTAGTTGCAACGAGCAGGGGCTTCTCTCTAGTGGCAGTGTGCAGGCCTCTCATTGCAGTGGCTTCTCTTGTTGCAAGCACAGACTCTAGGACATGAGGGCTTCAGTAGTCGCAGCTCCCAGGGTCTACAACACAGGCTCAGTAGTTGTGGCTCTTGGGCTTGGTTGCTCTGTGGCATGTGGGATCTTCCTGGACCAGAGATTGAACCCATATCTCCTGCCCTGGCAGGCAGGTTCTTTACCACTGAGCCACCAGGGAAGCCCAACAGATGCTTGTTAAAGGCACTGGACTTCACTAGGGTGATTTTGTTCCCTGTCTCCAAGAGGCATTAGGGAAAGTATGGAGACGTTTTTTGGTTGTCACTACTCAAGGTCTGGATGCTTCTAGCACCTAGTAGGTGGACACCAGGGGTGCCACTGAACAGCCTGTAATGCATAGGACAGCCTCTATGCCCAA
This sequence comes from Tragulus kanchil, assembly GCA_022376925.1. Classification (NCBI taxonomy): domain Eukaryota; kingdom Metazoa; phylum Chordata; class Mammalia; order Artiodactyla; family Tragulidae; genus Tragulus; species Tragulus kanchil. Next base: position 29,933,965 of record JAIOJX010000004.1, read on the forward strand.
GAATCATCCGGCCCCAAGAAGCCTGAGGTCCAGAGACCTGAAATAAAGGGCAAGAAAAGGTGCTCAACATCTCCAGTCATCAGGGATATGCAAATTAAAACCACAACGAGGTATCACCTCACACCATCAAAAGAATACAAATAACCAATGTTTGCAAGGATGTGGGGAAAAGGGAATCCTGTTGACTGTTAGTAGGGATGTATTATGGGAAACAGTATGGAGATTTCTCAAAAAAAAAACAAAACAAAAGGAGAAACTAAAAATAGCGCTACCATATGACCTAGCAGTTCCACTCCTGGATATATATATATCCCCATATCACTAATTTGAAGGGATACATGAACTTCAATGTTCATAGCAACTGTAATTACCATTGCTGAGATATGGAGGCACCCTGAGTATCCATCAACAGATAAATGGATAGAGAAGATGTGGTACATATATATAACAGAATATTACTCAGTCATAAAAAAAGAATAAAATTTTGCCCTTTTCTACAACGTGGAGGACTTGGCATTATGCTAAGTAAATAAGTCAGAGAAAGACAAACCCTGTATGCTATCACTGATATGTGGAATCCAAAAAATACAACAAACTAGTAAATAAAACGAAAAAGAAGCAGAGTCATATATACAGAAGAGACTAGTGGGTACCAGCAGGGAAAGCGAAGGGGAAGGGCCACTATAGGGGTAGAGGGGAAAAAAGAATTCTTATGGGATTATATGAAAACATATGTGTGAGCCCTTTTGAAAATTGTAAAGCATTATAGAATTGAAAGACTTTTGTTCAGTAAATAGAATCATAATATCCTTTTAAAAGGAAAAGTAAGGGGACTTCCGTGGTGGTCCAGTGGCTAAGTCTCCATGCTCCCAGTGTAGGAGGCCTGCATTCGATCGCTGGTCAGGGATCTAGATCTCACATGTCTCAACTAAGACCTGGTGTAGCCAACTATATAGATATTTGGAAACAAAGATCACATATTTTAAAAAAGAAAAGGATGGCTCTGTGCTAGATTATAGAACAACTCAAACATATTCAAGCTTGTCAGATCAAGTCAAGGACACTGCTGCATAGATTATTAAATACAACACAGCATACCGAGGCCAGCATCGCAGCTCTACAAAACACGTCACGAGAACACCTAGCCCAGCCTGGAGCACTCAGGGTCAGGGGAGGCTTCCTGTAAGAGTGGACTTCAAGCATGCTGTGCCTTCTGCAGCCCCGCACTGTTTGACGTTTGATGGGCCCTTCTGTGCTTTAGCCAGTCGGCAGGACCTGAGGAAGGAGTGGCAGAGGGAGACGTTGTCCAAGACAAGCACGGTGGTCTGTGCTTTTTCCCAGGGGGAGCCCCGTCCGTCACCCTGTTTTTGTCTGACCTTCCCCATTGACTGTCTCCTAGGATTGATAAGAAGATGTCCGATGCTCAGGGCAGCTACAAACTGGACGAAGCTCAGGCTGTTCTAAGAGAAACAAAAGCCATCAAAAAGGCCATCACCTGTGGAGAAAAGGAGAAGCAAGACCTCATTAAGGTACGAGACCTCCCAGTGATGCAGCTGCATCCCAGTTTCTCCCGATCACCTGTCTGTGCCAGGATTCACTCAGGTGGGCTTTTTCCACGTGCTGGGAGATCCCTGAGTTCTCTTCTCTGGTTCTCTTGGGCTTTTAGTCTCATTTTCTAGAGAAGGAAATGGAGGTTCTGAAGCATGCCATGACTCAGCTGGTGTCAATAGCCGAGCTGGAACAGAAGCCCTCTGGTCTAGTTGAAAAGTTCCATCTTTGACACCAGCTCTAGCCTTCTTACCACATGGCAGGAGGTGGCTTCGGCGTCACTAACCTTGGCATCAGCGTGTAGCATCCTTGTAAGCATTTCATTGCGTGTTCCGACTCAATGCTGGGAACGGACAGATGGCGATAGATGTGCATACTGTGTCGGGCAGTTGTGCCAACCCATTGGCACACACACCGTGCCTCCCTGACCCTTTCCATCGGTGCTGGGTTATCCCCAGCAGACGGCAAAAGTCTGCACAGATCGAGGAGTTAAGTGGTAGAGCCAGGACTCAAACCCATCCACACCTGACTCAGAAGCCCCTTCCCTTAACCCCGGTACATCCGCCCACCCTCAGCGGAACTGCCTGGACCTCTGAGGAGCTCTGCTTTCATTCCCGTCGGCAGATGAGCAGTCAAGCTCAATGGCACTGTAAATGACTTGATGAGGGGAGCTGTACACTCTGTGACAAGCAGAATCATTTCAAAGCATCTGCCAGGATGGCAACATAGTGAAAACACTGGGACGAGGCATCCATGGATGATGAGGCATGTTCTCGTTGTGCCTTGCAGTTAAGAGTGCCGAATCTTAAATCACAGACCAGGACCAAATCCTGGCTCCATCAGTTTCCAGCTTCTCCATGTAACAAGTCCCTCCTGGATAAAATGGGTGTGCCTGCATGCGTGCTCACTTGCTTCAGCTGTGTCTGACTCGTAGCGACCCCCTGGACTGTGGCCCACCCGGCTCCTCTGTCCCTGGGTTTCTCCAGGCAAGAATACTGGAGTGGGTGGCCCTGCCTTCTTCCAGGGAATCTTCCCAGCCCAGGTCTCCTGCATCTCTTGCATTGCAGGCAGATTCTTTTTTTATTTTAGGCGATTTTCAGTTTTTACGGACTATATTTATTTATTTAACATGGAAAACATTTTGTACTGGGGTCCAGCCAATCAGCAATGCTGTGATAGTTTCAGGTGAACAGTGAAGAGGCTCAACCACAGATATACATGTATCCGTTCTCCCCCAAAACTCCCTCCCATCCAGGCTGGTCAATATATTGAGCAGAGTTCCATGTGCTATATAATAGATTTTTGAGTGTTATCCATTTCAAACATGGCAGTGTGTACATGATTTTGCCAAAGGCCCCAACATCCCACCACCCTCCCACCCCCCTCAGGCAGATTCTTTACCACTGAGCCATCAGGGAAGCCTGTGGGGAATAATCACAGGTTATTCCTTGCAAAAATGTGGTCAGGAATAAATAAGATCCTTTTTTTTTTCTTTTCCCCATCACGCCTCTTTTATTTATATTTATTTTCATCCATCTGTTTTTCTTTGGCCTATATGGGCATCCGATCACAGTGGCCTCTCTCGTTGCAGAGCACTGGCTCTGGGCGCACGCGCTCCACAGCGTTGGCTCATAACTGGACATACCAGTCCAGCCGCTTCACGGCACGTGGGATCTTCCTGGGCCAGGGATCAAACTGGTACCCCTTGCATTACAAGGTGGACTCTTTACCCACTGGACCACCAGGGAAGCCCTGAATAAGATCTTGGTAAAGCTGACAGGAGTGAGTCTTGACTGAACCAGAGCTTTCCCTGGTCATCTTGGTTAGTCAATATGATAGCCCTGTGAGGTAGGACCCATGGTTATTCCCATTTTGCAGGAAAAGAAACTGAGGCACAGAGAGATTAATCAACAAGGTCAGACCACTAGCTCAGAAACAGCAGAGCAGGGCTTCTGACTCCGGCCGTACAACTCCAGAGCCAGTGTCCCCACAGGGCTTTCCCCTGTAAAGGGTCCACCCAGCACAACACCCACCCACTGATAACTCTGTATAAGAGAAGTTGGGTGCCCGGAGTGAGCACAGGCTCCTAGTAGATTCCTAGAGAGTGACACAACCAGGGTGCCTCTGCCCAGAGTGTGTCACTAACCTGCCCTCCCCGCTCCAGAGCCTCGCCATGCTGAAGGATGGCTTCCGCACCGACAGAGGCTCCCACTCCGACCTGTGGTCCAGCAGCAGCTCTCTGGAGAGTTCGGGTTTCCCGCTGCCAAAACAGTACCTGGACGTGAGCTCCCAGACGGACATCTCAGGAAGTGTGAGTAGTCAGCACGTGCTGTTGGGGGCCCTGAGGGACAGAGTACTCTTCTTGTTAGTCATCAAGTACCCTGCTTCTTACTCACCTGAGTACCCTTCTTGTTACTCACCTGCGGAGCCAGCCGGGGGCGCGCTCTGCACCTGGCTGCTGACACAGCCTTTCCAAGATCTGTTCTGCAGGTCTGTCTTGGCCTCCAGATGTGGAGAAGAAAGCACTGGTCACATGGATGCATCTCTAGATGCGGCACAGAAAGCATGTGTGAAGGACCAGGGCTCTTTCCCAGGTTTTCCCTGTGCTGATTTGCAGCATTCTATTGTTGTGGCACCAGCTGGGAGGCAGAAGATCCTTCCCTCGTGTTTATCCCAGAACAATGTGCACGACTTCTCAGACAGCTGCTTCCCTCCCAGTTCAAGAGCTCATTCCCACTTAGAGTAATGAGCAGGGCAAGTGCTGTTCAGACGCTGCTCCTGAAAGCCTCTGAGAGGACTGACTTCCCGCAGTCCATAACCTTGAAGAGCTTTTGGTTTGGGGCCGCTGTGGCATGGAATGAACTAGCCTCTGTGGCCAAATGCTGCTCATTGTGGTTTCTGTAGTCTTACTCCCACTTGTGAGGAGAAATTCCATTCACAACTGATGGGCTGAGCCTCGTGGTTCCTGACAAACGGATCTGGCAACGGGGCTGCCCCCTCCTTCCCCACACCACGCTTTATCCAGCTACAAGCTGCCTGTGGTGAAGCGTTTGTGAAGGAACCGTGTGCCTTCTTCCAAGTTCTAGGACCTTCTTGTCACTTGGTGTTGCGCTTCTGGCTGCAGGATCCCCGAGTACTGGGTAGACCCCTCCCCAGCAGGCCCAGAGTGGCGTTCTGCTATAGTGGCTGTGCCCGTTTCCTCCTGGCCAGCTGTCCGCCATGCTTCTGTGACTTACATGAGCTTCGAGCCATTTGGGACCGCAAGGTGATATTCTGGGCCCTCGGCTTCTCTTTTCAAAGTGATAAATGTGTGCACTTGGGGCTCTTCCCATGCCTGAAGGATAGAAAATTGTTTTTCTCCTAACTAGCTTCCCTGCAATCCACACAGCCAGCTCAATAATTGGGGACTGTTTTTAGCTCCTTCCCACACAAACTGTCAAGTCTGTCATGAGCCCCGACAGCCAGCTTAGCACCGGCCACCACAGCCATGTAATTCCTGACCTGTTCTTTCCTCCAGTTTGGCACCAGCAGCAACAATCAGTTGGCGGAGAAGGTCAGGTTGCGCCTTCGGTACGAAGAGGCCAAGAGAAGGTAAATAGAGGTGGAGCTGGGGGCAGGATGGTGCCCACCCTCATAACTGGTTGGCCAGAAAGTTCATTCGAGTTTTCTATATGCTCTTAACATCCAAATTCACTTTTGGCCCCAGGCGTCCCTATTGTTGTGGCACCAGCTGGGAGGCAGAAGATCCTTCCCTCGTGTTTATCCCAGAACAATGTGCACGACTTCTCAGACAGCTGCTTCCTCCCAGTTCAAGAGCTCATTCCCACTTAGAGTAATGAGCAGGGCAAGTGCTGTTCAGACGCTGCTCCTGAAAGCCTCTGAGAGGACTGACTTCCCGCAGTCCATAACCTTGAAGAGCTTTTGGTTTGGGGCCGCTGTGGCATGGAATGAACTAGCCTCTGTGGCCAAATGCTGCTCATTGTGGTTTCTGTAGTCTTACTCCCACTTGTGAGGAGAAATTCCATTCACAACTGATGGGCTGAGCCTCGTGGTTCCTGACAAACGGATCTGGCAACGGGGCTGCCCCCTCCTTCCCCACACCACGCTTTATCCAGCTACAAGCTGCCTGTGGTGAAGCGTTTGTGAAGGAACCGTGTGCCTTCTTCCAAGTTCTAGGACCTTCTTGTCACTTGGTGTTGCGCTTCTGGCTGCAGGATCCCCGAGTACTGGGTAGACCCCTCCCCAGCAGGCCCAGAGTGGCGTTCTGCTATAGTGGCTGTGCCCGTTTCCTCCTGGCCAGCTGTCCGCCATGCTTCTGTGACTTACATGAGCTTCGAGCCATTTGGGACCGCAAGGTGATATTCTGGGCCCTCGGCTTCTCTTTTCAAAGTGATAAATGTGTGCACTTGGGGCTCTTCCCATGCCTGAAGGATAGAAAATTGTTTTCCCCTAACTAGCTTCCCTGCAATCCACACAGCCAGCTCAATAATTGGGGACTGTTTTTAGCTCCTTCCCACACAAACTGTCAAGTCTGTCATGAGCCCCGACAGCCAGCTTAGCACCGGCCACCACAGCCATGTAATTCCTGACCTGTTCTTTCCTCCAGTTTGGCACCAGCAGCAACAATCAGTTGGCGGAGAAGGTCAGGTTGCGCCTTCGGTACGAAGAGGCCAAGAGAAGGTAAATAGAGGTGGAGCTGGGGGCAGGATGGTGCCCACCCTCATAACTGGTTGGCCAGAAAGTTCATTCGAGTTTTCTATATGCTCTTAAAATCCAAATTCACTTTTGGCCATCCCAGCTATTGTAGCGCGTCTGCTCTGTGCCTGTTTTTTACCCATTTCATCCTGTTTAATCCTCACAAGATGGTGAAGGAAAGCACTCTCATCTTCATACTTTAATCCTCTCTGAAACTCAAGAAACGACTGAACCAGGGACACTTGGATAAAGTGTGGAACTATGCTTTGAGCCATTCTTTAAACCTCAAACCTAGTCATCTTTCCACTTGCCTGCCTGAAAATCAGTCTCTAAAACCAGGGTTTACCAACAATCATGTAAGTGGTTGTGTGTGAAGGAGCAGAGCTGGGGTTTTAGCAACAGGCTGAAAAGACTACTGAAGCTACCCACTTCAGTGGCTCCTGCCCAACTGGGAACAAGCTGTGTTTTTAAACAATGTAGACACCGGAGACTTTAGATATTCTGTGGCTTCACAAAATCCTAAGCCGTTGGGTTCCGCTGCCACAAATAAAATAGTAATCAAAGTTGACATTTTTAGAGCATGTAATGGTCCAGACAGCGTACTGAAACATCTCTATACTCATCGTCTCATTTAATTTTAAAAGCAACCTTATCTCATATTCTCTCCGTGTTAAAGAAAAGTAGAATCTAAGATGTTCTCATGACTTTTCAAGGTAGAGTCAGAATTTGAGCTGGATGATTCATGATCTTCCCATGTGTGAAAGAACTATCAGGGTCTGAGGGTAAATGGAACCAAGTGTGTTGCATCCGTTCCTCCTTAGTCTACATGGAGCAGCCCACGGACATCCTAAGGCAGGCCGGGGCAGGGGTGGCAATGCCCAGCCCTGCGCCCTGCCAACAGTGTGTGAGCAGCAGAAACCATTGGCAGCAGTGACAGGAATCCTATAGAAACTAGAAGTGAGAAAGGGAATTCGTTGGCTTATTGAGCTCCAAAGTGCAGGGGTAAGCTAGCTTCAGGCCCAGCTGGATCCAGGGTTCCACATGATGTTACGTAGACTCAACCTTTCTCCTTTTCTCCACCAGGCTTATCTTTGTGTTGACAGACCTTTCTGTCAAAGCAAAAAGAGGACCCCCACTGTTCTAGACTTACACACTGCCAGGCTAGCAATCCCAGCAGGAATAGGACCTACCTTTCTTAAACAGTTTTTTTTTTTCTTCTTCCAATCAGTTGGAACAAGCTTGGGTTTGGGACTCATTGGCTTTTCTGGGAGAACCAATCCTTGTTGCAGGGTGGCAGGAATTGGGATTCTCTGAAGGTCCAGACGTGCCTCATGTGCCCAATTATAGGAAGGGGACTAAGGTTACCTCTATCGGAACCAAGTGACCTGTGAGTATGGGAGGCCTGATGTCCCAAAGAACAGTTGGAATATTGTTAACAAAAGGAGAAAGTGAATACTTTTCAGGCCAGAAGAAACATACCTTGTGCACTATTGCAGCGCCCCCTAGAGGTCTGGCAAAACAGCATGACCTGCACGTTTGGACAACCCCCTCTGAGCTCTCTGAAGTCTGCACCTACCCCAGTGTGTCAGGAGACTTTAGATATTCTGTGGCTTCACAAAATCCTCAGCCGTTGGGTTCCGCTGCCACAAATAAAATAGTAATCAAAGTTGACATTTTTAGAGCATGTAATGGTCCAGACAGCGTACTGAAACATCTCTATACTCATCGTCTCATTTAATTTTAAAAGCAACCTTATCTCATATTCTCTCCGTGTTAAAGAAAAGTAGAATCTAAGATGTTCTCATGACTTTTCAAGGTAGAGTCAGAATTTGAGCTGGATGATTCATGATCTTCCCATGTGTGAAAGAACTATCAGGGTCTGAGGGTAAATGGAACCAAGTGTGTTGCATCCGTTCCTCCTTAGTCTACATGGAGCAGCCCACGGACATCCTAAGGCAGGCCGGGGCAGGGGTGGCAATGCCCAGCCCTGCGCCCTGCCAACAGTGTGTGAGCAGCAGAAACCATTGGCAGCAGTGACAGGAATCCTATAGAAACTAGAAGTGAGAAAGGGAATTCGTTGGCTTATTGAGCTCCAAAGTGCAGGGGTAAGCTAGCTTCAGGCCCAGCTGGATCCAGGGTTCCACATGATGTTACGTAGACTCAACCTTTCTCCTTTTCTCCACCAGGCTTATCTTTGTGTTGACAGACCTTTCTGTCAAAGCAAAAAGAGGACCCCCACTGTTCTAGACTTACACACTGCCAGGCTAGCAATCCCAGCAGGAATAGGACCTACCTTTCTTAAACAGTTTTTTTTTTTCTTCTTCCAATCAGTTGGAACAAGCTTGGGTTTGGGACTCATTGGCTTTTCTGGGAGAACCAATCCTTGTTGCAGGGTGGCAGGAATTGGGATTCTCTGAAGGTCCAGACGTGCCTCATGTGCCCAATTATAGGAAGGGGACTAAGGTTACCTCTATCGGAACCAAGTGACCTGTGAGTATGGGAGGCCTGATGTCCCAAAGAACAGTTGGAATATTGTTAACAAAAGGAGAAAGTGAATACTTTTCAGGCCAGAAGAAACATACCTTGTGCACTATTGCAGCGCCCCCTAGAGGTCTGGCAAAACAGCATGACCTGCACGTTTGGACAACCCCCTCTGAGCTCTCTGAAGTCTGCACCTACCCCAGTGTGCAATAATGGCTATCTTAGAAATATCTGGAGAAATGAAAGGGTTGGTATTTTCTCTTTGGGACTGAACCACTAAACTCATCACGGAGCTTCCTGACCTATTTACCTTTATCCAACTTTGTGCCTGCTGCTTCCCCCAAAGGTAGTTTAAGTACAAAGAACAGAACAGCCTGCTAAACAGGGAAGCAGAGGCTGCGGGACTTGAGGCTACAATTCAAGGTCTGATTGTTGCTAAGTTTTGTCAAGTGTGCCCTTCTTGGGAGTGAGTCCAGTAGATTTCATCAGATTGGCCTAAGGATGTATAGCTCAAAGTTAAAGGCGCTCTGGCATAGGAAAAGTGCCCCCAGAAAGTACATTCAAGAAAGCATCTATTAGTGGCCTAAAACAAAATAAAATCCAAAAAGAGGGGGATATATGTGTGTGTGTATATATAGATATAGATATGATTCATTTTGCTGTATACAGAGAAACTAATACAACATTGTAAAGCAACTATAAGGCAATATGTATTTTTTTAAGTGGACTTCCCAGGCAGTCCAGTGGGTTAAGACGTTACCTTCCAGCATAGAGGATGCAGGTTTGATCCCTGACTGGGGATCTAAGATCCCCCATGCCTCATGGCCAAAAGAACAAAAGGTAAAATAGAAATAATGTTGTGAACAAATTCAACACGGACTTTTTTAAAAAAATGTTTAACAAAACAGGGCTTCCCTAGTAGTCCAGTGGGTAAAGAGTCTGCTTTACACTGCAAAGGGGTAGGGTTTGATCCCTGACCTGAGAAGATCCCACGTGCCGCAGAGCAGCTGGACCGGTGTGTCCAGTTATGAGCCAGCACTCTGGAGCATGTGTCCAGAGCCAGTGCTCTGCAAGGAGGGAGGCCACTATAATGTGAGGCCCACACAGGCCAAAGAATAAAGATGGATGAAAATAAATAAATAAAAGAGGCCAAAATTAAAAAAAAAAAAAAAATGTTTAAAAAAACAGCCAGAGATAGACTGTTGGATATAGGACCAAAAAATAAAAAGCATCACCAGTGTCCCGTGTATAGTGGAGCCCCTGCAGACCTGGCCATTACCACTCGATTCTCAAACAATTGGCTAGATAAAAGCAGTTACAAGGTTATCCCCAAACCAGTTTTGATGGACTGCTGTATATATGAGTCTGGAATTTAAATGACTGACCTCTAAGACTCCCTGCTGAGACACTTGGCTGGGGAAAAAGCAAATGTTGATGTGCATTTCTGTGTGAACTTCTCACTACAGAGCATGGATAGCTCATCTCCAATAGTGTTTTTGAAAGGTAAGAATTTGGCCACATTGTGTGCAGGTAAGATTGAATTGAGAGTCTGGAGGCCTGGGACCCCAACAAATATTGGTCATGTTTAGGTGAACTATTTCCTCTCTGGCTACCTGTCCCACAGGAGTACTGTCAGGCCCCATCCATCCTAGGATAGGACAGTGAAGGGGCTTCGCTGGTGGCTCAGATGGTAAAGAATCTGCCTACAATGCAGGAGACCCAGGTTCGATCCCTGAGTGGGAAAGATCCCCCAGACAAGGGAATGGCTACCCACTCGAGTGTTCTTGCTGGGAGAATTCTATGAACAGAGGAGCCTGGCAGTGATAGTTATTAATAAAAGCACTTTGCAAAGACTAAACCCCAAGGGATCACATGATTGCTTTTAAATATTTGTAGCAATACTCTTAGCATTACTGTGAATCTTAATTTGATCCAATGATAATCATGCCCAGTATCTGTAGCACTTGGCCTTTGTATAAGGAGCTTTCTTTTTTTTCCCAAGTCCTCTTTAATGGAATAGATGGTTCCAAATTTTATTCTAATATATTAATTTTAAAAGGGTTCACTTACACCTGTGTAAGAGCTCTGAATGAGAGGTTTTTGTTTGGTCCTCATAACCCACCTCTCTGGTTCCAGTATCATTCCCACTTTACAGATAAGGATGCATGTGTGCATGCTAACTCACTTCAGTCATGTCTGACACTTTGCAGCCCTATGGACCAGGCTCCACCAGGCTCCTCTGTCCATGGGATTCTTCAGACAAGAATATTGGAGTGGGTTGCATGCCCTCCTCTACAGGATCGTCCCGTGTATAGTGGAGCCCCTGCAGACCTGGCCATTACCACTCGATTCTCAAACAATTGGCTAGATAAAAGCAGTTACAAGGTTATCCCCAAACCAGTTTTGATGGACTGCTGTATATATGAGTCTGGAATTTAAATGACTGACCTCTAAGACTCCCTGCTGAGACACTTGGCTGGGGAAAAAGCAAATGTTGATGTGCATTTCTGTGTGAACTTCTCACTACAGAGCATGGATAGCTCATCTCCAATAGTGTTTTTGAAAGGTAAGAATTTGGCCACATTGTGTGCAGGTAAGATTGAATTGAGAGTCTGGAGGCCTGGGACCCCAACAAATATTGGTCATGTTTAGGTGAACTATTTCCTCTCTGGCTACCTGTCCCACAGGAGTACTGTCAGGCCCCATCCATCCTAGGATAGGACAGTGAAGGGGCTTCGCTGGTGGCTCAGATGGTAAAGAATCTGCCTACAATGCAGGAGACCCAGGTTCGATCCCTGAGTGGGAAAGATCCCCCAGACAAGGGAATGGCTACCCACTCGAGTGTTCTTGCTGGGAGAATTCTATGAACAGAGGAGCCTGGCAGTGATAGTTATTAATAAAAGCACTTTGCAAAGACTAAACCCCAAGGGATCACATGATTGCTTTTAAATATTTGTAGCAATACTCTTAGCATTACTGTGAATCTTAATTTGATCCAATGATAATCATGCCCAGTATCTGTAGCACTTGGCCTTTGTATAAGGAGCTTTCTTTTTTTTCCCAAGTCCTCTTTAATGGAATAGATGGTTCCAAATTTTATTCTAATATATTAATTTTAAAAGGGTTCACTTACACCTGTGTAAGAGCTCTGAATGAGAGGTTTTTGTTTGGTCCTCATAACCCACCTCTCTGGTTCCAGTATCATTCCCACTTTACAGATAAGGATGCATGTGTGCATGCTAACTCACTTCAGTCATGTCTGACACTTTGCAGCCCTATGGACCAGGCTCCACCAGGCTCCTCTGTCCATGGGATTCTTCAGACAAGAATATTGGAGTGGGTTGCATGCCCTCCTCTACAGGATCGTCCTGCCTAGGAATTGAACCTGCGTCTCTTTCATCTCCTGCATTGGCAGATGGGTTCTTTCCCACTAATGCCACCTGGGAAGCCCACAGATGAGGATCCTACCTCGGGTCTAGGAGTATTTGCTGTTGTTCTAGTGAGCCTGTGACTACCATTGGTTCAGCACCTACATGCCAGGCAACTGAACGCATACTTGCTCATTTTTACACCAATTCTAAGGAGGAGTAACCGTTCTGTTATATGCAAGACTCAGGGAGTGACCCACGTTACACACGTGAGAAGTGGTTAAACCAGGGAACAAGCACAGTAACAGCAGAAACATACATTGAATGCTGGTGGAGTACGTGCCAAATATTGCGCTTGGACATTTTATGAAATATGTCATAAAACCTGCAATCATTACCCTCCAAGGAAAGAGGTTTTCTTATTATTCTCTGCAGAGTGACAAAGCAGCTTGCCCAAGGTCATGTAGCGGTAGGAGGCTATTGCCTGGTGATAAATCCACTTCTCTTCTGTCAGGCTTTGTGTACCTCAGAGCAAGGACACAGCCTCTAGCCACTCCTTGCTGAGCTGAGGTGGGCACGTGGTAGGCACTGCATGTGTTCGTTAGATAAAAATCTGTTCCTTAAGACCACACGCTGATCAGAAGGAAGCCAGTCAATGTCAGAGACGATACTGCAAGGACAGCAGGCCCCTCGGACCATGTCACCTTGGAAACACGGTCTGCCATTCCCCTTGCATTGCCACGGGGCACACCAGTCACGCTCACTCTCTCCGCCCGCAGGATTGCCAACCTGAAGATCCAGCTCGCCAAGCTTGACAGCGAGGCCTGGCCTGGAGTGCTCGACTCCGAGAGAGACCGGCTGATCCTCATCAACGAGAAGGAGGAGCTGCTGAAAGAGATGCGCTTCATCAGCCCCCGGAAGTGGACCCAGGGCGAGGTGGAGCAGCTGGAGATGGCCCGCAAACGGCTGGAGAAGGACCTGCAGGCGGCCCGGGACACCCAGAGCAAAGCGCTGACCGAGAGGTAGGGCTGGGCTGGGCTGGGCTGGGGCCCGAGGGATTGGGACCCCAGCAAGGGGGACAACCCGGGCCACCTGGGCGACACCCTGAGAGCACAGTTTAGAGATCTCATCACTTTCCAGAACAGCAGATCTGGGGAAGTGACTCACCGTCCAGCCATCCCAGAACTTCGCACAGGGAATCCCATTACCGAAAAGTCTGCTCACATGCAGATTTTCAGAAATTATCTTCTGAGATAAGCTCCGATTTTGTGACAGTGACTCACATGTTTACCCAATAGACCAAAGTTTCACACAACGATACTTACTATCTGTGGGACAGCCCTCGGAGATTTTCTTTCATGGTGTGTCTCTCTTCACACTGGTTGTGGCCCACTAACTTGATTTTGCTGCATGCTAAGCAGTTGCCACTTGCAGCTTGCAAAACACTGGTTTAGAGGGGGCTTGCAAACTGAGACGCCCCCAGGGGTCAAGCAGGTGATAGTCATGCCAGAGGCCACCTGGCCACAGGCCACGTTAGACTGGCGAGCACAGACCCCACTTATCTAAACCAGGTGCCATCTACAACTCCCAGGAAGTGGGAGTGCAGGCCCCCATGTTTCAGGAAAAGAGTTGTTTAATATTGGCAAATAATCCAAAAAATTTTTTAAATACCCTAAAGGCTAAATGAGCTTCATCTGTGGGCTTGATTGAACCCAGTCACCGGTAGTCTGCGCCGTCTGGTTTAGACTGTGTAACAGACACTAATCCGTCAGTGTCTGACCAGCCTCCACTCCTACGCTGCATAGACGGAACACTGCTGTGTTCACCGTGGGTCCTACAACCCCCAGCTTCTCCGTTCACGCAAGAGACGTCTTGTTGCACCTATTTTGTGTGCAAGGCCATTTGGAGGATTCAGAAATGACCAGGTCAAGATCCCTGCTCCCCAATACCCTTAAAGTCTATTCAGTTATTTTCACCTTTTTGAGGGGGGGGGGGGCAGCAAACTTTATTGATCAAGGTCTCTGCCCCTAATTCCCTGGACAGAGGAGCCTAATAGGCTACAGTCCGTGGGGTCTCAAGAGTCAGACACGACTTAGCAACTAAACCACCACCACGTTCTCTTCAGGAGCTAGAATTGAAGGTAGTAATTTTCAAACACGACTTAGCAACTAAACCACCACTGCGTACCCTTAAGGAGCTAGAATTGAAGATAGTAATTTTCAAACTTGTGGTTGGGGGTGGGCAAGAGGGCCAAGGGAAGAGCACGGAAATTCCTTTCTCCAGTGTCATCAGAGGCAGGAGCCTAGTTAGTAAAGCAGATGCGCTTGCCTGGGCCCTGTGGCCGCAGGCCAGGAGTCTCAGGTGCCTGGCTGGCTCTCTCTGCATGGCTCCAGGATGGGTGCTGCGATGCCCTCAGGGAGCCTCCTCCCTGCTCAGGCACCCTGCTTGCACTCCCACCGAGATAGCTGAGTGAGCGCCAGATGGGTCAAGTTGAGCAGCCTCTGCCCGGCCTCCTGGAAGCACATCAAAGAGTCCATTGCCTGGTCAGTGGTGGGCGGTCTCTCCCCATGAAGCCCTTAACAGGAGTATGTCACTTTCCTTCCCCTGGGAGGAAGGACTGACTAGCATCAGCACCCCACCAGGCAGCTGGGAGAAGGAGGAGGAGAGGGCTTCAATAATTCGTGGTTTATAACCCTAGGAAGCCTTCTAGAAATTTCCTTTAGTGCCAAGACTGTCCTGCTTTCCCCACATGCCTTTGTCCAGACACCTTGGTGACTTTCGTGTTACTGGAAAGAATAAATGATTAGGTGGCCTAGGCAGACCCTTACAGGCCTCCAGGTATGTTTCCTAATCTGACTACCAGTCCTCTGGGTTTCTGACTTGCCCCAGACCCTACAGCTAGTGGGCTTGATTGAACCCAGTCACCGGTAGTCTGCGCCGTCTGGTTTAGACTGTGTAACAGACACTAATCCGTCAGTGTCTGACCAGCCTCCACTCCTACGCTGCATAGACGGAACACTGCTGTGTTCACCGTGGGTCCTACAACCCCCAGCTTCTCCGTTCACGCAAGAGACGTCTTGTTGCACCTATTTTGTGTGCAAGGCCATTTGGAGGATTCAGAAATGACCAGGTCAAGATCCCTGCTCCCCAATACCCTTAAAGTCTATTCAGTTATGTTCACCTTGTTGAGGGCAGCAAACTTTATTGATCAAGGTCTCTGCCCCTAATTCCCTGGACAGAGGAGCCTAATAGGCTACAGTCCGTGGGGTCTCAAGAGTCAGACACGACTTAGCAACTAAACCACCACCACGTTCTCTTCAGGAGCTAGAATTGAAGGTAGTAATTTTCAAACACGACTTAGCAACTAAACCACCACTGCGTACCCTTAAGGAGCTAGAATTGAAGATAGTAATTTTCAAACTTGTGGTTGGGGGTGGGCAAGAGGGCCAAGGGAAGAGCACGGAAATTCCTTTCTCCAGTGTCATCAGAGGCAGGAGCCTAGTTAGTAAAGCAGATGCGCTTGCCTGGGCCCTGTGGCCGCAGGCCAGGAGTCTCAGGTGCCTGGCTGGCTCTCTCTGCATGGCTCCAGGATGGGTGCTGCGATGCCCTCAGGGAGCCTCCTCCCTGCTCAGGCACCCTGCTTGCACTCCCACCGAGATAGCTGAGTGAGCGCCAGATGGGTCAAGTTGAGCAGCCTCTGCCCGGCCTCCTGGAAGCACATCAAAGAGTCCATTGCCTGGTCAGTGGTGGGCGGTCTCTCCCCATGAAGCCCTTAACAGGAGTATGTCACTTTCCTTCCCCTGGGAGGAAGGACTGACTAGCATCAGCACCCCACCAGGCAGCTGGGAGAAGGAGGAGGAGAGGGCTTCAATAATTCGTGGTTTATAACCCTAGGAAGCCTTCTAGAAATTTCCTTTAGTGCCAAGACTGTCCTGCTTTCCCCACATGCCTTTGTCCAGACACCTTGGTGACTTTCGTGTTACTGGAAAGAATAAATGATTAGGTGGCCTAGGCAGACCCTTACAGGCCTCCAGGTATGTTTCCTAATCTGACTACCAGTCCTCTGGGTTTCTGACTTGCCCCCAGACCCTACAGCTATCCCTGAGAAAGTGTTAGTCGCTTCAGTTGTGTCCAGCTGTTTGTGAACCCGTGGGCTGTGGTCCAACAGGCTCCTCTGTCCATGGGATTTCCTAGGCTAGAATACTGGAGTGAGAGGCTTCCCTGGTGGTCCAGTGGGTAGAGAGTTCACCTTGCAGTGCAAGGGGCACCGGTTCAATCCCTGGCCCAGGAAGATCCCACATGCTGCAGAGCGGCTGAACCAGTGTGTCCTATTACAAACCAGCACTTTGAGCACATGCACACAGAGCCTGTGCTCTGCAACAAGAGAGGCCACTGCAATGGGAAGCCCACACAGGCCAAAGAATAAAAAGATCAATGAAAATAAATATGAATAAATAAGGGGCATGATGGGGAAAAAAGAAAAAAGAATACTGGAGTGGGTTGCAGTTTCCTATTCCAATAGATCTTCCTGACCCAGGAATTGAACCCATGTCTCTTGCATTTCCTGCATTGCCACATGGGTTCTTTACCACTGAGCCACTAGGGAAGCCGTGCTCCACTCTTTCTTTTCTCTCTCTTAAAGTAGAACACAGGGTGAGATGCTTGGATGGCATTACTGACTCAATGGACATGAGTTTGAGCAAACTCCAGGAGATGGTGAAAGACTGAGAAGCCTGACGTGCTTCAGCCCAAGGGGTCGCTAAGAGTCAGACATAACTTAGTGACTGAACAGTTAGACTGTTAGACTCCTCCTCTGCATGCAGCAGCCTCTCTGTCAGGGTACCTTTGATAAGGCCAGGAAGAGACACATCCAAGAAAAGCACCCCACAGGGCCTGCCTGAGACGCAGCCCAGGCTCTTGCATTTTTAACCAGCACCCCAGGTGCTGAGTTGCGGCTTGTGGGGATTCGAGCCCCCGTTCTGGGTCCTCGCCATGCTTCTTTGCTGGCTGTGTTCTTGGGCTCCCAGCAGGTGCCCGGGTATCCTGGCGAATGCCATATGGCCACCGAGGCCGGTCGCCTCTGGGAGGCAGCCTCCGCACCTGTGTGTTGTTACTGGTGGCTGCACCCTGTGCTGAGGAAGTTCAGGCCACCTGGCTCCCAGTGCCCTCAGCCTCCAGCTGGGGCTCCAGTGGGGAGCTGCATTTACTCCCGGGGCACGCCGCTCTGGTCTCCTAACAGAGGAGAGGAAATCACGCATAGGGACGGTGGCCCCACCTGTGCCCTGACCGCAGACTTCACACCCTTTCAAGGTCTTGCTCACACAGGGGGTCAGGTTCCAGTCCTGTCCATCCCATTGAAAACTGGGCTTTTGTTCATTACGCCTTCCTCCTGCCGGCCTGCTGTCTGTCCCCGCACCACACCCAGACCCCCCAACCCCAGGCAGGACCTTGGAGTAACAGTGCCAGGGACTAAACTGGCCAGACCCATGCTGAGGCCGCTATGCCCACTGCTTCCTGGTCTTTTCACAGCACCAGTTCCCCAGTGATAGGTCCCGATCGTCCCTATCACTTTGCAGTTGTGTCTCAAGCAAGCTCTTGTTTTCAGGACAGGCGGGCAGTCTTGGGCATGTCTGCGGACAGACCGTATGGTTAGGTTTTCTAATGGCCCCGACCCATGCTGAGCCACTAGGGAAGCCGGGCTCCACTCTTTCTTTGCTCTCTCTGAAAGTAGACCACAGGGTGAGATGCTTGGATGGCCTTACTGACTCAATGGACATGAGTTTGAGCAAACTCCAGGAGATGGTGAAAGACTGAGAAGCCTGACGTGCTTCAGCCCAAGGGGTCGCTAAGAGTCAGACATAACTTAGTGACTGAACAGTTAGACTGTTAGACTCCTCCTCTGCATGCAGCAGCCTCTCTGTCAGGGTACCTTTGATAAGGCCAGGAAGAGACACATCCAAGAAAAGCACCCCACAGGGCCTGCCTGAGACGCAGCCCAGGCTCTTGCATTTTTAACCAGCACCCCAGGTGCTGAGTTGCGGCTTGTGGGGATTCGAGCCCCCGTTCTGGGTCCTCGCCATGCTTCTTTGCTGGCTGTGTTCTTGGGCTCCCAGCAGGTGCCGGATATCACAAGCGAATGCCATATGGCCACCGAGGCCGGTCGCCTCTGGGAGGCAGCCTCCGCACCTGTGTGTTGTTACTGGTGGCTGCACCCTGTGCTGAGGAAGTTCAGGCCACCTGGCTCCCAGTGCCCTCAGCCTCCAGCTGGGGCTCCAGTGGGGAGCTGCATTTACTCCCGGGGCACGCCGCTCTGGTCTCCTAACAGAGGAGAGGAAATCACGCATAGGGACGGTGGCCCCACCTGTGCCCTGACCGCAGACTTCACACCCTTTCAAGGTCTTGCTCACACAGGGGGTCAGGTTCCAGTCCTGTCCATCCCATTGAAAACTGGGCTTTTGTTCATTACGCCTTCCTCCTGCCGGCCTGCTGTCTGTCCCCGCACCACACCCAGACCCCCCAACCCCAGGCAGGACCTTGGAGTAACAGTGCCAGGGACTAAACTGGCCAGACCCATGCTGAGGCCGCTATGCCCACTGCTTCCCTGGTCTTTTCACAGCACCAGTTCCCCAGTGATAGGTCCCGATCGTCCCTATCACTTTGCAGTTGTGTCTCAAGCAAGCTCTTGTTTTCAGGACAGGGCCTGTGTTGCGAGTCTTGGGCATGTCTGCGGACAGACCGTATGGTTAGGTTTTCTATGAAAGTGAAGTTTCTCCCAGCCCCAGGCTGGGTTGGCAGTGCTTGGGAATGCTGGGAGGATTGAGTCAGTCAGCTCCTCTAATAGGGTGGCATAAGGCGATCTGTCCATGGGAGATCTTTTATTTTTTTTTAATTTATTATTTCTGTGTTGGCTGTGCTGGGTCTTCGTTTCTGCACGCGGGCTTTCTCTAGGTGTGGCAAGTGGGGGCTACTCCTTGTTGTGGTGCTTGGGCTCCTCATGTGGTGGCGTCTCTTGTTCTCTTGCTGTGGGGCACAGACTGTCTGGAGCGCGGGATGGGTAGCTGTCGCACTCGGACTCAGGTGCTCTGCGGCACGTGGGATCTTCCCAGGCCGGGGCTCGAACCTGTGTTCCCCGCATTGGTAGGCGGTTCTTAACCTCCGGACCACCAGGGAAGTCCTATGGGATATTTAACATCTGGGTCTTTTCAGTGGAGCACATGTGCTTTCCCTGCCTCTGCTGGGGAGAAGTCTTCTCTTCAGCGATGACTTTCAAACACACCCAAGTGGTGGACACTGTGCTCAGGGCTGGGAGAACAAGGCACAGCTCCTGCCTCACAGTCTCCAGCCAGTGCAGCAACTTGGAAACCTTCGTGTGACAATAACTCACCTGGGATAGGTAACGATGATGCAGATTCCAGGGAATTCCCTGCTGGGCCAGTGGTTAGGCGCTTCCATTCCTGGGGCCAGTGTTCAGTCCCTGGTCAGGGAACTAAGATCCCACATGCCGAGTGAAATGCCCCCCCCCAAAAAATATGCATATTCCTGAGCCCAAGAGTTCCCTGACAGTTCAGTGGTTAGGACTCCACACTTTTGCTGCGGAGGGCCTGGGCTTGATCCCTGGTCATAGAACTAAAATCCTAAAAGCTACACTACACAGCCAAAGAAGTAAAAATAAACAAAACCCCAGGGATTTTGCCCTCAGGGAGGGAGTTTCAGAACTGGGCATTGGGGTCAGCATGCTTGGGTGCAGGCCTTTGTTCCCAGGCTCTGTGACACTCTGTCACACTCACCCGGATCTTCCCCAGGAGCTCTGGAACCATCCTCTCCAGCCTCTTGGCTGACTGCTGCTTGTCTCTTCAGCCCTGAGATGCTGTGTAGACTCAGAGCTTGGTCATGGACCTACCTTTTTTATTCCATTCTATCTTTTACCCTAAGATGGTTCATTTGTTTGTTAAGGCTGCTTACTCAGCGTTCCCAAACAGGATGACTTCAACAATGGAAATGTATTAAATTATTTCCTCACAGTCCTGGGAGCCGTAAGTTCAAGGTCAAGGTGTTGGTAGAGTTGTTTCTTCTGAGGCCTCTCTCCTTGGCTTGTGGATGGCCATCAAGACACGGTCATCTACACGTCTTCACGTGGTCTTCTCTCTCTGCACGTTCTATGCAGACCACAGCGAGGGATAGTGGTGGGTGGAGCCCTAATTCTGCCACTGACTCTCTAGCTTTAAGCATTTAGCTTGAAGAGTCTCAGTTTTCTCATATATAATAAGTGACATAAAAAATTCTTAGCATGGGCTTCCCTGATGGTCCAGTGGGTAAAGAGTCTGCCTTGCAGTGCAAGGGGCACCGGCTCGATGCCTGGCCCAGGAAGGTCCCACATGCCGTGGAGCAGCTGGACCGGTGTGTCCAATTACCAGCCAGAACTCGAGAGCACATGCTCCCAGAGCTCCTCAACGAGAGAAGACACTGTAATGGGAGGCCCACACAGGCCAAAGAATAAAGATAGATGAAAATTAAAAAACAATAAAAAAAATTCTTAGCATGAAAGGTTATTGTGCAAATGATTTAAGGCAATATCAGGGCTTCCCTGGTGGCTCAGTGGTAAAGAATCCACCTGCCAGTGTGGAAGATGCAGGTTCAAACCCTAGGTCAGGAAGATCCCCTGGAGAAGGAAAAGGCAACCTACTGCAGTAGTCTTACCTAGCGAATTCCACAGAGGAGCTTGGCAGTCTACGGTTCACGGGGTCTCAAAGAGTTGGACATGACTGAGCGACTGAACAACAGCATACATTTCCTAGTCAGCCCTTGCTATATAGCAGCTGATGCATACAGCAGTTTATTATAACACTGCATGTAGAGGCCATATTTCTCCAAGCATCATAGAATAATGCTCCCAGGAATAATATAGTGCTTCCTCTGTGTGTGTGTAGGTCTGTGCATCTCTTCATGAGTACATGCTGCGATTCCTCTCTCAGAGAAATGGAGACTGGATCCCTCGGGGCTCCTCCCTCATACTTTCTCTCCCTTCAGGTTGAAATTGAACAGTAAGAGGAATCAGTTGGTGAGAGAACTGGAAGAAGCAACCCGGCAGGTCGCAGCCCTGCACTCCCAGCTGAAGAGGTGAGTGAGGGGTGGGCACTGGAGCAAGCGATCTCTGGGGAATGGCCAGTGCGTGGTCTGGCGGGGGTGGGTCATGCTGGGCCTGCTGTGGCCCCAGGGTGAGGCATTTACACCATCCCTCACCCTCCTCTGGGAGGGGCAGCAGCCCTCAGGATAGTGGTGGGTGGAGCCCTAATTCTGCCACTGACTCTCTAGCTTTAAGCATTTAGCTTGAAGAGTCTCAGTTTTCTCATATATAATAAGTGACATAAAAAATTCTTAGCATGGGCTTCCCTGATGGTCCAGTGGGTAAAGAGTCTGCCTTGCAGTGCAAGGGCACCGGCTCGATGCCTGGCCCAGGAAGGTCCCACATGCCGTGGAGCAGCTGGACCGGTGTGTCCAATTACCAGCCAGAACTCGAGAGCACATGCTCCCAGAGCTCCTCAACGAGAGAAGACACTGTAATGGGAGGCCCACACAGGCCAAAGAATAAAGATAGATGAAAATTAAAAAACAATAAAAAAAATTCTTAGCATGAAAGGTTATTGTGCAAATGATTTAAGGCAATATCAGGGCTTCCCTGGTGGCTCAGTGGTAAAGAATCCACCTGCCAGTGTGGAAGATGCAGGTTCAAACCCTAGGTCAGGAAGATCCCCTGGAGAAGGAAAAGGCAACCTACTGCAGTAGTCTTACCTAGCGAATTCCACAGAGGAGCTTGGCAGTCTACGGTTCACGGGGTCTCAAAGAGTTGGACATGACTGAGCGACTGAACAACAGCATACATTTCCTAGTCAGCCCTTGCTATATAGCAGCTGATGCATACAGCAGTTTATTATAACACTGCATGTAGAGGCCATATTTCTCCAAGCATCATAGAATAATGCTCCCAGGAATAATATAGTGCTTCCTCTGTGTGTGTGTAGGTCTGTGCATCTCTTCATGAGTACATGCTGCGATTCCTCTCTCAGAGAAATGGAGACTGGATCCCTCGGGGCTCCTCCCTCATACTTTCTCTCCCTTCAGGTTGAAATTGAACAGTAAGAGGAATCAGTTGGTGAGAGAACTGGAAGAAGCAACCCGGCAGGTCGCAGCCCTGCACTCCCAGCTGAAGAGGTGAGTGAGGGGTGGGCACTGGAGCAAGCGATCTCTGGGGAATGGCCAGTGCGTGGTCTGGCGGGGGTGGGTCATGCTGGGCCTGCTGTGGCCCCAGGGTGAGGCATTTACACCATCCCCTCCACCCTCCTCTGGCAGACAGCAGCCTTCTTGGTCCTTCTGACAAGGCATGGAAGGCCCCAGTCGGGTGCTGGTGAGTGAGTCTCATTCACCCCTAGCACCTGACTTGCATAACACAGAGAGAGGGTGAGGAAGCCCGGGGCCTCAGTGAGTAATGTGACTGGCATTTTATCACATTTTGTTTTCATCAGATGTTTCTATCAGTTGACTCTGCTTTTTAAATTACACTTAGCATATAAAGTTTCCTTTTGAAGGTAACTATTAATGTATAAACATTGAGTTAATTTGAAGAAAAATATTAAGAAGCATTATGTGGAGTTGGATTCAAATATGGACAAATATGAAAATGGAGTACAGCTGGTGCAGGTTGGAGAAACAGAGATGTAGATGAGGAAGTGGCCTTGGAAGGCGGCTGGCTTGGGTTCAAACCCTAGCTCTGCCGGCTCCTGGTGATGGGGCCTTCTCGGGATAGCCTCTTCAACGAGGTGGGGGTGTGTGGTCTGCCCCGGACATTGTCAAGAGGGTCCAGTGAAATGGTGGGTTCCGAGTGCTTTGTGGAGGAAGCTCTGGGCAGCCCACCCACCCCATGTCCCCCCTCCCTGCCCTGCCCCAGCCTCTCCGGCAGCATGCAGAGCCTGTCCTCAGGAAGCAGTCCCGGGTCCCTCACGTCCAGCCGGGGCTCGCTGGCCGCCTCCAGCCTGGACTCCTCCGCCTCTGCCAGCTTCACCGACCTCTACTATGACCCCTTTGAGCAGCTGGACTCGGAACTGCAGAGCAAGGTGGAATTCCTGCTCCTGGAGGGGGCCACGGGCTTCCGGCCCTCAGGCTGCATCACCACCATCCACGAGGACGAGGTGGCCAAGACCCAGAAGGCGGAGGGGGGCAGCCGCCTGCAGGCGCTGCGCTCCCTGTCCGGCACCCCCAAGTCCATGACCTCCCTGTCCCCCCGCTCCTCGCTCTCCTCGCCCTCTCCGCCCTGCTCCCCTCTCACTGCTGATCCCCTCCTGGCCGGGGACGCCTTCCTGAGCAACCTGGAGTTTGAAGACTCCGAGCTGAGTGCCGCTCTCTGCGAACTGAGCCTCGGCAGCAGCACACGGGAGAGGTGCCGGCTGGAGGAACCCAGCACGACGGAGGGCAAGCTGCTGGGCCAAGGTAGAGAGCACCGCGTCTCCAAGACGGAGGAGGGTGGGGACTGAGCTCAGGTCCGAGTTCCAACCCCAGTGATAATTATAATTGTGGGCGACGTTTACTGATTGCTTTCTATGTGCCAGATCTTTACATGGTGTATTAATGTATTCATTCATTCACTAGGTATTTATTATGTGTTTACTATGGCCTAGGACCTGAGCAAAGGGTTCTTCCATGGTGGGTTCATTCATGCAATGGATACTAAGTAACTGCTGAAACTATGCCCTAATGGGTGGACATGGATTCATTCATTCATTCATTGAACAGATTTGCTATATAGGTTAGTCAGGAGGATACAGTGTGGAGGACAGACAGGTGCTGTCTCCCATGAAACCGGCATGCACATGAAGGCACAAGCCATCCCTGTCCAAGCAGACCAGTGGATGCACTAGGAAGAGAGTAAAACAGGGGGTGTGATGGAGATTTCCAGTTGGAGTGGGGCTGCCAGTTCTGGCTAGGTGGGGAAGGAAGGAGACATCTGAACTGCAGCTTGAAGGGTGAGAAGGAGTCAGCCTTGGGAGACGCAGGAGCAAAGTGCCTGAGGCTGAGACGGGCTGCAGGAGGGGCCAGACGGAGGGGGCCACCAACAAGGCAGAGAATTGGGCAGAGGATGAATTGTGTGAGGTAAGGAGTTGACATTTTATCCAAACCCCAGCAAGGATCTGTGTGACTATTTGAAGCCAGGGAGTCACATAATACTGTTACGGGGTTAAAAAGAGCCCTGTAATGCAGACTGAAATTCAGGTCGGAAGCTTCAAAATCGAAGATGCTGCTGCTGATGACAGCTAAGGTTAACTGGAAAAATATTCACCCGCAGCTGCATAGTAATTTATAACAGTTAATATTTGGGGGGGGGGGGGGGGCATTGATGTAGTGGGCAGTGTGCTTTATTTGGTGAAATAAATAGGTTAATTTACTGTGCCCATTTCACAGATGAGGAAACAGAGGCTCAGAGAGGCCAAGAGGTGGGAAAGCAGGGATTAGAATCGGGGTTTTCCTGACCCCAACGCCCAACTTCGTTATCATCACACTTCCCTTAGGACATGAGGCAGCTCTGTGTATTCATTCCCGAGACGCCCCTGATGCCTGCGTACCCCAGCTCGCATGTGGTATGAAGGGTCAGGACTGAGCAGGTGACTTCTTGCATCCAGGGGTACAAGATGCAGGCACTGTATGATTCGTGTGATATGAAAATAATTATGTGCACATACTTATTCATGTAAACCCCCAAACACCACCGTGAGGTGCGCGCTGACTTTATCCTCATCTTCCAGACGGGAAGGCGTGAGACTCAGTGAGGCTCAGTGACTTGTCCAAGGTCATTGGCACTGCTGGGAAGCAGGGAGTCAGGACTGGCCTCCAGGACCCCCGCCCAGAGTCCACGCTGAGCCGGGCGCCGGCTGTGTCAGCAGAAGTCTCTTGCTCCTGGTTCCCATGCCAGCTAGAAGCTCCACGGTCCCAGCTCCAGGAATGGGGTGGGGTGGGGACTGCCGCAGCACCCAGAAGTACCCGTTCCCTCGTGCAGGAGGGCCACGGGAGCGAGGGGGAAGCGATGCGATTTCCTGGTTAATTAAAGGCTCTGCTGGGTGCATGCCAGCCGCTTCCTTAGAAGAATCGAGAGATCCCTGGGGCTCCTCATCAGGAAGGGAGTCTCGTTGCCTGCTCTCAAACAAAAATGAGAACAGGCTTCCTAGTACGGCAGGTGGCAAGCTTCAGGAAATTGTTCCCTGGAGAGGAGGGGGTGCAGGTGGAACCTCTAATGAGGCTCAAGAAGCGTTCCCGGCGCTCCCTGTCTAAGGGCCGTGATACGGTGGCTCAGGGATGCTGGGACGCCAGCGGGAGGCGGGGAGCGCCCCCCCCCCCCCCCGGTGTCCGGGCAGCCGGGGAGCCAGGGACCGCGTGCGTCTCGGGCCGGCATCTCTTCACACCATCTCCAGAAGCCTTCCCTGCCGCGAGCTGATGCCAGGCTGAGCCCAGACTCTAAGCAGGTTATGCGATTAGTGCCACTGTTCAGTCAGCAGACAAATTAATCTCCTTAAGTGGTTCAGTGGAGGGTGGAGAGGGGCCGCTCTGAAGGCAGGAGGGCTCCAGGGCTGCAGACTCGGGATGCAGGCTGGGAAAGCCACGCCCAGGGGGCCCCTTGGCTTCTCCCAGGCGCACTGTCCCCATCTCCGACCCCAGCCTGCCCACCCCCACCCCTCCAGCCCCTCCCACGTGCCTGGCACACAGCGGCTGCTCAGAAAGTGCTGACTGTGAGGCTGGAACACCTGAATCCGTCCTTCCTGTGCTGCGTGGAGGTCAGGAGCTCTTCTGTTCATCCTGGTGGCTCTGAACTTGGCAGTGGACCCGGCGCACTGTCAGTGCCCGTTACTTAGGGAAGAAAGGAATGTGCAGCGTGTGCTGAATGCTCGGTCTGAGCCCCGGGTCAGCGACTTCCGAGGGCCTCTGCCAGGGGCGGGTGAGAGGAGCTGAGTTAGGAGCGGAATGGGATAGGCAAGTAGGAGAGCCGTTGCTTGAATCCTTGTTCTTCCTCTTCTTGCCCTCAGCAAGGGCCCAGGATCTGTATTTTCGCCCCAGGTGTGTAGGGACCTAGAAGGTCTCACTCTAGTGATGGGAATGGTAGTCATAGTAACCAAGGATCGCGGTCCTGGCTTCTGGAGCATTCCCCTGCACCAGTCTGAGTGCTAAGGATTCCCTATATCGTCTCCCTGAGTCTTCCCACAAAGTAGGTATTCACATCCCATTTTATAGATGGGAAATGCAAGGCCATTAGGGATTCAATGTCCCAGGGTCATGAAGCCGTTTGAACCCTGGTTTTTGGCTCTATAGAGTCTGAGATATTAACCGAGTCCTATGCCACCGGTTTCTTCACCCCGAAACATGCAGGCCCTTGCTCTCGAGGTCAGAGGTGGTAGGATTTGGGTGGGACCATCTTAGGACAGTGGGGGGGGGGGGTCCACAGTAAGTGGGGACAACAGCACAATTGCCTGATTTCTAAACCCCGCCTTCCCATCCTTCCTTCCTTCTTCCCTCTCTTCCTCCAGCTGTGAATTCGGCTCAAGGATGCGGCCTGAAAGTGGCCTGTGTTTCGGCCGCCGTGTCCGATGAGTCTGTGGCCGGGGACAGTGGTGTGTATGAGGCTTCCGTGCAGAGGTGGGTCCCCAAGTCCTGGGAACTCTGAGTGTGCAGATCCGGGAGCCCCCTCTGACCTGTGGGAAGGACCCACAGGAGGGTGCGGCTGGAGATGTTTCACCTCTGGGAGACTGCTGGTTCCACAGTGGCCATCAAGGGTGCGTGGCCAGGCAAGCAAGGACTGAAGAAAGAGCAGCTCCCTCGAGAGGGATCCACCCCCACCCCTCCAGCCCCTCCCACGTGCCTGGCACACAGCGGCTGCTCAGAAAGTGCTGACTGTGAGGCTGGAACACCTGAATCCGTCCTTCCTGTGCTGCGTGGAGGTCAGGAGCTCTTCTGTTCATCCTGGTGGCTCTGAACTTGGCAGTGGACCCGGCGCACTGTCAGTGCCCGTTACTTAGGGAAGAAAGGAATGTGCAGCGTGTGCTGAATGCTCGGTCTGAGCCCCGGGTCAGCGACTTCCGAGGGCCTCTGCCAGGGGCGGGTGAGAGGAGCTGAGTTAGGAGCGGAATGGGATAGGCAAGTAGGAGAGCCGTTGCTTGAATCCTTGTTCTTCCTCTTCTTGCCCTCAGCAAGGGCCCAGGATCTGTATTTTCGCCCCAGGTGTGTAGGGACCTAGAAGGTCTCACTCTAGTGATGGGAATGGTAGTCATAGTAACCAAGGATCGCGGTCCTGGCTTCTGGAGCATTCCCCTGCACCAGTCTGAGTGCTAAGGATTCCCTATATCGTCTCCCTGAGTCTTCCCACAAAGTAGGTATTCACATCCCATTTTATAGATGGGAAATGCAAGGCCATTAGGGATTCAATGTCCCAGGGTCATGAAGCCGTTTGAACCCTGGTTTTTGGCTCTATAGAGTCTGAGATATTAACCGAGTCCTATGCCACCGGTTTCTTCACCCCGAAACATGCAGGCCCTTGCTCTCGAGGTCAGAGGTGGTAGGATTTGGGTGGGACCATCTTAGGACAGTGGGGGGGGGGGGTCCACAGTAAGTGGGGACAACAGCACAATTGCCTGATTTCTAAACCCCGCCTTCCCATCCTTCCTTCCTTCTTCCCTCTCTTCCTCCAGCTGTGAATTCGGCTCAAGGATGCGGCCTGAAAGTGGCCTGTGTTTCGGCCGCCGTGTCCGATGAGTCTGTGGCCGGGGACAGTGGTGTGTATGAGGCTTCCGTGCAGAGGTGGGTCCCCAAGTCCTGGGAACTCTGAGTGTGCAGATCCGGGAGCCCCCTCTGACCTGTGGGAAGGACCCACAGGAGGGTGCGGCTGGAGATGTTTCACCTCTGGGAGACTGCTGGTTCCACAGTGGCCATCAAGGGTGCGTGGCCAGGCAAGCAAGGACTGAAGAAAGAGCAGCTCCCTCGAGAGGGATCCGGAGCAGTAGTGGGCAATCAGGGTCCGCAAGGAGGCTGAGCACACCCAAACCTTCCTCCCTGAGAATCCGCTGCTCCCTCCTGGAGAGAACTCTGTCTCTGGGAAATGACTTTGGCCCCAGGTCTCTGCAGACAAGCCTGACCCTCTCTCTGTCTTTCCTGCGTTACCTTCCAGACTGGGTGCCTCAGAAGCCGCTGCTTTCGACAGTGATGAAGCAGAAGCCGTGGGTGCCACCCGGGTTCAGGTCGCCCTGAAGTAAGTGGCGAGGAGTGGGGGGCAGAGGGGCATGGTCTGCCCGAGGCCTCTCTTCCTCCCTCCCCTGCAGCATCTCTGGGATCCACCCTCCTGGCTGTCAAGGGGGATGGCAGAGGCGGCAGGTCCTGCTGTCAGCCGGGGCCTCCTCATTAGAGGGGCGGGGGCACTCTTTCCATGAAATTTTTGTGAAATGCAGAACATTACACAAAAGGGAAGAAACAAGGTTTACAGACCTTGTAATGTGCCTGGGCTCCCTAAGCTGGACCGTGGCAGGGCCAGGCAGGGACCAAGACCACCTGCCTCTGTCGTTACAACTACAGTTTTTATCTTGTCTCTTCTGGACCAAAGTCAATCCCTGGGGGCTACAGCCCAGATTCTTGTCAGTGTTCATCTCTTGATGCAGGATGGCCTTGATATTTTTTTAATAGAAATTCATTGCCAACATTTAACCATCAGAAAATTTTACGTACAACCTCTGGCTTCCCTTTAAAAACTCAGACTGATGGCTCTGGACCTGGGTCCCTGCATGGCGGCGAACACTGGGTCTGTGATCTCCCGCTCACCAGGGTCCCAGAGCAGCCAGCAGCTACGTCCGTGATTATTAAGCGAGAGAGAGATAAATGTGTTACCAACAGGGCTTCGTATGCCTTTTCATTTCAGGTATGATGAAAAAATAAGCAGTTTGCAATATTCGTCATCCAGCTGAGCAACCTTTCTGCTCTGTTGCTGCAGCAAGACCAAATTGTGCGGCTGGAGATGTTTCACCTCTGGGAGACTGCTGGTTCCACAGTGGCCATCAAGGGTGCGTGGCCAGGCAAGCAAGGACTGAAGAAAGAGCAGCTCCCTCGAGAGGGATCCGGAGCAGTAGTGGGCAATCAGGGTCCGCAAGGAGGCTGAGCACACCCAAACCTTCCTCCCTGAGAATCCGCTGCTCCCTCCTGGAGAGAACTCTGTCTCTGGGAAATGACTTTGGCCCCAGGTCTCTGCAGACAAGCCTGACCCTCTCTCTGTCTTTCCTGCGTTACCTTCCAGACTGGGTGCCTCAGAAGCCGCTGCTTTCGACAGTGATGAAGCAGAAGCCGTGGGTGCCACCCGGGTTCAGGTCGCCCTGAAGTAAGTGGCGAGGAGTGGGGGGCAGAGGGGCATGGTCTGCCCGAGGCCTCTCTTCCTCCCTCCCCTGCAGCATCTCTGGGATCCACCCTCCTGGCTGTCAAGGGGGATGGCAGAGGCGGCAGGTCCTGCTGTCAGCCGGGGCCTCCTCATTAGAGGGGCGGGGGCACTCTTTCCATGAAATTTTTGTGAAATGCAGAACATTACACAAAAGGGAAGAAACAAGGTTTACAGACCTTGTAATGTGCCTGGGCTCCCTAAGCTGGACCGTGGCAGGGCCAGGCAGGGACCAAGACCACCTGCCTCTGTCGTTACAACTACAGTTTTTATCTTGTCTCTTCTGGACCAAAGTCAATCCCTGGGGGCTACAGCCCAGATTCTTGTCAGTGTTCATCTCTTGATGCAGGATGGCCTTGATATTTTTTTAATAGAAATTCATTGCCAACATTTAACCATCAGAAAATTTTACGTACAACCTCTGGCTTCCCTTTAAAAACTCAGACTGATGGCTCTGGACCTGGGTCCCTGCATGGCGGCGAACACTGGGTCTGTGATCTCCCGCTCACCAGGGTCCCAGAGCAGCCAGCAGCTACGTCCGTGATTATTAAGCGAGAGAGAGATAAATGTGTTACCAACAGGGCTTCGTATGCCCCTTTTCATTTCAGGTATGATGAAAAAAATAAGCAGTTTGCAATATTCGTCATCCAGCTGAGCAACCTTTCTGCTCTGTTGCTGCAGCAAGACCAGAAAGTGTGAGTGTGTAGCTGATGGGCTGTGTATGATCTTCTCCCCCTCTCCGCTGGTCCCAGGGGACAGTCTCCTGCTCTGCCCTGCTCTGACAATGGGCCCCTTCCACCGCTGTGGGCCGTTATCGCACGTGACCATGAAGCACAGTGTCAGGGCCATGAGCATGCAGCTAGGCAGGGTGGCAGACACGCTTGGTATAAGGAGGAGCACCCCAGACAGCTTCAGATTCTCCACATACACCTCTTGAGCCCCGACCCGGTGCCAGCACTAAGAACAGCATGATGAGCAAACCCCTGTCCTTGTGACCTTAATGAAGGATGGTGAAGGCTGTGGTCACGGCCCCTTTATCCGCTCTAGACCTGAGGGTTCCACAAAGAGCCAGGCTTGCCTTTCTCCAGAGGCTGTTCCCATCCGTGTGCTTCTGCTGGCAGGTGTGACGGGGGTACCTTACGGTTGATAACACAGCACAGACCTGCCCGGTCTGCCTCTCGGCTCTGCCCGGTGCAGCCTGGGTTAATGTTTCCCTGAGCGCATCTGCCTCCGCGCCCCTGCTTTGCTACGCTGTAGGCCCTGAGTGCAGCAGCAGGAGCTTCTGCCTCTGTGGTCTGCACCCAGCCAGCGTCTGGGGTGTGACATGTGGGAAGGAGGAAGGCAGGCCGGAGAGCAGGCAAGACAGAAGGCAGACGAGATTGGACCCTGGGCCCGCGAACAGTCTTCTGCTCTTACACACAAGGCTAGGGGAATAGCCTCCTCTGTATCTCATTGGTATTGTGCAGTGGAATCCGGGAGGATGCCTAGAAGCCGTCTGGGTCAGAGGGTAAATGCATCTGTGCTTTAGTTAGGATTGCTGCCTTCCTCTCCATAGAAAGGGTGACCCTTGGCCTTCCTGCCAGCAGTGATGTGAGGACTCCTCAGTGTTCACAAGCAGCTTCATGGATCCTTTTATGCACAGAAGTTTGCACCTTGTTGGCCTCAGGCTCATAAGCTTTGAGGGTCTCAGGATGGGGGGATTCAGGAGAAGGAAGAGTTGCTTGTTATCCTTGGGGCCCTTTGTGGATCCTTCTTGAAAACTGCATAACCATCAGAGAAATTATAAACTCTTGCCCATTGTTGTTTCCTGGGGGATTTGTGTAGCCTAAACCTGAGGCCCAGCCCCGGGCCCACGTGACCCAGGCTGTCCTACACGCCCGCCCCTCTAGGAATATCCGAGTGGCCATCCTTCCTTGCTCCGAGAGCACCACCTGCCTGTTCCGGACCCGGCCCCTGGACGCCGCCGACACCCTGGTGTTCAACGAAGTGTTCTGGGTGGCCATGTCCTACCCAGCCCTTCACCAGAAGACCTTAAGAGTCGACGTCTGTGCCACCGATCGGAGCTGTCTGGAGGAGTGCCTGGTGAGAGCTGTGTCTGTCGAGCCTTCTGTCCTTCCTGATCCATCTTGCACCTCAGGGATAGGCTTGGAGCAAACACAGCTTGTGGGCTCAGGCCAGCTCTTCTTGGGTTCTAGGCGGACTTACTGGGAGCAGGCGGAGGGGGTGCAGGTGGGGCTCCTTGTCCTGCCGTGGAATTGCACGGCCTCATCCCTTTCTTGTGCCTGGAGTGAGTCCCCAGCCACCATGTGGCCTAAGACACTTAGATTCTGTCTCCGTTTCCTTATCTGTAAAACCAGCTCACCCTGGCCACCTCATAGGTGACTCTCAGAGGATTAAATGAAGCACTCGAGCAGTGCCTCTCAAATTTTCTCACAAGTTATCTGGGGCTCCGGTCAAAATGCAGATTCCAATTCATCCAGTCTGGGCCCTTGGACAACAAGATTTCTGCATTTCTGTCAGGCTCTCAGGCGATGCAAGGATGGTCCCTGTAGCTGGGATGTAAAGAAACGGAGTGTCTGTACACCGCGGCTCCCACTGGAAGTCAGTCTCTGTCTCCTCCGTGCGGCTGGGGCTCCTAAGGTCTTGCGGGGTTGGGCCCTTTCCTCAAAGCCATGTATTATTTTGCCCCCAGGAATCGTTTGAGCTTTCACAAGCAGCTTCATGGATCCTTTTATGCACAGAAGTTTGCACCTTGTTGGCCTCAGGCTCATAAGCTTTGAGGGTCTCAGGATGGGGGGATTCAGGAGAAGGAAGAGTTGCTTGTTATCCTTGGGGCCCTTTGTGGATCCTTCTTGAAAACTGCATAACCATCAGAGAAATTATAAACTCTTGCCCATTGTTGTTTCCTGGGGGATTTGTGTAGCCTAAACCTGAGGCCCAGCCCCGGGCCCACGTGACCCAGGCTGTCCTACACGCCCGCCCCTCTAGGAATATCCGAGTGGCCATCCTTCCTTGCTCCGAGAGCACCACCTGCCTGTTCCGGACCCGGCCCCTGGACGCCGCCGACACCCTGGTGTTCAACGAAGTGTTCTGGGTGGCCATGTCCTACCCAGCCCTTCACCAGAAGACCTTAAGAGTCGACGTCTGTGCCACCGATCGGAGCTGTCTGGAGGAGTGCCTGGTGAGAGCTGTGTCTGTCGAGCCTTCTGTCCTTCCTGATCCATCTTGCACCTCAGGGATAGGCTTGGAGCAAACACAGCTTGTGGGCTCAGGCCAGCTCTTCTTGGGTTCTAGGCGGACTTACTGGGAGCAGGCGGAGGGGGTGCAGGTGGGGCTCCTTGTCCTGCCGTGGAATTGCACGGCCTCATCCCTTTCTTGTGCCTGGAGTGAGTCCCCAGCCACCATGTGGCCTAAGACACTTAGATTCTGTCTCCGTTTCCTTATCTGTAAAACCAGCTCACCCTGGCCACCTCATAGGTGACTCTCAGAGGATTAAATGAAGCACTCGAGCAGTGCCTCTCAAATTTTCTCACAAGTTATCTGGGGCTCCGGTCAAAATGCAGATTCCAATTCATCCAGTCTGGGCCCTTGGACAACAAGATTTCTGCATTTCTGTCAGGCTCTCAGGCGATGCAAGGATGGTCCCTGTAGCTGGGATGTAAAGAAACGGAGTGTCTGTACACCGCGGCTCCCACTGGAAGTCAGTCTCTGTCTCCTCCGTGCGCGGCTGGGGCTCCTAACGGGTTCTCTGCCGTTGGTGGTGGTATTACGGACAGTAAACACAGCAGGCTGTGTGAATCAGATGAGTGTGTATGGTGGGCTCTAAACTGAGTTCCCTACATGTATTATTTCTGTTGATCTTCACTACAACCTTAGAAAATACATACCATACTGTTATACTGGTGAGGAAACTGAGGCAGAAGGAACTTTCCTAAGGTCGGAACAGAGTTAGAATGCAGGCAGGTCCCCTGTGTCAGACTCTGCTGTTTCCTCTGGGCCGGCATGGTGCTCCCTGGAGGAGCCCTACGTGAGATGGTGACCAAAGGGTTTGGCCAGCAGGGTGAGAGCTGCTGAAGGATGGAGCAGAGAGCTTTTCCAAATCCAGGCCCCAAGAAGTTCCCTGGTGGCCTAGTGGTTAGGATTCCGGGCTTTCGTTGCCGTGACCCAGGTTCATTCCCTGCTCAGAGAATGAACATGCATGGCAAGATGCATGGCATGGCCAAAAGTATATATCTTATTTATATTTATTTCTAGAATATAAATTTCTAGCCTATCCTTGTAAGATACATGTGTAAAATAAAGGATAGAATAGAAATTAAATACAAAATAAAAAAACAAATCCGGGCTCCGCCAGTGAAGCATTTCCTCAGCCCCAGGCATTCCTAAATGAGAAGAGACTCTACCCTGTTTTATTCTCCTAATTGGATGCCTTTTATTCCTCCTTCCTAATTGGAGTCTGGCCACTGCTGGTTGCCATGGCAGCAGCCAAAGCCTGGCTTTGACTCCATCCATGGCCAACAGGAAGCCTCCTCTCCCATGTCCCGTGGGGACGTGGAGTGTCAGGCCGGCCCCTCTGGAGGCTGGAGGAGGCAGGGGAGCGAGGCACGTGGAAGATGTGCTGCCGGCTCCCGTGCACGGTCTCCTCTCACTGCCGGGTTGGTGGTATCCCTGGGCACCAACCGGGCAGGGACAGTGGAGCTCGTGCTGAGCAGCGTCCGCGTGTGTGATTCTGGGCTAAGAACTTCACGTGGAACATCTCATTCAGTCCTCATAGTGGCCTGGGAAGCAATGTTAGGATTATCTCCATGTGACAGGTAAGGGATCCAGGCCCAGACAGGCTAATTACCCAGCTCAGGTCATCCAGCGAGTGGGTGGGGAATCTGTCTGATTTGAAGACAGATTCCAGCTTCCGCAGGCCACCATCACACCGTGTGCGCCCAATTGCTCAGTCATACCCGACTCTGCGACCCTGTGGACGGTAGCCTGCCAGGCTCCCCTGTCTGTGGGATTTCTCAGGCAAGAATCCTGGAGTGGGCTGCCATTTCCTCCTGCAGGGGATCTTCCTGAGAGCTCCAGCCACTTGTCCCCATCTCCTCACCACCACCACCTCTCACCCAGTCGTTGCAGAGCTTCACTGGGTCTCCTGTTTCTGCACTTGCCGCTCTTCGTCTCTTTCCAACACGGTAGCCAGGGGGATGCTATTCAGTCATGGGTGAGTGCGGGCTCTCTCCTTAAATCCAAAGGAAGGCTTCTGTCTCCACCCGGAGTCAGCACCTGCTCTCCCCAGGCCCTCTGAAGTCTGTTCCTTGTCCTCTCGCAGATTTGATCCCCAGCCTCTTCCTCTAGCCTCATTTTGCCCCTTGACTTCCCCAGCACACCCTCTTCTCTGGCCCTGCACATTGCTGTCCTCTGAATAGAATTCTTTTCTCCCTCTCACTCTTTCGCCTCATTCTGATCGGGACCCAGACGTCACCTTTTCCACGAGGACTTCTTCCACCCGACTTAAGCCACACTGCCCTCTCCACTCTCTTCTCCCCACCTTTCCCGGTATGATTTCTCTGCAACACTTTACATCACCTAGAATTTCTCCCTATCACAGGTAATAGGTCACATGTCATCACATTTTATCATCTCTGAAATAAAAATGCAGTGTAAACTAGTTGGTGGATCATACTCTAATTGACAACTATTTTTCTTTCTTGTGCTGCGTGTGCTAAGTCACTTCAGTCGTGTCCAACTCTACGTGGCCCTATGGACTGTAACCCATCAGTCTCCTCTGTTCTTGAGGCTCTCTAGGCAAGAATAGTACACTTTATAATTGATAGCATCTTAGACTGCATGAGACACAATGTAGAAGTTACTTATTGATTATCTGATTCCCCCAGACTGGAATATAAGCTCATAGTGGCCTGGGAAGCAATGTTAGGATTATCTCCATGTGACAGGTAAGGGATCCAGGCCCAGACAGGCTAATTACCCAGCTCAGGTCATCCAGCGAGTGGGTGGGGAATCTGTCTGATTTGAAGACAGATTCCAGCTTCCGCAGGCCACCATCACACCGTGTGCGCCCAATTGCTCAGTCATACCCGACTCTGCGACCCTGTGGACGGTAGCCTGCCAGGCTCCCCTGTCTGTGGGATTTCTCAGGCAAGAATCCTGGAGTGGGCTGCCATTTCCTCCTGCAGGGGATCTTCCTGAGAGCTCCAGCCACTTGTCCCCATCTCCTCACCACCACCACCTCTCACCCAGTCGTTGCAGAGCTTCACTGGGTCTCCTGTTTCTGCACTTGCCGCTCTTCGTCTCTTTCCAACACGGTAGCCAGGGGGATGCTATTCAGTCATGGGTGAGTGCGGGCTCTCTCCTTAAATCCAAAGGAAGGCTTCTGTCTCCACCCGGAGTCAGCACCTGCTCTCCCCAGGCCCTCTGAAGTCTGTTCCTTGTCCTCTCGCAGATTTGATCCCCAGCCTCTTCCTCTAGCCTCATTTTGCCCCTTGACTTCCCCAGCACACCCTCTTCTCTGGCCCTGCACATTGCTGTCCTCTGAATAGAATTCTTTTCTCCCTCTCACTCTTTCGCCTCATTCTGATCGGGACCCAGACGTCACCTTTTCCACGAGGACTTCTTCCACCCGACTTAAGCCACACTGCCCTCTCCACTCTCTTCTCCCCACCTTTCCCGGTATGATTTCTCTGCAACACTTTACATCACCTAGAATTTCTCCCTATCACAGGTAATAGGTCACATGTCATCACATTTTATCATCTCTGAAATAAAAATGCAGTGTAAACTAGTTGGTGGATCATACTCTAATTGACAACTATTTTTCTTTCTTGTGCGCGTGTGCTAAGTCACTTCAGTCGTGTCCAACTCTACGTGGCCCTATGGACTGTAACCCATCAGTCTCCTCTGTTCTTGAGGCTCTCTAGGCAAGAATAGTACACTTTATAATTGATAGCATCTTAGACTGCATGAGACACAATGTAGAAGTTACTTATTGATTATCTGATTCCCCCAGACTGGAATATAAGCTCATGAGAGCAGGCATTTTTCTCTGCCTTAAATCCTGCTGAATCCTCAGTACTCAAAACAGTGTCTGGCACATAGAGGCTTCTGGACAAATGTGTGTGTATGTATTGAATAAAGAAATGAATGAACACATAGATGCTGCAAAGTATACATCTAGTTTACTGAGGTGGACCATTCACACCTATGAGCCAGCCCCATATAGACTTGTTGGAATTAGACTGTATCTCGTTGGACAACTTTCCATACCAGTACCTAGACATCTTCCCTATGTTTTGTACATAGATACATAATATTCCACTGTATAGATATATTAGTTTATTCCTCCAGTCTCCTGTTGCTAGAGTTTTGAGTTGTTTTTCTTGACATCAGTCTTTGCCATGATCTTTCTTGACACCAAAACCAAAGGTAAAGCAAAAATCAACACATGGAACTACCTCAAACTAGTAAGCCTCTGCACAGCAGAAGTTTCATTTTTCATAAAAGAAAAGAAATGAAAAGGCAGCCTGCTGAATGGAAGGAAATATTTACAAATCGTGTATCTGTTAAAGAGTTAGTATCTAAAGAACCCGTGAAAGTGAAGTGGTCGTTGCTCAGTCGTGTCTGACTCTTTGTGACCCCATGGACTGTAGCCCAACCAGGCTCCTCTGTCCATGGAATTCTCCAGGCAGGAACAGTGCAGTGGATTGCGGCTGCCTTTCGCCTCATTCTGATCGGGACCCAGACGTCACCTTTTCCACGAGGACTTCTTCCACCCGACTTAAGCCACACTGCCCTCTCCACTCTCTTCTCCCCACCTTTCCCGGTATGATTTCTCTGCAACACTTTACATCACCTAGAATTTCTCCCTATCACAGGTAATAGGTCACATGTCATCACATTTTATCATCTCTGAAATAAAAATGCAGTGTAAACTAGTTGGTGGATCATACTCTAATTGACAACTATTTTTCTTTCTTGTGCGCGTGTGCTAAGTCACTTCAGTCGTGTCCAACTCTACGTGGCCCTATGGACTGTAACCCATCAGTCTCCTCTGTTCTTGAGGCTCTCTAGGCAAGAATAGTACACTTTATAATTGATAGCATCTTAGACTGCATGAGACACAATGTAGAAGTTACTTATTGATTATCTGATTCCCCCAGACTGGAATATAAGCTCATGAGAGCAGGCATTTTTCTCTGCCTTAAATCCTGCTGAATCCTCAGTACTCAAAACAGTGTCTGGCACATAGAGGCTTCTGGACAAATGTGTGTGTATGTATTGAATAAAGAAATGAATGAACACATAGATGCTGCAAAGTATACATCTAGTTTACTGAGGTGGACCATTCACACCTATGAGCCAGCCCCATATAGACTTGTTGGAATTAGACTGTATCTCGTTGGACAACTTTCCATACCAGTACCTAGACATCTTCCCTATGTTTTGTACATAGATACATAATATTCCACTGTATAGATATATTAGTTTATTCCTCCAGTCTCCTGTTGCTAGAGTTTTGAGTTGTTTTTCTTGACATCAGTCTTTGCCATGATCTTTCTTGACACCAAAACCAAAGGTAAAGCAAAAATCAACACATGGAACTACCTCAAACTAGTAAGCCTCTGCACAGCAGAAGTTTCATTTTTCATAAAAGAAAAGAAATGAAAAGGCAGCCTGCTGAATGGAAGGAAATATTTACAAATCGTGTATCTGTTAAAGAGTTAGTATCTAAAGAACCCGTGAAAGTGAAGTGGTCGTTGCTCAGTCGTGTCTGACTCTTTGTGACCCCATGGACTGTAGCCCAACCAGGCTCCTCTGTCCATGGAATTCTCCAGGCAGGAACAGTGCAGTGGATTGCGGCTGCCTTCTCCAGGGGATCTTCCAGACCCAGGGATCGAACCCAGTCTCCAGCATTGCAGGCAGATTCTTTACCAGCTGGGCCACCAGGAAAGCCCCAAAGAACCCGTACTTAAAATTAATACCTAAATAGATCTT
The DNA here is from genome assembly GCA_022376925.1 of Tragulus kanchil. Taxonomy (NCBI): domain Eukaryota; kingdom Metazoa; phylum Chordata; class Mammalia; order Artiodactyla; family Tragulidae; genus Tragulus; species Tragulus kanchil. The sequence goes on from JAIOJX010000004.1 coordinate 29,972,500, forward strand.
AAACCTATACAACTCAGTGAACAAAAAAGTGAACGAGTGTGTCATTGGAAAAGAGTACCTAGCCATTTCTTCCTCCCAGGAAGCTTCCATCTCACTTGGGATGGTGCTCTGTGTACTTGCCCCAGAATGTCTTGTCACCCCCCTGCTTATGTTTATTCCTGTCCTCTACAGGGAGGCGCCCAGATCAGCTTGGCTGAGGTCTGCCGATCCGGGGAGAGGTCGACTCGCTGGTACAACCTCCTGAGCTACAAATACTTGAAGAAACAGAACAGGGAGCCCAAACCAGCAGGAGCCATGGCCTCCACGCCAGGGCCTGAAACCACGGTAAGCGGGGCACAGCTTTGCACCCTTTTCCTACAAAGACAGCACCTGGTTGACTGGAAGGAAAAGCGTCTCCCAGAGTTGGAGATGACTGGATGTCAGAAGTGTGTGTGTTAGTCGCTCAGTCGTGTCCAACTCTTTGCGACCCCGTGGACTAGAGCCTGCCAGGCTCCTCTGGCTATGGAATTGTCCAGGCAGGAACCCTGGAGTGAGTTGCCATTCCCTTCTCCAGCGGATCTTCCTGACCCAGAGATAGAACCTGGGTATCCTGCATCGCAGGCAAATTCTTTACTATCTGAGCCACCAGGGAAACCCAGACGTCAGAGGTGTTAGAAAAAACTGAGTCTTAGAAGATTAATCATTAAATAATTTCCTCAAGTCACAGTCTTCCTCAGCATAGCCTCCACTCAGCGGACAGTCTCCCTGACTACACCATGATGTCCATACTACTGCAGACCCGTCATTCTGTCTCACTTAAACACTAAACTTGTCTTCCAAATTCTGTCCATGTATACAGAGGTTATTTTCAGTAGAACGGCCAGGTAGCAGAACTAGGGACCATATTTCCAATTTCTGTGACTTTATGGCAAGATGCTTGTCCACTCTGGTCTTCAGTTTTACCCTTCGTTCACTGGGAGGGTGGCATGATCTGGTTCCTGCCAGGCGGGGCACTGCCCACCCTGCACAGAAGAACTCATCAGCCTTTGCCTCTGCAGGATGCCGTGTCTGCTCTGTTGGAACAGACCGCCGTGGAGCTCGAGAAGAGGCAGGAGGAAAGGAGCAGCTCACAGACCCTGGAAGACAGCTGGTGAGTCACAGTGCCCCGGAAAATGACCTGGCTTGAACCTGGGTCCAGGGATGAGATCCCCAGACACCGGGGCGGCCAAGAGAAGTATTTCCTTGTGAAAACTGAAAACGTCTCTCCTCACAGATTCTCCACAGGGAACAAGGCAGCATATAGTCTGCTATATTGGTTCCCAACATCCCTTCCGCATTTGTAATTTTGTATTCAGGAATTATTCATGCTAGTTCACATCTAATATTAGTGTTTGTTGTGATTCATGCTAGAACCACTGGCCTCCACGCCAGGGCCTGAAACCACGGTAAGCGGGGCACAGCTTTGCACCCTTTTCCTACAAAGACAGCACCTGGTTGACTGGAAGGAAAAGCGTCTCCCAGAGTTGGAGATGACTGGATGTCAGAAGTGTGTGTGTTAGTCGCTCAGTCGTGTCCAACTCTTTGCGACCCCGTGGACTAGAGCCTGCCAGGCTCCTCTGGCTATGGAATTGTCCAGGCAGGAACCCTGGAGTGAGTTGCCATTCCCTTCTCCAGCGGATCTTCCTGACCCAGAGATAGAACCTGGGTATCCTGCATCGCAGGCAAATTCTTTACTATCTGAGCCACCAGGGAAACCCAGACGTCAGAGGTGTTAGAAAAAACTGAGTCTTAGAAGATTAATCATTAAATAATTTCCTCAAGTCACAGTCTTCCTCAGCATAGCCTCCACTCAGCGGACAGTCTCCCTGACTACACCATGATGTCCATACTACTGCAGACCCGTCATTCTGTCTCACTTAAACACTAAACTTGTCTTCCAAATTCTGTCCATGTATACAGAGGTTATTTTCAGTAGAACGGCCAGGTAGCAGAACTAGGGACCATATTTCCAATTTCTGTGACTTTATGGCAAGATGCTTGTCCACTCTGGTCTTCAGTTTTACCCTTCGTTCACTGGGAGGGTGGCATGATCTGGTTCCTGCCAGGCGGGGCACTGCCCACCCTGCACAGAAGAACTCATCAGCCTTTGCCTCTGCAGGATGCCGTGTCTGCTCTGTTGGAACAGACCGCCGTGGAGCTCGAGAAGAGGCAGGAGGAAAGGAGCAGCTCACAGACCCTGGAAGACAGCTGGTGAGTCACAGTGCCCCGGAAAATGACCTGGCTTGAACCTGGGTCCAGGGATGAGATCCCCAGACACCGGGGCGGCCAAGAGAAGTATTTCCTTGTGAAAACTGAAAACGTCTCTCCTCACAGATTCTCCACAGGGAACAAGGCAGCATATAGTCTGCTATATTGGTTCCCAACATCCCTTCCGCATTTGTGATTTTGTATTCCAGGAATTATTCATGCTAGTTCACATCTAATATTAGTGTTTGTTGTGATGTACTTATATTTATTTTAGTTAAAAAAAATTCCTAAGAAGCTTTATATTATTCGAAGTAGAAATAAGTATAATTTGCCATAAATGGACAGTTCCTCAGTAAGAAATTGCAATTGACTGCTAGGAATCGAGTGCAGAAATTAAATAGAGGCTTAAAGAGAAAATTCTGCTTCTTTGTTACTTAAAAAGGCGACAGAGGCACTCCAAAGCTTGTCTATCAGTCCCATGATGTACCTGGGAACACAGGCTCTTTTTCTCATCTTGCTCTGCTGCCCCTGCTGTGTGGCCTCAATCATCAGGGTTACTAAGCTCAGAATGGCTGCAGAGTCACCGGCCATAAGCAGGCATCAGGAAAGAGGAAAGACAGCCGCGTCCACCTGAGTGCCTTTTTTTTTTTTTTTAACGTTTATTTATTTATTTGGGGGTTTGCTGGTTGGGGAGGGAGGGGGCGGGCAGGCCACTTCTATTGGTCTTTCATTTCTCTATTTTCATCCGTCTTTGTTCTTTGGCTCCTGTGGGCCTCCCATCATGGTGTCCTCTGTTGTCGCAGAGCACCAGCTCTGGGCGCATGCGCTCCAGAGCTCCGGCTCGGTAATTGGACACATCAGTCCAGCCACTCCGCGGCATGTAGGATCTTCCCAGGCCAGGGATGGAACCGGCGCCCCTTGCACTGCAAGGCGGTGTCCTTACCCACTGGACCACCAGGGAAGCCGCTCACCTGAGTGCCTTTTAACCGAGGAGCATTCCTGAACGTCCCACCCAGCAATTTCCACTTACCTTTCATGCGCTGAGCGTAGCCACTTGGCCTACCTAACTACAAGGGAAGCTGGGAAAGGAGGTCTCCTGGTACAAAATTCAGAATTCTGTTACTAAGGAAGAAAGTAGGAATGGATATTGAGTAGGCCATGAGCCAAGTCCGCCTTAAAAGATAACTGTGGAAGATTAAATGTAAATACAACAAGCATATTAAAAGTCTTGCTGGGTTTATTGCCTGCCAAGGGTCTAAGGTTAAGATCTCCTCTCCTACTGTTAAAAACAAAGGTCATACATGCCCCATGCCTGTTTCTGCCTGGCAAATAAGTTCAGCTGTACAGACACACAGATGTAGAGAACAAATATATGGATACCAAGGAGGGGAAGGATGATGGGATGAATTGGGATATTGGGGAGATATCCATACACTATTGTGTATAAAATAGGTAACTAACGAGAACCTGCCGTATAGCACAGAGAACTCTCCCCAGGGTTGTCTGGTGACCTATATGGGAAGAAATCCAAAAAAGTGGGGCTAGTGTATGCGTATGGCTGATTCACGTTGCTGTACAGTAGAGACCAACATAACATTGTGAAGCAACTGTACTCCAGTAAAATTTAAAAAAAGAAAAGATCAATGTGTCAGCAGCATTAAAGGCATGCTGCTGCCCAAGAGAGACTTCCTTCCTGATGTCACCGGGTCTGAAGGAGAATTGGACAGGACGTGGCTTTGTTTCGCTGTGGGACCAGTGCTCCTCAGTCCCTTGTTTACCCGCAGAAGGTCTCAGCACACCGTTTAGGAAACAGTGATATAGATGAGGGTTTGGATCCTCTTAATAGCTTTATCTTTTGGGGTGTCACCTTCGGCAACGCGTTTTTTTAACTTTTCATTGCAACATTGTGCACATGCAGAAAAACTGCTATATTGTAAAGCAATCATCAATCAATTAAAAATAAATTAATAGTTTTAAAAATGAAATAAGATTAAGATAAAAAGTATTCAAAGCTTCAACCTTGGACTGTCCAGAAACAGACAGTGGCCTGGATTTGGCCATCAGGCTGACCCCTCCCTTGCTCTTTTCCTTGACTCTTCCTTCCTGTTATAAAGAATAGTTCCTGAATTTTTTGTGTTTGCTCATTTTAGGGTTCCCTCTAAATTGTCTTAGTTTCTCTCTTTCCTTCTCTCTCCCAGCCCATCTCCTTTGCCTTTCCTTCCAGCCCCGCCTCCTTCTGTCTGCCCACTCCCTGTCTCCTGCCTCCCTTTCTCTTCCTCCCCCATCTTTCCCCACTTCCTTCCTTCCCTTCCTCCCTCACCCGCATGCCTCTTTATCACTTCTTTATCCCTCCCTCCTCCCTCTCTTTTCCTCTCTCCCTCTTCCCTCTCTCTTCCTCTCTACCACTCCCCTCTCCTCTTCCTCTCTCCCTCCTCCCTCTCTCTTCCTCTCTCCCTCCTCCCTCTCTCTTCCTCTCTCCCTCTTCCCTCTCTCTTCCTCTCTCCCTCTTCCCTCTCTCTTCCTCTCTCCCTGTCCTTCCCTCCCTCTGACACTCTACAAAGGTCTGATGCCGGAAATAGGCCCAGGACCTGTGTTCCAAAACCCTGGCACAAGATCAGTGGTTTCCGCCAAATTCCAAGCTTGTGTAGAGGCTTTTCACGCGTCTCCTAGCAACCGCCTTCTGTTCCCTCTCCTTTGTGGCCCCTCTCTCCCACCTTTGCCATTCAAACTTCCCCAGACACTGGCTTACAAAGAGGACTGGGAATCCCAGCACTGCTATACGGGTGACTCCATACCTCCCCAGACTGGAGGCTTCTTTTGGCCCTGAAATGTTAACTAGCTCTGTGGCTAAAAATTTAAAAAAAGAAAAGATCAATGTGTCAGCAGCATTAAAGGCATGCTGCTGCCCAAGAGAGACTTCCTTCCTGATGTCACCGGGTCTGAAGGAGAATTGGACAGGACGTGGCTTTGTTTCGCTGTGGGACCAGTGCTCCTCAGTCCCTTGTTTACCCGCAGAAGGTCTCAGCACACCGTTTAGGAAACAGTGATATAGATGAGGGTTTGGATCCTCTTAATAGCTTTATCTTTTGGGGTGTCACCTTCGGCAACGCGTTTTTTTAACTTTTCATTGCAACATTGTGCACATGCAGAAAAACTGCTATATTGTAAAGCAATCATCAATCAATTAAAAATAAATTAATAATTTTAAAAAATGAAATAAGATTAAGATAAAAAGTATTCAAAGCTTCAACCTTGGACTGTCCAGAAACAGACAGTGGCCTGGATTTGGCCATCAGGCTGACCCCTCCCTTGCTCTTTTCCTTGACTCTTCCTTCCTGTTATAAAGAATAGTTCCTGAATTTTTTGTGTTTGCTCATTTTAGGGTTCCCTCTAAATTGTCTTAGTTTCTCTCTTTCCTTCTCTCTCCCAGCCCATCTCCTTTGCCTTTCCTTCCAGCCCCGCCTCCTTCTGTCTGCCCACTCCCTGTCTCCTGCCTCCCTTTCTCTTCCTCCCCCATCTTTCCCCACTTCCTTCCTTCCCTTCCTCCCTCACCCGCATGCCTCTTTATCACTTCTTTATCCCTCCCTCCTCCCTCTCTTTTCCTCTCTCCCTCTTCCCTCTCTCTTCCTCTCTACCACTCCCCTCTCCTCTTCCTCTCTCCCTCCTCCCTCTCTCTTCCTCTCTCCCTCCTCCCTCTCTCTTCCTCTCTCCCTCTTCCCTCTCTCTTCCTCTCTCCCTCTTCCCTCTCTCTTCCTCTCTCCCTGTCCTTCCCTCCCTCTGACACTCTACAAAGGTCTGATGCCGGAAATAGGCCCAGGACCTGTGTTCCAAAACCCTGGCACAAGATCAGTGGTTTCCGCCAAATTCCAAGCTTGTGTAGAGGCTTTTCACGCCGTCTCCTAGCAACCGCCTTCTGTTCCCTCTCCCTTTGTGGCCCCCTCTCTCCCCACCTTTTGCCATTCAAACTTCCCCAGACACTGGCTTACAAAGAGGACTGGGAATCCCAGCACTGCTATACCGGGGTGACTCCATCTGCAGCCCCCTCCCCCCAGACTGGAGGCTTCTTTTGGCCCTGAAATGTTAACTAGCTCTGTGTGCCCTGTCAGCTCTGGAGTGGAGGGCTCAGGAGACTGGCCCTCTGTTCTCATCTCCTCTCCTTCACCCTCTGCACCCCAGGCCCTATGGAGGGTGGCCTTGTTATTCCCTCCTTTTATCTGTTTAGGTTCCTTTAGTTCATATAATCAGAAGACTTGATCTTTTTAAGACCTATAAACAAAACAAAACTCTAAAAGGATTTGAAAATGTGGGAGAATATAATCACAAACAATGCTAGAGTGAAAGCCCTTGATTTTGCCTCCTTGGGAACTTGGATGTGACAGTCTAGGACAGAGGTTGAGAAGTGGCCTTGCTGGGTCCCAGGGCATTTGTGGTTTATATTTTACTGGGCCCTGCAGACTCATTCGCAAATACTGTTGTCCTAGGAAATACTCTCACCAGCAGTGACTGAGAGTCTCCTGAAAGTTGTGGCTCTCCGATACAATATAATTAAACAGTATTTACTCAAGACAAGGTACATGTTTTGTTCTAGCAGATACTGCTAAGTTGACTTCACAGTATAAGCTGCCTGCTCTACTTAACATTTCCCACAAGGATATGCCTTTTCCCCAAACCCTCACTTGACACTAGGGCTTCCCGGGTGGCACTTGTGGTTAAGCGCCTGCCTGCCAATGCAGGAGACTTGAGAAACGCAGGTTCAATCTGTGGGTCATGAAGATCCCCTGGAGGAGAACATGACAACCCACTCCAGTATTCTTGCCTGGAGAATCCCAGGGACAGAGGAGCCTGGTGGGCTGTATATAATCCATAGGGTCACAAAGAGTTGGACAGCACTGAAGTGCCTTAGCATGCACTTGATATTATCAGATATATTTTTATTGGCACAAGAAATAAAGTGGTTTCCGCCAAATTCAAGCTTGTGTAGAGGCTTTTCACGCCGTCTCCTAGCAACCGCCTTCTGTTCCCTCTCCTTTGTGGCCCCTCTCTCCCACCTTTTGCCATTCAAACTTCCCCAGACACTGGCTTACAAAGAGGACTGGGAATCCCAGCACTGCTATACCGGGGTGACTCCATCTGCAGCCCCCTCCCCCCAGACTGGAGGCTTCTTTTGGCCCTGAAATGTTAACTAGCTCTGTGTGCCCTGTCAGCTCTGGAGTGGAGGGCTCAGGAGACTGGCCCTCTGTTCTCATCTCCTCTCCTTCACCCTCTGCACCCCAGGCCCTATGGAGGGTGGCCTTGTTATTCCCTCCTTTTATCTGTTTAGGTTCCTTTAGTTCATATAATCAGAAGACTTGATCTTTTTAAGACCTATAAACAAAACAAAACTCTAAAAGGATTTGAAAATGTGGGAGAATATAATCACAAACAATGCTAGAGTGAAAGCCCTTGATTTTGCCTCCTTGGGAACTTGGATGTGACAGTCTAGGACAGAGGTTGAGAAGTGGCCTTGCTGGGTCCCAGGGCATTTGTGGTTTATATTTTACTGGGCCCTGCAGACTCATTCGCAAATACTGTTGTCCTAGGAAATACTCTCACCAGCAGTGACTGAGAGTCTCCTGAAAGTTGTGGCTCTCCGATACAATATAATTAAACAGTATTTACTCAAGACAAGGTACATGTTTTGTTCTAGCAGATACTGCTAAGTTGACTTCACAGTATAAGCTGCCTGCTCTACTTAACATTTCCCACAAGGATATGCCTTTTCCCCAAACCCTCACTTGACACTAGGGCTTCCCGGGTGGCACTTGTGGTTAAGCGCCTGCCTGCCAATGCAGGAGACTTGAGAAACGCAGGTTCAATCTGTGGGTCATGAAGATCCCCTGGAGGAGAACATGACAACCCACTCCAGTATTCTTGCCTGGAGAATCCCAGGGACAGAGGAGCCTGGTGGGCTGTATATAATCCATAGGGTCACAAAGAGTTGGACAGCACTGAAGTGCCTTAGCATGCACTTGATATTATCAGATACATATTTTTAAATTTTTTATTGATTTATTTTTGACCACTTTTCCAAAGGGTGAGAAGATGTGTCTAATTATTTTTCTCTTTACAATTGAAGGGCATTTTTTGTTTGTTTCCCTGGATGTTGATCAGCTTCTTAGTCACAAAGAAGAGACTTTCCTAGCAGCTGAGCACTGCATGGATTAGAAACCTGGCTGTACCACTGAGCGGCCTGTGACACCGGGCAAGGCCTCCTCGCTCTCTGAGACAAGAGTGGCTTGCAGTGTTGTTGGAAGGCCTCCGTGTGGCACCTGGAGCTCATCGAGTCCACACTTAGTGACTGCCTTAAGAGTAGATCAAGAGGCAGAGGAGGGAAAGCAGAGGCCCCTCCATAGCGAGGTCCCCAACTCTGTGCCAGCGAGGTTTTCAGCACAGGACTGGCGGGTAGAGAGCCAAGATCTGTTCTCCCAGTTGGGAAGATCCTGAGGGAGATTTTGTGTTTATCCACAGTGTCACTGAGCCAGCTAACGAGATGTCAGACTCTCTGCTTTTGGCTGGAATTCCTTCGACTCAGTGTGGTAATACTGCCTCATGCTGATCAGAAGCCTGGCGGTTATGTATGTCTTTGAAAAGGAAAGATGGAAATGGAGATAAATTACTAATTAACAAATGCTGTCCATTTGTCACCAATTCCTTCAAGCCCGGAATCTGAGGGAAGGGACAATATAATTAAACAGTATTTACTCAAGACAAGGTACATGTTTTGTTCTAGCAGATACTGCTAAGTTGACTTCACAGTATAAGCTGCCTGCTCTACTTAACATTTCCCACAAGGATATGCCTTTTCCCCAAACCCTCACTTGACACTAGGGCTTCCCGGGTGGCACTTGTGGTTAAGCGCCTGCCTGCCAATGCAGGAGACTTGAGAAACGCAGGTTCAATCTGTGGGTCATGAAGATCCCCTGGAGGAGAACATGACAACCCACTCCAGTATTCTTGCCTGGAGAATCCCAGGGACAGAGGAGCCTGGTGGGCTGTATATAATCCATAGGGTCACAAAGAGTTGGACAGCACTGAAGTGCCTTAGCATGCACTTGATATTATCAGATACATATTTTTAAATTTTTTATTGATTTATTTTTGACCACTTTTCCAAAGGGTGAGAAGATGTGTCTAATTATTTTTCTCTTTACAATTGAAGGGCATTTTTTGTTTGTTTCCCTGGATGTTGATCAGCTTCTTAGTCACAAAGAAGAGACTTTCCTAGCAGCTGAGCACTGCATGGATTAGAAACCTGGCTGTACCACTGAGCGGCCTGTGACACCGGGCAAGGCCTCCTCGCTCTCTGAGACAAGAGTGGCTTGCAGTGTTGTTGGAAGGCCTCCGTGTGGCACCTGGAGCTCATCGAGTCCACACTTAGTGACTGCCTTAAGAGTAGATCAAGAGGCAGAGGAGGGAAAGCAGAGGCCCCTCCATAGCGAGGTCCCCAACTCTGTGCCAGCGAGGTTTTCAGCACAGGACTGGCGGGTAGAGAGCCAAGATCTGTTCTCCCAGTTGGGAAGATCCTGAGGGAGATTTTGTGTTTATCCACAGTGTCACTGAGCCAGCTAACGAGATGTCAGACTCTCTGCTTTTGGCTGGAATTCCTTCGACTCAGTGTGGTAATACTGCCTCATGCTGATCAGAAGCCTGGCGGTTATGTATGTCTTTGAAAAGGAAAGATGGAAATGGAGATAAATTACTAATTAACAAATGCTGTCCATTTGTCACCAATTCCTTCCAAGCCCGGAATCTGAGGGGAAGGGCTAATTATGAAAAGTATCACCTAAACTCAAGTCTCTTCAACCAATAATGCTGTAACACCGTTGGATATACAGAAAAAACAAGTGTTGAGGGTCATGGACAAAAATTAATCTGGAATGGATCATAGCCCTAAACATCAAAGCTGAAGCTTAAAACTTTTAAAAGAAAGTACAGGAGAAATTCTTTGCAAAGACTTCTTAGGTACAACATAAAAAGCCCCAGACCATTAAAGAGGAAAAGTGATTAACTGAGCTTTATCACAATCAACAACTTCTGTCCTTTGAAAGACACCATTTGGAAGAGGAAAAGGCAAGCCGCAGACTTTGAGAAAATATTTGCAAAAGATTCCTATCTAGACTATATAATGAATTCTAACAACTCAGGAATGAAAAGACAACCCAGTTTTTAAATGAGCTAAAACCTCTAATAGAAACCTTGCAGAAGAAAATATAAATGGTCACTAAATACAGGAAAATATTCTCAACAGGAAACTGCACATTAAAACCACAATAGAAATGAGTACTCATCAAATCTATTGACATGACTGAAGTTAGTCATTCAATAAAATTTAGTTATAATGACTAAATTGAAAGACTGACATTACCAAGTATAGGTGAGGAACCAAAATTCCCATAACATTACTGTGGGAACATAAAATGATATAACTAGATGGGAAAACCAGTTCATCACATATTGTCTGACCCAGCAGTGCTACTCCTATATATATTTATCTTATGTTCTGAATTCTGTCTCCCCCCAAATTCTAGATACTGAAGCTCTGATCAATACCTGAGAATGTGACTGTTTCTGAGGAGACTCTCAGAGCTGAATAAGTTAACACGAGGCTATTAAAGTTAGGGTGGGCCTTAATCCAATATGACGGCTGTCCTTATAAGATGAGGACATTTGGACACCCAGAGGGACACCAGGGATGCCCATACAGAGGGAAGACCACGTGAGGACACAGCAGGGTGGGCAGATCCGAGGGAGATTTTGTGTTTATCCACAGTGTCACTGAGCCAGCTAACGAGATGTCAGACTTTTTGGCTGGAATTCCTTTGACTCAGTGTGGTAATACTGCCTCATGCTGATCAGAAGCCTGGCGGTTATGTATGTCTTTGAAAAGGAAAGATGGAAATGGAGATAAATTACTAATTAACAAATGCTGTCCATTTGTCACCAATTCCTTCCAAGCCCGGAATCTGAGGGGAAGGGCTAATTATGAAAAGTATCACCTAAACTCAAGTCTCTTCAACCAATAATGCTGTAACACCGTTGGATATACAGAAAAAACAAGTGTTGAGGGTCATGGACAAAAATTAATCTGGAATGGATCATAGCCCTAAACATCAAAGCTGAAGCTTAAAACTTTTAAAAGAAAGTACAGGAGAAATTCTTTGCAAAGACTTCTTAGGTACAACATAAAAAGCCCCAGACCATTAAAGAGGAAAAGTGATTAACTGAGCTTTATCACAATCAACAACTTCTGTCCTTTGAAAGACACCATTTGGAAGAGGAAAAGGCAAGCCGCAGACTTTGAGAAAATATTTGCAAAAGATTCCTATCTAGACTATATAATGAATTCTAACAACTCAGGAATGAAAAGACAACCCAGTTTTTAAATGAGCTAAAACCTCTAATAGAAACCTTGCAGAAGAAAATATAAATGGTCACTAAATACAGGAAAATATTCTCAACAGGAAACTGCACATTAAAACCACAATAGAAATGAGTACTCATCAAATCTATTGACATGACTGAAGTTAGTCATTCAATAAAATTTAGTTATAATGACTAAATTGAAAGACTGACATTACCAAGTATAGGTGAGGAACCAAAATTCCCATAACATTACTGTGGGAACATAAAATGATATAACTAGATGGGAAAACCAGTTCATCACATATTGTCTGACCCAGCAGTGCTACTCCTATATATATTTATCTTATGTTCTGAATTCTGTCTCCCCCCAAATTCTAGATACTGAAGCTCTGATCAATACCTGAGAATGTGACTGTTTCTGAGGAGACTCTCAGAGCTGAATAAGTTAACACGAGGCTATTAAAGTTAGGGTGGGCCTTAATCCAATATGACGGCTGTCCTTATAAGATGAGGACATTTGGACACCCAGAGGGACACCAGGGATGCCCATACAGAGGGAAGACCACGTGAGGACACAGCATGAAGGTGGCCGTCTACAATCCATAGAGGGAGCCCTCAGAGGAAAGCAAACCTGCCCACACCTTGATCTTGGACTTTTATTAGCCTCCAGCATTGTAGGAAATAAACTTCTGTTGTGAAAGCCACCCAGGCTATAGTATTGTGATGCAGCAGCATCTAGGATAAATGAAGTCCTGTTTCTACACAGAATTGTAGGTGACTGTCTACAGAAGGTTTGTTCATAATTTCTGAGAGATGGAAACAATTCATATGTTTAGCACCTGATAAACAAACTGTAGTCCATCCATCCAATGGAAGATGACTGAATATAAGTAGGAGTGAATTACTGGTACTGTGTGACAGGGTGGGTAGATCTCAGAAATGTGATGCTGAGAGAATGAAGCCAGAGACCAGAGAGCATATACCATCTGATTTCATTTCTATGTAAGACAAGAAAAAACAGATTTAGTCTTTAGTGGTAGAAAGCTGATCAATGATGGGCTGAGGGCAATGGGGAGATTAACTAGGAAGGAGTATAAGGGAACCTTTCAAGGTAATGGAACATTCTTTTCCTTGAGTGTGGTAGAAGTTACATAGGGGAATACAGTGGTCAAAACTCATCAGACATTACAGGAAATGCATTTGGTTATATGTAAAATATACCTCACCAAAATTGATTTTTTTTTAAAAAAATGTATCATCCGTCCGGAAAATACTTGAAAGCCCTCCCCTGGATGCACTTAAAAGGCAGGTGAGCCGATGAGAGGGGATGCGGTGGGCAGTCAAAGTGCCTTGTCGTCACAGGAGGTACGAGGAGGGGACCAGCGAGAACGAGGGGACCAGCGAGAACGAGGCCGTAGCCGAGGAGGAGGAGGAGGAAGACGGGGAAGGAGAGGAGGACATTTTCGCTGAGAAAACCTCACCTGATGTGGATGACTGCCCAGCGTTAAAGGTGAGGAGAGCCTGGGACTTGAAAGGGGCTGTCTTGAGGGAAATAATCCTCTATTCTTGAACCTGGGCAGTCAGAAAATGCTTGGCGCTATGTCTCATGCCCAGCATCAGGGGACAGACTTTCAGAGTGGGGTAACCTGCAGGAGATTGTGCAGGGGCGCCCCTGCCTGGAACTGGGGTCATTTCCGTGACAGAAAATCAGGAGAAGTAGTATGACCCCCTCACCTCTCCTACACCCTGCAGTTCCTAATTCTCTGGACAGACCTTAGGCTTTGCAATCACTTGAAGGGGCGGTGGCATTCAAATACTGTCTCGACTCCTGCCTAGCTGTGTAGCCTTAGGCAGATGACTTCATCCCCCTCCATCCTTGGCTTTCTGTTATTCAGTAGCCAAGTCGTGTCTAATTCTTCACAACCACGCCAGGCCTCCCATCCCTCACCATCTCCCAGAATTTGCCCCAAGTTCATGTCCATTGCATAGGTGATGCCATCCAAGCCCCTCTCATTTTTTCCTCTTTCCCAGTCCACTGTGTGACAGGGTGGGTAGATCTCAGAAATGTGATGCTGAGAGAATGAAGCCAGAGACCAGAGAGCATATACCATCTGATTTCATTTCTATGTAAGACAAGAAAAAACAGATTTAGTCTTTAGTGGTAGAAAGCTGATCAATGATGGGCTGAGGGCAATGGGGAGATTAACTAGGAAGGAGTATAAGGGAACCTTTCAAGGTAATGGAACATTCTTTTCCTTGAGTGTGGTAGAAGTTACATAGGGGAATACAGTGGTCAAAACTCATCAGACATTACAGGAAATGCATTTGGTTATATGTAAAATATACCTCACCAAAATTGATTTTTTAAAAATGTATCATCCGTCCGGAAAATACTTGAAAGCCCTCCCCTGGATGCACTTAAAAGGCAGGTGAGCCGATGAGAGGGGATGCGGTGGGCAGTCAAAGTGCCTTGTCGTCACAGGAGGTACGAGGAGGGGACCAGCGAGAACGAGGGGACCAGCGAGAACGAGGCCGTAGCCGAGGAGGAGGAGGAGGAAGACGGGGAAGGAGAGGAGGACATTTTCGCTGAGAAAACCTCACCTGATGTGGATGACTGCCCAGCGTTAAAGGTGAGGAGAGCCTGGGACTTGAAAGGGGCTGTCTTGAGGGAAATAATCCTCTATTCTTGAACCTGGGCAGTCAGAAAATGCTTGGCGCTATGTCTCATGCCCAGCATCAGGGGACAGACTTTCAGAGTGGGGTAACCTGCAGGAGATTGTGCAGGGGCGCCCCTGCCTGGAACTGGGGTCATTTCCGTGACAGAAAATCAGGAGAAGTAGTATGACCCCCTCACCTCTCCTACACCCTGCAGTTCCTAATTCTCTGGACAGACCTTAGGCTTTGCAATCACTTGAAGGGGCGGTGGCATTCAAATACTGTCTCGACTCCTGCCTAGCTGTGTAGCCTTAGGCAGATGACTTCATCCCCCTCCATCCTTGGCTTTCTGTTATTCAGTAGCCAAGTCGTGTCTAATTCTTCACAACCACGCCAGGCCTCCCATCCCTCACCATCTCCCAGAATTTGCCCCAAGTTCATGTCCATTGCATAGGTGATGCCATCCAAGCATCTCATCCTCTGTCACCCTCTTCTCCTGTCTTCAGTCTTTCCCAGCATCAGGGTCTTTTCCAGTGAGTTGTCTCTTCACATCAGGTGGCCAAAGTGCTGGAGCTTCAGCTTTAGCATCAGTCCTTCCGATGAGAATTCAGGGTTGGTTTCCTTTAAGATTGACTCATTTCATCTGCTTGCTGACCAAGGGACTCTCAAGAATCTTCTCCAGCACCACAGTTCCGAAGCATCAATCCTTCAGCACTCTGCCTTTATGGTCCAGCTCTCACATCTGTACATGACTCCTGTAAAAACCATAGTTTTGACTATACGGACCTTTGTTAGCAAAGTGATGATATCTTTGCTTTTAAGCTTGGCTTTCCTTTCCTTCCTTTAACCTTGGTTTCCTCATCTCTAAAATGGACACAATACCAACTGGGGTGAGGCTTTGTCAGATATGGTTGGCACATTATTCTTGAGGGTGTGAAGTCCAGGATATCCATGCATGAGGTTCCTCTACTGCTTATGTGAGCTTGTTAGGGGATGGAGTTATCTCCTGCTAGCCCTAAGGACAGCTGCCAGGGAGGACCTGGGGCCTTGGGTGCCATGCTGGCCTTGCTGGGGCCGCAGAAGCCCCTGACTGGGCCTCCAGGGCCAGGGGTGAGGTGAGAGCAGTGGGGAGCAGCTGATTCAGTGTCTACCCATGAGTCTCAGGTGGTGGCTGAGACTCTGGATTCTCCTGGCTTCACAGCTGTGACTTCTTCCTCAGGTGGACAAGGAGACCAACACAGAGACCCCGGCCCCATCTCCCACGGTGGTGCGGCCCAAGGACCGCCGGGTGGGCACGCCTTCTCCGGGACCATTTCTTCGAGGGAGCACGATCATCCGCTCCAAGACCTTCTCCCCAGGCCCCCAGAGCCAGTATGTGTGCCGGGTAAGCAACTGTGTGACGCCATGCTCCCCAGAGCATCTGCTCCTCTCCCAGCAGCCAAGAGCACTGGGTCTCCCACAGTCTGGGGTGCAAGCCCTGATCACACTCCTGTTGTCCGTCATCCCCAGCACGTTAACACCTGTTTCCTTATGGCGTTAATACACCAATTCTGTGGGGCTGCTTTAAGGAATGAATTAGCTCAAGTGTGGGAAAGGCTCAGTAGCCAGTATGGGGCCAGTGGTTTTATATATGTGTGTGTTTATTTATTTACTTACCAACCGTGTGGCATATGGGATTGCAGTTCCCCGACCAGGGATTAAACCCATGCCCCCTGCTGTGGAAACTACAGTCTTAACCATTAGGCCACCCGGGAACTCCTGGCCAAGGTATTTTATAATTTCAACCACCTCTCCTCTTTGTTCACTCCCTGTCCTGCCCTTCCGCACCCTTGCTGAGATCAGACTGACCCTCACCATCCCTGACAGGCAGTTCCTCCTTATCCAGGGCAATGGCAGCCTGAAGCCTGAGGCTACAAACCCACAGCAGACCTGGCTTGCTTGGTCATAGGTTTAGGGTGGTTTTTTTTTTCATCAGACTTTTTGCTAACATTGAAAACTTAAATTCAATTAAAAATCAAATTAAACATGCAGAGGCTTCACATAAAATTCCAGTTTCTCCTGGGGAAAAGGGTGACTGTATAGCCCCACGGGCTACACAGTCTGTCACAGTGATGGGGGCTTTCAAGTTCACTGTGGCCTCCGCCAGGCCCTCTTTAAGCTATTTGGCTTACCGACCAGCCCTTGCAGGCTGTGGAGGATTTAGAAGCTGCACAATAGGCTTGGCTTCCTGGTGGCCACACTGCCTGATTCATCTGTACCATCTGAGAGGTCATGCTGGTTGCTGGGGCTACAGAACCAAGACCCTGTTTCTGAGGTTCATACGATGTGTTGACATGCTTCCCGGTCTCCTACCATACAGAACCAGCTTGCAATAACTAGAATAATAAACAGAACCTTCCTGCCTGATGTCCCAGTATCGTAGGAGAGACCCCTGGAACCCACTGTAGCTCATCAGCCTGACACGCATATGACTATTGTTACGGATGGAGGGGCTACAGGGGGTCCAGTACCTCGTATCCAAGGCCTCTGATTATAAGCTTGAGTGTGTGTATGTGTTCAGTCACCCAGTCGTGTCCCATTCTTTGTGGACTCCTCTGTCCGTGGGATTTCCCAGGCAGTAATACCGCAATGGGTTGCCATCTTCTTCTCCAGGGAATCTTCTCAGCCCAGGGATTGAACCCACATCTCCTGTGGTTCCAGATTTCCTGGTGGATTCTTTACTGCTAGCCACCAGTAGTGAAGCTGATTTTTTTTATAACATGACCATTTCACAAATGCACTGACTGCCTGCAAATTATGCCCCTTTCCCCAAAATGCAGTCCCTGCAGTACCTCCCAGAAATAACCTAAACCTCTCCCAGCAAGTCTCTAGCTAATGTTTGAGCTTGTAAGCGTCTGAAAAGACAGTGTGAGCACATGTAATGGAGCTGTGTGTCTTGCAAAAGGTACAGGGTTTCCTGCAGTCACTGAATGTGATTTTAATGCAAGGCAATTCCTGAATTACAAGTGAAGAATCCTGTGATTAAGCCAGCTTACAGCTGAAGAAGAGAAAAACCCAATCCATGTTTCAAATGCGAATAACTTGAAGGATTTAGAAAAGCCCTTAGCATAATGGATAATCTGTCTCTGGCAAAATTGCTGCCTTTGTGAACGTGCAGTGGAAATGAAACACAAAGTGAAGACTGTTACTTGTGGAGACATCACATCAAACGAAATAAACCTTTGCTTCATCCTCTGTCATCAGGATTTAAAATATAGTTGTAATTTCGTCAAGTGGAAGATACAAAATATAAATTCTGAAGTTTCTGTTTTACAACTCAAATCTCAAACTTTTTTCTCCAATATTTACTATAAAATTCTGCTGTCCTGTGTAAATGGATTCACTTTAAGTGGGCTTTTCCAGAATTGGCATCATTGATAACAAAGAACTCCAGTCCCATTTTACTAAACATCTTTAATACACTTAGCACTATGCTGGGTCCTTTCCATATTTTATTATCTGGACCAGTTTCCAACCCTACAGGGTGCAGGTAAAGAAATTCCCAGTCTGTATGGTGCACCTGCCACAGGCCTTGCAACAAGCTGCGTTAATCCCGTTTCATAGATGCAGAAAGTCAGCGCACTTTGTTGTCAGCACAAGCAGTCTCTTCTCCCAGCCTGATGCTACGTCAAGTGCCCTCTGCTGGGGGTCTCCCTTCTTTGGTCCCCAGCATGGCCTGTGTCACCTGGTGAGTTTTCTGGGCTTGAGCGCCCCAGGGGACTTCCACTCCTGAGAGGTGGGGACAGTTTGTCACACTCCCCACACATCTCCAGGAGCCCTGGGTCTTACCAGCCACATATCTATCCGCAGTGCTGTCACATGTGTTGGTCAGCTCCCTTTGACCTGAAGGATTCAGTCTGTCCAAGAGTCTCATTTCCAAGTAGATCCCTCTGACTTCCAATTATTTCTCCTCTCTGCTCCTCGATTTCCCTAGCCATCAAATAGAGATAACAAAAAGGCAACAATAAACACTTTGTAAACATTGACTAAATTTAAATTTGTTTAAAATTAAACACATTTAATGCTTTTTTAAAAAAAATGTTAAACTCAAGGACTTAATGCTCCTTTCATCACTTTTTTTATAGCATGGTCTTTCACACATAAAAAACTATGGTTGAAGCATCAGTTGTCTTGGCACACATTTCTAGTTGGTATGACACACATTCTTTTGGACTGAAACTGTCGTGGGCACCGTGTTGGAGCTTACTCTGATTACTATTCTCACTAGTTCTCACTAAGAGAAACTATAGTGAATAGCTCAGAGACATTTTTGTGAACACGGCGTGGTCCCTCAGGGTGTGAGCCTCGGACCTCGACAATAAAGTGTCGTAGTCTCAAGTATTGTTAAACCAAGAGTGGGTTTATTAATCACTAAATAAAGGCAAGCACAAATAATCAGGAATAATGAGAACTCAACCAAATGCGAAGAGAAAGATCTTACCCTAGAGCTGGAGTGCTTCAACCTCACCTCATACGCAGCTGAGTTCTGTGAGTGAGCTCTCGTACAATCTACTCGCCCCCCTTTATAGGAAAAACCTCAGACACAGCTGCATATACTTTTACTTCTGCTTCTACTCACAATCCAAGAAATCACATTCATTTAAAGGGCAAACCAATCTTCACTCTATTTGAATACTGCTTCTGGCTTCTATGCGAGCTTACAACATGAGCTAGACTAGAGCACGTTACTCAGGTCAAGAATTAAGCTAACTTGTTCTTAGGAAAGTAAGCAGATAAAGTTGGAATGTTGCCATTAGGGCTTTTCTTATTTACTAGCAGCTTTCAAGCTTCGCTTGCAGGTAGAACTCTGCCTAGGCGGCTGGCGGGGAGTTATAAATTCCTCATTGCTGGAGGATGAGCTTTGGCTCACCTGGCTGTAAGTTCTCTTAGAGACAAGATTCTTCCCTTTAGGGTTAGTATATATGCCCCCGTTAGGTATCATCATATTCACCCACTCTTCGGCCCCATCTGAGTTAACATCACTTTCTAGAGGGCGGATTCTAGGTCTTAAGAGCTTATCTGGGGTTTCAGGATTGTCTGAGTCACTCTCTTCATCACTAATTTCTCTATACCCTAAGACTCAGTATATTCTTAAGAATTCTCCAGAGTCTGCCCAAGACAAAACAATATAGAATAAAGCCCCTTCTGATATGATACCCAGCCAGTCCATTTGTATGAATCTACCCCAGTCAAGATGGTCCACCCCTCTGTCAGTAGATTAATTTCATCTCTGAGCCCTACATGCATCCTGGGGGCCAGAAGAGGATGTGGCCTTGGCATCAAACAGACGGGACCTTGAACTCTTTCTCTGATACAACCAGCTGTATATCTCATAAAAAGTATGGTAATCTCTCCAGACCTCAGTTCCCTCAGTTAGGATGGTGTGAGGGTTAAATGAAATTGTTGATAAAGTCCATGGCACATAATAGGGGCCCCATCCATGTGGCTGTTGGGTGGGTTTTTTTCTTATTTTTATTTGACCATGCCAGGTCTTAGTTGTGGCATGCGGGATCTTTACTTGTGGCCCGTGAACTTGTAGTCGCAGCATGTGGGATCTAGTTCCCTGACCAGGGATTGAACCCGGACCCTCTCCGTTGGGAGTGCCGAGTCTTAGTCACTGGACCACCAGGGAAGTCCCACTGTGGCTTTTGTCACTGTTACTGCTGTCTATTTCTCATTCTGGTTAGGACTCTGCCTAATGTAATAGCTATCTCATCAATGTAGCAGCACGATGGATATCATTATCACTAATGATTATTAATAACCACAAAAATGACTGTGGAAAGCCTCTCAGAAGAGACCCACAGCTGTAAGCAGACAGCTGTCAGCATAAACAGACTCTAGGGTGTCAGCCTGTGGCGATCCCACTGACGTGGTGATAAGACTCCAGAAAGAGCACATAAAGAAGTGAAATTGCAACATTCTTTAGTATTAGACACAAAAATAAACTCAAAATGGACTAAAGACATAAATGTAAGACTGGATACTATAAAAAATCTTATAGGAAAATACAGGCAGAGCACTCTTTGGGCATAAATTATAGCAATGACTTTTTGGATTCATGTCCCAGAGTAGTGGCAATATTAATAAAAACAGAAATGAACAAATGGAACCTAATTAAACTCAAAAGCTTTTGCAAAGCAAGGGAAACCATTACAAAAAGCACACAGAAAATATTTGCAAATGACGCAATCGACAAAGCCTTACTTTTCAAAATTTACAAACAGCTCATGTACCTCAATAGCAAAAAAGAAACAACCTGATCAAAAATGGGAAGAAAAGAAAAGAGAACCCCCCGCCTCACCTCCCTCCCGCCCCTGTCCTCCCACAGGGGACACAGACCATCACTAGAGAGCATCCACCTTGGCCATAGCCCTGACCTCTGGCCATGGGTGAGGAATGGTGGCCCTCCAGGGAGAGTCCAGGCCACTGAGGCATTGGAGGGCTGCTGAGGAGAGGAGAGCGGTCACCAGCACAGGCGTCCCGGGACCTGTCTGCCCGTCTTCTCCAAGGATACGGTCCCTGAGGCTTTGCCTGTGGGCCTTCTTATGCAGGTGTCAGGCTTGACAGGGGCTCCATTTGAGCCCTGAAGGTGGACTCTGAGGGTGACAGGAAAGAGTTGACGCAAATAGGCCTCATCCTAGAAGGTCAAGGAGACAGTATATCCTGCAGTCACACTGCCTGCTGTCCACTCCGGCAGACTGCTCCCAGCTCCAGCCTTGAGGCCGTCTGGTGACCCCTCGCCCTCTCTCTTCTCCTTAGTAGAGCAGCAGTGCTTCTCTCCCACGGGACTGTTGAAAAGACGACCTGGGGTGGTGTGGTCAACACATGGGGGCATGCGTCACTGAGCACACACTCAGGGAATGTTCACCCAGAGAGAAAAGGAAAGTGGAATGAAACCTGCAGTCCCCGGGGAACACGAAGAGAAAGGGCTGGGCTGAGAGTGAGGACCCACCCCCCCCCTGGCCCCTGTGTGCCTCGCAGATACACTTAAAGGGCATCCCACGCGTTTTCTCTCGTAGCTGAACCGAAGTGATAGCGACAGCTCCACCCTGTCCAAGAAGCCACCTTTTGTTCGAAATTCCCTGGAGCGGCGCAGTGTCAGGATGAAGCGGGTAAGACGGTCACCTTGTTTCCCCATGCCCTGTGTCTTGCACACACATCCCGTGACCTCTGTGTCTCCACAGCCACTGGTTTGAGGAAAATCAGTCTTGAAAGCATGGTGGTGTTTGCAAATGGAAGTTGCGTAAGGAGTGGGTAGGCACTGGGGAAAGTGCCGGTGGGTAAATGTGACATTGTTATTGTGACCAGTAGGTTAGATCAGGAGTGGGGCATTTTGGGGTCGAAATCAGAGTCACTAAGAGCCAGTCAATCCAAGATGTCCCAGCCACGGATGAGAGCCTGCCTCATGGAGGATGTGGCTCCATGTGTTGTCTAGCTAACTGAGCAGCTGACTGAGTCCTGACTGCCTCCCTGCTGGCAGAGAAGCCTGCCTCTCGTCCCCCCGTCTCTCCTCCACCCCCAGCTCTCCCCACCGAACACTGACCCAGAAGCAGAAGCTGCCAGTGGGTTTCCCTCAGGCCAGCTGGAAACTCCCAGGGAAGAGGCCACAAGCTGTCCCCGCAGAGCAACCTGGCCTCTCCTTATGGAAATCTTGGCAGCAGGATCAGGCTCGGGCGGCCTTAGGCAAAGGCCAGCTCCTGATAGGGACTTTCCCTAGTCAGGGCTGCAGGAGTGGCAGGGGAGAGGGGTGTCCTCTCTCCCACTTTGGGCTTTCAGCGCAGACTTGACAGGAGTTCTGCTGAGCCTACAGAACTAGAAGAAACCCAGGAGCCAGACAGTCAGAAACAGAAACACAAAAAGTAAAGCAAAAAGTGCAGAGAAGGGAGAGCATGCCAACAGCCCCCCACTGTGGCGGCCCCTCAGCATCTCTGGCAGGCCGGCTACTGACCGCTGGCCTTGGGAGTGGTTCTGTGCCTGGCCGTATCCTGCCCCCACACGTGTCCAGAAAGAACTAGAGACAGCAGGAGAAAGAAGGCAGTGCCGAAGAGGCGCGTCTGGAAAGGAGAGTGCTGAGAATGTGGACGTGGCCACGAGGAACAGGGGCATGCCCCACGCCGTCTGCTGTGGCCGGCAGGCGCTCCAGTCCATGGAGTGCTCAGTCACCTTAGGAGCTTATTGACGGTGCAGATTATGCAGATTCCAAGGCCACATTCCTGGACCACCTCAACTAGGCAGCTGGGGTGGAGCCCTGGAAACTGCATTTTAACTCAGAGAGCTCTGGAGTAGATGTGCCGTGATCCACTCCTGGCGATATGAGCCGGCAGGAGCTCCTACTCGCCCCTCCTGCACCGCTTACAACTCCCTCCCTGCAAGGCAGGCCTCAGGTTCCAGCTTCTTCACCCCCGCTTCCCCTTTGCGAAGAGATAACTTGATGACTGGTCTGAGACCATGTTCCCTTCAGGTCCTAACTATGTCCTGAGGAAAAGGGGTGTCCAGGGTCTGGCCAGGGCCCCTAGACACTACAGAGCTTCCTCCACTTGCTGCCTGAGCAATGCATGTTGTGGAGAGGGCCTATCCTCACTAAAGGCTGTGAGACCTATCCTCACTTAAGGCTGGCAAGTATGGTTTTAGAAGTAGGAAACCACTCAAGGGAGCAGTAATACTTTCCCAGGGCACCCGTTGTCTGGTCTGTGCTTATAAGTGAGCAAGGCCAGGAGGTCCAGCTGAGTGATCTCTGTGGCTTGAGGTCTCAGAGCAACACACGAAGATGCTTTTGCTTTGCTCTCTGCTGGAATGCTATGTTCAGTCGAGTCTGACTCTTTGTGACCCCACGAACTGTAGCCCACCAGGCTCCTCTGTCGAAGGCATCTTCCAGGCAGGAACACTGGAATGGGTTGCCATTTCCTTTGGACTGATCGATGTCCAGTCTCTGAAACTTTCCTGGGCAGGTCAAAGTAGAGAGAGGCAGAGCTCAGGCAGCAGGTGGAGGATAATGAGAGTCAGGGAAGCCCCACCATGTAGGGAGTGAGTGGATAGGCTTTGGAGCCAGCTGCCCAGGGTGGAATCTTGGCTTTTTAATGCTTATAACCTGTGTGATTCAACCTCTGGGCCCTCATCTGTGCAGATGGTAACAGGACCTCATAGGGTGGTGTAACGGGAGTGAAGCGCCTGGCGCTGTGCCTGGGGCATAAAAATGCTCAATAACATGAGCAATAGAAGTAGAAAAAAAAAAAGACAGACTCCAGGGGAGGCGAGCCCAATTTTTGGAGTAAAACCCACGGGTGAGCTTATTGACGGTGCAGATTATGCTCCAAGGCCACATTCCTGGACCACCTCAACTAGGCAGCTGGGGTGGAGCCCTGGAAACTGCATTTTAACTCAGAGAGCTCTGGAGTAGATGTGCCGTGATCCACTCCTGGCGATATGAGCCGGCAGGAGCTCCTACTCGCCCCTCCTGCACCGCTTACAACTCCCTCCCTGCAAGGCAGGCCTCAGGTTCCAGCTTCTTCACCCCCGCTTCCCCTTTGCGAAGAGATAACTTGATGACTGGTCTGAGACCATGTTCCCTTCAGGTCCTAACTATGTCCTGAGGAAAAGGGGTGTCCAGGGTCTGGCCAGGGCCCCTAGACACTACAGAGCTTCCTCCACTTGCTGCCTGAGCAATGCATGTTGTGGAGAGGGCCTATCCTCACTAAAGGCTGTGAGACCTATCCTCACTTAAGGCTGGCAAGTATGGTTTTAGAAGTAGGAAACCACTCAAGGGAGCAGTAATACTTTCCCAGGGCACCCGTTGTCTGGTCTGTGCTTATAAGTGAGCAAGGCCAGGAGGTCCAGCTGAGTGATCTCTGTGGCTTGAGGTCTCAGAGCAACACACGAAGATGCTTTTGCTTTGCTCTCTGCTGGAATGCTATGTTCAGTCGAGTCTGACTCTTTGTGACCCCACGAACTGTAGCCCACCAGGCTCCTCTGTCGAAGGCATCTTCCAGGCAGGAACACTGGAATGGGTTGCCATTTCCTTTGGACTGATCGATGTCCAGTCTCTGAAACTTTCCTGGGCAGGTCAAAGTAGAGAGAGGCAGAGCTCAGGCAGCAGGTGGAGGATAATGAGAGTCAGGGAAGCCCCACCATGTAGGGAGTGAGTGGATAGGCTTTGGAGCCAGCTGCCCAGGGTGGAATCTTGGCTTTTTAATGCTTATAACCTGTGTGATTCAACCTCTGGGCCCTCATCTGTGCAGATGGTAACAGGACCTCATAGGGTGGTGTAACGGGAGTGAAGCGCCTGGCGCTGTGCCTGGGGCATAAAAATGCTCAATAACATGAGCAATAGAAGTAGAAAAAAAAAAATAAAGACAGACTCCAGGGGGAGGGCGAGCCCAATTTTTGGAGTAGAAACCCACGGGTGAACGCAGGAGGATAGCTGAGCTTCAGAGCAAGGGTCAGGCGGGCCCCCTGGACCCTGCCCTGTAAGAACAGGTCAACCCATCTCCACCCCGTAGCTTCCGTCCGTCAAGTCCCTGCGCCCCGAGCGCCTACCGCGCACCTCGCTGGACCTCGAGTTGGACCTGCAGGCGACCAGGACCAGGCACAGCCAGCTGACTCAGGAGATCTCGGTGCTGAAGGAGCTCAAGGAGCGGCTGGAACAAGCCAAGAGCCACGGGGAGAAGGAGCTGCCGCAGTGGTTGCGGGAGGACGAGCGCTTCCGCCTGCTGCTGAGGATGCTGGAGAAGCGGGTGAGGGGCGCTGCGCGAGGGCGCGCTGCTGCAGGAGAGGGCGGCGAGGGTGTTAACCCGGTCCCGCGATTCTCTGACTGAGAGTGCTCCCAGAGCCCCTCACGCTTCTCGGCAAAGGGATCCAGCAACCCCTGCCCCTAGGAAACTTGACTCACTCTTTATGGCCGTCAGGTCCTTTTGCTGCATTCCTCTGTTTAAGTGTGCATGCTCTTATTGTTTATTTACACGTTTATTCCTCTGGGTGGCAGCGGTCCTTCATCAGACATATTGGGCAGTTTATCTACCCTGGGGTACACCCTTGTACAGACTAAATAAAAACGCTGACCCTGCCCCAGTGCCTGCCCAGGCAGTCTCACAGAGCACCTGTCTCCAAAGCGGGGAGGAGTCGGCCTGACCTGGCTTTACGCTGATGAAAAGGCCTGAGGATGCAAGCCTGCCCCCTTCGCTGCCCTGGCGTAGTGAGTTGTAGGATCTCAGCCTTGCTCAAGGAAAAGGATGTAACCACAAAGTGGCCAGAGCACACAATGAGTTAAGTCCCACACTGTATGAGATACCCTGCACCCAGCACCTGCAGAGTCTCCACAGCCTAGAGGAGAGGAGGCCAAGAGAACTCCCAGGGACAAGGGGGTTGGAGAAGGGGCCTAGGCATGGAGATGATGTCACTTGGAGCACCCTGAAGAGTCTCAGGGTTGGAAAACTCCAAAGCAGTAACAGTTTGCAATCTTTTATAGCCCTGGGGTTGATCTTATCTACAACTAGCAGGTGTTGGGTAAAACTTTAGAGGGTATGCCTAACAGGCTCTACACAGCTAAAAACATCTGTTTATTCAAACTTCATTTAAAAGAGTTGGATGGGTGAAAATTTGACTTTGGCGCCAGTGGGCTTTTGAACTGACAGGCTCCAGCCTACACAGAAGAACTAGACCCCAGAGGGCTAACACCCAGAGGTCAACTTTGACTCATTCCGGTAATACCTGCCAGGAAGGCAGTCCGTGGCAGGAATGTCAGGCTTTTGCCAGTTCTCTCTGCCCACAGTGTGGGGCTTAACTCTGCCCACAGCCAAGCAATGCGAGAGCACCGTACAGAGGTCCCCCGACTGGGTTGTTAGAAGGGCCATTAGCTTAAATTCCAGCTCTCAGTGCAGTGGAGGATACCATGCAGCAGGAAGGTGGTGTGGGGCTTCTTAGGTCTGGACTTGTGAGAACCTCAAACTGACTGTGGTAATTCGGAAGTTTCAGAAACATTTATTTCATTCTTATTTATTACTTATATCCTGTATACTTATAACAGACTTACAATAACAGCACTAAGGGAAAATAGACAATTAGAGAGTTTTAAGGAAGAGAAGGAACTAAATATATAATAACTACTGACAGGTGTCTATGACATTTATTGTGGAGCTTCCTAGTAACCAAGGCAAAAAGGAGGTAAGCAAACAAGTGCATATGTGCCCTGCCTTAAGAAAGCACCAATAAAGAAAATCTAACCTTTCAAATAGTTTTTTTTAAAAAAAAAAACAGTACGTCTATGACTATCTGATGATGAACTTCTATTAAAGAAGTTTCATTGGTGTGGCTTCATTGACCAAAATTCTGTCTTCATGCCGTGTTTTCAAGCATGTGGAACACAGATACTTGAGGGCTCCCTGGTTTGTTCTGTAACATGTTTCCCTAGATTTCTATCAAGAGGAAAGGGTATATCGTTCCTAAAGCCCTTGAGCACAACTGCATGACTCATAATTGGGTTTCTACAATTTCTTAGCTGTATGACGTTAAAGAAGTTTGTTAACATGCCTGCACTTTAGTTTCCTCATCTGTAATATAGAGATAATTATAAAACCTACCTTCCACGGTGGCCCTGAGGATCAGGACAGCACACATTTTCCCAGGTAGCCCTTGTCTCCTTACTTCTGACAGATCCGCACAGATATTGAGTCCCCGGGCCCCAAAAACCTATCCTGTCTGACATGTGGTGGGATCACGTCTTGTCATCATTCAGAATCAAGAGGAACAGGAGCGTCATGGTGCCTGCTCTGTGACCCTCGAACCTGTTAACTACAGGAGATTTCTCATGTGTGCTAGAAGGTTCTCCATGGCTGACCCATTTCCGGAGACCCTGAGAATTCTCTGCTCCTTCCCTCTGCCCTCCAGATGGACCGAGCAGAGCACAAGGGAGAGCTTCAGACAGACAAGATGATGAGGTCGGCCGCCAAGGACGTGCACAGGCTTCGAGGCCAGAGCTGCAAGGAGCCCCCGGAGGTGCAGTCTTTCAGGTCAGCCAGGGGGCACCTGGCCAGCCGGCCCTTCCCTTCCCATACCGCCTGCACAGCCTGGGTGGCCTCTTCTCCGTCTTGCTGCTCCTGGGTACTCTTCCCGCGGTCACAGATCCCCAGCACTCTCTGTAGCAGATGCTCATCCTCTGCCGAGTCTTCCCCTGTCATCTGTGAGCCCGCGGTGCTTTCCCTCAGCTGTCTTTATTGGTCCCCACACAACTCGAGCTTAATTTGTTAGATCCTTTTGTTTAATGAATGAGCCACCTACTCCGGCCTTTCCGATTAGCATTCCCATCACCAGTAATTGCGGAGGATTGGCCGGGTGATCAATCACCCTGGGAGTGACGGACGCTCCCTGGCACTGCTTTCCACCGGCCGGGATCTCGGGTAGATGGCTTCTTGCCACCCTGGACCCAGGTGTGTCCAGGGCCTCCCATTCACAGAGGGTTGTGCGTTTAGGCTTGTGTTGTCTTCTCGGAAAAGATATTCATGTTTGTATATGTGCTAAACCGCATTCCTTTGTGGAATATAAACCCGTAAAACATACTGTCACTTGTCTAACCACACTTGGACAGCTTTTCATCCTTAACCAACTGGGAATCTAAAATAAACCAACAGTGGAAATGGCCAAGGGCCCTTGTAGACTTCAGAGGCCCCCGATTACAACCTGGACAGCACACATTTTCCCAGGTAGCCCTTGTCTCCTTACTTCTGACAGATCCGCACAGATATTGAGTCCCGGGCCCCAAAACCTATCCTGTCTGACATGTGGTGGGATCACGTCTTGTCATCATTCAGAATCAAGAGGAACAGGAGCGTCATGGTGCCTGCTCTGTGACCCTCGAACCTGTTAACTACAGGAGATTTCTCATGTGTGCTAGAAGGTTCTCCATGGCTGACCCATTTCCGGAGACCCTGAGAATTCTCTGCTCCTTCCCTCTGCCCTCCAGATGGACCGAGCAGAGCACAAGGGAGAGCTTCAGACAGACAAGATGATGAGGTCGGCCGCCAAGGACGTGCACAGGCTTCGAGGCCAGAGCTGCAAGGAGCCCCCGGAGGTGCAGTCTTTCAGGTCAGCCAGGGGGCACCTGGCCAGCCGGCCCTTCCCTTCCCATACCGCCTGCACAGCCTGGGTGGCCTCTTCTCCGTCTTGCTGCTCCTGGGTACTCTTCCCGCGGTCACAGATCCCCAGCACTCTCTGTAGCAGATGCTCATCCTCTGCCGAGTCTTCCCCTGTCATCTGTGAGCCCCGCGGTGCTTTCCCTCAGCTGTCTTTATTGGTCCCCACACAACTCGAGCTTAATTTGTTAGATCCTTTTGTTTAATGAATGAGCCACCTACTCCGGCCTTTCCGATTAGCATTCCCATCACCAGTAATTGCGGAGGATTGGCCGGGTGATCAATCACCCTGGGAGTGACGGACGCTCCCTGGCACTGCTTTCCACCGGCCGGGATCTCGGGTAGATGGCTTCTTGCCACCCTGGACCCAGGTGTGTCCAGGGCCTCCCATTCACAGAGGGTTGTGCGTTTAGGCTTGTGTTGTCTTCTCGGAAAAGATATTCATGTTTGTATATGTGCTAAACCGCATTCCTTTGTGGAATATAAACCCGTAAAACATACTGTCACTTGTCTAACCACACTTGGACAGCTTTTCATCCTTAACCAACTGGGAATCTAAAATAAACCAACAGTGGAAATGGCCAAGGGCCCTTGTAGACTTCAGAGGCCCCCGATTACAACTGGAAGTGGCTGGTCCTGCTAATGTCCCCTAAAACAGTGGTTCTCAGCCAGGGATGATGTAAGCACTCTCTCATCCCCGAGGGCAGGGGGATTTGGCCATGTCTAGGGGCATTTTTGATGGTCAGAACCAGGGGAGGGGTGGAGAGATGGTTGTAGCATTTTGTGGATAGAGGCCAGGGTGCTACTAAACACCCTGCATGCACAGGATGGCCCTACAATGAAGAATTATTTTGCCCATAATACCTCTAAAGTGAGGTCGAAAACTCTGCTCTAAAGGGATGTCCTGATACTTCCCTGGTGGTCCGTTGATTTAAGAGTCTACACTCCCACTGCAGGGGCATGGGTTCAAGCTCTGGTTGAGGAACTACGATCCCACATGCCTCACAGCGTGGCTGAAAAAAAGAAAAAAAGAAATACATATAGGGATAGTCTCTTTTTAGGGGGGGGAGTGGGATATTAGGGGGGTGGGCGGGCCACTTCTCTTGGTCTTTCATTTGTCTATTTTCATCCATCTTTGTTCTTTGGCCCGTGTGGGCCTCCCATCGCGGTGGCCTCTCATCGCAGAGCACCGGCTCCAGGCGCATGCGCTCCAGAGCTCCGGCTTGGTAATTGGACACATTGGTCTAGCCACTCCACAGCACGTGGGATCTTCTCAGGCCAGGGATCGAATCGGCGCCCCTTGCACTGCAAGGTGGTGTCCTTACCCACTTGACCAGCCCAGGAATAGCCTCTTTTACAGGGAAAGTGAAAGTCGCTTAGTTGTGTCCGACCCTTTGTGACCCATGGACAAGCCATAGAATTCTCCAGGCAAGAATAGTGGAGTGCATAGCATTTCCCTTCTCCAGAGGATCTTCCCAGCCCAGAGATCAAACCCTCATTGCAGGCTTCCTTACCATCTGAGCCACCAGGGAAGCCCAAGAATACTGGAGTGGGTAACCTATCCCTTCTCCAGGGTATCTTCCTGAACCAGGACTCAAGCCGGGGTCTCCTGAGTTGCCGGCAGATTCTTTACCAGCTGAGCTACAAGGGAAACCCTCTTTTACAGGGAGAAGATGGCATTTTTCACACGGCCTCGGATGAATATCCCGACCCTCTCTGCAGATGATGTCTGATCGCCAGAAAAGTATTTCCTGTGTTCCATTGGCCACGCTGTGAACCTAGACTGTGGCTAACGTTATTTATGTGGTGTTATATGAAGGTACCAGGTCACAAGTCCTCTAGCACTCTTGTCCGTTTGAAGACAAACAGAATTTTTTAGTTTGGGTCCTATTATTATTAAAAAAAAAAAAAAAGGCCAAAAAAAAAAAAAACCAGCATTACAATGATAAGATTGTATAGTTTGTATATTTAGGAATGTATTTTTGAGAAAGAAAATTTAAATGACCTAAAGCAGTATTAAGTTGCTGCTCTTCTTAAAATTGTTTAGATTTTTTTTTTTTTTTGTACAGATCTACCTTCTAGAGGTTTCACGGCAATAAGAAGTAAGGTTTGGGGGACAGTAATCCTCAAAGGACGTCCTGAAGGTGGCACAGCACCTTTCCTACTTAATGTATTTTGTACAATATTTTAAAAAATATGCACGGGAACTGTGTGCGGAATTCTGAGGTGCACCCATGAATCTTCACGGGCTGGGGTGTGTTTGTGTGTGGCCGCCTGACACGGAGCGGGCAGTGTGGGGCGGCTGAGCTGCCAGGCCTGCCCCCGCTGGCCTCGGAGGCCCAGTGAAGCCACTGACACGAGTGAGGGAGGGCTGTGGAGAACACCTTTCAGTTTTATCTCCATCAATAAAGTGGCCTTTCTGAACGAACGTCCTCCCTCACTGTTTCCCCCCAACCCCTCCGTCCATCTGCGTGTCCCTGGTCTTGAGGTCTTCCCTCCCCACCCGTCCCTGTCAGAGGACTTCTTTTTTCTTTTGTCTGCACAGTTGCTCCTTAAAGGAACAAATGTCTGCTTAGCTGGGGTTGCTGTAGACCTCTGAGGTCAGCCTTTCACAGACAGGTCGCAGAATCGCTTCCTCGTTCCTTCCTCTGAAGTTAGCCACACAGCTGTCCTCAGCGTAGGCTGTGCTCCCCGCTACATCAGAATCACCTGAGGCAGCAGACCTCCCGACGGTCCTGTGATTATGAGTCCACCTAGCAAGGCAGGGGACGCCAGTTACACCCGTGGCCAGGGAACTGAGATCCCACGTGCCTCGGAGCAACGAAGCCCACGGGCCGTAACGACGGAGCCCTCTTAGCAGTAGAGCATCCAATGAAGATCCTGCATGCTGCAACCAAGATCCGACACAGGCAAATAAGTAAATAAGTGATTAGTTTTTAAAAAATATGGGCACCTAGACCCCTCCCTCAAGCAGGTTGGCTCAGAGACCTGTTTTTATCCACATTCCCACATCAGTATTACGCACACTGCAGTTCAAGGGACCCACTGGTTTAATATGAATAAAGCCCATGCAGAGGCAAAGTGATGCAGGCCCATATCCTGCCAGTGTCACACGGGGGCGCTAAGAGGCATGACCCTCTCCCCCACCTCCTCACTACCTCCTTACTACATAGAAGAACCTAGAGTGGGGTAGAAGCCACCATTCCCCACCTGGCTTCCAGCATTTTCCATAGCCAGGCCTCCCTCTAACTATCCAATCCACTTCCTCACCACTGCCCCAGGCTTCACCTCTGAACACACGGGTGTCTGATGTGCTCTCTCTCCTCCTGTGGGATTCCAGCGTGCATGCTGACAGGTGGCTTGGACGTTTCTTTAAATGAGTATCAACATTGTCCCCAATTCAATTGTAATAGGTCCTGGAGCCCAAGGATTTTGCCTTGTGCTGCTCCTGTGGCCCTTAAAGATTGCACAGCTCAGAGCATCGAGGCGGCTGCTGACTGTGCCCCTCCATTCAGGGCGCTGGCTGCAGGGATGGAGCAGTTGACCCACCCCACTGGCCACCATGATGAGACCAAGAAGCGGCCTGGGGCCCTAGCTGCGCCCCATCAGAGTCTTTCCCTGCATTCTCCACCTAAGGTTGGAGACTAGATTTTCTCTTCCCAAAGCTGTCGTGGTGATGGTCTCGGCTTCTGGGCCCAAACCTGTGGAGAGAAGCCAATATAAGCAGTGGAGGAAGAAGGGATAGTTTGATTCTGAATCCACCAAGGCCAGCAGTCAGCTACATCCTCACTCTATTTGTAGTCTTTCTGGTGAACAAAGGAATGCTCCACAGAAATGTAAAGGTCCTGGGACTTCCCTGATGGTCCTGTGGCTAAGACTCCATGCTCCTAATTCAGGGGTTCCAGGTTTGGTCACTGGTCAGGGAACTAGATCTCACATGCCGCAATAAGAGTTCATACTCTGCAGCTCAAGATCCCACACGCCTTCATGAAGATCGAAGATCCTGCATGCTGCAGCTAAAACTCAATGCAGCTTAATAGATAAGTAAATATATATATAAAAGAAAAACCCTTGAAGGTCCTGCCATGGGACTTTCTTCGCTTGGTCATACCTTCATCCTCGTCCAGCTCTCTGGACAAGGGTCGGCCTCTCTCAACCCCGCAGCAGCAGCTGCTGAGGCCAGAGCAGGCCATACCCTCCTGGAGGGTAGGAAAGGCTGGAGGTGCAGGAGGCATATCCTGCCAGTTCCCCAAGAGGCCCCCACCTCCTCACTACCTCCTTACTACATAGAAGAACCTAGAGTGGGGTAGAAGCCACCATTCCCCACCTGGCTTCCAGCATTTTCCATAGCCAGGCCTCCCTCTAACTATCCAATCCACTTCCTCACCACTGCCCCAGGCTTCACCTCTGAACACACGGGTGTCTGATGTGCTCTCTCTCCTCCTGTGGGATTCCAGCGTGCATGCTGACAGGTGGCTTGGACGTTTCTTTAAATGAGTATCAACATTGTCCCCAATTCAATTGTAATAGGTCCTGGAGCCCAAGGATTTTGCCTTGTGCTGCTCCTGTGGCCCTTAAAGATTGCACAGCTCAGAGCATCGAGGCGGCTGCTGACTGTGCCCCTCCATTCAGGGCGCTGGCTGCAGGGATGGAGCAGTTGACCCACCCCACTGGCCACCATGATGAGACCAAGAAGCGGCCTGGGGCCCTAGCTGCGCCCCATCAGAGTCTTTCCCTGCATTCTCCACCTAAGGTTGGAGACTAGATTTTCTCTTCCCAAAGCTGTCGTGGTGATGGTCTCGGCTTCTGGGCCCAAACCTGTGGAGAGAAGCCAATATAAGCAGTGGAGGAAGAAGGGATAGTTTGATTCTGAATCCACCAAGGCCAGCAGTCAGCTACATCCTCACTCTATTTGTAGTCTTTCTGGTGAACAAAGGAATGCTCCACAGAAATGTAAAGGTCCTGGGACTTCCCTGATGGTCCTGTGGCTAAGACTCCATGCTCCTAATTCAGGGGTTCCAGGTTTGGTCACTGGTCAGGGAACTAGATCTCACATGCCGCAATAAGAGTTCATACTCTGCAGCTCAAGATCCCACACGCCTTCATGAAGATCGAAGATCCTGCATGCTGCAGCTAAAACTCAATGCAGCTTAATAGATAAGTAAATATATATATAAAAGAAAAACCCTTGAAGGTCCTGCCATGGGACTTTCTTCGCTTGGTCATACCTTCATCCTCGTCCAGCTCTCTGGACAAGGGTCGGCCTCTCTCAACCCCGCAGCAGCAGCTGCTGAGGCCAGAGCAGGCCATACCCTCCTGGAGGGGTAGGAAAGGCTCCAGTCAGAGATGGGGTGTCTCGGCATTGCTTCAGCTGGTGGAGCGTTTGCAGGGAGACGCCTCCACCTCTGTGGAAGGCGGAAGGCCCCCTGCCAGCTGAGGCAGTGAATCCTCCATAAAAACACTCCACTGACCAAAATACCAGTACATCAGGAGACAAAAGCTCCGACATGTGACGTGACCTGGGCAAGGTCACTCGGATAATCAGTGGCCAGCACTAGGATATCCTATCTCTGGACTTCAGCATTTCTGTTGTCTTTCACCTCCAGGTTCGGTTTCCTGGGGTTACCGCGTCACAGGAGGTAACACTTGAAGGCCCTTGGGACATTAGGTGTTGAAGAACGAAGTCATGAAAGCCTGTGGTTTCTAGGATGGGGGTATGGAGAACAGTGGGCGACTTGGAGACTAGTCTGGGAGAAGACATCCAGTGAGCCTCACCGCGTCTGATTGCTGAGTTCATAAAGCCAGTAGGGGCATCTTCACTATAAATAATGTGCAGTATACCCACTGGCGACCTTTGTGCCTCCTGCGTCCTGAGAGAGCTCACAGGTAAGATGTGTCCAGTGACCTGTCCCCCCGACTCCAGTCACACTGGCTTCTCTCCATCCCCACCGCAGGCCCTGTGCAGCTCTGGCTCCTTCTGCCTGATACACTGCCTGCCCGCCATGTCTTCATCCCGCCTCCGTATAGCCCTCTCTTCTCCTCTGTTCAGATCTCAGCTTAAGCCTCACCCCCTTGGAGAGCCTCTCCAGAGTGGCTCCTTAACAAATACCTGCAGAATGAATGAATGAAATGAAAAGTCCGCCCCTGAGGTGTGTTTAGTCTCTTGTCATTCCTAATCAGGAAAGAAGGTTCTAGGTGGGACAGGAGTCCTGAAGACTCCTGGTGAGGTGGGGGGAGAGGCCGATTACCAGGATGCAGACGTCTCTGATCAGGCTTAGCACACACTCCCCACACCTGCATGTCACGCTGTAACTTAAAGATGGCAGGCATGATGGGGATTCCTAGTGCCCATGTGCACACACAGAGATGCACACATGTACGCTTTGGAGGAATGGGCAGGTTCTTTATCCTGAAATCTGTCCTCTCTTGTAGCAATTAGTTTTATTTATTTATTTACTTTTTGACTGTGCCCAGAGACATGTGGGATCCTAGTTCCCCAGCCAGGGATTGAACCTGTGCCTCCTGCAGTGGAAGCACAGAGTTTTAACCTCTGGACTGCTAGGGGATTCCCTAGTTTTATTATTTTCACAGCTAACACTTTTCCAAAGGGCACTCCAGTGCTCTGGTAGCAAGCCCCTTCTCCTCTATAGGTCTTGTCGTGGTCCCGAAACTTGACTTATTTGCAGCTCCTTTGTCCTCACAGCAGCCTTATCAGGTATCATGATCATTCCTATTTCACAGTTGAGGAAACTGGCCCACTCACCCAACATCACACAACCAGTCATGAAAGCCTGTGGTTTCTAGGATGGGGGTATGGAGAACAGTGGGCGACTTGGAGACTAGTCTGGGAGAAGACATCCAGTGAGCCTCACCGCCTGATTGCTGAGTTCATAAAGCCAGTAGGGGCATCTTCACTATAAATAATGTGCAGTATACCCACTGGCGACCTTTGTGCCTCCTGCGTCCTGAGAGAGCTCACAGGTAAGATGTGTCCAGTGACCTGTCCCCCCGACTCCAGTCACACTGGCTTCTCTCCATCCCCACCGCAGGCCCTGTGCAGCTCTGGCTCCTTCTGCCTGATACACTGCCTGCCCGCCATGTCTTCATCCCGCCTCCGTATAGCCCTCTCTTCTCCTCTGTTCAGATCTCAGCTTAAGCCTCACCCCCTTGGAGAGCCTCTCCAGAGTGGCTCCTTAACAAATACCTGCAGAATGAATGAATGAAATGAAAAGTCCGCCCCTGAGGTGTGTTTAGTCTCTTGTCATTCCTAATCAGGAAAGAAGGTTCTAGGTGGGACAGGAGTCCTGAAGACTCCTGGTGAGGTGGGGGGAGAGGCCGATTACCAGGATGCAGACGTCTCTGATCAGGCTTAGCACACACTCCCCACACCTGCATGTCACGCTGTAACTTAAAGATGGCAGGCATGATGGGGATTCCTAGTGCCCATGTGCACACACAGAGATGCACACATGTACGCTTTGGAGGAATGGGCAGGTTCTTTATCCTGAAATCTGTCCTCTCTTGTAGCAATTAGTTTTATTTATTTATTTACTTTTTGACTGTGCCCAGAGACATGTGGGATCCTAGTTCCCCAGCCAGGGATTGAACCTGTGCCTCCTGCAGTGGAAGCACAGAGTTTTAACCTCTGGACTGCTAGGGGATTCCCTAGTTTTATTATTTTCACAGCTAACACTTTTCCAAAGGGCACTCCAGTGCTCTGGTAGCAAGCCCCTTCTCCTCTATAGGTCTTGTCGTGGTCCCGAAACTTGACTTATTTGCAGCTCCTTTGTCCTCACAGCAGCCTTATCAGGTATCATGATCATTCCTATTTCACAGTTGAGGAAACTGGCCCACTCACCCAACATCACACAACCAGTCCATGGTAGAGCTGGGATTAAACCTAGAGTGTACTCTTGAGCCTCCTCACAACAGTGACATTTCTTCACATTTCTGTCCTCACCAGCCAGTCCCCTCCCTGAAGACATTCTGTCTTGCCAGTTTCTCCTGTCTTTCCAGAGATAGACAATGCATACATAATGTTACATATTTTATTATCTCTTTTTTTCCCACCTAAAAGTGCATACTAGCCAGACTGTTCTACACCTTACCTTTTCTCACTTAATAAGATATCGGTAGGCTAGCTTGTTCTTTTTAACAACCATGTAGTATTCCACTGCGTGGATATACCACCAGTGAATTGAGAGACTTATATTGTTACCAATTTCTTATTTTAACAGCATCTAATTGCTCTCTTTTCTGTTCATCCTTTCACATGTGTTTGAGAATATATGTAGACAAATTACTACCTATATTTTTATTTTTTAACTTTTTAGTTTATATTGCAATCATAGCCAGTTAACAATGTTTTTATAGTTCCAAGTGGACAGCAAAGGGACTCAACCATACATATTCATCTGTCCATTCTCCCCCAAGCTCCCCTTCCATTCAGGCTGCCACATAACACTGAGCAGAGTTTCCTGTGCTATACAGTAGGCCCTTGATGGTTACCCATTTTAAATATAGCAGGAGATTCCAAACTCCTTAACTATTCCTTCTCCCCATCTTTCTCCACCTGACAACCATAAGTTCATTCTCTATGTCTGTGAGTCTGTTTCTGTTTTGTAAATAAATTTATTTATATCATTTGTTAGATTCTACATACAAGTGACATCATATTTGTCTTTGTCTGTCTGACTTTACTTAGTATGATAATCTCTAAGATTTCACGCTTTTTCTGGCTGAATGGTATTTCATTATATATACATACCACATTTTCTTTATCATTCCATTTAGGCTCCCTGTCTTACTAACAGGTGCCTTTCCGCTTCTTCTCAGTATGTTCTTTTTTCTGAGACCCAGGAGGTAATACATCATATAGTGAAATCTACTTTCTCCCCCCACAGCAGCCTTATCAGGTATCATGATCATTCCTATTTCACAGTTGAGGAAACTGGCCCACTCACCCAACATCACACAACCAGTCCATGGTAGAGCTGGGATTAAACCTAGAGTGTACTCTTGAGCCTCCTCACAACAGTGACATTTCTTCACATTTCTGTCCTCACCAGCCAGTCCCCTCCCTGAAGACATTCTGTCTTGCCAGTTTCTCCTGTCTTTCCAGAGATAGACAATGCATACATAATGTTACATATTTTATTATCTCTTTTTTTCCCACCTAAAAGTGCATACTAGCCAGACTGTTCTACACCTTACCTTTTCTCACTTAATAAGATATCGGTAGGCTAGCTTGTTCTTTTTAACAACCATGTAGTATTCCACTGCGTGGATATACCACCAGTGAATTGAGAGACTTATATTGTTACCAATTTCTTATTTTAACAGCATCTAATTGCTCTCTTTTCTGTTCATCCTTTCACATGTGTTTGAGAATATATGTAGACAAATTACTACCTATATTTTTATTTTTTAACTTTTTAGTTTATATTGCAATCATAGCCAGTTAACAATGTTTTTATAGTTCCAAGTGGACAGCAAAGGGACTCAACCATACATATTCATCTGTCCATTCTCCCCCAAGCTCCCCTTCCATTCAGGCTGCCACATAACACTGAGCAGAGTTTCCTGTGCTATACAGTAGGCCCTTGATGGTTACCCATTTTAAATATAGCAGGAGATTCCAAACTCCTTAACTATTCCTTCTCCCCATCTTTCTCCACCTGACAACCATAAGTTCATTCTCTATGTCTGTGAGTCTGTTTCTGTTTTGTAAATAAATTTATTTATATCATTTGTTAGATTCTACATACAAGTGACATCATATTTGTCTTTGTCTGTCTGACTTTACTTAGTATGATAATCTCTAAGATTTCACGCTTTTTCTGGCTGAATGGTATTTCATTATATATACATACCACATTTTCTTTATCATTCCATTTAGGCTCCCTGTCTTACTAACAGGTGCCTTTCCGTCGTTTCTTCTCAGTATGTTTGCTGGTTTTATTAGGTGGCATGAAGACCCAAGGAGGTAATACATCATATAGTGAAATCTACTGGCACTGAACAGAATTAAGTTGTTAATGAATGCTAGGGAACTTGTGTTCTAGTGGAAAGTATATTCTTGTTATATTCTGTATGCTCCCAGGAATAACTGAAGTCCTACACCACTAGTTAGGCTTCTCTCAGGGCACTTGGGATTGATTTTGCATTTATTTAGGAGAACATGGGAAGCCATGTATTTACAACCAACCGTAAATATACAAGAAGCTAATCAGAAGTAAAATGACCTCAGCTTAATATTATAATACTTTTACCACTTGCATTTAGGTATTTGATCTTTTGGTTTTGAATCTTTGATCATGAAACTAGTGGACATTTAGGGGCAGGCATCCTGCCTGTCTTGTGCACCATGTTAGCCTCAGGGCCAAAGCAGTCCCTAATAGAGGGCAAACTTCAAACAATTGTGCTGTGAATGAATTCGTGTAAGTCTAATTGCTGTTCTGCTAAGTAATAACATGAACATGGGCAATTTCCACTGGTTTTATTTTTTTGTTTGTGGGGATTTTTTTGAGTTTGTTTTTCAGTGGTTTTTGACGCTTTGATAGGCTATCTTGTTTTCCAAAACAAAGCATAGGAGGAACTGTTAGAAGGTACCCTTGGTCAGACCCTGGTCAGGGAACTAAAGGTCCAGTAAGCCTCTTGGCACTGCCAAAAAAAAAATTTTTTTAAATCACATAAGCAACATAGAAACATATTTGGCAATGACTGAGTTAATATATCTACAATGGTTCTAGATATCTGTAAAGCTACTTTCTTTTTTAAAAAATATTTTTCTTTTTTGCCTCTAAGTCATCATTTATTTTTAATCCATCTTTATTCTTTGGCATGTGTGGGCCTCCCATCACAGTGGCCTCTCTCATTGCAGAACACTGGCTCTGAGCGCATGTGCTCCAGAGCTCTGGCTCATAATTGGACACACTGGTCCAGCCGCTCCTTGGCCTGTGGGATCTTCCCGGGTTAGGGATCGAACGGGTTCCCCTTGTACTGCAAGGTGGACTCTACCACTGGATCACCAGGGAAGCCCTGTAAGCTACTTTTTAACAGCCATATAGTATTCCACTAAATGAAATGAACTAAATACCCTGAATTAACTGATGGATACTTAAGTCATTGCCAACCCCTTGCATTCACACAGAGTGAAATGCCTTTGTATTGGCTTCAGACTGGTGGGAATGATGAGACCAGGAACCCTCAGACCTAGATGACTTCCACACCATCTCTCTGACAGTAGGGAGGAGACAAAAAGAGGCTTTCACCTCCTTTTAGATCAAAACTTTGTCTTGGTCCTATCCTCTCCTTTCCAGAAGGCACTCTGTGCTTGGGGCGGCTCTCATTGTGAGCAGGAGGATAGGAAAGGGTCCCTCACCTGGAGGGCCAGTATGCCTGGTACCTGATATTTTTCACTTTAGAATTTGCTTCAGTTACTATGTAATTAATAGGTTAAAGACACACACACAGGGCTTCCCCTGGTGGTCCAGTGGGTAAGGACACCGCCTTGCAATGCAAGGGGCGCCGGTTCGATCCCTGGCCTGGGAAGATCCCACGTGCCGGGGAGCGGCTGGACCGATGTGTCCAATTACCAAGCCGGAGC
Organism: Tragulus kanchil; assembly: GCA_022376925.1. NCBI lineage: Eukaryota > Metazoa > Chordata > Mammalia > Artiodactyla > Tragulidae > Tragulus > Tragulus kanchil. The sequence continues at coordinate 30,012,553 of JAIOJX010000004.1, forward strand.
TCTGGAGCACATGCGCCCAGAGCCAGTGCTCTGTGACGACAGGGGCCACCGCGATGGGAGGCCCACAGGAGCCAAAAAACAAAGACGGATGAAAATAGAGAAATGAAAGACCAATAGAAGTGGCCCGCCCACTCTCCTCCCTCCCCAACCCGACCCCCACCAAAAATAAATAAATAAATAAATCTTAAAAACACACACACACAGCTCAAATGCTACAGAAGGACAGAGAATGAGACACCCTACTCTCTGGAATCTACAATTAATAATCATTAATCTGTAGGCTTTCACTTAATCAATTGACCTTTACTCCTTGTTTATCGTCTGCAGGTGAGAGCTGTCTGCTCCCTGCCATAAAGATGAGGAGATTCTGCCAGTTTCCCTTTCTCTTCAGCAACACCTTCCAATGTGTGTTCGTTGCATGGTTATTTTTTATGTAGTTTAAACCAGAGTATCATATGTATATGATCCTCTATAAGGACCATCCAGCTTCCTATTACAAGTTGATTTGAAAATTAAGAACTTTTAATAGCATTTACAGTCTGATGAAAAGTTGAAGTAAGTATTATTCCCTGTGGAAACAGAAAGAATGCTGGGTCATTAAACTTTTGCTCTGGGAAGGAAAACTCAAAGATCAATCATCTTTTCCTTCCCCATATAACCTTCTTCATTTCTTTCTGGTCACACTTAGCTCATTATTTCTCATATTCCATGTGTTTATTTTTGGATAAAGACGTGAGAAAGTTCCATCCATTCTACCTCCAAAATAAATCGTGAATCTCTCTCTCTCTCTTTTTCTTTTATTCCTGTTACCACCTTGCTTCATTATCCCTGACCTGGACCACTTCAAACCTCCTGTGTCAGTTTGCTAGTGATGCCATATAATGATCTGCCACAGACTGGGGGAAGGGAGGTAGTGAGGGAGGCTTCACAACAGAAGTTAATTTTCTCACCGTCCTGAAGGGTAGCAATCTGAAATCAGTGTCTGCAGGGGAGGCTGGTTATTTCTGGGGCCGTGCCCCTTGGCGTATAGATGGCATTTTTCCCATTGTGTCTACACACTGTCTTCCCTCTGTGTGTGTGTGTCCAGTGTGTCCTGTCTTATAAGGACACCAAACATATTGGGTTAGGCCCCACTCTCAGGACCTCATTTTAAATTAATTCCCTCTGTAAAGACCCTGCCTCCAAATATAGCCACATTCTCAGGTACTAAGGACTAGGCCTTTGACATGTATATTGGGAAAAGAATACAATTCAGCTGGTAACAACTTCCTTTTGAAAAACAAAAGTCTGACTTCTTTGCGACCCCTTCTAATCGGTCACCCTCTGCTTAGAATAAAATGAACCCCTGCCACCTCAGCCCTCGGGCTTAGTTGCTCAGCAAAATGTGGCATCTTCCTGGACAAGGGATTGAACCCATATCCCCTGCATTGGCAGGTGGATTCTTATCCACTGTACCACCAGGGAAGTCCAACTTTTATTTATTTAAACATTTTTTTCTGTTTTGGTTGCACTGCATCTTCACTGTAGCAAGTGGGCTTAGTTGCCCTACAACATGTGGGATCTTAGCTCCCTGACCAGGAATAGGACCTGCGTCCCCTGCATCCTGAGTTCCCTCAGGGCTCACCATCGGGGTGGCCATCCTGTGAAGGCCTGACGGCTACAACATCCTTTGTTTATTGATATGGCAGGCAACAGTTTTCATTCACAACCCGCCTATTCATTACATTAAGAAACAGGGGGCTTTTCTCACCATTGTCTTGCGACAAACTGGGTCATGTGTATTTCTGGGTGTAGGAAGACATTCTATGAGGACTTAGGGCCTGGACCCATAAGAATCCACTTACAGATTGTGAATTTTTGTATACTCATTCCTAAAATTTTCTTTGCCTGCAAATTCAGTTACCCGGTTCTCTTTTTCTCTGTCTATTTCCACAGAGAAAGGCACAACACTACTCCCACTGCTCTGGGTGTAAACTAACAGGAACTGAACAAGGCATGCTTTGTCAGGGAGGAAGAGATCTTCCTCTACCCTCTAGGCTGTCTGGGCTGGCAGGTAATAATTAAATGGACATGAAATACGTTAGCAGGAGAAATCACAGAAATGTCTCGTAAGATGTACACATGGGAAAGACTCAGGAGAAACGAGGATCTCCCCAAATGGCCCAGACCCTCACCTTAAATGCCATCTTCAGTTAAAGACAAAAGAGGGTATTGGGAAGGTTTGGGACTTCAGAGGTAAGGCAATCTTTAAATTAATTCTCTGTAAAGACCCTGCCTCCAAATATAGCCACATTCTCAGGTACTAAGGACTAGGCCTTTGACATGTATATTGGGAAAAGAATACAATTCAGCTGGTAACAACTTCCTTTTGAAAAACAAAAGTCTGACTTCTTTGCGACCCCTTCTAATCGGTCACCCTCTGCTTAGAATAAAATGAACCCCTGCCACCTCAGCCCTCGGGCTTAGTTGCTCAGCAAAATGTGGCATCTTCCTGGACAAGGGATTGAACCCATATCCCCTGCATTGGCAGGTGGATTCTTATCCACTGTACCACCAGGGAAGTCCAACTTTTATTTATTTAAACATTTTTTTCTGTTTTGGTTGCACTGCATCTTCACTGTAGCAAGTGGGCTTAGTTGCCCTACAACATGTGGGATCTTAGCTCCCTGACCAGGAATAGGACCTGCGTCCCTGCATCCTGAGTTCCCTCAGGGCTCACCATCGGGGTGGCCATCCTGTGAAGGCCTGACGGCTACAACATCCTTTGTTTATTGATATGGCAGGCAACAGTTTTCATTCACAACCCGCCTATTCATTACATTAAGAAACAGGGGGCTTTTCTCACCATTGTCTTGCGACAAACTGGGTCATGTGTATTTCTGGGTGTAGGAAGACATTCTATGAGGACTTAGGGCCTGGACCCATAAGAATCCACTTACAGATTGTGAATTTTTGTATACTCATTCCTAAAATTTTCTTTGCCTGCAAATTCAGTTACCCGGTTCTCTTTTTCTCTGTCTATTTCCACAGAGAAAGGCACAACACTACTCCCACTGCTCTGGGTGTAAACTAACAGGAACTGAACAAGGCATGCTTTGTCAGGGAGGAAGAGATCTTCCTCTACCCTCTAGGCTGTCTGGGCTGGCAGGTAATAATTAAATGGACATGAAATACGTTAGCAGGAGAAATCACAGAAATGTCTCGTAAGATGTACACATGGGAAAGACTCAGGAGAAACGAGGATCTCCCCAAATGGCCCAGACCCTCACCTTAAATGCCATCTTCAGTTAAAGACAAAAGAGGGTATTGGGAGTAATGGTTTGGGACTTCAGAGGTAAGGCAATTCACACAGAGATGGAAAAGCATGTGTTGGGTAAGTAAACGTTTGAGATAAGAATGAACTCTGATCTCTAGGCCTGCCAAGTTTCCCCCAGCGCACCTAGTCCATATTCTTTGTAGACGTTGCTGGTGGTGGTTCTATGCCAGGAACAGGCTCTTTATCTAAATTCTTTAGGCATCTGGGGACTTCCCTGGTGGTCCAGCACACACTCAGTGCTGGTAACCCAGGTTCAGTCCCTGGTCGGAGAACTAGATCCTACAGGCCACACCTAAAGATCCCACATGCTGCAACCAAGACCTGCACAGCCAAATAAATAAATAAATATTTTTAAAAATAAATAAAGTCTTTAGACAGCAAATGGGGAGGTAAAAATAAAGTCTTCCTGAGTCTTCTGTTTCATAAAAAATAACCAGCCTAAAATAATCCTTTCACCAAAAAGACACATTTTGAGGTGACAAATTTTGCTTCAAGAGTTTCTCCTGAGGGTAACCCCTTTAGCACCAAACAAAGGAAACTTACTTAAAAGATAGCCCTTTTTCCTCCTTTATTTCAAAGGTGGACATCTGTCTGTTCATTGATTTAACCATTCACCAACTTATCCATCCTTCCCTCCATCCATGTTTCTCTCTTAGAGAAGTAAAAAAGATATCACAGGGACATATGTTAACATGTGTTTGGCTTTAAAGCAAAAGCAAACTTTAAAAATAAAAAAATTAAGTAAAAATAGTATGATATGAATTATTTGACTTGACAAAGAGAACTAGCTTTGCCAATTAATTAATATAGTAATAAATCCAATGAGCTAAATTCACAGCTCCACAGTTTTGATGAAAATACATTAACAGCACTTATAAAAGAAACAACATGCCAGAAAGTCGTTCATCACCACTATTCAAATTAGTGGTGAGAGCTTTCAGATGTCAACTTTAAAAAATCTGTAGACTAGAGTATGAATTTTAAAAATTCTTTTATGGGCCACAGAAGGAAAAAAGTTTAGAGACCACTGTTTGCAGCACTGGGGCTCCTGGGAAGAGTGAACAAGACCATTAAGGTTAAGACCTGTCTTCTCAGAACTTGCATCCCAGATGAGCTGTTTAAAATTTAATTCAGGGACTTCCTTGGTGGTCCACTGGCTAAGATCCATGGTTCCAGTGCAGGAGGCGTGGGTTCGATCCCTGGTCAGGAAAACTAGATCTCACATGCAACTAAAAAAATCCTACATGCTGCAATTAAGACCCACTGCAACCGAGTAAATACATATTTTTTAATTTTTTAATTCAAATCTTACCTGCTGAGTTTCCCTGGTGGTCCAGTGGGTAAGGACACCGCCTTACAGTGCAAGGGGCGCCGGTTCGATCCCTGGCCTGGGAAGATCCCACGTGCCGCGGAGCTGTTGGACCGATGTGTCCAGTTACCAAGCCGCAGCTCTGGAGCGCATGCGCCCAGAGCTGGTGCTCTGCGACAACAGAGGCCACCGTGATGGGAGGCCCACGCGGGCCAGAGAACAAAAGACGGATGAAAATGGACAAATGAAAGACCAATAGAAGTGGCCCGCCTGTTCCCTCCCTCCCCACTCCACCCCCACCAAAATAAATAAATAAATCTTTAAAAAAACCAAAAATTCTTACCTGCTTACTAAGTCTTACCTCCCCTGACGCGTCACTCTATACTACATTAACTTCGTGGCAATTAAAACTGATACTGTTATTTATTTTTTTGTTTGGTATATCTATTCACTCTAAAATGTAACCTCCACGAATGAGGGAGCCTTGTTGGACTTGTCCAGCTCCCCTTCCAGCGCCTGGAATAGTGATGGAATATTAATGTGCATAATAAATGCTAACGAAGAAATGAATCAATTTTGTTGGTTCTGTACCCATTTCTTGGAGGGGTCAAATGAAACCCTTAAGAGATACAGGCTTTAGGGAAATGCCTCTGTCTAAATCAGTTGAGCATATAGCAGCTCTGGTCCCATTCCCTTCAAATGCTTTGCTCTCGTTCCAACTCGACCCTCTGAAAGCTGCAGCCCTCATCCAGGCCGAAACTTCCACGCAGTTCCTTGCAAATTCCACCAGGGGGAAGCAGAGGCAACGACATCCAGCCAGCCACGAGACTGCTGGGCGGAGCCAGGGAGGGCAGAAGGGGAGGGGTTCCGCTTCCGAGGGAGCTCGTCGCTTCCGCTTCCGGAGACTTGGAGGGCACGGCGCTGACGCGAGGATGGACGCCTTAGTTGCTCATTGCTCCGCGCGGCTGCTGCAGCAGGTAGTACCGCATGGGCATGGTGGGAAGGCTTGGAAGGGAGGCCCCCAGGGCCCACCTCCCGCCCGGGCAGCGATCGAGCCGCGGCAGCGAGGCTGGGACCAGCTTGCTCCCCTCCGACAGGGTCAGCTGGGTCCCGAGACCCGGGCCTGCGCTGCCTCGGAGGCTGGTGCCCTCCCAAAAACGCTCTCCCAAAGGTGGGAGAGGAAGAACCCTGTGTTCCCAGGCCTGGGTGACAGTGACGTCCAGGGAGGCGGAGCACGCGCCTCTCTTTGACTTCCCCAAGCCAGCATCTGCAGCGGGCTCCGGCTTGGCGTGTTGAGTCCCGCCTCGGTCACTGCTTTCCCCGATCACACTCGCGCTCTCGAGGGGTAGCGCGGGAACACACGAAGAGGGAAGCGGGCTAAGAGCAGGAACCCTGGGTCTGCTTGCATCTCGGCACTCGTTCTCTCCATGGCATTGTGCAGGGGGGATCCTGATAAACCCGTACGGTGGCGCATTATCAAGCAGGGAGTTTGCTTCTTGCCTTCAGTAGTCGTAGGGAAAGAACTGTGAGACCTTGTCAAGAAGTGACATCGTCCTAGGCCCAGGTGGGTAGGGGTGGGAGGACGAAGGGAAAATAGTTTAAGTATTCTCATCTCAGAGGGACTGCTTTATGCTAAATCCGTCACAACGCCACAAGTTGGTCGAGTGAATTGTCCCGTTCTTTACTGTTTCGAGTCATACGGTCTTTGTCGGTGTGGGCACATAGGTATACTCTCAGTGGGTTAAGAATAAGAATAACAGATTATTTCTGAAAAGTGTTTAGCTCTGTGCCTGGAACATAGTATGCTCATTTATGGCAACGTGTTTTTGGTTTCTTGCTGTAATTATGTCCAGGTAAACAATCTGACGTTTAAAGTGAGGAATCTTTCCTTTAGTAATGCAGTTACGTTGGTAATTTTATTGCTTCTGCACTGACTTGTCTTTGGTTTTGGATACTAGAGTCAAACATCTGGTCTAGGACTTAAACCAAGAAAGGAGAAAACCGAGAGAAGAGAAAAAGGGAAAATCCTTTCCTCTCAGAGAAGGCAAAAGCAGAGGCCCTTGAACCAAAGAAATCAGCGATCTGAAGGTTGTCGCATTGCAGGCTAACATTCCTGTTACCTCCCTCCAACACACACTTACAGTTTTTGCTTATCAAGGATAATGCCGTAATGTCAGCAAAAAAATTCAAGAAAAATAACGACTTATCAGAGGCAAAGTCCTAACTGCCATCACCTCCCATGCTCAGGTGAAGGGAAGGGAAATGAGGCTGTTAACTTAGTCCCAGTCTGGGAGAGAAACCTGTGCCGGGGACAGTGACGTCCAGGAGGCGGAGCACGCGCCTCTTTGACTTCCCCAAGCCAGCATCTGCAGCGGGCTCCGGCTTGGCGTGTTGAGTCCCGCCTCGGTCACTGCTTTCCCCGATCACACTCGCGCTCTCGAGGGGTAGCGCGGGAACACACGAAGAGGGAAGCGGGCTAAGAGCAGGAACCCTGGGTCTGCTTGCATCTCGGCACTCGTTCTCTCCATGGCATTGTGCAGGGGGGATCCTGATAAACCCGTACGGTGGCGCATTATCAAGCAGGGAGTTTGCTTCTTGCCTTCAGTAGTCGTAGGGAAAGAACTGTGAGACCTTGTCAAGAAGTGACATCGTCCTAGGCCCAGGTGGGTAGGGGTGGGAGGACGAAGGGAAAATAGTTTAAGTATTCTCATCTCAGAGGGACTGCTTTATGCTAAATCCGTCACAACGCCACAAGTTGGTCGAGTGAATTGTCCCGTTCTTTACTGTTTCGAGTCATACGGTCTTTGTCGGTGTGGGCACATAGGTATACTCTCAGTGGGTTAAGAATAAGAATAACAGATTATTTCTGAAAAGTGTTTAGCTCTGTGCCTGGAACATAGTATGCTCATTTATGGCAACGTGTTTTTGGTTTCTTGCTGTAATTATGTCCAGGTAAACAATCTGACGTTTAAAGTGAGGAATCTTTCCTTTAGTAATGCAGTTACGTTGGTAATTTTATTGCTTCTGCACTGACTTGTCTTTGGTTTTGGATACTAGAGTCAAACATCTGGTCTAGGACTTAAACCAAGAAAGGAGAAAACCGAGAGAAGAGAAAAAGGGAAAATCCTTTCCTCTCAGAGAAGGCAAAAGCAGAGGCCCTTGAACCAAAGAAATCAGCGATCTGAAGGTTGTCGCATTGCAGGCTAACATTCCTGTTACCTCCCTCCAACACACACTTACAGTTTTTGCTTATCAAGGATAATGCCGTAATGTCAGCAAAAAAATTCAAGAAAAATAACGACTTATCAGAGGCAAAGTCCTAACTGCCATCACCTCCCATGCTCAGGTGAAGGGAAGGGGAAATGAGGCAGTAAGTGTAAGGTTCAGCTTATCACCTCTCCAAGTCATCAGTCACTGTGGCTTTTCAAAGTGGCTGTTCTTTCCTAGGAAAAAGAGATCAAGTTTCTGACTGCTGAAATCGATCGGTTGAAAGACTGTAGTTGTTCAGAAGCTTCTTCTGATTTGGAGAAGTTGCAGGAAGAAAATTCGAAATTAAAGTACCGGTTGAATATCCTTCGAAAAGTGAGTACTCTGGGCTTTGGTTTCATTCTCCAGTTTAAATTATTGTGTCTTTTTAAAAATCTCTGTTAGTGAAGAGTCTTTAAAAAAAAATTGGGCAAAGGACTTTTAAACCCTGACCTTTTCCCCTGCAAAACAAGTTAGGAGTAAGTTGTTGGTGCAGATAATGGAGAGAAATTGATGTTTTCCTTCTGTGGCCCTTTGAAATGTTTCGTCATACTAAGCGTTTAGCCAGCTTAATTTTAAATAATTGCTTATATCAAATCAAAATATTTTTAAATACACCCACACCCCTTCTCTGTTTTAAGTTGGTTATTTTACAACTTTATTTTCGTATGTTACAATGTCATATTTGTGAGGAAGTTCTTTTCCACTTAGTCTTCAGAACTTTTTTTTCCATGAAGTTTGTGTTATATTGGTTCTTTAATGACTTCGTAATCTAACAGTTTGGTGGTAACATGGAGCCTGCTTCAGTTGGGGTTTCGGTTCCTTGGCCTGCCTTCCAGTGCTGCTGCTGACACACCTTGGAGGTGACCTCACTCCCATAATTGTGCTCTGTGTGTTCTTTGCTCCTTTGAGCCAGGCTGCACTGGCGTTAATACTTTTTTTCCAAAGCTTACTCTAGTCACCTTAGACTCTGCCTGCCGCACTCCCATGAAATCTTTTTTATTACCTATTGTGAGCTCTTATGCTTGAAAGAACTTTGAGTCTTCTAAAATAAAAAAATTCCTTTTCCAGGAAATTGGTCCCAGAATATCTCACCTTTCTGATTACCTCATTCATTCTGCACTTATTTATATTCATTCCTCTATTATATGTATTTCAGTTCAGAAGTATTGTTAGATACCTAACATATACTTATTATAAGCTAGGGAGGAAAAGATAGAAAAGGAAGTACAGTGTATTCTGTTTTTCCCTATTGAAGTATATAGCTGCCTTACACTGGTGTATTAGTTTCTCCTGTACAACAATGAGAATCAGGGCTTCCCTGGTGGTCCAATGGGTAAAGAGTCCACCTTGTAGTGCAAGGGGCACCGGTTCAATCCCTGGCCCAGGAAGATCCCACATGCCGAGTAGCAGCTGGGCCGGTGTGTTCAGTTACTAGCCAGCACTCTGGAGCGCATGCACCCAGAGCCAGTGCTCTGCAATGAGAGAGGCCACTGCGATGGGAGGCCCACACATGCCAAAGAATAAAGATGGATTAAAAATAAATGATGACTTAGAGGCAAAAAAAGTGTGAAAACAATGAGAATCAGCTATATGTATATGTGTACCCCCTCTGTCTTGGGACCTTCCTCCCACCTGACTCCTCCAACCCCAAGCACCTAGGTTTCACAGAGCACCAAGCTGAACTCCCTGGGCTATGCAGCAGGTTCTAGGTGGTTATCTGTTTTACTCTGGTAATGTATATATGTTGAACCTAATCTTTCAGTTCATCCCACCATGCCCCCCTTCCCATGTTTACACAGCCATTCTCCATGTCCACCAGTCTCTTCTGCCCTGGAACTAGGTTCATCTGTACCATTTTTCTGGATTCCACATACATGCATTATATATAATATTTGTTTTTCTCTCTGTGACTTATGCACTATGTGTGACATGATCATCTACGTACCTAGCTGGGTAATATTCCCCGGAAAAATTCCTTTTTAGTTGTTCTTTGCTCCTTTGAGCCAGGCTGCACTGGCGTTAATACTTTTTTTCCAAAGCTTACTCTAGTCACCTTAGACTCTGCCTGCCGCACTCCCATGAAATCTTTTTTATTACCTATTGTGAGCTCTTATGCTTGAAAGAACTTTGAGTCTTCTAAAATAAAAAAATTCCTTTTCCAGGAAATTGGTCCCAGAATATCTCACCTTTCTGATTACCTCATTCATTCTGCACTTATTTATATTCATTCCTCTATTATATGTATTTCAGTTCAGAAGTATTGTTAGATACCTAACATATACTTATTATAAGCTAGGGAGGAAAAGATAGAAAAGGAAGTACAGTGTATTCTGTTTTTCCCTATTGAAGTATATAGCTGCCTTACACTGGTGTATTAGTTTCTCCTGTACAACAATGAGAATCAGGGCTTCCCTGGTGGTCCAATGGGTAAAGAGTCCACCTTGTAGTGCAAGGGGCACCGGTTCAATCCCTGGCCCAGGAAGATCCCACATGCCGAGTAGCAGCTGGGCCGGTGTGTTCAGTTACTAGCCAGCACTCTGGAGCGCATGCACCCAGAGCCAGTGCTCTGCAATGAGAGAGGCCACTGCGATGGGAGGCCCACACATGCCAAAGAATAAAGATGGATTAAAAATAAATGATGACTTAGAGGCAAAACAAGCGTGAAAGCAATGCGCATCAGCTATATGTATCTGTCTACCCCCTCTGTCTTGGGACCTTCCTCCCACCTGACTCCTCCCCCCCCACGCACCTAGGTTTCACAGAGCACCAAGCTGAACTCCCTGGGCTATGCAGCAGGTTCTAGGTGGTTATCTGTTTTACTCTGGTAATGTATATATGTTGAACCTAATCTTTCAGTTCATCCCACCATGCCCCCCTTCCCATGTTTACACAGCCATTCTCCATGTCCACCAGTCTCTTCTGCCCTGGAACTAGGTTCATCTGTACCATTTTTCTGGATTCCACATACATGCATTATATATAATATTTGTTTTTCTCTCTGTGACTTATGCACTATGTGTGACAGACTTAGATCCATCCACATCTCTACAAATGAACCAGTTTCATTCCTTTTTATGGCTGGGTAATATTCCACTGTGTTTATATACTACATCTTCTTTATCCATTCATCAGTTGATGGACACTTAGTTTGTTTTTATGGGCTGGCTTTTGTAAATAGTGCTTCAGTGAACACTGAGGGTGCATGTGTGTTTTTGAATTAGGGCTTCCTCTGAGTATATGCCCAGTAGTGGATTTGCTGGGTCATATGGTAGTTCTGTTTTTAAGTTTTTTAAGGAATCGCCATACTGTTCTCCACAGTGGCTGGATCAATTTACATTCCCATGAACAGTGAAATAGGATTCCCTTTTCTTCATACCCTCTCCAGCATTTATTTATTTATTTGTAGATTTTTTTAATAGATTTTTTGATGGTGGCTTTTTTGACCTGTGTACAGTGATTCCTCATCATAGTTTTGATCTGCATTTCTCTAATAATTAGTGATGCTGAGCACATTTTCATGTTTCTCTTAGCCATCTGAACGTCTTTGGAGAAATGTCTGTTTAGGTCTTCTGCCCATTTTTTGATTTTTTATTTTTTTTTTTGCTATTGAGCTGCTTCAGCTGTTTGCATATTTTGGATTAATCTTTTGTCCTTTGCTTTGTTTGCAGATATTTTCTCCCATTCTGAGGGTTGTCTTTTCCTTTTGCTTTCTTCTTACCGTGCAAAAGCTTTTAAATTTGGTTAGTTCCCATTTGTTTATTTGTTTTATTTTAATAGACATTATCACAATAGGAAGTAGCTCTGGTGTGTAAACAGGAGACTTCAGTCAGTGTAATGTGGAGGGCATATTGGTTCTTGCACGGATACTTTGCCCTACTGAATAGCACGCTGTGTGCAAGGTACACACACAATAGGCAACAGCAAGCCACAGAAGAATGAGTAGTCTGGGGTGCCATCCTCTCTACCCTCTGCCTCTGGCTCACTTTGGCCACATGCTCTGACTTGAAACACATATTGGATGGTTGTCAGGGAGGCGTTTCGCCCTTGTTTTCATTAACTCAGCAGCCTCAACTATTCTTTATACTCCTACCATTGAATTGTCTTTTTTTTAAAAAAAAACATCAAGTTATTTACTTAGAATGACAGGTACATTTTTTCATCAGTGACAGTGTTAAGATTGCCATGTGATGCTGCTCATGTTACAAGATACAGACTTTGAGTTCTCCCTCTGATGCTAATTTTATTAAAAGCTCTCTTGTTTTAGGTTTTTTTGTGTATCTTTGTGCATAATATGAGGTTTCAAAGTACTTATATTGTTATAGCAAAGATACTCGTACCATATGTAATACTTCTTCACCTCATGGAACTTACCATTTTGAGGCAGAAAAGAGTACTGACCTGGAATCCCAACTTGCCTCTTGCCTTTATCACCTTTGGCAATGTACGTAATCTCTAGCCCATGAGGAAATAGTGATAGTAGTCACAAGCTCAATTTTTGTTATGTAAGTGAAGTAAGATAATGTGTATAAATAAAGTACTTGACTCCCTTCTTGACACTCAAAATCACTCAGTAGTACTCAGTTCAGTACTGCTCGAAGACAGTTTTCTTTATTGTTGCCATTCGTACTACACATCACTGACATTTTGACTAATGTGAACGCGTGATCAGTGTGTAGGCAACATTTTCATTTGTATTCCTTTAAGAGTACATCTGTTTAGGCACCAGTCATCTTGACCTGCTCCATAGCAGGTACAGTGCTGGCTTCCAAAATTTGTTTTGTTTGTTGCTGTTTAGTCGCTAACTTTTGTCCAACTCTTTTGCAACTTCATGGACTATCATCCATCAGGATAGGACCAGAAAGTAAGACACTTTCTTTGCAATCAGAAGTCTGGTGGTAGGGACAGATAATTTGGTGAAGGTATGAAAAGTGCAATAATGGAGATAATTATATACCATCTTAAATGAGTATATTCCACTTGAAAGAAGGTGAGAAATAGGAGGTAGAATTGCCCCGGCATGGGGTTATTTAGCAATAAGATGAACCAGCCTGTTAGTCTAATATATTAATATTATCCATCAGTATTTTTGGCTTATGTTTCATGCCTTAAAGGGTCAACATTTTAATGGAGCGGATATATTTGTTTATTGGTTTTGTCCATAGAGCTTTCAGTTCCAGCATTTGAAAGGAAGTTATTTAGGATTGCTTTTATATTATTTTCTTAGTGCGTTAGGGAAGCTGAGAAAATCCAGTGAACCCCTTTACTCCCTATTACTAGCTTCTGTTCTGATCAACTAATTGTAGAAAGAAGGTACACAGTGTATTTTTTTTTTTTCTTGCCACTTCTATTGGTCTTTCATTTATTTCCTTCCATCTTTGTTCTTTGGCCTGTGTGGGCCTCCCATCACAGTGGCACATCTCGTCGCAGAGCACCGGCTCTGGGCGTATGTGCTCCAGAGCTCCAGCTCAGTAGTTGGACACATCAGTCCAGCTGCTCCACGGCACACGGGATCTTCCCAGGCTAGGGATTGAACTGGCGCCCCTTGCACTGCAAGGCAGTGTCCTTACCCACTGGACCACCAGGGAAGCCCCACAGTGTATTTTGACTTGTATGTCTTAGACACTGCGGAATAGACTTGTCTTATTCATTCAGAATATAACACTCTCGTATCTAGGATATGCTGAGAAACAGTAATGTTACCTTTTAGTTCTTCTCAAGATACTTGAAGGTTTCTCAAAATATCTGGGAAATTTTCTTATAAAAAAGTTTATTGACATTTCCATTCTCTTTTTTTACAGAGTCTTCAAGCGGAAAGGAATAAACCATCTAAAAATATGATTAACATCAACCGTTGCCTAGAAGAAGTCTTTGGTTGTGCCATTAAGGCTGCCTGGCTTTGCAATCAGAAATTTGTTTTGTTTGTTGCTGTTTAGTCGCTAACTTTTGTCCAACTCTTTTGCAACTTCATGGACTATCATCCATCAGGATAGGACCAGAAAGTAAGACACTTTCTTTGCAATCAGAAGTCTGGTGGTAGGGACAGATAATTTGGTGAAGGTATGAAAAGTGCAATAATGGAGATAATTATATACCATCTTAAATGAGTATATTCCACTTGAAAGAAGGTGAGAAATAGGAGGTAGAATTGCCCCGGCATGGGGTTATTTAGCAATAAGATGAACCAGCCTGTTAGTCTAATATATTAATATTATCCATCAGTATTTTTGGCTTATGTTTCATGCCTTAAAGGGTCAACATTTTAATGGAGCGGATATATTTGTTTATTGGTTTTGTCCATAGAGCTTTCAGTTCCAGCATTTGAAAGGAAGTTATTTAGGATTGCTTTTATATTATTTTCTTAGTGCGTTAGGGAAGCTGAGAAAATCCAGTGAACCCCTTTACTCCCTATTACTAGCTTCTGTTCTGATCAACTAATTGTAGAAAGAAGGTACACAGTGTATTTTTTTTTTTTCTTGCCACTTCTATTGGTCTTTCATTTATTTCCTTCCATCTTTGTTCTTTGGCCTGTGTGGGCCTCCCATCACAGTGGCACATCTCGTCAGGGGCACCGGCTCTGGGCGATGTGCTCCAGAGCTCCAGCTCAGTAGTTGGACACATCAGTCCAGCTGCTCCACGGCACACGGGATCTTCCCAGGCTAGGGATTGAACTGGCGCCCCTTGCACTGCAAGGCAGTGTCCTTACCCACTGGACCACCAGGGAAGCCCCACAGTGTATTTTGACTTGTATGTCTTAGACACTGCGGAATAGACTTGTCTTATTCATTCAGAATATAACACTCTCGTATCTAGGATATGCTGAGAAACAGTAATGTTACCTTTTAGTTCTTCTCAAGATACTTGAAGGTTTCTCAAAATATCTGGGAAATTTTCTTATAAAAAAGTTTATTGACATTTCCATTCTCTTTTTTTACAGAGTCTTCAAGCGGAAAGGAATAAACCATCTAAAAATATGATTAACATCAACCGTTGCCTAGAAGAAGTCTTTGGTTGTGCCATTAAGGCTGCCTACCCAGATTTGGAAAACCCTCCACTGATAGTGACGCCAAGTCAACAGCCCAAGTTTGGGGACTATCAGTGTAATAGTGCCATGGGCATCTGTCAGGTGATTATATTATTATAAAGCATTCTTAAGCATTATAATTATTATTGCATGCATGCATGCTCAGTCATTTCTGACTCTTCTGCTCCATGAACTATAGCCTGTGAGGCTCATCTGTCCATAGTGGTTCCCAGACAAGAATACTGGAGAGTGTTGCCATTTCCTCCTCCAGGGGATCTTTGTGACTCAGCGATCAGACCTGCATTTCCTGCATTAGCAGGCAGATGCTTTACCACTGAGCCACCTGGGAAGTCCATAATTATTATTACCATTTAGCAGAGTGTTGTATCCTCAATTGGAAAATTTTCTTAAAAACTTGAGGAAAAAGAATGTGTGTATTTAATTTTTTAAAATTTTTATTGCAGTATAGTTACTTTACTTTCTTTTTTAATTTTTTAAAAAATTTTGACCCCCTTTACTATTTTTTTTTATTTATTTATTTTCATCCGTCTTTATTCTTTGGCCTGTCTGGGCCTCCCATTGCGGTGGCCTCTCTTGTTGCAGAGCGCTGGCTCATAATTAGACACACTAGTGCAGCCGCTCAGCGTCACATGAGATCTTCCCAGGCCAGGGATTGAACCAGCGCCCCTTGCACTGCAAGGCAGTGTCCTTACCCAATGGACCACCAGGGAAGCCCGAGAATGGATTTTTTTTCTAGATAATTTTTATGTGTCTGTGTCAGAGTTAAGTTTATCTGGGTGCAGTTTGCACACTTTCATAATTTGAAACTTAGAAATGTATATGAAAACCTATACTATCATAAGAAAAAAATAGCTACTGTCATTGTGCTGTGATGATCCTGCAAGGGTGCTGTGCGACGGCCGGGAGGGGTGGGATGGGGGAGATATACATATGACTAATCTGGGATCATACATATCTGTAAACAAAAAGTGCAGGCCCCGCACACACCCTGATCTTCATCATCGATGCCGCAACTGAGCCATTGCTATAGAACTCCTCACCAGATCTTCCCAGGTAGGGACACACTTCTTCAGGGCAAGAGCCTGCTGTGTCCTCCTTTGCCTGATAAATCAATAAAGCTTTGCTTTTCTGCGTCACCCAAAATAAATAAATATCCTGGAAACAGGCATCATAACTGAAGACTTTAAAAGTCTTCATTAAGAAGTTCTAGATAGGGGCTTCCCTGGTGGTCCAGTGGGTAAGGACCCCGCCTTGCAGTGCAGGGGGTGCCGGTTCGATCCCTGGCCTGGGAAGATCCCACGTGCCGCGGAGTGGCTGGAACAATGTGTCCAATCACTGAGCCAGAGCTCTGGAGCACATGCGCCCAGAGCTGGTGCTCTGCAGCGAGAGAGGCCACTATAATGAGAGGCCCACACAGGCCAAAGAGCAAAGGTGGAAATAAATGAAAGACCAATGGAAGTGGCCAAAAAAAAAAAAAAAAAGAAGTTCTAGATAGGCAGAGCTTTCCCGCCTGCTGGCTTGCACCTCTTACAAGCGTCCTATCTTAATAAATCTATTTTTTGCCCATCTGCCTGAGACTTGCCATTCTAGGAGATGTTTGCAAGATGAATGGCCTTTTGACTTGCTTCCTCACCACTCTCCCTGCCCTCACCTCTGACCTATAAAAGAACCAGGTGTCCATATCTCCACTCCAAAGATGGTTATTTTGAGGTGGTAGCCTGTCATCTTCTCGGTCAGCAGCTTTCCAAATAAAGTCGTTTTCCTTGCCTCAAAAAACAAAAGTTCTAGGTAGTTGTGGCAGCTGATCTTGAAATGAGATTCTAACAGTGTCCTGCAATGGACCACCAGGGAAGCCCGAGAATGGATTTTTTTTCTAGATAATTTTTATGTGTCTGTGTCAGAGTTAAGTTTATCTGGGTGCAGTTTGCACACTTTCATAATTTGAAACTTAGAAATGTATATGAAAACCTATACTATCATAAGAAAAAAATAGCTACTGTCATTGTGCTGTGATGATCCTGCAAGGGTGCTGTGCGACGGCCGGGAGGGGTGGGATGGGGGAGATATACATATGACTAATCTGGGATCATACATATCTGTAAACAAAAAGTGCAGGCCCCGCACACACCCTGATCTTCATCATCGATGCCGCAACTGAGCCATTGCTATAGAACTCCTCACCAGATCTTCCCAGGTAGGGACACACTTCTTCAGGGCAAGAGCCTGCTGTGTCCTCCTTTGCCTGATAAATCAATAAAGCTTTGCTTTTCTGCGTCACCCAAAATAAATAAATATCCTGGAAACAGGCATCATAACTGAAGACTTTAAAAGTCTTCATTAAGAAGTTCTAGATAGGGGCTTCCCTGGTGGTCCAGTGGGTAAGGACCCCGCCTTGCAGTGCAGGGGGTGCCGGTTCGATCCCTGGCCTGGGAAGATCCCACGTGCCGCGGAGTGGCTGGAACAATGTGTCCAATCACTGAGCCAGAGCTCTGGAGCACATGCGCCCAGAGCTGGTGCTCTGCAGCGAGAGAGGCCACTATAATGAGAGGCCCACACAGGCCAAAGAGCAAAGGTGGAAATAAATGAAAGACCAATGGAAGTGGCCAAAAAAAAAAAAAAAAAGAAGTTCTAGATAGGCAGAGCTTTCCCGCCTGCTGGCTTGCACCTCTTACAAGCGTCCTATCTTAATAAATCTATTTTTTGCCCATCTGCCTGAGACTTGCCATTCTAGGAGATGTTTGCAAGATGAATGGCCTTTTGACTTGCTTCCTCACCACTCTCCCTGCCCTCACCTCTGACCTATAAAAGAACCAGGTGTCCATATCTCCACTCCAAAGATGGTTATTTTGAGGTGGTAGCCTGTCATCTTCTCGGTCAGCAGCTTTCCAAATAAAGTCGTTTTCCTTGCCTCAAAAAACAAAAGTTCTAGGTAGTTGTGGCAGCTGATCTTGAAATGAGATTCTAAGGTTTTGGTACTTGTATAATTTCTCTTGGCACTCTTGATATTTGATGCTTTAATCTATTTTTACAAGGTCCTTGGTCTCTGTTTCTGCTTTTTGATGAATCTTATGTATCAGATGCTTTGTCCATTGTGCGTTTCCTTGTAACTTGCTGCGACCTGTTTTGACATGTTTGTGTAATAAATCATTTATGTTTTATAGATGCTGAAAACCAAGGAACAGAAAGTTAATCCAAGAGAAATTGCTGGAAACATTGTCAAGCATATCCCAGATAATGAATATATTGAAAAAGTTGAAATTGCTGGTCCTGGTATGTTATAATATAATCTTCTTAAGTAGTTGTATTGATTGCTGAGTCCTTCTGAAATAAGAAAACCATTTTAAATATAAACATGGGGTTAAAACTTGTGTATTGAACAAGATGATGAAAGCACCTTGGATTGGGAGTTAGGAAACTGAGGTTTTAAACTAGACTCAGCCACCTGGTCTTAGATGAGTTACTTTATCTCCTTGTAACTCAGTTTGTCATCAACAAAAAGGGGATAAATAATGGCAGATATGCAGTGGTGAAAGGCTTGTCTTTTTTCTGTTAAGAATTAAACAAATCGAGCTTCCCCTGGTGGTCCAGTGGGTAAGGACACTGCCTTGCAGTGCAAGGGGCGCCGGTTCAGTCCCTGGCCTGGGAAGATCCCACGTGCCGTGGAGCAGCTGGACCGATGTGTCCAATTACTGAGCCGGAGCTCTGGAGCGCATGTGCCCAGAGCCGGTGCTCTGCAACGACAGACGCCACCGCGATGGGAGGCCCACAGGAGCCAAAGAACAAAGACGGATGAAAATGGAGAAATGAAAGACCAATAGAAGTGGCCCGCCCGCTCCCCTCCCTCCCCAACCCCACCCCTGCCCAAAATAAATAAATAAATAAATCTTTAAAAAAAAAAAAAAGAATTAAACAAATCATTTGCAGGTAGTGGAGGGGCCCTACATCAAGTAGAAAGCTTTCAGAGGAGTGGTGAAATAGATGCGAAACTTACAGGAAGCCTTAAGCCAAGGCCTGAGAAGTTTTGCCAGAGCCATGCTAGGATTATGGAGCCAGCCTAAGTGCTTTGTGAGTGAGCACTCCTCAAGTTTCGAGGATGAGGTTTTTTTTCCTCTTCTCTATTTTTCTTCAGGTTTTATTAATATTCACTTAAGAAAGAGTTTTGTATCACAGCAGTTGACCAGTCTCTTGGTGAATGGTGTTAAACTACCTGCTATTGGAGAGAACAAAAAGGTATGTATATAATTTTTAACTAATAGAATAATACATTAGAATTTTATTAGCTGTAGCTAGAAATGTCTTTCACTTTTTACATTGAGATTTAATCATTGATGTTTTGACGTTATGAGCACAGCCATGAAGTAACCTTTCCCATAGGTCTTGTCTGTTATTTTATCTGTTTGTAAGTCTGGTGTCTTCTGCCAGCATTCTGTAGCTGTTCCAAACACTATTTTTGATGCGTTTATGGGAAGATCTCCGCATCTTAACTCTGCCGCCATCTTGAAAGTCCCCCTTCCCTTGGGTCTTGATTACTGTGTATTTTTTTTCAGTGCCCAAGGCATTTGAGGTAGCCAACTGATACTTATGAGTTATCTCTGAAATAGAGACTAGATAGTGTATTTAAACAAATTTGATTATTTTTAAGTCAGTCATAGGTGAGTTCCATCAGAAAACCTTACACAGTTGAGTTACAGTCCAAGTTACTGTTGAAGTCTTGAGTTTACTGTTAAACATTATTAATGAATGTCTTAGCAAAATAAAATGTTTATACCTCCCCCTCCTTAAAAAACTCTTTATTATTTATCCCAGGTGATAGTTGACTTTTCTTCTCCCAACATCGCTAAAGAAATGCACGTAGGCCATCTCAGGTCAACGATCATAGGAGAGAGCATGAGCCGCCTCTTTGAGTTTGCAGGATATAATGTGCTGAGGTATGGACTTGTGCCTTTCTTTGGAGATTTCTATAGAAAAGAAAATGTCATTAGTGAAAGAATCTTTGACTAAATCAGTAATTCTTACTAAGCATGGTTCTGCTTCATAATCATCCATTAGGCCTTTAAATTATGTACTAGGCCCCTCCTTTGGGCTAACAGCTTTTTTGGGCTTGGGGTGGGGGTGAAACCACGTAAAAAGCTCCCTCATTTGTTGCACAAATGTTTCTGGAGTGCCTCCAGTGTACTGTATTTTACTGGGAGAGGTAAGCAAGAAGCAGATTGTACTGGACTTTGTAGGCCATGGTAGGAAGGTAGGGTTTTATTAAATACAACGTAAGCTTTTGGAGAGTCTTAGTAAGGCATATGATTCATTAGAGATTCCTCTTGTTTATGTGAAGAAACTAGGCAAACAAGAGAGAACTATAGTAATTAATTAGAAATCTGTTTTAATAGTTGAGGTAAGAGATGATCTGATAGTTGAGGTTAGAAGAAAGTGAGGAATGAGAAGTGGTTGGACTGATACATTTTGAAGAATTTTGTCCATTGACATTTGAGAATTAGTAAGATAATTGGTTGAAAAGTTACATTTTCAAAAAATTGTGGTAGTGCTCAAGATCGGCCCAGCTGCCATTGTCCCAGTTGAGTACACAGTAAACATGTCACAGTCCACTGATAGGAACTTTGTTCAGCAAATCCGGAAGGCATGCTGTTGGCAGCCTCCATTACTAGGTATCCCTTGCCAAATAGCCCTTGTCTTTGTCTCTCAGACCAGATGAGAAAACACCTCCATAAATAGAAATTACAACTAAAATGTACTGGCACTTAATGTTTGTAGTTCCTAGTGGGGATAATTTAGCCATGTGTATTATTTGAATGTCTTAGCAAAATAAAATGTTTATACCTCCCTCCTTAAAAAACTCTTTATTATTTATCCCAGGTGATAGTTGACTTTTCTTCTCCCAACATCGCTAAAGAAATGCACGTAGGCCATCTCAGGTCAACGATCATAGGAGAGAGCATGAGCCGCCTCTTTGAGTTTGCAGGATATAATGTGCTGAGGTATGGACTTGTGCCTTTCTTTGGAGATTTCTATAGAAAAGAAAATGTCATTAGTGAAAGAATCTTTGACTAAATCAGTAATTCTTACTAAGCATGGTTCTGCTTCATAATCATCCATTAGGCCTTTAAATTATGTACTAGGCCCCTCCTTTGGGCTAACAGCTTTTTGGACTTGGGGTGGGGGTGAAACCACGTAAAAAGCTCCCTCATTTGTTGCACAAATGTTTCTGGAGTGCCTCCAGTGTACTGTATTTTACTGGGAGAGGTAAGCAAGAAGCAGATTGTACTGGACTTTGTAGGCCATGGTAGGAAGGTAGGGTTTTATTAAATACAACGTAAGCTTTTGGAGAGTCTTAGTAAGGCATATGATTCATTAGAGATTCCTCTTGTTTATGTGAAGAAACTAGGCAAACAAGAGAGAACTATAGTAATTAATTAGAAATCTGTTTTAATAGTTGAGGTAAGAGATGATCTGATAGTTGAGGTTAGAAGAAAGTGAGGAATGAGAAGTGGTTGGACTGATACATTTTGAAGAATTTTGTCCATTGACATTTGAGAATTAGTAAGATAATTGGTTGAAAAGTTACATTTTCAAAAAATTGTGGTAGTGCTCAAGATCGGCCCAGCTGCCATTGTCCCAGTTGAGTACACAGTAAACATGTCACAGTCCACTGATAGGAACTTTGTTCAGCAAATCCGGAAGGCATGCTGTTGGCAGCCTCCATTACTAGGTATCCCTTGCCAAATAGCCCTTGTCTTTGTCTCTCAGACCAGATGAGAAAACACCTCCATAAATAGAAATTACAACTAAAATGTACTGGCACTTAATGTTTGTAGTTCCTAGTGGGGTATAATTTAGCCATGTGTATCATTTTTAAGTGGTTTTTTGTTCTGTGTTTGATGTTAGATTAAACCATGTAGGAGATTGGGGAACCCAGTTTGGCATGCTTATTGCGCACCTGCAAGATAAATTTCCAGATTACCTAACGGTTTCACCTCCCATTGGAGATCTTCAGGCTTTTTATAAGGTTTGATGCCATTTATTGTTTTATTATTGTGTGTTTAACATTTATCATAATTATTTATTTTCTCTAGGGGGCTTTAATGGTATTTGAAGCTATTATGGGGTTAAATAAAAGTTGCTCAATTCTCTATTTCTTAACATAGCCTATGTATTTGCTTTTATTGGGGTATGTTAAAAACTTAATTCTACCGCATTACCATCCATATGTGAATATAGGGGTTTGTTAATCAAAATACATTTTAGTACTTAAAAAATTTTGATGCTGTTATTTTCTTGATTTTATATATGTTGAAAGTATTTCTAAGTATAAAGAGTTTTTTAAAGACAAATTTACCGTAAACCGTAATTTTACACAAGTCACTGCAGTAAACAGTCTTTGACTTTTTTTTTTTAAGTTTTTTTTCTTTTTTTTTCGGCCACTTCTGTTGGTCTTTCATTTATTTATTTGCAACCGTCTTTGTTCCTTGGCCTGTGTGGGCCTCCCATCGCAGTGGCCTCTCTCGCTGCAGAGCTCTGGCTCTGGGTGCACGCGCTCCAGAGCTCCAACTGAATAGTTAGATACATTGGTCCAGCCGCTCTGTGGCACCTGGGGTCTTCCCAGGCCAGGGATCGAACCGGTGCCCCTTGCACTGCAAGGCGGACTCATTACCCAAAAGTTACATTTTCAAAAATTGTGGTAGTGCTCAAGATCGGCCCAGCTGCCATTGTCCCAGTTGAGTACACAGTAAACATGTCACAGTCCACTGATAGGAACTTTGTTCAGCAAATCCGGAAGGCATGCTGTTGGCAGCCTCCATTACTAGGTATCCCTTGCCAAATAGCCCTTGTCTTTGTCTCTCAGACCAGATGAGAAAACACCTCCATAAATAGAAATTACAACTAAAATGTACTGGCACTTAATGTTTGTAGTTCCTAGTGGGGTATAATTTAGCCATGTGTATCATTTTAAGTGGTTTTTTGTTCTGTGTTTGATGTTAGATTAAACCATGTAGGAGATTGGGGAACCCAGTTTGGCATGCTTATTGCGCACCTGCAAGATAAATTTCCAGATTACCTAACGGTTTCACCTCCCATTGGAGATCTTCAGGCTTTTTATAAGGTTTGATGCCATTTATTGTTTTATTATTGTGTGTTTAACATTTATCATAATTATTTATTTTCTCTAGGGGGCTTTAATGGTATTTGAAGCTATTATGGGGTTAAATAAAAGTTGCTCAATTCTCTATTTCTTAACATAGCCTATGTATTTGCTTTTATTGGGGTATGTTAAAAACTTAATTCTACCGCATTACCATCCATATGTGAATATAGGGGTTTGTTAATCAAAATACATTTTAGTACTTAAAAAATTTTGATGCTGTTATTTTCTTGATTTTATATATGTTGAAAGTATTTCTAAGTATAAAGAGTTTTTTAAAGACAAATTTACCGTAAACCGTAATTTTACACAAGTCACTGCAGTAAACAGTCTTTGACTTTTTTTTTTTAAGTTTTTTTTCTTTTTTTTTTTCGGCCACTTCTGTTGGTCTTTCATTTATTTATTTGCAACCGTCTTTGTTCCTTGGCCTGTGTGGGCCTCCCATCGCAGTGGCCTCTCTCGCTGCAGAGCTCTGGCTCTGGGTGCACGCGCTCCAGAGCTCCAACTGAATAGTTAGATACATTGGTCCAGCCGCTCTGTGGCACCTGGGGTCTTCCCAGGCCAGGGATCGAACCGGTGCCCCTTGCACTGCAAGGCGGCATCCTTACCCACTGGACCACCAGGGAAGCCCCAGTCTTTGACTTCTTTAATTAGCCATATATGAACATAAATTATTTGTGGTTATAGTACTATTTTGTATTGTATTTATTTAACATTTTATCAGACTTTCATGTTACTTTATGACCATATGTTATTTTGGATTTGTAGACCAAAGTTTATATTACTCCCTATGACTGGATTTTTTTTTCCCCCCATGTTGGGGGAGCTCAATAAGTAACTTCATACATGTAGGTCTTTCTAGTTTTTAAAATTGTTTCCTTGTGGTAGTGTCCCTATAATAGGATTACGGTATTAAAAATAATATAGTACTTAAAACTTTTTTGGTTGATTGTTAATTGGCTTTTTTAGAGGTTTTTGTCTTTTGGTATTTTTCTAATGAAACAATCAGAAATTGTTTACTGATATCTGTTGGTGAAATAACTTATAATCTACTGGGATTCTATGCACTGAATACAATGGCACTACATTGCTAAATTTTAAAACCAGAGTAAGGACTTCCCTGGTGGTCCAGTGGGTAAGGACACCCCCTTGCAGTACAAGGGGCGCCGGTTCGATCCCTGGCCTGGGAAGATCCCACATGCTGCGGAGTGGCTGGACCGATGTGTCCAACTACAGAGCCGGAGCTCTGGAGCGCATGCTCCCAGAGCCAGTGCTCTGCGACAACAGAGGCCACTGCAATGGGAGGCCCACACAGGCCAAAGAACAAAGATGGAAATAAATGAAAGACCAATAGAAGTGACCAAAAAAAAAAAAAAGAGTAAAAGAAAAACCATATATTTACAAAGTTGTTTTATTTTCATTTTTTGGTGCCAGGACCTGGGAATGAACCATACAGTTTTAAAAATATATAAATCTGTAATTGCAAAGAAATGTCTAGAACTTTTTCATTAGTTTGGGATGGGGTTTTTTAATATGCATGTATTGCTTTCAAAATTTATATAAAACAGTGAAAGCAATTTTTCTTTTTGGTTGTGCTGGGTCTTCATTGCTACACAAGGGCATTCTCTAGTTGAATCAAGCCGAGGCTACTCTCGGGTTGCAGTGTGGTGGCTTCTCTTGTTGCGGAGCATAGGCTCTAGGGCTCACAGTCTTCAGTACTTGTGATGCACAGGCTTAGTTGCTCCATGATAATGTGGTATATTCCCAGATTAGGGGTTGAATCTGTGTTCCCTGCACTGGCAGGCAGATTCTTACCCACTGCCCCACCAGGAAAGTCTGCGATTTTATTTTTAATTAAAAAAAAAAATTACTCATTATTTAGAATGGAAAATAGAGCCCAGACAATTCAGCCTCTTCTGTTAGCTATTCATTGTCACTCTCCTAGAACACAAGCATTGGGGTGAACTGGAAAGGTAGAGGTAGAGGTAGCACTATGATGCAAATTTTATATTTTTAAGGAAAATCATTGTAGAATAGTCGAGTTTTATTGGTACATTCATTTGGGGGGGGATCGGGTTGGGGAGGGAAGGGGGCGGGTGGGACACTTCTATTGGTCTTTCATTTATCTATTTTCATCCATCTTTGTTCTTTGGCCCATGTGGGCCTCCCATCGCGGTGGCCTCTGTTGTCACAGTGCACCGACTCTGGGCACATGCGCTCCAGAGCTCCAACTTGGTAATTGGACACATCAGTCCAGCCACTGCTTGACACGCGGGATCCTCCCAGGCCAGGGATCGAACCGGCGCCCCTTGCACTGCAAGGTGGTGTCCTTACCCACTGGACCCCCAGGAAAGCCCTGGTACATTCATTTTTAACAACATTCTTTGTTACGATAGAACAATTGTCCTATTGTTTTGGTGTTCTAAATGTTTACTTCCCGTCTGGTTTTTTTGTGGGCAGAATTGGTCTATGTCTTTTTCTGAGAAACTTTCAAATTTTTTATGTAGAAATATGGGGCTGACTCTACAAACCTTACCTTTTTTTTAAATACAGGAATCCAAGAAGAGATTTGATACTGAGGAGGAATTTAAGAAGCGAGCATATCAGTGTGTTGTTTTGCTCCAGAGTAAAAATCCAGACATCATAAAAGCTTGGAAGCTTATCTGTGATGTCTCCCGCCAAGGTGAGCTTCTGAGTTTTTCATTCATCCAACAAATGCTATCCACATGTATTTTCTTAAGTATTCAGAACTGACATTTTATATTTTCAGGGGGCTAGCAATTTTGTTGTTGTAGTTGTTGTTACACATTTTCTGAAATTGAAATTCAAAAGAAAATTTATAAAGACAGGTAGGTGCAAAATTTAATTTGTTTAGAAGTCAAAGAAAACTAGGAAAGAAAATTTTTTTACAAAGATGCTATTCACAGTAGTGTCCAAAGCTATAAAATTCTTATGAGTAAGTTTGTCCAGAAATGTGTAGGGCTAAAATGAAGGGAAGTACACAACAGGGTTGAGTAGGATGCTTGGATTGAGTGTCATACAGACTCCGCTAGTTCTCCATTTCTGTTTGCGGTTTCAAAGCAGTGCCAAGTGTTCACACTTGACAGTGTTATTTGAAAGATCACTTTGAAGAATAGATAAACAACGTTAGCCAGTAGATCTTTGGAAAAGACTGGGAGCTGTTTTGCCACACTAGCCAGTAAAATGTTTTGTGAAGTTATCTGTCACTAATATATAGCAAGACAAAAACACAAATGGTACAAATTAGGAAAAGCCATAAAATTCAGTGAAAGGTTGATCTCCAGATAGAAGAGGCTTTTTCTTTTCTCCTTGTCATTTACGTTTTCTAAATAAATTTTTTTTAAATAACATGATGTATTTCTTCTTTGTAGGAAAAAAAATGTAGACAGGAAAAAAGATAAATCAGCTGTATTCCTACCCACTGTTAATAATTTTGATATGTATAATACATACTGCCATTTTGTGAATTAATTTCCTTCTGAATGTTTCAGTTAAATAATAAGTTTCTTTTAAGGTAAGATGCATGTTTTTTCTTTGTTTAAATTATACATTTTCTTTATTTGATGACTTTTTCCCTAGAGTTTAATAAAATCTATGAGGCATTGGACATCTCTTTAATAGAGAGGGGAGAATCATTCTATCAAGATAGGATGCATGATATTGTAAAGGAATTTGAAGATAGAGGTAAGCACTCTACTTTTTCTTTTTAACTTTATTATACAAATTTTCAGACATAGGCAGAATCAGAGAAATTACAGTAACCCTCCCGCAGCTTCATGCAGTAGTCACCCAAGGTAATTATGAGTACAAGCTAACATTATTGTGCCTGTACCTTCTTATATACACTGCTTATATAGTATAATTTCATCTATAACTGCTTTGGTTTGTCTCTGAAATAGGCCCTTCATCCCACCCTAGAACCACGATTCCATTATCACTCCATGACTTTTTTTTTTTTTTAAAAAATTAATACTTTTTTTAAATTTATTATTTGGCTGCATTGGGTCTTAGTTTCATCACATGGAATCTTTCATTGCAGTCTACAGACCCTCCCTTGTGACATGTGGCTTCAGTAGTTCTCTCTTGTTCAGTGGGCGTGCCTGCTTAGTTGTTCTGTGGCATGTGGGATCTTAGTTCCATGACCAAGGATCAAACCTATGTCCCCTGCATTGCAAGGCAGATCCTTAGCCATTGGACCATCAGAGAAGTCCCAATAATTTCTTAATGTTACATAGCAAGTCATGAGTTCAACTACATAAGCTGATTCCTGTATTTTTAATCATAAGTATTTTCTTCAGAGTCTGCATATTACATTTGTTTAATATAAATTCTTTTAAGTCATGGGTTTCTAACCATACCATACTTTTTTCTCATTTATTGTTGAAGAAACTAGGCCATTTGTCTTATAGAGACTACCATATGGTGTTGTGTAGCATAATTCCTCAATCTGTATTTTCTAATGAGGCTTGATTAAATGTAGACAGGAAAAAGATAAATCAGCTGTATTCCTACCCACTGTTAATAATTTTGATATGTATAATACATACTGCCATTTTGTGAATTAATTTCCTTCTGAATGTTTCAGTTAAATAATAAGTTTCTTTTAAGGTAAGATGCATGTTTTTTCTTTGTTTAAATTATACATTTTCTTTATTTGATGACTTTTTCCCTAGAGTTTAATAAAATCTATGAGGCATTGGACATCTCTTTAATAGAGAGGGGAGAATCATTCTATCAAGATAGGATGCATGATATTGTAAAGGAATTTGAAGATAGAGGTAAGCACTCTACTTTTTCTTTTTAACTTTATTATACAAATTTTCAGACATAGGCAGAATCAGAGAAATTACAGTAACCCTCCCGCAGCTTCATGCAGTAGTCACCCAAGGTAATTATGAGTACAAGCTAACATTATTGTGCCTGTACCTTCTTATATACACTGCTTATATAGTATAATTTCATCTATAACTGCTTTGGTTTGTCTCTGAAATAGGCCCTTCATCCCACCCTAGAACCACGATTCCATTATCACTCCATGACTTTTTTTTTTTTTAAAGAAATTAATACTTTTTTTTTTTAAATTTATTATTTGGCTGCATTGGGTCTTAGTTTCATCACATGGAATCTTTCATTGCAGTCTACAGACCCTCCCTTGTGACATGTGGCTTCAGTAGTTCTCTCTTGTTCAGTGGGCGTGCCTGCTTAGTTGTTCT
This sequence comes from Tragulus kanchil, assembly GCA_022376925.1. Classification (NCBI taxonomy): domain Eukaryota; kingdom Metazoa; phylum Chordata; class Mammalia; order Artiodactyla; family Tragulidae; genus Tragulus; species Tragulus kanchil. The sequence goes on from JAIOJX010000004.1 coordinate 30,040,855, forward strand.
GTGGCATGTGGGATCTTAGTTCCATGACCAAGGATCAAACCTATGTCCCCTGCATTGCAAGGCAGATCCTTAGCCATTGGACCATCAGAGAAGTCCCAATAATTTCTTAATGTTACATAGCAAGTCATGAGTTCAACTACATAAGCTGATTCCTGTATTTTTAATCATAAGTATTTTCTTCAGAGTCTGCATATTACATTTGTTTAATATAAATTCTTTTAAGTCATGGGTTTCTAACCATACCATACTTTTTTCTCATTTATTGTTGAAGAAACTAGGCCATTTGTCTTATAGAGACTACCATATGGTGTTGTGTAGCATAATTCCTCAATCTGTATTTTCTAATGAGGCTTGATTAAACTCTGGTTTGTGTTTTCTTCACTGGCTTCCTCTTACTTGTGAGAATGCCAATTTTTAGTTGGCTCTCTTGTTACGATGTTAGGATAAATTAGTGAGTTCAGGTATTGACAGCCTTCTTTGTCCTTTAATTTCTCCATTAGACGTCCCCCTAGTGGTTTTAGCAGCTGTTGATGATCGTGACTTTGTGCCATTATTTTATTAGAGGCTGGGAAATACAGCATTCTGTCTTTTGTTTGTTTGTTACCTGGAATTCTGTGTAGAACTTTGTCACATAATCATTTTGGGTATCCTAGAGTACAGTTCATAGAAGACACACAGTATAAATACTTACTTCTTTTTCTTTATCAATTTTCAGAATAATAAACTAGTTTCTTAATATCTTCTATATATGACAGCTGGAAGATTGTTTTTTATCATTATTGTAAATTAGGTTTAATATATTCTATTTTTCCAACTATTTATTTGCCTTTATTTTTTAATACTTGGATTGTCTTATATTTGGCTAATGGTACCCTCCTCAAATTACTTTTCTTTTTATCCCCTTGACCTTCATAGTTTTTGATAGTTTACTTGTTTTCTGGCACAGAATATTTTAGGGTAAGTTTGTACATTTCCTGCCTTAGATTTAGATTCAGCCAGTTTATTATTTCCAAGGAAATGTAGTTCCTTGAGTAAGAAATGGTATTTATTAATTACATTCTGGAACCTGGGGATCATATTGTAAGATAATTTCTTTTTAAGTTTTAAACATTTATTTATTTATTTTGGCGGGGGTGGGGAGGGAGTGGGGTGGGCGGGCCACTTCCACTGGCCTTTCATTTGTCTATTTTCATCCATCTTTGTTCTTTGACCCGTGTGGACCTCCCATTGCAGTGGCCTCTCTTGTCGAAGAGCACCGGCTCTGGGCACATGAGCTCCAGAGCTCTGGCTCGGTAATTGGACACATCGGTCCAGCCACTCCGCGGCACGTGGGATCTTCCCAGGCCAGGGATCGAACCGGCGCCCCTTGCACTGCAAGGCGGTGTCCTTACCCACTGGGCCACCAGAGAGGCCCCTTTTTAAGTTTTAAATTGAGATATAGTTGATTTACATGTTGTGTTGATTCCTCCTTTACAACGAAGTGATTAGGTTTCTCTGTGTGTGTGTGTGCATGTGTGTGTGTATATATATATATGTATGTATGTATGTATGTATATTCTTTTCTGTATTCTTTTCCACTGTGGTTTATCCCAGAATATTGAATATAGTTACGTGTGCTTTATAGTAGAACCTTGTTTACCCATTCTATAAGTCTGTTTCTGTTTTGTAAATAGGTTCATTTATGTCTTAAAGTTCACATACAAGTGATATCATATATTTGTCTTTTTCTAACTTACTTCACTCAGTATGAAAATCTCTAGATCCATCCATGTTGCTTCATGTGGCACTATTTCATTCTTTTTCATGGTTAAGTATTCCATTGTATGTATATACCACATCTTCTATATCCATTCCTCTGTTGATGGATATTTAGATTGTTTCCATGTCTTGGCTATAGTGAATACAGCTGCTGTGAAGACAGGGTTGCATGCATCTTTCCAGATTATAGTTTTGTCCAGATATATGCCCAGGAATGAGATTATTGGGTCATATGGCAACTCTGTACTTTCTGTTTATTGGGGACCCGCCATACTGTTTTCCAGAAGGGCTGCACCAATTTATGTTCCTACCAACAGTGTAAGAAGGTTCCCTTTTCTCTACACCCTCTCCAGCATCTTAGATAATGAAATTTTAATAAAAGGAAAAGAAGCCAGCCATGTTAGCCATGCTAGCCGAGAGGAGGAAGAACTCAGCAAACTAGGGCTGAACTAGTGTGGGGTTCTTAGCAATTAGTTTAGAATATTGGAGGAAAACTATATTCCCTCTTCTGAGTGGACAGTGAGAATCCAGATTGCCATAATGTGAAAAATACTTTAATTGTAACATTATTTTGTATTCATAACAAAAAAAGTAATGTCCATTAAAAAGAAGCACAAAGAAGCTGTGACTTCCCAAGGTTAAATAGTTAATACGTGTTAAGTGTGAGATTCAAACCTGGGCAGTGTGGCTACAGAGTTTGTTTTCAACCAGATTTTATACTGTCTTCACCCTACCAAGCATCAGTTTCCTAAACTGTTTGAAAAAAGGAGGGACTTCTTTGGTGGTCCAGTGGTTAAGAATCTCCCTTGTAAAATGCGAGGGACACAGGTTCAATCTCTGATCAGGGAACTAAAATCCCATATGCCACAACTAAGACCCAATGCAGCAAATAAATATTTTTTTAACAAATGAAAAGGGCAGTAATAGTAGTATTTACTGCATAGAATTGTTGTGAAGAATGAATTTAAGACTCATTATAGATAGTATTAAGCACATAGTAGCACACACTCAAATATAGCTGTTATTACACCTCTGCCGTCCCCTTCTTACATCCAAGAATTTTGCCTTTTTCATCACGAGTATATCATGAGTATATTAACATGATTTTTTATTTTTCCTTTTTATTAATCACATCCTGCCATGTTTTCTCCCTGAACTTTAAAACTAAATGAATAAAGATATTTTTAAGATGTAATGATAGAAACTGCATCTTTCTCCCAAAGGAAGGCTGTGGCTCCTGCTTGAAAACAGAGCATAGATTTCCATGTTCTGTGTCTGCTGAGCAGATGAAACACTCTGAAGAGTTTGGGAACCAGGTGTAGTGTTAGTCTAGAAAACCACCAGGAACAGACCTTGGGTGCCCAGACACAGTTTTATTTTCTTCTTTTTTCTTGTAGGATTTGTGCAAGTGGACGATGGCAGAAAGATTGTGTTTGTTCCCGGATGTTCTGTACCATTAACCATAGTAAAATCAGATGGAGGTTATACCTATGATACATCTGACCTGGCTGCCATTAAACAAAGACTGTTTGAGGAAAAAGCAGATATGATCATCTACGTGGTAGACAGTGGACAAGTGAGTTTGTACATTTGTATACATTTACATTGTCTGATTGGAGGTAAGACAGTGTGCTGAGGCATTTGGCTCTCGAAAACCCTATAAATTTTCCTCAAAGACAAAAATTCAGAAAAGTAATAGAAGATAAAAAACAAGGTTTGCTTTGGCCAAACTTGTATACTTCTTAGTATTCCCACTTGTCTCTGTAAACTAGAAAAGGGTGTTCCCAAGATTAGTCAGTGATTTGAGTTTTACAAATCTTGATTCCTAAGCAGAAGAGCTTCAAGACTTTTTTTTTTTTTTTTTTTTTAATTTTGGCCTCTTTTATTGGTTTTTTATTTATTTATTTTCATCCATCTTTATTCTTCTACCTGTGTGGGCCTCCCATTGCAGCGGCCGTCTCTGGGTGCATACACTCCAGAGCACTGGCTCATAATTAGACACACCAGTCCAGCCGCTTGGCAGCACGTGGGATCTTCCCGGGCCAGGGATAGAACCAGTGCCCCTTGCACTGCAAGACGGACTGTCTACCCACTGGAGCACGAGGGAAGCCCGTCAAGTCATTTTTTAAATTAGAAAGTTTAGCAAGTAACTTTCTCTCTTTGTTTCTTTATAGTCCTTACACTTCCAGACAATATTTGGTGCTGCTCAGATGATTGGTTGGTATGTCCCTGAAGTAACCCGGGTGTCTCATGCTGGATTTGGTGTGGTCCTGGGGGAAGACAAGTAAGTCTGGAGCATCTGAGGGTGATTGCACCATACCTGACGCCAGATCTCTTTAATAGAGACTGTGTTTCATTTGATACCATAGTCTGCATGTGCTGTAGTGGTGTACGCAGCTGAGTGGTTTTGTCCTATATCTTACCACTGCCAGAGAATGTAGCCTCTTATGGAGAATTCATTTTAGATTTGGTGACATGGCCTAAATTCTGCCATCACACAAAACCGGGTGATGTTTCTAAAAACTGCATGAAGTTGCTCACGGTGCTTAACATGCCAGTGTACAAATGCCCTAATTAAGCATCTAAAAGACAGGCTTGGATGTCAGGGTACTTATTTTCGATAGAAGGTTATATGGAGACCAGATATCTTAGATTAAACATTTAATTGTAACATGACCCTTCAGGACTTCCCACGTGGCTCTAGAGGTAAAGAACTCACCTGCCAATGCAGGAGACAAAAGAGATACGGGTTCAATCCCAGGTCGGGAAGATCCCCTGGAGGAGGGAGTGGCAGTGCCCTCCAGAGACTCTAGAGGAGGAGCAGGGAAGACATAAGGAAAGCCAGGGGAGTAGTGTACTTTAATAAAGGAGTCTTTTTTTTTTTTCCTTTATTTTGCTTTTAACTTTTACAGAGTTTTGTTGTTTGCAGACATGCATGTTCCCAGATCAGTCACATGTATATCCCCCCCTTCCCACCCCTCCCAACCCTCACACAGCACCCCTAAAGGATCACCTTTTCTCACATAGCAATAACTAGAGCTATTTTCTTCACTTATGATAGTACAGGCCTTCATGCTACTTCCTTTACGCCTCCCACCCTCTGTTCCTTCCCCGCAATGTCCATATGTCCACTGTCCATGTCTGTCTTTCTGTCGCTTCACTGCGTGCACCATCATCACCATCCTGCTAGATTCCATATATATGTGTTAATATACTGTATTTGTCCTAATACTATAATAAAGAGCAAGATGATCCCTTTTAAAGGCAACTCTGAACATATAACTTTAAAAGGAAGTATCCCAGTTAACTTCGACTTTGACTGTGTTAGATAGAAAAGCATGCTTCTTTTGTACCATTGTTGGGATTGAACAATTTTTTTAACATAAAAGAAAGAAAAAGATGTTATATACTTAGTATCTTGAAAACTTTACTTAATAAGTAAAATCCCAATTTTCATGAGATGTTTTAAAGTTCTCAGGCTGATTCTGATAGGCTCTTTGCGTTGGTTACCACTAAACAGGTGGAATTACTAGTTAGAAAAATGCAAGTGAGATTCCAGTTAATAATTTGCTCATTTACCAAGCAACTCTAGAAACAAAAGTATTACTAATTTTCCAAGAAGGCAAAACAACTGAGCCAAACTTTGTGTTCGGAAAGAATGAACAAATTAGCAAATACCTTCTTTCTTTCCCTTTTAGGGACTGTATTAAAGATGAACGTGTAGAGAATGCTATTAGGCAGCTAAACACAGAATCCTTGAAGTTGAGGGTTCTATATATATAAGACATTTGAAAGTGTCTGCCTTCATTTGACATCCTGTCTGGTTATCAGCTGAATTAAAGCAGTGTTAAACCTTAACTTCCAAAGATTTCTTAGTTGGAAGGTCTGCTTCAAAATCTGTCTAATTCGGATGTTTAAATTTTATTAGGAAGAAGTTTAAAACACGATCAGGTGAGACAGTGCGCCTCATCGACCTCCTGGAAGAAGGACTAAAACGCTCTATGGACAAATTGAAGGAAAAAGAAAGAGACAAGGTAATCTCAGGACGTACTTTGTGTAGCATGCATTGTGCTATGGTTTTTCATTTTTTGTTTTTATTGAGAGAACTGGGAAAATTTATTAGGAGTTCATTTTTGACAGGCTTACATGACTCAGATTTATTGCACAGTGTTTCGTGAATTTCTGAGTGTTTACTGTGAAAATATAGTTCCTGGCTATTACAAGAGGCCATTGCCTTTTCTTCTTTTGTTAATGTGGCATAGAATCTCTCTCTTTATGGACAGTTCACCTGTCACTGCTTTGAACCATTGATAGGATCCTAAAGATTGAGGTGGTCTTAGTGAACAGCCTGCATTCGAGTGTACATGTGCTGAGCTCCTTTCTCTGGGAGCATTTGAAGAGTAATCCTAGCAGTAACCGCACACCCACCAAGGCTTCCCATGAGCCCTCAGAGTCGGCAGCATGAGGGCCTTTCACGGCACCCATAGAAAGGACTGTAGTTAGATTTGTGTGGAATTCAGAGGAACTGCATCAAACTGGAAAAAAAAATTTTTAAGATAGAAATAAACAGGTCAGGGATTGAGATTCAAAGGATCTTAGGTCTTTTATTCTCTGGCAGTAAAGTGCTATTTGGGTATGAACATACTACTATACACAGAAAAGTAAAATTACAGAGAGAGAGAATAAGATTAAATGAAGACACGAATGAGGCAGGCAAGAAAAGGTTTCTTTGAGGACATACTCTGATTTGGTTTGGGTGGATCACTGATAATCCAGAGAGGGTGAAGCCAAGGCTCTAAGGGAATGTTCTCCCACCTGTTCTTTTTCCATTGTTACTAAAGTGAAATGTAAAATAGTTTTTTACTCTCTTTCCAGTAAGTGGGTGTCAAGTGTACCCAGTTGGTGTCTCTAGAGTGGTTTTGCCTTTTAGTCCTGGCCTAGCACAAGTGGCGCAATCGGATGAAAGTGGAAAGTTTAGTCACCTGATTTTAGTCTGCCTAGTAACAAAAACTGCTTTGATTCTATTTGGCCATTTCAGCTGCTATTTTTTAATCTACATACAGTAAAATGTAAAGCTTGATGAGTTTTTACATACACGGTGACACCAACCAGTCAAGTTATATTTCCATCACCCCAGAAAGTTTTCTATCACCATAGATCATTTTTGTTTATTTGAGGACTTCATATAAATGAAATCCTAAAGTATATTGTTTTCCTGGTGTATCAGTGGTTCATTTCTTTTTATTGCTAGATAATAGTATTATTAATGTTTCTTGTGTTGAAGGACATTAGGGTTGTTTCTGTTTGTGTACTGTTGTGAATAAGAAGCTATTAATAATTTCAGCATTACTTTTCAAGTCACTTTTGGGATACATGCACTTTTCTCTTGGATATATATCTAAGAATGGCATTTCTGGGTTGTAGGGTAGGCTTATGTTTAAACATTTACAAGTGGACTTAACAACTCTCTCTTATGCCAAAGAGGGTTATAAGCATTGTATACTCCCACCAGTAATAAGTTGTTGTTCAAGTTGCCCTGTGTCTTCCCCCACGACTGATTTTATGAGTCTTTTATTTTAGTAACTTTTACGGTGAATGTGTATTAGTATGTCACTGGTTAAAATTTGCATTTTTCTGATGAATAGTTAATGTGGACTGTTGCTTATGGGCCACCTGAGTATCTTTTGTGAAGCATCTGTTCAAGTTCTTTATACAGTATTTGTTTTAGATCATCTATTCATGTATATTTATCCACATATTTACCCTTTCTGTGAACTTATTCCTCCTTGAAGTTTTTTAATTGCGTGGGTGTGGTCTGGAGAGGTAGGTAGGCTGTTTCCATCTTTCCTTTTATTTATCTTGCTTGGGAGTTGCTAAGTTTCCTAAGGGTTGGTTTCCTCATCAGTTTAGGAAAGTTCTCACTATATCTTGTCAAACATTGCATCTTTGCCCTGTTCTGTTCTGGAATTCTAAGTACATATGTAGAAATTTTGACTGTGTTCCAGAGTGTCTTTCCTTTTCCTTTTTTTTTTTCCTCCACTTCTCTCTGTGCTTTATTTTGGATATTGTGTACTTCAAATATTTTGTTGTTCTCTATTCCAAATGTCTTCTGAAATTTTGCATTTTCATCTAGTTTTCTCCCTCTTCTAATTTTCTGAATACCTTAATCTTAGTTTTCTATTTTGAAATTATTTCAGATATAAAAAAAGTTTGTAAAATAGTACAAAGAATTCCTGCATTAGTTTCCCCAGATATTAACATCTTACAGCCATATTATCAAAACCAGGAAATTAACATTGCTAAAGCACAGTCCACTAACTTGCAGACCTTAGTCAGGTCTTGCTGTTTGTCTCACAAATGCCCTTTTTCTAGTCCATGATCACATGTTGCATTTAGTTTTCCTATCTCCTTGATCTTCTTTAATCTGGGCAGTTCTTTTGCTGTTGTCTTTCATGATCTTGTGAGGGCTGCTGATGAGGTTTCCCGTGGAATGTCCCGCAAGTGGATTCATCTGGTATTTCCTCTTGATTAAATTCAAGTTATGCAGTCTTGGGAAGATAAGTTTAGAGTCTTTTATTTTAGTAACTTTTACGGTGAATGTGTATTAGTATGTCACTGGTTAAAATTTGCATTTTTCTGATGAATAGTTAATGTGGACTGTTGCTTATGGGCCACCTGAGTATCTTTTGTGAAGCATCTGTTCAAGTTCTTTATACAGTATTTGTTTTAGATCATCTATTCATGTATATTTATCCACATATTTACCCTTTCTGTGAACTTATTCCTCCTTGAAGTTTTTTAATTGCGTGGGTGTGGTCTGGAGAGGTAGGTAGGCTGTTTCCATCTTTCCTTTTATTTATCTTGCTTGGGAGTTGCTAAGTTTCCTAAGGGTTGGTTTCCTCATCAGTTTAGGAAAGTTCTCACTATATCTTGTCAAACATTGCATCTTTGCCCTGTTCTGTTCTGGAATTCTAAGTACATATGTAGAAATTTTGACTGTGTTCCAGAGTGTCTTTCCTTTTCCTTTTTTTTTTTCCTCCACTTCTCTCTGTGCTTTATTTTGGATATTGTGTACTTCAAATATTTTGTTGTTCTCTATTCCAAATGTCTTCTGAAATTTTGCATTTTCATCTAGTTTTCTCCCTCTTCTAATTTTCTGAATACCTTAATCTTAGTTTTCTATTTTGAAATTATTTCAGATATAAAAAAAGTTTGTAAAATAGTACAAAGAATTCCTGCATTAGTTTCCCCAGATATTAACATCTTACAGCCATATTATCAAAACCAGGAAATTAACATTGCTAAAGCACAGTCCACTAACTTGCAGACCTTAGTCAGGTCTTGCTGTTTGTCTCACAAATGCCCTTTTTCTAGTCCATGATCACATGTTGCATTTAGTTTTCCTATCTCCTTGATCTTCTTTAATCTGGGCAGTTCTTTTGCTGTTGTCTTTCATGATCTTGTGAGGGCTGCTGATGAGGTTTCCCGTGGAATGTCCCGCAAGTGGATTCATCTGGTATTTCCTCTTGATTAAATTCAAGTTATGCAGTCTTGGGAAGATAAGTTTAGAGTCTTTCTCACTTCATTATTTTAGGAGGCCCAGGATGTTGATATGTCTCATGATAATACTAATTCTGATCACTTTGTTAAGGTAATACTATCAGTTTTTTCCACTGTGAAGTTACTATTTTTCCTCTTTGTAATTTAAAAAGATTTAAAGGTGTTTAAAGAACACTTAAAGGTTTATGTATTGTTATTTTTGCCTGTACTGGCTCTTCGTTATGGTGTGTGGGCTTCTCATTGCAGCAGCTCCTCTTGTTGGAGAGCATGGGCTTGAAGGCATGTGAGCTTCAGTAGTTGTGATGCAGCATTTGGGGTCTTCCCAGACCAGTGATCGAATCCATGTCCCCTTCATTGGCATGTTCCTGGATTCTTAACCACTGGACCACCAAGGGAGCCCCAGTTCTAGACTTTAGAGCTGCTGTTCCCGTTTCTGTTGTTTGGATTGTCTTGTTTCTTCTACCCCACCTCACCTCCTTGGTTTTTACTCATTTCATCTGACATTGTGGATGAAAAATTATAATGTTTCTAGATAATATCATCTTTCTAGTTAAGTATGCTGGCTGATAAATAACATAGCAGCTGGTTATCTTAATGATATCCTGTATTGATACCCTCTGGTGACTTCAGAAAGTTATTCTGTATATTTATCCAGCTTTAAGTAGTTGATTTTGGTGGAAGAGTTAGACTGCTTCAAGCTACTGCATCATGTCCAGAACAGAAATCCTTACTTACTTGATACCATGGTGATCATAATATATGATCAAATAATATATGATCAAATTTAGCAAAACAATATTAATTCTTCTCCAATTCTTGACACCCTGTTTTGATTCCAGTTAATTACCTGACCCTAATTACCTTGTTTCCTGTAAGTTACCTCAGAATCTTGTATGGAGTGAAGTGGATGTAAACTAATAACTGGTGCTTTCAGTTACACGTCCACTGAATACATTGGGAGAAAAGTATTCAAGCTGGCACTCCATCATTTACAAATCAAGTTTCTCATGGAGCATTCTTTGTTATGCAAGGCTGATGAGTTTTATTTTCATCATTCCCTTCTTGTTAGATTGGTCCATGTTTTCCTTCCTCAGTGTTGATACTTCTAAAGTTTACTAATTAAAGAACACCATGAGATGTTCCTTACGCCCCATCTTTTGTCTATGAGACAAAGCAGGACAAAACAGGGATTGGTGACTTACAAAATATGTTTTTGTTTTTCCAAAAGGTCTTAACTGCAGAGGAACTGAAGGCTGCTCAGACGTCGGTTGCTTATGGCTGTATCAAATATGCTGATCTTTCCCATAACCGGTTGAATGACTATATATTCTCCTTTGACAAAATGCTGGATGACAGAGGAAATACAGCAGCTTACTTGCTGTATGCCTTCACTAGAATCAGGTAATCTTGAGTTTAACATTTTGTATTTTGAATCAAATGATCATTTTCCAGTTTATATCATTCAGTTCTTATTACATGTTTTAAAGAGAAAAGAATGTACTTAACAAAGGGGAATGATGGCTGTTACCTCATTTTTCAGGTCAATTGCACGTCTGGCCAATATTGATGAGGAGATGCTCCGGAAAGCTGCTCAAGAGACCAAGATCATTTTGGACCATGAGAAGGAATGGAAACTAGGCCGGTGCATTTTGCGGTTTCCTGAGGTTCTGCAAAAGATTTTAGATGACTTACTTCTCCACACACTCTGTGATTATATCTATGAGCTGGCAACTACTTTCACAGAATTCTATGATAGCTGCTATTGTGTGGAGAAAGATCGACAAACTGGTAAGTGGCTCATCCAGTAATCATATTGGGGATTGGGCACCAACAGAGGTATTTATTTGAGTTGGTTGTGGCTAATTTTCTGTTTATTTTATTTATGGAATTCACACACACACACACACACCTGTTTTTCCCTCAGTTACACACAGTAATCCTGTCATATACAACAGACAGTTTCCCTACCCTCAGGCATGTGGGATGGAGCGCCAGAGAAAAACAACTGGAAAGCCACTAGGAATATGACTTTTCCAACAAAAGTAGTGTGACTGAGGGTCCCAGAATGAGTCTTTGGGGTTCTTGATAATGAGGACTACCCTTGGAGACAATAATAACTCATTTAGGCTTTTTGCTCAGTCCTTGTAAATAGTTAATGAAGCAGAATGGATTAATGATTAATAGGGAAAGTAGGCATTTCTGAGAGTCATGCTTGGGAACTTAAAACTACTAAGGGGACTTCCTGGCGGTCCAGTGGTTAAAACTCTGTGTTCCCAATGCAGAGGGCCCAGGTTCAATCCCTAGTCAGGGAACTAGATCTCACATGCTCCAACTAAGATATCGTGTGCCGCAACTAAGAGTTCCTGTGTGTTACAACTAAGATCCAGTACAAACAAATAAATAAATGTTTAAAAAAAAAAAACCTTTACTAGGGAAAAAAAAAATCTCACCATTAGGGTGTTAAAGTTCATAGTTCTTTCCTAGACCTTATGGTCTGAATTAACTCTAAAAAAGAAAAATAAAGTTACAAGTCTAATCAGTGCAAGCCTTGTACCTCTTATTATCAATTAAAAACAGATTACTTGAATACTTTTATTTCTTAGATTATCTCTCCTTATGAAGTAAAAATGATTCTAGTTAAAGCCCCCAAACATCTATAGATCGGGCTGTTCTCTTCTCAGTAAAATCTGGAAGTAGGATAGATTCTTTAATAGTGATTTGTATAAAAGAAAAATTAATTACTGTCTTTTTCTGTCTTCTCAGGAGAAGTATTGAAGGTGAACATGTGGCGTATGCTGCTGTGCGAAGCAGTAGCTGCTGTCATGGCCAAGGGGTTTGAGATTCTGGGAATAAAACCTGTCCAAAGAATGTAATCTTCCTTAGGTTTGAACACTGTGTGTTTTCACCAAAGTGGCCATTAGCATTGTTTGCTTTTTTACAATCATGTAGATACAAAAACAAGTAAAGAATTTATCAACTGTCTATAGAACAAGTGGTTCTTTGTCTCTCACAACTAAACTTATTAAAAGTACTTTCTAATTTTAATTAGATAAGGAATCCCATTTATTGAGCCCTACTATAGTCTCCAAGAATACAACTTTCATTGCCATTTATCCTGGAAAAACAAATTCTTAATACACGTGAGTGGTATTTCCCCATACTGTTTACAAGGGTCTCCAAGCTCCCAGGAGCCTTAGAAACGATGTTAATGAGTTATGACCATAGCTGCCATTTACAAATTGGTGTGCACGACATAGGATAACTTGAGAATAAATACCTACCCAGAGACAAACTATTAAGACACCAAGGGTTCTAGAGCGAAAGATTTGGTAGAGTGGCCCAACAGCAGGTTTGAGCTGACAGAACTTGAAGATAAATCAAATTGAAATTATAGTCTGAGAAAGAATTATATTAATGCTTAGAATGAAAACTTTTAAAAAAGAACAGAGCCTAGGAGATGACCTTTAGGATACCATCAGAAGTAGCAATGTATGTATACTGGGAGTTCCAGATAAGAGGAGAGAAAAACATAAAAATACATGAAGAAATAATGGCTAAAACTTTCTCAAATTTGATGAAAAATGTTAATATACATATAGAAGAAGCTTAACGAATGCCAAACAGGATAAACTCAAAAGAGATCCTTTTTGAAACACAGAGTCAAACTGTTGAAAGACAAATTGAAAACTTAAAAAGCAACAAGACAGAAGCTACTTAAATCCCACGCGTGGGATCTGTCAGTAGGATTGACATCTATAGAAAACAACAAAGGAAGTGGGGGACCCAGCTATACAGGAGCAGGGGTTTTATACACTGTTGATAGGAAGTTGGTATTACTCTAAACTAGGTTGTTATAATCTATTAAGATGTTACATATCCTCAGGACAGTCACTAAGGAAATAACTCAGAAATGTAAAATTACAGCAAAATCAATGTTTAGAAAATACCTATTCTTTTTTTTTTTTAACTTTTATTTATTTATTTTTGGTTGTGCTGGGTCTTCGTTGATGTGTGAATTCAGCTGCTGTGCTGTATGTGGGATCTTCCCGGATCAGGGATCGAACCTGTGTCTCCTGCATTGGCAGACGGGTTCTTATCCACTGAGCCACAAGGGAAGCCCTAGAAAATACCTATTCTTTTTTGAGTTGAATAATACTCCGTGGTATGTATATGCCATACTTTGCTAATGCATTTATCTCCTGACAACACAAATTCCTTCCATATTTTAGCTCTTATGAGTAATGCTGCTGTGCTCATGAGTGTTCAAGTTTTCTTCAGGACCCAGCTTTCAGTCCTTTTGAGTGTATGCCCAGAGCCAGCATAGCTGGATCAAATGGTAAATAATTTCTAATTTTTCAAGAAATTGCCACATTTCCCACAAGCTTTATCATTTTATATTCCCACCAATAGCACACAAGGGTTCTAATTTTTCCATTTTTCCAACCCTATTGGCTGTTAGGTGGTATAATCAAATTGAAATTATACTGGAAAGATTATATTAATGCTTAGAATGAAAACTTTTAAAAAAGAACAGAGCCTAGGAGATGACCTTTAGGATACCATCAGAAGTAGCAATGTATGTATACTGGGAGTTCCAGATAAGAGGAGAAAAACATAAAAATACATGAAGAAATAATGGCTAAAACTTTCTCAAATTTGATGAAAAATGTTAATATACATATAGAAGAAGCTTAACGAATGCCAAACAGGATAAACTCAAAAGAGATCCTTTTTGAAACACAGAGTCAAACTGTTGAAAGACAAATTGAAAACTTAAAAAGCAACAAGACAGAAGCTACTTAAATCCCACGCGTGGGATCTGTCAGTAGGATTGACATCTATAGAAAACAACAAAGGAAGTGGGGGACCCAGCTATACAGGAGCAGGGGTTTTATACACTGTTGATAGGAAGTTGGTATTACTCTAAACTAGGTTGTTATAATCTATTAAGATGTTACATATCCTCAGGACAGTCACTAAGGAAATAACTCAGAAATGTAAAATTACAGCAAAATCAATGTTTAGAAAATACCTATTCTTTTTTTTTTTTTTAACTTTTATTTATTTATTTTTGGTTGTGCTGGGTCTTCGTTGATGTGTGAATTCAGCTGCTGTGCTGTATGTGGGATCTTCCCGGATCAGGGATCGAACCTGTGTCTCCTGCATTGGCAGACGGGTTCTTATCCACTGAGCCACAAGGGAAGCCCTAGAAAATACCTATTCTTTTTTGAGTTGAATAATACTCCGTGGTATGTATATGCCATACTTTGCTAATGCATTTATCTCCTGACAACACAAATTCCTTCCATATTTTAGCTCTTATGAGTAATGCTGCTGTGCTCATGAGTGTTCAAGTTTTCTTCAGGACCCAGCTTTCAGTCCTTTTGAGTGTATGCCCAGAGCCAGCATAGCTGGATCAAATGGTAAATAATTTCTAATTTTTCAAGAAATTGCCACATTTCCCACAAGCTTTATCATTTTATATTCCCACCAATAGCACACAAGGGTTCTAATTTTTCCATTTTTGTCAACACTTTTTGATAGTGGCCTCCTATTGGCTGTTAGGTGGTATAATAGTTGTGATTTGCGTTTCCCTAATTAGTTAACATTTTGAAGGCAGAAGAAGGAAACAATAAAGACTAGACTGGAGAAGAATGAAATACAGAATAGGAAAACAATAGAATCAAACTAAAAATTGGTTCTAATGATCAACAAAATTTTGACATGTTTATAGCTGGACTGATAAAAAAAGATCACTAAAATCAAAAATGAAAGTGGGGATATTACAACTAACCTTATAGGATAAAATGTAATTACATATTTCTAGTTGAATGCCCCCCCCCAAAAAAATAGACAACCTAGATGAAATCTAAAAATTCCCCAAAACATACAGACTATGAAAGTTGATGCAAGAAGAAATAGAATATCTAAAACACTACAAGTGAAGAGATTATACCAAACAAATTCCAATAAAAAAAATTTTAGGACCAAGTGGCTTCTCTCGTAAATTCTACCAAACCTCTAAAGAAGAGTTAACATCGATTCTCAAGTCTTCTAAAAAACAAAAAAGGAATCACAACCTAACTTATTCTATGAGGCTATTATTACTTTGATCTTTAGTTGCAGAGTCATGTTCAACCCTTGTGACCCCATGGACTGTGGCCCCCCAGGTTCGTCTGTTCATGGGATTCTCCAGGGAAGAATACTGGAGTGGGTTGCCATTCCCTTCTCCAGGGGATTCTCCCAACCCAGGAATCAAACCTGTGCCTCCTACATTAACAGGCAGATTCTTCACCACTAAGTACCCTGATACCAAACCCAAAAACACCACAAGAAAAGCACAGATCAAAACCCCTTATGAATACATTTATCTCCTGACAACACAAATTCCTTCCATATTTTAGCTCTTATGAGTAATGCTGCTGTGCTCATGAGTGTTCAAGTTTTCTTCAGGACCCAGCTTTCAGTCCTTTTGAGTGTATGCCCAGAGCCAGCATAGCTGGATCAAATGGTAAATAATTTCTAATTTTTCAAGAAATTGCCACATTTCCCACAAGCTTTATCATTTTATATTCCCACCAATAGCACACAAGGGTTCTAATTTTTCCATTTTTGTCAACACTTTTTGATAGTGGCCTCCTATTGGCTGTTAGGTGGTATAATAGTTGTGATTTGCGTTTCCCTAATTAGTTAACATTTTGAAGGCAGAAGAAGGAAACAATAAAGACTAGACTGGAGAAGAATGAAATACAGAATAGGAAAACAATAGAATCAAACTAAAAATTGGTTCTAATGATCAACAAAATTTTGACATGTTTATAGCTGGACTGATAAAAAAAGATCACTAAAATCAAAAATGAAAGTGGGGATATTACAACTAACCTTATAGGATAAAATGTAATTACATATTTCTAGTTGAATGCCCCCCCCCAAAAAAATAGACAACCTAGATGAAATCTAAAAATTCCCCAAAACATACAGACTATGAAAGTTGATGCAAGAAGAAATAGAATATCTAAAACACTACAAGTGAAGAGATTATACCAAACAAATTCCAATAAAAAAAATTTTAGGACCAAGTGGCTTCTCTCGTAAATTCTACCAAACCTCTAAAGAAGAGTTAACATCGATTCTCAAGTCTTCTAAAAAACAAAAAAGGAATCACAACCTAACTTATTCTATGAGGCTATTATTACTTTGATCTTTAGTTGCAGAGTCATGTTCAACCCTTGTGACCCCATGGACTGTGGCCCCCCAGGTTCGTCTGTTCATGGGATTCTCCAGGGAAGAATACTGGAGTGGGTTGCCATTCCCTTCTCCAGGGGATTCTCCCAACCCAGGAATCAAACCTGTGCCTCCTACATTAACAGGCAGATTCTTCACCACTAAGTACCCTGATACCAAACCCAAAAACACCACAAGAAAAGCACAGATCAAAACCCCTTATGAATACAGATGAAAAAGGAAACCTCAAAAGTACTAGCAAGGGCTTCCCCTGGTGGTCCAGTGGGTAAGGACACCGCCTTGCAGTGCAAGGGGCGCCAGTTCGATCCCTGGCCTGGGAAGATCCCACGTGCCGTGGAGCGGCTGGACTGATGTGTCCAATTACCGAACCATGCACTCCAGAGCCGGTGCTCTGCAACGACAGATGCCACCGCGATGGGAGGCCCAAAGGAGCCAAAGAACAAAGACGGATGAAAATAGAGAAATGAAAGACCATATTAAGTGGCCCGCCCGCTCCCCTCCCTCCCCAACCCAACCCCCGCCCAAAATAAATAAATAAATCTTAAAAAAAAAAAAAAAGTACTAGCAAATTAGGGCTTCCCTGGTAGCTCAGTGGTAAAGAGTTTGCCTGCTAATGAAAGAGACGCAGGTTCAGTCCCTGATCCAGGAAGATCCCGCATGCTGCAGAGCAACTAAACCTGTGAGCCCCAACAATGGAGCCTGTGTTCTAGAGCCAAAAATAATAAAATGCATTAAAAAAATACATCTACAAATGGAAAAATTCTTATAGAGTACCTACTGAACACCAGCGGAAGTCAGCAAACACCTGAAACAATGAGAAAGGTCTCCACTTGACGAGGGAGGATGAAAGGGTGGTGGGGGGAGAGGAAGAGGGAAGGACGAGCACTACTGACTGGGACTGAAGGAAAGGTTCTCAAATTCTAGGAAGGCCCCTCACCTGTAGAGAGGGCAGCTGGGACAGAAACCCCAACAGCTAAAGAGCAGACCCTGCCTCTGATATGGCAGTGACAGCTACAGAGCAAAGGGGAGGTCCCACTCCACAACCAGTGCAGGCTCTGGTCACCCCAAACACCAGTCAAACATATCAAGGGTAGCAGCCAGCCCACACGGACAAAGAGGCAGCAGCCATCCATACCAAAACAGCCCTCACACCAGAAATATTAAACCTACACAGGGATGCTTCCACATAAGCAGACCTCCAAGACCACAGTAGATAACTTTTTCCTAAACTCATAGAGCAACAGAAATTTAAGTAAAATGAAGAAGCAGAGGAACCTTTCCCAAATGCAAAAGGTCAATAAAATTCCCTTCAAAGAACAATGAAACAGACTTCTTCAAATAGACACTGACCTCAAAAGGGGGATAATGAAACTACTGAAGGAAATAAGGAAGGCTATTGGCAGAAATTCTTTGCATGAAATGTTCCCTTGGTATCTCCAATCTTCTTGAAGAGATCTCTAGTTTTCCCCATTCTATTGTTTTCCTCTATTTCTTTCCACTGTTCTCTTAGGAAGTCGCTCTTATTTTTTGTTGCTGTTCTCTGGAAGGTTACTATAAAAAGGAACTAGAAACTAACTAATAAGGAAGTAGGAAAAATTAGTCTCGTGAGCAAATGAGACTATTCAGGAATGTCAGGTTAGTTCAACATTTGAAATTAAAATAATACATCATATTAATCAATTGAAGGTGTGAGGAACCCCCACATGCGTATATCAACAGATCAGGAACAAGATAGGAATGTCTGTTTGGTCTACTTGACACAGTACTGGACAGGTACTAGCCAAGACAGTTAGGCAAGGAAAATAATTTAAAAGACATTCAGATTGGACAGGAAGACAAAATTTTCTCTTCACAGACTATATGATTTCATATATTTTTAAAAATCCCTAAAGAATATATACACATACATACAAAGGAAATTAATAGCTAGTAAAAGCAACAGGTTACAGGACATGAAGCCAATGCACGAATATTAGTTGCTTCCTGTTTTTACAGTAAATGATACAAAAATTAAGAAAACAAATCCATTTACAATAGCATCAAAAAGAATAGAATAGGAATACATTTAGCCAAGGAAGTGTCAGACTTGTACACTGAGTTAAACTATAAGACACTGTAAAACATCCAAATAAATGGAATAATGTTGCATATTCATGGTTTTGAAGACATTAAGATGACATTTCTTCCCCAATTAATCTACAGATTCAGCCTAATTAGGATCAGTAGAATCCTAGCTAACTCCTGGGATAGCTTAACAAACTGATCCTAAAATTCATATGGAATTGAAAGAGACCCTGATTAGACAAAATCTTGAAAAAAGAACAATTGGAGAACTCACAATTCCCAATTTCAAAACTTAATACAAATTAACACTAGTCAAAACAACATGGAACAGGCATTAAGGATAGCCTGAGATCAATGGGATAGAATTTAGCCCAGAAATAAACCATATTTTATGGTTAATTGATTTTCAACAAGTGTACTAAGACCATGCAATAAGAGAAGTCTTTTCAACAAATGGTGCTGGACTAACTAGATGATTCTTGTTCCATTGCTAAGTCATGTCCAACTCTACGGAATTTTAGGTTCTCTTAGGAAGTCGCTCTTATTTTTTGTTGCTGTTCTCTGGAAGGTTACTATAAAAAGGAACTAGAAACTAACTAATAAGGAAGTAGGAAAAATTAGTCTCGTGAGCAAATGAGACTATTCAGGAATGTCAGGTTAGTTCAACATTTGAAATTAAAATAATACATCATATTAATCAATTGAAGGTGTGAGGAACCCCCACATGCGTATATCAACAGATCAGGAACAAGATAGGAATGTCTGTTTGGTCTACTTGACACAGTACTGGACAGGTACTAGCCAAGACAGTTAGGCAAGGAAAATAATTTAAAAGACATTCAGATTGGACAGGAAGACAAAATTTTCTCTTCACAGACTATATGATTTCATATATTTTTAAAAATCCCTAAAGAATATATACACATACATACAAAGGAAATTAATAGCTAGTAAAAGCAACAGGTTACAGGACATGAAGCCAATGCACGAATATTAGTTGCTTCCTGTTTTTACAGTAAATGATACAAAAATTAAGAAAACAAATCCATTTACAATAGCATCAAAAAGAATAGAATAGGAATACATTTAGCCAAGGAAGTGTCAGACTTGTACACTGAGTTAAACTATAAGACACTGTAAAACATCCAAATAAATGGAATAATGTTGCATATTCATGGTTTTGAAGACATTAAGATGACATTTCTTCCCCAATTAATCTACAGATTCAGCCTAATTAGGATCAGTAGAATCCTAGCTAACTCCTGGGATAGCTTAACAAACTGATCCTAAAATTCATATGGAATTGAAAGAGACCCTGATTAGACAAAATCTTGAAAAAAGAACAATTGGAGAACTCACAATTCCCAATTTCAAAACTTAATACAAATTAACACTAGTCAAAACAACATGGAACAGGCATTAAGGATAGCCTGAGATCAATGGGATAGAATTTAGCCCAGAAATAAACCATATTTTATGGTTAATTGATTTTCAACAAGTGTACTAAGACCATGCAATAAGAGAAGTCTTTTCAACAAATGGTGCTGGACTAACTAGATGATTCTTGTTCCATTGCTAAGTCATGTCCAACTCTTTGTGACCTGATGGACTGTGTAGCATGCCAGGCTCCTATGTCCTGCACTATTTCCCATAATTTGCTCAGATTCATGTCCACTGAGTCGGTGATGTGATCTAACCATTTTATCCTCAAACAGTTAAACATAGAGATATCATATAACTGCAGAAAGATTTTTTTTTTAAGATGCCAGCCAGTCTTTATTGGGTGCCTGTTAACATTCAACTTACAGTGTTAGCTATTGTGAAGTCTCTTTCCTCAAAGGAATTCACTGTCTCCTTTGAGATATAACTAATGCCTTCTGTATGAAAGCAGTACAGACAATATAAGATAGTGTATTATGAATTCCAGAAAGTATGCTATTTAGGTGGTGCTAGTGGTAAAGAACCTGCAATGCAGGAGACACAAGAGACATGGGTTCAGTCCTTGGGTAGGGAAGATCCCCTGGAAGAGGAAATAGCAACCCATTCCAATATTCTTTTTTATTGATTGATTTATTTTATTTATTTATTTATTTTGGGCGGGGGTCAGGTTGGAGAGGGTGGGGAGCCAGCGGGCCACTTCTATTGGTCTTTCATTTCTCTATTTTCATCCATCTTTGTTCCTTGGCTCCTGTGGGCCTCCCATCGCAGTGGCGTCAGTCACTGCAGAGTAGCGGCTCTGGGTGCACACGCTCCAGAGCTCCAGCTCGGTGACTGGACACATCGGTCCAGCCGCTCCGCGGCACGTGGGATCTTCCCAGGCCAGGGATCGAACCGGCGCCCCTTGCACTGCAAGGCGGTGTCCTTATCCACTGGACCACCAGGGGAAGCCCCATTCCAATATTCTTGCCTGGGCAATTCCAAGGACAGAGGAACCTGGTGGGCTACAATTCATAGGGCTGCAAAGAGTCAGACACGACTAAAGCGACTTAGCAAGCATGACTGCATGATAATACTCCTAGGCATATACCTAAGAGAACTGAAAACATGCTCACTCAAAAACTAGCATACTGGGCTTCCCTGGTAGGTAACCTTAAAGACCATGCAATAAGAGAAGTCTTTTCAACAAATGGTGCTGGACTAACTAGATGATTCTTGTTCCATTGCTAAGTCATGTCCAACTCTTTGTGACCTGATGGACTGTGTAGCATGCCAGGCTCCTATGTCCTGCACTATTTCCCATAATTTGCTCAGATTCATGTCCACTGAGTCGGTGATGTGATCTAACCATTTTATCCTCAAACAGTTAAACATAGAGATATCATATAACTGCAGAAAGATTTTTTTTTTAAGATGCCAGCCAGTCTTTATTGGGTGCCTGTTAACATTCAACTTACAGTGTTAGCTATTGTGAAGTCTCTTTCCTCAAAGGAATTCACTGTCTCCTTTGAGATATAACTAATGCCTTCTGTATGAAAGCAGTACAGACAATATAAGATAGTGTATTATGAATTCCAGAAAGTATGCTATTTAGGTGGTGCTAGTGGTAAAGAACCTGCAATGCAGGAGACACAAGAGACATGGGTTCAGTCCTTGGGTAGGGAAGATCCCCTGGAAGAGGAAATAGCAACCCATTCCAATATTCTTTTTTATTGATTGATTTATTTTATTTATTTATTTATTTTGGGCGGGGGTCAGGTTGGAGAGGGTGGGGAGCCAGCGGGCCACTTCTATTGGTCTTTCATTTCTCTATTTTCATCCATCTTTGTTCCTTGGCTCCTGTGGGCCTCCCATCGCAGTGGCGTCAGTCACTGCAGAGTAGCGGCTCTGGGTGCACACGCTCCAGAGCTCCAGCTCGGTGACTGGACACATCGGTCCAGCCGCTCCGCGGCACGTGGGATCTTCCCAGGCCAGGGATCGAACCGGCGCCCCTTGCACTGCAAGGCGGTGTCCTTATCCACTGGACCACCAGGGGAAGCCCCATTCCAATATTCTTGCCTGGGCAATTCCAAGGACAGAGGAACCTGGTGGGCTACAATTCATAGGGCTGCAAAGAGTCAGACACGACTAAAGCGACTTAGCAAGCATGACTGCATGATAATACTCCTAGGCATATACCTAAGAGAACTGAAAACATGCTCACTCAAAAACTAGCATACTGGGCTTCCCCTGGTGGTCCAGTGGGTAAGGACACCGCCTTGTAGTGCAAGGGGCGCAGATTCGATCCCTGGCCTGGGAAGATCCCACGTGCCAAGGAGCGGCTGGACTGATGTGTCCAATTACCGAGCCAGAGCTCTGGAGCGCATGCGCCCAGAGCCGGTGCTCTGTGACAACAGAGGCCACTGCGATGGGAGGCCCACATGGGCCAAAAATAAATAAATAAATAAAACAAAGATGGATGGAGAATAAATAAATGAAAGACCAAGAGAAGCGGCCCGCCAGCCCCTTCCCTCCCCAACCCGCCCCTCCCCCAAAATAAATAAATAAAATCTTTAAAAAAAAAAAAAAAAGAACTAGCATACATGTCCACAGCACTGCTGCACTACTCACCATTCATAACAAACAAAAGGAGAAACACCCAAATGTCTATCAAGTGATGAATACATAAATAAAATGTGATATTCTATACAATGAAATATTATTTAGCCACAAAAGGGAATGAAATACTGATACGTGCTACAAAATGGATAAACCTTGAAAACATTATCTAAGTCAAAAAAGCCAGACACAAATTGTATGATTACATTTATATTAAATATCCAGAAAAGGCAAAATCACAGAGACAGAAAGGAGTTTAGTGGTTGCCAGGTTCTAAAAACAGGTGGGAACATGGGACATAGCTGCTTAATGGATATATGCTTTTGTTTTAGGGTGATAAAAATGTCACTTAAAGAGATCTCTAGTCGTTTTTCTAGTCTAGTCTTCTTTTCCTCTCTTTTTTTGCATTGTTCATTGAAGAAGGCCTTGTCTCTCCTTGATATTCTCTGGAACTCTGCATTTAGTTGAGTGTACCTTTCTATTCAAGAAAATTAAAAATATCAGAAGGAAATTTCATCTAAAGACGGACACAATAAAGGAGAGAAACAGTAAAGACCTATTAGAAGCAGAAAGATCGAGAAGAGATGGAAAGAGTACACAGAAGAACTGTACAAAAAAGATATAAATGACCTGGATAACTGTAATTATGTGGGCACTCACCCAGAACCAGACATTCTGGACTGTGAAGTCAAGTGGGCCTAAGGAAGCAGTGCTGCCAATAAAGCTAGTGGAGGTGATGGAATTTCCTCAGAGCTATTTGAAATCCTAAAAGATGATGCTATCAAAGTGCTGCACTCAGTATGTCAGCAAATTTGGAAAACCCAGCAGTGGCCACAAGAGTGTAAAAGGTCAATCCTCATCCCAATCATTAAGAAGGGGAGTACTAAAGAATGTTCAATCCGCCAGACAATTGCACTTATCTCCCATGCTAGTAAGGCTATGCTCAAAATCCTCCAAGCTAGGCTTCAGCATTACGTGAACTGAGAAGTTTCATTTGTCCAAGCGGGGTTTAGAAAAGGCAGAGAAACCAGAGATCAAATTGCCAACATTTCTGGATCATAGAGAAAGCAAGTGAATTCCACAAAAACCTCTACCTCTGTTTCACGGACTACACTAAAGCCTTTGACTGTGTGGATCATAATGAACTGTGGAAAACTCTTAAAGAGGTGGGAATACCAGACCATCTTACCTGTCTCCTGAGAAACCTCTATGTGGGTCAAGAAGCAACAATTAGAACCTGGATATAACAACTGACTGGTTCAGGATAAGGCTGTTTACTGTCACCCTGTTTATTTAACTTATATGCAGAGCACATCATGAGAGATGCTGGGCTGGATGAGTTACAAGCTAGAATCAAGAATGCCAGGAAAAACATCCACAACCTCAGATATGCAGATGATACCACTCTATGGGCAGAAAGTGAAGAGGAACTAAAAAACTTCCTGATGAGGGTGAAGGAGGAGAGTGAAAACGTTGGCTTAAAACTAAATATTTAAAGACTGAAGAAAAAAACCTAACATCATGACATCCAGTCCTATCACTTCATGGCCAGCAGAAGGGGAAAAGGTGGAAGTAGTGACAGATTTCCTCTTCTTGGGTTCTAAAATCACTGCAGATGGTGACTGCAGCCTTGAAATTAGAAGACGACTGTTTTTTGGCATGAAAGCTATGACAATCTAGACAGTGTGCCAAAAAGCAAAGACATTATTTTGTAACAAAGTCAAGAACGAAAAGTATAAATGACCTGGATAACTGTAATTATGTGGGCACTCACCCAGAACCAGACATTCTGGACTGTGAAGTCAAGTGGGCCTAAGGAAGCAGTGCTGCCAATAAAGCTAGTGGAGGTGATGGAATTTCCTCAGAGCTATTTGAAATCCTAAAAGATGATGCTATCAAAGTGCTGCACTCAGTATGTCAGCAAATTTGGAAAACCCAGCAGTGGCCACAAGAGTGTAAAAGGTCAATCCTCATCCCAATCATTAAGAAGGGGAGTACTAAAGAATGTTCAATCCGCCAGACAATTGCACTTATCTCCCATGCTAGTAAGGCTATGCTCAAAATCCTCCAAGCTAGGCTTCAGCATTACGTGAACTGAGAAGTTTCATTTGTCCAAGCGGGGTTTAGAAAAGGCAGAGAAACCAGAGATCAAATTGCCAACATTTCTGGATCATAGAGAAAGCAAGTGAATTCCACAAAAACCTCTACCTCTGTTTCACGGACTACACTAAAGCCTTTGACTGTGTGGATCATAATGAACTGTGGAAAACTCTTAAAGAGGTGGGAATACCAGACCATCTTACCTGTCTCCTGAGAAACCTCTATGTGGGTCAAGAAGCAACAATTAGAACCTGGATATAACAACTGACTGGTTCAGGATAAGGCTGTTTACTGTCACCCTGTTTATTTAACTTATATGCAGAGCACATCATGAGAGATGCTGGGCTGGATGAGTTACAAGCTAGAATCAAGAATGCCAGGAAAAACATCCACAACCTCAGATATGCAGATGATACCACTCTATGGGCAGAAAGTGAAGAGGAACTAAAAAACTTCCTGATGAGGGTGAAGGAGGAGAGTGAAAACGTTGGCTTAAAACTAAATATTTAAAGACTGAAGAAAAAAACCTAACATCATGACATCCAGTCCTATCACTTCATGGCCAGCAGAAGGGGAAAAGGTGGAAGTAGTGACAGATTTCCTCTTCTTGGGTTCTAAAATCACTGCAGATGGTGACTGCAGCCTTGAAATTAGAAGACGACTGTTTTTTGGCATGAAAGCTATGACAATCTAGACAGTGTGCCAAAAAGCAAAGACATTATTTTGCTAACAAAGGTCAGTATACTCAAGGCTATGGTCTCTCCAGTAGTCACAAATGGTTGTGAGAGCTGGACCATAAATAAGGTTGAGCACCAAAGAACTGATGCTTTCAAACTGTGGTGCTAGAGAAAATTCTTGAGAGTCCCTTGGACTGCAAGGAGATAAATCCAGTCAATCTTAAAGGAAATCAACCCTGAATATTCATTGGAAGGACTGATGCTGAAGCTGAAGCTCTAATACTTTGGTCACCTGATGTGAACAGCTGACTCACTGGAAAAGACCCTGATGCTGGGAAAGACTGAAGGTAGAAGGAGAAGAGGTCATCAGAGGATGAGATGGCTGGATAGCATCAGTGATGCCATCTGAACTTTGGCACACCCGGGGAGATGGGGAGGGACAGGGGGACCTGGCATGCTGCAGTCCATGGGATCAGGAAGAGTCGAACAAGACCGAGCGACTGAACAACAACAGTGATAGCTTAGGGCTTCCCAGGTGGTTCAGTAATAAGGAATCCATCTGCCAAACAGGAGACATGGGTTTGATCCTTAGGTTGGGAAGATCCCCAGGAGGAGGAAATGGCAACTCACTCCAGTATTCTTGCCTGGGAAATCCCATGGACAGAGGAGCCTGGGGGGCTACAGTCCATGGGGTCACAAGAGAGTTGGACAAAACAGTCACTTAACATTGAGAATATACTAAAAACCAAATAATTGTATACTTTCAAATGGTTAAATTGTTATGAGAATTTTATCTTAATCAAAAAAATACTTACAAATACAGTATACTAACACATATATATGGAATCTAGTAGGATGGTCTTGAAAACACACGCAGGGAACTCATGGAAAAACAGACAGCATAGACATATGGACATTGTGGGGAAGAAATAGGGAGGGGGAGGCATGGAGGGAGTAACATGGAAACCTATACTGTCATGTGTGGAAAAGATAGCTATTGTCATTGTGCTAAGGGAATAGGAGTGCTTACAATGGCATGGGGCGATGGTCCAGAGGGGTGGGATGGGGAAAACTGGGGGGGTGGGGGCCAGGGATATGCGTATGACTGATCTGGGAACATACATGTCTGTGAACAACAAAACTCTGTAAAACCTTTAAAATAAAGAATTTAAAAAAAAAACTTACATTCTTACCAATTGTTTTTTGTCTGAAATTCTATCAGCTGCTCAAAGACATTTGTTACATTTCCTCACTATGCTTTTTGCCTATTTCTGCTTTTAATTCTGTCAAATTTTGCTTTGTATATCTTGATATAATGTATTACATATATATATAATTTAGAATTTTTGATGTCAATTCTTGTTATCCATGGTACTATGTTCTATAAATTTGTTGTTGCAAATATTGGATTAGTGAATACTTAACCAATGTTCCTCAGAAAAAGTCAAAAAAAGCTTCCAGTCACAACATTTTCATTAGCTGATCAATATATGTTTGACATGTGTGTCTGTTTAAAAATGTATCATCTAATTCCTGTAGAGGATGTAGAAGAAAGGGAACCTTCCTACACTGTTAGTGGGAATATAACTTGGCACCATCACTGTCCACAGTGCAGAGCTTTCTGATAAATTGGAAGCAGAGCTACTATACAACCACAGAGTACCACTTCTCGGTAGGTATCCGGATAAAAATCTAATTCAGAAAGATCCATGCACCCCCATATTTGAGCATTTTTCAGCTTTTGAAAGTGTCCTTTTTTTTTTTTCTCAAAATAAGTAGCTAGTTGGCTCTTAATTGGAAAAACAGAGCCTGAGCACTGCATCCTATTTGAACACATTTGATGTTTCCCACCTAGGCCTCTCCCCTGGACAATGTATCAGAGAAAAAATGAACCTATTTTTTGAAGCTGAAATATAAATTAATTTTTTGTTATTATCCTCTTCATATTCCCTTCATTCCCATGGATATCCAAATGCCTTTAATCAAAATTAAATTCAGAGCCAATATTACAGTTATTCTTTTTAAAGATTATTCCCTCCCCCGACACAGAACTAACTTTATTTTTATGTATTTATTTATTTTTTTGGCCACATAATGGGCTTGCAGGATCTGAGTTCCCTGACCAGGGACTGAACCTGTGACTCCTGCAGTGGAAGTTAAAGTCTTAACTGTTGCTTTACAATGTTGTCTTAGTTTCTGCTGAACAACAATGTATATATATATGTGAGTCATATTATAACTAGATTTTTTTTCAATTAATATGGCCATCGTTCCATGGCTTTACACAGTCTTTTAGTAGTAAATTATATTCCATTTTATGTATATATTACATCAATGTCATATTGTTGAACACAGAGCTTATTTCTTAGGCTTTTTCAGGTAACACTGCAGTAAAGTGATATAAATCTTTGCACATGTCCATGAGCATTCTCTTTCTAGTAAACACCAAGAGGTGGAATCAGATGGTACATGCCTGGCCAAGACTTCAGCACACATTATCAAATGGCTGGAGAGGGAGGGAGCCACTTCAGAGCCCCAAGAGCAATGCATGAAAGTTCTACGCCCCTACATCCTTATCAACACTGGGTATGGAGCTTGACAGGCTTGGCGATGCTAGGTTAGTACTAGGGAAATTAATCAGCCTGAAATTATTGCACCCTAGCTCTCTGTTAAAACACAAGAGAAGTATGTATCTTCCTCTGAAGGAATTCACAGAATACCGGCTGGGTTTCTCCACGGCTCAATCACTTACTTCCTTGCTGTTTGGCTTTAGAAGAGTTATTTGCTCTTTAGCTAATTAACTTTGCCTGCCAGCTGTCAGGATAACTCTTCAGACTGAATCTATCATATTCTCATTTACATTTACATTTACAGAATATAAATGAGAATATATTAATATGTATGTTCTTATTTATGCTCCCAACTGGATACAAATATTATTGTTTGTGTTTAGTTGCTGAGTCATATCCAACTCTTCTGTGACCTCACAGGGAAGCACAGATACAAATATACATTTATATTTCATGTATACGTAATAATTATGGTTATTTATACTCAGTAACCATAATTTATATCTATGTATCAGTGTTCCAAAGCAGTAGTCACTGCCATTGCTGCTACTTCTACTGATGATAATAATCACTGAGATGACTCTGGGTAGACACTTAACGAATATGAGCTACCACTTACAAGCTGTGTAACTTGCCTTAGAAGAGTTCCTACTTCTATCCAATCGTTAGTTCAGTGAAAGTAACAGCATCCATTTCCTAGGATTACTGTGATCATTAAAGGAAACAAAACAATAGCTCAATACCAAAAATACAGAGGAAATTTTCTTCCTTTAGGAATATATATATTTTTAATTTTTATTTTACTTTTTACTTTTACAGAGCTTTGCTGTTCACAGATATGTATGATCCCAAATTAGTCATACGTATATCTCCTCCCATCCCACCCCTCCAGGCCATCGCACAGCGCCCCTGCAGGATCCTTTAGGAATATTTTAGAAACTGACCTCAGGGGCTTCCCTGGCAGTACAGTGGATAAGAATCCAGTGTGGGGGCTTCCCCTGGTGGTCCAGTGGGTAAAGACACCGCCTTGCAGTGCAAGGGGCGCTGGCTCGAGCCCTGGCCTGGGAAGATCCCACGTGCCGCGGAGCGGCTGGACTGATGTGTCCAATTACCAAGCCCGAGCTCTGGAGCGCATGCGCCCAGAGCCAGCAGACGCCACCGCGATGGGAAGCTCACAGGAGCCAAAAAAACAAAGACGGATGAAAATAGAGAAATGAAAGACCAATAGAAGTGGCCCGCCCGCTCCCCTCCCTCCCCACCCCACCCCCTCAAAATAAATAAATAAATAAATCTTTTAAAAAAATTGGATTAAAGACTTAAATGTAAGAGAATATAAGAAAGCATAAAACTCCTAAAAGAAAACAAAGGGGAAAATCTTCTTGACATCGGTCTTGGCAATGATTTTTTAGCTACGACACCAAACCCACAAGAAACAACAGTGAAAATAAATGAGTGAAACTATATCAACTGAAAGTTTAGTGTAAGTCTAGAAACAATCAACACAATGAAAAAGTCATCAATGGAATGGCAGAAAATATTTGTAAACCATGTATCTGATAAAGCATTGCTATCCAAAATATATAGGAAACTCATACAACTCAAAGGCCAAAGGGAAAAAATCCCATCCAAGTAGTCCAATTAAAAAATGGGCAAAGAATCAGAAGGGATGAATAGATATTTCTCCAAAAAAAGATAGTTACATGGCCAACAGGTGCATGAAGAGGTGCGCAGCATGACCAATCACTGTCACCAATCACTGAAAATGCATTCCAAAACCACAGTGCGTATCACCTCACACCTATTAGAACAGCTATTACCAAAACTGCTAAGTGCTGGTGAAGATGTGTGAGAGGACCTCTTGCTCACTGTTTATGGGAATTGTAGTCAGCACAGCCAGTATGGAAAACAGTATGGCAATTCCTCAAAAAAGTAACAATAGAACTACTTTATGACCTAACAATTCTTCTTCTGCATACTTATCTAGAGATAATGAGATCGCTATCTTTGAAACTGAGCAGGACCCTGCAAGGATCTTCCTGAGGACAGACATGCAACCTATGTCCTCTACTTCCTATTTATACAAAAGCTCTCTCCTTCTAGGCCTTCCAAAAAGCAAATTTAATCAGAAATTCAGAAATAAAGGAAAGAAGTCAAGCAGGACAAAATAAAGTTTAACCATAAAGCAAAGTCAATTTAGTTCCTCCTCAAAGGCTATTGATAATATCCAGATCTTTCAGATGTTCTGCAGATACTAAAGCCCCCACCAGATGGAAGAGGGTGACTGCATGCTGACCACTGGCATGTAGCCCCCGGACCAACTGGAGGCTGAAAGTGGATAATGTTGTCTCCTGTAACCTCACCCGGTTGCCTCATCATCCACTAATCAGAAGATTGTGAGTGAACTGATCACATACTCTAAAACTCTCTTCTTCACTTTGTGTTTTAAAACCCTTCCCTAGGAACTTCCCTGGCAATCCCGTGGTTAAGACTCTGTGTTTCCATTGCAGGGACATGGGTTCAATCCCTGGCCAGGGACTAAGATCCTGCATGCTGTGTTTCATGGCCAAAAAGAAAAACCCTTCCTTAAAAGCCATCAGGGTGTTTGGTGGTTTTTAGCATGAGTGGTTTGTTCGCCTGGCTTGTCACCCTGCAAACAAATGCTATGCTTTTCTTCACCACAACCCCATGTCAGTAGATTGCCTTTGCTGCATGTCAAGTCAATAGACCTAAGTTTGATCTGGTAATATCTTAAAGATATGTGCACACCCACAATCATTACAGCTTATTTTCATTAGTTAAGACATGGAAACAACCTAAGGGTTCATCAGTAGATGAATGGATAAAGAAGTTCTTATACACACAAAATGAAACATTATTCAGCCATTAAAAAGGAACTTTTGGTTGCCATGTGATCCAGCAATCCTACTCCTAGGGATATATCCAGACAAAACTATAATTCAAAAAGATACATGCACCCCTATGATCATAGCAGCATTTTTTAAAAAAAAAAAAAGAACTACTTTATGACCTAACAATTCTTCTTCTGCATACTTATCTAGAGATAATGAGATCGCTATCTTTGAAACTGAGCAGGACCCTGCAAGGATCTTCCTGAGGACAGACATGCAACCTATGTCCTCTACTTCCTATTTATACAAAAGCTCTCTCCTTCTAGGCCTTCCAAAAAGCAAATTTAATCAGAAATTCAGAAATAAAGGAAAGAAGTCAAGCAGGACAAAATAAAGTTTAACCATAAAGCAAAGTCAATTTAGTTCCTCCTCAAAGGCTATTGATAATATCCAGATCTTTCAGATGTTCTGCAGATACTAAAGCCCCCACCAGATGGAAGAGGGTGACTGCATGCTGACCACTGGCATGTAGCCCCCGGACCAACTGGAGGCTGAAAGTGGATAATGTTGTCTCCTGTAACCTCACCCGGTTGCCTCATCATCCACTAATCAGAAGATTGTGAGTGAACTGATCACATACTCTAAAACTCTCTTCTTCACTTTGTGTTTTAAAACCCTTCCCTAGGAACTTCCCTGGCAACCCCGTGGTTAAGACTCTGTGTTTCCATTGCAGTGACATGTTATCAATCCCTGGCCAGGGACTAAGATCCTGCATGCTGTGTTTCATGGCCAAAAAGAAAAACCCTTCCTTAAAAGCCATCAGGGTGTTTGGTGGTTTTTAGCATGAGTGGTTTGTTCGCCTGGCTTGTCACCCTGCAAACAAATGCTATGCTTTTCTTCACCACAACCCCATGTCAGTAGATTGCCTTTGCTGCATGTCAAGTCAATAGACCTAAGTTTGATCTGGTAATATCTTAAAGATATGTGCACACCCACAATCATTACAGCTTATTTTCATTAGTTAAGACATGGAAACAACCTAAGGGTTCATCAGTAGATGAATGGATAAAGAAGTTCTTATACACACAAAATGAAACATTATTCAGCCATTAAAAAGGAACTTTTGGTTGCCATGTGATCCAGCAATCCTACTCCTAGGGATATATCCAGACAAAACTATAATTCAAAAAGATACATGCACCCCTATGATCATAGCAGCATTATTAACAACAGTCAAACCACGGAAACAACCTAAATATCTGTCAACAGATGAATGAATTAAGAAGATATGGTACATATATATGATGGGATACTAGTCCACCATAAAAAAGAATGAAAAAACACCATGTGCAGCTACATGGATGAACCTAGAGATTATTATACCAAGTGAAGCCAGAAAGACAATGCCAAATACCACATGATATCACTAATATGTGGAATCTAAAGTATGACACAAATGAACTTGTCTATGAAAAAGATTCACAGACAGAGAACAGACTGGTAGTCACCAAGGGGGTGGAAGGGATGGGGGAGGGCTGGAGTTGGAGTTTGGGGTTAACATATGCAATCTATTATATGTAAGGGAGAAAAACAATAAGCTTCTACTATATGGCACAGGGAACTATATTCAGTGTCCTGTGCTAAACCCTAATGGAAAAGAATATGAAAAAGAATGTGTATAAGATAACTGAGTCACTTTGCTGTATGGCATAAAATAATACATTGTAAATCAACTATACTTCAATTAAATAACATTTTTAAAAAAGAGATGCTAGAGAGTTTATTTTCTCCCCCTACTAGTTGGGAACACAGTGAGAAGGTGACCATTTATAAGCCAAAAAGAGACAGCTCTGCTATCTCTTTGTGGGTGTGCACATATCTCTTTAAGATATTACCAGATCAAACTTAGGTCTATTGACTTGACATGCAGCAAAGGCAATCTACTGACATGGGGTTGTGGTGAAGAAAAGCATAGCATTTGTTTGCAGGGTGACAAGCCAGGCGAACAAACCACTCATGCTAAAAGAGACCAGCAACCTGCTATCAATGCCACGCTGGCACCCTGGTCATGAACTTCCAACTTCGGAACTGTGAGAAGTAAATTTCTCTTTCTATGGAATGACACTGAGTAATACACCCATGAAAGTTCTCTGAGAATTTACTAAGTGTCAGTCACTAATTATACAGGGGAGAACAGGGAAAGTCTGAGCTGCCCCAGAGATGAAGCTACCACACCCAGTGAGGTAGGGGGCAAACATCCATGGAATACCAACTAAGGGGCCTGAACTATTCTTCAAGGTCCAAATACTAGAAAAGGAGAGATGACTATTACTTAAAATGCTATATTAGATAGGTGATTGGGATTTGATTATTACTCTGGATTTTAGACATGTGTTAGTAAAAAGGTGCTACATTTTATCTTGAGCAATAAATTTAAAAATACATACATTGAACAGTAAATTTTGTCTGTGATGTTTGTGTAGGTACAGTGATTCAGGTGTGCCAGATGGACATTCTGCACTAGATACCTGTGGCCAAAGAATTTCTTGTTCACCAATGACCCCACCCACCAGCTGCCTTTCAGTTAGACAGGGCACGTGACTAGTCCTAGCCAATGGGTGTGAGAAGAAACGACTGTGTCAAGCCCTAGACCCCAACACAGCAAAAGGAAAGTGAGTTCTCCAAGGTCATTCTTCCCTCATGCTGATGTAATGACGAGAGCCCTCTTGTTTCTCATGTTGCAGTCGTAAAGTGTTGGTGTCAAGCTTCTCAATGACTGCGTGGAGCAAACCTCCCACAGATCTCCAATGGACGTGAAATGTAGGCAAGTAGGAAATGTATTAATCCATTGAGATCTGGGGATTGTAATGTTATCGCATCACAGCCCAGTCCATCTCGACCCAATACTGCTGTGGCTGTCACTGAGGGTAGAGACACAAATCCCTGGAGTCACCTTTGGAAGTAGACCATGGTTTGTAAAAGCCACTTCAGGCATGAACACTTAAGTACTAATGAGGTTGGGGATGAAGTTGCACAATGCTCCAGATGGTTTTACCTAAATCATGACTAGTCATCCTCAGGCAATTTTCTGGAATGGTATATGAGAGAAACAGAGCCAAGTTTCTATATATCTTGTTAAGTCTTTGCATAGGATTCATATACTCCATGTTATTACTGACGATAAACCCTAAGTTTCCGGAACTGTGAGAAGTAAACAGTCACTAATTGAAAGTTCTCTGAGAATTTACTAAGTGTCAGTCACTAATTATACAGGGAGAACAGGGAAAGTCTGAGCTGCCCCAGAGATGAAGCTACCACACCCAGTGAGGTAGGGGCAAACATCCATGGAATACCAACTAAGGGGCCTGAACTATTCTTCAAGGTCCAAATACTAGAAAAGGAGAGATGACTATTACTTAAAATGCTATATTAGATAGGTGATTGGGATTTGATTATTACTCTGGATTTTAGACATGTGTTAGTAAAAAGGTGCTACATTTTATCTTGAGCAATAAATTTAAAAATACATACATTGAACAGTAAATTTTGTCTGTGATGTTTGTGTAGGTACAGTGATTCAGGTGTGCCAGATGGACATTCTGCACTAGATACCTGTGGCCAAAGAATTTCTTGTTCACCAATGACCCCACCCACCAGCTGCCTTTCAGTTAGACAGGGCACGTGACTAGTCCTAGCCAATGGGTGTGAGAAGAAACGACTGTGTCAAGCCCTAGACCCCAACACAGCAAAAGGAAAGTGAGTTCTCCAAGGTCATTCTTCCCTCATGCTGATGTAATGACGAGAGCCCTCTTGTTTCTCATGTTGCAGTCGTAAAGTGTTGGTGTCAAGCTTCTCAATGACTGCGTGGAGCAAACCTCCCACAGATCTCCAATGGACGTGAAATGTAGGCAAGTAGGAAATGTATTAATCCATTGAGATCTGGGGATTGTAATGTTATCGCATCACAGCCCAG
The DNA here is from genome assembly GCA_022376925.1 of Tragulus kanchil. NCBI lineage: Eukaryota > Metazoa > Chordata > Mammalia > Artiodactyla > Tragulidae > Tragulus > Tragulus kanchil. Next base: position 30,075,686 of record JAIOJX010000004.1, read on the forward strand.
TCCATCTCGACCCAATACTGCTGTGGCTGTCACTGAGGGTAGAGACACAAATCCCTGGAGTCACCTTTGGAAGTAGACCATGGTTTGTAAAAGCCACTTCAGGCATGAACACTTAAGTACTAATGAGGTTGGGGATGAAGTTGCACAATGCTCCAGATGGTTTTACCTAAATCATGACTAGTCATCCTCAGGCAATTTTCTGGAATGGTATATGAGAGAAACAGAGCCAAGTTTCTATATATCTTGTTAAGTCTTTGCATAGGATTCATATACTCCATGTTATTACTGACGATAAACTTACAATCACTAGAAGGAATACATTATGGAATAATAAGTTAATTATAAGCAAAAGTTGAAGTGACTGTAGTTGTTCTCATTGGCTATCAGAGAGAAGTGTCTGGATCACAATGCTACCTTATTCCTTTAAGAAACTTATGTGACTTCCCTGGTGATCCAATGGTTAGGAACCTGCCGGTCAATGCAGGGGACATGGGTTCAATCCCTGGTTAGGGAAGACCCCACATGCTTCAAAACAACTAGATCCCAAGCACTGCAAGAGGGGCCACTGCTAGAGAATGTCTGCAGCAATGAGGACCCAGAACAGCCAAATATAAAATTACACACAGAAAAGAAATGTCTAGACCAGCTAAGACTCACTGCTAAAGAATCTTTGGAAATGAGACATGGCTTAATGTTATCAGTGGCCCCAGAAGAAATTTGAGTGACAGAGGTTTTCTTTTCTTTTCTTTTTGACACCTCAATCTTTTTATGATCCCAGTATTTCGCCTGAGTCTTTGCCTTGGTTGCATTCTGGGGTCATGCACAAGAGAAGTGGAACATGTCCCACTGGACTGAAAGTCTTGCTTGATGATGGGTGCTCTCAGGTTAGAGCATCCCAACAGAGAGCCTGTAACAACAGAGAGAGGCTATGCAAGGTAGGAATCAAAGCCAGGAGACAGAAAAGGCCTCTGGAGGAGTCATCAAACGTTGCACTGGGAAAGGCTGAGTCTGATCAGAAGCAAGATGTGAAAACATGGTTTGTAATGGCTTCAAAGCAGTCAACAGCAATGGAGAAAAGCCTGAAAAAAACAAATTAGGGTTGCATACCTTGAGGAAGAGTGGTGCTAGGACCAGTAGCTGATTATTTAAAATTATTTCAGTAATGTAAAGAAACTGGTGGGCAGCTAGGGGCAGAGGTGGGCAGCTATCTGGGGAAACCATTGCTGCTAGAGTGTAGTGGAGGCTGCGTAAAGTCCCGGTATGAAACCCAGGGAGTATGGTGGGCTACCAAAACCTGGGGGAATGGGCTCCCCTAGCAAGATGGCACAATCCTACTGCTAGTTTAATTTCTCCTGGAGAACAAAAATTCTAAATTTGTGAAGAAGTTACTCATTAGATTTATTTATTTATTTATTTTTGGCTCTTCTGGGTCTTCATTGCTATGCAGGCTTTTCTCTACTTGTGGGGAGTGTTGGCTATGCTCTAGTTACTGTGTTCGGGCTTCTCATGTGGTGGCTTCTCTTGTTGTGGAGCTCGCAGGCTTCAGGAGTTGCTACAGGTGGGCTCAGTAGCTGTGGTTCCCAAGTTCTAGTGGCTCACAGGCTTAGTTACTCTGCAGCACATGGGATCTTTAAAACAACTAGATCCCAAGCACTGCAAGAGGGGCCACTGCTAGAGAATGTCTGCAGCAATGAGGACCCAGAACAGCCAAATATAAAATTACACACAGAAAAGAAATGTCTAGACCAGCTAAGACTCACTGCTAAAGAATCTTTGGAAATGAGACATGGCTTAATGTTATCAGTGGCCCCAGAAGAAATTTGAGTGACAGAGGTTTTCTTTTCTTTTCTTTTTGACACCTCAATCTTTTTATGATCCCAGTATTTCGCCTGAGTCTTTGCCTTGGTTGCATTCTGGGGTCATGCACAAGAGAAGTGGAACATGTCCCACTGGACTGAAAGTCTTGCTGATGATGGGTGCTCTCAGGTTAGAGCATCCCAACAGAGAGCCTGTAACAACAGAGAGAGGCTATGCAAGGTAGGAATCAAAGCCAGGAGACAGAAAAGGCCTCTGGAGGAGTCATCAAACGTTGCACTGGGAAAGGCTGAGTCTGATCAGAAGCAAGATGTGAAAACATGGTTTGTAATGGCTTCAAAGCAGTCAACAGCAATGGAGAAAAGCCTGAAAAAAACAAATTAGGGTTGCATACCTTGAGGAAGAGTGGTGCTAGGACCAGTAGCTGATTATTTAAAATTATTTCAGTAATGTAAAGAAACTGGTGGGCAGCTAGGGGCAGAGGTGGGCAGCTATCTGGGGAAACCATTGCTGCTAGAGTGTAGTGGAGGCTGCGTAAAGTCCCGGTATGAAACCCAGGGAGTATGGTGGGCTACCAAAACCTGGGGGAATGGGCTCCCCTAGCAAGATGGCACAATCCTACTGCTAGTTTAATTTCTCCTGGAGAACAAAAATTCTAAATTTGTGAAGAAGTTACTCATTAGATTTATTTATTTATTTATTTTTGGCTCTTCTGGGTCTTCATTGCTATGCAGGCTTTTCTCTACTTGTGGGGAGTGTTGGCTATGCTCTAGTTACTGTGTTCGGGCTTCTCATGTGGTGGCTTCTCTTGTTGTGGAGCTCGCAGGCTTCAGGAGTTGCTACAGGTGGGCTCAGTAGCTGTGGTTCCCAAGTTCTAGTGGCTCACAGGCTTAGTTACTCTGCAGCACATGGGATCTTTCCCAGACCAAGGATCAAACACATGTCTCCTACCAAACCAAGCTGCCAGGCATGGCTCATCAATTTGGAGAAATCCCTTGTAAAGAGAGTAAGAAACTCTAAGGAGAGCAATTCACGTGAGTCATCCACCTCAGGAACCCATACATCGCACTCTCTGACCCCTTGTCTATATTCCAATATAGAGACTTCTAGCCCACCTTATGGAGGCATTTTGACCAAAACCAGACCTGGTGTCATGAGCCAATGAATTTGAGACGAGAAGACTCCTGGTCCAGGATGGAACAAAAGCTTTGCTGTGTGCACTCTGCTTGACATTTGTCCTAATCTTCAGGTACGTTTTGTCTCTCTTTGGATCAAGTATTTAGTCCCACTAATAGCAAGGTCCACTGGTCAATGACACCACCTACCTACACCATCTCCCATGGCCCCCAGGTGAGCAAGGAACACGCTTCAGTAGCTTAACTGGCCATCATTGGTGTTGCTGTCCCTGGTTCTGACAGAACACTGACCTCTGTTTTGGGGTCTGTGGTACAGTTTAATGGTTCTTTTTTTAATGCTCAGGATGCTGCTGCACATTGAAAGAGCAGGTTTTTGAAACAGAGACTAGAATTCAACAATAAATATGAGATTTTGGCTTTTGCTGATGTGTTAAAGGACTTAAGGCTCTGGCCTATGGGTCCCCATTCAGGCTGAAGAGTCAGTATTTTCTTGTTGTGCCACATTCCTAGAATAGGTTTTGGGATTTAGCACAGTTGATGGAAAAGAACAGCGCTAAAGAGAGAACAAACAGTTGTAGCATGCAGGCTGCTAATCACACCAGAGGAGCACTCTCCTTTGGCAACCCCTGACTGGGCATTTTCCTCTTTTTGACTTCCCCTCCTCTTCCTAGAAGAAAGTCCTGTGACTTCTGTCTTCTAAACAGCTCTTCATCTCCTCTTCACCACCACTTCCATGACAGTGATGGTCATCACACTACCATTACCACCCTCACTCCTCTACCTCTTCTCACCACCATTTCTCGTTGGAATCATCCCTTTAGGATAAAAACTTCAAAGTGGAATAACTAAGTAGAAGTACAGGTATGTTGTTTAAGAGTTTGGTAGACTATCTGTACCAAGGTGCATTTCCACCAACCTTGTAAAAGAGGGCCAGGGCCACTTTGAGGTGGCAAAAGCACTATGAGCAATACAGTTCAATTAAAAATTCACCAAAAGAAATATTGAGCAGGCCACAAAGTTCATTCGGATTCTCCATGGTATGGAAAAACACAAATGAACTTTCTGGCCCACACAATACAATGACAAACTAAACAGGGCGTTCTCTGGTGGTCTAGTGGTTATGATTTTACACTTTCATTGTGGTGGCCTGGTTGTAGTCCTTTGTCAAGAAACAGATACTGTGTGGTGCAGCCAAAAAAGAAAAAAAAAACTATTTTAATTAAAAAAAATTAAACTATACAAAAATGCTAATTCTAGATTACCTTGGTGACATAGTGGATGAGAATCCACCTGTCAATGGGGCTTGGGTTTGATCCCTGGTTCTGACAGAACACTGACCTCTGTTTTGGGGTCTGTGGTACAGTTTAATGGTTCTTTTTTTAATGCTCAGGATGCTGCTGCACATTGAAAGAGCAGGTTTTTGAAACAGAGACTAGAATTCAACAATAAATATGAGATTTTGGCTTTTGCTGATGTGTTAAAGGACTTAAGGCTCTGGCCTATGGGTCCCCATTCAGGCTGAAGAGTCAGTATTTTCTTGTTGTGCCACATTCCTAGAATAGGTTTTGGGATTTAGCACAGTTGATGGAAAAGAACAGCGCTAAAGAGAGAACAAACAGTTGTAGCATGCAGGCTGCTAATCACACCAGAGGAGCACTCTCCTTTGGCAACCCCTGACTGGGCATTTTCCTCTTTTTGACTTCCCCTCCTCTTCCTAGAAGAAAGTCCTGTGACTTCTGTCTTCTAAACAGCTCTTCATCTCCTCTTCACCACCACTTCCATGACAGTGATGGTCATCACACTACCATTACCACCCTCACTCCTCTACCTCTTCTCACCACCATTTCTCGTTGGAATCATCCCTTTAGGATAAAAACTTCAAAGTGGAATAACTAAGTAGAAGTACAGGTATGTTGTTTAAGAGTTTGGTAGACTATCTGTACCAAGGTGCATTTCCACCAACCTTGTAAAAGAGGGCCAGGGCCACTTTGAGGTGGCAAAAGCACTATGAGCAATACAGTTCAATTAAAAATTCACCAAAAGAAATATTGAGCAGGCCACAAAGTTCATTCGGATTCTCCATGGTATGGAAAAACACAAATGAACTTTCTGGCCCACACAATACAATGACAAACTAAACAGGGCGTTCTCTGGTGGTCTAGTGGTTATGATTTTACACTTTCATTGTGGTGGCCTGGTTGTAGTCCTTTGTCAAGAAACAGATACTGTGTGGTGCAGCCAAAAAAGAAAAAAAAAACTATTTTAATTAAAAAAAATTAAACTATACAAAAATGCTAATTCTAGATTACCTTGGTGACATAGTGGATGAGAATCCACCTGTCAATGCAGGAGACTTGGGTTTGATCCCTGGTGCAGAAAGACTCCACATGCCTCGGAGCAGCTATGCCCATGTGCCACAACTACTGAACCTGTACTCTTACAGCCAATGAGCCACAGTTACTGAAGCCTGCGCTGCCTAGAGCCTATGCTGGGCAACAAAAGAAGCCACTGCTTAACCACAACCAGAGAACGCCTGCTCAAAGTAACTGAGGACCCAGCGCAGTCAAAAATATAATAAATAAATAATAAAAAGATGTTAGGAAAATGCTGACGCTTACAGAGCCCTTGACACACACCAGACCTGGGGCAAGCGTGTGTGGTACTTTAAAACAAACCTTGGCAGTAGGTTCTGCTTTACAGACGGAATAATGAGACCCAGGTATGTCAAGAAACTTGCTCCAAGTTCGGATAAGAGGCTCAAAGAAGCTTTCTGAGACCACACAGCAAGCGAGTTGCAGAGAAAGGACAGGAACCCATGACTCTCTCTCCCTCTCCTACATCCCAGAACTGCCCAGGGACCCTGAGAAAACAGGGATGCGGGAGAAAGCGGGGAACTCCTACAAGGGCGCAGGCGGCAGGTGCGGGCCGGAAAGGGGGGCTTCCGGGGCTACAGGGCTGCCATAGCGGGTGTGATGCAATCACGCCCATCGCTGCGTCAAAGTGCGGCTGCAGGGCTGCGGGGACTCCGGTAGCGGTAGCGCAGGTCCCCACCGCCGCCGCCCACCTCGCCCCTGCAGTTGGCCGCCGCCAACACAGCAGGCGAGCAACTGCTGTGGCTGACATTCGTGCAGCATCAGGACCACCGCCTGGAACCATCAGTGCCCCCTGAAAACCTCTCTCTGCCACTGGCGACCCCTGACAGCTGCTGCCAGCTACCAGCCGTCCTTGACAACCGCTCCAAGCCACCGGTAACCCCTGACGACCGCTGCCGGCCACTCCCGAGCCCGCGCCTCCCCCGCCCCGCCGCCAGCGCCCAGGGCGCACCATGAAGTCCGCGGTGGCCTCGCGGCGCGGCGGGTCTGGCGGCCGTGGGGGCGGCGGCTGGGGCGGAGGGCGCGGGGGCAAGGGAGCAGGGGGCGACGGCGGCGGCCCGGGAGGCAAGGGCGGCCTCGGCGCGCGGACGCGCGGCTTTGGAGGCGGCGGCCGGGGCCGGGGGCGCGGGGGCGGCGCGGACGGCAGGGGGGACCGCGGCGGCGCAGGCCCGCTGCGCGGCGCGGCCAAGAGCAAGAGCCGCCGCAGGAAGGGCGTCCACCCGGTGTCGGTGGAGCCGCACCGGCACGAGGGCGTCTTCATCTACCGCGGGGCGGAGGACGCGCTGGTGACGCTGAACATGGTGCCGGGCCAGTCGGTGTACGGCGAGCGGCGGGTCACGGTGACCGAGGGCGGCGTGAAGCTGGAGTACCGCACGTGGAACCCCTTCCGCTCCAAGCTGGCTGCGGCCATCCTGGGCGGGGTCGACCAGATTCACATCAAGCCCAAGTCCAAGGTGCTGTACCTGGGCGCCGCCTCGGGGACCACGGTCTCCCACGTCTCCGACATCATCGGCCCGGACGGCCTGGTCTACGCGGTCGAATTCTCCCACCGCGCCGGCCGCGATCTGGTCAATGTGGCCAAGAAGCGAACCAACATCATCCCCGTCCTAGAAGACGCGCGGCACCCGCTCAAGTACCGCATGCTGGTCGGGATGGTGGACGTGATCTTTGCCGACGTAGCCCAGCCAGATCAGTCCCGCATCGTGGCTCTCAATGCCCACACCTTCCTGCGCAACGGGGGCCACTTCCTCATTTCTATCAAGGCCAACTGCATTGACTCCACCGCATCTGCCGAGGCGGTGTTTGCCTCTGAGGTGAGGAAGCTGCAGCAGGAGAATTTAAAGCCTCAAGAGCAGCTGACTCTGGAGCCCTATGAGAGGGACCACGCTGTGGTGGTCGGGGTCTATCGGCCCCTTCCCAAGAGCGGCAGCAAGTAGCAACCCAGTTCCAGCTGCCCTAAGATCTGCTTAAGACTGTGATGTGCTCCGTGTTACTATGTTTGCTTCCTGCACTGTTTTTCTATTAAATGACATAAAGAAACAGTACCCAGGTGTCTCAGTGAGACCAGATGGAGTTATCCGCAAATCCCCCAAACCCTAAGTTAGCTAAGACACCTGGTGACAGGAGGCCATCAAGGACCAACAGCTTAGGGATGGTGCTTACTCCAGTCACTCAAGGGCTTGACTGTCCAGGGCCCCTGTTCACATGAACTTCCTCATCACGGGGGCAGGGAAATGATGAGTCTATAAAATCCTCTTTGGAAGGGGAGGCACTTCCTACACACTGACCACATCATGTGACCAAGCCTGACTCCAGGGAGTGGCACTAGGTATTGATGGATAGGAGTATAGTCTAATACACCCAATCTGTCTGATTCCAAGCTGAAGTCCTAACTATAATATAGATTCAGTACTTTTCTCTTTGGGCTTCCATGGTGGCTCATTGTTAAAAACTCTGCCTGGGGCTTCCCTGGTGGTCCAGTGGATAAGGACACCGCCTTGCAGTGCAAGGGGTGCTGGTTCGATCCCTGGCCTGGGAAGATCCCACGTGTTGTGGAGTGGCTGGACCGATGTGTCCAATTCCAAGCCAGAGCTCTGGAGCACATGTGCCCAGAGCTGGTGCTCTGCGATGAGGGAGGCCACTGTGATGGGAGGCCCACACGGGCCAAAGAGCAAAGATAAATAAATGAAAGATCAATAGAAGTGGCCAAAAAAAGTTAAAAACTCTTGTCTGCCAACACAAGAGACATGGGCTCAGTCCCTGAGTATGGAATATCCTCTGGAGGAGGAAGTAGCAATCCACTTCAGTATTCTTGCCTGGGAAATCCCATGGACAAAGGAGCTTGACAGGCTACAGTCCATGGGGTTGCAAAAGAGTCGGACATGACCAAGCAACTAGACAACAATTTTCCTCTTCAAATAAGCCCTTTTGCATTAGCTAGTATGTGTAATGGGGCTTCTCACATGGCACAGTAGCAAAGACTCTGCCTGCCAGTACAGGAGACCTGGGTTCAATCCCTGGGTTGGGAAGATCTCCTGGAGAAGGGAATGGCAACTCACTCCAGTATTCCTGCCTGGAGAATCCCCATGGACAGAGGAGCCTGGCCGACTACAGTCCTGGGGTGTAGTCTGGACTACACCTGGGGTGGTAAAGAGTCGGACACACACACACAAAAAGTGAGTGAATGAGTACACAGTATGTGTAATAAGCACACCAGCCCATTGAACCATTACCCTTTTATATGAGAGGCAACAGAGCTTCTGAAGGTAAACTGGTTGCTCAAGTTCACACAGCCAGTGAGGAGACAGAACTAAATTGCCAATCGCTGAGGATCTTAATCCTTCTATTTCCTGTATACCAGCAGGATCTTACCTCTTCCCTACATGGCCCACCTTGAACAGACCGCACAAGTCCTAACACAAAAACACAAAGCAGGTCTCTCTGACTTCTCTGTGTTCTTTCTCCCCTTCCTGGTGTTACCCTTTTCTTTTTTGCTATTTTTTTGGCCATGCCACTTGGTTTGTGGGATCTTAGTTCCCCGACCAGGGATTGAACCTGGGCCCTTGGCAGTAAGAGTGCAGAGTCTTAACCACTGAACTATCAGGGAATTCCCCCTTTCCTTAGATTTCAAAATAGCAAGACAAGGTAGGAAAGTAGGCTGTAAATCTACCTAACAAAGTATTCTCAATGCAAGGCATAACACACTCAAAGTGGCATCACCAAGTATCTAAGAAATAACCATGAAAATGACTCCCAGAAAAGTGTCTGTCTCTAAGAGGCATTTCCTGCAAACTCTGAAGCTCATTACATCAATTCTGGCTCTCCACAACAGCCCAAAGGGAGAAGGGAAGCGAAGAATCCCAGGAGAGCTGGGAATGCTCCAGATCAGACTTTAAAAAGGCCTTTTATGTAGTTATTCACGTATGCACTCGAGAAATGCCCATTGCCAATTGCCAAGGTCATTGACATGCCATCTGGGAACGACTGTTCCATAATGCAGCATTTGGAGAGGGGGTCTACCTTCCCAAAGATGTGCTTGCATGGAGATTATGGTTAGTCTGCATTTTCTGAGTGCATACTTTCTTCACACAGTAAGAAGCTAAATCGGATTTCAAAAAGGCAGCCACCTCTACTGTTCCCCACCTCCATTTCCCTATGACATACACACCCATGAAAGTGACAATGTAGGGGGGGTGCTACAGTTCAGATTTTTGACCAGACTGACTCAGGAAGAAGAAGGTGAATGGAGTAAAACTCTACAAAAACCCCAACTAGCCATTTTCATAAATAATGTGAACTCTTCATTAAACCCTTACAAAACCAGGATCATTATTTAACAGATGAGAAAACTGCAGTTTGGAGAGAGGACATAACTTGCTTAAGATCCTCCAGTTAGACTCACACCCAGAAACCAAACCCACAGGGGTCTGAATCCAAAATCTATGGCCTTTCCACTGAGGTCTGTGCTGGCTTTTTATTTTGAAAAACTGTCTCTCCAATCCTTAGCTAATGGATTCATGGCTGAAATGAACCCCCCCCCCCCAAAAAAAAAAACAAAAAAAACCAGAGACAAATAAAAAAGGGACTTCCTTGGCGGTACAGTGGGTTAAGACTCTGTGCTTCCACTGCAGGGGGTACTAGTTTGATCCCTGGTCAGGGAACTAAGATCCCACATAACATGCTGGATAAGGTGGCCAAAAGAAAAACAAGAAAAAACAAAATAAACAAAAAACCCAGTGAGGCTGGAAACAGGATGATTACTTTCAGAATCTTAAAGGGTCCAGTCCTTCCTCAGAGCCAGCTCAGTCTCAATACAGGCTGTCTGTTCGTCTAGATTGGGAACAGGGCAGGGAATCCTTGGCCTTTTTCCTTGGTGTGGGCATTCCCACATAAACATAATTTATAGCTCATACCTAAAGCTGCTTGAAATGGGACTATCAGTGGAGACAGGGGATGAAAAAAACCTCGTAAAGAATGTCACTGAGGGCTTCCCTGGTAGCTCAGTGGTAAAGAGTTCGCCTGCCAATGCAGGAGACATGGGTTCGATCTCTGATCTGGGAAGATCCCACACGCTGTGGAGCAACTAAGCCTGTAAGCCACAACTATTGAGCCTGTGCTCTAGAGCTGTGGAGCTGCAACTCTTGAGCCCATGTGCCTCAACTACTGAAGCCCATGTGCCTTAGAGCCTGAGTTCTACAAGAGAAGTCACCGCAGCAAGAAGCTTGTTCATCTCATCTAGAGAATAGTCCCTGCTCACCTCAACTAGAGAATAATCCCCACTCCCCACAACTAGAGAAGAGCTTATGGCAGCAGTGAAAAGCCAGAACAGCCAAAAAAAAGTCACTGAGCTGCAGATGGGTCCCTTGGCCAATGGGACGATATGGTAAATCTCAGGAGAAATATGGAACAAGGAGTAAGGGAATGTGTGGAGGGAGCTGAAACCTGGTTTTGGAGGATAATGGCAGGAGGGATGTATGGGACTAACTCCTGTGAGCAGTGAGGTCCAGAACACAGGTATAAGAGATGCTGGGTACCCGACCTGCTTGGGTTTCCAGAAAGCATTAAATCTGAGGTGCTTAGGGGTCTTGAACTATTGAGGCTGTATAATAAAACACCACACTCTGCATGGCTTCAATAGACAATTACCTTCTCTTGGCTCTGGAGGCTGGTATCCAAGCCAGCAGGGTTGGCTTTTGGTGAAGCATCTAACCCTGACTGGTCAAGGGCTGCCTTCTCCCTGGGTCCGCATGTGGTCTCTCTGTGTGCACAAGACATAAGAGAGAGGCTGAGAGACCGAGGATGATTACTTTCAGAATCTTAAAGGGTCCAGTCCTTCCTCAGAGCCAGCTCAGTCTCAATACAGGCTGTCTGTTCGTCTAGATTGGGAACAGGGCAGGGAATCCTTGGCCTTTTTCCTTGGTGTGGGCATTCCCACATAAACATAATTTATAGCTCATACCTAAAGCTGCTTGAAATGGGACTATCAGTGGAGACAGGGGATGAAAAAAACCTCGTAAAGAATGTCACTGAGGGCTTCCCTGGTAGCTCAGTGGTAAAGAGTTCGCCTGCCAATGCAGGAGACATGGGTTCGATCTCTGATCTGGGAAGATCCCACACGCTGTGGAGCAACTAAGCCTGTAAGCCACAACTATTGAGCCTGTGCTCTAGAGCTGTGGAGCTGCAACTCTTGAGCCCATGTGCCTCAACTACTGAAGCCCATGTGCCTTAGAGCCTGAGTTCTACAAGAGAAGTCACCGCAGCAAGAAGCTTGTTCATCTCATCTAGAGAATAGTCCCTGCTCACCTCAACTAGAGAATAATCCCCACTCCCCACAACTAGAGAAGAGCTTATGGCAGCAGTGAAAAGCCAGAACAGCCAAAAAAAAGTCACTGAGCTGCAGATGGGTCCCTTGGCCAATGGGACGATATGGTAAATCTCAGGAGAAATATGGAACAAGGAGTAAGGGAATGTGTGGAGGGAGCTGAAACCTGGTTTTGGAGGATAATGGCAGGAGGGATGTATGGGACTAACTCCTGTGAGCAGTGAGGTCCAGAACACAGGTATAAGAGATGCTGGGTACCCGACCTGCTTGGGTTTCCAGAAAGCATTAAATCTGAGGTGCTTAGGGGTCTTGAACTATTGAGGCTGTATAATAAAACACCACACTCTGCATGGCTTCAATAGACAATTACCTTCTCTTGGCTCTGGAGGCTGGTATCCAAGCCAGCAGGGTTGGCTTTTGGTGAAGCATCTAACCCTGACTGGTCAAGGGCTGCCTTCTCCCTGGGTCCGCATGTGGTCTTCTCTCTGTGTGCACAAGACATAAGAGAGAGGCTGAGAGACCGAGGGGAGGAGAGAGAGATCTCTGGTCTCTTCTTTGTAGGAGCACTCCCATCCCATCAAATTACAGCTCCACCCTTACAATCTCTTGGACTTGTAATTACCTCTATAAAGGACCCTTTTCCAAATACAGTCTCATTTGAGGATTAGGGCTTCAACATTTTCATTTGGTGAACAGAATTCGGCCCATAACACTAGGCCTGGATGGGAACTTTCCGCTAAAATGCTCCTCACTGACTTTTGGGACGTGACTGGGAAAAGCCATGTGCAATTGAAGTACCTGCACAGAGGTCTGCACATCATCCCTTCCTCCCAACTTTCCTCCTGTTGCCAGTGTAAGTTAACAGAGAATTAACAGTTAACTTAAAGGCCATGGGTTGGAGCAGTGGTGATGGGTAAGTGGCTGGGGTAGGAGTAGGGGGGTAGGGAACGTTTGTTGAGCTTCCTTAAGCTAAGAGCTGGATGGGATTTGCTGCTGAGTTTCAGAGAATCAGCAGCCTGACAGGAGCCACAGTGGAGGTCAGCCCAGCAGATGAAGTGAGCCTGGCGGCTGGATGCTCAAAGACCAGGTGAAATGAACCCTGAGTCAAAGGGCATCGGCAGGAACTAGCTGGAGGAACACACAGTCCCCAACCTCCCACCCACCCTATGAGGTCTGTCAGTCCCCTCCACCCTGATGCCTCTCGGGATGATGGCAGGAAGAATGGGGAGGGAGAAGAAAACCTGTTTTAAACCAGCAGAAACCAATTTCTTTTCAAGTGGCAGTCCCCCTCCCCGCTGCAAACTAAGCAAGACTCTGTAACCACAATTGGCCTACAGTGAGTTCCTTTGGATTCTGCTACACTCATCTTTATCAAGCACTTAAGACATCCCAGGCAATCAATAAGCACTTATTTGATTTTAGAAAGTGTTGTTTTTAAATTAATCACGAGAACAGACATACCAAGAAACACAAAAAGGGAAATGTTAGGTTACTGTTTGCTGTAAAATGAGTACTGTTGTCAGAACCACTTGAAACGTCTGTGTGACTGGAGTGAGAGAGCATGGGAGAGCCCTTGGCCTACGGCCCGCCCCTTTCTCTTCCCATCCCTGGTTCTGCCCCTGAGGAATTCCAGCCCTCAAATTTAAGACCTCACCTTGCCCCTCAAACAGCCTCCTTGAAGCCCCATGGGACTGGAGTCACAGACTGGGAGCATGGTCCCCTCTGGGGAGGACTGGCCTGGGGAAGATGATAGAAGGAGACTTGGGCCCTATGTGTGATCCAGAAGGCGGTGGCGGAGGCGGAGGGGAGGGGAGCATGGGCTCCTGGGGGCGCAGCACTCGGCCCCTGTGGACTCCTTGCCCTGTGAGTCAAGGTGCGGACAGGAGAAGGCCAGAGTGCAGCCCTCGGTGTGTGGGACCCTGGCTGCTCAGATCTGAGAGTGGCCCCTCCCACCTGTGCTCCTCCTTAAGGAGGCAAGTTTAACTCTTCCTAGTAGTCTCCTGGCTCTTGGCTTCACAGGAAATTCCTCTTGATTCATGTTCGGATGAAGACAACATTTACTGTGCACATGGATGTTCCAGGTATTTCCAGAGACCTTGTTTCACTTAGTCCTCATGGCCACCCCCTCCCCTGAGAGGCAAGTGTTATCATTCCCACATCATGGATGAGGAAACTGAGGGTGAGGAAAGTGACAGGAATCACCCAAGGTGTGACGGAGAGCAGAGCAGGAGATCTGGGTTGTTGTGAAGAACTGCATTCTTTCTCTAAATCAGTAAAACTAAAAACAGACGCTCCAGGGGGCAGAACGCCTGGCATCATGTTTGGTAAGTCCCACAGCTGATTCTAATGCACATCCAGGGCCGACACCACTATTTTACCCATACCATTCTTGCTGTCGATTCGGAAAGGCAGAATTAAAAGCAGCACTTGGAATTACTGGAAGACGACAGCTGAGCTTTTCTGAGGGGTCTCGGTGACAGCCCAGGATGCCCCTCAAGAGTCCCAAGAGGAGGAGGGTTGAAGACAAAGTTACTGCTGTTCCTGCCTCATTAGTCCCTGATTGAGCACTGCCCACTAATCTTGTTTGTAAGAAGCTCACCTGAGCTGGGAGAGAGCTGAACTGCCAGGTGTGGGAGGAGCTCAAAAGCAAAGGAGTCAAAAATGAGACTTCAGTCTTTAATCACTTACTGTGCTTACTGTGCTGGAATAAGCAAGAGGTTAAAACTGGAGAAAGCGTCAACTCCCCTGTTCCACATTCCTCCATGTGGGGGGAAAGGCACCCAGCTAAGAGTCAGTAGCATCAGAGCTACTTGGAATGTCTTACTGCTGAAGGCAGCCTGGAACAAAGGCTCCTGAGGACCCTGAGGCTGCTGCCAAGGGGATGAGGGGAAAGGCTGGGATGAAAACATTTTCAAGATTCTCCCCTCCCCTATAAGAAGGCAGAGGTTCTCAGATAAAATTCTATTAGGGACTTACCTGGTGGTCCAGTGGTTAAGACTCCACACTGTACTTCCACTGCAGGGGGCAAGGGTTCAGTCCCTGTTTTGGGAACTGAGATCCAGCATGCCACTCATATTAAAAAAAAAAAAAAACAAAAAAAACACTTTGGAATGAAAGTGATGGATAGGGATGGAAATTTACCTGCTGAGGGGTGCTGTGTGACTGTCTGGAGGGGTGGAATGGGGGGAACATACATATGACTAATCTGGGAACATATGTATCTGTAAACAACAAAACTCTGTAAAAGTTAAAAGTAAAATAAAAGTTTTTTTTTTTAAAAAAAGAAATTTACCTGCTGAGGGTGCTGAGTCTTCACTACAACCCTCTTCAGAAACTGAAGCATGCAGGCTGTGCTCCAGGTCTGGCACAAGGAGAGCAGCTGCCCCCTAGTACCACCAGGTGTTTCAGGTAAAGTCTCCACCACATGCAGTCAGGCCTGAGAAATCAATCACACATCGATCCTTAACCAGGAGCTGATTCTGCAATGCCTACGTGCTAAGTTTCTTCAGTTGTGTCTGACTCTTTGTGACCCCATAGACTGTAGCCTGCCAGGTTCCTCTGTCTGTGGGATTTTCTAGGCAAGAATACTGGAGTGGGTTGCCATTTCCCTCTCCAGGGCAACTTCCGGACCCAGGGATCAAACCTGTGTCTCTTAAGTCTCCTACGCTGGCAGGCAGGTTCTTTATCGTGAGCATCACCTGGGCAGTGCCTGTCTCCTCATCCGAACTCTACAGTGTTCCCAATCTTTCCTGTCTCTTGAGCAAAAACATCCATAGGTTTCCTCCCCAAACTTTTTTTCATTTTTCTTTTATTTCTCATGTGCTCCGTTTCCACTCCCTGGGGGCCAGCAAGCCCCACATCATCAGTTATGGCTCCAAGACCACTGCCTCCAGCTGAGCCTCTTGCTTGGAGAACTTGGGTGCCTAAGAACATCACACAAGAACTCTTGCTGTGTGTAGTAGCTGGTGGGCATGAAGAACATGAGAAGAGCTGAGGTTGTTTTAATGGAGCATACTTGTCTCTTTTACCTTCCATGTGATTTTAATCTTACCCTACTTTTCTTCCCCACTTATTTGTCTACCTGACTGCCTTAAGAAGCCAAGTCCAACAATCATTCAACCCCTTGAGAATTTCCAACTCTCTGAACCACAATCATTTCAACTCCCTTACCCAGGTCTTCACTTCCCTCTTTACTGGACAGATATCATGGTCTATACTCAATTTTCTTGCTTAATGTTCTGTCATCATTTGTTTGCAAACTGGCCAATTCTTTTTTTGAATCCATCTGTTTCTTGTAGTAAATTATGAAATGGAAATAGCTGCCGGTATATGCTACTACCACTGTTTTCCAACTTCTCCTAAGGTCACACATTCAATAGTATATGATCTGACCTTCCAAATTGTCAGGTGACCAAAGTTTTACTTCTTCACAACATGAATCACCAAACTTCCTTCCTCTGATAGCAGTTTCTTTGCCACTTGATGC
This sequence comes from Tragulus kanchil, assembly GCA_022376925.1. Lineage (NCBI taxonomy): Eukaryota > Metazoa > Chordata > Mammalia > Artiodactyla > Tragulidae > Tragulus > Tragulus kanchil. The sequence goes on from JAIOJX010000004.1 coordinate 30,091,817, forward strand.
CAGTCCCCTAATCCAGAGCCTCATGTTTTATTTAGGTTCCTGTTCAACAGCATCTGTTGGGATGGGTATATCAGATGGCTTATTCATGGTAACAAATGCTAAAGGTCTGTACCTAAATGACCAGTTTGTTTTCTTCCTCATACTACACTACCTTCATTACTTTGTAGGGGGTTAAGGGAGAGGGACCTCTGTTTAATTTTAGTCACTTAGGGATCCAGGCTAACAGAGCAGTCACCTCTTGAATACTGCTAGCTGTCAAGAGAGAAAAGATGGCTGTAGGTCTCAGACCAGTGATTAAGTGCTCTAGCCATGAGATGGTAATTCCAACCACAACTCACTCCCTAGTTGGCCAGAACCAGCCATATAGACCTTCTCCATCACAAGGGAGCCATACTGGTTGACAGTTTAAGAAATGAAAAACTAAATACTATGAGTATAAGTTGTAATAATAGTTTTTCTCTTGATATGGCATACAGTCTATGGATTGCTGACAAGCTCATATGTGTTTTAAAATTTCTGTGGATTCAGATGGATAATAACCAGTTTTGGCTAATCAAATACTAGTTACTGCTCAGATACTAAAAGAAAGGGAAGATACTGCAAAACAGAATAAATATTAAATTACAGATAGTTTGGGGGATCTTCAAGCATATGTGATAATTAAAGCCTTTAACAGATGAGTTCATCTATGTGTAGTTGTGGAGGAAAGCACTTAAAACTGAGCTCTTAGGAGATCCACCATTTTGTGTTCTGATAGACAAGAAATACATAAAGGAGATTTATGCAAAGCTTCTGAAACAATGTTGGGTTATGGAATCCAAAGGAAGACAGGGTTTCAAGAAAGAGGGAGCGTCAGCTTTGCCAAATGCTGAGCCTCTTGATGAAGGTGAAAGAGACTGAAAAATCTGGCTTTAAACACAACATTAAAAAAAACCTAGGATCATGGCATCCAGTCCCATCACTTCATGGCAAATAGATGGGAAAGAAGTGGAGACAGTGACAGATTTTATTTTCTTAGGCTCCAAAATCACTGTAGATGGTGACTGCAGCCATGAAATCAAAAGACACTTGCTCCTTGGAAGAAAATCTATGACAAACCTAGACAGTGTATTAAAAAACAGAGACATCACTTGGCCTACAAAGGTCTGTATAGTCAAAGTTATAGTTTTTCCAGTACTCATATGTGGATGTGAGAGTTGGACCATGAAGATGGCTGAGCACTGAATAACTGATGCTTTTGAACTGTGGTCCTGGAGAAGACTCTTGAGAGTTCCTTGGACAGCAAGGAGATCAAACCTGTCAATCCTAAAGGAAATCAATCCTGAATTCTCATTGGAAGGACCGTGGCTGAAGCTGAAGCTCCAGTACTTTGGCAACCTACTGCAAAGAGCTGACTCAGTGAAGACCCTGATGCTGGAAAGATTGAGGGTAGGAAGGGAAGGGGGTGACAAAGGATGAGATGGTTGGATGGCATCATTGACTCAATGGACATGAGTATGAGCAAACTCCAGGAGACAGTGAAGGACAGGGAAGCCTGGCGTGCTGCATTCCATGGGGTTGCTAAGGGTCAGACATGACTGAGCAACTGAGCAACAACAATTTCTTGTTCTGTAAGTGTTGTGAATTCCTCAAGAACTCAGTCTAATGAAGCAGCCACAGTATCAGGTGTGGTCTATTGCTGTGCCAGGGGAGAAGGAGGTTCTGGAGTACCTCACATTGGTGAAAATACCCAGTCTAGAAAGACACATGTCACTTCTCACAGTTCATCTGCCTGAATCACACACTGGCCCTAAAGAACCACAAGGGAACCAGAAGGTACCCTGCCATCACATGCCCAGAAGAGAGAACTAGAAATATTTGGCAAAAAATTCTGTGTCATGATGTTGAAGCTGTATTAGACTTGAGCTCTGGGCATGACTGTACCATGCACCAGCCCTAAGAAAGTATCCAGACACAAGTACTCATCAGTCATTTTGGGTATATTTCTCTCTGATGACTTACAGTCATGAAATATATTGTATACGGAGATTGCATGATGAATATAAAGAAACTGGTTGGCTCAGTTATGAATTCAGCAATACTTTTAAAAAGAAATTATTTCATTTTCCCTCTTGGATTACTAAAGTAATATGTTCTCATTATTAAATACTTGGAAAATAATGGAATACTTGGAAGAAGAGGGAGAAATCACTCATAATTTCACCTTCCAAGAATAGAGTTAATATTTTAGTGGAATTCCTTCTGACCTTTTTCTATGCCTTTTTAAAAACTAGCTGGCATGGTCACCAAAACTATAACCACTGGTGACATTGTTCTGAATAGCTGATCTAATTGGCCCTAACTAGCAGACAATTTTTTAAAAAGCTGTTTCAACTCTTTTCCTTGTATCAGACAATTTTTAAAAAAGCTGTTTCAGCTCTTTTCCTTGTATCTTGCATAATGGTTATATAGAATTTAAGTGCTAATGAATAGCTAACCATTGCTGGGTCACTTTCTGTATTTTGGAGCAATGAATCCCTAGTTCAAAAATTGCTTATTAGTCTCAGACCAGCCATAAACAAATGAATAATTGTAATAGTTATTTTCATATGTTTGTGGTTTTTTCTCCACCCAATTTACTTATGAAGAGGGAACAACTTTGGAAGTTGACATTACAGTGGAATTTAAGCCTCTTAAAATCATCAACATTCTAGTTAACTTTCAAAATAATACGAACTTCTGATGATCCAAATAATGACTATTCTAAGGAATAAACTGACCAAATATGCTATAACTAGGATGATGGTTTTCACAGAGCTCAGAAACCATTTAGTTATAAACTAGAATCTTTAAGTGAAATAAAATGTTTCAGTAATTATTATTCAACTTTTTGCAAGGACTCTTGTTCCTTAATATTTAATCTGCCATTGCATTTCATGTGTAGACTTTTAATCCCAGAGAAGAACTAGAAATATTTGGCCCCCAAAAAATTTTCTTGTGTCATGATGTTGAAGCTGTATTAGACTTGAGCTCTGGGCATGACTGTACCATGCACCAGCCCTAAGAAAGTATCCAGACACAAGTACTCATCAGTCATTTTGGGTATATTTCTCTCTGATGACTTACAGTCATGAAATATATTGTATACGGAGATTGCATGATGAATATAAAGAAACTGGTTGGCTCAGTTATGAATTCAGCAATACTTTTAAAAAGAAATTATTTCATTTTCCCTCTTGGATTACTAAAGTAATATGTTCTCATTATTAAATACTTGGAAAATAATGGAATACTTGGAAGAAGAGGGAGAAATCACTCATAATTTCACCTTCCAAGAATAGAGTTAATATTTTAGTGGAATTCCTTCTGACCTTTTTCTATGCCTTTTTAAAAACTAGCTGGCATGGTCACCAAAACTATAACCACTGGTGACATTGTTCTGAATAGCTGATCTAATTGGCCCTAACTAGCAGACAATTTTTTAAAAAGCTGTTTCAACTCTTTTCCTTGTATCAGACAATTTTTAAAAAAGCTGTTTCAGCTCTTTTCCTTGTATCTTGCATAATGGTTATATAGAATTTAAGTGCTAATGAATAGCTAACCATTGCGGGTCACTTTCTGTATTTTGGAGCAATGAATCCCTAGTTCAAAAATTGCTTATTAGTCTCAGACCAGCCATAAACAAATGAATAATTGTAATAGTTATTTTCATATGTTTGTGGTTTTTTCTCCACCCAATTTACTTATGAAGAGGGAACAACTTTGGAAGTTGACATTACAGTGGAATTTAAGCCTCTTAAAATCATCAACATTCTAGTTAACTTTCAAAATAATACGAACTTCTGATGATCCAAATAATGACTATTCTAAGGAATAAACTGACCAAATATGCTATAACTAGGATGATGGTTTTCACAGAGCTCAGAAACCATTTAGTTATAAACTAGAATCTTTAAGTGAAATAAAATGTTTCAGTAATTATTATTCAACTTTTTGCAAGGACTCTTGTTCCTTAATATTTAATCTGCCATTGCATTTCATGTGTAGATTTCTTCTTTATTTCAACCGGCAAAGAAAATTTGACCAACAATCTACGCACAGCTCTTGTACTTTTACTATACTACAGCTATCTTTCACCTGTTGTGTTAATAAATAAAAGAATGGCACAATGGATTGTGAACTTCTTCACGGCAAAAATCATAAAGTATCCATCTTTATAGTCTTCACAATTCCCAGCATACTGCTCTTTACAGAGGAAACACCCATAAACAAATAAATGTGATACAAAGTACAATCTGTATGTGAAAGGTATTTGAGGTCTTTTGTGTGGTTTTAAAATTTTTAATCTTTTTGTTTTCTTTCAAATCCTTGCGTCAAGGGCTGACTTTCAACAGATCACAGCGAGGGAGCTGCTCTAATGCATAGGAAACAAGACACAAAAGCATGAATGGCTTAGCACCAGGTTCCCCACGCATGTGCGCATGTGCGGCGCGTGATGGGCGTGGGAGCAGCTGCCTTTCCGGTTGCGCTTGGTGAGTTTTTGATATCTTATTTTCCTTAGTGTTACTCATCTAAATTTTTGTAGTCTGAAATATTGCCTTATAATCTGCAAAAGAGAAGTTACCGAATTAGGTCCTATGAACATATCTTGATATGAGTTGACAAGTAACTTTACAAAATCTTTGTCCTCATTTATATCCCAACAGGGCATGAATGCTCATTTCATCCTATCCTTACCAGTGGAGTATACTTATAATGTAAATAAACTAATCAGATCCATGGGAAATATCTCTCGTCTTTTCTAAGTAGGCATTTAAATTTCTCCACCCAATTTACTTATGAAGAGGGAACAACTTTGGAAGTTGACATTACAGTGGAATTTAAGCCTCTTAAAATCATCAACATTCTAGTTAACTTTCAAAATAATACGAACTTCTGATGATCCAAATAATGACTATTCTAAGGAATAAACTGACCAAATATGCTATAACTAGGATGATGGTTTTCACAGAGCTCAGAAACCATTTAGTTATAAACTAGAATCTTTAAGTGAAATAAAATGTTTCAGTAATTATTATTCAACTTTTTGCAAGGACTCTTGTTCCTTAATATTTAATCTGCCATTGCATTTCATGTGTAGATTTCTTCTTTATTTCAACCGGCAAAGAAAATTTGACCAACAATCTACGCACAGCTCTTGTACTTTTACTATACTACAGCTATCTTTCACCTGTTGTGTTAATAAATAAAAGAATGGCACAATGGATTGTGAACTTCTTCACGGCAAAAATCATAAAGTATCCATCTTTATAGTCTTCACAATTCCCAGCATACTGCTCTTTACAGAGGAAACACCCATAAACAAATAAATGTGATACAAAGTACAATCTGTATGTGAAAGGTATTTGAGGTCTTTTGTGTGGTTTTAAAATTTTTAATCTTTTTGTTTTCTTTCAAATCCTTGCGTCAAGGGCTGACTTTCAACAGATCACAGCGAGGGAGCTGCTCTAATGCATAGGAAACAAGACACAAAAGCATGAATGGCTTAGCACCAGGTTCCCCACGCATGTGCGCATGTGCGGCGCGTGATGGGCGTGGGAGCAGCTGCCTTTCCGGTTGCGCTTGGTGAGTTTTTGATATCTTATTTTCCTTAGTGTTACTCATCTAAATTTTTGTAGTCTGAAATATTGCCTTATAATCTGCAAAAGAGAAGTTACCGAATTAGGTCCTATGAACATATCTTGATATGAGTTGACAAGTAACTTTACAAAATCTTTGTCCTCATTTATATCCCAACAGGGCATGAATGCTCATTTCATCCTATCCTTACCAGTGGAGTATACTTATAATGTAAATAAACTAATCAGATCCATGGGAAATATCTCTCGTCTTTTCATTTTTAATGAGTTTAAACATTAGTAAAATATGCAGTAGGCATTTAAATTTCTTAGTCTGTAAACTGACAGTTCACGTACATACTTTTGCCATTAGTCTGTTTAAGGTCTTGGTGTTTCCTATTTCTAGTCTTTGTCCTCACATTGTACAACATAAATACTTCTATCTCAAATATGCACCTGTATACAAGTATCTCTGCTGTAAGACTGTGTTTCTGTAAGGGTAGTGACCTCATTTTATCTATCTGGGAGCAACAACACACAGTAGAAAAAATGCATACTGTACTCTGTAGAATTATTTTTAGGATTAAATGAGATAACCCAAGCAAAGCATTTAACCCAGTGTCTGTCACATAGCAGATGCTCAATAAATTATTTTCAGAAACCAATACGTTTCACTATTGAACTAAACCCACACAATTTCAGAGTCTGGGAAAAACCAAGAGGAAGTATCACTGGAAGATCATACTTGTCCAAGCTGTAGATTTGGGATTTGAACCCCGATTCGCAAATCTTTTACCACAAATTTACATTAGACGGAAACACTCTTGAGATACTAAAACTTCAAATTTTTGAAAGACCAGTATGAATTCTCAACTGGTGAAAGCTTTTGGCCATCCATGGATTCTTTTCCCGAGTCTGTAATACTCTGACTCCACAGAGATGTATCTTCTTCCCTCAGTTATATTTATAGGAACTTCGTGATGAAAACAGTAAAAGCTCTAACAAGCCCAAATATACATCACATGATTGACATTTACTTCTCCAGATTTGGCAGCTTTTGTTTCCTCGCAGAAGAGGCAGCTGTTTTACAGTCAGAAAAGCAGAACTAAAGCAAAGCAGAACCCTTGGGAATGGCCAGTCAGCTGGAGGACTTAAGGCTTGGCAGTGGTTAGGAGCATTTTTGTTGCTGCCAGGAGGAGGGATGTGGGATGGTTGCAAAACCAGTCTGAAGCAAAAAAAAAAAGTGTGGTTTTCCGGGATTACAGCGGCGCTGGGGGCGGAGGGAGCAGTCTGGGTTGGCTGTCCGGCAGGCGGCTGCGTCCAGGACAGGCCGGAGGACGCCCGAGGCCGGGGGCGGGGGAAGCTCGTCTAGGTCAGCGAAGGACAAAAGAAGCCGGACGATGACGCCAGTCGCCACCGGATCCCGGCTCGAAGACCTCTAGTGGGAAACCGACTCCCGACCTACGGTCGATCTTCAGGGATCGGCGACACCCCAAAACCTCCAGGCATTTCCGGTAAGCAGCCCGAAGCCAGAGCTTAGACCCCCGCATGCAGCGCGCAGGCGCCTCGCGAGACTGGAGGCCGCGGCCGCCGAAGGGGGCGTGTGAGTCAAGGGAAAGCCTCTTCTGCGCCTGCGCCGATACTGTACTCTGTAGAATTATTTTAGGATTAAATGAGATAACCCAAGCAAAGCATTTAACCCAGTGTCTGTCACATAGCAGATGCTCAATAAATTATTTTCAGAAACCAATACGTTTCACTATTGAACTAAACCCACACAATTTCAGAGTCTGGGAAAAACCAAGAGGAAGTATCACTGGAAGATCATACTTGTCCAAGCTGTAGATTTGGGATTTGAACCCCGATTCGCAAATCTTTTACCACAAATTTACATTAGACGGAAACACTCTTGAGATACTAAAACTTCAAATTTTTGAAAGACCAGTATGAATTCTCAACTGGTGAAAGCTTTTGGCCATCCATGGATTCTTTTCCCGAGTCTGTAATACTCTGACTCCACAGAGATGTATCTTCTTCCCTCAGTTATATTTATAGGAACTTCGTGATGAAAACAGTAAAAGCTCTAACAAGCCCAAATATACATCACATGATTGACATTTACTTCTCCAGATTTGGCAGCTTTTGTTTCCTCGCAGAAGAGGCAGCTGTTTTACAGTCAGAAAAGCAGAACTAAAGCAAAGCAGAACCCTTGGGAATGGCCAGTCAGCTGGAGGACTTAAGGCTTGGCAGTGGTTAGGAGCATTTTTGTTGCTGCCAGGAGGAGGGATGTGGGATGGTTGCAAAACCAGTCTGAAGCAAAAAAAAAAAGTGTGGTTTTCCGGGATTACAGCGGCGCTGGGGGCGGAGGGAGCAGTCTGGGTTGGCTGTCCGGCAGGCGGCTGCGTCCAGGACAGGCCGGAGGACGCCCGAGGCCGGGGGCGGGGGAAGCTCGTCTAGGTCAGCGAAGGACAAAAGAAGCCGGACGATGACGCCAGTCGCCACCGGATCCCGGCTCGAAGACCTCTAGTGGGAAACCGACTCCCGACCTACGGTCGATCTTCAGGGATCGGCGACACCCCAAAACCTCCAGGCATTTCCGGTAAGCAGCCCGAAGCCAGAGCTTAGACCCCCGCATGCAGCGCGCAGGCGCCTCGCGAGACTGGAGGCCGCGGCCGCCGAAGGGGGCGTGTGAGTCAAGGGAAAGCCTCTTCTGCGCCTGCGCCGTCCGCCGTCCCCCGTCGTGGGGTGGAAACAAACCTTGAGCCGACATCGCGCACTCCCGGGACTCCCGGCCGGGGTCGCCCTTCACTCCTCGCCGCGGCGTCTCTTTAGGTCCGCAGAGAGGTCTGCGGGGGTGTAGGGAGGTAAGAGTCCCCTGTAGCAGGCGTCTTGGCTTCTTCTCACCTGCTGCCCTCACGGAGGGGGCGGGGTGCCTCTGGTCGCGCTGCCCTGGGCGCTGGGTCTGGCCCTCGCGTCCCTCCAGGGGCCGAGCCCCGGGCCCCCGACCCGTTCCGTTTCCGAGCCCCCTGAACTGGCAGGGCAGTCCGGACTCTCAGATCTCGCGGCGCCTCGGTAAGCCGCGGAGGGCCGGACTAGGCCGGGAGGGCAATCACGGCGGCTGTGTGCCGGGTCCCACCCACCTGGGCCGCCCGGAGTGTCCGGCGCTGCCGGGGGAGCGCCCCGGGGGCCGCGGCGGGTGGAGGGAGAAGCGCCCCGGGCCCGGGCCCGCCGGGGTGCGGCTGCCTGCAGCGGCTTCCGCTCCCGTGGGGAGAGTGGCGGCCTCAGAGCCGCACGACTCGGCCCCCGCAGACGCACCTGTCCTCGCCGGCCGAGGCATTTTCTCATCGTTTTAGACCAGAGGACGCGGTATTGTTCTTTCCGTCTGCCTTTTCTTCCGTATCTCCGAAACATTATAAAAGAGGCTCTAACTTTTAAACTATTAACTTAGTTGTACTACTGTGATTGCATATTATTATATTCCAGACTGATGGTGTTCTTGCTACACCCTCTAGTCCACACATTAGACAACTTAATATTTTTCTTTTTAACAAACTAGGCAGCTTGTTGGCTGAATTAGTTTCCTTAATTTATTATTTTGAGCTTGTCTTTTGAATTGGCAGAAGTTCAGTGGTTTCATCTAGTAGAAGTGTATATAATTTTTCACCTAATTTCTTTCCTTTTTTTCTCCCTTGGATATTAAACTGCATGTTTGCGGTAAATTTATTTTTAATATAATAAAAGATAAGGGAGAATGAATTAACTATATAATTCCACATTTAAAAGTAATCAACAATAGTTACTTTTGACTTTTTACTAAAGAGTTTTTTCCCCGTGGCATTTTTAAAATTAAGATGATGAGATTTTATATATCGTTGGATTGCTTGCTTTTCTTGCTTAAAATTGTCTTTTAAGCATTTCCTCATATTTTGGAAAGACTTTATAAACTTCAGTTCAGTTCACTTGCTCAGTTGTGGCCGACTCTTTGCAACGCCATGGACTGTGGCACGCTCGGCTTCCCTGTCTGTCACCATCTCCCTAGCTTGCGCAAACTCATGTCCATTGACTCCGTGATGCCATCTAACCGTCTTGTTCCTCTGTTGGCCCCTTCTATTGCTTTCTGTTTTTCCCAGCATCAGGGTCTTTTCCAACGAGTCCTCTCTTTGCATCAGGTAGCCAAAGTATTGGAGCGTTGTTCCTTCCAATGAATATTCAGGGTTGATTTTCATAAACATAATTTATGATTTTGATTACACAACTGATACATGAACAATATGTCTTTTCAGTTACATTACAGGTTCAACTAAATTCCCTTTCAAGTATCATCCCAGGTATGTTACAGAATATGAAGGTATCACAGTTTATTCAGTCCAGTGGGTCTCAGGATCCCTTTCTACACTTAAAAATTGAGGACTGACAGAGTTTTTGTTTTCTAATGCAATATGTATACCATTTTGGAAACTAAAATTCAGAAAATTAAAAATTCTTTATTTTTTTAAAAAAAACAACAATAAACCCACTATATATTAAATAATGTTTAAAGTAGCTATATTTTAAAAAAATATTAGGTGGCAATAATTACCTTTTTTGTAGACCACTTTAATATCTGGCACATAACATCTGAAGAATCTCAATATTTGGTGTGCTACCTTGTTTAAGCAGAAGCATATTAAGAAAATGTATCCTTGCACTTTATTTGGACAGGAACACCCTCACCCCCTAAAAGCTTTTGGTATTTTTATGGATCTAGTAGAAGTGTATATAATTTTTCACCTAATTTCTTTCCTTTTTTTCTCCCTTGGATATTAAACTGCATGTTTGCGGTAAATTTATTTTTAATATAATAAAAGATAAGGGAGAATGAATTAACTATATAATTCCACATTTAAAAGTAATCAACAATAGTTACTTTTGACTTTTTACTAAAGAGTTTTTTCCCCGTGGCATTTTTAAAATTAAGATGATGAGATTTTATATATCGTTGGATTGCTTGCTTTTCTTGCTTAAAATTGTCTTTTAAGCATTTCCTCATATTTTGGAAAGACTTTATAAACTTCAGTTCAGTTCACTTGCTCAGTTGTGGCCGACTCTTTGCAACGCCATGGACTGTGGCACGCTCGGCTTCCCTGTCTGTCACCATCTCCCTAGCTTGCGAAACTCATGTCCATTGACTCCGTGATGCCATCTAACCGTCTTGTTCCTCTGTTGGCCCCTTCTATTGCTTTCTGTTTTTCCCAGCATCAGGGTCTTTTCCAACGAGTCCTCTCTTTGCATCAGGTAGCCAAAGTATTGGAGCGTTGTTCCTTCCAATGAATATTCAGGGTTGATTTTCATAAACATAATTTATGATTTTGATTACACAACTGATACATGAACAATATGTCTTTTCAGTTACATTACAGGTTCAACTAAATTCCCTTTCAAGTATCATCCCAGGTATGTTACAGAATATGAAGGTATCACAGTTTATTCAGTCCAGTGGGTCTCAGGATCCCTTTCTACACTTAAAAATTGAGGACTGACAGAGTTTTTGTTTTCTAATGCAATATGTATACCATTTTGGAAACTAAAATTCAGAAAATTAAAAATTCTTTATTTTTTTAAAAAAAACAACAATAAACCCACTATATATTAAATAATGTTTAAAGTAGCTATATTTTAAAAAAATATTAGGTGGCAATAATTACCTTTTTTGTAGACCACTTTAATATCTGGCACATAACATCTGAAGAATCTCAATATTTGGTGTGCTACCTTGTTTAAGCAGAAGCATATTAAGAAAATGTATCCTTGCACTTTATTTGGACAGGAACACCCTCACCCCCTAAAAGCTTTTGGTATTTTTATGGGTCCTCAGAACACTGTTTGAAAAGGCTGATTTAATCATATTAATGAGCTGCTAGTTTCTTTGCAGTTTTCAGTGTTACACTGCAGCACTGACTGTAATGTGTTCTTGAGCATAGTACTGGTGTTTTTGTGAAGCAGAACTGCTAGGTCAGAGTATGTACTTAAAAGTCTTGCTAGAAATAAACATTACTTTTGATGCCTATGTAAGTTTTTGTGTCGTAACGTTGGTGTTGAGATTGCTTTACTTAATGATGCGGAAAAATATTTTTCCATGGTTTTAGTTACTTTCTTGAATTTATGAAATGAGAATTGTTGGGAAGCGTTTTGAATTTTGGTGCACACTGTCATATCGTTCCCCTGAGTGAGTATACTGGTTTCCTTCCTATTAGCCGTGTCTGTGATGCTCTTTTTATCAGACACTTACCAACAGTGAGTGCTTTTATTATTAGAAAGACTGTATTCTGATTAAGTATGCAGTGAATGGTGTGTGTTTTAATTTATGTCATTTTGATAGTCCAGATTGTACACTGAATTTTTTTTTTTGTATTTTTGCTAGCTCTTTGTTCATATTGTTTGTCCATTTATGGTCCAGTGTCCAAGTGTTTTTCTAAAAGATTTGTATTATCTTTTTTTTTTTTTTAAGGTTTATTTATTTATTTTTTGGGCGGGGGTCAGGTTGAGGAGGGAGGGGAGCGGGTGGGCCACTTCTATGGGTCTTTCATTTCTCTATTTTCATCCATCTTTGTTCTTTGGCCCGTGTGGGCCTCCCATCGCGGTGGTGTCTGTTGTCGCAGAGCGCCGGCTCTGGGCGCATGCGCTCCAGAGCTGCGGCTTGGCAATTGGACACATCGGTCCAGCCGCTCCGCGGCACGTGGGATCTTCCCAGGCCAGGGATGGAACCTGCACCCCTTGCACTGCAAGGCGGTGTCCTTACCCACTGGACCACCAGGGGAAGCCTGTATTATCTTTTTATATTATAAGGATACATGCTATCATTTTTTGAAGACAATAAACAAAATAATCTTTTTTCCTATTTATATAAGTAGTATATTTTTGTTATACTATACTATAAGGATATATAATATAGATGTGAAAAGCTTACATAATCTCAGACACCATTATTAACAGTTTGGTGTTTGCTCCTCTGTATTTTTTTCTTGCGCCTTTGCTAACATAATTTTTTTTTTTTTTACAACTTATTTGTAAAAATGGGTTTGTACTATGCATGAAGTTTTATAACTTGATTTTTTGTCTTTTAATATTATATATTGGACATTTTTCTATGAAAGTACATAGAAACTCTTGCAAAGTTTTTTCAGAGTGGCTATAGGAGCACCAGTTATGACCTTTAGTTATCTGATGTCAGGCTCCTGTCCTCTTCTGTATTCTGTTCTTAGGTGATTTCATCTATTAACAGCTATGTGCTGCCAATTTCCAAATCTTTATCTCAGACTTCTCTCCTGCATTCCAGATCCTTACATTCATCTGCCTACTGGACATCTCCCCCAGGACGTTCTCAAGGTACTTCAAGCACCAGTCCCCAGCGAGAACTCATGTACTCCCTCAGTCCTGCTCATCTTTGTATTTACTGCCTGTTACGCTCATTGGTTAGGGCCATTATGCTCACCGTCTACCTAGTCACTTGCAATGGCAACCTAGCTAATCCTAGCTTTCTCCCTTGATTTCACTCTCCAGAAGTTCCCATTCTTTAGCCACTTCTATGTTTCCTTTCTGTCTGATTTGTCTCAGGTCAGGCCCTCTTCATCTCTCATCTTAACCATTTTAGGAGCCTCCTTCCTATTGGTTTTTTGTTTTCTGACAAATCTTCCATGTTGTTGCCAATTTGGTTTCACTAATGGAGAGCTTTTTTTATTATTATTAAAACTTTTTTTTTTTAAATTTTGGCCTCTTTTATTGATTTTCCATTCATTTTCATCCATCTTTATTCTTCCGCCTGTGTGGGCCTCCCATTGCAGTGGCCTTCTCCCGTTGCAGCGCACTGGCTCTAAGCGCATGCGCTCCAGGGTCTGGCTCGTAATTGGACACACCCGTCCAGCCGCTCCGGGGCACGTAGGATCCTCCAGGGCCAGGGATCAAACCGGCGCCTCTCGCACTGCAAGGCGAACTCTTTACCCACTGGGACCACCAGGGAAGCCCCATAGAGAGATTTCTTAAAATCATTTTTGTAAACTAAATAGTGTAAATTGTAAAACTGTGAGTACATAAGTGACCAAGTAAGTAAAGATACTACCTGAAACAAATTATCATATATACACGTAAATAAAATTCCTTAGAATGGGGAATATATCTTGTATTTCTTGTGTGTCTTCTGTACAGGGTAGATTACTGGCACAATAAATAAATCTTGACTGAAATGGGAAGTATGTGCAGTTTAGTAAGATTTCATGTCAAAAATATCAGTATCATACTTCCTTAGTCGCTCTGATGGTAAAGAACCTGCCTGCAATGCAAGAGGCCCAGATATGATCCATGGGTCAGGAAGATCCTTTGGAGAAGGGAATGGCTACCCACTCGTCGTCTTGCCTAGAGAACTCTATGGACGGAGGAACCTGGTGGGCTCCAGTCCATGGAGTTGCATAGAGTTGGACAAGACTGAGCGATTAAGCATGCACACTTCATACCTATTACAAAGTGTTAGATTTATATTATTGTTTAATTATCCTACCTTTTTAAAATATCTTTTGGATGCCTTAAGGATCATAGTGCTTAGTAGTACTATTTAAGACAGAAATACTTTTTAAGTAGATATTATTAATAATTTTATAATTTAAAAAAAAATTATATGGCTTTTTCTAATGAGAGCTAGTTCTAGATCTTTCGTTCTGTGATTTATTTTTTTAATATGTTTTGTACTTAGAGTTCCTTTATTACATTTTGCTATCATGTTTATTATTATTTTTAAATTTTGGACTCTTTTATTGTTTTCTTTTTATTTATGTAGTTTCATCTATCTTTATTCTTTGGCCTGTGTGGGCCTCCCATCGTGGTGGCCTCTCTCTTTCAGAGCACTGGCTCTGGGCGCATGTGCTCCAGAGCGCTCGCTCATAATTGGACACACCTGTCCAGCCGCTCCACGGCACCTAGGATCTTCCTGGGCCAGGAGTCAAACGGTGCCCCTTGCACTGCAAGGCAGACTCTCCACCCAGTGGACCACCAGGGAAGCCCTTGTGTTTATTTTTAATGTAATATATATCATATATAATAATATGTAATATATATAACATATATATATATAAAGGATATCAGTACATAATTTTAAAAATCAAATAATATTGTAAGACTTACAATGAAAAATAGCCCTTTGTCCTCATCCGTCTCCCATGAATCCCACTCTGCAGAAACAGCTTTTCTAAGTGTTCTTGATACACTTGTGAAATAAAATTCCTTAGAATGGGGAATATATCTTGTATTTCTTGTGTGTCTTCTGTACAGGGTAGATTACTGGCACAATAAATAAATCTTGACTGAAATGGGAAGTATGTGCAGTTTAGTAAGATTTCATGTCAAAAATATCAGTATCATACTTCCTTAGTCGCTCTGATGGTAAAGAACCTGCCTGCAATGCAAGAGGCCCAGATATGATCCATGGGTCAGGAAGATCCTTTGGAGAAGGGAATGGCTACCCACTCGTCGTCTTGCCTAGAGAACTCTATGGACGGAGGAACCTGGTGGGCTCCAGTCCATGGAGTTGCATAGAGTTGGACAAGACTGAGCGATTAAGCATGCACACTTCATACCTATTACAAAGTGTTAGATTTATATTATTGTTTAATTATCCTACCTTTTTAAAATATCTTTTGGATGCCTTAAGGATCATAGTGCTTAGTAGTACTATTTAAGACAGAAATACTTTTTAAGTAGATATTATTAATAATTTTATAATTTAAAAAAAAATTATATGGCTTTTTCTAATGAGAGCTAGTTCTAGATCTTTCGTTCTGTGATTTATTTTTTTAATATGTTTTGTACTTAGAGTTCCTTTATTACATTTTGCTATCATGTTTATTATTATTTTTAAATTTTGGACTCTTTTATTGTTTTCTTTTTATTTATGTAGTTTCATCTATCTTTATTCTTTGGCCTGTGTGGGCCTCCCATCGTGGTGGCCTCTCTCTTGCAGAGCACTGGCTCTGGGCGCATGTGCTCCAGAGCGCTCGCTCATAATTGGACACACCTGTCCAGCCGCTCCACGGCACCTAGGATCTTCCTGGGCCAGGAGTCAAACGGTGCCCCTTGCACTGCAAGGCAGACTCTCCACCCAGTGGACCACCAGGGAAGCCCTTGTGTTTATTTTTAATGTAATATATATCATATATAATAATATGTAATATATATAACATATATATATATAAAGGATATCAGTACATAATTTTAAAAATCAAATAATATTGTAAGACTTACAATGAAAAATAGCCCTTTGTCCTCATCCGTCTCTCCCATGAATCCCACTCTGCAGAAACAGCTTTTCTAAGTGTTCCTCATTGGAATCACAGACACAGAAAATAATTTGAGTAAATGTTTTCTCAGTTTTCCCCTAAGGGTGATTTGTAACTACAGTTCACTCTTGAATAACACAAGTTTGAACTGCAGGTATATTTATTTGCGGACCTTTATTTTTTCCAGTAGTAAATAAATACTACAATACTACGTGATTCTGCTTGGTTGAATCCATGGAGGCCCAACTGAAGTCGTACACAACTTTATGAAGAGTCAGTGCCCATAGCCCATTGTTGAAGGGTCAACTGTAGTAAAACTTTACATGCACAGGAGAGATATTAATTGATTATACAGAGTGGATTAATTCTCTCACAAAACCTTTATTGAGAAAGATTGCCCCATGGAGACTATTGAACTGTTTTTCATCTCTACATTTTTTTTTTTTTAAATATTTCACATTTATTTATTTATTTTTTTAAAAGATTTGTTTATTTATTTTGGGTGGGGGTCGGGTTGGGGAGGGAGGGGAGCAGGTGGGCCACCTCTATTGGTCTTTCATTTCTCCATTTTCATCCGTCTTTGTTCTTTGACTCCTGTGGGCCTCCCATCGCGGTGGCGTCTGTTGTTGCACAGCGCCGGCTCTGGGCGCATGCTCTGCACTCTGAGCTCTGGCTCGGTAATTGGACACATGGGTCCAGCCGCTCCGCGGCACGTGGGATCTTCCCAGGCCAGGGATGGAACCGGCGCCCCTTGCACTGCAAGGCGGTGTCCTTACCCACTGGACCACCAGGGGAAGCCCTCATCTCTACATTTTTAAATAACATGCTTTCTTATACAACTATCTCTTCCCTACTCCCATCCTACCACAGTGTTAGATATTATTTACCAACTTCCTATGATAGAAGATGGGAGTTTAGGTTTGTTAGACCACCCTCCGCATTTAAATACTACACTTCTCTATGTTTGCATATTGGTTGCATGTTAATTTTTAGGGGCTTCCCAAGTGGCTCAGTGGTAAAGAATCACCTGTCAATACAGGAGACAGGAGATGTGGATTCTATCTCTGGGCTGGGAAGATCCCTTAGAAGAAGAAATGACAACCCACTCAAATACTCTTGCCTGAAAAATCTCATGAACAGCAGAGCCTGGTGGGCTACAGTCCAAAGAGTCCCAAAGAGTCGGACACAACTGAGCACACAGCACATATCATTTAACTACCTGAATTTTTGTACAGCTGAGCTAGGTAGTACATTGTATAGGTCCTTATATAATTCTGTGTTTTTCCTATAGTTAATAATTATCTTGGTTTTTTAATGTATCTTTTTGAATCTTTTAATGTTAATAATCTTTCAGACAAGATGTGTAAATTGTTTGGTAGATTCACACATATCAGATAATCTGTATATTTTGCAACATCTTTTCTGTCACCTTGCCTCCATCTTTTTTTAAAAAAACTTTATTTTTTTTTTGGCCACTTCTGTTAGTCTTTCATTTGTCTAATTTCATCCATCTTTGTTCTCTGGCCTGTGTGGGACTCCCATCACAGTGGCCTCTGTTGTTGCAGAGCTCTGCCTCTGGGCGCATGCACTCCAGAGCTCCGGCTCAGTAATTGGACACATCGGTCCAGCTGCTTCACAGCACGCGGGATCTTCCCAGGCCAGGGATCGAACCGGCGCCCCTTGCACTGCAAGGCGGTGTCCCTACCCATTGGACCACCAGGGAAGCCCCCCTTGCCTCCATCTTGATGGGTTGCTCTCTAGGACCATTGTATAGCTAGCTGTCTTCTTGAACTGTGCTTTTATGGTCATCTGTGAATTTCACTTGTCTCTCCCTTGTGGTAGATAGTCTGTTTCCAGGATGTCACGTCTCCTTTCTTCCTTGGTGTCTGTCACCTTTGTGTTGGCAAAGTACATTTTCTAGTAGTTCTTGAGAAAGACTGAATGGGAGGCAGACTTTGATATACCTCCTTCATTGTGTGTGCACATATGTGCAGATGCATTTCCTTACTTTCTGGCATTATAAAATATTCCATGCTCATCTTGTATATTTCCTGTCCCCGTCTTAGACCCAGCCATTTCTCCAAGGAACCTTGTCTCCTTTTGTTAGAGAAACCAGGATCTGACACAGGCGTGTTTGTTGTCACTAAGATGCCTTGCTTTTAGGCTCTTTTAACTGATGGTGCAAGAGATAAATGGGTTTATGCTAATATCTATAAACATTTCAAATAAAAAATTGGAAATGTGTATCCATCTGTGTCCATATAAGGTGAACATGAATTTATTCTGATGTCCCCAATTCACATTCATGACCATATGGATCATTCTAGCTTCCTCCCCTTTACTTGCCTATAACCTTCCCCTCCAAAAATGGGAGACCTTGCTCCCACCATCAGCCATCCATTTAATTTCATTTTTAGCCTATGATGATGGTTTCAGAATTAACCCACATCCCCATGAGAAACAATGTTACCAACTAGAACAGCGGTCCCCAACCTTTTTGGCAGCAGAGACCAATTTTATGGAAGACAAGTTTTCCACGGATCGGGGTTGGGGTGTTGGTTTCAGGATGATTTGGGTGCATTACGTTTATTGTGTACATTATTTCTATTATTATTGTATCATCTCCACCCCAGATCATCAGGCATTAGATCCTGGAGGATGGGGATCCCTGAACTAGAGTATAAGGCATGTATTGCTTTTAGATTCCATTCATTTCCAAAGGTAGAACTTTATTTTTCCACTCCCTTCAGCATGGTTGTTTATATATTTGTAATGCATTTAGACTTTTTTTTCACATTTCATTTGAGTCCCCCAGCCTTCTAAATATTTTTTAAAATTTGTATACATTGAGACTGTTTATATACAACCCATATAAAGTTGTATGGGTACTGACAAACACTTAAATTTTTGGTCATCTGTGAATTTCACTTGTCTCTCCCTTGTGGTAGATAGTCTGTTTCAGGATGTCCTTGGTGTCTGTCACCTTTGTGTTGGCAAAGTACATTTTCTAGTAGTTCTTGAGAAAGACTGAATGGGAGGCAGACTTTGATATACCTCCTTCATTGTGTGTGCACATATGTGCAGATGCATTTCCTTACTTTCTGGCATTATAAAATATTCCATGCTCATCTTGTATATTTCCTGTCCCCGTCTTAGACCCAGCCATTTCTCCAAGGAACCTTGTCTCCTTTTGTTAGAGAAACCAGGATCTGACACAGGCGTGTTTGTTGTCACTAAGATGCCTTGCTTTTAGGCTCTTTTAACTGATGGTGCAAGAGATAAATGGGTTTATGCTAATATCTATAAACATTTCAAATAAAAAATTGGAAATGTGTATCCATCTGTGTCCATATAAGGTGAACATGAATTTATTCTGATGTCCCCAATTCACATTCATGACCATATGGATCATTCTAGCTTCCTCCCCTTTACTTGCCTATAACCTTCCCCTCCAAAAATGGGAGACCTTGCTCCCACCATCAGCCATCCATTTAATTTCATTTTTAGCCTATGATGATGGTTTCAGAATTAACCCACATCCCCATGAGAAACAATGTTACCAACTAGAACAGCGGTCCCCAACCTTTTTGGCAGCAGAGACCAATTTTATGGAAGACAAGTTTTCCACGGATCGGGGTTGGGGTGTTGGTTTCAGGATGATTTGGGTGCATTACGTTTATTGTGTACATTATTTCTATTATTATTGTATCATCTCCACCCCAGATCATCAGGCATTAGATCCTGGAGGATGGGGATCCCTGAACTAGAGTATAAGGCATGTATTGCTTTTAGATTCCATTCATTTCCAAAGGTAGAACTTTATTTTTCCACTCCCTTCAGCATGGTTGTTTATATATTTGTAATGCATTTAGACTTTTTTTTCACATTTCATTTGAGTCCCCCAGCCTTCTAAATATTTTTTAAAATTTGTATACATTGAGACTGTTTATATACAACCCATATAAAGTTGTATGGGTACTGACAAACACTTAAATGTTTTGTATTCACCATTATAGTATTGTACAGAATAATTTCACTACTCTAAAAAATCCACGTTGCTTTACGTGTTAGTCCTCCCCTTGTCCAGAGCACTGGCAATCGCTGATGTATTTACTGACTCTCTAGTTTTACCATTTCCAGACCGCCAAAGGTGTCTTCCAAAGTGACTGTACCATGTTGCATTCCTATCAACAATAAAGAGAGTTCTTGCTGTTTGGCATCCTTGGGGCATTTGGTGTTGTCAGTTTTTTGGATTTCAGCCAATGTAATAGATCCGAAATGGTATCTCATTTTAATCTGTACTTCTCTAAAGATAAATGATGTGCATGATTTTTTTGTTCACAAACTTTGTATCTTC
Source organism: Tragulus kanchil (assembly GCA_022376925.1). Lineage (NCBI taxonomy): Eukaryota > Metazoa > Chordata > Mammalia > Artiodactyla > Tragulidae > Tragulus > Tragulus kanchil. The sequence continues at coordinate 30,112,072 of JAIOJX010000004.1, forward strand.
TTTTTAAATTTTTTATTTAAAATAACTTTATTTTTTAGCTATGCTGTGTCTTTGTTGCTGTGCAGTTTACTAGTTCACTAGTTACAGTGAGCAGAGACTACTCTTTTAGTGGTGCACAGGCTTCTCATTACAGTCACTTCTGTTGTTGCAAAGTACAGGACCTAGAGTGCATGGGGTTCAGTAGCTGTGGTTCCCGGGCTCCAGGGCATAGTCTCAGTAATTGTCGCACAGGCTTAGTTGCTCCACGGCATGTGGGATTTCCTCAGAGCAGGGATCAAACTTGTGTCTCCCACATTGGCAGGTGGATTCTCTACTACTGAGCTACCAGGGAAGAGTTTTAATTTTTATTTTATATTGGAGTATAGTTGATTAACAATTTCAGATGTACAGTGGAGTGATTCAGTTATACATGTTTTTTTTTTTTTTTTTTTTTTGATTGGGTGCATTACGTTTATTGTGTACATTATTTCTATTATTATTGTATCATCTCCACCCCAGATCATCAGGCATTAGATCCTGGAGGATGGGGATCCCTGAACTAGAGTATAAGGCATGTATTGCTTTTAGATTCCATTCATTTCCAAAGGTAGAACTTTATTTTTCCACTCCCTTCAGCATGGTTGTTTATATATTTGTAATGCATTTAGACTTTTTTTTCACATTTCATTTGAGTCCCCCAGCCTTCTAAATATTTTTTAAAATTTGTATACATTGAGACTGTTTATATACAACCCATATAAAGTTGTATGGGTACTGACAAACACTTAAATGTTTTGTATTCACCATTATAGTATTGTACAGAATAATTTCACTACTCTAAAAAATCCACGTTGCTTTACGTGTTAGTCCTCCCCTTGTCCAGAGCACTGGCAATCGCTGATGTATTTACTGACTCTCTAGTTTTACCATTTCCAGACCGCCAAAGGTGTCTTCCAAAGTGACTGTACCATGTTGCATTCCTATCAACAATAAAGAGAGTTCTTGCTGTTTGGCATCCTTGGGGCATTTGGTGTTGTCAGTTTTTTGGATTTCAGCCAATGTAATAGATCCGAAATGGTATCTCATTTTAATCTGTACTTCTCTAAAGATAAATGATGTGCATGATTTTTTTGTTCACAAACTTTGTATCTTCTTTTTAAATTTTTTATTTAAAATAACTTTATTTTTTAGCTATGCTGTGTCTTTGTTGCTGTGCAGTTTACTAGTTCACTAGTTACAGTGAGCAGAGACTACTCTTTTAGTGGTGCACAGGCTTCTCATTACAGTCACTTCTGTTGTTGCAAAGTACAGGACCTAGAGTGCATGGGGTTCAGTAGCTGTGGTTCCCGGGCTCCAGGGCATAGTCTCAGTAATTGTCGCACAGGCTTAGTTGCTCCACGGCATGTGGGATTTCCTCAGAGCAGGGATCAAACTTGTGTCTCCCACATTGGCAGGTGGATTCTCTACTACTGAGCTACCAGGGAAGAGTTTTAATTTTTATTTTATATTGGAGTATAGTTGATTAACAATTTCAGATGTACAGTGGAGTGATTCAGTTATACATGTATCCATTCTTCTAAAAATTCTTTTCCCATTTAGGTTATTATAGAGTCTTCTTTGGAGACATATCTGTTCAGAACTTTTGCCCATTTTTAAATTGGATTGTTATCTATTAGGTAGGCTAAAAAGTTCATTCAGATTCTCCCATAACATCTTACGGAGGGCTTCCCTGGTGGTCCAGTGGGTAAGATCGCCGCCTTGCAGTGCAAGGCGCGCTGGTTCGATCCCTGGCCTGGGAAGATCCCACGTGCCGCGGAGCAGCTGGACTGATGTGTCCAATTACCGAGCCGGAGCTCTGGAGCGCATGCGCCCAGAGCCAGTGCTCTGGGACAACAAGAGGCCACTGCGATGGGAGGCCCACAGGAGCCAAAGAACAAAGACGGATGAAAATGGATAAATGAAAGACCAATAGAAGTGGCCCGCCCGCTCCCTCCCTCCCCAACCTGCCCCCCACCGAAAAAAACATCTTGTGGAAAAATCCAAATGAACTTTTTGACTAACTCAGTAAGTATTGAATTTTAAGAGGTTTTTTTTTTTTTTTGAGGATTTTGGATACAAGTCCTTTATCATTCTACAACTTTGTGTATTCTAGTCCTTTATGTATTCTACAACTGTTGTCTCCCATTCTGTGGCTTATCTTCTCATTTTCTTAACAGTGTGTTTTTCAGAGCAGATATTTTTAACTTTAATAGGGCCCAACTTACCAATAGTTTTCTTTCATGTCTCAGGCCATTGGTCATCACGGTTTGAGAAGTTTTATTATGTCTTCAAATATGTTGTCTTCTCCTTTCTCTCTCTTCCTTCTGGAACTCCTGTAATGTGAAGTTAGTACATTTAATGTTGTCTCAGATCTCATAAGTTGTCTTGTTTTATTTATTTATTTATTTTTTCTGTTCAGGTTGAGTGATTTCTACTACTCTGTCTTCCAGTTTACTGATCTGTTCTGTGTCATCCTATTGCTGATTCCTTCTAGTATATTTTTTCTTTAAGTTACTATATTCTTAACTGTGTTTGGTTCTTTACTTTGTCTCATTCTTTGTAAGAAACTAACTTCTCCCTGTGTTCATCTGTTCTTTCCCCAAGTTCTTTGAGCATTTTCATGTTCATTACCTTGAATTCTTTGTCAAGTGGTTTGCTTATCTCCACTTAGTTCTTCTTCTGGGATTTTTTCTTATTCCTTCATTTGGAATATATTCCTCTATTGCCTTATTTGTCTAATTCTCTGTCTTCATGTCTGTGTATTTGGTAGGTTGGTTACACTTCCTGATTTTGGACAAGTGGCTTTATGTAGAAGATGTCCTGTGGTGCCCAGCACTCATCCCCAGACCTTTGAGAGCTAGAGTGTGCTCTAGGTGGTCTGCATGGGTCCTATTGTGGTGGTGGGATGACTGCTGTGAGCCTCCTGGTAGGTGTGGCCGACCCCTTCTCTGGTTTGGTTGCCAAGCCCTAAGTAGCGTGAAAGCTGCCAGGGGTGGGTCCTGGCATGACTGGCTGCATGGCCTGGGGTATCCCAGTCCTGATTCTGGACTGCTGGTGGCCAGGGCTGGGTCATAAAGTGGTTGGCCCAGAACTAGTACTGGACAGTCTGGGCAGTTAGTGGGCAGAGCTGGGTCCTGAGGCTGGTGTTGGCCTACTGGTAGGTGGAGACGTTTCCTGACATGGGCAGCTATGAGATCTGGGGTGTCCTGGAGCTGATGCTGGCCTGCTGTTGGTTGGGTTCAGATCTTGTGGTTAACAAGCCAAAGTGATGCTTAACATCACCAGTGTCCTCATGGTAGTATTAGTTCTCAAAATGATTGTTGCCAGCATCTGTATCCCCAGATGTGAGTCCCAGTTGCCTCCTGCCTCTCCAAGAGTCTCTCTGAAATCAGCAAGTGAGTCTGACACTTCCTTTCAGATTACTGCTTTCTGCCCTGGATGTCAGAGCATATGTGGTTTTGTGTGCACCCATTAAGAGTGAAGTCTCTATTTCCCTCAGCCCTGTGGCAGTCCTGAATACAAGCCCAAAGTCTAATGTTTTAGGGGGCTCGTCCTCATGCTATAGGACCTCCTGGCTTGGAAACCTACTGTGGGGTTCACAGGCTTCTCATTCCTTGGGCAGAACCTCTGCAACTGTTTATGCTATTTATGGGTTACCCACCCAAGGGTATGTGTCTTGACTGTTCCATGTTTCTACCTCTCCTGCCCATTGTGTTGTGCTTGCTTCTTTATATTACATTATAGAAGATCTTTTTCTGCTAGTTTCTCATCAACAGTTGCTCTTTAAATAGTAATTTTGGAACTTTCCTGGTGGTTCAGTGGTTAAGACTCTGTGCTCCCAGTGCAGAGGACCTGGGTTTGATCCTTAGTCAGGGAACTAGGTCCCATATGCCTCAACTAAGAGTTTGCATGCCATAACTAAACTATCCTGCATGACACAACTAAAGATACCATATGGAAAAACAGACTGAAATAACCATGTGCCACAACTAAGACCTGGCACAGCCAAAATAAATAAATAAGTATTTTAAAAATAAATAAATAGTAATTTTGGTATGCCCATGGAAGGAACTGTAGGTATTTTGTAGATATTCTTTACCAAACTGAATTTCTCCTCTAATCATAATTTGCTGAGAGTTTTTATCATGAGCATTGGGTCTTGTCAAAGGCTTTTGCATCAATCAATATGATTATATAATAATTCTTCTTTAGTCTGTTGATGTGGTCCATTACATTGATTAATCTTCAAATGTTGAACCCGCTTTGTATAATACTTGGATAAATTCCACTTGGTAGTTGTGTATAATTCTGTTCATACACTGTTGGATTCAGTTTGCTAATATTTTGTTGTACATTTTTACTCCTGTGTTCATAAACTACATTGATATATAGTTTTTCTTTCTTGTAATATCTTTATCTAGTAGAAAAGCCATTCATTATCAGCTGTTTGAGGAATACTGCTGTAAGTGTTAGCCCTTCTGGAATTAGTGAATTGCTTTCTTACGATGTCATTTAACTTGTCCCTCTATGCTTGAACTTCCTATAAACATGCAGTTAGTGCTAAAAACTTGATGAGATTCAGAGTCAGTTTTTGTTTTTGTGTTTTTAAGGCAGGAATATTTTGTATGTGATTCTGTGTGTTCCACATGAAGCACATAATGTTTGGTTCTTCCACATTTATTGGTGATGAAATTGATCACTGGACTCATATGTATTGGCCTGATCCCACATTATAAAGTTCCCCTCTAGCCTTTCATCTAACAGTTTTAACATTCATTGATAGCCACTGCCTATACCATTTATTGCATAGGAACCATAAAGAGATGATTTAAAAAATTTTAATATCCTTCTGCATTTATCACCTGGAGTCCTTTTCCAAAGAACTCTTCCTCAGCAACTTTCCTGTTAATCTTAAAGTACATTTTGTAAATAAAGGGCAGAATAAATTCTTAGTCCTTTTCTCTGAATATATCAATTTTCAGAGTAATGGGTTACTGCTGTAGCACCCCTGTCTTTAGTATCGTTGTGATCTCTTTGGGTGTGTGTTTTTTTAAATACATTTGATTTGTGGTCTGTTCTCATTTATTTGATGTTCATTTGTCCCATTTAGGCCAGTGGGATCACCTTAAGCTTAGCCTTTGTGTCCTTTTATGTTCGCTCATTAGTCACTGATAGATCGTTTTGAGGTCTCTCAGGCTTATTTGGTGAGTTCCTGCCACAGATCAGAGGTTCATCTATTTTATTCATAAAACCGTAAGCTTATTAATATTGTTATAAATATTACAAAGTACAATATTTATATATTGGAGAATTAACAGAACTATCATACTTTGAATTTTCTAGCCACACAAGAATTAAGTTCTGAATAAATCTACAAGAAGGATGGACAGTTATTTTAAAGCAGCAGTCAGTGACTTGGACAGACTTCTTGATGATTTTGAACAGAATCCAGGTTTGTTGATTTTTCATTTTTACCATTAATGTAATTTTAAAGCGTCAGTAATTAGTACTCTTAGCAAAATTTGGTTTTAATTTTGGTCACATGGTTATATTCTATAAAATATTCACTTATCTCATTATAATGACAGTGTATTCTTTTTTTTTTTTAATTTTGGCCTCTTTTCTATTGATTTTTTTTATTTATTTATTTTTTGGGGTGGAATGGGGAGGGAGGGGGCAGGTAGGCCACTTCTATTGGTCTTTCATTTATCTATTTTTATCCATCTTTTTTAAAAATTTTTTTTAATTTGTGGGGGGGGTGGGGAGGGAGGGGAGTGGGCGGGCCACTTCTATTGATCTTTCATTTCTCCATTTTCATCCATCTTTGTTCTTTGGCCCGTGTGGGCCTCCCATCGCGATGGCCTCTGTTGTCGCAGAGCACCAGCTCTGGGCGCATGCGCTCCAGAGCTCAGGCTCGGTAATTGGACACATGGGTCCAGCCGCTCCACGGCACATGGAATCTTCCCAGGCTAGGGATCGAACCAGCGCCCCTTGAACTGGAAGGCGATGTCCTTACCCACTGGACCACCAGGGAAGCCCTCTATTGATTTTTTATAGATGATTTCTTTTTTTTTTTTTTTTTAAACATTTTTATTTTATTTATTTATCTTTTGTGGGGTGAGGTGTGGAGGGAGGGGGACGGGCGGGCCACTTCTATTGGTCTTTCATTTATCTATTTTCATCCATCTTTGTTCTTTGGCACCTGTGGGCCTCCCATCGCGGTGGCCTCTGTTGTCGCAGAACGCCGGCTCTTGGTGCATGCGCGCCAGAACTCGGTAATTAGACCCATCAGTCCAGCCGCTCCGCGGCACGTGGAATCTTCCCAGGCCAGGAATCGAATCGGTGCCCCTTGCACTGCAAGGCGGTGTCCTTACCCACTGGACCACCAGGGGAAACCCTAGATTTATTTTTCATTCCTCCTTATTCTTCGGCCTGTGTGGACCTCCCATTGCAGTGGCCTCTCTCGAATTGGACATACTGGTCCAGCTGCTCCGCTGCCTGTGAGATCTTCCTGGGCCAGGAGATCGAACCGGTGCCCCTTGCACTTCAAGGTGGACTCTTTACCCACTGGGCCACCAGGGAAGCCCTTAGTGTATTCTTAATACTGAATAGAAACAATATCCAGAAACAGAAGTAAGAAAACTAGAAGCTTCTTTCAAGATTGGAATTTAGGTAAAAGAAAGACCTTTAAAACCAACATATGAACCAGCTAAAAGAACTTAAGAGTTCTTCCTAAAATTGGTATTTTATTACTGTGAAAGACAATATTTTCCTCATCTTAGGATGAAGACAGGGAAACTGGAGGGCAGAATAAAGAAGTGAGATTGTTTTTCAGCTCTTTCTTAGTCTGGCTTTTATAGTACAACTGAGTTATTTTAAGATTTTTTTTTTTTGGCCACGTTGATCTTTCATTTATCTATTTTCATCCATCTGTGTTCTTTGGCCCATGTGGGCCTCCCATCGCGGTGGCCTTTGTTGTCGCAGAGCACCGGCTCTGGGCGCATGCGCTCCAGAGCTCCGGCTTGATAATTGGACACATCGGTCCAGCTGCTCTGCAGCACGTGGGATCTTCCCAGGCCAGGGATCAAACCAGCGCGCCTTGCACTGCAAGGCGGTGTCCTTACCCACTGGACCACCAAGGAAGCCCAACTGAGTTATTTTAAGTAGAATTTCTATAGTATTATGACATTTACATTTAAAGGTCAAAAATACCAAGTAGGGGGACTTCCCTGGTGCTCCATTGGGTAAGACTCTGTGTTCCTAATGCAGGGGCCAGGGTTCAATCCCTGGTCAGGGAACTAGATCCCACATGCCACAATTAAGACCCAGTGCAGCCAAATTAAAATTAATAAAGCCATTAATTTTAAAAAAAAACCCAAACAACCCCAATTAGTTTAAGTCCCAATAAAAATATTTATAGAATTATTACCATTTTGCAAGAGAGTATTCTATGGTCTTAAAAAAAAGTTTCAAAGTTGTAGAAACCATAGCATCTTTGTCATCATTTTGATTTGTGTCTCATGACTAATATTATGTTCCTGTTTTAATTAGATGAACAAGATTATCTCCAAGATGCGCAAAAGGCATACGATTCTGATCACTATTCAGTCTCTTCAGAGTTGGTTGCCTCACAACTAACTTCACTGCTACCAAAGGATCAGCAATGCATTAACTGTTGTGCCTCATCAGAAACAGGCTATGAAACAAGTCAAAATGCCCTGAATGAAAAAACACTTGAGGGACTAACTTCTATACAAAGTGAAAAAAATGTAGCAGGACTTGATCTCCTTTCTTCTGTGGATGGAGGCACTTCAGGTGAAATCCAGCCTCTCTATATGGGACGATGTAGTAAGCCTGTCTGCGATCTGATAAGTGACATGGGTAACTTAGTTCATATAATGAACGGTGAAGAAGATGTTAAAAAACTATCACCAGATGATTTGAAGTCTAGTGCAGAATCCTTGATTGGATTGGATTTTTTGGCCACGTTGATCTTTCATTTATCTATTTTCATCCATCTGTGTTCTTTGGCCCATGTGGGCCTCCCATCGCGGTGGCCTTTGTTGTCGCAGAGCACCGGCTCTGGGCGCATGCGCTCCAGAGCTCCGGCTTGATAATTGGACACATCGGTCCAGCTGCTCTGCAGCACGTGGGATCTTCCCAGGCCAGGGATCAAACCAGCGCGCCTTGCACTGCAAGGCGGTGTCCTTACCCACTGGACCACCAAGGAAGCCCAACTGAGTTATTTTAAGTAGAATTTCTATAGTATTATGACATTTACATTTAAAGGTCAAAAATACCAAGTAGGGGGACTTCCCTGGTGCTCCATTGGGTAAGACTCTGTGTTCCTAATGCAGGGGCCAGGGTTCAATCCCTGGTCAGGGAACTAGATCCCACATGCCACAATTAAGACCCAGTGCAGCCAAATTAAAATTAATAAAGCCATTAATTTTAAAAAAAAACCCAAACAACCCCAATTAGTTTAAGTCCCAATAAAAATATTTATAGAATTATTACCATTTTGCAAGAGAGTATTCTATGGTCTTAAAAAGTTTCAAAGTTGTAGAAACCATAGCATCTTTGTCATCATTTTGATTTGTGTCTCATGACTAATATTATGTTCCTGTTTTAATTAGATGAACAAGATTATCTCCAAGATGCGCAAAAGGCATACGATTCTGATCACTATTCAGTCTCTTCAGAGTTGGTTGCCTCACAACTAACTTCACTGCTACCAAAGGATCAGCAATGCATTAACTGTTGTGCCTCATCAGAAACAGGCTATGAAACAAGTCAAAATGCCCTGAATGAAAAAACACTTGAGGGACTAACTTCTATACAAAGTGAAAAAAATGTAGCAGGACTTGATCTCCTTTCTTCTGTGGATGGAGGCACTTCAGGTGAAATCCAGCCTCTCTATATGGGACGATGTAGTAAGCCTGTCTGCGATCTGATAAGTGACATGGGTAACTTAGTTCATATAATGAACGGTGAAGAAGATGTTAAAAAACTATCACCAGATGATTTGAAGTCTAGTGCAGAATCCTTGATTGGATTGGATTTATCTTCAGTGTCAGAAACTTTCTGTGTTTCTTCAACAGACCGTGGTAATAATACAGTCAGAGAAGAACGGAATGATGTCAGCTCTGAATTACAAAACACAGGAATCAGTGGAACAGAGGAATTTGGTGCAAAAGTAGATACAGCCCTTTCAGATTCATGTAATTACAGCGAAAAAGAAAATTTAGAGGATAAAAAGATCTCTAATCAGTTAGAACCAGTTGTTGATTTTAACATGCCATCTGCTTTGACTCAGCAAAAGTCCAAAATGCTTGATGCCAAAGACCACCTACAACACAAGAGCCAGCCGTGTGAATTAGTGAAAGCTGGTGGCCGTTTGGTAAAAGAGGAGGAGGATGTGCCAGTCATAGCTGCCACAGAGGGTTTAAAAGAAGCGGGCAGCACAAGTGCTTTGTCTTGCCGTCTTCCAAAAAATGGAGGTTTATGCTTAAATGATTCAAATTTAAGAGATGAAAATTCCAAGTTACCTGACTTTTCCTTTCAGGAAGGTAGGACTGCTATATTTATAAAACAATCTGAAAAGGAAGACTCAAGAAATTTAGGTCTTTATGATAATGAAGATATAATCCAAGATTCAGCTTCAACTTTACATGTTTCAAGTGAAAATACATACTCCTCATTGTCCTGTCTTCCAGGACCTGGGTCTTGTGTGGATCATTAGTTGAAAGTAAAGATAATGCTGATTGTTTATCCCAGACTCAAAATGCCTCTGAATGAAAAACACTTGCTACCAAAGGATCAGCAATGCATTAACTGTTGTGCCTCATCAGAAACAGGCTATGAAACAAGTCAAAATGCCCTGAATGAAAAAACACTTGAGGGACTAACTTCTATACAAAGTGAAAAAAATGTAGCAGGACTTGATCTCCTTTCTTCTGTGGATGGAGGCACTTCAGGTGAAATCCAGCCTCTCTATATGGGACGATGTAGTAAGCCTGTCTGCGATCTGATAAGTGACATGGGTAACTTAGTTCATATAATGAACGGTGAAGAAGATGTTAAAAAACTATCACCAGATGATTTGAAGTCTAGTGCAGAATCCTTGATTGGATTGGATTTATCTTCAGTGTCAGAAACTTTCTGTGTTTCTTCAACAGACCGTGGTAATAATACAGTCAGAGAAGAACGGAATGATGTCAGCTCTGAATTACAAAACACAGGAATCAGTGGAACAGAGGAATTTGGTGCAAAAGTAGATACAGCCCTTTCAGATTCATGTAATTACAGCGAAAAAGAAAATTTAGAGGATAAAAAGATCTCTAATCAGTTAGAACCAGTTGTTGATTTTAACATGCCATCTGCTTTGACTCAGCAAAAGTCCAAAATGCTTGATGCCAAAGACCACCTACAACACAAGAGCCAGCCGTGTGAATTAGTGAAAGCTGGTGGCCGTTTGGTAAAAGAGGAGGAGGATGTGCCAGTCATAGCTGCCACAGAGGGTTTAAAAGAAGCGGGCAGCACAAGTGCTTTGTCTTGCCGTCTTCCAAAAAATGGAGGTTTATGCTTAAATGATTCAAATTTAAGAGATGAAAATTCCAAGTTACCTGACTTTTCCTTTCAGGAAGGTAGGACTGCTATATTTATAAAACAATCTGAAAAGGAAGACTCAAGAAATTTAGGTCTTTATGATAATGAAGATATAATCCAAGATTCAGCTTCAACTTTACATGTTTCAAGTGAAAATACATACTCCTCATTGTCCTGTCTTCCAGGACCTGGGTCTTTGTGTGGATCATTAGTTGAAAGTAAAGATAATGCTGATTGTTTATCCCAGAGTGAAAATAAAGATAATATACAGGATGCAGTGACTGTGCATGAAGAAATACAGAAGACAGCTACTTCAGGTGGGGAGTCTTTGAAGGAGACTGAGCTTTTGAAACAGGAAAAATGTAAAAGCATACTTTACCAGCCATTAATTGAAAAGATGGGAGATATAAAGGTAGATTCCAACCAGATGTTAACTGGACTTGAATCTATGGATTACCCTTGTAATACCAGTTCTTGCATAGCTGCAGAATCTCCAGTAGAGCTTTCTGGTGCTAGTGCCCCAGAATCTTCTGATCACTGTGAAGGTTTTACCTTTTTAAGTAATGATATCGATGGACAAGACTTAGATTACTTTAATATTGATGAAGGCATGAAAAGTGGCACACTAGTTAGTGATGCTGAACTGGATGCCTTTTTAACTGAACAATATCTTCAGACCAGTAATACAAAATCATTTGAAGAAAATCTAAATGACTCAAAATCTCAAATGGATCAGATATATATGAAAAGCCTAGATGATGAAAATGTTGATAATATATATTTTAATGCTGAAGCAGGAGTTACTGGCGAAAGTCCTGGTATTAATATGATTTGTGAAACAGTTGATAAACAGAATACAGCAGAAAATGGTAGCCTTTCTGTAGGGGAAAAAAGTACAATTCCAGTTGAACAAGGGTTATCAAGCAGTAAGTCTGAGACTACAAATGAAGTATCAGTCTCTGATAGTAACAGTCAATCTGTTCATGTTGGAGGGGCCAGACCTAAGCAGTTGTTTAGTGTCCCATCAAGAACAAGGAGCATAAAGGAACCAAATAAGCTGGATGCTCCAAATATGCCTGAAAGCAAACCTGAGATAGCAAATACCATTGTTCCAACCACCTGTACTGCAGATTCTATGACTGAACCTCAGGTTAGCTTCAATTCTAATTACATTGACATAGAAAGTAATTTTGAAGGTGGGTCCAATGGTATAACCGAATGAAGAAACTCTTCCTGCTGCAAACACCTGCAAAGACGGCCTTGTTTTGGGCGGAAACAACCTACTTGGGTTCCTGATTCAGAAGCTCCAAATTGTATGAACTGCCAAGTCAAATTTACTTTCACGAAACGGCGACATCACTGCCGAGCTTGGAAAAGTAAGCTATAAAAATCTCTGTCTTTCATTCTTTTGAGACATTTTAAATGAAATTTAATGTGACAAAAATGCTGGTTAATAGATGATTAAAAGATTCAGTTAATTTAAAAGCATTTTTATCTATGTGGAAGTATATAAAGCACTGTCATAGATTGCTTGAGGTCTGAATAAAGAAAGCATTCCCTGGATGCTAGATTACCCTTGTAATACCAGTTCTTGCATAGCTGCAGAATCTCCAGTAGAGCTTTCTGGTGCTAGTGCCCCAGAATCTTCTGATCACTGTGAAGGTTTTACCTTTTTAAGTAATGATATCGATGGACAAGACTTAGATTACTTTAATATTGATGAAGGCATGAAAAGTGGCACACTAGTTAGTGATGCTGAACTGGATGCCTTTTTAACTGAACAATATCTTCAGACCAGTAATACAAAATCATTTGAAGAAAATCTAAATGACTCAAAATCTCAAATGGATCAGATATATATGAAAAGCCTAGATGATGAAAATGTTGATAATATATATTTTAATGCTGAAGCAGGAGTTACTGGCGAAAGTCCTGGTATTAATATGATTTGTGAAACAGTTGATAAACAGAATACAGCAGAAAATGGTAGCCTTTCTGTAGGGGAAAAAAGTACAATTCCAGTTGAACAAGGGTTATCAAGCAGTAAGTCTGAGACTACAAATGAAGTATCAGTCTCTGATAGTAACAGTCAATCTGTTCATGTTGGAGGGGCCAGACCTAAGCAGTTGTTTAGTGTCCCATCAAGAACAAGGAGCATAAAGGAACCAAATAAGCTGGATGCTCCAAATATGCCTGAAAGCAAACCTGAGATAGCAAATACCATTGTTCCAACCACCTGTACTGCAGATTCTATGACTGAACCTCAGGTTAGCTTCAATTCTAATTACATTGACATAGAAAGTAATTTTGAAGGTGGGTCCAATGGTATAACTTCGAATGAAGAAACTCTTCCTGCTGCAAACACCTGCAAAGACGGCCTTGTTTTGGGCCGGAAACAACCTACTTGGGTTCCTGATTCAGAAGCTCCAAATTGTATGAACTGCCAAGTCAAATTTACTTTCACGAAACGGCGACATCACTGCCGAGCTTGCGGAAAAGTAAGCTATAAAAATCTCTGTCTTTCATTCTTTTGAGACATTTTAAATGAAATTTAATGTGACAAAAATGCTGGTTAATAGATGATTAAAAGATTCAGTTAATTTAAAAGCATTTTTTTATCTATGTGGAAGTATATAAAGCACTGTCATAGATTGCTTGAGGTCTGAATAAATGTCACAAAATTACAGGTATTATATACTGGGAGGAACACTAATTTTTGTGAAATCTAAGAATATGTGTCATTTTCTCCCTAACATCAGTACATCAGATGTATGGAATTGAATTAGATTCCAGTTTATCCTTGAATACTTATTTTCAGGACTACTCTGCAGCTAGTGTAATGCTTGTTACTTGAGGTAAACACTGAGAAAAAAAGCAGATTGGTTTGTACAAGGTTCAGAACACTGAAGATGACTTCATTTGTATTGTCTTGTCTGTGAATTCTAACAGTTACCTATAGAAATAACATTGCATTTCTTTTGAGCATTTTCAGCTTTTCTTTAGTTGCAGTGTGTTGGTTTCTCATTGCAGTGGCTTCTCTTGTTGTGGAACATGGGCTCTGGTACTTACAGTCCGTGAGCTCAATAGTTGCTCTCACAGGCTTTAGAACACAGACTTAATAGTTACGGCACATGGGTTTAGTTGCTCCACAGCATGTTGGATCCTCCCAGATCTGGGATAGAACTTGTGTCTCCTGCATCCAGCAGATTCTTTACCACTGAGCCACTGGGGAAGCCCTCATGTGTGTCTCTTTTTTTTTTAATTGAGTATAGTTGTTTTACAGTTTTATGAAAGTTTAAGTTATACAACATAGTGATTCCCAATTTCTAAAGATTATATTCCATTTATAGTTATAAAATACTGGCTATATTCCCTGTGCTATACAATGTATCCTTGTAGTTCATTTATTTTATACTTGGTAGTTTGTATCATTAACATCTGCTCTTCCTGCTGCAAACACCTGCAAAGACGGCCTTGTTTTGGGCCGGAAACAACCTACTTGGGTTCCTGATTCAGAAGCTCCAAATTGTATGAACTGCCAAGTCAAATTTACTTTCACGAAACGGCGACATCACTGCCGAGCTTGCGGAAAAGTAAGCTATAAAAATCTCTGTCTTTCATTCTTTTGAGACATTTTAAATGAAATTTAATGTGACAAAAATGCTGGTTAATAGATGATTAAAAGATTCAGTTAATTTAAAAGCATTTTTTTATCTATGTGGAAGTATATAAAGCACTGTCATAGATTGCTTGAGGTCTGAATAAATGTCACAAAATTACAGGTATTATATACTGGGAGGAACACTAATTTTTGTGAAATCTAAGAATATGTGTCATTTTCTCCCTAACATCAGTACATCAGATGTATGGAATTGAATTAGATTCCAGTTTATCCTTGAATACTTATTTTCAGGACTACTCTGCAGCTAGTGTAATGCTTGTTACTTGAGGTAAACACTGAGAAAAAAAGCAGATTGGTTTGTACAAGGTTCAGAACACTGAAGATGACTTCATTTGTATTGTCTTGTCTGTGAATTCTAACAGTTACCTATAGAAATAACATTGCATTTCTTTTGAGCATTTTCAGCTTTTCTTTAGTTGCAGTGTGTTGGTTTCTCATTGCAGTGGCTTCTCTTGTTGTGGAACATGGGCTCTGGTACTTACAGTCCGTGAGCTCAATAGTTGCTCTCACAGGCTTTAGAACACAGACTTAATAGTTACGGCACATGGGTTTAGTTGCTCCACAGCATGTTGGATCCTCCCAGATCTGGGATAGAACTTGTGTCTCCTGCATCCAGCAGATTCTTTACCACTGAGCCACTGGGGAAGCCCTCATGTGTGTCTCTTTTTTTTTTTTTTAATTGAGTATAGTTGTTTTACAGTTTTATGAAAGTTTAAGTTATACAACATAGTGATTCCCAATTTCTAAAGATTATATTCCATTTATAGTTATAAAATACTGGCTATATTCCCTGTGCTATACAATGTATCCTTGTAGTTCATTTATTTTATACTTGGTAGTTTGTATCTTTTAATCTTCTACCCTTATGCCCTTCCCCACTTTCCTCAGTGGTAAAGCTAGTTTGTTCTCTATATCTGTGAGTCTGTTTCTCTTTTGAATAACATTCTATTTTTAAAAGTTGTAAAGGAAGGAGACTTCCCTGACAGTCCAGTGGTTAAGACTGTACTTCACTGCAGGAAGTGTGGGTTCAGTCCCTGGTTGAGATAGGAAGATCTGGCACGCAACGCAGCACAGCCAAAAAGTTATAAAGGACAACAGAAAGCTTTACAGATTATGAACTTATTAAGAAAGCGTTTGTTCCCTTTTAATTAGCATAATTTATTTAAAGGAATTCTCATCAGTAATACAATCTTAAACTGCAGAAACCTCATTTAAGTAAAATAATAAAAATAAAAAGAACCATTTTTAATAATTACATGTCATTATGGTATTTGGAAAAATTGTTACATAATCAGAAAAAATGATTTTTGTCTCCAGTGAGATTAAACATGCTTGAAACAAAATCAAATTTGATATTTTATTCTTTTCAGGTATTCTGTGGTGTCTGTTGTAATAGGAAGTGTAAATTGCAGTATCTAGAGAAGGAGGCAAGGGTGTGTGTGATCTGCTATGAGACTATTAGTAAAGGTGAGTATTAACCTGTGACATGTCTTCTTCCAGTAACTGAATATATCTTCAAAACAACTGGATTGTGACAAAGAAAAACTGCTTTATTTTTTTAAGGCAAGGACCTAGTGTTGACTTATCTGGCTTAGGTGGGACATCCCAAGGCTTGGTTTCTCTTTTTGTTCCACTCTCGCAGTTATTCCTACCAGTCTGGAAGGGAAGCATTCAGTTTCTGGAGTGGCAGTTCATTAACCTTTAACAGGTACCAAGTTCCTACCTGCTGCATTTCATCTGCCTGTTTGTTTTTGTCACCACCATTGTCATCCTTGTCATCTTAATCTAAACATTTGTAGAATACCTACCAGTAAACAGTATCCAGTCTTATATTTTTAATAGCATAAGGCAAGGTAATAATGCCCACCTTATAGACAATTAAAACCTATAGTAGGAATGAAAGTTAAGGTAGTAATATTTACAGTTTTTATGTAAATTCATAGGACTGTCACACTATTTGTACAGTTTTGTCTCTTACATATTTCTTTCCCTTCTCAGTTTTAGAATTTTGTCTGTTTGTGTTTCCCATCGTTTCTCTGCCTCCCTAGCTAGCTTAACTACTACCAGCAAAAATCTTGGTGTTACTGAGTTCTCACAGTTGTGTGTCTCTGTGTGTGCATGTGTGTGTGTGTGTGTGTGTATTTGTTTCTTCAAATACATATTTGTTCTTTTGAGTGCTTATTGGCAGTTTTAAAGGTTTGTTGACAGTTTATCCCCGCAAATATTACTTAGGACTTCTAAGAGCAGGCCTGTGCTCTTCCTCAGGTACTGCTTCCTGTTAGCCAGGAGAATAAATACCTGATAATAATTTATTTTTCATTTTTGAATGAAGAGAATTTTTTTAGCAGTTCTTCAAAAAGCTCTGGTGTGAGTCTATTAGCCTGAAGTAAGCTGCTTTATTCCCTGCCGTTGACCTCTGCTCTGGAAGATAATAGAGTATAAATCTATTAATATTTCCACATTACCACCAG
The DNA here is from genome assembly GCA_022376925.1 of Tragulus kanchil. Taxonomy (NCBI): domain Eukaryota; kingdom Metazoa; phylum Chordata; class Mammalia; order Artiodactyla; family Tragulidae; genus Tragulus; species Tragulus kanchil. The sequence continues at coordinate 30,128,851 of JAIOJX010000004.1, forward strand.
TCTTTATGAAGAATTTAGTTTAAGTACTTACAGTTGTTTTGTCTTTGTTCATGCCGTTTCAGTAGCCTTTAAGACTGCTGCTGGTGCTGTCAGCCAAGCAGCCTGCTAGAATTAAGAAATCTTAGAGCAGGCTCCCACACAATTATCTGTCCCCAGTTAAACATAAAATAGCCATGAAGATTTGAAACACTATTTGTTGACAAGTCAGATTTTTAGGTGAATATTAAAACATTCTGACTGTAAGGATCCAGGAGAGGAGAAAATATAGTCTTAAAGAAAGCTACTAGGAAACTGAGATCAGCCTCTGGTTTATTAAACTGTTTGGAATGGATTTGTTTATTTACGTGTCTGTTTTGATATCTTACACAGTGTAATTTCATTTATGGCTCTGTTTATCATTAATATCTATGCCACAAAAAATGGAAATAAGTTACTTTAACACCAGATTTAGGGTTGAAAATAGTAGACATGATCATTTAAAATAATGTTACTAATAAGAGAAGAAAGATGGCTCAAGGAATTTGCCTTATAAGACAGATTCCGTGAAGAAGAAAAGAGACTGTGGATAATGATAAAGCTGTGCTAAGACCATGTAAGTTTTAAAGAAGCATGCATGTGAGTGCCATTACAGAACTTTAGGGTAAGCTGAAACTCAGGTTATTATGTTTGAATTTTATTTGGTTAGTGGAGGTCACTGCCTGAGGGCACTAATTCAGTGCCACTTGAGGAAGGTTATTGTAGCAGTGGCAGCATTTATGACTGATCAGTTTGGAGAAATGCTTAGAGGCCTGTCATTTGGATGAAAAATCATTGAGCACTCTTCAGGCACTCTTCTGTGCTTTGGAGCTCCATCAAAATATATTTCCAGTTCTTAGGAGCTTTTTGATTTCATGGGGCTTGTGAATGTCGGGTGAGGTGGACAGAAAGCAAAGAGAATATCAGCTGGTGATAATATTCTAAATGAAAATAAAAGAGGGTAAGAGGATGGATAATAACAGATGAGGGGGCAAGTGATGGTTATTTTAAATGGTGGTTAGAATAAGGGTTTATGATAATATGATGTATTAAGCAGAGACTTGAAGGAAGTAAGAGAATAAAGCTATGTGGAAGAACATTCCAGGCAGAGAGAACAGTAACAGCAAAGACCCTAAGCCTAGAAGAGTGCTTGCTTCACTTGTTGAAGAACAAGGAGGCCTCAATGGCTGGATCATAACGAGTAAGTAGGATTTTAGTGAGAAATGCTAGCAGACAGCTAACTCGGGAAGAAGAGGAGAAATTAATGGAAATGCAGACTAAGACAGGGTCTTGTGGGCCACTGTAACAAGTTAAATTTTCATTCCAGTCAGGAAGCCATTAAAAGGATTTTAAACAGAAGAATGATGTGATATGATTTATGTCTTAAAGGAATCACTGTGGGGAACGGGTGTCTCTGGCAATCCTGTGGCTAAGACACTGTGTTTCCACGCAGGGAGCCTGTATTCCCTGGTAAGGGAACTAGATCCCACATGTCGTAACTATTGACCTGGTGCAGCCAAAGAAATAAATTAAAAAATAAAAAAAGAATCACTAAGAACTATATTGAATATAATAGTCTCTAGGGGTCCAAGGGCAAAAACAGATGGTCGTATTAAATAACAATGATTTTTTTATATGTCAAATATATGCCAAAATGATACTGAAATAAACTAATTGGAGCTTATACTGAAGTAGAAAGCTCCCAGCTAAAGTAAGGAAGTAAGGATATTATCTTTGCCAAGCACCACTTCCTGTTTAGCCATTTAGTTTCTTTCTCCTTACAACTTGAAAAATAAAATATTTATCATAACTTTGAAGTTGCAAACATCTGAGATGAATTTTTTTTTTCCTTTATAGCTCAGGCATTTGAAAGGATGATGAGTCCAACTGGTTCTAATCTTAAATCTAATCATTCTGACGAGTGTGCCGCCATCCAGCCTCTTCAGGAGACTCAGACATCCAGTACACCTTCACCTACAACTTTACCCATCTCAGCACTTAAACAACCAAGTGTTGAAGGTAACCAGAAGAAAATTCTGTGTCTAATATTAACGATAAGTTATTAGAAGAGAAGTTTTCTAGTATCCAGAGAATCTAGTGAGAAAAGAGAAGCTAGACTAGCTACCAGAAGGAACTTAATACAGGGAACTGGTTATACATGTATGTTAGAAGGGTGGAAGAACAAAAAGGGCACGTTCAGGTGACTCAGATTAGTAAGTGCAGGAAGCAGCCGCTATCCCTAGGGTTTGGAGAACGACAGGGGAGAGGCAGTGTAACGAGACCCAGTGCAGGAACACTGGGAAATGCTTGGTTCTCAGACACGGTATTCAGGGATCAGGGTACCACATCACGCGGCTGGTGCTATTGCTTCTGGAGGAACTCCAAGTGGCAAATGTTGGGGCCATTGAGGAGGCTTACAGTGTTGGTGTGAAGATGACTGAAGAAGTGTTCTTGGCTGGATATAAGGAGTTGCTGCGGGCAGAGCATAGTTACTTATTTCTAATTAATAGAATTGGGGAAACACTTAATTGCCCCGGTCCTATTATCAGAAAACTTCAACCTATACTCTGTAGTACCCTCTAATTTGAGACTAGAACTTCAACAGTAAAAAGGCACGGAGTTCAAATCAAGATCAGATTTATTGCAAGACAGTAAATCAACATTTATATGTCTTAGTAATCAACTTAATACAACATAGCTGTGCATCAGTAATCATAGTCAAACCATAACAATAGGTTTAAAAGTTCAGAACTCAATTAATAAAAATACAATAGTCTTACCCCAGAGCTGGAGAGCCTCTCATGTTCGAGCCGCATTAGCAAGCTGTCTCACAGTCTAATCATCACTCTTTTTAGAATAAATTTTTCCTTTCTTTTCAATTTCTTTATAACTTCTTTGTTTCTAAGTATTTGATTTTTAATTATTTTCAACCACTTAGTTTATATAACCTTTCTTTCTAAACATACTGATTCACTTAATAAATCATCAACTCATCACTTCTCTATTTCAGCTTATATCTATTCAAGAATTACATAAAATTAACTTTATTTCACTTGATCAAAACACATTCAAATCAAATCCTTGAAATCAAATACTTTCTTCCCTTTATATTATTTAAACTCATGATTACGGAAAAATCTGAACTTTGGAACTTTAACACCCTGTGCTAGACCAGGGCAGGCTATTCATTTTAACTCGAGCTGCTCTATACCTGAGAATAATGACCCATTGTTTTCTTAAAAAATAATTCTTTACTTCTCATGCTTCCCCCGCTTACTCTTACGGGGTGGCTGTGACTCAGATGAAGTTTCACTTTCTGCCCCGCTAGAGGAACTTTCTTTCACTGATTCCAAATTTCTCTTACTTCTTTTGGACACAATATTCTTGCCTTTTAGATTAATATATGTTCCTCCTTTAGGTAACATCATATTTACCCATTCCTCTTCTCCTTCTGAACTTATCTCACTTTTAAAAGGCGAATTTTAGGTCTAAAAAACTTATCTGGGGTTCGAGGACTATCTGAGCTATCCGTGTCATCATCACTCATTTCTTCATATCCAGGGGCCCACTAACTTCTTAGGAACTGACCAGTGGTAGCCCACGTCAGAGTACTGAAATTCACAGGACACGGAGGTATATCTGGTGGTGCTTGCTGCTGCAGAGATCCTGGCAGGAAGTAGAAACAGAATTCCTTCTTCTCCCACCTTCTAGACTCCGACCAGTGCCTATCATTAGTGGAAGGTGACCAGAACCTGCTAGCAAGGAGGTCTGGGAATTACACTTTCAAGATGTCCAGAGTATCAAAGAGCACCATATAGAAGGGTGGGCTTGGGTTTGAAAAACAATAGGTAAATAATTGATGTGTTTCCCTTTCCTTAAAAATCTATTTTTAAATGTATATTTTGCCACAGTAAAATTGTTTCTTAAATCTTTTAAAAAAACTTTTAAAGATTTAAAAGTCTTTGGGCTTTATGTTCTTTCCTACAACCTATTGTAGTTTGGGATTTGAATAAAACCTGTGTAGACTCTTATTTATTTAATTTTCAAATTGAAGTATAGTTGATTTACAGTGTTATGTTAGTTTAAGGTGTGTGCTGCACCTATATATATATATATAAGTTCCCTGTGCTATTTAGTAGGCCTGTGTACACTTTTGTTATAAATTGTTACTCTATAACATGCTAGAAAATAATTGTAATTGTCAGAGACAAATTCAAGTATTTCTGTCAACTATTTTGAGTTTCACTTTAGAAGAAGAATGAGTCTGCTTTTTAAAATATTTGTGTATTTCTAATATTGACTAAAATTATTAAATTTTGAAGTATGGCCAATACAAGAAAGATACCTTTTTAATATGTCCACCCATGTTGTAAAAATTATATATGATTCCAGTTTTTCAGTGTTATTTGTATTATGACATGGAAGATTAGTCCTTTTGATGTTTATATGTTCTAAAATTGTCTGGCAGGAATTTTCATAACCTTCCGCTGTGGGTGCTTTTTTTCTTTTTTTTCCTAAATTTTGGCCACTTTTATTGTTTATTTATTTATTTATTTTCATCCATCTCTGTTCTTTGGCCTGTGTGGGCCTCCCATTACAGTGGCCTCTGTGGCTGCAGAACACTGGCTCTGGGCGCATGAGCTCCAGAGCGCTGGCTGATAATTGGACACATCGGTCCAGCTGCTCCGCAGCATGTGGAATCTTCCCGGTCAAGGATCCAACTGGTGACCCCTGCACTGCAAGGCGGACTCTTTACCCACTGGACCACCTGGGATGTCCCTGTGAATGCTTTTTCGGGCGACCAATTGAGCAAAATTTGAATTCAACATTAGCATGTGCTACAGGGTGACCAGAACCTGCTAGCAAGGAGGTCTGGGAATTACACTTTCAAGATGTCCAGAGTATCAAAGAGCACCATATAGAAGGGTGGGCTTGGGTTTGAAAAACAATAGGTAAATAATTGATGTGTTTCCCTTTCCTTAAAAATCTATTTTTAAATGTATATTTTGCCACAGTAAAATTGTTTCTTAAATCTTTTAAAAAAACTTTTAAAGATTTAAAAGTCTTTGGGCTTTATGTTCTTTCCTACAACCTATTGTAGTTTGGGATTTGAATAAAACCTGTGTAGACTCTTATTTATTTAATTTTCAAATTGAAGTATAGTTGATTTACAGTGTTATGTTAGTTTAAGGTGTGTGCTGCACCTATATATATATATATAAGTTCCCTGTGCTATTTAGTAGGCCTGTGTACACTTTTGTTATAAATTGTTACTCTATAACATGCTAGAAAATAATTGTAATTGTCAGAGACAAATTCAAGTATTTCTGTCAACTATTTTGAGTTTCACTTTAGAAGAAGAATGAGTCTGCTTTTTAAAATATTTGTGTATTTCTAATATTGACTAAAATTATTAAATTTTGAAGTATGGCCAATACAAGAAAGATACCTTTTTAATATGTCCACCCATGTTGTAAAAATTATATATGATTCCAGTTTTTCAGTGTTATTTGTATTATGACATGGAAGATTAGTCCTTTTGATGTTTATATGTTCTAAAATTGTCTGGCAGGAATTTTCATAACCTTCCGCTGTGGGTGCTTTTTTTCTTTTTTTTCCTAAATTTTGGCCACTTTTATTGTTTATTTATTTATTTATTTTCATCCATCTCTGTTCTTTGGCCTGTGTGGGCCTCCCATTACAGTGGCCTTGCTCGTTGCAGAGCACTGGCTCTGGGCGCATGAGCTCCAGAGCGCTGGCTGATAATTGGACACATCGGTCCAGCTGCTCCGCAGCATGTGGAATCTTCCCGGGTCAAGGATCCAACTGGTGCACCCTGCACTGCAAGGCGGACTCTTTACCCACTGGACCACCTGGGATGTCCCTGTGAATGCTTTTTAACAAAAGACAACAAATATTTATGCTGACATCTAGTTATTTACTCCAAATTTGAGAGGACAAAATTAATATTAAGAAATGTAAATATCAACATTGTAAGAAAAAAACATGTGCTCCGTTAAGTAAATTTTGAGGTAGAAATTGAGCTCCAAAGCACGAGTGATCCTGTTTCTTTTTAAAGACTTTTTATGTTTCCTTCTTTTATTCTTCAAACTTTTTTCCTTTGCTTATCGATCATACTCTGGTCTATTCATTCCATTTTCCCTCCCCGGGCCTTAGTCCCTAAATTTTATTTTGTTTCCACACTCACAAAGTTAGCCTTAATAATACAGGCGTTAGGGCTTCCCCTGGTGGTCCAGTGGATAAGGACACCGCCTTGCAGTGCAAGGGGCTCCGGTTCGATCCCTGGCCTAGGAAGATCCCACGTGCGGCGGAGTGGCTGAACCAATGTGTCCAATCACCGAGCCGGAGCTCTGGAGCGCATGCGCCCAGAGCCGGCGCTCTGCAGTGACAAATGCCACCGCGATGGGAAGCCCACAGGAGCCAAAGAACAAAGACGGATGAAAATGGAGAAATGAAAGACCAATAGAAGTGGCCCGCCTGCTCCCCTCCCTCCCCAACCCGACCCCCGCCCTAAATAAATAAATAAATAAATAATAAAAAAAAAAAAAATAATACAGGCGTTAAATCTACCTTCAAGGCCTGTACTATCATATGTGAAGAAAACAGCTATAGTCATTGCTCTGTGAGAAAATGGGATCCTGCAGGGGTGCTGTGTGACGGTCTGGAGGGGTGGGATGTGGGGATATACATATGACTAATCTGGGACCATACATATCTGTAAACAGCAAAACTCTGTAAAAGGTAAAAGTAAAATAAAAGCTTAAAAAAAAAAATGAAACCACTAGAAAAAGAAAAAAATCTACCTTCAATGTTGTTAAGGTATAATCTCTCCTGTCCACACCTTTTCTGAGTATGGGATTCCTAGGGGCAGCCCTGTCTTTGTATGAATTAGGAAAAAAAAAACTACTCCAGGTAGGTGAATCACAAAAGGCCATTTCGGGCTTCCCCTGGTGGTCCAGTGGGTAAGGACACTGCCTTGCAGTGCAAGGGGCGCCAGTTTGATTCCTGGGCTGGGAAGATCCCACGTGCCGCAGAGTGGCTAGACTGATGTGTCCAATCACCGAGCCAGAGCTCTGGAGCACATGCGCCCAGAGCCGGCGCTCTGCGACGACAGGCACCACCGCGATGGGAGGCCCACAGGAGCCAAAGAACAAAGACGGATGAAAATGGAGAAATGAAAGACCAATAGAAGTGGCCCGCCCGCTCCCCTCCCTCTCCAACCCGACCCCTGCCCAAAATAAATAAATAAAAATAAATCTTAAAACAACAACAAAAAAAATCAAACAAACCACAAAAGGCCATTTCTGTAGACCTGGAAACTCTGAAATCCAGGGCCTACCAATGGTTAGAAAAGTTTTTGAAAATTTCTCCTGACCCATTTAGTATTAAATTATTTCAATATTATCCAATTATAATGCTTTACTTTTTAAACTGATTCTAGGATTATGCTCCAAAGAACAGAAGAGAGTGTGGTTTGCAGATGGTATATTGCCCAATGGTGAAGTTGCAGATACAACAAAATTATCATCTGGAAGTAAAAGATGCTCTGAAGACTTTAGTCCTCTCTTACCCGATACGCCCTTGGTAAGGAATCTACGGAATGACTTATTAATTTAATAAAATTCCTTGCATGATTGTTAGAGTTGTTGTTATTTAGTTGCTAAGTCATATCTGACCCTTTGGTGACCCCATGGACTGCAGCCTGCCAGTCTCTGTCCGTGGAATTTTTCAAGCAGGAATACCAGAGTGAGTCGCCATTTCCTTCTCTAGAGGACCTTCCTGACCCAAGGACTGAACCAGTGTCTCCTGCATTAGCAGGCAGATATTTTACCCCTGAACCACCAGGGAAGTCCTTGATTATTAGAGTACTTTTTAAAAAATTCTTTGAGCTTCATTAAATGAGAAGCATATGATGTACTGAATATATTTTATTTTATTTTTTTAAAGTGTTGAGTTTTTTTCTTTTTGGGGAGGAGGGAGGGCGGGCGGGCCACTTCTATTGGTCTTTCATTTCTCCATTTTCATCCATCTTTGTTCTTTGGCCCGCGCAGGCCTCCCATTGCAGTGGCCTCTGTTGTCGCAGAGCACCGGCTCTAGGCGCATGCGCTCCAGAGCTCCGGCTCAGTCATTGGCCACATTGGTCCAGCCGCTCTGCGGCACGTGGGATCTTCCCAGGCCAGGGATCGAACCGGCGCCCCTTGCACTGCAAGGCGGTGTCCTTACCCACTGGACCACCAGGGAAGCCCCTGACTATATTTTATTTTATTTTGTTTATTATATTTTTTTAAAGATTTATTTATTTATTTATTTATTTGAGGAGGGTGGGGTGGGGAGGGAGGGGAGCAGGCGGGCCACTTCTATTGGTCTTTCATTTGTCCATTTTCATCCATCTTTGTTCTTTGGCCCGTGTGGGCCTCCCATCGTGGTGGCCTCTGTTGTCGCAGAGCACTGGCTCTGGCCGCATGTGCCTCAGAGCTCCGGCTCAGTAATTGGGACACATCAGTCCAGCCGCTCCGCGGCACGTGGGATCTTCCCAGGCCAGGGATTGAACCGGTGTCCCTTGCACTGCAAGGCGGTGTCCTTACCCACTGGACCACCAGGGAAGCCCCTGAATATATTTTAGATTCTACTTTTTTAAATGTCAGTTTAAGGCAGTGATTCTTTTTTATTTTTTGATCTTAGGACCCCTTAATGCTCTTAAAAGTTATTGAGAACTCTAAAGAACTATAGGTCATGTGAGTTATGTTTATTGATAATTACTGAATTAAAACTGACAAAAATTTTAAACATAAGTTTATTAAAAATAAACTCATTAATAGAAAGAATTTTTATGAAAAGTTTTAAAAACAAAAGTTTAGTGAGGGGAATACACTGTTTTACATTTTTTTGTGTGAATTTTTTTAGCATCTGGCTTAACAGAAGATAGTATATTCTCATATCTGCTTCTAAATTCAGTCTGTTGTGATACATTGTTAGAGTTAAATTATATGAAGAAAATCCTAGGGCCTCAGTGACTTCCTCAAAGGATGTTAGGGATCCTAGGGTTCCCTGGACCACATTTTGAGAACCACTGATACGGGGAAATGGAACTAAGACTTAGTAAATCAGTTTAGGATAATTTGTTTAATGATTTTCAAACATTCTGTAAAATACCTGATGGTAGTATTTATGTTTATACTTACACAGATGTGCTAGGTGTTAAATAGGAGACACATAATACGGAATTCCAGTCTACTAAGAACTCTCATTGTAAAATAGCTAAATACTTATAAAAGCAAGTATTGACAGATAAACAGGAATGCTTTTTTATTCATTAAAAAGAAATTTATTGAGCATCTTCTCTGAGCTAGTTATCCGGTTTGTCTTGAGAATATACATTAGACAAGATGCATATATATCCTCTCTTCAAATTCACATACCATTTAAACTTACGTTGTTTGTTAGTAAGAGTTCATGAGCTTGATTTTACAAGGAGCTATAATTACCAATGTTTCTTAGCACCTCCTCTCAATCAGTATTTTAACAGGATGGAATTTCTATGGAGACTAGTGTTACCTGAGTTCATGAACAGGTTTGACTCAGGATTGTCCAATATAAGAAGAAAGGGGACTGGAAGCGGACTTGAGGTGTAATTTATTCTAGGTGGTTACTATTGTAGAATGTATCTACCATTTTGCTTCCTAACCACACGCCTCTCTACCTTTCCCCTGTTTCCTCTCCTTTGCTGCCCTGCAGGCAGGCTTTTTAGTCTGTCAGGAGGGAGGAGCACCTTGTGTTGAACTAAGCATGCTCACTTTGTGGTGTGGTATAGGATCCTGAAGTTCTCCCTGCCTCCTTTTTCCAGTCTATAAAATTTAAGTCATACTTACCTGAGCATCCAGTAAAGCTAAACCTGTATCTTGAATTTAAAGAGGTGAGATGGTATTGTTTCTTGGGAAATTCGGCTTCTAAAGAATTTCTGAACCCATTTTGGCTTTGTTTATTCTTATTAAAAAGATACTTTTGACAGTAAAGATCAATATTTCACATTTGAGCAGAGACTATGAACTGATTTGGGTTCTTTCCCCCGTATTTTACAGATGGTAAACACTGGGATACATGGAGAAATAGAAAATCCTAGGGCCTCAGTGACTTCCTCAAAGGATGTTAGGGATCCTAGGGTTCCCTGGACCACATTTTGAGAACCACTGATACGGGGAAATGGAACTAAGACTTAGTAAATCAGTTTAGGATAATTTGTTTAATGATTTTCAAACATTCTGTAAAATACCTGATGGTAGTATTTATGTTTATACTTACACAGATGTGCTAGGTGTTAAATAGGAGACACATAATACGGAATTCCAGTCTACTAAGAACTCTCATTGTAAAATAGCTAAATACTTATAAAAGCAAGTATTGACAGATAAACAGGAATGCTTTTTTATTCATTAAAAAGAAATTTATTGAGCATCTTCTCTGAGCTAGTTATCCGGTTTGTCTTGAGAATATACATTAGACAAGATGCATATATATCCTCTCTTCAAATTCACATACCATTTAAACTTACGTTGTTTGTTAGTAAGAGTTCATGAGCTTGATTTTACAAGGAGCTATAATTACCAATGTTTCTTAGCACCTCCTCTCAATCAGTATTTTAACAGGATGGAATTTCTATGGAGACTAGTGTTACCTGAGTTCATGAACAGGTTTGACTCAGGATTGTCCAATATAAGAAGAAAGGGGACTGGAAGCGGACTTGAGGTGTAATTTATTCTAGGTGGTTACTATTGTAGAATGTATCTACCATTTTGCTTCCTAACCACACGCCTCTCTACCTTTCCCCTGTTTCCTCTCCTTTGCTGCCCTGCAGGCAGGCTTTTAGTCTGTCAGGAGGGAGGAGCACCTTGTGTTGAACTAAGCATGCTCACTTTGTGGTGTGGTATAGGATCCTGAAGTTCTCCCTGCCTCCTTTTTCCAGTCTATAAAATTTAAGTCATACTTACCTGAGCATCCAGTAAAGCTAAACCTGTATCTTGAATTTAAAGAGGTGAGATGGTATTGTTTCTTGGGAAATTCGGCTTCTAAAGAATTTCTGAACCCATTTTGGCTTTGTTTATTCTTATTAAAAAGATACTTTTGACAGTAAAGATCAATATTTCACATTTGAGCAGAGACTATGAACTGATTTGGGTTCTTTCCCCCGTATTTTACAGATGGTAAACACTGTGGATCATGCCCATTCTACTACAGTGGAAAGACCAAACAGTGAGACAGGAGATACCAGAAGTGAAATAATTCAAAGTCCTGCTTCTCAGGTTCCATCTGTGGAAAAACTGCCTACAAACACAGGAACTGAGGGGTTGCCTACTTCTGCTTCTTTTACACTAGATGATGAAGTTTTTGTAAAAACTGAGGAACCATCAAGTAGTCCTACTGGTGTCTTGGTTGACAGCAGTTTATCTACTGCTAGTACTTCAGATTATAGGTTATTGTGTGGTATTGACAAGAATGTTGGCAATAAGATTAGTCTTCTACCTGATGATGAGGACAGCTTGCCCCCTCTTCTAGTTAAATCTGGAGAAAAGGGATCAGGTAGGATAGCAGTTATTTAAATTTAAAAAGGAGCGTTATTATTTTTTTTAAATCTTTTTAAAGAAGAAACTGTTGATGAATTTTGCCTGTGATATATGAAATGTATATATATCTTTAAACTTAGACAACATGGTTGAAAAATGTATGATGGCATGAAATGCTAGTTTATAAAAAGTCTTACTGTATAAAAACAACTTCTAAAATGATCTGACCTTTCTGAACAGATTTAAATGTGATTTACTTATCTCATCGGGGTTCCTAATTTAAAATAGGGCAAAAGTCCAAAACAACAGGGAAATTCATCGGCTTTTAATCTTGTATTTTGACTCCATACCATTTTTTTAAAGAAGTGTAGTGCCTAAAGAAAAGAATATTGGATTGAATGACAAAGCTAGAAATTTTAGTTCCTAATCTGCTACTTAAGAAACAAATGACTTGAAGCACAATTTAATCTCTTGGGCCTCAGTTTACTTTGTAAAAGAAGAGAATTTAGGTAGTCTTTAGGGCCCTTTCTAAGCTGGAGATTCGGTGGCTATCTCCTACCTTGAAATAGTTTCCTAGGAATATGTCCTTGAAACCCCAGGCATTCTGCTGCATCCCACATGAAATGATTGTCTTCTGTGCCTGACAGTGTAGGAGAATGAAGCTCAGCAGCTCTGTTCTGTGAGCAGGAGCTGTTTCATGATCTAGGGATAATGGCAAACATACTTTAAGCCCTGTTCTTTGCACGCCATGTATATTTTCCTGTTGATTGTCAAGTTCTTTTTTTGCCACTTGTCACTGACCTAAGGAACATTGCAGCAAGCAGTATATACAACTTGGGTCTAGACTACTTTCACAGTTGCAAATTTCAGAAGTTATAACAGGAGTGGCTGGCAGATGGGAATCCACTTTACAAAAATGTTTGTTTTAAAACTGTAAAGGTGCTGAAATTATATCAGTATGCTGTTTAATCAGTATATTTGCATAGAATATATATAATATAATTGGTCAGGATTTATATGTATTATAATATATTCACATAAATTGAAATGTAAAAATTAGTATGTAACAATCTGGCTATTGATTAATTTCATGAAATGTGTTTGTTATTACTTTTTAACTATGATCAAGTCATTGGTGAATTTATAAATTTGGCTTTTTTGTAATGGGCATATTTAACAAAAGACATGTTTATTCTAATTAATATGTTATTTTCATGTTTTAGTGCCTGTAGTAGAAGAACATCCATCTCATGAACAGATAATTTTGCTTCTTGGAGGTGAAGGTTTTTGTCCTGTTACATTTGTTCTAAATGCTAATCTACTTGTGAATGTCAAGTTAGCATTTTGTAAGTAATGATTCTATCTTTCTTTGCCTAATTGGTAAACAGGATTTCTAAATATAATTACATTGTCAGTTTACACTTTGACTGTCAGTGGTAAAAAATAAGCAGAATTGAACATTGTTTTTTTAGCCAGATATATAATATAAATAATGTAAATAAATTTTGCAGTTTACATGTGGTGAGATTTGAAGTAATAGCTTAAAGATTTCCACTGATGTCCTTCATTCCATCCTAGATTGAGAACATGGGCTGAAAACTGAGCTGTATTTTTATGTTCATGATACAGCTGACCATATTTCATATAGCTTTTAGATAAATTGAAATTTGGTAATTAAGATAAGCAAGAATCCTGATTTAATAATAATAAAGACTGTTTTAAAGTAAATGACACTAGGCATAGTTAAAAGTAGGGAAATAAATAATTCTTAGTAATAACTAGTCCTCAGTACTCAATAATGCATCTCTTAGCTTTTGATTCTCTTTGAAACTAACCTGATTCTTACCCACTACATATCAGCTTGTTAGTGCATCTTTTATTTTAGTGTGATTTATTAATTAACTCCATAAGATAAGTTTTCGTCCTTTCTCTTCCTTACATTAATCTTACATAATTCAATTTAAAGTTTTTGTGAGGACACTGGGGAACTAAGGAGTTGGAAAAGTTGTGCTTGAAGCAAAGGACAATTAGAAGTTGACATTTATAGCTGTATGCTTTTGTCACTTAAGATTCCTCAGACAAATATTGGTACTTCTCAACAAATGGATTGCATGGCTTGGGACAGGCAGAAATTATTATTCTGTTGTTATGTTTGCCAAATGAAGATACTATTCCCAAGGACATCTTCAGACTGTTTATCACCATTTATAAGGATGCTCTAAAAGGTACAGCATTTTATTTTGAACTGTTCAGACCAGGGAATGGATAAATGAAGGGCATTTTTGCTTTTAGCCGTGCTAACTGTACTAAAGATGTATGAAGAGATTATTGATTGCTTAAAAGAGCTTTGTCATTATTTTCAGTCTCCTTAAATCTAGCATTTTAAATAATTAGTGTCTTTATGGTTATCTTTTCAAAGGGAAAATAAATTTATCTTCTTGATCTTTTTATGTGTCTACACAGTAGTCCCCCCTTATCTGCGGGGAATAAGTTCCAAGACCCCAGTGGCTGCCTAAAACTGCAAATGGTACAAAACCCTATGTATACTATTTTTCTGTAGTGTATATATATATATATATATATACATATATATATATATATATATATATACACTATATAAAAAATAGTATGTGTGTATATATATATATATACACACCATAGTATATATATATACTATATAAAAATAGTGTATACATATACACTATTTTTTCATACATACCTCTGATGAAGCTTAATTTATAAATTATAGTAAGAGAACATACAAATTGGAACATCACTTCTCTTGTGCCTTGGGGCCACTATTAAGAAAAATAAGGGTTACTTGAATACAAGCACAGTAATTCTGCCACAGGTGATCTAATAACTAAGACTGCTACTGAGAGACTAATGGCCTGTAGCACATATAGTGTGGATATGCTGAACAAATGACCCATGGTGTGGTTCACATCTCTGTGAGGGGTGAAAACAAGAGTACAACTACATATCAGTTTAAAGTTTTTTTAAAAAGATAAGTTTTCGTCCTTTCTCCTTACATTAATCTTACATAATTCAATTTAAAGTTTTTGTGAGGACACTGGGGAACTAAGGAGTTGGAAAAGTTGTGCTTGAAGCAAAGGACAATTAGAAGTTGACATTTATAGCTGTATGCTTTTGTCACTTAAGATTCCTCAGACAAATATTGGTACTTCTCAACAAATGGATTGCATGGCTTGGGACAGGCAGAAATTATTATTCTGTTGTTATGTTTGCCAAATGAAGATACTATTCCCAAGGACATCTTCAGACTGTTTATCACCATTTATAAGGATGCTCTAAAAGGTACAGCATTTTATTTTGAACTGTTCAGACCAGGGAATGGATAAATGAAGGGCATTTTTGCTTTTAGCCGTGCTAACTGTACTAAAGATGTATGAAGAGATTATTGATTGCTTAAAAGAGCTTTGTCATTATTTTCAGTCTCCTTAAATCTAGCATTTTAAATAATTAGTGTCTTTATGGTTATCTTTTCAAAGGGAAAATAAATTTATCTTCTTGATCTTTTTATGTGTCTACACAGTAGTCCCCCCTTATCTGCGGGGAATAAGTTCCAAGACCCCAGTGGCTGCCTAAAACTGCAAATGGTACAAAACCCTATGTATACTATTTTTCTGTAGTGTATATATATATATATATACATATATATATATATATATATATATACACTATATAAAAAATAGTATGTGTGTATATATATATATATACACACCATAGTATATATATATACTATATAAAAATAGTGTATACATATACACTATTTTTTCATACATACCTCTGATGAAGCTTAATTTATAAATTATAGTAAGAGAACATACAAATTGGAACATCACTTCTCTTGTGCCTTGGGGCCACTATTAAGAAAAATAAGGGTTACTTGAATACAAGCACAGTAATTCTGCCACAGGTGATCTAATAACTAAGACTGCTACTGAGAGACTAATGGCCTGTAGCACATATAGTGTGGATATGCTGAACAAATGACCCATGGTGTGGTTCACATCTCTGTGAGGGGGTGAAAACAAGAGATTTATTTAATTTTCCATTTAATATTTTTGGACCACGGTTGACCAGAGGTAACTAAAACCATGGAAAGTCTGTATAAAATTTGGGAAACATGATGACTTTCCACTTGACCATGAAGTAAAGAGAAAAATTTAAAAACATCTGTGGTTAGAAACATTCTCAAATTTTTGTTCATAATCGCCAGTCTTCAGGAATAACTGAACTTTGCGCACACAAGGTATTTAATGCTCCTTCAAGAGTGGAAATAAGGAAAGTATATTTTATATTGCTTTTATTTAAGAAAGTTTATATTGGGACATTCAGACTCACAATACCAATTTGAAAAAACTTAAAATCTTTTTATTAATGATTTTATTTCTAGGAAAATACATAGAAAACTTGGACAGTATTACCTTTACTGAGAGTTTTCTCAGCAGCAAGGATCATGGAGGATTTCTATTTATTACACCTACTTTTCAGAAACTTGATGATCTCTTATTACCAAGTAATCCTTTTCTTTGTGGAATTCTTATCCAGAAGCTAGAGATTCCCTGGGCAAAGGTTTTTCCTATGCGTTTAATGTTGAGATTGGGTGCAGAATATAAAGGTAAGTTTCAGAATAATAGATTACATAGGTTCAAATATACTGACTGTAAATAAGAATTTCATTTATCATTACAATAGATTTTTAATGGATTAATGGGACCACTTTTGTTTGGATATACTTTTTTTTTTTAACTTTTATGTTACTTTTAAGTTCTACAGAGTGTTGTTGTTTACAGATATGTATGTTCCCAGATTAGTCATATGTATATCCTCGCCATCCCGCCCTTCCAGACCATCGCACAGTACCCCTGCAGGATCCCCTTTTCTCACAGAGCAATGACTGTAGCTATTTTCTTCACATATGATAGTACAGGCCTTCATGCTACTTCCTTTACGCCTCCCACCCTCTATTCCTTCCCCACAATGTCCATATGTCCACTGTCCATGTCTGTTTCTCCATTGCTTCACTGCGTGTGCCATCATCACCATCCTACTAGATTCCATATATATGTGTTAGTATATTGTACTTGTCCTTCTCTTTTTGACTGACTTCACTTTTTTTTTTTTAATTCTTTATTTTAAAGATTTAACAGAGTTTTGTTGTTCACCAACATGTATGTTCCCAGATCATTCATATGCATATCCCTGGACCCTCCCCCTATCCAGTTCCCCCCTCCCACCCCTCCAGACCATTGCCCCAAGTGATTGTAGGTAGTCCTATTCCCTTAGCACAATGACAATAGCTATCTTTTCCACACATGACAGTATAGGTTTCCATGCTACTCCATGCCTCCCTCGCACTGTTCGGTCTCTGCAATGTCCTTATGTCTATTCTCTGTTTTTCCATGAGTTCACTGCTTGTGTTGTCATGACCATCTTACTAGATCCCATATATATGAGTTAGTATACTGTATTTGTCTTTCTCTTTTTGACTTACTTCACTTTGACTTCACTTTTTATGATTGGTTCTAGATCCAGCCACCTCATTAGGGTTGATTCTTCTGCATTTCTTTTTACAGCTGTGTAGTATTCCATTGTATATATGTACCAGAGGTTATTTATCCATTTGTTCGTCGATAGGCATCTAGGTTGCTTCCATGTTCTAACTATTGTATAGAGAGCTGCAATGAACATTGGGGTATAGGTGCTTCTTTCAGATTTGATTTCATCAGGGTATAAGCCTAAGAGTGGGATTGCTGGGTCGTATGGCTCTTCTATTTTTATTTTTTTAAGGAATCTCCATACTGTCTTCCATAGAGGCTGTATCAATTTACATTCCCACCAGTAATGCAAGAGTGTTCCTCTCCAGCATTTATTGTCTGTAGATTTGTTGATGATGGCCATTCTGACGGGTGTGAGGTGATATCTCATTGTAGTTTTGATTTGTATTTCTCTAAGAATAAGCGAGGTTGAGCATTGTTTCATGTGTTTTGGGGTCATCTGTATGTCCTCTTTGGAGAGGTGTCTGTTTAGGACCTTTTCCCATTTTTTGATTGGGTTGTTCATTTTTCCAGTGCTGAGTTGTCTGAGTTGCTTGTAGATTTTAGAGATTAATTCTTTGTCTGTTGTTTCATTTGCTATGATTTTCTCCTATTCTGTGAACTGTCTGTTCACTTTTTTTGTAGTTTCTTTTGCTGTACAAAGGCTTTTAAGTTTCATGAAGTCCCACATGTTCATTTTTCTTTTCAGTTCCGCTATTCTAGTAGGTGAGTCAGAGACGATCTTGCTTTTTGATTTATGTCCTTGAGGGTTTTGCCTATATTCTCCTCTAAGAGTTTGATGGTTTCTGATCTTACATTTAGGTCTTGAATCCATTTTGAGTTGATCTATGTGTATGGTGTCAGGGAATGTTTCAACTTCATTTTTTTGCATGTAGCTGTCCAATTTTCCCAGCACCATTTGTTGAAGAGGCTGTCTTTGTCCCATTTTATAGTTTTGCCTCCTTTGTCAAAAATAAGGTACACACAGGTGTGTGGGTTTATCTCTGGGTTCTCTATCTTGTTCCATTGGTCTATATTTCTGTTTTTGTGCCAGTACCATACTGTCTTGATGACTGTTGCTTTGTAGTAGAGTCTGAAATTGGGGAGGCTGATCCCTCCAGCTCCATTCTTCTTCCTCAAGATTGCTTTGGCTATTCGAGGTCTTTTGTGTTTCCATATGAACTATGTTATTCTTTGGTCTAATTCTGTGAAGAATGTCATTGGTAGTTTGATAGGGATCGCACTGACTCTGTAGATGACATTTGGTAGTATGGTCATTTTCACAGTATTGATTCTTCCAACCCAGGAACACGGAATATCTCTCCATCTGTTTAAGTCTTCTTTAATTTCTCTCATGAGTGTCTTGTAATTTTTTGTGTACAGTTCTTTTGTTTCTTTGGGTAGTTTTGATTTGCATTTCTCTAAGGAATTTTGATAGGCCATTCTGACGGGTGTGAGGTGATATCTCATTGTAGTTTTGATTTGTATTTCTCTAAGAATAAGCGAGGTTGAGCATTGTTTCATGTGTTTTGGGGTCATCTGTATGTCCTCTTTGGAGAGGTGTCTGTTTAGGACCTTTTCCCATTTTTTGATTGGGTTGTTCATTTTTCCAGTGCTGAGTTGTCTGAGTTGCTTGTAGATTTTAGAGATTAATTCTTTGTCTGTTGTTTCATTTGCTATGATTTTCTCCTATTCTGTGAACTGTCTGTTCACTTTTTTTGTAGTTTCTTTTGCTGTACAAAGGCTTTTAAGTTTCATGAAGTCCCACATGTTCATTTTTCTTTTCAGTTCCGCTATTCTAGTAGGTGAGTCAGAGACGATCTTGCTTTTTGATTTATGTCCTTGAGGGTTTTGCCTATATTCTCCTCTAAGAGTTTGATGGTTTCTGATCTTACATTTAGGTCTTGAATCCATTTTGAGTTGATCTATGTGTATGGTGTCAGGGAATGTTTCAACTTCATTTTTTTGCATGTAGCTGTCCAATTTTCCCAGCACCATTTGTTGAAGAGGCTGTCTTTGTCCCATTTTATAGTTTTGCCTCCTTTGTCAAAAATAAGGTACACACAGGTGTGTGGGTTTATCTCTGGGTTCTCTATCTTGTTCCATTGGTCTATATTTCTGTTTTTGTGCCAGTACCATACTGTCTTGATGACTGTTGCTTTGTAGTAGAGTCTGAAATTGGGGAGGCTGATCCCTCCAGCTCCATTCTTCTTCCTCAAGATTGCTTTGGCTATTCGAGGTCTTTTGTGTTTCCATATGAACTATGTTATTCTTTGGTCTAATTCTGTGAAGAATGTCATTGGTAGTTTGATAGGGATCGCACTGACTCTGTAGATGACATTTGGTAGTATGGTCATTTTCACAGTATTGATTCTTCCAACCCAGGAACACGGAATATCTCTCCATCTGTTTAAGTCTTCTTTAATTTCTCTCATGAGTGTCTTGTAATTTTTTGTGTACAGTTCTTTTGTTTCTTTGGGTAGGTTTATTCCTAGATATTTGATTCTTTTGGTTGCAGTGGTGAAGGGGATTGCCTCTTTGATTTCATTTTCTGATTTTTCATTGTTTCTGTATAGGAATGCCAGTGATTTCTGTATATTGATTTTGTATCCTGCGACTTTGCTGAATTCACTGATTAGCTCTAGTAGTTTTGTAATAGTGTCTTTGGGATTTTCTATGTATAATATCATGTCATCTGCTAATAGAGAGAGTTTGACTTCTTCCTTTCCAATCTGGATTCCTTTGATTTCTTTCTCTTCTCTTATTGCTGTTGCTAGAACTTCGAGGACTATGTTGAATAGTAGTGGTGAAAGTGGACACCCTTGTCTTGTTCCTGATCTTAGAGGGAATGCTTTGAGTTTTTCACCGCTGAGGATAATGTTCGCTGTGGGCTTCTCATATATGGCTTTCACTGTGTTGAGATAGGTTCCTTCTATGCCCATTTTTTGAAGAGTTTTTATCATAAATGGATGTTGTACTTTGTCGAAGGCTTTTTCTACATCTATTGAGATTTGTTTTGATATACTTTAAAAATTCTAAAATATCTCTCCTCTGCTTTGAAATTAATCTAGACAACCTTGATATGTTAAGAGTTTCTAGATGTTCCTAATTATATATTAACTTACCTTAAAATTTTTTTTGAACATCAGAACAAACAGAAAACCTTGAAAAGTTTTCTTTATGTACTGTAGGGAGTTCACTTTGTTATGTTGCTTACATATTAAGAAGGTAAATCATTATGCCCTATTTCCCATAATTTGTATGTATCATAATGCCAAACATAAGTGATTCTAAAATAATGGTTCTGGCTTATATATATGGTTATCTGTAAGTTAAAATCATTTCTCTGTTAAACTTTTCTAAATTCCCACCTTTCTTTATCCCTCACTAGAAATAATATTTATTGCATGTGAAGTACATCACATATAAGTAAAATTTAGGCATTTGCTCATAATTTAATAGGTATTTACTTAGAGGAAAATTAAATGTGGAACTGTTATAGAAGTGACCATTATTATTTCAAAGTGGATAAATTCCATGAAAGAGATATACATTAAAATATATTTGGCAAATTTATTAAACTCTCTAATTTGAGAGGGTGGTCCTCACCATTTAAGATTTAAATATGTGACACTGTTAAATTGTGATGTAAGAAGTATAAAATTAACTTTCATCTCAGGTTTTGTACTTGTGAACCAAAGAGCTTGAGAGATGTCATTCTGAGCTATGTGTCTCATCCATTCAGCCTAATGTTTTGTCTCTGATACTAATATTTGAATGTTATCTTTATGGAAAGTTAGGTCAAAATGCTAGCTAATCTGAAATCATTATGGAACATATAATCTATAAATTTGGCTGGTATTTTGCCCATTATCACTACTATATACCAAGTCTGTTTTTCTCACAATTAAAAGTAGGAAAATCACAGAGTAACATGAGAGACTTCTCAGAAGATCACAGCAAAGCTATGATAGATATTTAGTGGTGATGAGGACAAATTACTAGTAATTCTTAGAAGTTGATTAGTCTCTGTTCTGAGTTCTTTGTGTTCTGCTGGATATTAGATAGATTGGCATTTTGATGTTACTGGTGCCCATGCCTCTTTAGACTAGAATTTGAAATTGTGTGTGTATGTGTGTGTTTATTTTGTTATATAGAGATAACATACCTATGGAAACATTAATGGCAGAAGTTAAGAGTCCCAAGATTAAAGACTGAAAATAACTATCTGAAATTAATAATTTTCAAATGGGGATTACCTGCACTTTTAAGTTGAGACTATTTGGAATACCATTAAATGTTGGATCAGATGATTTGTGAAGTCCCTTTGTAACTCTGACAGAATACCATTCTAAGTCATAACCTTTTGAAAATTACTGTCTTAGGTACAGTTACCTGTATCAAGTTGCAAAGGATGCTCCCTTATTCATATAAAATGAAGTAAAAAAAAAAAAAATCAGAATTTACATTAATCATATTGTTTCTCATTTTAATGTGTTTCACCACTAACTTACTTTTTTTCCCCTATATTCTCTGTTATTCAAATAGCTTAGATGTCATTTTTTAAAACTAGAAAATATGATTATAATAGCAAAGATGTGAGTTGCCCTGACTTTTTTTTAATAGATAATGTTAGGTTTGTTTTCTTATAATTTTAAGAAAGTAGATTTATATAATAGGCATTAAAGAGGTTTGTTTAATCTAAGCTGAGAACTGAAATTCTCAAGTTAAAAATGTGTCTGATTTCAGCTTCCCTGGTGGTCCAGTGGGTAAAAGAGTCCATCTTGCAGTGCAGGGAGCACCGGTTCCATCCCTGGCCTGGGAAGATCCCACATGCCTTGGAGAGGCTGGACCAGTGTGTCCAATTACGAGCTAGCACTCTGGAGCGCACGCGCCCCGAGCCAGTGCTCTGCCATGAGAGAGGCCACTGCAGTTGGAGGCCCACACATGCTAAAGAATAAAGAGGGATGAAAACAAATGATGACTTGGAGGCAAAAAACAAATCAGGTGGAGGAAAAAAAAACAGTGTCTGATTTTTGCTATCATAGAAATAGTCTTACCTTCCTATTTTCACTTTTCCTTTTCTTCCAGAAGTCCTGCTGCATTGCTACCAAGGTACTTTTGTTTCTTGGTGGGCAATGATTAGAGTGTCCTAGAGAAAGAGAAAAGTAGTTAGGTGGCAAATTCCATGTCACTTCTTCTGTGCACTGTCTTCTCTGACTCTACATGCTCCTTTTATCCTGCTGACCCAAGAACTATATCATCTATAAATGAACACAATTGAACATTAATTATAAATGCCTTAAACATCTTAAATTCTTCATAGTTTATTTTAAATTATCAGAACAGTTCTATTTAAATTATGAAAACTTTTTTAGCTCTAGCCAGTCATGATAATTTTCCAGCCATCATAATGTTTGTAAACATGTATGATGAAAAGATTAAGTGCTTTGGAATAGGGCAATCCTAATTACATATACCTCTTTTAGTAGTTATTAACTTAGAAACCATAAGCATGGTTATTAACCTCTGTCTCTACTTCTGCATTTGTAAAGTAGATATAGATAATACTTGCCTATTTAAATGGGACAATGTATGTAAAGGTCCTGGTTCAATGTAGCATCTACTAGATACACAGTATGGCTTAATGTCACCTCTTAATTTTTCAAAGAACCAATTGAGTGGTATTTATTCATAGGTTTTGAAAAATGAGAATTAAAGGTAATAAATTCAAGACTTCTTTTATTTTTGTTGATAGTAACCAGTTTTCTCTTGTTACGTATAGCATATCCTGCACCTTTAACAAGTATCAGAGGCCGAAAACCTCTTTTTGGAGAAATAGGACACACTATTATGAACTTACTTGTTGTGAGTAATTGAATTGTTTTGTTAAGTTTTCTTAAATTAATTTAGCAAATTTTATATATTTATTTTTTATTTTAATTTGGAATATTTAGTATAATAAAAGTTCATTTATAATAACTCCTAATTCATTTAACATAAATTAGCTTTTTTGATGAAGTTCTCTGAGAACACAATTCCTCATTTATGTACACCTGATTTAGATCACCTTTTGATTCATTCAGCTTCAGTGCTTACAATTTAGGTAATGTGAGATCTACAGTTTTTGAAGCCTTAGTAAAGTCAATCAGTTTGGTGATTCTGAGCAAACTGTGGCCTTGGTTACCTTATTTTTACTAGACACTATTGGATTAGATGATTTCTGGTTCCCTTAATTTTATGTTTACCTTTTATTATAGAAGAGTATTTCAGGGGACTTGCTTTTATTTATATATGTTCAGTTTGAAAACCTATTCTATTTTGGAAGATCTGTAACTAGAAAGAGGAGTGAAAGTGTTAGTCACTCAGTGGTGACTCTTTGCCTCTCCATGGACTGTAGCCCACCAGGCTTCTCTGTATTCTCCTGACAAGAATACTAGAGTGGGTTGCCATTGCCTTCTCTGGGGGTTCTTCCCGACCCAGGGATTGAACCCAGGTTTCCTGCATTGCAGGTGGATTCTTTACCATCTTCACCACCAGGGAAGCCCCAAAGACAGAGGAGATCACCCTCAAATACTACAGAATTCTTTCACAGTGATCTTTTTTTTTCCTAATTACATATACCTCTTTTAGTAGTTATTAACTTAGAAACCATAAGCATGGTTATTAACCTCTGTCTCTACTTCTGCATTTGTAAAGTAGATATAGATAATACTTGCCTATTTAAATGGGACAATGTATGTAAAGGTCCTGGTTCAATGTAGCATCTACTAGATACACAGTATGGCTTAATGTCACCTCTTAATTTTTCAAAGAACCAATTGAGTGGTATTTATTCATAGGTTTTGAAAAATGAGAATTAAAGGTAATAAATTCAAGACTTCTTTTATTTTTGTTGATAGTAACCAGTTTTCTCTTGTTACGTATAGCATATCCTGCACCTTTAACAAGTATCAGAGGCCGAAAACCTCTTTTTGGAGAAATAGGACACACTATTATGAACTTACTTGTTGTGAGTAATTGAATTGTTTTGTTAAGTTTTCTTAAATTAATTTAGCAAATTTTATATATTTATTTTTTATTTTAATTTGGAATATTTAGTATAATAAAAGTTCATTTATAATAACTCCTAATTCATTTAACATAAATTAGCTTTTTTGATGAAGTTCTCTGAGAACACAATTCCTCATTTATGTACACCTGATTTAGATCACCTTTTGATTCATTCAGCTTCAGTGCTTACAATTTAGGTAATGTGAGATCTACAGTTTTTGAAGCCTTAGTAAAGTCAATCAGTTTGGTGATTCTGAGCAAACTGTGGCCTTGGTTACCTTATTTTTACTAGACACTATTGGATTAGATGATTTCTGGTTCCCTTAATTTTATGTTTACCTTTTATTATAGAAGAGTATTTCAGGGGACTTGCTTTTATTTATATATGTTCAGTTTGAAAACCTATTCTATTTTGGAAGATCTGTAACTAGAAAGAGGAGTGAAAGTGTTAGTCACTCAGTGGTGACTCTTTGCCTCTCCATGGACTGTAGCCCACCAGGCTTCTCTGTATTCTCCTGACAAGAATACTAGAGTGGGTTGCCATTGCCTTCTCTGGGGGTTCTTCCCGACCCAGGGATTGAACCCAGGTTTCCTGCATTGCAGGTGGATTCTTTACCATCTTCACCACCAGGGAAGCCCCAAAGACAGAGGAGATCACCCTCAAATACTACAGAATTCTTTCTGACAGTGATCTTCTTTATATTATTGTAGCGTACCTGGAAGGATTAGTTTGTGAAGTTGGCATTGCTTTCTGGATGGCATTTTGATAGTTATGTAGCACAACTTATTTAGGGCTTCCCAGGTGGCTAAGACAGGAGGAAATCTGCCTGTAATACAGGAGACCTAGGTTCAACCCTGTGCTGGGAAAATCCTTTGGACAAGGGAATGGCTATGCACTCCATTATTCTTGCTTGGAGAAATTCTTTATATTCATTATATTATTGTATAAATGATATTCTTTATATTATCATAGCTTAGCTTGAAGGATTAGTTTGTAAAGTTGGCATTGCTTTCTGGATGGCACTTTGATAGTTATGTATTACAAGCATTATAAATGATGGATACTCTTAAAAAAGGATTTAACGAATGGGTAAATGTTCATGGATGGTAGTTTGAGTTTTATGAAATATTGCTGTTTTATGTAGGACCTTCGAAATTACCAGTATACCTTGCATAATATAGATCAGCTATACATTCATATGGAAATGGGGAAGAGTTGCATAAAAATACCTCGGAAAAAGTACAGTGATGTAAGTTGAATTACTTTATTCACGTTTTGAAAATAATTATTGAACATTAGATTTCTTTAGAAGTGTGTTAAATTTGTTGTTCTGAATTGGACTAACATATAATGGCAGGAAAAAGTTATTGTTGAAATTTAAAATTTGTTTTCTAATAGAGGATTTCTTTAATCCTATTTTTAAATTTTTTTCTTACTATTTTTATATGCCTCAGTAAAACTGAGGTAATTTTATCTTAAAACATTTGTTTCTGTCACATTCTTGGGGAGTTGTCCAGACTAAGGCTTGGTAAAAGTGGTCAGAAATATGACTCTTTGAATTATTGTACCTAATAAAGGCATAAAGTGTTAAAAATGTTTCTAAATGAATATTTTTTCCCAGGTAATGAAAGTAATAAATTCTTCTAATGAGCATGTCATTAGTATTGGAGCTAGTTTTAGTACAGAAGCAGATTCTCATCTTGTCTGTGTACAGAATGATGGAGTTTATCAGACACAGGCCAACAGTGCCACTGGCCATCCTAGAAAAGGTGAGTATTGGTTTCTAATGTTGATCCATAAAACTATCTCAAAAAGTAGAATTCCTTTCAAAGAGGAAGTAGGTATTTCACTTATTTGCTGAATGATAAAACAGTATGCTTTGAATTTTTAGCTATACAATCAAAATAATTGCTTCTTATTCATGTGTGTGTGTGTGTGTTATCTTGGGCAACATTAGGTTTAAAGACTTGGGGTGCAGTGTTTATTTTGATGCCTTCATGTTTAGTGTGTTCCATATAGTGGGTGTCTCTGGAGTGTTTTTGCCAGTGTTTTGCAAGCTCTTCTCCAGCCCTTCTTAGCAGGGAGCATAGGGTAGATAAGGGTGAAGAATGATTTATAAGACTGTAAGTATCCAGGAATATAAAAATGATAAAGGTGGTGATGTGAGTGACATTACTTGTCTGAATGGCCTCAATGACTGCTGTGATGACCAAATCCTTGCACTAGAGATCCTAACAAACTGAAAGTTAAGTAGAAGTAAGCATTCCTTAAAATTAATACATTATTGTAAAATAACACATTTAAAATATTCTGGCTGCTAATAAAATTTTTTCCTCTGATTATCTAAGTATGTATGCTCATATATAGTAAGCTTGGAAAATACGTTTCAAGAAGTAGTAAAAGGGAAAAAGTGTAAGATATGGCTTTTGTTGACATTTCAAGATATTTCCTTTTTATAATACTCATGTTAAATAGATGGCTTTATATTACATGTTCACTTCTGTATTGTGTTTTTTTAAACTTTACATGCCATTGGCATTTTTGTCATTAAAATTTAATTTTAATTAAAATTTAACATTTATTTAATGAATACTTACATAGGATAAAATTCACAAGGTGTAAATACTTACACTGCAAAATCTCCTTTCCTCCCTAGACCCCCAAACTGTTCTCTTCCTTTCCCCACAGGTAACCAAACCAATGTTAGTAATTCTTGGTATATCCTTTCAGAGTATTCTTGCTTGTGTGTATATTTAAGCAACACCCTCCCTACACACACCTTTCTTCCACTTTTTTTTCCCGTGGCCACACCATGTGGTATGGCAGAACTTCCCTGATCAGGGATCAAGCCTGTGCCTTCCACAATGGAAGCGCATGTCTTAACACTGGACCACCAGGGAAGTCCTCTGCAACTTTTTTAAACAAGTCATAACATTTGTTCCATTTTGCACTTATTTTTTCTTTGAGATATTATTCTTTGTTAGTATAGAAAGAACTTTCACAAAAAAAAAAAAATAACTTTCACACTGCACGTAACTTTCCAGTTTATTTGTGAACATCATGTAATTGCCCCTTATTAATGGAGAGTTTTGGGTATTTATAAAATGCACTATGAAGTATGCCTTCATGTTTAGTGTGTTCCATATAGTGGGTGTCTCTGGAGTGTTTTTGCCAGTGTTTTGCAAGCTCTTCTCCAGCCCTTCTTAGCAGGGAGCATAGGGTAGATAAGGGTGAAGAATGATTTATAAGACTGTAAGTATCCAGGAATATAAAAATGATAAAGGTGGTGATGTGAGTGACATTACTTGTCTGAATGGCCTCAATGACTGCTGTGATGACCAAATCCTTGCACTAGAGATCCTAACAAACTGAAAGTTAAGTAGAAGTAAGCATTCCTTAAAATTAATACATTATTGTAAAATAACACATTTAAAATATTCTGGCTGCTAATAAAATTTTTTCCTCTGATTATCTAAGTATGTATGCTCATATATAGTAAGCTTGGAAAATACGTTTCAAGAAGTAGTAAAAGGGAAAAAGTGTAAGATATGGCTTTTGTTGACATTTCAAGATATTTCCTTTTTATAATACTCATGTTAAATAGATGGCTTTATATTACATGTTCACTTCTGTATTGTGTTTTTTTAAACTTTACATGCCATTGGCATTTTTGTCATTAAAATTTAATTTTAATTAAAATTTAACATTTATTTAATGAATACTTACATAGGATAAAATTCACAAGGTGTAAATACTTACACTGCAAAATCTCCTTTCCTCCCTAGACCCCCAAACTGTTCTCTTCCTTTCCCCACAGGTAACCAAACCAATGTTAGTAATTCTTGGTATATCCTTTCAGAGTATTCTTGCTTGTGTGTATATTTAAGCAACACCCTCCCTACACACACCTTTCTTCCACTTTTTTTTCCCGTGGCCACACCATGTGGTATGGCAGAACTTCCCTGATCAGGGATCAAGCCTGTGCCTTCCACAATGGAAGCGCATGTCTTAACACTGGACCACCAGGGAAGTCCTCTGCAACTTTTTTAAACAAGTCATAACATTTGTTCCATTTTGCACTTATTTTTTCTTTGAGATATTATTCTTTGTTAGTATAGAAAGAACTTTCACAAAAAAAAAAAAATAACTTTCACACTGCACGTAACTTTCCAGTTTATTTGTGAACATCATGTAATTGCCCCTTATTAATGGAGAGTTGCTACCAATCCTTGGCTATTTATAAAAATGCACTATGAAGTAGCCTTGTGTATGTGGCCACTAATTCATAGAAATGAAATTTGTATGTTAAAACATACATGTATTTGTAATTAAAAATATATATTTTTAAATTTTTTTACAGTTTTTTTGTTTACTGCCACAGATCAGCCTGAATCAGCCATAGGTATACATATGTCCCCCACTTATTGAATTCTAATAGTGATTTATCAAGTTGTCCTCCATAGAGACTGTTCTGATTTATGCTGTCACCAGTAGTGGATATTTGATTTCCTACGTCCTCACTTGGTAAAACACTGCAAATCATACAACAGCCATAAGGTATTAGGTATAAACATTAAATAACCTTTATGCAATATTTTATCTTTATTTTATATGGTATTTTTTGTTATTCTAATATAAGTGTATGGGCATGGCATTTATCAGGTACTTAAAATGTGCTGTGTTCCATATTATGCATTATGCACAAATATCATATAGCATAAAAATAACAGTTGAGGGCTTCCCCTGGTGGTCCAGTGGATAAGGACACCGCCTTGCAGTGCAAGGGGCGCCAGTTCGATCCCTGGCCTGGGAAGATCCCACATGCCGCAGAGCGGCTGGACCGATGTGTCCAATTACCGAGCTGGAGCTCTGGAGCGCATGCGCCCAGAGCCAGCGCTCTGTAATAACAGACACCACCACGATGGGAGGCCCACAGGAGCCAAAGAACAAAGACGAATGAAAATAGAGAAATGAAGGACCAATAGAAGTGGCCCGCCCGCTCCCCTCCCTCCCCAACCCCAAAATAAATAAATAAATAAATCTTAAAAAAAAAAAAATAACAGTTGAAAACATAATTATTGTTTTTTTTAATCAGTGACAGGTGCAAGTTTTGTGGTCTTCAATGGAGCTCTGAAAGCATCTTCAGGATTTCTTGCTAAGTCCAGCATAATTGAAGGTATGAGTTTCATCTTTAAGACTGTTTTAATATAAAGATGTTTTCCATCGCCTTTTAAAAATGTATTTGAGGGCTTCCCTGGTGGTCCAATGGGTAGTCTGCCTTGCAGTGCAAGGGACACCAGTTCGATCCCTGGCCCAGGAAGATCCCATATGCTGTGGAGCGGCTGGACCAGTGTGTCTAGTTACGAGCCAGCGCTCTGGAGCACATGCGCCCAGAGCCAGTGCTCTGCGACTGGGGAGGCCGCTGCAGTGGGAGGCCCACACAGGCCGAAGAATAAAGATGGATGAAAAATAAATAAATCATAAAAAGAGGCCAAAATTAAAAAAAAATGTATTTGATTCTTACAGAATAAAATATGTAAGTTACAAAGCTATAGTACCTCAAATTTATGTGAAATTGTCACTCAGCCAAGAACTAGAATGTAACTAATGTTTGGGTCTACCTTAAGCTTGACAGGTCTGCCTTAACCTGCATTTCCTGTTTGTTCATAGTCTAAAGATCAGTCTGAGATGAGAGCTTAGAGTCTTCTCCTTAGGTCTTTGCTTAGCATGCACACACCCTGGGCCTGCACTCAGTAATGCACATGCATGAGGCCTCCTAAATTTCTAGATACATATTAGAATCTTTCAAAATTGTTATGGACATCTCCTTCACCAGATTTTCCGTTAAGTATTTGCTTGGACTATTGTTTGCCTCTACTATTAACTGCTGCCACAGACAACTATGATGTTGATCACTGACCTCTAAACTGTTTTTGACAGATGCTCCCTGAAAAAAGACTTTTTTCACTGGGCAAGCTTAGAGTCCAGTCAGGTAAAGACATTGTATATGGAGTCTCCCAGGGACGAGTCTTCCAGGAATCACCTGACAAGTCAAAAAAATGACTTGTTTTCTAGTTCTCCAGTAATGAGGTTTTGAAGGAGTTCTAGCCCTATTTGTCCTCTCCAGTGGATACCAAACTGCTGGTTTTTACTGTGATTGCTGACTGTTGGTTTTTAAGGCTTCTGCTAAGCTGGAGAGGAGGGAAGAGGACTAGGAAACAAATGACACAAAGCTTGCTGTTTTTATCACAATTTTGCTGTCTATCTTATAAATACTCCCCAGATTGCTGCAAGTCTTTGGTTAATTTCCAGTTTCAAAAACATTGCTTCTGGCACTTCATGAGTTTCTTTGTTCTTTTTATGGAGCATTTTTGGATGTTCTTAGTCTGCATCTTCACTAATAGCATCCTCCGTGCTATCTCAGTTACATAGCATTATAGGAAGTCCTCCCATCTCAGATAACACACACATGCCTTATTCCTCATTTTAGTAGTGCTCTGGCCAGACTGAATCCTTTATCACGTTAATTTTAGGATCAACTTACCAGGTTTAGAAAGTCTTTTGGATTTTTTATTGGAATTGCATTAAATTTCTAATTTCAAGAAAATTGGCATGTTTTCTATTCTCATTGTTCCTATCCATGCACCTCCAATTTATTTACATAATATTTAATAATACTTTTTTCAGTAAAAGTTTTACAGCTCTTGTATAGGGTTTGAGTATCTTTTCTTAATTCATTCCTGTACCTTATAGATTTTATTGCTGATATAAATGGTATCTGTTTATTTTAATATTGGCATAATATAAATACCATTATAGTTTTAAAATTTTACTTTTTAAAGGATTTTTAAAATTTATTTATTTTTGGCTGTTCTGAGTTTTCAGTGCTGCTGCAGGCTTTTCTCTAGTTGCAGGGAGTGAGGGCTACTCTCTAGTTGAGGTGAGCAGGCTTCTTGTTGCGGTGACTTGTCTTGTGGAACTCGGGATCCAGGGCATATGGGATTCAGTAGTTGTGGCACATGGGCTCAACAGTTGTGGCTCAAGGACTTAGTTGCTCCACAGCAGTGTCGGATATTCAAGTGTACAATAAAGTGATTCACCAGTCTTAAAGGTTATATTCATTTATAGTTATTATAAAATACTGGCTATATTCCCTGTGCTATACAATGTATTCTTCTATTTTATTCAATTTGTGCATACCAGGTTGTACTTTTTTATGTCAAAAGAGTGTTCAGCCTTTGTTTTCTTCTAGGAGTTCTGTGGTTTCTGATCTTACATTTAATTCATTCATCTATTTTGAGGCGTTTTTTTGTACATGGTATTAGAGAATGTTCTGATTTCATTCTTCTACATTTAGGTGTCCAGTTTTCCCAGAGTCACTGAAGAGACTCTTTTTTTCTTCCACTGAGGGTTCTTGCCTCCTTGGTTGTAGACTGATTAACCATAAGTGCATGGGTTTATTTCTGAGCTCTCTAGTCCATTGATCTGTGGTTCTGTATTTGGGCCAGAACCACTAAATAGTATAGTCTGAAGTCAGACAGCATGCTTCTTTCAAGTCTGTTCTTCTTTCTCGAAATAGTTTTGACTGTTTGGGGTCTTTTTTTTTTCAATACAAATTTAAAAATTATTTGTTCAAGTTCTGTGAAAAATGCCATTAATATCTTGATAGTGATTATGCTGAATTTCTAGATTGCCTTTGGCAGTATGGTCACTCTAACAATATTAATTCTTCCAGCCTGTGAACGCAGTATATCCATGTTCTATCTGTTTATGTTTCTTTTATCAGTGTCTTACAGTTTTTTTTTTTTTTTTTAAGTTTTTTTTTTGTTTTCTTGTTTTAAGATTAAATTCTTTTTTTTTATTTTATTTTTTTTTATTTTTTGGGGGGGGGGGGGGGGGGGAGAGAGCAGGCCGGGCGGGCCACTTCTATTGGTCTTTCGTTTCTCCATGTTCATCCGTCTTTGTTCTTTGGCTCCTGTGGGCCTCCCATCACAGTGGCCCCTCTTGTCGCAGAGCGCCGGCTCCGGGCGCATGCGCTCCAGAGCTCCGGGTCGGTAATTGGACACATCAGTCCAGCTGCTCCATGGCACGTGGGATCTTCCCAGGCCAGGGATCGAACCGGCGCCCCCTGCACTGCAAGGCGGTGTCCCTACCCACTGGACAACCAGGGGAAGCCCAGTGTCTTACAGTTTTATGCATAAAAGTCTTTTACTTTCTTAGGTAGGTTTACTCCTAGGCATTTTATTCTTTGTGATGCAGTTGTAAAATGGATTATACCTTAATTTCTTTTTCTGATAGTTAGTGTATAGTAATGCAAGAAATTTCCGTGTATTTTGTATCCTGCAACTTTATCAAATTTCACTGATGAGTTCTAGTAGTTTTCGGATGGCATCGTTATTATATTAAGGTAAGTTTCCTCTTTGACCACATTGTGAAGAGTTTTTATCATAAATGAGTCTTGAATTTGTGAGAGGCTCTTTCTGCATCTACTGAGATGGTCATATGGTTTTTACTCTTCAGTTTGTTAATGTTGTGTATTTCATTGATTGATTTGCAGATATTGAAAAATCCTTACATCCCTGGGACAAATCCCTTTTGATCATGGTGTATGATCCTTTTAATGTATTCTTGCATATCTTTTTTTTTTTTTTAATGTATTTATTTAGTTGCACTGGGTCTTAGTTATGGTATGTGGGATCCAGTTCCCCGACCAGGGATTGAACCCAGGTCCCCAGCACTGGGAGCACAGAGTCTTAGCCACTGGACCACCAGGGAAATCCCTTGCATATCTTTTTAAATTAAAATTTTTATCTGTTGCTGGAACATAGAAATTAAATTAATTGATTTTTGTATTTTTATCTTATAACCTGCTTATATTGCTAAACTAATGTTATTCAAATAATTTACCTATGGATTGTTTTAGAGTTTTTAAAAATATAATTTAGTATAATATATATTAATAATGACAGTTTTACATCTTTCTTAACAGCCTCTATGCCTTTTAAATTTACTATTTATTGTTTAGGACTTCCACTATAAACAGTGATTGCAAATGTTCTTCTCTAGATCATCTTTTTTAGTGTGTGTTTGCATGCTCAGTCATGTCCAACTCATTGCAACTCCGTGAACTGTAACCTGCTACACTCCTCTCTCCAATGAAATTTTCCAGGAAGGAATACTGGAGTGGGTTGCTATTCCCTTCTCCAGGGGAATCTTCCCAAACAAGGGATTAAACCCATGTCTCCTGCATCTTTTGTATCGGCAGGTGGATTATCACTAAGCTACCTGGGAAGCCATGTTTTCTAGTAATAATCTTGTAAAAATAAGTGAGCTTTATGATTCAGTAAATCCTTTAGCGTGAACCTGTTAATCCCTTACTCTTAATTTAATCCTTCCCCTCACTTTCCCGTTTGGTAACCATAACCTTATTTTCTTTTTTTCATAGTAGTGTATAGTAATGCAAGAAATTTCCGTGTATTTTGTATCCTGCAACTTTATCAAATTTCACTGATGAGTTCTAGTAGTTTTCGGATGGCATCGTTATTATATTAAGGTAAGTTTCCTCTTTGACCACATTGTGAAGAGTTTTTATCATAAATGAGTCTTGAATTTGTGAGAGGCTCTTTCTGCATCTACTGAGATGGTCATATGGTTTTTACTCTTCAGTTTGTTAATGTTGTGTATTTCATTGATTGATTTGCAGATATTGAAAAATCCTTACATCCCTGGGACAAATCCCTTTTGATCATGGTGTATGATCCTTTTAATGTATTCTTGCATATCTTTTTTTTTTTTTTAATGTATTTATTTAGTTGCACTGGGTCTTAGTTATGGTATGTGGGATCCAGTTCCCTGACCAGGGATTGAACCCAGGTCCCCAGCACTGGGAGCACAGAGTCTTAGCCACTGGACCACCAGGGAAATCCCTTGCATATCTTTTTAAATTAAAATTTTTATCTGTTGCTGGAACATAGAAATTAAATTAATTGATTTTTGTATTTTTATCTTATAACCTGCTTATATTGCTAAACTAATGTTATTCAAATAATTTACCTATGGATTGTTTTAGAGTTTTTAAAAATATAATTTAGTATAATATATATTAATAATGACAGTTTTACATCTTTCTTAACAGCCTCTATGCCTTTTAAATTTACTATTTATTGTTTAGGACTTCCACTATAAACAGTGATTGCAAATGTTCTTCTCTAGATCATCTTTTTTAGTGTGTGTTTGCATGCTCAGTCATGTCCAACTCATTGCAACTCCGTAGACTGTAACCTGCTAGACTCCTCTCTCCAATGAAATTTTCCAGGAAGGAATACTGGAGTGGGTTGCTATTCCCTTCTCCAGGGGAATCTTCCCAAACAAGGGATTAAACCCATGTCTCCTGCATCTTTTGTATCGGCAGGTGGATTATCACTAAGCTACCTGGGAAGCCATGTTTTCTAGTAATAATCTTGTAAAAATAAGTGAGCTTTATGATTCAGTAAATCCTTTAGCGTGAACCTGTTAATCCCTTACTCTTAATTTAATCCTTCCCCTCACTTTCCCGTTTGGTAACCATAACCTTATTTTCTTTTTTTTTCTTTCTTCATAACCTTATTTTTCATGTCTGTGAGTGTGTTTCTGTTCTGTAAATAAATTCATTTGTATTTTTAGATTCTACATGCAAGTGATAAATAATATTTGTCTCTGACTTCACTTAGTATGATAATCTGTAGGTCCATCCATGTTACTGCAAATGGGAATAATTTGTTCCTTTTTATGGCTGAGTAATATTCCATTATACATATACAACATTTTCTTTACCATGCATCTATTGATGAATACTTAGATTGCTTCCATGTCGTGGCTATTATAAATAGTGCTGCTATGGACATCAGGATACATTTTTTTTTTAATAGAGTTTTTGTCTTTTCTGCATATTTGCCCAGGAGTGGGATTGCTGGATCTGTTTATTTATTGTAGTTCTATTTTTAGTTCTTTAAGGAATCTCCATGTTATTTTCTATAGTGGTTGTACCAGTTTATATGTTAGCAAGAGTATAGGAGGAGTTCCCTTTTTTCCACACCCTGTCCAGCATTTATTATTTGTAAACCTTTTGATGATAGCCAAAAGAGTGGCAATAAGAGTAGCATCTGGGCTTCCCCTGGTGGTCCAGTGGGTAAGGACACCGCCTTGCAGTGCAAGGGGCACTGGTTTGATCCCTGGCCTGGGAAGATCCCACGTGCCGCGGAGCGGCTGGACCGATGTGTCCAGTGACCGAGCTGGAGCTCTGGAGCGCATGCGCCCAGAGCCGGCGCTCTGTGACAACAGAGGCCACTGCAATGGGAGGCCCACAGGAGCCAAAGAACAAAGATGGATGAAAATAGAGAAATGAAAGACCAACAGAAGTGGCCCGCCCATCCCCCTCCCTCCCCGTCCCACCCCCCAAAAGATAAATAAATAAAATAAATGTTAAAAAAAAAAAGAGTAGCATCTTATTACAGTTTTAATTTGCATTTCTCTAATAATTAGCAGTGTTAAGTATCTTGTCATGTGCCTGGTCTTCTGCCTAGTTGTTTGTTTGATATTGAGCTGTATGAACTGTTCGTATATTTTGGAAATTAACCTTTTGTCAGTTGTATCATATGCAAATATTTTCTCCCATTCCATAGGTTGTCTTTTCATTTTGTTCATGGTTTCCCTGCTGTGTAAAAGCTTTTGAATTTGATTAGGTCCTGTTTGTTTATTCGTGCTTTTGTTTCTTTTACACTGGCAGACTGACCTAAGAAAAAATTACTGTGATTTATGTCTAGGAATGTTTTGCCCATGTTCTGTCTTAGGATTTTTATGGTATTACGTCTTATATTTAGGTCTTCAAACTACTTTTGAGTTTATTTTTTCTCTGACTCATCTTCAGTTTCCTGTATCAATGTTTTATACTTTTCAGTATATAAGTCTTTCACCTCTTTGGTCAGGTTTATTCCTAGGTACTTTTTTAATGCAATTTTAAAGGGATTTTTTTTTTTGACTTTCTGGTATTTCATTGTTAAAGAAATGCAACATATTTCTGTATGTTAATCTTGTATCCTTGTATCCTTGCTACCTTGCTGAATTCATTTAGCATTTCTAATAGTTTTTGTGTGGAGTCTTTAGGATTTTCTGTATCGAATGGCATGTCATTTGTATAAAAAGACAATTTTATCTCTTTTCTTCCAGTTTTTATACCTTTTATTATTTTTCTTGTATGATTGCTGTGGCCTAGGACTTCCAGTACTATATTGAGTAGAAGTTAGGTTTATTCCTAGATATTTATGTTTCAGCTTTTTTCTTATTGTGAGGATGAGAGTGACAACTTCCATGCTCTTTACATGTTAGAGCAGACACCAGAATTCATTAGACGTTTTTTTTTGTAATACAAGTTGGCAGGCTTTCATTTATCTAATGTTATTTTACCTTTCATTTTTCTGAAGCTGTCTGTATTTCATTCTTATTTTTTAAGGGTATTTTTGCTAGATATGAAATACAGCTTTGAAAGTCTTATTTTCTTTAAAGATGTCATTTCATTGTCTTTTGGCCTTCATTGTTTCTCGTGAAAAGTCAATAATAGTTTTTATATTTTTCCCCTTGTATTTAATGTGCCCTTTTGCTCATCTATTTTCTTTTTGTTTTTTGGGGGGAGGGGGCGGGTTGGGGAGGGAGGGAGGCGGGCAGGCCACTTCTATTGGTCTTGTGGTGTGCCTCACTGTGGTTTTCTTTGTATTTATCCTGTTTGGCACTATTTTTTTCTATTTGGCATTTATTGAACTCCTTGGATGTGTGTCAGTATTATTCATCAAATTTGGGGAATTTCATACCATATAACACACACACACACACACACAGACACGTCTTTAATACTCTTTAATTTTCTTTTTTTTTCTGAGTTCTTCAGATTTGATCATATTTGTTGACCTTTTTGTTCTCTGATTGTTTCTTTTGCCATCTTCAGTCTACTATTAAGCCTGTCCATTAAGGTTTCTATTTCAGTTGGATTATACTTCAAAGTTCTAGAATTAGGGAAAAGGGTTTCTAGTTTCTATCTCTCCATTAAGACTGTAAAAAAAAAAAAAATCTGTTTATACATTTACCAGACATTTGCTTTTTCATTCTTTGAATGTGTTTTCCTTTAGGTCTTTGCATATATTTTAGAATAGATATTTCAGTATTTTAAAGTGTTACTGTATTTAATCCAATGTCTTGGTCATCTCATGGTTAGTTTCAGTTTTATAGGGGCTCACATTATCGTGTCTCTGTCTGGTAATTTTTTATTATGTACTGTCATTGATATGCTCTAGAGACTTTAGATTCTGTCAGCTTTTGCTGAAGAAGACTTGTTTATATTTAAACAGGCATTTTCATGTCTGCTTACTCTGAGCTTGTGTAGTCTTTACTTTTTATTTAACAAATGGGTCTATGGATATACTAAGGTATTTACAGTTTGGCAGGACTCATTCTCCATGTCCCCTTTGCTTGTAGATTTTATTTTTATTTATTTATTTTTTTTTTTAATTTTTTTTGTGGGGGGAAGCAGGTTGGGGAGGGAAGGGGGCAGGTGGGCCACTTCTGTTGGTCTTTTTCATTTATCTATTTTCATCCATCTTTGTTCTTTGGCCGGTGTGGGCCTCCCATCGCGGTGGCCTCTGTTGTAGCAGAGCACCAGCTCGGTAATTGGACACATTGGTCCAGCCGCTCTGCGGCACGTGGAATCTTCCCAGGCCAGGGATCGAACCGGCGCCCCATGCACTGCAAGGCGGTGTCCTTACCCACTGGACCACCAGGGAAGCCCTGCTTGTAGATTTTAAAAGGGCTTTGTTTTGGCTTTGCATAGTTCAGGTTAATGAGGTTCTAATGTCATACTTGGTTGGTCTAGATTATCAGTATCCCCCAACATTGCTTGAATTCTAGTACCTCTGTTCTGTTCCCAACTGTATAATAGCTGTTTTCTGTTAGGCCTCTTCTAGGGTCACTAATAATGTGTCCTCAGTTCCAGTCCATGGAACTCAAAGAGATCTCTGAACAGTCTCCTGGTACTCCAGAAGGACCATTGTAGGTTTAGTGGTAACCACGCAGAAGTTGTCCTCAGAGAGCTTGGGCAGTTGTGGGCTCGCCTATTGAGTATTCCTGTAGGAACCATGGTATTGTGCTTCCTGTTGTCCGGTGCCTGGAAACAGTTGCCTCATACATTTTGTTTAGGTTTATGACTAGTTATCATATGAAAGGGCAGTTAGGCATCAGTTATTTCATCATAGCCAGAATTGGAAATTCTCACCTCAATATTTTTCATATTTCCTAACAGAAAATGGTCATCAGAATGATTTAACATATGATTTAAAACTTGCACAGAGGGCTTCCCCTGGTGGTCCAGTGGATAAGGACACCGCCTTGCAGTGCAAGGGGTGCCGGTTCCATCCCTGGCCTGGGAAGATCCCACGTGCCGCGGAGCGGCTCGACTGATGTGTCCAATTCCCGAGCTGGGGCTCTGGAGCGCAAGCGCCCAGAGCCGGAGCTCTGCGACAACAGATGCCACCGCGATGGTAGGCCTGCAGGAGCCAAAGAACAAAGACGGATGAAGATAGAGAAATGAAAGACCAATAGAAGTGGCCCGCCCGCTCTCCTCCCTCCCCAACCCGACCCCGGCCCAAAAATAAATAAATACATAAATCTTTAAAAAAAAAAAACTTGCACAGAACATATTTTGATGGTAAAATTTATGGTGTAGACATACCAATGTATATTTAGTAAAAGAAGTGTGAAACATAACTCTCATTTTTAGATGGCTTAATGGTACAAATAACTCCAGAGACTATGGATGGTTTGCGGCTAGCTCTACGAGAACAAAAAGACTTTAAGATTACATGTGGGAAAGCTGATGCTGTAGACATGAGAGAATATGTGGACATCTGCTGGGTAGATTCTGAAGAAAAAGGAAACAAAGGGTAGGAATTTTTTGTTGCTAAAATGTAATTGATTTGATGGAAGAGAAAGGATAAAAACATACTGTTAACAAAATTTAATATTTCGTAAGTATAGAATTATACCATTAATTTAAATGCATATACTCTAATTAACAAACACAGTGTTTATTTCAAAAATGTACCTAACCAGCGTCATGTGTATTTCCTTATCTAGGATGCTGTAAATTATTAAAGGGTGGTCATTTTGGGAGGGGGCCAGTGAGAAAATGTGCATTGTGTAGCAGTATAGGCTTGATGCCAGGTCTGAGTCTGCTGTATTGGGCCTTGAGATACACGGATATTTCCACCCCAAATTGCCTTTTATATACTATATATATATATATATATATATATACATGTGTGTGTGTATATATATATATATATATATATATATTTCCATGAAATTATTTCATAATTATGTTTCTGCCAAGTAAGTAATGGAATCCTTTGGATGTTAATTCTGTATTGCATTGATCCACTATAAATACAAACATCTGAATTCAATAATATATAATTACATTATAGGCCTTGTAGAGTATTTACTGCCATTCTCTTCAGTCTTTAGTTACCCATTTTCTTTCTTTTTTTGGAGACTGGCTAAGGGATTTGGAGCAGAAAAGGAAGAAGAGGGCTAATGCTGAAGGATTCCTAAATAGAGTTTTTTAAATTCATGAGACAGCTTTTCTGTTAAGAGACTATTTAAGGTATTTTAAACCTCAGGTCTGAATTGGAAATATCAAAAAGTAGATATAATTTGCTACACAATCAAAAAAATCTTGGCAAATGAATATGAACTACAGTTTTAATTATTTTGTCTGTAACTGAGATGTCTTACTGCTGTTTTAAATTTATAGCTTTCATAATTTTTATCCTTATTCCATTTGTTCAAGTCTAATAGTTCACATAATAGAAGGCACTTTGGTGTTAATAATTCTGTTCTATTATTTTTTATTCTGCAGTGTTATTAGTTCAGTAGATGGAATATCATTACAGGGATTTCCAAGTGAAAAAATAAAACTGGAAGCAGATTTTGAAACTGATGAGAAGATTGTAAAGTGTACTGAGGTAATTTAGAAAGATTATTCCTTCTGTTTACATGCTGTGTTTGGATATATATATTTTTTAACTTGGAGATTTCACAGTATTCAGCTTCTGAATGTTTAAGTGCAGCTTATTACACTTCACATTATACCTTGCGACACACATATCTCCACCCTGGTCTGCCTTATATATGCCATATTTGGATCTCAATAGGATTATTTCAGGTTATTGTGTGGTGGTCCTCCCTGTCCGTTCACAGTTAAGTTTTGGCAGCACTGCCATCTTTGTGCAGTAATATTTTAGTTGACCATAATATTTCCATTTTTCTCCTATTTTACAAAAAATAAAATATTTTATAGATACCACTTTATAATCATCATTCACATATGGAAGTTATTTTTACATGTTCCAATTTTAAAAAAATAAGATAATGTGAAACTATAGCCTCCCAGCCTCTTAGTCTACCTGTGTATTCCCCCACATTCTACCTCTTGGGTCAGATGATCAGTGTTACTCATTTCTTAGGTATTCTTTGTGATTTTATGCATGTGATTTTAAACTGAAACTATAGAGGATACAGAAATCATAGAACATTGTTTGTTTGGTCTTAACTTCATTAAGATGTCTTTCTAAGATGGTGATCTTGTAGGGTGCAATCATTAGTACCCTTCTCTAAACTGAGTTAGCAAAGCTTTTCTTGCTAAAAATTAACTTTATGCAAAAATAGCTAAGTCATTCATGTATTCCCTAACCCTTGGTTTTTGTTTTTTAAGTTTTTACTTATAGATTAAGCCATACATAGAAAATATTATTATTATTATTATTTTGGCCACTTCTATTGGTCTTTCATTTATCCATTGTCATCCATCCTTGTTCTTTGGCCTGTGTGGGCCTCCCATCTCAGTGGCCTCTCTCACTGTAGAGCACCGGCTCTGGGCACATACGCTGCAAAGCTCCAGCTCAGTAGTTGGACACATCAGTCCAGCTGCTCCGCGGCACATGGGATCTTCCCAGGCCAGGGATCAAACCGGCACCGCTTGCACTACAAGGCGGTGTCCTTATCTACTGCACCACCAGGGAAGCCCTAGAAAATGTTCTTAACTAGTGAATTTCATGGCACTAACCTTGGAATTTTATTATAAAGTTGAATTGAAAGTAGCAATTGCATTTGAAAGCAACTTCTGGTCTTAATCATGACTTGTTTACTAATTAAATGTATTTCAGGTATTTTACTTTCTAAAGGACCAGGATTTATCTATTTCAGCAACTCGCTATCAGTTTGCAAAAGAAATAGCCATGGCATGTAGTGCTGCACTGTGCCCTCACTTGAAAACTCTAAAGAGCAATGGGATGAATAAAATTGGCCTCAGAGTTTCCATTGACACTGATATGGTAAGACATGTTTCTGATGTATTTTAGTTGACCATAATATTTCCATTTTTCTCCTATTTTACAAAAATAAAATATTTTATAGATACCACTTTATAATCATCATTCACATATGGAAGTTATTTTACATGTTCCAATTTTAAAAAAATAAGATAATGTGAAACTATAGCCTCCCAGCCTCTTAGTCTACCTGTGTATTCCCCCACATTCTACCTCTTGGGTCAGATGATCAGTGTTACTCATTTCTTAGGTATTCTTTGTGATTTTATGCATGTGATTTTAAACTGAAACTATAGAGGATACAGAAATCATAGAACATTGTTTGTTTGGTCTTAACTTCATTAAGATGTCTTTCTAAGATGGTGATCTTGTAGGGTGCAATCATTAGTACCCTTCTCTAAACTGAGTTAGCAAAGCTTTTCTTGCTAAAAATTAACTTTATGCAAAAATAGCTAAGTCATTCATGTATTCCCTAACCCTTGGTTTTTGTTTTTTAAGTTTTTACTTATAGATTAAGCCATACATAGAAAATATTATTATTATTATTATTTTGGCCACTTCTATTGGTCTTTCATTTATCCATTGTCATCCATCCTTGTTCTTTGGCCTGTGTGGGCCTCCCATCTCAGTGGCCTCTCTCACTGTAGAGCACCGGCTCTGGGCACATACGCTGCAAAGCTCCAGCTCAGTAGTTGGACACATCAGTCCAGCTGCTCCGCGGCACATGGGATCTTCCCAGGCCAGGGATCAAACCGGCACCGCTTGCACTACAAGGCGGTGTCCTTATCTACTGCACCACCAGGGAAGCCCTAGAAAATGTTCTTAACTAGTGAATTTCATGGCACTAACCTTGGAATTTTATTATAAAGTTGAATTGAAAGTAGCAATTGCATTTGAAAGCAACTTCTGGTCTTAATCATGACTTGTTTACTAATTAAATGTATTTCAGGTATTTTACTTTCTAAAGGACCAGGATTTATCTATTTCAGCAACTCGCTATCAGTTTGCAAAAGAAATAGCCATGGCATGTAGTGCTGCACTGTGCCCTCACTTGAAAACTCTAAAGAGCAATGGGATGAATAAAATTGGCCTCAGAGTTTCCATTGACACTGATATGGTAAGACATGTTTTTCTGATGTATTTTTGAAATGAATATATCTTATCTTATATTAAAATAACATAATAATATATCATTTTATATTAAAATAATCAAAAGTCTTTTCTTTAGCCTTTTCCTCTGGGATGACTGGAGAGAACTAAAATTGGTTGAATGTTACTGTTTGGTACATACACACTTCATGTACATCATCTCTTTTACTGTCCACAGTAGGGGCCAACAATTTTTTGACTAACAGTTTCCCTTTTTTCACCCAGAGATAGCATCGGAATCTACAGGTCTTACAAGATTGCCTCCTCCCCCACTTCATATGCCAGTCACAGTTATTGCCTGTGCTTTTGACCAACCAGTTATGGATCAGAGATTCCAATGACCCCCGCACCCTGGGTTTAATTAATTCACTATAGCTGCTCACAGGGCTCAGGGAAACATTTGCTTATCTTTGTCAGTTCACTAAAGGGTATACAGATGAAGAGATACATAGGGCAAGGTCTGGTAGGCTCCTGAGCAGGAGTTTCTGTCTCCCTGGATTTGCAGTGTATCACCCTCCCAGTATGGATATACTCACTAGCCTGAAAGCT
This sequence comes from Tragulus kanchil, assembly GCA_022376925.1. Classification (NCBI taxonomy): domain Eukaryota; kingdom Metazoa; phylum Chordata; class Mammalia; order Artiodactyla; family Tragulidae; genus Tragulus; species Tragulus kanchil. The sequence goes on from JAIOJX010000004.1 coordinate 30,172,172, forward strand.
CTCTGAATCTCCTTCTATGCGGATTTTATGGAGGTTTCCTCTTGCAGGTATGATCAATTATTAACTTGGGTTTTAGCCCCTCTCCCCTTTCTGGAGGCTGAGGAGTAGGGTTGGAAACTTGAAGCTTCTAATCAGGGGCGTGGTATTTCTGGTGACCAGCCCCATCTAGAGCCCACTCAAGAGCTGCCTCAAAAGAACAAAAGATGCCCCTCCCTCTCTTATCACTTATAAATTTATAAGTTTTCTAGGAGCCCTATGTCAGGGATGGGGTCAAAGATAAATATTAGAGGAAGAGGTGTTTCTGGTATTCTTATCATTTAGAAAATGACAAGGGTTTTAGGAGCTTTATGCCAGGAATCAGTCAGAGACCAATATGTAAATTTTTTGTTATCTCACAAATGTGTGTATATATATCAGGACCACCTCATTAAATATTTCCAGTGGAGCATTCACACAGTTCTCTATTTAATTGGTGACCTCTAGAGGTACTAACTATAGGCTACAATGTAAATGGTTCCCATTAGAGTTGCTGAGATGACAGTCCTGGAAAGATCTCCTTCCTGCCTTTGATTTCTAACTCTTCAGTCCACTTCCATAGTCCCCTTCATCCTCCCTTCCTGGTCAGGCTCTTTTCTTTAGCCTTTTCCTCTGGGATGACTGGAGAACTAAAATTGGTTGAATGTTACTGTTTGGTACATACACACTTCATGTACATCATCTCTTTTACTGTCCACAGTAGGGGCCAACAATTTTTTGACTAACAGTTTCCCTTTTTTCACCCAGAGATAGCATCGGAATCTACAGGTCTTACAAGATTGCCTCCTCCCCCACTTCATATGCCAGTCACAGTTATTGCCTGTGCTTTTGACCAACCAGTTATGGATCAGAGATTCCAATGACCCCCGCACCCTGGGTTTAATTAATTCACTATAGCTGCTCACAGGGCTCAGGGAAACATTTGCTTATCTTTGTCAGTTCACTAAAGGGTATACAGATGAAGAGATACATAGGGCAAGGTCTGGTAGGCTCCTGAGCAGGAGTTTCTGTCTCCCTGGATTTGCAGTGTATCACCCTCCCAGTATGGATATACTCACTAGCCTGAAAGCTCTCTGAATCTCCTTCTATGGGATTTTATGGAGGTTTCCTCTTGCAGGTATGATCAATTATTAACTTGGGTTTTAGCCCCTCTCCCCTTTCTGGAGGCTGAGGAGTAGGGTTGGAAACTTGAAGCTTCTAATCAGGGGCGTGGTATTTCTGGTGACCAGCCCCATCTAGAGCCCACTCAAGAGCTGCCTCAAAAGAACAAAAGATGCCCCTCCCTCTCTTATCACTTATAAATTTATAAGTTTTCTAGGAGCCCTATGTCAGGGATGGGGTCAAAGATAAATATTAGAGGAAGAGGTGTTTCTGGTATTCTTATCATTTAGAAAATGACAAGGGTTTTAGGAGCTTTATGCCAGGAATCAGTCAGAGACCAATATGTAAATTTTTTGTTATCTCACAAATGTGTGTATATATATCAGGACCACCTCATTAAATATTTCCAGTGGAGCATTCACACAGTTCTCTATTTAATTGGTGACCTCTAGAGGTACTAACTATAGGCTACAATGTAAATGGTTCCCATTAGAGTTGCTGAGATGACAGTCCTGGAAAGATCTCCTTCCTGCCTTTGATTTCTAACTCTTCAGTCCACTTCCATAGTCCCCTTCATCCTCCCTTCCTGGTCAGGCAATTAAATCTTACCCATTTCTATATAGTCTTTGTAATTTTTTACATGTATGAGCAAATAGGTTTTTATGTCCTTTTTTCTCTTTTCACTTTTTATTCTTTTAAAGCATTGGTTTTTTAACTTAATATATCTTAGGGAGATTTCATATTAATTACATATTCTTTTTAAAAATTGCATAATTATAGTTGATTATATAAATGTACCATAATTTATTTAGTCCTTATGCATATTTGGTATGTACTGCTTGATATTTAAGGTATCCATAATATTTTGCTTCTGCATAACTGTGAGTATATCTAAGAAGTATGTACTCAATAGATATTACCACATTGTCTCAAGTAAAGGTTATGATAGTTTATATTTCTACCACAATTTATGAATATTATTTTCTGATCAAAATTCGAAGTATTTTTAAGCAGTTCTTTTTTTAAATACAATGTTGTTTTTTGTTTTTTTTTTAATTATTTATTTTTGGCGGGGGTGGGGAAGGGGGGGGGTGGGTGGGCCACTTCCACTGGTCTTTCATTTGTCTAGTTTCATCCATCTTTGTTCTTTGGCCCATGTGGGCCTTCCATCGCGGTGGCCTCTGTTGTCACAGAACACCAGCTCTGGGCGCATGCGCTCCAGAGCTCCGGCTCGGTAATTGGACACATTGGTCCAGCCGCTCTGCGGCACGTGGAATCTTCCCAGGCCAGGGATCGAACCGACACCCCTTGCACTGCAAGGCGGTGTCCTTACCCACTGGACCACCATGGAAGCCCCTACAATGGGGTTTTTACTTAAGTCATATTGGTAATTATTTAAAACTTTGGTCCACCCATGTGTTTGCATGTTCACTGAGTAGAAACCTAAAGTAGACTAGTGGCAATTTTATTTTCATAGTATCTGTGGGAGGAAAAATTATAATTTATGTAGTAGATGGAAATAATAGAGAATGTAAAACATTTTATGAATGAAAATAGGAAGTATTAACATAGCTTAGATAGAATGACATTCTTAAATAGTTTATTTTATATTCATCTTCTGAACTAAAACAAGATTGCTTACTTTGTAGGGTTGACTTATCCAGATTTTTTTTTCCAGGTTGAATTTCAGGCAGGATCTGAAGGCCGACTTCTTCCTCAGCATTATCTAAATGATCTTGATAGTGCTTTAATCCCTGTGATCCATGGTGGGACCTCCAACTCTACTAGTTTACCATTAGAAATAGAACTAGTATTTTTTATTATAGAAAATCTTTTTGAGTGAAAGAACTGAGTCATGTTATGTATTACAAATTGACTTGTTAAAACTAACTCCAGCACTAAAGCTGAAATGCCACAAACACTAAAAGTAAATATGTTTGATGTCTGAAACATGTAAGCTTTGTAGGAATGACCTTTCAAAAATCATTAGCACAGTATTTAAATCTCAAAAAATTTAAGAGATCCACAGTTTTTGAAGCTTTACACTTTACAAGTACTGGAAAACACAAGGATTACTTCTGTCCTTAAGAAATTTGTAGCATTTACTGTGTTGTTTAAGTGTTAAGCCAAAGTATCTGCACTTAGGTATACCTCTTTTATGCCAAGAATGATTTTAATGAAGGCTCCTTTCTGATGTAATGTTATGAGGGAAATACCTGTTTTGTTTGTATGCCAGTTAAATTACTGATTTCTAAAGTCTGTTAAAAATGTATTTCAATGGCACAGACCAGTTTCAGATCTTAGACTTAATATGATAATTCTTTGAATATGGCAGATAACTTATTTGTTTAATTGGAATGGAGACCTACCTCCATGACTAGATAAACTGATTATTTGCATTAAAATTAGCATTTTGCCTTTTTTCTTTTCAAATTATTATTTTATATATACATACATATATATATATATATGACTTTCTGTTGATTAAATGAATATTCTTAAAATAATTGTGGGTGCTTCAGGATTTTGTGCTTCTATATTTAAGTAAACTGTTTTTATAGCGAGAACATGTGATTTGGTATGTTTTATAAATCTTTAATAATTTATAAATAGGTGATATTTTTGTATTAAGTGCATTATTTTTCATCATTTCCTTCCAAAGTATACCACTGTATATACCACTTCTGAGAGTGATTGACGACAGGCCAGATGACCCTTGAAGTAGTCATCGTGTAGCAATAAATGAAGCCTGAAACAGGTGTTTTATTAACTTCTCCTTTAAACTTTAGAAGTTTCTTGGCAAGTCTGCATATTTTCATTGACAGTAGTGTATAAAGGGGGTTTTCTGAAGGCCGACTTCTTCCTCAGCATTATCTAAATGATCTTGATAGTGCTTTAATACCTGTGATCCATGGTGGGACCTCCAACTCTACTAGTTTACCATTAGAAATAGAACTAGTATTTTTATTATAGAAAATCTTTTGAGTGAAAGAACTGAGTCATGTTATGTATTACAAATTGACTTGTTAAAACTAACTCCAGCACTAAAGCTGAAATGCCACAAACACTAAAAGTAAATATGTTTGATGTCTGAAACATGTAAGCTTTGTAGGAATGACCTTTCAAAAATCATTAGCACAGTATTTAAATCTCAAAAAATTTAAGAGATCCACAGTTTTTGAAGCTTTACACTTTACAAGTACTGGAAAACACAAGGATTACTTCTGTCCTTAAGAAATTTGTAGCATTTACTGTGTTGTTTAAGTGTTAAGCCAAAGTATCTGCACTTAGGTATACCTCTTTTATGCCAAGAATGATTTTAATGAAGGCTCCTTTCTGATGTAATGTTATGAGGGAAATACCTGTTTTGTTTGTATGCCAGTTAAATTACTGATTTCTAAAGTCTGTTAAAAATGTATTTCAATGGCACAGACCAGTTTCAGATCTTAGACTTAATATGATAATTCTTTGAATATGGCAGATAACTTATTTGTTTAATTGGAATGGAGACCTACCTCCATGACTAGATAAACTGATTATTTGCATTAAAATTAGCATTTTGCCTTTTTTCTTTTCAAATTATTATTTTATATATACATACATATATATATATATATGACTTTCTGTTGATTAAATGAATATTCTTAAAATAATTGTGGGTGCTTCAGGATTTTGTGCTTCTATATTTAAGTAAACTGTTTTATAGCGAGAACATGTGATTTGGTATGTTTTATAAATCTTTAATAATTTATAAATAGGTGATATTTTTGTATTAAGTGCATTATTTTTCATCATTTCCTTCCAAAGTATACCACTGTATATACCACTTCTGAGAGTGATTGACGACAGGCCAGATGACCCTTGAAGTAGTCATCGTGTAGCAATAAATGAAGCCTGAAACAGGTGTTTTATTAACTTCTCCTTTAAACTTTAGAAGTTTCTTGGCAAGTCTGCATATTTTCATTGACAGTAGTGTATTAAATATACATTTTAATGAACTACTTTTGCATACTTTAAATTCTTTATATGGTAGTTATTTTTTATAATAGGATATTAACATAAGTTAAATTATATGTATTTGAAACTGTTACAGAACTTTCTTAAACTAGCAGGAAATTATTTTAAAGTTCATTGTGTTAAACAATCATATTTAGTTAATCCTGTCATTTAACTTATGTAAAATATAATCATTATTTTATTATTTTTAAAAATTATAATGTGGAATATATATGTTTTTGTATCAAAACACTCCTATGTCTCAAGAAAAGAAACTACACTAAATAGCCCGGTTTAAAGAAAAGTATTTATGAAGCATCTCAGCTTGAAGAAAAAGTCAGGATTATAACTCAGGATCTTAAGTCTCAGGCTAGGAAGGACTGAGAATTTGAATCAGCTTCATCATATGGTTCCTGCTGAGTCACATCTGTAGTACTAGCCAAAGAAATGGCATAGAGGAAAATATCAGTCTTTTGGAAGTAACTTCTTCATAAACAGTGTAAAATGTTGGAGATATTAAATAAAATAGCAACATGTAATAACTTTGTGAAATTTGCTGACATAAGATAAAAACAATTGTATATCAAATTCAATTTATGTTTTCTTTATATATTTGTTTATTTTGACGTATAAGTTAATTGGTCACTCGACGAATACTGAATTTACTTTAAAATAATCAGAAGGTAGAGAGCTCTTCCCATGATGGGATAGCTTTGGATTTATTTCCATAAAGTCTCTACATTTAATAAAAATTGGAATTACTGTATCTTTGGAGGCATATTTTAAAGTATTTTTTTGTAGATAAAAGTTTCTGAATGTATTTGGTCATGTTCTTCATTGATAGTTAATTTAAGATTTTAATTTTTTAAAAGATGAAGAAATAGGATGGTTTTTTGTACTCAGTCTGCAATGATCTATTTTTGGCCCAAAAGTATACCACTGTATATACCACTTCTGAGAGTGATTGACGACAGGCCAGATGACCCTTGAAGTAGTCATCGTAGCAATAAATGAAGCCTGAAACAGGTGTTTTATTAACTTCTCCTTTAAACTTTAGAAGTTTCTTGGCAAGTCTGCATATTTTCATTGACAGTAGTGTATTAAATATACATTTTAATGAACTACTTTTGCATACTTTAAATTCTTTATATGGTAGTTATTTTTTATAATAGGATATTAACATAAGTTAAATTATATGTATTTGAAACTGTTACAGAACTTTCTTAAACTAGCAGGAAATTATTTTAAAGTTCATTGTGTTAAACAATCATATTTAGTTAATCCTGTCATTTAACTTATGTAAAATATAATCATTATTTTATTATTTTTAAAAATTATAATGTGGAATATATATGTTTTTGTATCAAAACACTCCTATGTCTCAAGAAAAAGAAACTACACTAAATAGCCCGGTTTAAAGAAAAGTATTTATGAAGCATCTCAGCTTGAAGAAAAAGTCAGGATTATAACTCAGGATCTTAAGTCTCAGGCTAGGAAGGACTGAGAATTTGAATCAGCTTCATCATATGGTTCCTGCTGAGTCACATCTGTAGTACTAGCCAAAGAAATGGCATAGAGGAAAATATCAGTCTTTTGGAAGTAACTTCTTCATAAACAGTGTAAAATGTTGGAGATATTAAATAAAATAGCAACATGTAATAACTTTGTGAAATTTGCTGACATAAGATAAAAACAATTGTATATCAAATTCAATTTATGTTTTCTTTATATATTTGTTTATTTTGACGTATAAGTTAATTGGTCACTCGACGAATACTGAATTTACTTTAAAATAATCAGAAGGTAGAGAGCTCTTCCCATGATGGGATAGCTTTGGATTTATTTCCATAAAGTCTCTACATTTAATAAAAATTGGAATTACTGTATCTTTGGAGGCATATTTTAAAGTATTTTTTTGTAGATAAAAGTTTCTGAATGTATTTGGTCATGTTCTTCATTGATAGTTAATTTAAGATTTTAATTTTTTAAAAGATGAAGAAATAGGATGGTTTTTTGTACTCAGTCTGCAATGATCTATTTTTGGCCCATGCCTTTTTTTTTGGCCACTTCAATTGATCTTTCATCTATTTATATTTGTTCTTTGGCCTGTGTGGGCCTTCCATCGCAGTGGCCTCTCGTCGCAGAGCACCGGCTCTGGGCACATGCGCTCCAGAGCTCCGGCTCGGTAATTGGACACATCAGTCCAGCCGCCGTGGGCGCTGGGATCTTCCCAGGCCATGGATCGAACTGGCACCCCGTGCACTGCAAGGAGGGGTCCTTACCCACTGGACCACAAGGGAAACCCTGGCACATGCCTTTTAATAGTACTCTTTTTCTCTGAATTTTGAAATATGAAGTAAAATTTAGCCCATTTGTTTTTTGCAACAGTCTGGCAGACTTTCTGTGTCTATATGCTTGCTAAACAGAGTACTTTATTAAGATTTATTGATTGAGAGATGAATAAAATAGTTCTTCCCCTCTTGGAGATGAATGTGTAAAGCAGATAATTAACAAAGTAAAAGTAATCTGCTAAAAGAGCAACAGGGCCTTTGAGTAGCTGGTTGAAAAACAATCCAGGAGGATAGCCATACTAATACTAAGAAGGCATGGGGACTAAACTTGCCTAGGCAAGAGTTGAACATCTGAAGAGTAAGTAATGTGTCAAAACATTGAACTTTCCCTTTTAAAACAATTTAAAGAGTCTTCTGTGTTGTGTGAATGTCTTACCTTATAACAGTGTAAAATTAGAAAATTAAACAACATGTAATAACTTTGTGAAATTTGCTGACATAAGATAAAAACAATTGTATATCAAATTCAATTTATGTTTTCTTTATATATTTGTTTATTTTGACGTATAAGTTAATTGGTCACTCGACGAATACTGAATTTACTTTAAAATAATCAGAAGGTAGAGAGCTCTTCCCATGATGGGATAGCTTTGGATTTATTTCCATAAAGTCTCTACATTTAATAAAAATTGGAATTACTGTATCTTTGGAGGCATATTTTAAAGTATTTTTTTGTAGATAAAAGTTTCTGAATGTATTTGGTCATGTTCTTCATTGATAGTTAATTTAAGATTTTAATTTTTTAAAAGATGAAGAAATAGGATGGTTTTTTGTACTCAGTCTGCAATGATCTATTTTTGGCCCATGCCTTTTTTTTTGGCCACTTCAATTGATCTTTCATCTATTTATATTTGTTCTTTGGCCTGTGTGGGCCTTCCATCGCAGTGGCCTCTCGTCGCAGAGCACCGGCTCTGGGCACATGCGCTCCAGAGCTCCGGCTCGGTAATTGGACACATCAGTCCAGCCGCTTCGTGACGCGTGGGATCTTCCCAGGCCAGGGATCGAACTGGCACCCCGTGCACTGCAAGGAGGGGTCCTTACCCACTGGACCACAAGGGAAACCCTGGCACATGCCTTTTAATAGTACTCTTTTTCTCTGAATTTTGAAATATGAAGTAAAATTTAGCCCATTTGTTTTTTGCAACAGTCTGGCAGACTTTCTGTGTCTATATGCTTGCTAAACAGAGTACTTTATTAAGATTTATTGATTGAGAGATGAATAAAATAGTTCTTCCCCTCTTGGAGATGAATGTGTAAAGCAGATAATTAACAAAGTAAAAGTAATCTGCTAAAAGAGCAACAGGGCCTTTGAGTAGCTGGTTGAAAAACAATCCAGGAGGATAGCCATACTAATACTAAGAAGGCATGGGGACTAAACTTGCCTAGGCAAGAGTTGAACATCTGAAGAGTAAGTAATGTGTCAAAACATTGAACTTTCCCTTTTAAAACAATTTAAAGAGTCTTCTGTGTTGTGTGAATGTCTTACCTTATAATTTAATCATAAAGTAGCAGCCTGACTATGGTGTTTTAGTTGCCTAAGTTTATAACAGCCTAGATTTAAATATTGTTTTATGAGAATAAAACTCTTCTTAGTAGCAAGCATAACTTTGATAACTTGACTCAGATTTAAAAAAAAAAATCTTGAAATAAACCAGAAACCTCTAAACAATCCTAGATTTTAATTTGTTCTTTTGCAGTTAAAAAAAATGCTTCATATATATAATATATAAAGATTCAAAAATCAGAAAAAACTGTTACGAACTTATCAGTGTAAGTTTTCTCGCCCACCTCATATGCATCCACCTTGTTCTTCTCATTCTCCCATCTTAAGCAATTTTTATTATTGTGTATCTGTTCAGGGTTTAGGTATGGTAGAAGCAAACAGAAATATATATTTTTATTTTCTCACCTCATTTTTTATACAGAATATAGTGTGCTGTTTACACTGAAGAATGCAATGTTAGCTCCTCAATTACATTGATTTATGTGGCTTCTACTTAGAATCTTAAAGGTTTCACTGCTTCTCAAACCACTGTGTGATTGATAAAAGCAATCTTGATTGCAGAAAGGCAAGAAGAAAATCCATTATTGGAATTATGACCATATGTTTCAGTAGGAGGACTATTTTTCTCATAATAAATTTTTACAAAAATACTTGCAGGGTTATTTTTTATTTGAGCTATATTTAAACCTTTTTTTTTTTCCCTACCCAACACTAAGCCTTTTGTTGTTGTTGTTGTTGTTGTTTTTTTAAAGATTTATTTATTTATTTTGGGCAGGGGTTGGGTTGGGGAGGGAGGGGAGTGGGCAGGCCACTTCCATTGGTCCTTCATTTCTCTATTTTCATCCGTCTTTGTTCTTTGGCCCATGTGGGCCTCCCATCGCAGTGGCGTCTGTTGTCGCAGAGCGCCGGCTCTGGGCGCATGCACCCCAGAGCTCCAACTCGGTAATTGGACACGGGTCCAGCCGCTCCGCGGCACGTGGGATCTTACCAGGCCAGGGATCGAACCGGCGCCCCTTGCACTGCAAGGCGGTGTCCTTACCCACTGGACCACCAGGGGAAGCCCTGTTGTTGTTTTTTATATCAGATTTTTAGTAGGTTTCAATCCTTTCTTTATAGTCTGTATTTTGGATTTAGCTTGGAATGCTACGTAATTTAATATTTAACATCTTTTGGAAAATACCTGCATTTGCATGTTTCACTACTATTCTGTCAAATCATCCCGCCTTTCCCTTCTCCCACTGAGTCCAAAATGTTTGTTGTTTTAAGATACTACATTTTCTGGTGGTTAATTACATGAAGCAACACATATTAGGTAAGTAAGACAAGATACTGATATTTTAGAGCAGCTCTCAGTAAAATTTTCTAAAATAAAATTGCTCTGACAGAATTAACCATAGTTCTTATCAGCATTTATGAATTCCATGCCACATGTAGTATGAACTAAGTGCAGAGAATACCAAGAGAAAGAGTAGGGTTTGGCCACATAGGAACAAAGAGGGAACTGTGGGAAACTTCATGTTTCTGAAAACTGCTTGTTAGGATATTTAGAGATATGCCTTGCTAAAAACAACCAAAACTGATTACAAAAAACATCTTAAAACATCAAAGAGATTTTAAGATAGTATGGAACATCCAGTCAAAAAGTAAAACTGCTTCTCAAACCACTGTGTGATTGATAAAAGCAATCTTGATTGCAGAAAGGCAAGAAGAAAATCCATTATTGGAATTATGACCATATGTTTCAGTAGGAGGACTATTTTTCTCATAATAAATTTTTACAAAAATACTTGCAGGGTTATTTTTTATTTGAGCTATATTTAAACCTTTTTTTTTTTCCCTACCCAACACTAAGCCTTTTGTTGTTGTTGTTGTTGTTGTTTTTTTAAAGATTTATTTATTTATTTTGGGCAGGGGTTGGGTTGGGGAGGGAGGGGAGTGGGCAGGCCACTTCCATTGGTCCTTCATTTCTCTATTTTCATCCGTCTTTGTTCTTTGGCCCATGTGGGCCTCCCATCGCAGTGGCGTCTGTTGTCGCAGAGCGCCGGCTCTGGGCGCATGCACCCCAGAGCTCCAACTCGGTAATTGGACACGGGTCCAGCCGCTCCGCGGCACGTGGGATCTTACCAGGCCAGGGATCGAACCGGCGCCCCTTGCACTGCAAGGCGGTGTCCTTACCCACTGGACCACCAGGGGAAGCCCTGTTGTTGTTTTTTATATCAGATTTTTAGTAGGTTTCAATCCTTTCTTTATAGTCTGTATTTTGGATTTAGCTTGGAATGCTACGTAATTTAATATTTAACATCTTTTGGAAAATACCTGCATTTGCATGTTTCACTACTATTCTGTCAAATCATCCCGCCTTTCCCTTCTCCCACTGAGTCCAAAATGTTTGTTGTTTTAAGATACTACATTTTCTGGTGGTTAATTACATGAAGCAACACATATTAGGTAAGTAAGACAAGATACTGATATTTTAGAGCAGCTCTCAGTAAAATTTTCTAAAATAAAATTGCTCTGACAGAATTAACCATAGTTCTTATCAGCATTTATGAATTCCATGCCACATGTAGTATGAACTAAGTGCAGAGAATACCAAGAGAAAGAGTAGGGTTTGGCCACATAGGAACAAAGAGGGAACTGTGGGAAACTTCATGTTTCTGAAAACTGCTTGTTAGGATATTTAGAGATATGCCTTGCTAAAAACAACCAAAACTGATTACAAAAAACATCTTAAAACATCAAAGAGATTTTAAGATAGTATGGAACATCCAGTCAAAAAGTAAAGAGAAAAAGAGAAGTGAATCTAATAGGAATTGTTTGGTAACAGAAGAACTTCCCCAGAATAAGCTGATATTCCCTCAGAGGGTTTTGGCCTTTGGATGAGGATGAACCAGAAATATAAATTATGTAAAATTATAGCCAAGTTTAGAATTGCCTGTGTCACACAAAGACTCCTAAGCATTTAACTTGCTTTAATGTGATTACCCACTGGTGAAGCCTCCTTCAGGTGCTAGGAGGAATAAAACTGTAAACTCTCTATAGAAAAGTGACTTTTCAAATATCTTACACAGTAAAAACAAAAACATGCACAAACAAAAACAGAAAAAAAGGCACATGAGGAAACTATGTTCCAGAGGCAGGAGTTAGTAGAAACAGTTTAATTAATACAGTCTTAGGTATTAAATTTATGCTTTCTGTGTTTAAAGAGTCAAGTACCTGTAGACAATATGAAACTAAAAAGTGATGGAGCTAGTTTGGGAAATACAAATGCCGCAAGAATATATAAAAATTGAACTTTAAAACTCAGTAAATAGGCTTAATGGCAGAATAGAATACAGGCAATTGGAAGGCTTTATAAACTGGAGTATAACTCAGGAGAAATTAATCAGAATCAAAGGTCATACTTCCACAGATGGCCTCATCTCATTCCACTCGAGAAGGAATACATATGATGCACCAACACCTCCAATTGGGTTCATCAAAACTAATCTTTATACTATTTATTCCTATTTAAACATGTCATCAAAAGCAGCTCCAGACTATCAGGTCAATGCCCATTTTCCTCATTCTAATCTTCATAAAGCTCTGTACATCATCTTTCTTCAGTGTATCACATACCCTTAATACATGAAACCCTTCCTTTGTGGAAAAACAACTAAAAAACATCTCATGCATTTGCTATAAAATTTTCCAAACACTAAAAGTAGAAAAAATAATAATACGATGAAACTCCATGGACTCATCCTATATCAATCCTTAGACTCAGAAATTAATCAAGATGCTCCACTGTGCGTCACTTACCTCTTGATTTCTTTGCTGGAGTATTTTCAGGAATATCTCACGCATCATTTTCTCATGCCATATGCTCCACTATATAGTTATAAAAAATTAACAGTTAAGAATTTAGTTGAGTCAGTTACTGTAAAATCTATAAAAACATTGACCTAATATGGTGATCATAAGCCATAAAAACATTTGTACTGCAACTGATGTGATACAAAAAGTGAAAAGGCAACCTGTAGGATTTCCCTGCTGATAACAGTGGATAAGAATCCACCTGCCAATACAGGGGCAACAGGATTGATCCCTGGGTTGAGAAAATTTCACATGCTGTGGGGTAACTAACCTTTGTGCCACAACTATGGAGCCCGATCTGTAGAACCCTTGAGCCACATCTATTGAAGCCAGTGTGCCTAGAGCCTGTGCTCTGTAATAAGGCCGTGGTAATAAGAAGTTCACACACTGAAACAGTTTAATTAATACCTGAAAAGCTTTCTGTGTTTAAAGAGTCAAGTACCTGTAGACAATATGAAACTAAAAAGTGATGGAGCTAGTTTGGGAAATACAAATGCCGCAAGAATATATAAAAATTGAACTTTAAAACTCAGTAAATAGGCTTAATGGCAGAATAGAATACAGGCAATTGGAAGGCTTTATAAACTGGAGTATAACTCAGGAGAAATTAATCAGAATCAAAGGTCATACTTCCACAGATGGCCTCATCTCATTCCACTCGAGAAGGAATACATATGATGCACCAACACCTCCAATTGGGTTCATCAAAACTAATCTTTATACTATTTATTCCTATTTAAACATGTCATCAAAAGCAGCTCCAGACTATCAGGTCAATGCCCATTTTCCTCATTCTAATCTTCATAAAGCTCTGTACATCATCTTTCTTCAGTGTATCACATACCCTTAATACATGAAACCCTTCCTTTGTGGAAAAACAACTAAAAAACATCTCATGCATTTGCTATAAAATTTTCCAAACACTAAAAGTAGAAAAAATAATAATACGATGAAACTCCATGGACTCATCCTATATCAATCCTTAGACTCAGAAATTAATCAAGATGCTCCACTGTGCGTCACTTACCTCTTGATTTCTTTGCTGGAGTATTTTCAGGAATATCTCACGCATCATTTTCTCATGCCATATGCTCCACTATATAGTTATAAAAAATTAACAGTTAAGAATTTAGTTGAGTCAGTTACTGTAAAATCTATAAAAACATTGACCTAATATGGTGATCATAAGCCATAAAAACATTTGTACTGCAACTGATGTGATACAAAAAGTGAAAAGGCAACCTGTAGGATTTCCCTGCTGATAACAGTGGATAAGAATCCACCTGCCAATACAGGGGCAACAGGATTGATCCCTGGGTTGAGAAAATTTCACATGCTGTGGGGTAACTAACCTTTGTGCCACAACTATGGAGCCCGATCTGTAGAACCCTTGAGCCACATCTATTGAAGCCAGTGTGCCTAGAGCCTGTGCTCTGTAATAAGGCCGTGGTAATAAGAAGTTCACACACTGAAACCAGAGTAGCCCCAACCCTTTGCAACTAGAGAAAACCCACGTGCAGCAAAGACCCAGCACAGCCAAAAGTAAAATAAACAAACTAAATCACTAACAACAGCAAAAAAAGGACAATCTGTAAAGTGGAATAATGTATTTGTAACTGATAAGTCTGTTGAGGGACTTGTAGTCAGACTTTATCAGGAATTTTTACAGTGGAACAAAATCTCCACAAATAACCCGATGTACAACTTTAAAATGTACAAAAGCTTTGAGTAGACACTTCTTCAAAGAAAAAATATAAAAAGCTAATAAGCACTTGAAAACATGTTCAACATTATTACTCACTAGCAATATACAAAGACCACAAGAGGTGTTACTTCATATTCATTTGGATGACTATAATTCAAACAAACATAGTAGATGGGGAGAAACGAACCCTCACGCATTGTTGGTGGGAATGTAAAATGTTTTATGTAGCTCTTTACAAAACTATCTGGCAGTTCTTCAAAAAGTAAAACCTAAGAGTTACTGTATGAACCAGCAATTCCACTCCTATGTTTATACCCAAGAGAAATAAACCCATACATTATATTTCCACACAGAATTTGTACAAGAATGTTCAATAGTTGCCAAAAAAGGAAAAAGGGCTTCCCTGGTGGTCCAGTTGGTAGAGTCCGCCTTGCAATGCAAGGGGCACCCGTTCGATCCCTGGCCCAGGAAGACCACATATGCCGTGGAGCGGTTGGACCGATGTGTCCAATTATGAGCCAGCGCTTTGGAGCACATGCACCCAGAGCCGGTGCTCTGCAAGAGAGAGGCCACTGTAATGGCAGGCCTGCACAGGCCAAAGAATAAAAGATGAATGAACATAAATATAAAAATAAAAGAGGCATGATGGGGAAAAAAAGGGGAAACTGACCATTAATTGATAGTCAAATGTGGTGTATGCAAGTAATTGAAATTTCTTTGGCCTCAAAGAAACAATAAAGTACTGATACATGATGTTTTATTTCAGATGAACCTTGAAAACATGCTAAGCGAAAGAAGCCAGTCACAAATTACTGTATGATCTCATTTAAATGAAATGTCCAGAATGGGCAAATCTTTAAAGACATAAAGTGGATTATTGGACCCCTAAAGTTGGGGAAAAATGTGGAGGTGACTGCTTTGGATGATGAAAACGTTCTAAAATCGATTGTGGCGCTGGTGCACAATTCTGTGACTACACTGATCTGTACCCTTTAAATGTATAACATTGTGTATCATTAGGAAATCAAATACAAGCCCATCAATTGTGTATCTCAAAAGTTTTTTTTTTTTAAAGGTCAATGAAGTTACTCAAACTTAGTGTTTTCTGTAACTTAGAAATTCTAAGCTAGAGACAATCCAGAAAATACAGATGCCTAATTGAACACACAGTGAGATAATTACAATTCGTCTGGATTTATGGAATCTGAAGAGCTGGGCGAGAAGAGCCACCATTTGTGCTTTTGTGTGAGGTGACCTGTTACAGTAATTTTACAACTGACAGACTGAGTGGTATGAGAGTCACAGTACTACATCCATGGCAGGGCGACGTTGCTAATTCTCATAATTCTAACTCACCTGGCGCTTTTTCCAATCCTAGCTTGGCTGTGGAAAGGAGTTAAGGAGGGCAAAGAAGGCCCTGGTTGGAAGACTCTAAAGCTGTCTGAGAGAGAGGAACAGAAAAGCTTCAACTTAATCACTTCTGTTTCCTCATGCAGAAACATTTTTCTGGAGAAACGATATGTCATTTTCCGAGGATGTTACCAAATTAAAAAGAGAATAGATCGAACTTTGGAATTGCGTACCCCACAGTAGCAACTCAGCGCCTCAGCGCAACTCCTGCCTTCCCTGATGAGACGTTCTTCAGAACTAGCCCCTTCCTGACTACGTCCCCGCGCAGACTTTTCAGGAGAGCAGGTCGCGCGACACGTGGGCACGAACGCCAGCGGGGAAGACCGCGCAGCCGCGAAACTCGAGCCGCGGCCTCTGCGCGTGCGCGTCGCTCCCAGCCGCTTCCGCTCCGTCTCGCAGGCTGCTTAGTCCGACGAGTCGCGTTTTCTGGCCTTCCAAGACGGGTCGGCGGCGGCGCTCTCCGCTCGGCGCCTGCGCAGACGGAGGCCCACTGTCACCATGACAGCGACCGCCGGGGGCCCTGGTAAGAGGGGCTCCCCGGGCTCTGAGTCTGGGCCCGTGCTTCACACCGTTGGCTTGCAGTGGGCATTTTCTCCAGCCCACTGCTGTAGTTGGGGGCTCTTTGAGAGTGTCCTCTGGCGGCACTGCTCCCTCCTTTGGATCGCGTGGTCCGCGTTCTTTTTTGTTTATTTAATTTAATTAATTTATTTCTTTGTTTTTGGTTATTCTGGGCTTTCACAGCTGCCGCAGGCTCTTCTCTAGTTGCAGGGAGTGGGGGCTACTCTCTCGTTTAGGTGAGCAGGCTTCTTGTTGTGGTGACTTCTCTTCTTGTGGAACTTGGGCTCATGGGGCTTCAGTAGTTGCAGCACAAGGGCTCAATAGTTGTGGCTCCAGGGCTCTAGAGCACAGACTCAGTAGTTGTGGCTCATAAGCTTAGTTGCTCCGCAGCACGTGGTATCTTCCTGGGTCAGAGATAGAACTCGTGTCTCCTGCATTGGCAGGTGAACTCCTCACCACTGAGCTACCCGGCAAGCCCTTGGCCCGGGTTCTTTAAGTGCGCCCATGAGCAACTGGCTAGAGCTTTTGTTCCCAGCGTGGGTGTTAGAGAAAAGCTTTTGGGGTGTTCAGGAGTGGTTAGAATATTGTGCCTTTTTTTGTGAAGGATTACCTTTTTTCATAAGAGCAGTTTTAGGTTTTTAGGAATATTGAGCGAAAGACACGGAGAGTCTTCATATAGCCCTACCTGATTATACTCATGCGTCATTCCATCGCTCAGGTGTGTTGGACTCTTTAAACCCATGGCCTGTGTAAGCTTGACAGGCTCCTCTGTCTGGGATTTTTCAGGCAGGAATAGCAGAGTGGGTTGCCATTTCCTCCTGTAAGGTATACATAGCTACCCATCATCAGCCCCCCACCAGAGTGGCGCTTTTGTTACAACTGTGAGCCTACGTTGGTATCACAGTCGCTTTACATTAGGATTCACTTTGAGTGGTGCACGGTCTGGTGGCTCAGAGTTAGGTAAAGACTCTGCCTGTAGTGCTAGGAGATCTGGGTTTATCCCTGGGTGGGAAGGATCTTCTGGAAAAGGAAATGGCAATCCACTCCAGTCTTCTTGCCTGAAAAATTCCATGGACAGAGGAACCTACCGGGTTCCAGTTCATGGGATCATAAAGAGTCAGACAAGACTGAGGCACATTCACTGTTTTCACTCTTGGTGCGGGATCTGTGGGTTTAGACAAATGTGTAATGAATGATGTGTTCCATGGTAGGGTATCATACAAAATAGTTTCACTGTCCTAAAAATCCTTTGTGTTTTGCCTGCTTATCACCTCCGCCCTCACCTCCCACCCCCAAACCAGTGATCTTTTTTATTGTCTCTGTAGTTTGGTCTTTTCCAGAATGTCATGTAGTTGGAATTATAGAGTATGTTGCCATTCCACACTGGGTTTTTTTCATTTAGTAATGTGAGTTTAAACTTCCCGCATGTCTTTTCATAGCTTGAGAGCTCACTCCATTTAAGTGAGCAATAATACTCTGTTGTGTGAGTGTACCACAGTTTGTCCATTCACTTTCTGAGGGAAATATTGGTTGCTTTTTCAGCAAGTGTAAATAAAACTGCTGTATAATAAATGTGCTGTAAATGAAACTACTAGAAACGTAAGTGTGCAGGTTATTGTATGAACATAAGTTTTCAACTCCTTTGGGTAAATATCAAGGGGTGACTTCTGGACTGTATGATAGGAATATACTTAGCTTGGTAAGAAACTGGCAAGCTTTCTTTTAAAGTGGCCATACCATTTTGTATTTCCACCCACAATGAGTGAAAATTCCTGTTACTCCATATCCTCACCAGCATTAAATATACTGGTGTTCCTAATCTGGGCCATTTTAATAGGTGTGTAGTTATACCTTGTAGGTTTAATTTGTTTTTGATGAAAAGTGATGTGGAGCACCTTTTTATATACTTGCCATCCATCTTCTTTGATAAGGTGTCTGTTAAGGCCTTTGGCCCATTTGTTTTTTTGGCCCATATTTTGATGGGGTTGTTTTCTTATTGTTGAGTTTTAAGAGTTCTTTATATATTTAGGTCAACAGTCTTTTATCAAGTATTTTCTCCTAGTCTGTGGCTTGTCTTTTCATTCTCTTATCTTTTGCAGAGCAGAAGTTTCTCATTTTAATGAAGTCCCGCTTATCCATTGTTTCTTTCACTAATGGTACCTTTGATGCTGTGTCTAAAAAATTGTTGCTCTATTGAAGGTCATCTAGGTTTTCTCCTATGTTATCTTCTAGGAGTTTTATAGTTTTGCATTTTACACTTAGATCTATGATTTGAATTGACTTAATTTTTGTGAAGGTATAAATTCTGTGTCTAGTTTCTTTTGTGTGTGTGTGAGACTGTCTTTTTTTCATTGTATTGACTTTGTTCCTTCATTGAAGATCAGTTCTCTCTATTTATGTGGGTCTGTTTGGGGGTCCTCTGCTTTGTTTCATGATCTGTTTGTTTATTCTTTCACCCAAACCACACTGTCTTAATTATTGTAGCTTTATATAGTAAGTCTTGATGTTAGGTGGAGTCATCACTTTCTTCTTCAATATTACCGTTGGTGATTCTGGATTTTCTGCACATATACTTTAGAACCAGTTAGTTGATAGGTACAAAATAACATGGTGCAATTTCGATTGGAATCGCTTGAATCTATAGGTCAAGATGGGAAGAACTGACATCTTGACCATACTGTTTTCCTATCCATGATCATGGAATATCTGTTCATTTTTTTAGTTCTTTTTTGATTTCGTTTATTAGGATAGTTGTCTTTATTTAGACTTTTGCATATTTTGTTAGAGTTATACCTAAGCATTTTGATTTTATGGGTTCAATGTAAATGGTATTGTGTTTTCATTTCAACTTTCATTGCTGGTAGTTGGAAAAGAGTGGATTTTGTTTTTTGGCTGCACCGGTTCGTGATTGTGACATGTGGACAAATAAAAATAGCTTCTAAGTAACATTATGATTGCAGCCATGTTGCTGCAAATGGCATTATTTTGTTCTTTTTCATGGCTGAGTAATATTCCATTGTATATGTATACCATATCTTATTTATCCATTCATCTGTTGATGGACATTTAGGTTGTTTCTGTATCTTGGCTGTTGTAAATAGTGCTCCTATGAACATTTTTTTTTGTTTTTCATTTCTTTGTTTATAATTTTATTTTATTTTTTTAAATTTTGGCCTCTTTTTTAATTGGTTATTTATTTATTTTCATCTATCTTTATTCTTTGGCCTGTGTGGGCCTCCCATTGCAGTGGCTTCTCTCGTTGCAGAGCACCAGCTCTGGACGCATGCACTCTAGAGCTGGCTCATAATTGGACACACCAGTCCAGCTGCTCTGCTTTCTCATTTAGTTTTGCATTTTACACTTAGATCTATGATTTGAATTGACTTAATTTTTGTGAAGGTATAAATTCTGTGTCTAGTTTCTTTTGTGTGTGTGTGAGACTGTCTTTTTTTCATTGTATTGACTTTGTTCCTTCATTGAAGATCAGTTCTCTCTATTTATGTGGGTCTGTTTGGGGGTCCTCTGCTTTGTTTCATGATCTGTTTGTTTATTCTTTCACCCAAACCACACTGTCTTAATTATTGTAGCTTTATATAGTAAGTCTTGATGTTAGGTGGAGTCATCACTTTCTTCTTCAATATTACCGTTGGTGATTCTGGATTTTCTGCACATATACTTTAGAACCAGTTAGTTGATAGGTACAAAATAACATGGTGCAATTTCGATTGGAATCGCTTGAATCTATAGGTCAAGATGGGAAGAACTGACATCTTGACCATACTGTTTTCCTATCCATGATCATGGAATATCTGTTCATTTTTTTAGTTCTTTTTTGATTTCGTTTATTAGGATAGTTGTCTTTATTTAGACTTTTGCATATTTTGTTAGAGTTATACCTAAGCATTTTGATTTTATGGGTTCAATGTAAATGGTATTGTGTTTTCATTTCAACTTTCATTGCTGGTAGTTGGAAAAGAGTGGATTTTGTTTTTTGGCTGCACCGGTTCGTGATTGTGACATGTGGACAAATAAAAATAGCTTCTAAGTAACATTATGATTGCAGCCATGTTGCTGCAAATGGCATTATTTTGTTCTTTTTCATGGCTGAGTAATATTCCATTGTATATGTATACCATATCTTATTTATCCATTCATCTGTTGATGGACATTTAGGTTGTTTCTGTATCTTGGCTGTTGTAAATAGTGCTCCTATGAACATTTTTTTTTGTTTTTCATTTCTTTGTTTATAATTTTATTTTATTTTTTTAAATTTTGGCCTCTTTTTTAATTGGTTATTTATTTATTTTCATCTATCTTTATTCTTTGGCCTGTGTGGGCCTCCCATTGCAGTGGCTTCTCTCGTTGCAGAGCACCAGCTCTGGACGCATGCACTCTAGAGCTGGCTCATAATTGGACACACCAGTCCAGCTGCTCTGCAGTATGCAGGATCTTCCCAGGCCAGGGATCAAACTGGCGCTCCTTGAACTGCAAAGCGGACTCTTTACCAACTGGACCACCAGGGAAGCCCTCTTTTTTTTTTTTTTTACCTCACCACACAGCATGTGAGATCTTTAGTTCCCCAGCCAAAGATCGAACCTACGCCCCCTGCACTGGAAGTGCAGAGTCTTAACAATTGGACTTCTGGAGAGGTCCCATATCTCAGAAACTTCATCTTTAACAGCCACATCAACTGCATATTTTATCATGAGGATATACTGTGATTTAATTCTGATTGTTGGGCATTTCTGTTTTAGCCAATAGTTGCTGTGCCTTTTTAAGATGCGTAAGTTAAACATTTAAACATGTGAGCGTGTATTCTTATCTGAGCCTGAAAGGTCTGTGACTGCTGCATATGCTGAAAAGGGGCATGTGTTTTGTATAGGAGACTCCTTAAGGGTTTGTGGATACCACAATTAACTCTCCTTTCTTTATTCTGTAGCCCAACATATGGGGTGGTCACTAAAAGTTCCATGAATATTACTTAGAAGTTATTTTTATATGCCTCTCCATTCTTTTTCCAAATTTTACTTTCTGTCACTGACTTATGAGCAGTTTGTAATGGCTGTTATTAGGTTTTTAAACTGTTGTTATGTAGAATTAATAAACAATTGATGAAAAACATGCATAGGGAATTTGTAGCCATTTGTTAGGTACTTAAATGTTCAAACCAATGAACCAAAATTGGGGAGGCAAGGTTATAGATAACTTGTTCACTGTATTTCAGCCTTTTCTCCTTGTTATATTGGAATATGGCATAATATGGAGTAGAACTAATTCAGGTATTTTAATCTTGGTTAGCTCACACAGTTTAATGCCTAATTAGGAAAAAAATCTAGTCTGCCAAAAAGTAGTCCATAGATACGAGAATTATGTATATTTGTACATGCTGGAGAAATCTAAAAATAGTAACTCAGGATTTACTTAGTCACTCATATAAAGTGTTGCTGACACTCATATTTTGAAGGTGAATATGCTAAAATGTTGGGCTTTGCAGGTGGTGCTAGTGGTGAAGAACCCGCCTGTCAACAGAGGAGACATAAGAGACAGTGAGTTCAGTCCCTGAGTCAGACACAACTGAAGCAGTTTAGCACACACACATGTTTGTAATTTAAAATTCTAAATGGTTAATATAAATACAGAATGGAGCCTCAGGTGGAGAGGTTAAAAAACTTTTGAAGTTTTTAATATAGCTTTGGCTTTACATACATTTTACTTGTTTATGGGGCCGGAGAAGATACCATGTGAAATTTCTGCTTTAAAATATCTGCTTCTTAACAGTTGCTTTTTTCCTACATATTTATTTTCTGAGATTCAGACTATTCTATATGTTTACTAATTATTACTTATATAGCATATTTATATATAAATGTATGTATCTTTATACTTGCCACATCTTAATGCATGCTAAGTCACCTCAGTCATATCCGATTCTTTGTGACCCCATGGACTGTAGCCTGTCAAACTCTTCTGTCAATGAGATTCTCCAGCCAGGAATACTGGAATGGGTTGCCATGCCCTCCTCCAGAGGATCTTCCTGACCCAGGGATGAAACCTTCCATCTCTTGCAACGCCTTCATTGACAGGCAGGTTCTTTACCACTAACGCCACCTGGGAAGCCCATCTTTTTCTTTCTTTCTTTTTCCAAATTTTACTTTCTGTCACTGACTTATGAGCAGTTTGTAATGGCTGTTATTAGGTTTTTAAACTGTTGTTATGTAGAATTAATAAACAATTGATGAAAAACATGCATAGGGAATTTGTAGCCATTTGTTAGGTACTTAAATGTTCAAACCAATGAACCAAAATTGGGGAGGCAAGGTTATAGATAACTTGTTCACTGTATTTCAGCCTTTTCTCCTTGTTATATTGGAATATGGCATAATATGGAGTAGAACTAATTCAGGTATTTTAATCTTGGTTAGCTCACACAGTTTAATGCCTAATTAGGAAAAAAATCTAGTCTGCCAAAAAGTAGTCCATAGATACGAGAATTATGTATATTTGTACATGCATGGAAAAATCAAAAAATAGTAACTCAGGATTTACTTAGTCACTCATATAAAGTGTTGCTGACACTCATATTTTGAAGGTGAATATGCTAAAATGTTGGGCTTTGCAGGTGGTGCTAGTGGTGAAGAACCCGCCTGTCAACAGAGGAGACATAAGAGACAGTGAGTTCAGTCCCTGAGTCAGACACAACTGAAGCAGTTTAGCACACACACATGTTTGTAATTTAAAATTCTAAATGGTTAATATAAATACAGAATGGAGCCTCAGGTGGAGAGGTTAAAAAACTTTTGAAGTTTTTAATATAGCTTTGGCTTTACATACATTTTACTTGTTTATGGGGCCGGAGAAGATACCATGTGAAATTTCTGCTTTAAAATATCTGCTTCTTAACAGTTGCTTTTTTCCTACATATTTATTTTCTGAGATTCAGACTATTCTATATGTTTACTAATTATTACTTATATAGCATATTTATATATAAATGTATGTATCTTTATACTTGCCACATCTTAATGCATGCTAAGTCACCTCAGTCATATCCGATTCTTTGTGACCCCATGGACTGTAGCCTGTCAAACTCTTCTGTCAATGAGATTCTCCAGCCAGGAATACTGGAATGGGTTGCCATGCCCTCCTCCAGAGGATCTTCCTGACCCAGGGATGAAACCTTCCATCTCTTGCAACGCCTTCATTGACAGGCAGGTTCTTTACCACTAACGCCACCTGGGAAGCCCATCTTTTTCTTTCTTTCTTTTTTTTTTTTAAATTTTGGCCTCTTTTATTGTATCTTTTATTCATTTATTTTCATCCATCCCTATTCTTTGGCCTGTGTGGGCCTCCCATTGCAGTGACCTCTCTTGTTGCAGAGCACCAGCTCTGGCTGGGCTCATGCACTCCAGAGTGCTGGCTCGTAATTGGACACACTGGGCTAGCCGCTCCACGGCATATGGGAACTTCCTGGGCCAGGGATCAAACCGGTGCCCCTTGCACTGCAAAACGGACTCTACCCACTGGACCACTAGGGAAACCCCTGGGAAGCCCATCTTAATTCTGATTCTTAATTTTTAAAATCTTCTATTTTCTCGGTTTTGTTACCTTGTTTTTCTCCATCAATATATGTTGTGCCTTTTCTTATTAAAATTAAGTACCCTATAAAATTATTTTTACTATGAATACCGTTCTTTTAGGATCTTGGAGTGAAAATATACTGGAATATTTTCTGAGATACAACCAGATCACCACAGAAGATGGCGCCCAGATCCTCTGGTATCATGCGGCTAACCACAAGGTGCAAGTGAATGAGGCACTGAGAAGTAAGTTAGTAATTACTTGTGCTTACATTATCTAAAAGATGAATTCAGCTCTTTTTTTTTTTTTTTAATCTGATCATATTTGCAGGTACCAGAGACTTAGATGATTCAAGTGTAAATTCTTGGCTAACTTCAATATTCTTATAAAAGATCTCACTGTATTTACAAAATGAACCAATTTCCATAATGGAAACATTTTCCAGAAACAATTTATCTTTTCTATGCCTTATTTAAAGCTCTCATATATTGTTACATTTGCTTATATATGTTAGAGATTTAAGTAAAATTTTTTAAGATCAGGGTTGTATGTTGTACATATTTTTGTGTCTTTCACGGGTGGGGCAGTAAATATTTGTTCATGGACTGTAGCCTGTCAAACTCTTCTGTCGATGGGATTCTCCAGCCAGGAATACTGGAATGGGTTGCCATGCCCTCTCCAGAGGATCTTCCTGCCCCCAGTCTTCAACGCCTTCATTCTGACAGGCAGGTTCTTTACCACTAACGCCACCTGGGAAGCCCATCTTTTTCTTTCTTTCTTTTTTTTTTTTAAATTTTGGCCTCTTTTATTGTATCTTTTATTCATTTATTTTCATCCATCCCTATTCTTTGGCCTGTGTGGGCCTCCCATTGCAGTGACCTCTCTTGTTGCAGAGCACCAGCTCTGGCTGGGCTCATGCACTCCAGAGTGCTGGCTCGTAATTGGACACACTGGGCTAGCCGCTCCACGGCATATGGGAACTTCCTGGGCCAGGGATCAAACCGGTGCCCCTTGCACTGCAAAACGGACTCTACCCACTGGACCACTAGGGAAACCCCTGGGAAGCCCATCTTAATTCTGATTCTTAATTTTTAAAATCTTCTATTTTCTCGGTTTTGTTACCTTGTTTTTCTCCATCAATATATGTTGTGCCTTTTCTTATTAAAATTAAGTACCCTATAAAATTATTTTTACTATGAATACCGTTCTTTTAGGATCTTGGAGTGAAAATATACTGGAATATTTTCTGAGATACAACCAGATCACCACAGAAGATGGCGCCCAGATCCTCTGGTATCATGCGGCTAACCACAAGGTGCAAGTGAATGAGGCACTGAGAAGTAAGTTAGTAATTACTTGTGCTTACATTATCTAAAAGATGAATTCAGCTCTTTTTTTTTTTTTTTAATCTGATCATATTTGCAGGTACCAGAGACTTAGATGATTCAAGTGTAAATTCTTGGCTAACTTCAATATTCTTATAAAAGATCTCACTGTATTTACAAAATGAACCAATTTCCATAATGGAAACATTTTCCAGAAACAATTTATCTTTTCTATGCCTTATTTAAAGCTCTCATATATTGTTACATTTGCTTATATATGTTAGAGATTTAAGTAAAATTTTTTAAGATCAGGGTTGTATGTTGTACATATTTTTGTGTCTTTCACGGTGTACTAAGGAGAGGCTCAGTAAATATTTGTTCAATGGATGAATGAAGCCATTGAATACTAATGTGTAATGCCTTGGGCAGTATTTATGCCTAGGCTACAAACCAAACCTTTGAGTTTGCTAATTCCATCTGTAATCATATGTATGGATGAATATTATAGCAGTTTAGTTAGTCTTTTCCTGTAAAGTACCCCTGTTGGCTATAACAGTGCGGCAGAATGAAGATGTATCATTAGAGGGATGGGGCATAACCTGAAGTAATCTCATATTTTATTGTAGAAATTTATACATTTTCAACATCCTACTCAATTATGTATCTGGATAATGTATCTGAATATGTTTCTTTTGTTGTAAAGATACTATTTTCAATTGCTTTTCTTTACTTCTAACAGGGAGGAAATTTGTCTTCTAATATTCAATGCCTAATACCAAAAACAGTGCCTAGCATGTAATAACCTAACAGTGGTTATTTAATAAATAAATCTTAGCAGAAGCAATGCTTTAGGAAAACATTGATTAATGACTTCCTGGAGCTGAAAGAAATAGGGACTAGGGAGTAAACGCTAATGGGTACAGGATTTCTTTTGGGGATGGTGAGATTTTTTTCTGGAATTAAGATGGTGGTAATGGTTGCACAGGGCTTCCCAAGTGGTGCTGGTGGTAAAGAACTCAACTGCCAGTGCAAGAGATGTAAGACACATGGTTCGATCCCTTATCGGGAAGATCCCTGGAGGTAGGCATGGCAACCGACTCCAGTACTCTTGCCTGGAGAATCCCATGGTCAGAGCAGCCTGGTGGGCTACCGTCCATAGGGTCGCAAAAAGTTAGACACAACTGAAGCAACTGAGCATTCATGCACAATGGTTGTACAGCCTTCTGGATATTCTGAAAATCACTGTATGGTTTGCTTTAAAAGAGTGATTTTTATAGTTTGTGGTTTAAGTATCAATTTTTAAGAACAGAAAAAGATAGATAGGAAAAGGATCTTACAGATAAATTGATTGTAATTCATAGGTAGATATAGACAATCTCAATCTCTTTTTTTGACAATGTAAAAATCAAAGCAGAAAATAAAATTCATTTCTTTGGAACAACTAAAAATTTGGAAACAATCTTTAAATTTTATGATTTATAGTAGTAAATGCAGAAGTCTCAGACCTAGAAATAATTAAATATAAACACTTTACTTCTAGCCTTGTTTTAAAAATGCCCAATGGGAGTCATTTCCAATTTCTTCTTCTTTTTTTTTAAACCTTTATTTTGCTTTTAACTTTTACAGAGTTTTGTTGTTTACAGATATGTATGTTCCCAGATTAGTCATATGTATATCCCCCCCTTCCCACCCCTCCCAACCATCACACAGCACCCCTGAAGGATCCCCTTTTCTCACAGAGCAATGACTAGAGCTATTTTCTTCATTTATGATAGTACAGGCCTTCATGCCACTTCCTTTACACCTCCCATCTTCTGTTCCTTCCCCACAATGTCCGTATGTCCACTGTCTATGTCTGTCTTTCTGTCGCTTCACTGCGTGTGGCATCATCACCATCCTACTAGATTCCATATATATGTGTTAATATACTGTATTTGTCCTTCTCTTTCTGACTGACTTCACTTTTGATGATACATTCTAGATCCAGCCACCTTACTAGGGCTGCTTCTTCTGCATTTCTCTTTACAACTGTGTAGTATTCCATTGTATATATGTGCCAGAGCTTTTGTATCCATTCTGACAGTCTGGTGTTGATCTGGGAATTTTTTATAGGTTAGTTAGCTTTCAGATAATATCCTTTTTACTTTCTCTTATTCAACCAGAACCCCAAGTTATATAGTTTGGGGATGCTTTTTAATCAAGTCCCTTTTCTCAGTCCTGGCTAGTTTTGCAGTTTCTTTCTCATACAAAGGAAAGAAAATAGGTTCCTGGAGACATGTATTTCCTTGGTTTATTTCATTTCTTCCAGAATATTTAAATTTCATACAACTGTTACTAATGAAGCTTTTTAAAATTTTCATTAATATGTGATACTGAATTTTCAACAATGTGATTTTAAAAAGGCAAAGTACAGGAGGAACAATGTAAGAGTGTCGTTGGTCAGCCTAAGAGTTACAGTGTGAACACATCTGATCTGAGAATAGTCAAAATTGTTTATGAAAGTTATCAGATACAATGTTATGTCTTGTTATAACATTTTTGCATGTAGATTTTAAAAATGTATAGTTAAACACTGGTTAAAAAGAAATCATAAAATCTCCTTCAGAATAAAAAAATGTAGTTATTTTTTTTCTAAAAAAACCTTTGGAAAAGTGTGACTACAGTCATCAATTAAATGTATTAATAAAAATATAATAAACAGAATAAATAAATTACATGCACTAGAGCATATAAACAGTATAAGCAAGATAGATAATTTTAACTTCATTTTCTATAGGCATATTTCTTTGAGTTTTGTTTTGAGTGTAAGTAGCAACTATTTGGGATTTTCTTCTGTAGAAAATCACAGAAAAGCCAGAGCTGTTTTCTATTGTCTGGCTCTTGTCACAAGCTGGGGCTCCTCGGGTTGGAGCGTTAACCCTTTTTTTTTTTTCTTGGCCACTTCTATTGGCCTTTCATCTATTTATATTAATCCATCTTTGTTCTTTGGCCTGTGTGGGCCTCCCATTTCAGTGGTCTCTCTCCTTGCAGAGCACCGGCTCCGGGCACGTGCGCTCTAGAGCTGCGGCTCTGTAGTTGGACGCATAGGTCCAGCCGCTCCGCGGTACATGGGACCTTCCCAGGCCAGGGGTAGAACCCGCGACCCCTGCATTGCAAGGCGGCGTCCTTACCCACTGGACCACCAGTGAAGCCCGGAGTGTTAATCTTGCTGTTCAGACTTCTTCCTCTGGCTCTCCCTGAGATGGGAAACATGGTGACCAGGCAATCTCCCAAAGCAGAAGCATATCCTGATGTTCAAAAGCCTTCTTCCTGACAACAAGGGGTGGAAGAACATGGAGAGAGGCTGGGAAACTCACATACATGTCTCTAGGCCAGACTTCCCTCTCTTCTGAGTACTAGTCTATCCCAACTGTTTATTTGGTGTTTTCACTTAGAGAGTTCTTATGCACCACGTTCTTTATTATGTCTCCTAACCTGTATTTCCCATGATCTTTCATATCTCAGTAAATGGTACCATAATCTACATATATTCTTAAACCAGATATCTCAGTCATCTAGCTTTGTTTTCTTTATTTCGTTGGTCAGCCTAAGAGTTACAGTGTGAACACATCTGATCTGAGAATAGTCAAAATTGTTTATGAAAGTTATCAGATACAATGTTATGTCTTGTTATAACATTTTTGCATGTAGATTTTAAAAATGTATAGTTAAACACTGGTTAAAAAGAAATCATAAAATCTCCTTCAGAATAAAAAAATGTAGTTATTTTTTTTCTAAAAAAACCTTTGGAAAAGTGTGACTACAGTCATCAATTAAATGTATTAATAAAAATATAATAAACAGAATAAATAAATTACATGCACTAGAGCATATAAACAGTATAAGCAAGATAGATAATTTTAACTTCATTTTCTATAGGCATATTTCTTTGAGTTTTGTTTTGAGTGTAAGTAGCAACTATTTGGGATTTTCTTCTGTAGAAAATCACAGAAAAGCCAGAGCTGTTTTCTATTGTCTGGCTCTTGTCACAAGCTGGGGCTCCTCGGGTTGGAGCGTTAACCCTTTTTTTTTTTTCTTGGCCACTTCTATTGGCCTTTCATCTATTTATATTAATCCATCTTTGTTCTTTGGCCTGTGTGGGCCTCCCATTTCAGTGGTCTCTCTCCTTGCAGAGCACCGGCTCCGGGCACGTGCGCTCTAGAGCTGCGGCTCTGTAGTTGGACGCATAGGTCCAGCCGCTCCGCGGTACATGGGACCTTCCCAGGCCAGGGGTAGAACCCGCGACCCCTGCATTGCAAGGCGGCGTCCTTACCCACTGGACCACCAGTGAAGCCCGGAGTGTTAATCTTGCTGTTCAGACTTCTTCCTCTGGCTCTCCCTGAGATGGGAAACATGGTGACCAGGCAATCTCCCAAAGCAGAAGCATATCCTGATGTTCAAAAGCCTTCTTCCTGACAACAAGGGGTGGAAGAACATGGAGAGAGGCTGGGAAACTCACATACATGTCTCTAGGCCAGACTTCCCTCTCTTCTGAGTACTAGTCTATCCCAACTGTTTATTTGGTGTTTTCACTTAGAGAGTTCTTATGCACCACGTTCTTTATTATGTCTCCTAACCTGTATTTCCCATGATCTTTCATATCTCAGTAAATGGTACCATAATCTACATATATTCTTAAACCAGATATCTCAGTCATCTAGCTTTGTTTTCTTTATTTCTTTTATATACTCTATTGGACATTATAATTCTATTCCAAAATACATTTTGAATTAGTCCACATCTCTCCATTTCTGTTGTCTTCACCATAATCCAAGTCACCATGATCTCTTGCCTTTACTGCTTAGCTTCCATTCTTATTCTTAAAAGGAACTGTCAGGAACATACTTTACATGGAGCCTGGGACTCTTGACACTGCAATTTCATGATTTTTTTCCTACTCAAGGGAAATGAATGGAGTTGATAAATGGAGAAACTATTACTCTTAAGGAATTCCAAGGCATATGTGCTTCTTTACAAATGCACTGATAGACAAGATGGAATTCCTACATATATTTACTAAATACCACTTTATTGAGAAATCATGTGATTCTCTTCTCTTTTTAAACTCTCTCTTTTTTTATTTTCAGGTCCAAGTCTGTAACAGCTCTATTAAAAATGTACTGGGTTTTCTATATATCAAATTGTAAACCATCCCTTTAGTCAAAAGCCTTACTGCCAGATCTCTTTGAGGTAGGCTTCTTTCTGCTTTGGTTTGCTAGTTAGGGTGCTATGGAATAACACCCTCAAGATGCTATAAGTTCTTTCATCTGGCTGTGTTGGTACTCAAGTCTCCATCTTTCTGAGGTCTTAATGAAGGGTCTTGCAGTTCGGCCTTGATCCCGAGGCCATAGTTTACTAGCAGCATGCCAGACTCGACTTTTAGCCTAAGACTTTCTCTTCCTCTGAGAATCTTTGGCCAACTAGAGAGAGCAGTTTTGTTTTCTAGCTCACACAAGTCCTGAGCTTGAAATATTTCCTCTCTAGGCTACTTAAAATCTAAACAGCTAATTATGCAACTCAACTCTTTCTTCCCATCCTGTATCTCTAGGCCAGACTTCCCTCTCTTCTGAGTACTAGTCTATCCCAACTGTTTATTTGGTGTTTTCACTTAGAGAGTTCTTATGCACCACGTTCTTTATTATGTCTCCTAACCTGTATTTCCCATGATCTTTCATATCTCAGTAAATGGTACCATAATCTACATATATTCTTAAACCAGATATCTCAGTCATCTAGCTTTGTTTTCTTTATTTCTTTTATATACTCTATTGGACATTATAATTCTATTCCAAAATACATTTTGAATTAGTCCACATCTCTCCATTTCTGTTGTCTTCACCATAATCCAAGTCACCATGATCTCTTGCCTTTACTGCTTAGCTTCCATTCTTATTCTTAAAAGGAACTGTCAGGAACATACTTTACATGGAGCCTGGGACTCTTGACACTGCAATTTCATGATTTTTTTCCTACTCAAGGGAAATGAATGGAGTTGATAAATGGAGAAACTATTACTCTTAAGGAATTCCAAGGCATATGTGCTTCTTTACAAATGCACTGATAGACAAGATGGAATTCCTACATATATTTACTAAATACCACTTTATTGAGAAATCATGTGATTCTCTTCTCTTTTTAAACTCTCTCTTTTTTTATTTTCAGGTCCAAGTCTGTAACAGCTCTATTAAAAATGTACTGGGTTTTCTATATATCAAATTGTAAACCATCCCTTTAGTCAAAAGCCTTACTGCCAGATCTCTTTGAGGTAGGCTTCTTTCTGCTTTGGTTTGCTAGTTAGGGTGCTATGGAATAACACCCTCAAGATGCTATAAGTTCTTTCATCTGGCTGTGTTGGTACTCAAGTCTCCATCTTTCTGAGGTCTTAATGAAGGGTCTTGCAGTTCGGCCTTGATCCCGAGGCCATAGTTTACTAGCAGCATGCCAGACTCGACTTTTAGCCTAAGACTTTCTCTTCCTCTGAGAATCTTTGGCCAACTAGAGAGAGCAGTTTTGTTTTCTAGCTCACACAAGTCCTGAGCTTGAAATATTTCCTCTCTAGGCTACTTAAAATCTAAACAGCTAATTATGCAACTCAACTCTTTCTTCCCATCCTGTATCATAGGAATAAAAGAAGCCAATTAGCACTTTCAGCATTTTGCCTGGAAACCTCCTTAGCCAAGTGCACAAATTCATTAGGTATCCTTACTGTCTTTCACCAGTTGCTACAAGTGCCAGTGTTGCCACAAGTTTCACCAGTATGTAAAAATAATTTTCTCATACATCTTCCAGCCTCCATTAACAGTGCCTTTCTAGAATCTATTGAATCCCATAGCCACTGTCACACATTTCAGGTTTTTCTTATGCCAGTGCCCTACTTCCAGATAAATATTTGTTTGTTTTCTACTGCTGTGTAATGAACTACCTCCAAAACATAGTGGCTTAAAATGACAACGATTTATTATTTTTCACAATTGTTTGGGTCAACTAGTGATTCTTCTCTTCTATGTGGAATAGGCTCGGGACACTCATGTTGCTGCACTTAGCTGGTTGCTCAGCTTGGCCTGAAAATTGCAAAATGGCCTCACTCAGTGTCAGAGACTTAATGTTGTCTGCCAGGCAGCAAGCATTAGTTTTCTTCCATGTGGCTTCTCCCTCTCCATTTGGTTTCTGAGTCTTCAGAAGTCCTACCTGAACTTCTTTACATGGTGATACCTGAATTTCCAGAAGATGAAAGCAGAAGCTGCTAGACTTTTTAAGGACTGAGCCTAGAAGTGACAGTTTTACTTCCACTACCTTCTGTTGGTCAAAGCATGTCACAAAACCAACCCAGACTCAAGGGGAAGAGAAAGAGATGAAAGAGGCTGGTGCAGATAGGAAGCATTGTTGCCAGCCATCTTTGAAGTTAGTCTACCAAAGCCTGCTAAGTCACACTGCGTGACTGTGAAGCTTCTTACCCATTCCAAGGATGTGTGCTTTTACATGGTAGCTAAGCTTTAGGTCAAACAAATGACTGTAACATAGGATTTCAAACATAAACAATAAATATCTGTAGTTTCTAATTTCAAAAGTGAGAAGATAAAAGTACTACTGTTTTTGTACACAGAAGCTTTAACAAATACTTATTAAGCCTCCCTTTGTGTACTCACTTAGCTATATCCTGGGAAGAAATTAAATATTCGGAAAAGAGCTTGAGTGTGACCTAGGCAAAGATATTTAACTCCTCACCACCTGTTTCCTCATGTCTGACAAATAAGGGCAACACACAAGGCCCGACATAGTACCTGTCACTTATGTTATTTTATTTCCTTCCTTTTGTCTTTCTCAAAAGGATACTGAACATGCCATTTTCTACATTCTCTACTTTATTAATACTAACATAGATTCTTTTTTTTTTCTTTTTAATTTTGTTAATATATTTTTAATTTTGGCCTCTTTTATTGTTTATTTATTTATTTATTGTCATCCATCTTTCTTCTTTGGCCTGTGTGGGCCTCCCATTGCAGTGGCCTCTCGTTGCAGAGCACTGGCTCTGGCCAGAGCACTGGCTTATAATTGGACACACTGGTCCAGCCATTCCTTTGCATAAGGGATCTTCCTGGGCCAGGGATCAAACCGGTGCCCCTTGCACTGCAAGGTAGACTCTTTACCCACTGGACCACCAGGGTAGCCCTAACATAGATTCTTCTATGTGGACAGGTACTGCTCATATGATAGAGGCCGACGTCATTCTTCCATGTGATGGATCAGAACATGGCCAGCCAATCATGGCCCATCCTCCAGAAATAAACAGCGATAATACTTTACAGGAATGGCTATCTGAAGTTATTAAAAGCAATAAAGGCATCAAACTGGATTTTAAGAGGTATTTATTCAAACATGTTTGGTCTCCTAGTTGTTATAGAATGATAATAAAGAAAAAAATCAGTAACTTCATTTATCTGTGCCTAAGTAACTTTATACTTTATTGAAGCTGAAAATGAAACTGCCAGTGAATAGGTTTCAGGAATGGGCCAAAGACCTACTGAGTTGCTTGCTAAATTTTTCCTTGGGAACCGTTTTGAGGCTAAAATTAAGTGAATTTTTACAAAGAAATTTACCGTTACTGACCATTGTAATAATAGAATGGTAAGTGTTTTCTATGTGAATAACTCCTTATGCATTTTTTCAGTTTTTAAAATTTTAATTGGAGGATAATTGCTTTACAATGTTGTGTTAGTTTCTGCTGTACAACCAAGTGAATAAGCTGTTTGTATATATCCCCTCTCTCTTGAGCTTTCCTGCCCCCAACCATCCTGCTCTTCTAGGTCATCACAGAACACGGAACTGAGTTCCCTGTGTTATACAGCAGCTTCCCACTAGCTGTCTGTTTTACACATAATAGTGTATATATGTCAGTGTTACCTCTCAATTCATCCCACCCTCTCCTTCTCCCACTATGTTCACAAGACCACAGAACAGTACATTTAAAATGCTACTTTCAGGGCTTCTCTGGTGGTCCAGTGGGTAAAGAATCCGCCTTGCAGTGCAGGGGGCACTGGTTTGATCCCTTGTCAGGGAAGATCCCACGTGCCGTGGAGCGGCTGGACTGATGTGTCTAACTACCAGCCAGCGAGACGGTGCTCTGCAATGAGATAGGCCACTGCAATGGAAGGCCCACACAGGCCAAAGAATAAAGATGGATGAAAATAAATAAAAAGCAATAAAAGAGGCTGAAATTCTTTTTAAGAAATGCTACATTCATTAAGAAGTAGTCTGAGAGAGGGTTGACAGTAGTTAGAGTGGTTAATGCATTTCCTACTTGACTTGTGTTATTATGTTTGGGCAGTTGTAGAATTGTTTAATTACTGAAGGGTTTCTTAATAGTGTTTTGGAAATATTGATAGTGAATAGAACAAGATTTAGTGTCATTTCCTTTTCTGTGGCTATCACAGCAAGTTTTACTTTATTGGTATTTTGGCAGTGTAAAAATTCTAGGTAAAGCCAGGAATTTACTGTGACACCATAAAAGCTCATTATGAGACCCATGAAAGCAATTGCAATGAAAATCTAGGGTGTGTGCAATTGCAATGAAAATCTAGGGTGTGTGGTAAACATACTTTACCTTTGAACATTATTTTAAAATTGAATTATCGCAAGAAGTGAATAAGGATTGGAAATCACTCTCATAGGGTTTTTAACATTAATCATTTGTTGTGGGGCTAAATATGCTAGTAAGTGTTTTTAAACTCTGAATGAAAAACTATTTTACGATCTTAAAGCTTTTAGAATGGTGAATAGTCCAACTCCATTTATTTATTTATTTATTTTTAAAAGTTGACTCTTTTTTTTTAAAAAAATTATTTATTATTTATTTATTTATCTGGGTTTTCACTGCTGCCACAGGCTTTTCTCTACTTGTAGGGAATGGGGGCTACTCTCTAGTTGAGGTGAGCAGGCTTCTTGTTGCACTGACTTCTCTTGTTGTAGAACTCAGGCTGGAGGGCACATGGGCTCAGTAGATGACGCACATGGACTCAATAGTTGCGGCTCTGAGACTCTAGAGCAGAGGCTCAGTAGTTGTGGCTCATTGGCATAGTTGCTCTGCAGCATGTGGGATCTTCCCGGATCAGGAATCAAACCCACGTCCCCTTCATTGGCAGGTGAACTCTTCACCACTGAGCTATCAGGGGAAAACCCCAACTCCATTTTATTGACAAAGAAACTTAGTCCTAGAGAGGTTAAGTGACAGCAGCTAAACTTGAGAGCAGAGCTAGGACCAGAGCTCAGGTTTCTTGCACCCAATCCAGTGTTCTCTGTGGTGGTGGTTTAGTTACCCAGTTGTGTCCAGTTCCCATGTTTTGCCACTGTTCTTTAAGAAATGCTACATTCATTAAGAAGTAGTCTGAGAGAGGGTTGACAGTAGTTAGAGTGGTTAATGCATTTCCTACTTGACTTGTGTTATTATGTTTGGGCAGTTGTAGAATTGTTTAATTACTGAAGGGTTTCTTAATAGTGTTTTGGAAATATTGATAGTGAATAGAACAAGATTTAGTGTCATTTCCTTTTCTGTGGCTATCACAGCAAGTTTTACTTTATTGGTATTTTGGCAGTGAAAAAATTCTAGGTAAAGCCAGGAATTTACTGTGACACAATAAAAGCTCATTATGAGACCCATGAAAGCAATTGCAATGAAAATCTAGGGTGTGTGCAATTGCAATGAAAATCTAGGGTGTGTGGTAAACATACTTTACCTTTGAACATTATTTTAAAATTGAATTATCGCAAGAAGTGAATAAGGATTGGAAATCACTCTCATAGGGTTTTTAACATTAATCATTTGTTGTGGGGCTAAATATGCTAGTAAGTGTTTTTAAACTCTGAATAAAAAACTATTTTACGATCTTAAAGCTTTTAGAATGGTGAATAGTCCAACTCCATTTATTTATTTATTTATTTTTAAAAGTTGACTCTTTTTTTTTAAAAAAATTATTTATTATTTATTTATTTATCTGGGTTTTCACTGCTGCCACAGGCTTTTCTCTACTTGTAGGGAATGGGGGCTACTCTCTAGTTGAGGTGAGCAGGCTTCTTGTTGCACTGACTTCTCTTGTTGTAGAACTCAGGCTGGAGGGCACATGGGCTCAGTAGATGACGCACATGGACTCAATAGTTGCGGCTCTGAGACTCTAGAGCAGAGGCTCAGTAGTTGTGGCTCATTGGCATAGTTGCTCTGCAGCATGTGGGATCTTCCCGGATCAGGAATCAAACCCATGTCTCCTGCGTTGGCAGGTGAACTCTTCACCACTGAACTACCAGGGAAGACCCCAACTCCATTTTATTGACAAAGAAACTTAGTCCTAGAGAGGTTAAGTGACAGCAGCTAAACTTGAGAGCAGAGCTAGGACCAGAGCTCAGGTTTCTTGCACCCAATCCAGTGTTCTCTGTGGTGGTGGTTTAGTTACCCAGTTGTGTCCAGTTCTTTTTGACCCCATGAACTATATACTGCCAGGCTTCTCTGTCCTTGGGATTTCCCAGGCAAGAATGCTGGAGTATTCTCCATGGTCTAAGAGCATTGAATGTTTTTTTTTTAAAGATTTATTTATTTATTTTGGGCGGGAGTCCGGTTGGGGAGGGAGGGGAGCGGGCGGGCCACTTCTATTGGTCCTTCATTTCTCCATTTTCATCCGTCTTCGTTCCTTGGCTCCTGTGGGCCTCCCATCGCGGTGGCGTCTGTCGCTGCAGAGCCCGGGCTCTGGGCGCATGCACTCCAGAGCTCCGGCTCGGTGATTGGACACATCGGTCCAGCCACTCCGTGGCACGTGGAATCTTCCCAGGCCAGGGATCGGACCGGCGCCCCTTGCACTGCAAGGCGGTGTCCTTACCCACAGGACCACCAGGGGAAGCCCACATTGAATGTTAATTCACTTAATCTTCATGACAATCCTAAGTAGGTTATTCCTATTCTCATCTTCCAGATGAGGTAACAAAGGGAGAGAGGGTAGGTACCCTGTTTGTGCTCACATAATGGGTAGGAGAGCTCCCAGTCTGGCTCATACTGTCTACACTATCTCTATAAGAGTAGCTGAATGACCTGTGCCTATAAGCTGTTTTGTTTGTATACAAGCTATGACTAAATAGTATATGATAATTTTAAAATTTTATCTGGAATTTTACCTTAGAACATAATTAAAAATGGTTTATTGTAATTTTAAGTATGACTTTTAAAATAAATAAATCTACATAATTAATTGATTAAATAAAGTAAAAATTAAATGTAAAAAGAAACACAACAAATTAAAAAAAAGGGCTTCCCTGGTAGTCCAGTGGCTGGGACTCCCATGCTGCGAGTGTAGGGTGCATGGGTTTGATCCCTTGTCAGGGAACTGAGATCCCACATGCCACTTGGCATGGCCAAAAAATTGAAAAAAAAGAAAAAGAGAGAGAGAGATAAGTATGACTTTTTTTTGTTGCCCCTAATTTCTAAACAAAGTTAATAGAAAAATAGGTATGCTACTGAGAAGTTTACTTACTAAGTAACTTTTTAGAAAAAAAAACCTGAGATTCTTTCCTGGGATTTCCTAAGTAAGTGCTACCAAAGACAAATTTTACGTAGTATGCTGATCAGGACCTCCCTCTTCAAATAATCATCTTGGCAAACCTTTTGTCAGTTCTTTATGGGAAACTTAATGATAATGCATGTAAGAATTGAGAGGGTCAGCCCTAATATTTTTAGTCAGAATTACATGGAATTTTAAGATTAATTTGAAGAGAAGTGTCATTTTGCAATTTTTACAAATTGAGTCTTCCAGGCTAGGAATGTGATATCCTTTGCAGTAAACATTGTATTTTGTTGCTGGGCAAATTTCATCCTCCTCCGTCTTTTTTCCACCCAAAATGTGGTGTTTCCTCCACATTAACTCTTCTGGAAGAATTTTATAATTATTTTGTAAAGTTCCTGATAATTATTTTCCTAAGTAAGTTTTGTGTTTTCTTTAATATAGGTTCTTATAGAAGCTTCTGGTAAGAGGAAGTGATGTTACTATAGTCTGTTGCATTGGTGATAATTAATATGTTTACATATAAAAGAGATTATGTATTAAAGTCTTATTTCATTATATTCTGTGTCATAGCTCTTTATGTCTAACTGTTCAGTGCTTTGCACATAGTAGACACCTAATATATGCTAGTGGAATGTCCGTTTGGGAGAGAGTATGCTTAGACTAGATATTATCAGATGGTGGACCATTGTTAAACAACCTTATGTCAGTTAACTAAACTGAGAAAGCCTAAGAAACTTACTCTTGAATGTAAATGAGAAATTAGTGTTTAACCAAACCTCCCTAGGCACCAGATTTCTTAAGAAATCAGAATCGTTTCTAGAAGAGGAGAGGTCATCAGCAAAACATGTATGGATTACTTTAAGGCTTCCTCCTACTCCACTCTTTTTTATTATTGTTTTATTTATTTATTTTTTTACAGAGTTATTTTATTTACTGCCACACATTGACCTGAATCCGCCATAGGTGCACATATGTTCCTTCAGCTCCCTAACCTTCCCCTCATCTCCCTCCCCATCCTACCCCTCCAGGTCACCACAGCGCCCCTGTTTGAGATCCCCTAGTCCCACAGCATATTCCCCTCCCTCACCCCAGACATCCGTAAGATTGTTCTCCATGTCCACCTCTCCAGTGCTGTTCTGCATATTCACTTATCAGCACCATCTTTCTAGATTCCACATATGTGTCAGTATACAATATCTATCTTTCTCTCTCTGACATACTTCACTCTGTATAATAGGCTCTAGATTTATCCACCTCATTAGGACTGATTCAAATGCATTTCTTTTTATGTCTGAGTAATATTCCATTGTATATATGTACCACAGCTTATTTATCCATTTATCACTAGATGGACATCTAGGTTGCTTTCATGTTCTAGTTATTGTAAATAGTGTTGCAATGAACAGTGAGGTACATGTCTCTCTTTCAATTTTAATTTCCTCAGGGTATATGCCAGCAGTGGGATGGCTGGGTCATATGGTGGTTTTATTCCTAGATTTTTGAGAAATTTCCATGCTGTCTTCCTTACTTCACTGTTGAAGAGGGAGAACCCCACGGGCACTTTGCTGCTGCTGTGGGACTTGCAGACAAGCAAGCTTTGTCTTGTAATAGGTGCAAGTTGTTTAGGTACCTTGTAATAGGTACAGATACTAAAAATGACAGAATTTTATAGGAAGTACAGTGGGCCAGCTCTCAGAATTGTGTTCTTTAACTCAGCATTGATATCATTCAAGGCAGAAAGCATTTGAGACAGACAAATGATAGCATCTAAATTAGAGTCTGTAAGGTTCTGCATTAGACTTTATTAATCCACTAAAATCTTAGGTCTTCATTTCAGGGACATAAGAGTGAGAAAAAAAGCAGCTTACTACATGGAAGCAGAATGAAAAAGAGCTGGTTTCCTCTGGTTTTAGTGAACAGTATCCTTGCTCACTAATAAATATGACTCTATAGAAGCAAAAGAGATCAAGAAGAGATGGAAAGAACCTATAGAACTGTACAGAAAAGATCTTAATGAACCAGATAACCACGATGGTGTAGTATCTCAGTGCCA
The DNA here is from genome assembly GCA_022376925.1 of Tragulus kanchil. Classification (NCBI taxonomy): domain Eukaryota; kingdom Metazoa; phylum Chordata; class Mammalia; order Artiodactyla; family Tragulidae; genus Tragulus; species Tragulus kanchil. The sequence goes on from JAIOJX010000004.1 coordinate 30,212,222, forward strand.
GACATTCTAAAGTGTAAAGTCAGTTGGGCCTTAGGAAGCACTGCTGTCAGTAAAGCTAGTGGAGATGATGGAATCCCAGCAGCGCTGTTTAAAATCCTAAAGGATTGTGCTATTATAGTGCTGCACTCAATATTTTAGCAAATTTGGAAAACACAATAGTGGCCACCAGATTGGAGGAAGTCAGTCCTCATCCCAATTCACAAGAAAGGCAGTACTAAAGAATGTTCAAACGACCAGGCAATTGCACCCATCTCCCATGCTAGTGAGGTTATGCTCAAAATCCTTCAAATTGCCGGCATTCTCTGCATCATAGAGAAGGCAAAGGAATTCCGGAGAAATATCTACCTCTGTTTCATTGACTACGCTAAAGCCTTTGACTGTATGGATCATAGCAAACTGTGGGAACCTCTTAAAGAAAGGGAGATAGGGCTTCCCTGGTGGTCCAGTGGGTGGAGGGTCCACCTTGCGGTGCAAGGAGCACCGGGTTCAATCCCTGGCCTGGAAGGATCCCACGTGCCGCGGAGTGGCTGGACTGGTGTGTCCAATTGGGAACTGGTGCTCTGGAGCACATGGACCCAGAGCTGGTGCTCTGCAGCAAGGAAGGCCACTGTGATGGGAGGCCCACACAGGCCAAGAATAAAGATGGATGAAATTAAATAAATGAAAAACCAATAAAAAAGGCCAAAATTTTTTTTAAAAAAGGGGAGGGAGGGAAATACCAGACCCTCTTACCTTTCTCCTGAGATACTGGGCCAGCTCTCAGAATTGTGTTCTTTAACTCAGCATTGATATCATTCAAGGCAGAAAGCATTTGAGACAGACAAATGATAGCATCTAAATTAGAGTCTGTAAGGTTCTGCATTAGACTTTATTAATCCACTAAAATCTTAGGTCTTCATTTCAGGGACATAAGAGTGAGAAAAAAAGCAGCTTACTACATGGAAGCAGAATGAAAAAGAGCTGGTTTCCTCTGGTTTTAGTGAACAGTATCCTTGCTCACTAATAAATATGACTCTATAGAAGCAAAAGAGATCAAGAAGAGATGGAAAGAACCTATAGAACTGTACAGAAAAGATCTTAATGAACCAGATAACCACGATGGTGTAGTATCTCAGTGCCAGACATTCTAAAGTGTAAAGTCAGTTGGGCCTTAGGAAGCACTGCTGTCAGTAAAGCTAGTGGAGATGATGGAATCCCAGCAGCGCTGTTTAAAATCCTAAAGGATTGTGCTATTATAGTGCTGCACTCAATATTTTAGCAAATTTGGAAAACACAATAGTGGCCACCAGATTGGAGGAAGTCAGTCCTCATCCCAATTCACAAGAAAGGCAGTACTAAAGAATGTTCAAACGACCAGGCAATTGCACCCATCTCCCATGCTAGTGAGGTTATGCTCAAAATCCTTCAAATTGCCGGCATTCTCTGCATCATAGAGAAGGCAAAGGAATTCCGGAGAAATATCTACCTCTGTTTCATTGACTACGCTAAAGCCTTTGACTGTATGGATCATAGCAAACTGTGGGAACCTCTTAAAGAAAGGGAGATAGGGCTTCCCTGGTGGTCCAGTGGGTGGAGGGTCCACCTTGCGGTGCAAGGAGCACCGGGTTCAATCCCTGGCCTGGAAGGATCCCACGTGCCGCGGAGTGGCTGGACTGGTGTGTCCAATTGGGAACTGGTGCTCTGGAGCACATGGACCCAGAGCTGGTGCTCTGCAGCAAGGAAGGCCACTGTGATGGGAGGCCCACACAGGCCAAGAATAAAGATGGATGAAATTAAATAAATGAAAAACCAATAAAAAAGGCCAAAATTTTTTTTAAAAAGGGGGAGGGAGGGAAATACCAGACCCTCTTACCTTTCTCCTGAGATACCTGTATGAGGGTCAAGAAACAACAGCTAGAACTCTGCATGGAACAACTGACTGGTTCAGAATTTAGAAAAGAATACAAGAAGGCTGTTTATTGTCACCCTGTTTATTTAACTATACGAAGAGCACATCATGAGAAATGCCAGGCTGGATGAGTTACATGCTGGAATCAAGATCTCCGAGAGAAATATCAACAAACTCAGTTATATGGCTGATACCACTCTAATGGCAGGAAGCAATGAGAAACTAAAGAGCCTCTTGATCAGGGTGAAGGAGGAGAGTTAAAAAGCTGGCTTAAAACTAAATATTAAAAAAACTTAAGATCGTAGCATCTGGCCCCATCACTTTATGGCAAATGGAAGGGGAAAAGGTGGAAACACTGATGGATTTCCTCTTCTCGGGCTCTAAAATCACTGTGGATGGTGACTGCAGCATGAAATCAGAAGCCAGTTGCCTCTTGGCCGGAGAGTTATGACCAACCTAGACAGTGTGTTAAAAGGCAAAACTTCACTTTGCTGACATAGGTCCATATAGTCAAGGCTATGATTTTCCCAATAGTCCTGTATGGATGTGAGAGCTGGACAATAAAGAAGGTGGAGCGCTGAAGAAGTGACACTTTCTGACTGTGGTGCTGGAGAAGACTCTTTAGAGTCCCCTGGAAAGCAAAGAGATCAAACGAGTCAATTTTAAAGGAAATCAACCCTAAATACTCTTAGGAAGAACTGATGGCTAGAGGTGAAGCTTCAGTACTTTGGCCTCCTGATATGAGCAGCTGACTCATTGGGAAAGACCCTAATACTGGGAAAGACTGAGGACAAGAAGAGAAGGGGACAGCAGAGGATGAGATGGTTGGATGGTATCGCTGACTCACTTTGAGCAAGCTCCAGAAAATGGTGAAGGACAGGGAAGCCTGGCATGCTGCAGTCCATGGGGTCGCAGAGTCAGATGTGACTGGTGACTGAACAAAATGAGTAACAATAATGAGGTTATTGGTTTCTGCTTGTAAAATAGGAAGCCTAAAAGGAGTAAAGGAGAGTGTTGGAAGCGTGGGCAGAAGGACTCCAGTCCATTAAGAAAAGCTGAAATGTGAGAAGAGGTGCTTGCATGTTCTACCTCCCAACATCCATCTCCCAGATTCTTAGTCTCCCCATCATTGTATTCATTAAAAGCTGATTTTCTGAGAAATGTACGTAGACCTCAAGAAGGCTGTTTATTGTCACCCTGTTTATTTAACTATACGAAGAGCACATCATGAGAAATGCCAGGCTGGATGAGTTACATGCTGGAATCAAGATCTCCGAGAGAAATATCAACAAACTCAGTTATATGGCTGATACCACTCTAATGGCAGGAAGCAATGAGAAACTAAAGAGCCTCTTGATCAGGGTGAAGGAGGAGAGTTAAAAGCTGGCTTAAAACTAAATATTAAAAAAACTTAAGATCGTAGCATCTGGCCCCATCACTTTATGGCAAATGGAAGGGGAAAAGGTGGAAACACTGATGGATTTCCTCTTCTCGGGCTCTAAAATCACTGTGGATGGTGACTGCAGCATGAAATCAGAAGCCAGTTGCCTCTTGGCCGGAGAGTTATGACCAACCTAGACAGTGTGTTAAAAGGCAAAACTTCACTTTGCTGACATAGGTCCATATAGTCAAGGCTATGATTTTCCCAATAGTCCTGTATGGATGTGAGAGCTGGACAATAAAGAAGGTGGAGCGCTGAAGAAGTGACACTTTCTGACTGTGGTGCTGGAGAAGACTCTTTAGAGTCCCCTGGAAAGCAAAGAGATCAAACGAGTCAATTTTAAAGGAAATCAACCCTAAATACTCTTAGGAAGAACTGATGGCTAGAGGTGAAGCTTCAGTACTTTGGCCTCCTGATATGAGCAGCTGACTCATTGGGAAAGACCCTAATACTGGGAAAGACTGAGGACAAGAAGAGCAGGGACAGCAGAGGATGAGATGGTTGGATGGTATCGCTGACTCACTTTGAGCAAGCTCCAGAAAATGGTGAAGGACAGGGAAGCCTGGCATGCTGCAGTCCATGGGGTCGCAGAGTCAGATGTGACTGGTGACTGAACAAAATGAGTAACAATAATGAGGTTATTGGTTTCTGCTTGTAAAATAGGAAGCCTAAAAGGAGTAAAGGAGAGTGTTGGAAGCGTGGGCAGAAGGACTCCAGTCCATTAAGAAAAGCTGAAATGTGAGAAGAGGTGCTTGCATGTTCTACCTCCCAACATCCATCTCCCAGATTCTTAGTCTCCCCATCATTGTATTCATTAAAAGCTGATTTTCTGAGAAATGTACGTAGACCTCAAAGATTCAGAAGCGGTTCTAGATTGTAAATAGTGTAGTTTTTCATTAAAGTTTCTGTTTGTATTTTTTTAAAGTAAAAATTATATTGACTGGTTTATGGCTTCCCCTGGTGGTCCAGTGGGTAAGGACACCACCTTGCAGTGCAAGGGGCGCCAGTTCGATCCCTGGCCTGGGAAGATCCCACGGGCCGCGGAGCACCTGGGCCAATGTGTCCAATCACCTAGCCGGAGCTCTGGAGCGCATACGCCCAGAGCCGTCACTCTGCAACGACAGACGCCACCGCGATGGGAGGCCCACAGGAGCCAAAGAGCAAAGACGGATGAAAATAGAGAAATGAAAGACCAATAGAAGTGGCCCGTCCACTCCCCTCCCTCCCCAACCCGACCCCCGCCCCAAATAAATAAATAAATAAATCTTAAAAAAAAAAAAAATATATATATATATATATATATGTTGGCTGGTTTAAATCTTATTATTTCAAAATATATTTGTCAGAAAAGACATAGGAAAGTAGAGTAAAGCTGCTTTTTAGGTTTAAAAGTAATTAAACTATAGTTGTCTCTAGTTTCCAGAAAAGTTGTTAACAATAGAGGAAAAAATGAAGTTTGTAAAAGTTTTAAGGAAATGTTATAATTTTGCATTTTGCAATCATTTCTAGAAATGTGTTTATGTGTCTAGATTCACACAGGAATACAGAAAGGAAAAGAGGCCCTTTCTCCAAAGTCATTAGGATTAGAAAAGGTGGAGACAGCAGAGGATGAGTATGGTTGGAAAATTGGGAAAAAAAAAAATTTTAATCGCTGACTCACTTTGAGCAAGCTCCAGAAAATGGTGAAGGACAGGGAAGCCTGGCATGCTGCAGTCCATGGGGTCGCAGAGTCAGATGTGACTGGTGACTGAACAAAATGAGTAACAATAATGAGGTTATTGGTTTCTGCTTGTAAAATAGGAAGCCTAAAAGGAGTAAAGGAGAGTGTTGGAAGCGTGGGCAGAAGGACTCCAGTCCATTAAGAAAAGCTGAAATGTGAGAAGAGGTGCTTGCATGTTCTACCTCCCAACATCCATCTCCCAGATTCTTAGTCTCCCCATCATTGTATTCATTAAAAGCTGATTTTCTGAGAAATGTACGTAGACCTCAAAGATTCAGAAGCGGTTCTAGATTGTAAATAGTGTAGTTTTTCATTAAAGTTTCTGTTTGTATTTTTTTAAAGTAAAAATTATATTGACTGGTTTATGGCTTCCCCTGGTGGTCCAGTGGGTAAGGACACCACCTTGCAGTGCAAGGGGCGCCAGTTCGATCCCTGGCCTGGGAAGATCCCACGGGCCGCGGAGCACCTGGGCCAATGTGTCCAATCACCTAGCCGGAGCTCTGGAGCGCATACGCCCAGAGCCGTCACTCTGCAACGACAGACGCCACCGCGATGGGAGGCCCACAGGAGCCAAAGAGCAAAGACGGATGAAAATAGAGAAATGAAAGACCAATAGAAGTGGCCCGTCCACTCCCCTCCCTCCCCAACCCGACCCCCCCCCCAAATAAATAAATAAATAAATCTTAAAAAAAAAAAAAATATATATATATATATATATATGTTGGCTGGTTTAAATCTTATTATTTCAAAATATATTTGTCAGAAAAGACATAGGAAAGTAGAGTAAAGCTGCTTTTTAGGTTTAAAAGTAATTAAACTATAGTTGTCTCTAGTTTCCAGAAAAGTTGTTAACAATAGAGGAAAAAATGAAGTTTGTAAAAGTTTTAAGGAAATGTTATAATTTTGCATTTTGCAATCATTTCTAGAAATGTGTTTATGTGTCTAGATTCACACAGGAATACAGAAAGGAAAAGAGGCCCTTTCTCCAAAGTCATTATCTGGTATTAGACACAAGGTATCTGAGAGCCCTTTGGGTATTTTCAGAAACTGGAAACTGCAGGTTATGAGTATGTTTAATTTTAAATCCTATCTGTACATTCTTTGATGAGTGAATGTTTGTGTCTTTTCTTAAATTGTTTTTATGCTGAGTGATCATAATACAGGATTTTGAAGACTCTGTCTACAGGTAGCGGCATTATTCATACATTTATAGAACCTTTTAGATACCTTCATGAATAAAAAATATTTTAAGATATGGCACATGTTCACTTTTCCCTCTGGTACTGTTTCGTCTTTGATTTTATTTAATTCAAGCATTATGATATCATACTTTTATTATGAATTTGCAAATATTAAAGACACTAGTCTAAAAGAACTTTTATTTTAGGAATGTATTGCATTGACAACAAATCGTTTTTAGTTTGGCAGCTGTAGAACCATCCATGATGCTCTTGGAAAATGTGAAGAGGCATCTGAAGCGTCCAGTGTGGATTAATGCTGATATTCTTCCTGGTCCAAATGGAAGTAGCAGAGCAGTGGATGCAAAACCTTTTATAGACACTGTGACATCCTTCTTTCCAGATGTGACATTTTCCCTGGGCTGGACAACAGGATGGCATCCTGAGAAAGTTAATGAAGGTGATCATTTAAAATATGTATTCCTTTTTGATCAGATTAAAATACACTGAAATATAAAAATAATACCTTTACCATAAAAGGTATATGGCAGAAACCATCACATTTTTGTAAAGTAACTATCCTCCAATTAACCTTTTTCTTTTTTTTAAAGGAAATTGTAATGGCGATTGTCATTGTCAGGCTTTCTTTTATCTGGAGATTTTTTCATCAAAATCTTACCCTAGAACCTGTTGAAAATAAACTGGAAAATGCACATCTGCCTGAAAAAAAAAAAAAAACTCCAGTGAAAACCAAAAACACATTCTATAAATTCAAGAGCCTAATGGAGATAGAGGTCTGGCCCTAAAGATGTGTGTATGACTCTTCCTTCTGTTACTTCAGATAGATCTCATTCACTAGTGATATTTTGTCACCAGGCTCCCACAGAGAATATTTATTTGCAAGATCTAGAGTCAGCAATGCTGTCTCTTTACATACTTTAAACAAATTCTGAGTTGGTCTCTTTGTACTTGCAGAACATTCTGTGCTCTTTTTTTTTCTTTTACTTTGATGCAAACTTTCCATGTCAGGTGAAGAAGTAGTGATAAAATCTTTTTTAAGTGATGTGAGGCCAGAAGTAGGGGGTGTGATTGAAGAGCACAGATTTGGTTCCCTTGACATTAGAAGGGGCTTGACAGAGGGCTTCTGGAAGCTTGGTGCCCTCATGCTCTCTGGCTTGACAGGGAGTGTAGGAGGCCATGAGACTCTCCTAAACTGAATTTCTTCTTTCTCTTCATGTGCTCATGGGTGGACCTGATACTCAGCTTCTTTTTCCTGGCTGAAACTTATTACAGTAATTGGATTCATCTTTCTATTCTTTCTTACATGCATTGGTAATGATTTTCTAGTAAACAGCCAGCAAGCAATCAGATGCTCTGGGAAAATAATTAACCGAGAAGTTATTTAGAGCTAACGGAAATGTTAGCCTTTATCTTGTGTTTAGGATATTTTTTATTTTTTACTTATTTGCTATTATTATTTTAAGATGTACAGTTTTAAAATCTAATATGAGAATAGAGTAGCTGCTGTATGGTAAATAGTGACATTTAGGTTATAACCCCTGAACCAATAATTGATATAATTGAGAGAAAAATTCTATACTTTAAATTTGTTCTTTTTTAATTTTCTGATCATTTTATTAGTGTCAGTAAAGGATGTAGCATATAATTCAAAGTGTTTAAAGAAGGTAAACTAGAGACAATTTAATAGCTTCCATACTGATTCTGATCTCTCTTTGGTCACAGTTTAGTCTAGCTCTGACTTTAATCTCAGGCTTGCAGTGAATTAAACCATGTCTGGGTCTTTAAGTCATGCTGGTGTTGAATGTTTCCAGCCTGCTTTTTCCCTACTGGCCTGTGGTCATTACCAACATGTGTTTTATCTTCCCTTACTTCTTATGCTACAAATTTTAGGAAAGAGAGTTCATGCGTTTGTAGTAATGTAAATAGTAGCTTCTGTTAGTAATCCTTTTTTCTAATTGAAAAGATACATTTTTCTAGATTTTAAAGGAAAGCAAACCTTCCCCTTCTTTCACAAGGAATTTAGCTGCTAATGTATTCCCAAAGGCCTTTTGTAAATTTTTCTTTTACGGACCAATACTTTTTTACAGCCTACTTTGATAGAGTTTAGGGATTATTTTTAAAATATACATTTTTTTCTGAAGCTGTTTATAAACAGGCAGATATATTTTTTACATTGTCTAAACATGATTTAAAACATAAAACACATATATATGAAAGTCAGTTTTAACACTATTTCTATTTTAGATAAAAATGTGTAAGTAATTTAGACTAGCACCCCCACCAATTTCAAAAAAATTAAAGTTAATTATTACTTAAGCAGCCCATAAATATCTAGCAGCTGTCTTTTTCCTGGAAAATAAAACTAACACAAGTGGAAAGTCTAAGTTTATAGAGTGTATTAATGATGCAGAGCCTTAGAATTTTAAAGTATATATAGTGTCATCATTTCCTTTTTTGTCCTTGATAGATTAATCAGTCTTATCTAATGTTTTAATTTTTTGTTTAATATTCTCTCATTCACTTGTGATATAACTTTAGATATAATTTTTTAATCTGCGTCCCACTCAAAACATTTTCCTGCATTAAGTGTATTTTAATTTCTCTGAATCCAAATGGAAATTTTAATGAATTATCTATGAATTTGCACATTCATATATAATTTAGGATTCTGGTGAGAAAAGTTAAATTTCTTTCTTTCTATTTCAGGTTACAGTTGGACAATGGTGAAAGAGATGGAATACATATGTAAGGAACTAAACCAGCCTGTAACATTTCCTGTCAGAGCAGCATTAGTCAGTCAGTCTTATTTTCAGTTACTTTGGCTTTTAAAGCAGTCAAACAGGTATGTGTAAGTTTAACAGTATTATGTGTACATGTGAGTGTGTGTGAGAGGTAGACAGAAAGAAGATGAAAACTGATTGTACAGACAGTGTACGTGGAAGAGCCAGAAAATGGACACTGATTCTGTAAGTGCTTAGACTTCCTCACTGGAATGAAGCTCCTTGATGAATCTTATTGTGTATTTCATCTCTCTTCTGCCCAAAAGTTTTTCCATATAATAGGTACCTAGCAAATGTCATTTTAAAAATATGCTATACAGTCACAGAAAGTTACAAGTGGATACAATAATTTCCTTTTGAATCCTGTCATAATTCCAAGTCTTTTCCATATAAAAATTTTATTTGCTATTTTTTCTTGTGGCTGTGCAGCCTGTAGAGTCTTAGTTCCCTGACCAGGGATTGAACCCATGCCCTTGGCAGTGAAAGAACCAAATCCTAACCACTAGACTGCCAGGGAATTCCCCGAATTTTATTATTTTAACATGTCATAAAAATTTATTGGACCATGTAGTAAATATTATAAAGCTACAAAGAGTGAAACAGTTTTGATACTATTTTGTTTGTTTGTTTTTGTGGGAGGGGGGCGGGCCACTTCTATTGATCTTTCATTTCTCTATTTTCATCCATCTTTGTTCTTTGGCCCGTGTGGGCCTCCCATCGCGGTGGCCTCTGCTGTCGCAGAGCACCGGCTCTGGGCGCATGTGCTCCAGAGGTCCGGCTCGGTAATTGGACACATGGGTCCCGCCGCTCCGCGGCCCGTGAGATCTTCCCAGGCCAGGGATCGAACTGGCGCCCCTTGCACTGCAAGGCGGTGTCCTTACCCACTGGACCACCAGGGAAGCCCCCGATACTACTTTTTTAAGTAGACTAGTCAATAGGACAGTAGGGAAAGCCCAGAAATAAACTCAACTCTATCATGGAACTTAGGCTAGGAAAAGGCTGGTATTTCACATCATTGGAGCAAAAGTTCAATACCTTGAATTGGGACCACAGGCCAATGTTGTAGGAAAAACAAAGTAAATAACCTTCCTTACTCTTTCTCCAAAATAAATTCCAGATGAATTAAAGACTTAAACACCAAACAGTATATGCATAAAGAAAACAAAATTGATTATTTTTCTGTATATTCAGTTTCAGAATGGAGAAGATTCTTCTTGGTAAGGCACAAAACCTTACCAAGGCAAAAAGATTTGGGTAAAACTGTCCTCAACATGTAGGTCGGGGGCTTCCCTGGTGGTCCAGTGGGTAAGGACACCGCCTTGCAGTGCAGGGGGCGCCGGTCCGATCCCTGGCCTGGGAAGATCCCACGTGCTGTGGAGCGGCTGGACCGATGTGTCCAATTACCGAGCCGGAGCTCTGGAGCGCATGCGCCCAGAGCCGGTGCTCTGCAACGACAGACGCCACCGCGATGGGAGGCCCACAGGAGCCAAGGAACAAAGATGGATGAAAATGGAGAAATGAAAGACCAATAGAAGTGGCTCGCCCATCCCCCTCCCTCCCCACCCCACCCCCCAAAAAGATAAATAAATAAAATAAATCTTTTAAAAAAAAAAAAAAAAAACCATGTAGGTCGGATAGTTGCAAACAATTCTAACAAAGAATTATCACAAATCATCCAGTTTGATAATTCACTATTTTAGAGAGTTTGAGAAGTGTATATTCAAATGTTAAAGAAGTATCCATATTTCTGTGGCTATTTTTGCTAAATGCTTTTTCAGTTTCTATGAAAATAACTATTTTCTCACATTATCTATTAATAAAATGCATTATATGAGCATTTTATATATTGAATCATCCACACATTTACAGAATAAATCTCTCTTGATTGGGATTTATCATTCTTCTAAAGTCTGCTGAGTTTTATGGCTAATATATTAGTTATAATTTCAGCATTTTCAAAGTAAGATTGGTCTCTAGTTTTTTCTTTCTCAGTTTTAGGTATCAATAACATGGACATTTCATTACAAAAACTAAGGACGTTTCTTTCTTTTCACATTTCCTAGGATGGTAAAAACAACATTCAAAATGCTCTGTATGTGAGTTAGAGTAAACTCAACATTGAAACCATCTAAACCTGGTACTTAGGGGGAAGCTTAACTTTTACAGTCTTTTCTATTTCTTACATGGTAAATGGTTGATTTTCTATTTGGTAGCCACTTTTGATATACTGTATTTTTATGGAAAACTGTTTATCTCACCCAGGTTTTAAGATTTATTTACACACAGATGATTTTAAAGGTTTCTTTTCCTTTTGGTTTCTTCTATGTCTTTAAAATAATTTCCTTATTTTGTTTATTTGAGTTTTCCTCCTTGTGTCTTGATTAAATTAAATAATGATTTATCCTTTTTTTTTTTTAAAGAACCAACTCTTGGAGTATTTATTTTTCTGGTTTATAATTTACTTTTTTTTTTTTTTTGGGCAGGGGTCGGGTTGGGGAATGAGGGGAGCAGGCGGGCCACTTCTATTGGTTTTTCATTTGTCTGTTTTCATCCATCTTTGTTCCTTGGCTCCTGTGGGCCTCCCATCACAGTGGCGTCTGTCGTTGCAGAGCACCGGCTCTGGGCGCATGCGCTCCAGAGCTCTGGCTCGGTAATTGGACACATCGGTCCAGCCGCTCCACGGCACGTGGGATCTTCCCAGGCCAGGGATCGAACTGGCGCCCCTTGCACTGCAAGGCGGTGTCCTTACCCACTGGACCACCAGGGGAAGCCCCTGTGATTTACTAATTTCTGACTTTTATCTTTTAAAATTCTGCTTCATGTAGTTTCTCCTAATTTCTTGAGCTGAATGCTTGCTTTGTTTTCATTTTTGTATTTATTAATATATTTATATTTATTAACATAAATATTTAAGACTGTACTTTTTTCTCTGACCTCTGCTCTGCCTGTACCTAATTGTTTCTTGTTGTTGTGTAGGTTTCCGTATTTCAAAGCTTACTGGGATTTATCATTCTTCTAAAGTCTGCTGAGTTTTATGGCTAATATATTAGTTATAATTTCAGCATTTTCAAAGTAAGATTGGTCTCTAGTTTTTTCTTTCTCAGTTTTAGGTATCAATAACATGGACATTTCATTACAAAAACTAAGGACGTTTCTTTCTTTTCACATTTCCTAGGATGGTAAAAACAACATTCAAAATGCTCTGTATGTGAGTTAGAGTAAACTCAACATTGAAACCATCTAAACCTGGTACTTAGGGGGAAGCTTAACTTTTACAGTCTTTTCTATTTCTTACATGGTAAATGGTTGATTTTCTATTTGGTAGCCACTTTTGATATACTGTATTTTTATGGAAAACTGTTTATCTCACCCAGGTTTTAAGATTTATTTACACACAGATGATTTTAAAGGTTTCTTTTCCTTTTGGTTTCTTCTATGTCTTTAAAATAATTTCCTTATTTTGTTTATTTGAGTTTTCCTCCTTGTGTCTTGATTAAATTAAATAATGATTTATCCTTTTTTTTTTTTTAAAGAACCAACTCTTGGAGTATTTATTTTTCTGGTTTATAATTTACTTTTTTTTTTTTTTTGGGCAGGGGTCGGGTTGGGGAATGAGGGGAGCAGGCGGGCCACTTCTATTGGTTTTTCATTTGTCTGTTTTCATCCATCTTTGTTCCTTGGCTCCTGTGGGCCTCCCATCACAGTGGCGTCTGTCGTTGCAGAGCACCGGCTCTGGGCGCATGCGCTCCAGAGCTCTGGCTCGGTAATTGGACACATCGGTCCAGCCGCTCCACGGCACGTGGGATCTTCCCAGGCCAGGGATCGAACTGGCGCCCCTTGCACTGCAAGGCGGTGTCCTTACCCACTGGACCACCAGGGGAAGCCCCTGTGATTTACTAATTTCTGACTTTTATCTTTTAAAATTCTGCTTCATGTAGTTTCTCCTAATTTCTTGAGCTGAATGCTTGCTTTGTTTTCATTTTTGTATTTATTAATATATTTATATTTATTAACATAAATATTTAAGACTGTACTTTTTTCTCTGACCTCTGCTCTGCCTGTACCTAATTGTTTCTTGTTGTTGTGTAGGTTTCCATCACTGTTAATTTACAAATATTCTGCAGTAGTGGCTTTTTTCTCTTTGTCTGGAAAGGTGTTTTAAGAGAAAATTTTGTAGGCACTGAGATAGTAGGATTTTTTTTTTGGATTAGTAGTTTTCTAGGTTTATTAAATAGTAATCAGAGAGTGTCTATATTATTTCTACTTTGTAGACTTTCTTAAGGTCTTATTAATGGTTTAACACTTGGACATTTTTTTTTTTTTAAACCTTTTATTTATTTATTTTTGGCTGTGCTGGGTATTTGTTGATGTGTAGGTTTAGCTGCTCTGTGGTATGTGGGATCTTCCCGGGTCAGGGATCGAACCTGTGTCTCCTGCATTGGCAGACGGGTTCTTATCCACTGAGCCACAAGGGGAGCCCCACTTGGACATTTGTATGAGTTAATGTATTTTGTGAGGATATAGTTTGGCTGTTATAACAGAAACCTAAATTAACAATGGCTGAAGCTTAAGTTTGTTTCTCTATCCTGTAACAGGGAAAGCGTTAAGTAGTGCTGGGCAGGTTTGATGGCTTCACAGTGTCAAGGACCAAACTCCTTCTATCTTGGTACTTGTTTTCCTTGGAATATTGACCTCATCTATGTGGCCAGATTGACTACTGCATAGTCTGAATTTCCCTTGGTAAGATGGACGGAAAAAGAGGTTCAAGGTCTGTCCCAATTCTTCAAGGACATGACTTAGAAGTTGAAACAAGAAGACTTGTTGGCTTTAACTTAGTCACCTGCCCATACCTAAACACAGGGGAAGCTGGAACATGTAGCTCTTACTCTGTATTGTCTTGTGCTTAGTTAGAAATTGGGGGATTTTAATAAGAAAGAAAGGAGCCTGGATATTTTAGAGTGAAGCTACTAGTCTCTTTGACAGGTTAACATACATTAACATGTTATTAAATGTTACATTATTTAAGTCTCTCATGCAGTACTCTTTGCTTTTACAAATATTTTCAATGTAATTCTTTGAAAAAGCAATGCAACTACAAGGTTTAAAAGACAGTGAGGAGGGCTTCCTTGGTGGTCCAGTGGATAAGGATACCGCCTTGCAATGCAAGGGGCACTGGTTCGATCCCTGGCCTGGGAAGGTTCCATGTGCCGCAGCGCGGCTGGACTGATGTGTCCAACTACCGAGCTGGAGCTCTGGAGCGCATGTGCTCTGCAGCAGGAGAGGCCACTGTGGTGGGAGGACCACACAGGCCAAAAAAAAAAAATAAGATGGGTGAAAATGAATAAATGAAAGACCAATAGAAGTGGCCAAAAAAAAAAAGACAGTGAAGAGAGTTACACTGTGAAAAACCTGTCTCCCATTCATCCAGTCCTGCCCAACCTCATTAACCACAATTGTTAGTTTCTTAAGCAACCACAGTTAGTAGTTTCTTTATGTATGTAAGACTGAATACACTATAGATTCTTATTTTCTCCTCCTTTTTTTGAAAAAGATATCATATTATACACCTTGCTTCTGTTCTGTTCTTTGCTTTTTTGTTTTTCTAACTTAGCAAAACTTGATTTCAGGTTCCTCACTTGGACATTGTATGAGTTAATGTATTTTGTGAGGATATAGTTTGGCTGTTATAACAGAAACCTAAATTAACAATGGCTGAAGCTTAAGTTTGTTTCTCTATCCTGTAACAGGGAAAGCGTTAAGTAGTGCTGGGCAGGTTTGATGGCTTCACAGTGTCAAGGACCAAACTCCTTCTATCTTGGTACTTGTTTTCCTTGGAATATTGACCTCATCTATGTGGCCAGATTGACTACTGCATAGTCTGAATTTCCCTTGGTAAGATGGACGGAAAAAGAGGTTCAAGGTCTGTCCCAATTCTTCAAGGACATGACTTAGAAGTTGAAACAAGAAGACTTGTTGGCTTTAACTTAGTCACCTGCCCATACCTAAACACAGGGGAAGCTGGAACATGTAGCTCTTACTCTGTATTGTCTTGTGCTTAGTTAGAAATTGGGGGATTTTAATAAGAAAGAAAGGAGCCTGGATATTTTAGAGTGAAGCTACTAGTCTCTTTGACAGGTTAACATACATTAACATGTTATTAAATGTTACATTATTTAAGTCTCTCATGCAGTACTCTTTGCTTTTACAAATATTTTCAATGTAATTCTTTAAAAAAGCAATGCAACTACAAGGTTTAAAAGACAGTGAGGAGGGCTTCCCTGGTGGTCCAGTGGGTAAGGACACCGCCTTGCAATGCAAGGGGCGCTGGTTCGATCCCTGGCCTGGGAAGATCCCATGTGCCATGCACCTGCTGGACTGATGTGTCCAACTACCGAGCTGGAGCTCTGGAGCGCATGTGCTCTGCAGCAGGAGAGGCCACTGTGGTGGGAGGACCACACAGGCCAAAAAAAAAAAATAAGATGGGTGAAAATGAATAAATGAAAGACCAATAGAAGTGGCCAAAAAAAAAAAGACAGTGAAGAGAGTTACACTGTGAAAAACCTGTCTCCCATTCATCCAGTCCTGCCCAACCTCATTAACCACAATTGTTAGTTTCTTAAGCAACCACAGTTAGTAGTTTCTTTATGTATGTAAGACTGAATACACTATAGATTCTTATTTTCTCCTCCTTTTTTTGAAAAAGATATCATATTATACACCTTGCTTCTGTTCTGTTCTTTGCTTTTTTGTTTTTTTTTCTAACTTAGCAACACATCTTGGAATTCATTTCAGGGTTCCTCATTGCCGTCTTCTAGGTGCATTGTGTTTACGACTATAATTTATTTAAGCCTCCTATTGATGAACACAAAGAATGTTTCTAATCTTTGATATTACAACCAATGTTATAATGAATAATCTTATGAGTGTGCTGTTTTGCATTGTGCAGGTATTTGGCATCTAGAATTTTTTGGTTACTTGCTCTCTTATGGATGAAGAGAGTTAAAGTCTCCAACTATTAAGGTGTCTTTATCTACTTCTTCTATCATTTTTGCTTATTAAATGTTCACATTGTATTATTTGGAGCATATTTATATGAGTTTTATGAAGAACTGATATACCATGAAGAATTATACCTTTATTATTAAAAGATACTCCTTCTTGGACTTGTTTAGTGATTATTTTTACCTAAATTCACATTGTCTTTCTTTTTATCTTAAATTGGATTGCTTTTTCCTTTGAAAAATAAATTTATATTTTATTTTTCATTTACTTTTTTAAGAGTGATTTATTGTCATAAAAATAATTTTAAACCTACAGAAAACTTGCAACATTTCCTTTATCCAGATTCCCATATTGTTTATCCATTCTTTCTTTCTCCATTCCTCTTTGTCCCCCATCTCTTTCTTTCTTTTATTTATTTTCTGTAATGATGTCTCATATCCTGAAGTCCTCCAGTGTATACTTCCCCACGCAAGGATGCACTCCTATATTTCTACTGTGTAACCTCCCAGCCAGGAAATCAGCATTGAGGCAACACTGCCATGTAGTCTACAGACCCCATTCAGATTTATCAACCCTCCCAACAGTCCCTATTTCCTTGTGGTCTGTAAAACTCTCAGAAGAACAAGCATTGCATTTAGTTTGCATCAGTCTCATTCAAAATTCTTCCTCAGTTTTTTCCTTCCTCTCATACACATGACAGTCTTAAAGACTACAGACCTTTTATTATGAAAAAATGTCCTCAGTCTCAGTCAGTTCAATATTTCCTCATGCTAGACCTCAGGTCTTGACTTCTTGGCAAGCTCATCACACTTTCCCAATTCCCAAATCAGTCGCTTCTTCAAGGATCTCTTCCTGAGGATAGTGGCAGGTGGTATTTTAGAGAGCAAAGTCTGGGATTTTAGTATAATCCCTGTTCCTAGACTGTCATTGCTTTCAGGACTGTTAGGGATGGAAAAGGATTCTTAAGCAAGACACAAAAATCATTAACCATAAAGGATATGTTGGAGTAATTTGAACACATTAAAATATGGAAATTCCTTCCGTCAAAGAATACCATGAAGAATATGAGAAGGTTAGGCAGAATTCGGAAAGATTTTTGTAAATTAGAAGGGCTCCAGTATAGAACCTGTAGTGAGTTATGTGTTCTGTTATTTGCATGTCAGAGTTCATCTATTATTCAATGATATATGGATTATTTCATAGTTTTGACTGTTGCAAAGATAGCTGTTGTGAATATTCATATATATAAATGTGGGCATGCACATCCTGGTGCAAATGTGCCTAAAGGTTATATTAGAAAGGAATTTCATGTCTTCAGCTTCAGTGGATACTGCTAAACCATTTTTCGAAGGAAATGAATAAACTGTAGCTACATGTCTCAACTTGAATACATTTCACAAGCAATATTCAGCAAAAGAAACAAGACCAAGAAAATTCGCATCCCATATGATTCCATTTATATAAATTTTATTAACAGGCAAAAACTAAACTGTATTGCTTAGGATGCTTACCACATACAGGTGGTAAATAAAGCAGGAAGATGGCAACCAAAAAGCCAAGGCTGTGAGGACTCCGGGGGAGAGGCGAGGCTATGGTGGGGCAGTGATATACAGGCGTCTCCTGTGGTGCTGGCAGTGTTCTTCTCTTGATATGTCCTTTATTACAGTGGAGTTCATTTCATAATAATTTGTTAAAATTTACATTTATGTTTTCTGCATCTTTTCCTGTAGTTTGCATCAGTCTCATTCAAAATTCTTCCTCAGTTTTTTCCTTCCTCTCATACACATGACAGTCTTAAAGACTACAGACCTTTTATTATGAAAAAATGTCCTCAGTCTCAGTCAGTTCAATATTTCCTCATGCTAGACCTCAGGTCTTGACTTCTTGGCAAGCTCATCACACTTTCCCAATTCCCAAATCAGTCGCTTCTTCAAGGATCTCTTCCTGAGGATAGTGGCAGGTGGTATTTTAGAGAGCAAAGTCTGGGATTTTAGTATAATCCCTGTTCCTAGACTGTCATTGCTTTCAGGACTGTTAGGGATGGAAAAGGATTCTTAAGCAAGACAAAAAAATCATTAACCATAAAGGATATGTTGGAGTAATTTGAACACATTAAAATATGGAAATTCCTTCCGTCAAAGAATACCATGAAGAATATGAGAAGGTTAGGCAGAATTCGGAAAGATTTTTGTAAATTAGAAGGGCTCCAGTATAGAACCTGTAGTGAGTTATGTGTTCTGTTATTTGCATGTCAGAGTTCATCTATTATTCAATGATATATGGATTATTTCATAGTTTTGACTGTTGCAAAGATAGCTGTTGTGAATATTCATATATATAAATGTGGGCATGCACATCCTGGTGCAAATGTGCCTAAAGGTTATATTAGAAAGGAATTTCATGTCTTCAGCTTCAGTGGATACTGCTAAACCATTTTTCGAAGGAAATGAATAAACTGTAGCTACATGTCTCAACTTGAATACATTTCACAAGCAATATTCAGCAAAAGAAACAAGACCAAGAAAATTCGCATCCCATATGATTCCATTTATATAAATTTTATTAACAGGCAAAAACTAAACTGTATTGCTTAGGATGCTTACCACATACAGGTGGTAAATAAAGCAGGAAGATGGCAACCAAAAAGCCAAGGCTGTGAGGACTCCGGGGGAGAGGCGAGGCTATGGTGGGGCAGTGATATACAGGCGTCTCCTGTGGTGCTGGCAGTGTTCTTCTCTTGATATGTCCTTTATTACAGTGGAGTTCATTTCATAATAATTTGTTAAAATTTACATTTATGTTTTCTGCATCTTTTCCTGTATGTGTTATTTCACAATGGAAGTAGCTTTAAAAATGAAACCTGAGGGCTTCCCTGGTGGTCCAGTGGGTAAGGACACCACCTTGCAGTGCAAGGGGTGCCAGTTCGATCCCTGGCCTGGGAAGATCTCATGGGCCGCAGAGCGGCTGGACCTATGTGTCCAATTACCTAGCCGGAGCTCTGGAGCGCATACGCCCAGAGCTGGTGCTCTGCGACAGCAGAGGCCACTGCAATGGGAGGCCCACACGGGCCAAAGAACAAAGATAGATGAGAATAGATAAATGAAAGACCAATAGAAGTGGCCCGCCCATCCCGCTCCCTCCCAAACCTGTCCCCCACAAAAAATAAATAAATAAATAAATATTAAAAGAAAAAAAAGAAACCTGAGAGTTGATTTGAATGAACGCAAGTTAAAATATCCTTAGGCAGTTTTATTATTCCTATTTTAGTTTAGATACTGTAGCGAGAGGATTAAAGGAGGCAAAATAACACTGGAAAGTGCTTCTTTTAACCAAAATTCGTATCTGTCGTTTTATAAGGTTTTTCACCATGGTGCTCAAATAAAGTAATAAGAATGCCATTTTAGCAAAACTGTGTTTTTAGAGTAATTCACTTTTTTTCTGTGTTCTCCAATGTAGTTCAAAATGCTTTTTGGTTTGTCACATAATACTGCTATGGAGTAAAATCCAAAGTACTTTCTTTTGTTACATTTCCAGGATGGTGCCATCATCTTTTAGGACAGAAATGTGTCCGTGTAACAAGAATATATATATATATATATTGGTTAGACTGTGTTCCCATCTTTAGTAGAACAACTGCTTTGGAGATTTTCCCCTGGATTCTGACATGTTTATGAGGAAAATGTATATGAAAATATGTAAGAGCTTTGCATTTCTCTAAATTCTAGTAAGAGCAATGTAATAGTAACATCACAGGAAGAAATGAAAATACACAACTTAAGCAAAATCTAAATTTCTGAGAACATCCATAATAAATCTGCATATATTATTATTGTTTTCTAACTCCAGAAATAGATCTAAGATTAATCCGTTTGGCATTCTTAGTGACATCCTTTGGCATTCTTATGTCTCATACAGAATCTCCTGGAAGGGATAACGGGGCCACTTGAAAGTGAATATGAATGTTGAATGTCAGTGACATTTGTGTCTCTTCACTGTCCCTTCCAGTTGTGCTTTTCACTCTGGCTTGGCTACTGAAGAAACCAGGTTAGAGCTGTGGTTTTTGTGTAGGGAATAGATTCCTTGATGAGCAACACAGTCTGCTGTATTCTTTTTTTTTCTTTTTTTGCTTTTACAGAGTTTTGTTGTTTACAGATATGTATAATCCTATCCTGTATTCTTTTATCCCCAAATTGGGTCTATTTCCAGTGCTAAAGCCACTTAATATTAATTCTGATATGGTAGGTACCTATTTTAGGCGACAGAGATATGAATTTTATTCTCTCTAATCTCTTTGATGTTGATGAAGGAACAAAACAGGAAAATACAGGTCCACCAGTGCTAATTAGTTTTTTCTTCTGTGTGAATTTGGGTTAGAAACAAATGAGAATGACTGACTATGTTTAAGCTTGTTGAAATTCTTCATAACTGTCTTATCTTTCTTTTTTTTTAAAATTCTTTATTTTAAAGGTTTTACAGAGTTTTGTTGTTCACCGACATGTATGTTCCTAGATCAGTCATATATCTTTCTTATTAACTATATAATTCTGTTTTGTTTTGATGCAGGTACAGCCTGACCATTTGGACTGGAAAAAATGATAGCTATTCCATTGAAGATTTGCTTTTTATTAGAGATCATTTTGACAAAAAACGAGTTTTCTATGACATCTTAGAACCACAAAACCATGAATTTAAACAAGCCATTGGAATCAAAATTAATCTCTAAGATGAAAATTCTGCTCAATTATTTCATGTTTTGGTTTCAGAATCCTTCTTTGATCTGAATTAACTACCATATAAATTGTGATGATTTATGGTCCAGTTCACCCAATCAAAAAATATTTAGTGCTTACACTCTAAGGCTTATGTCCTTATAATACTGTACTTACCTACAAAATTTGGAAAGAAGATATTTCACTGGATCTCAGATATAACTTAGGAAAATTAATCTTTAAAACACTTTATAAAAAATTTGGTTACTGAAGATAATTGAAAAAATCTGCATATCATACAGGTATTAAATTACATGTTGATGCTAGCATCACAGAGATGTCATAAAAATATGCCATCCTCCTTTCTTTTTCCTGAAGAACTAATTATTTCAGAGACTACAAAAAAGAAGGGTTTAAAAACGTTATTAACTTTCACAGGGGTGAGCAGTTTTCTTATAACAAGATCAAGTCTATTTGCTGAAAACAATGAGGATTAAATTAGATGTATCTAGACTTTCCATGTTGTTGGGATCATGCTGACAGCCATATATTAATATGTTTTTTGTATTCTTTGTTTTGATCATAGTATCTGGAATGAGAAAAATACTATTGGAGAGAGGAATTTTAATCCTGGTAATCTATCATTCAGTTTTCAAGTTTCTCACCAACACCACCTTGTTTCAGGCTCTTGTTCTACTTCTAGAATTTTAAAAATTATTTACTCATGACTTCATTCCTCACACTCTACTCAAAGAAATGCTGGATATTTCTGCTGAAAAAAAGAAAAAAAACTTTTTAAGAACATCTCTTTCTTTATGCCAAATCAAAAATCTCTAGGGGCTTTTTAAATTCAACTTCATTGAATTTTACTGTTTGAAGGCCCTTTCTAATGTAATCCCACTCTAAAAGTTAATTCAATGTCCTCAGAACAGGTCTTCATTCCAAAATGCTTTCCCTCTCAGTAGTCTCTAGGTTTTACTGTAACGGTTACTTTTAACTGATATTGTTTACTAATTGTGTCTTACATTATAGTTGTTTCCTTAGCTAGATTATAAAGTCCTTCATGGGTAAGAGAACATTCTTAATTGTCTTCACAGTGTCTGTCATAGTCCTGAGCAAGGTATTCAGAAAAACATGTTTCTTCTTTGATCTCTTGAAAAGTAATTTACCAATGAATGTCCTAAAATATGTAATTTATCTTTTATCAACAATTTTCCCCCAGAAAATAAAATAGTGCTATGTAGAGAAAAGAGCTTGGGTTTTCAGTTCAGATAGACTTCGTATAGGCCCATCTCTGCCCCTTACTAGCTATGGATTTGCAAAATCAGTGAGTCTTGATTCCTATTACACTCTAAGGCTTATGTCCTTATAATACTGTACTTACCTACAAAATTTGGAAAGAAGATATTTCACTGGATCTCAGATATAACTTAGGAAAATTAATCTTTAAAACACTTTATAAAAAATTTGGTTACTGAAGATAATTGAAAAAATCTGCATATCATACAGGTATTAAATTACATGTTGATGCTAGCATCACAGAGATGTCATAAAAATATGCCATCCTCCTTTCTTTTTCCTGAAGAACTAATTATTTCAGAGACTACAAAAAAGAAGGGTTTAAAAACGTTATTAACTTTCACAGGGGTGAGCAGTTTTCTTATAACAAGATCAAGTCTATTTGCTGAAAACAATGAGGATTAAATTAGATGTATCTAGACTTTCCATGTTGTTGGGATCATGCTGACAGCCATATATTAATATGTTTTTTGTATTCTTTGTTTTGATCATAGTATCTGGAATGAGAAAAATACTATTGGAGAGAGGAATTTTAATCCTGGTAATCTATCATTCAGTTTTCAAGTTTCTCACCAACACCACCTTGTTTCAGGCTCTTGTTCTACTTCTAGAATTTTAAAAATTATTTACTCATGACTTCATTCCTCACACTCTACTCAAAGAAATGCTGGATATTTCTGCTGAAAAAAAGAAAAAAAACTTTTTAAGAACATCTCTTTCTTTATGCCAAATCAAAAATCTCTAGGGGCTTTTTAAATTCAACTTCATTGAATTTTACTGTTTGAAGGCCCTTTCTAATGTAATCCCACTCTAAAAGTTAATTCAATGTCCTCAGAACAGGTCTTCATTCCAAAAATGCTTTCCCTATCAGTAGTCTCTAGATTTTACTGTAACGGTTACTTTTAACTGATATTGTTTACTAATTGTGTCTTACATTATAGTTGTTTCCTTAGCTAGATTATAAAGTCCTTCATGGGTAAGAGAACATTCTTAATTGTCTTCACAGTGTCTGTCATAGTCCTGAGCAAGGTATTCAGAAAAACATGTTTCTTCTTTGATCTCTTGAAAAGTAATTTACCAATGAATGTCCTAAAATATGTAATTTATCTTTTATCAACAATTTTCCCCCAGAAAATAAAATAGTGCTATGTAGAGAAAAGAGCTTGGGTTTTCAGTTCAGATAGACTTCCCGTATAGGCCCATCTCTGCCCCTTACTAGCTATGGATTTGCAAAAATCAGTGAGTCTTGATTCCTATATCTATAAAGAGGATGAGGATTCTCTTGTAGGGCTGTTTTGAAGATTAAGGAAAGCACGTAGCTCAATGCTCATCACGTGGCAAGTACTCAACAAATAATCCCTTTTTTTGGACTTACCATGTGATCATAGCTATTGTATGTTGACAGCAATAAGAGATATAACATGAAACACTGTACCCATTTAATGCTTCAAAAATGACCATACTCTACTTTAAATTTTAGCTACGACTGAATATAGTACTACTGGTCAATTAACATCTAAAACTTTACTTTCTATGGTAGTTTGCCAAGAGCAAAAGGTGCAATTTCCTAAGTATAAAATTAGAACAACTGTAACAAAAGTAATGTTTACATTAACAATGTTCTAAAATGACTATGCTTTGCTTTCACAAAAAGAGTTGAATTTATAAATGAACTGAATTTTAAGTTTAAACTAAAATTTATTTGCCCAGATTATTTTTACTGTTTATCTGGTGCTTAATAATATTTTTAAAAAAGTATTAAAGTCAGGGCTTCCCTGGTGGTCCAGTGGGTAAAGAGTCCGCCTTGTAGTGCAAGGGGCACTGGTTTGATCCCTGGTCCAGGAAGGTCCCACGTGCCACGGAGCAGCTGGGCCAGTGTGTCCAATTATGAGCCAGCGCTCTGGAGCAGATGTGCTCAGAGCCAGTGCTCTGCACCGAGAGAGGCCACTGTGATGGGAGGCCCACATGTGCCAAAGAATAAAAAGATGGATGAAAATATAAATAAAAGGGGCATGATTGGGAAAAAAAAAAAAAGTATTAAAGTCAAATGCCTTTATATTAAGAAATGTATCCACTGAGTGTCATTTAAAAAAAGAAAAGATTTTGAAAAGTATTTATTTATTTTTGGCTCTTCTGGGTTCTCTTGCTGGGGCAGGCTCTTCTCTAGTTGCAGGAAGTAGGGGCTACTCTCTAATTGAGGTGAGCAGGCTTCTTGTTGCGATGACTTCTCTTGTTGTGGAACTTGGGCTCTAGGGCCCATGGGCTTCAGTTGTCGCGGCACACGGGCTCAATAGATGTGGCTCCCAGGCTCTAGAGCTCAGGCTCAGTGGTTGTGGCTCATGGGCTTAGTTGCTCCTATAAAGAGGATGAGGATTCTCTTGTAGGGCTGTTTTGAAGATTAAGGAAAGCACGTAGCTCAATGCTCATCACGTGGCAAGTACTCAACAAATAATCCATTTTTTTGGACTTACCATGTGATCATAGCTATTGTATGTTGACAGCAATAAGAGATATAACATGAAACACTGTACCCATTTAATGCTTCAAAAATGACCATACTCTACTTTAAATTTTAGCTACGACTGAATATAGTACTACTGGTCAATTAACATCTAAAACTTTACTTTCTATGGTAGTTTGCCAAGAGCAAAAGGTGCAATTTCCTAAGTATAAAATTAGAACAACTGTAACAAAAGTAATGTTTACATTAACAATGTTCTAAAATGACTATGCTTTGCTTTCACAAAAAGAGTTGAATTTATAAATGAACTGAATTTTAAGTTTAAACTAAAATTTATTTGCCCAGATTATTTTTACTGTTTATCTGGTGCTTAATAATATTTTTAAAAAAGTATTAAAGTCAGGGCTTCCCTGGTGGTCCAGTGGGTAAAGAGTCCGCCTTGTAGTGCAAGGGGCACTGGTTTGATCCCTGGTCCAGGAAGGTCCCACGTGCCACGGAGCAGCTGGGCCAGTGTGTCCAATTATGAGCCAGCGCTCTGGAGCAGATGTGCTCAGAGCCAGTGCTCTGCACCGAGAGAGGCCACTGTGATGGGAGGCCCACATGTGCCAAAGAATAAAAAGATGGATGAAAATATAAATAAAAGGGGCATGATTGGGAAAAAAAAAAAAAGTATTAAAGTCAAATGCCTTTATATTAAGAAATGTATCCACTGAGTGTCATTTAAAAAAAGAAAAGATTTTGAAAAGTATTTATTTATTTTTGGCTCTTCTGGGTTCTCTTGCTGGGGCAGGCTCTTCTCTAGTTGCAGGAAGTAGGGGCTACTCTCTAATTGAGGTGAGCAGGCTTCTTGTTGCGATGACTTCTCTTGTTGTGGAACTTGGGCTCTAGGGCCCATGGGCTTCAGTTGTCGCGGCACACGGGCTCAATAGTTGTGGCTCCGAGGCTCTAGAGCTCAGGCTCAGTGGTTGTGGCTCATGGGCTTAGTTGCTCCACAGCATGTGGGATCTTCCCGGCTCAGGGATTGAACCCGTGTCTCCTGCATTGGCAGGCAAACTCTTCACCACTGAGCTACCAGGGAAGCCCCCGAGTGTCATTTAGATTAAGTTTTAATAATATATTTTAAAGTGTTCTCAGGAATAAAATGGCTTCCCTACCCTCAAAGTGTTCCTACCTCAAGGCTCTTACTGTCTAGTAGGGGGGAGAGACCTGTAAACAGTACATTGGATATTTGCTGTAACTCCCATCAGGGAACTATACACCAGGTTGTGACCAAGAGATAGCAGTCTGTCCTAATTGGGAGAGGATATTGAAGTTGTGTTAAGATTCACCAGGTAGACAGAGGGACTGGCCTTTCAGACAGAGGCACATGAGCAAATGAACTCTTAAGTGGGAAAGAGCCTGATCTGACTTGTTCAAAAAAGTTTTTTTGGAGGCACTATACCTCAGAACATTTAGGCAGGGACTAGCTTCTCTTTTCGAGCTAAGGAGTTTGTTCCTCTTCTCTCAGGCTGTGGGAGTCATTCCACCATTTTAAGCAGGGAATGTGTTACCAGTTATGAGTGTTACAAAGATAATTCCAATGGCACAAGAAGGAGCTTTAGAATTCTTGAAAGGAGATGATGCCTTGAATTAGGGTGGTAGCAAAAGGAGAATGGGAAGGCTCAAGACATAGAGGAAAGATTAAGAAGGAAGAACTTCTAAGAATTTGTAAATTAATTATAAAGATGGATGAAAATATAAATAAAAGGGGCATGATTGGGAAAAAAAAAGTATTAAAGTCAAATGCCTTTATATTAAGAAATGTATCCACTGAGTGTCATTTAAAAAGAAAAGATTTTGAAAAGTATTTATTTATTTTGGCTCTTCTGGGTTCTCTTGCTGGGGCAGGCTCTTCTCTAGTTGCAGGAAGTAGGGGCTACTCTCTAATTGAGGTGAGCAGGCTTCTTGTTGCGATGACTTTTCTTATTGTGGACCTTGGGCTCTAGGGCTTATGGGCTTCAGTAGTTGTGGCACATGGGCTCAATAGTTGTGGCTTTGAGGCTTTAGAGCGCAGGCTCAGTAGTTGTGGCTCATGGGCTTAGTTGCTCCACAGCACGTGGGATCTTCCCGGCTCAGGGATCTAACCCATGTCTCCTGAATTGGCAGGCAAACTCTTCACCACTGAGCTACCAGGGAAGCCCCCGAGTGTCATTTAGATTAAGTTTTAATAATATATTTTAAAGTGTTCTCAGGAATAAAATGGCTTCCCTACCCTCAAAGTGTTCCTACCTCAAGGCTCTTACTGTCTAGTAGGGGGGAGAGACCTGTAAACAGTACATTGGATATTTGCTGTAACTCCCATCAGGGAACTATACACCAGGTTGTGACCAAGAGATAGCAGTCTGTCCTAATTGGGAGAGGATATTGAAGTTGTGTTAAGATTCACCAGGTAGACAGAGGGACTGGCCTTTCAGACAGAGGCACATGAGCAAATGAACTCTTAAGTGGGAAAGAGCCTGATCTGACTTGTTCAAAAAAGTTTTTTTGGAGGCACTATACCTCAGAACATTTAGGCAGGGACTAGCTTCTCTTTTCGAGCTAAGGAGTTTGTTCCTCTTCTCTCAGGCTGTGGGAGTCATTCCACCATTTTAAGCAGGGAATGTGTTACCAGTTATGAGTGTTACAAAGATAATTCCAATGGCACAAGAAGGAGCTTTAGAATTCTTGAAAGGAGATGATGCCTTGAATTAGGGTGGTAGCAAAAGGAGAATGGGAAGGCTCAAGACATAGAGGAAAGATTAAGAAGGAAGAACTTCTAAGAATTTGTAAACTAGTTGTATGGGCAATACAGGGTAGAAGGAAGAGTCTGATATACATATTTTGGGCTTGTATAACAGAGGGTCAGGTGGAGGCACTGATCCAGATGAGATAGGACAGAGGCTAGGTATAGCTGTATTTCTCAGTGATTTGTGGAGATTTCTACTTTATACCAGTTTGGAAAGAAAAATGAAAACCGCATCTTCCTGCCCCTGAAGTCACCTCCCACTCTGACTTTAGGAAGAATGCTCTTTAATTCAGGTGTCCTGGGTGGCGCCAGTGGTAAAGAAGCCATCTGCAATGCAAGAGTTGTTAGTTTGATCCCTGGATCAGGAAGATCCAGGGATCTTCCTTTTGGAGATTCCTTTTGGAGTAGGAAATGTCAACCTGCTCCAGTATTCTTGCCTAGACAATTCCATGGAAAGAGGAGCTGGTGGGCTACAGTTCATGGCACTGCAAAGAGTTGGATCTGACTGAGCTCTTTAATTCTATCAGCTTCTTAAACACTGTACCCACTCCCCAGTAACTGCTACTTTAACATATTTTTAAATTATGTCATAATTTTAACCATTGAAAGCTACCCCTAGGGTAATCATCTGAGTAGAAAGCAGGCAAGCCTTGAAAGGGTCTCACCCAACCTCCTGTCCTCCAGGGAGGCTCTTTTGTTTCTGTACTTCTGCTTGTGAAAGGAACCAGTCTGACTAAATCTGGCAGCCAAGATGTTCTGGGTTTGATTGCTATAGAATCTTCATAAAGGCTGCTCATTGCCCCTTTCTTCTGTATCCCTTTCTTGGGATCACACAATGTAGTAAGAATTCAGGAAATTTAGGTATTTACTCTCAGAGTCGATTGCCACTTTGTGAATTCAAGAGCTAATCAAAAATTCTGAATGAAAGTTAAAGGGCATGATTTCTGGGCAGAGCCTGTTGAGCTCTGTCCCTAAACCAAGGTTCCTGTAAAGTCTTTCATGACTTCCCAAGGGCTATCTCCTGTTGCCAATGATAAAACCTGAGTTTTTACATGAAAACATTAAAATTTGACTAAACTTGAACCTATCATGGTGGGTTTGACAATTCTCAATACTTAAATACTTTGATATCAGTAGTGATATTAAAAAGTTATCTTTTAATGTTACATAGTATATATATCAACACTTGGGATATCTACATAACTCAACGAATCATTATTTTATAAGTCACTAGTGTATGGTATTATAAGGTCTTGCTTGGGTAAGGAACCCATTCAAAATGCAAGACAGGGCAGTGAAATTTCATGTTAACAGAAAATGAAAATTCCTCGGTGTGGTTTCAGCTATATTACAACTAACCTTTTAAGAAATGACCACTTTCCAAGTTTGAATACAGTATCAAGGAAGATGATCTATAATTATCTGATAAGCCCATTAAATATTGGTGTGAAGCCATATTTTCTTCCTGTTTCCACTTACTGTTGTAAGATAAGAATCCAGCTGTTTTCTATTAAGCCCAACATTAAAAAGACTGCAGAAACATAAAACAGTACCACTCTTCTCACTAAATATATTTTGAAAAATGTAGTTATTTTTCATAAAATATTTATGCTAATATGTAATTGGTTTGTCATTTTAAAGCAATATTTTAAAATGTTCCAGTTTTAAATTTTAATATAGTAAACATTGATATACATAACTCAGATTTCAAAAAAAAAAAATCAGAAAAAGTGAAATAACAGAAATCCTTTGAGGTTCTAATTTTTAAGACTGTAAAGAGTTTTAAGACCAAAATGTATGAATGTCTCAAGGTGTTTTAGGTGTTCAACATTTGTGGATAAAAAGTTCATGTCATTTCTGCTTTAATCATTCTAGCATTGATTCTTTAAGCTATAAAATGTGTGTAGTACATTTAAATGCATTTTGTGTCTAAATTTATTTAATTCCTGAAAAATAGTTTTCGATCTTTATTTATTTATTTCTTGTCTGCACCACTCAGCTTGTGGGATCCTAGCTCCCCCAGCCAGGGACTGAACTGGGCCATCGACAATGAAAGCTTAAAGTCCTAACCACCAGACAGGAATTTCAAACTTGAACCTTTATCATGTCCCAAGGGCTATCTCCTGTTGCCAATGATAAAACCTGAGTTTTACATGAAAACATTAAAATTTGACTAAACTTGAACCTATCATGGTGGGTTTGACAATTCTCAATACTTAAATACTTTGATATCAGTAGTGATATTAAAAGTTATCTTTTAATGTTACATAGTATATATATCAACACTTGGGATATCTACATAACTCAACGAATCATTATTTTATAAGTCACTAGTGTATGGTATTATAAGGTCTTGCTTGGGTAAGGAACCCATTCAAAATGCAAGACAGGGCAGTGAAATTTCATGTTAACAGAAAATGAAAATTCCTCGGTGTGGTTTCAGCTATATTACAACTAACCTTTTAAGAAATGACCACTTTCCAAGTTTGAATACAGTATCAAGGAAGATGATCTATAATTATCTGATAAGCCCATTAAATATTGGTGTGAAGCCATATTTTCTTCCTGTTTCCACTTACTGTTGTAAGATAAGAATCCAGCTGTTTTCTATTAAGCCCAACATTAAAAAGACTGCAGAAACATAAAACAGTACCACTCTTCTCACTAAATATATTTTGAAAAATGTAGTTATTTTTCATAAAATATTTATGCTAATATGTAATTGGTTTGTCATTTTAAAGCAATATTTTAAAATGTTCCAGTTTTAAATTTTAATATAGTAAACATTGATATACATAACTCAGATTTCAAAAAAAAAAAATCAGAAAAAGTGAAATAACAGAAATCCTTTGAGGTTCTAATTTTTAAGACTGTAAAGAGTTTTAAGACCAAAATGTATGAATGTCTCAAGGTGTTTTAGGTGTTCAACATTTGTGGATAAAAAGTTCATGTCATTTCTGCTTTAATCATTCTAGCATTGATTCTTTAAGCTATAAAATGTGTGTAGTACATTTAAATGCATTTTGTGTCTAAATTTATTTAATTCCTGAAAAATAGTTTTCGATCTTTATTTATTTATTTCTTGTCTGCACCACTCAGCTTGTGGGATCCTAGCTCCCCCAGCCAGGGACTGAACTGGGCCATCGACAATGAAAGCTTAAAGTCCTAACCACCAGACAGGGAATTTCTTATTAGTTTTTAAATTGAAAAAATATACATGAAGTGCAGAAGTATCTTTAAAGTTGTTTTTGAGTCAAAGGAGCTGTATAAAATAAGGACCCATTTAGACCCTTGTAGGGGAAACATACTAAATATAAGCATTGTCTCACCAACTTATCGAATGTTTTCTATTTTTAAAAAATTCTTTATCATTTTCTTTGTGATAATGATAAGCAGCAGTAAAAATCTGGAGTTGGTGCCATATGCCAGGTGTTATATAAAGAGCTCCTGGGACATGCTGTGGTCACTGACGAAGACACTGTCTCCTGAGACACTCTTCAAATCTGGATCCTTAGGTGCCAAAGCTGCCTTATACGTTGGAACTCTCTTGGCATGAGGCATGAAATGCTTGTTTTGATAATGGTTATCTTATTTCTGGATCATATTTTCCATTTTGAGCCAACAGATACTGCTTTAGATACTTAGAAACATTTTGGATGTAATAATAGAATCCTACTCAAATTAACTCAAATAACTGAGGCTAGGGAAGAATTTACCATAAAGAGAAATATCCAGAAAATTCAGAGAAAAGTTGAACACCTAGGCTGCAGGAAGGGCAAAAACCAAGATCACTATCCTAAGCAACAGAGAAGACTAGGTCCTCAGCTGTGGCAAGTCATGAACTCCAGTGTTCCACGAGACTAATTCAGACTACTGAGACAAAGCCTCATGGGTTCACCCCAGTTTGTGGCTTTTGTTCCTTTGGGTCATTTGTCCATCCTTCCTCTGCTTTACTGTTAGGGAGGAGGGGAACCAATGGCGTCATATGATACCTTAGGCTGTCCCTTCAACAGTTGCAGGTGTACCCCCATGTCTTCATTCTTGAGAATTCTGAGGCCTCGATGCTCTACCTGTGTGGTATCGGGATAGCCTACATTTACCACTGGCTAAGATAATACAAGGGGTCCCCAGTGAATTCCTCAACTTCTACCCATATTTACTGCAACCAGTGATAGACTGTGATTGAATTCCTTGGTGGAATTGTTCTTCCTTTGGATGTCAGGCTCCTCATATTTACAGAACCCAAAGCTATAGAAATAATATAGAAAAAAAAAATTTTTTTTAAATTGAGAAGGGGCTTTTTGAAATGTGTTGCCTGACAGGCAAAATGTATATTTGCGCCATGGAAGCTAACACTGAAAATAAAGCTAAGAAGTTACGTGGATGATTGAAATTCAAAAATGCAATTTCAATCTTTAGGTTTCAACTTGGCCCAATGAATCTAGAATTGTTAATAAATAAAGCCTACCTCAAACAATCTTCAAAGTTGATAAGCAAGGAATCTCTTCTGTTAAACCTCTGATAAATATCTTCAGCCTATTTCCAAAAGTGACTGTTATCCTCCTAGGAGAGACCATTCCTAGGGATAGACAGCCCATCCCTACCTAGTAGGTAAAACAGTTGAAATACTTTTGTAACTGCAGTTTTATGGCTTTCATTTTTCTTAATCAGCAGGATGTAGACTAGGTCATCAGTCCTTTCAGATCTCAATTGAGTCCCACGGGTGACTTTACAACTAGGCTCAATGTAATAATAGAATCCTACTCAAATAATAAATAACTAGCTAAAATTTACCATAAAGAGAAATATCCAGAAAATTCAGAGAAAAGTTGAACACCTAGGCTGCAGGAAGGGCAAAAACCAAGATCACTATCCTAAGCAACAGAGAAGACTAGGTCCTCAGCTGTGGCAAGTCATGAACTCCAGTGTTCCACGAGACTAATTCAGACTACTGAGACAAAGCCTCATGGGTTCACCCCAGTTTGTGGCTTTTGTTCCTTTGGGTCATTTGTCCATCCTTCCTCTGCTTTACTGTTAGGGAGGAGGGGAACCAATGGCGTCATATGATACCTTAGGCTGTCCCTTCAACAGTTGCAGGTGTACCCCCATGTCTTCATTCTTGAGAATTCTGAGGCCTCGATGCTCTACCTGTGTGGTATCGGGATAGCCTACATTTACCACTGGCTAAGATAATACAAGGGGTCCCCAGTGAATTCCTCAACTTCTACCCATATTTACTGCAACCAGTGATAGACTGTGATTGAATTCCTTGGTGGAATTGTTCTTCCTTTGGATGTCAGGCTCCTCATATTTACAGAACCCAAAGCTATAGAAATAATATAGAAAAAAAAAATTTTTTAAATTGAGAAGGGCTTTTGAAATGTGTTGCCTGACAGGCAAAATGTATATTTGCGCCATGGAAGCTAACACTGAAAATAAAGCTAAGAAGTTACGTGGATGATTGAAATTCAAAAATGCAATTTCAATCTTTAGGTTTCAACTTGGCCCAATGAATCTAGAATTGTTAATAAATAAAGCCTACCTCAAACAATCTTCAAAGTTGATAAGCAAGGAATCTCTTCTGTTAAACCTCTGATAAATATCTTCAGCCTATTTCCAAAAGTGACTGTTATCCTCCTAGGAGAGACCATTCCTAGGGATAGACAGCCCATCCCTACCTAGTAGGTAAAACAGTTGAAATACTTTTGTAACTGCAGTTTTATGGCTTTCATTTTTCTTAATCAGCAGGATGTAGACTAGGTCATCAGTCCTTTCAGATCTCAATTGAGTCCCACGGGGTGACTTTACAACTAGGCTCAAACAACCTCACCCCCTAAAACGTTCCTAGGATTGACAGAAGACTGAAAACTTCCAAATATCGCCAACAAAATTTTAATCCTATTAAATATCATTTTCATGTTGGGATAAGGATAACAACAAAAATTATTCTCTCTTAGTTTTCTGTTTACTCAGAGAAAACATATATGGCACAATTTATCTTCAGATTATGTTGAAATTCTTAGCATTAATATGTGTACTAAATACTAACAAGTAAAAGCACTGTTACCCAAAATGACATTTAAATCTTTATTGACATCATTTTGTTTATGAACTAATCTAGCTATGTATCCTTCCAAACTGTATCCTTACAACTTAAAGCCAATAGCTTTTTTCAGTATTAAAACTTGCAAAAAGAGTTTAGTTACCTATAAACATCAGGTACAATTCTAAGCTTTGAATCAAAAGATATTTCTAGTGCAATTAGCATTAATGTTTTTCAAAACATTAAATGGAAAACTTCCAGTTTCTTTTTTTCAAATAAAAGCCACAAGAAATTAAATAATTACCATGTTACATAACAACTTGCTTATATCGAATTATGAAGAAAAGCATCGTGCCAACTGCTAGGATCTCAAAGTAATACATTCAGGTTTCATATAGTTTGATTTATTCTTTGTTGTAAAACTGCTAGGTTGAAATAAGGACTCTGTATAAACACCATATTTTGAAATCATATAGGAAAACTTTTTTTTAGTAAATATTCACAGGCAGGGAAAGCTAACACTGAAAATAAAGCTAAGAAGTTACGTGGATGATTGAAATTCAAAAATGCAATTTCAATCTTTAGGTTTCAACTTGGCCCAATGAATCTAGAATTGTTAATAAATAAAGCCTACCTCAAACAATCTTCAAAGTTGATAAGCAAGGAATCTCTTCTGTTAAACCTCTGATAAATATCTTCAGCCTATTTCCAAAAGTGACTGTTATCCTCCTAGGAGAGACCATTCCTAGGGATAGACAGCCCATCCCTACCTAGTAGGTAAAACAGTTGAAATACTTTTGTAACTGCAGTTTTATGGCTTTCATTTTTCTTAATCAGCAGGATGTAGACTAGGTCATCAGTCCTTTCAGATCTCAATTGAGTCCCACGGGGTGACTTTACAACTAGGCTCAAACAACCTCACCCCCTAAAACGTTCCTAGGATTGACAGAAGACTGAAAACTTCCAAATATCGCCAACAAAATTTTAATCCTATTAAATATCATTTTCATGTTGGGATAAGGATAACAACAAAAATTATTCTCTCTTAGTTTTCTGTTTACTCAGAGAAAACATATATGGCACAATTTATCTTCAGATTATGTTGAAATTCTTAGCATTAATATGTGTACTAAATACTAACAAGTAAAAGCACTGTTACCCAAAATGACATTTAAATCTTTATTGACATCATTTTGTTTATGAACTAATCTAGCTATGTATCCTTCCAAACTGTATCCTTACAACTTAAAGCCAATAGCTTTTTTCAGTATTAAAACTTGCAAAAAGAGTTTAGTTACCTATAAACATCAGGTACAATTCTAAGCTTTGAATCAAAAGATATTTCTAGTGCAATTAGCATTAATGTTTTTCAAAACATTAAATGGAAAACTTCCAGTTTCTTTTTTTCAAATAAAAGCCACAAGAAATTAAATAATTACCATGTTACATAACAACTTGCTTATATCGAATTATGAAGAAAAGCATCGTGCCAACTGCTAGGATCTCAAAGTAATACATTCAGGTTTCATATAGTTTGATTTATTCTTTGTTGTAAAACTGCTAGGTTGAAATAAGGACTCTGTATAAACACCATATTTTGAAATCATATAGAGAATATATTCATTTTATAATTTTTTATGGTAGTAGCATGACATTATTTTGTTAGAAATTATTCACAGGTTCTAAATACTAGACGATTGGAATATCACACTAAGGAAATTATCTTTATTATTCTAATTATATAAATATATAATAATTATATCTCAGAAATAAAAAGATATTATTTAATATTGACTGAATACTTAATACATTTTGTAATTAAATTTCTACTTGTTTTCTTAATTTTAGCTAACCTAATATAATCTAATAATCAGTTTTTCTTTTTTACAGCAAAGCAAGCATTTAGTTTCTTTTTGTGATTAGTAAATCCTAAACTTCTTTTTTTTGGTTGTCTTTAGGAAAACAAGGATAGTTTGATGTAAGAAAATGAGAAATGCTTTTAACTTTTGTATTATCTTGTGATTGGGAATGTATGAATAAGCTTCAGAAAATAATAACAGGAATAAAAGAAGAATTCCATAAAGTAGTATTAAAAAAGAGGCAAAAACCTACGCCAAGCAAAAACTTGCCTGCAAAATTTCATGGACAGAGGAGCCTGGTGGACTACAGTCCATGGGGTTGCAAAGAGTTGGACATGACTAAGCACGCACACGCTTAACTACACTAAAGCAAGTAGATATAGTAATGGGTTACTATACTAGAAAAACAGGGCAACCACAAATAAAAAACATTCAACAGTATTCAGAAAAACCAGAAGAGAACATAAGCACACACACACAAAAAGAATCCATCAAACCACAAAAGGACAAAAACAATTTTTTTAAAGGAATGAAGAAGAAACCAAAAAATTACAGGTTTACAAAGGCAATAAATACATACCTATTAGTAATCAATTGAAAAATATACAGTGGCTGATGATAGGATAAGAAAACACGATCCTATCTGTAAATAACAAAACTCTGTAAAAGCGAAGGGGGGTGGAACATGATCCTTCAATACCCTGCCTATAAATGACCCCTTTAGGGCGAAGGACACACATAAACTTTCAAGTAAGGGGACAGAAAAAGATACTTCTTGCAAATGGAAATGACAAGAAATCGGAGGTAGCAATACTCGTATCAGACAAAATAGACTTTGGAACAAAGGTCATAAAGATAGATAATGAAGGACACTATATGAGGGTAAAAAAATGTGGGTCCACATTGAGTCTGTGGGATGAAGAGTTAATATACCAAAATGCCTTCATGTTTTAAAAAATCAATATTCTATTACACTGTATATACAAAGGCTTATTGAACTAACAAACACTTGGCATAGATTATTACTAGCTTGTAAAACTCAGATCTACCATTTTGACACTGATTAAGCTGACAACACTTATTAGCTGACTCATCTACTATAATGGTTGACCTTTAAAAATGTTACTTAGATTGTCGCCTACCTGCAGTCAACATTTTTCAAGAATTGGTTCTTTCTTTGTAGCATAGGCTTTTTGATCATAGAACACTTTATAGCTGTTAATGTTTTCTTTTATGCTGTTGGCATCGTGGAAAGTTACAATCCTGGAATGCTATTTTAAAAATTACATATTTGAATACAATGTTTCCAAATAAGATATTTACACAATCTGAATTTTTAAAGTTATCTCCAACATATGTAACCTTGTTTGCTTATTTTTGTTTATATTAAAGTCTTGGACCACGTAAAGTCTGTTAAATATGGAAGGTTTTTCTTTAAAAAAAAAAATCATTTTAATTTTATTTGAGAGAATCTCTTCTAAAAAATTATTATGTGTATATCCACTGTGCATAACATGATGATACACAGTACATTCTGATACCCACAAACTATTATGGACTAACCAATGAAAAGATCGAAAGGGATGGACATTTGAATTTTCTTCTCTAGCTCCATATTTCTCTGATAAAGACATACAAACAAAATGTATTTTCTGACCTCTTAAAAATTAACTAACTGCTTAATTTGTTCTGTTTGCAATGACTGTCTCCTTAACAACATTTTTTTACTTTTGAATTCTTTGGGGAAAATAGGAGCTGCGGGCATAAGAACTTTTTGGCCACAGGAAAGAAGGCTGACGATCTTGTTGCTGACACTGACATCTGAGATGGGAGGGTGAGGGTTCACATTCAAGGGTGGCAGGAATCCTGGTCTGGTTTGTGTAACGTTGTGAAAAAAAATCGAAGAAATGACAAGAAATCGGAGGTAGCAATACTCGTATCAGACAAAATAGACTTTGGAACAAAGGTCATAAAGATAGATAATGAAGGACACTATATGAGGGTAAAAAAATGTGGGTCCACATTGAGTCTGTGGGATGAAGAGTTAATATACCAAAATGCCTTCATGTTTTAAAAAATCAATATTCTATTACACTGTATATACAAAGGCTTATTGAACTAACAAACACTTGGCATAGATTATTACTAGCTTGTAAAACTCAGATCTACCATTTTGACACTGATTAAGCTGACAACACTTATTAGCTGACTCATCTACTATAATGGTTGACCTTTAAAAATGTTACTTAGATTGTCGCCTACCTGCAGTCAACATTTTTCAAGAATTGGTTCTTTCTTTGTAGCATAGGCTTTTTGATCATAGAACACTTTATAGCTGTTAATGTTTTCTTTTATGCTGTTGGCATCGTGGAAAGTTACAATCCTGGAATGCTATTTTAAAAATTACATATTTGAATACAATGTTTCCAAATAAGATATTTACACAATCTGAATTTTTAAAGTTATCTCCAACATATGTAACCTTGTTTGCTTATTTTGTTTATATTAAAGTCTTGGACCACGTAAAGTCTGTTAAATATGGAAGGTTTTTCTTTAAAAAAAAAAATCATTTTAATTTTATTTGAGAGAATCTCTTCTAAAAAATTATTATGTGTATATCCACTGTGCATAACATGATGATACACAGTACATTCTGATACCCACAAACTATTATGGACTAACCAATGAAAAGATCGAAAGGGATGGACATTTGAATTTTCTTCTCTAGCTCCATATTTCTCTGATAAAGACATACAAACAAAATGTATTTTCTGACCTCTTAAAAATTAACTAACTGCTTAATTTGTTCTGTTTGCAATGACTGTCTCCTTAACAACATTTTTTTACTTTTGAATTCTTTGGGGAAAATAGGAGCTGCGGGCATAAGAACTTTTTGGCCACAGGAAAGAAGGCTGACGATCTTGTTGCTGACACTGACATCTGAGATGGGAGGGTGAGGGTTCACATTCAAGGGTGGCAGGAATCCTGGTCTGGTTTGTGTAACGTTGTGATCTAAAGGGAAAGCCCCTGAACCACGCCTTTCTAAAAGGGCATGAGTTCTCCTGCTCAAGGGACCTGTGGGTATGTTCTCCAACAATTCTTTGGACCCTGATAACAAGGAAGAAGATGGCGAGAGGATCTTCTTCTTTCCTATAAGTGCTTTGCCATCGTCCGAAGCTGTAGGGGTAAGACCAGCTGAGAGCTGGGAATCAGAGCTGTAGTGATTTGCTCCCGAGTTTCTTTTTTGAACTATGCTTCCTAGGGTGGAAACAAATACTGTCTGGTTAGAGTTGGGCTCCTGATCCACTGGGATGTCAATGCACTGCTGATTTCCTTCTGAAAGAAGTGATCGATAATTTACTTCATCAAATGACATCTTTCTTGAGCTTGCCTGATCAAAGGCTCTTAGCAAATGTGCAGTGTCTTTTACATCAATACTTTGGTGCCTAGTAATGAACCGCTTGGAAAGTGCCAGCCGGTTGGTTTTGTAGGATAATTCTTCCTCTGGAGTAATATCCTGGAGTTCCTCTTGTAAAGAGGACACTCTATTCAGGTGCATTAACGAAGGGGGACTCTTGACCCAGTGTGAAGCCTGTGGTAGCTTGGGCCCATTAGGGGCCAGGCCAGGCTTCCTCACAGGGGAGGCTGGGTCCCCAGGATCATCACTGTTTCCTGCAGGCTCCAGATCTTTAAAGCCAAAACGTGTCATTTCAGTTTCAGGAGAGTGGGAAAGTGGTGATGAGGCTGTTTCTAAGTCTATTTCTGAAGGACTGGCACAGGTGGCTGGGGAATGACCCCCATCCATATCCCCCAGAGGCATATTTAAGTACTGCTGGGTGGTGTGCCTGCCAGAGGGTGATTTTGCTGTTGTTATGATAATGACCTCTTTCCCCTTTGCCTTGCAAGCACTAAGTAGAACTTTCAGGGTCTCTCTGTCTTCTGAATTGATAGCATAAACCAGGGCCGAGTAACTAGAATGGTCTTGCAAGCTGAGGTCCGCCCCGTTCTTTAGGAGCAAAGAAACAACTTCAGGACCAGCTTTTTCTAAGCAAGCATGCATCAAGGCAGTTTTCCCAGATTTGTCCTGTATGTTGGGATCAGCATTGTTTTCTAATAGATACTTAACCATTTTGGCTTTACTGACACTCTGATGATCAACATGTTTGGTCTTACAAGCAATCATTAAAGGTGTTTCCCCACGGTCATTGCTCTCATTGATGTAGGCGCCGCCTTCCAGCAAGAGTCTTGTAAGGCGAAGCCGGCTCTGATGGACCGCTTTAATCAGGGAATTTCCATCACTGGAAATTTCTAAACCCTCGTCCATCTTCAAAAGTCGGAATCAATACCTGGTTATCAAAGAAGACGAAGAACAAAAGATTAGCAGAATGTCCCAATTTATACTCATGCTGGAATTCACAATTTCTGAAATATGTTTAGAGAAAGAAGATATAAATAAGATTGTCTTTAATAAATGCAGAGCAATATAGTGAATTCTAAAATTAAAAATAATTTCAGAATAGTAACCACTTTTTGGGGTGTCAACTACAAACTGGCATTTACCAATTACATTGCCAGTGTCTGGACAACAAGGACATTTGCTGTCTGCCTCTGCAGAGACCAGACCCTGTGCTGTTGAGAGCTGCTGACCTTCAATACCCCCTGATGGAGATCAGGGTGGGATAGAGGCACTCTGTGCTCCAGGGAATCTGGTGGGGCAGGTCTTTGGATAGGTGGATGCTTTTAGGAACAGATTTTATTATCTCAATCCTTGCATGTCCTCATATTTAGAAAAGCACTAAATCTCCTCATGGTGACATCAGATCTTCGTGACTAACTGGGACCCTTTGTAAAATGACTGTTTAATGATATTAAACTCCCCTCTACTCACCAAAATCCTTAAATATTGGCCCTCCTCCTGCTGCCTTTTTGGAGCAGTCTCTCAGAGTTATCTGGGGTGCTGCCTCCTGGGCTGCAGTCCCAATTATGCCCCAAATAAAACTTAACCCACAACTCTAAAGTTGTTCATCTTTTTAGTCGACAGGGGCATTCAAACTAAAATTTACTTTCAAAATCTTCATTGAATATTTATGACATAACACTAGCCTAGTATTTCTCTAAATCCTACATTAATTGAATAATAATTCTCTTATTTTCTACTTGGGACCAATATTTTAAAAATAATATTAAAAGGCAAATTTAAGGGAAAAAGGTGAGTTTCTGTGTAACTTTAACTGAACCAACTAAAACAGAGTATGCTTATGATAGCTTAATATTAAGTACTTCTTAGTATTAAGTTAAACATGTCTTCAGGTACATAATGCAATTAAGATCTAGATTTTCAATTTGAGTAGTATTTTGATGTATCTTTTACAGGATGAAAAATACCTGGACTACAAGGTGTTAAAATAACTGATGTGTGTCTGGAATTACACTGAGATAAGAATGGTGAGCATGTGATTATGTATTTTTCTTGATTCCATTACTTAAATCCTACACTGATGAGATTATGGGGTTAGCAACATACTATTGAGTTAAGTTTTGACAGTTGCTCCAAACAAGTTTTCCAGGCTAGAAACAAATGGAAACGTATAGACTTTATAAACATTTTACTGTTATCATTAAAACAGAAAATGATTTATGTGTAATTTATTTAAATCACTTAGATTCAAACTCACTCAACAGATAATTTTATCAGGTGATAAGAATTATATCTTTATTGAGAGCCAAGAAAATGTTAGTTTTGTAATAGTCCTTGGAGCTGGGGATAAAACGTAACTAGAAGTTTATGTAATATTTAAGCCTATTTCATTTAATTTGGTAGCCCTGATAAATTGAGAAGTATTATTTATTCTACTCATTTAAGAAAAAGAATACTGGACATGAATTTCTGTTGGATAGTAGAATAGATGATAAATATGACTTCTTAAAAGAAAGAAGAGATGAAGAGAGCAGAAAGCAAGAAAAAAGGGATATACATGTACACAGAAATTAATTCAATGTTGAACAGCTTTAAGCTCTTAATACGTGCTGGGCACTGAGCTATAAAGGTACAGGCCCTAGCCCTGAGGAGCCTACACAGTTATTTGGAATAAGCGGTTGGTTATGAGTTAAAGTCATGAGAACACAAAGTCTTTAACAGTCTGAGGATGGAAGGGGGCTTCACAGAGGCAGAAAAAAGGGGGAAAGGATAAGTAGAGACCACTCCTCATGCAACCACCTGAAGACTTAAAATAGCACAGTTATTTATCACAAATCAGGCTCTATACCAATACCATAATCAATTTTAGGAAAATATTTTAGCAGATGCTTATGGTAAGGGTGATATGGCAAAACAAACACATCTAATGTTTAACCCTTCCTGAAACCCCCTAAAACTAAAGATTACTTTAGAAAGACATAAACTCACAAAGATAGCAGGAAAAGAACACACGATGACAGCCACGTTTGGGAAGCCAGAAAGCGTATGAGCCAGGGGTAACTGACTCAGCCAACCTGAAAAGGCTGCGTCTCGAGGCATCAGTGGCAGAGCTGAGAACTAAGCCGTGTGCACTGCAGAATCCTTGAAAGAGGCAACAGCAGGAGGCTCTAGAACTAGCAGGTGGGACAGGTGCAGAGTAGAGCTAAGGAGGACTAGGAAAAGGGCTGTGACAGAGAGAGAGGCAGTTAGATCCCTAGGTCTTGCTAAGAGAAGTGTGGTGGTCCTACCTTGGATCACCAGCAGCAGCACTACCTGAAACTTGTTAAATATGCAAAATCTCAGGCTCCAACCCTAGACTTACTCAGTCAGAGCCTACGGATCAACTAGATTCCCCAGGTGACCTGTAGGCACAGTAAAGTTTGAGAAGCGCTTCTCCACTCCGAGCCATTAAGAAACAGAAGACTGGCCCTCTCCCATCTCAAAAGATGTCCAGTTTATTCTCCAGAAATGGTGAAACAGAATCTCTGGACTGAGAGATACTGGGCATATCTGAGGACAAGAAAAGAGGAGAATACGGAACAGTATGCTTCTTGTTTTAGTCGCTAAGTTGTATCCAACTCTCTTGTGACCCCATGGACTGTAGCCCGCCGAGCTCCTCTGTCCATGGGATTTCCCAGGCCA
This sequence comes from Tragulus kanchil, assembly GCA_022376925.1. Lineage (NCBI taxonomy): Eukaryota > Metazoa > Chordata > Mammalia > Artiodactyla > Tragulidae > Tragulus > Tragulus kanchil. The sequence goes on from JAIOJX010000004.1 coordinate 30,254,486, forward strand.
GAATACTAAAGCAGGTTGCCATTTCCTTCTCCAGGGTATCTTCCCAACTCAGGGACTGAACTTTTGTGAACTCATATCTCCTATATTGCAAGCAAATTCTTTACCACTGTGCCACAGCAACGATGATGGTATGCTTACCGACCATCCATATGAAGGAACTCAAAGTCTCACCTCCCTAATCAGCTCCAAGAAGGATGGCAGCCATATCTTTATCCTTCAAATGAAACCTGCATAGTCTCTCAAGAATCTGACCTATCAAGGAGAAAATACCTAAGAGTACTGATCACAAGGCTTCCCCAACATGCCACCAAAATCATCACACAGTGTGAGGTCACTCATGTGCTCAAAGCTTCACATTAGCATTTTAACCCAAGCCCTTTAATCATCAGCATGCAAACAAAGAAGTCTTGCACACTGAAGACAGAGACCAGAACAAATAAAAAAGTAACCTGGAGAAGTCCAGAAAATGAAAGCTTCGGAAACTCATTATCCTCAAAAGGATAAGAAGACATTGTAACCATGAAACAAGGATAAGAGTCTATTAAAGAGAATATTCAGAGACCATAAAAAGCTCTCAAAAGATAAAAACATAATACAAACTGAAAAACTCAATAGAAGGGTTGAATAGTAACACTGATAAAATGTCTAACACGGTTAAGCAAAAACAATAGAGAGAAAGAAAAAACAAGAAAACTGGAGGACCAGATCAGGAAATCCAAGGTACAACTAACAGAAGCTCCTACCAGAGAAAACAATGGAGGTGGAGGAAGGGGCGAGCAGGAGAGGAAATGATGAAATAAAACCAAGAAAATTTTCTAGACGTGAGGGGCATAAGTTCCTGAATTGAAAAGGCCCAATTAGAACATAGCACAATGGATGAAGACAGACCCTGACCATGGCACATTGTTGTAAATTTCCAGAACACTGAGAACAGAGACGATTCCACAAGGTTGGAGGCAGGAATGGGGAGCGGGATGGATAAGTCACCTACCAAAGGATCAAGAGTTACAATGGATTCAGATATATCGAAAACAATAATGAGAGACAACAGGGGGATATTGTCATTAAATTTGAAGGATAAATGATTCCCAGCTTAGAATTCTCTATCTAGCCAAACCATCAGTCAAGAACGGGGATTCACTTTCAAGAATCTACTGAAGAATATGATCCACATGAAATGGTGGGCCAAGAAAGAAGAAATGAGATATGGAGATCATAGAGGATAAGCAACAAAAATCCCCGGGAAGATGGTGAGAGGGAATGCCAGGATAATGAATCCACACAGACATGCTCTCTGAGATCATACTGCCATGTTGCCATCCTGTTAACTGTGGACCAAATGCCTAGGTGAGCCTGACATCAATTCTTTCATCAGCTTGCTTTGTCCTGACTACATCTCTGCTTTCCTCTCCATGCCCTGCTTTCTGGGGCAACCAATGACATTCATTTCAGCCCTGCTCAAATGTTCTGCTTCTACTTGCTCTGAGATCTGGGGGATAAGTCATGGTGAGCTTAGGAGGTGTGTGTGTGTGTTTGTTAGTCACTCAGTAGTGTTGACTCTTTGTTACTCCATGGATGATAGTCCACCAGGCTCCTCTGTGCATGGGATTCTCAAGGCAGGAATACTGGAGTGGGTTACCATTTCCTTATCCAGGGGGTCTTCCCAACTCAGGGACTGAATTTGGGTCATCTGCATGGCAGGCAGATTCTTTACTGTGTGAACCACCAGGAAGCCCTGAGCATTGGAAGGGAAAGACTCAAAATCCATTGCCTTTGGATATCTAGTACCTGGTCTACACAGTAGTCTGCCGGAAGTCCAGTCATGGTAAATCCCATGTTTCCCAGGATTCACTCATGACCTTGCACAGAAGGGCTCTCATAAACACTCAGGAGTGCTGAGGTGAACTGAGATCCACAGACTGTTCAGCTTGTCTTCTGAGAACTTTGCCATGTATCAGGTGGTGTGTATACAGAAGTCCATTTTATTCTTTTTCTTCAAACAGTATATATTTCACATACTCTTTGTTATGATGCTACTATTCTCTATTGTGAAATGGGACATGTATACAAAAAAGAACATAGCATTTATGTAAGAAGTTTCCATAATTGAAATTTATGTAAAGAGCCATATTATGTCTCAGTTTTCACAACATAAATCCCTTTTGAGGTGTTATCAATAATATTTATGCCTAGACTTTCAAGGTATATCAACCAGTCAGCCCCTATAGGTAGTATTCAAAAAGATATACCTATTCATTTCCACTTTAGTTTCATTCATGATATTAAGCAAAGAACCACCACTCAATATATGCATCTATAAATACAATGAAAGTTAACATGTAAAATACATGATTTTCATCCTTTGTACAACCTTCTAAAAAGTTATTCCAGAGCCAGACATATCTGCAACTTAGGAATTTATGAGTGGCTGACAGATGAGGTCCCAGTTCAGAGGTCTATTCAGAATGGGAGACATGTGAAGAGAGCTCATATGAGACAGTGATCCCAAAAGAAAGCTCTTTTTAGTACTTTCCATATACGAATGGGTTTAATAAAGCAGAGGGACTTATAGAAATGAACTGGAGCATAATATTAAATATAGAAACCACTTAGTAACTGCTGTTCAAGAACTGACAGTATCAATCAGGTATAAACACCTCTGACCAAAAGTAGCATTTAAGAGAAATTCAAATGAGAACCCGCTGCCAGATACCAGATTTCAATATTAAACTTTCATAGAGTTTCTAGTATTGGATCCAACTTTGTTTTTTTAAAGTCTTAAAAGAATCTCTTGTAATGAAATTCAAACTTTTTCTCCTATCCTCATGTATAGACCTTTCTCCACAGTGCTAAACCTGGCCATCACTTTCCCCTCCCACAGGGAAAGGTCCTCCCACTGGGAGAAAAAGGGGAGCTGGCAGGGATGCCTGAGGGGGACAGTGGCCCCGTTGTGGTCCTGTGGAATGAGAGGATGCTGTGGCCTCCGGGGCCTCATAGAAGCTGGGACATGGCCTCATGGCAACATCTACCATGTCTCTGTAAGCAGACCCTGCCCCTTGCCTGCAGGGCTGTCCAGTCAAAAGAACAAAGGCTTAACTTGCTCATTATAAAGATTTCTAAGCTTTCTAAGCCTACCGCAGTGGTCATTTTTTACTTAACTTTTAATTTTGTATTGAGGTGCAGGCAATTAACAACACTGTGATGGTTTCAGGTGAACAACGAAAAGACTCAGGCATACATACACATGTATCCATTATCCCTCAAACTCCACATAACACTGAACAGAGTTCCATGTGCTATAGAATAGGTCCTTGGTTATCCATTTTAAATACTTGGCTTCTCACTTTTTAAACTGTTCACATTTGATAGAGCAATTCTGAAATCGTTTAAACGTTAAATCTTTCAGAAAAACGTGTTATGGGGTACTTTATTCTTCACGTGTGTATATAAGGTTTCCTAGTGTCTCATCTTGTAATGAGTACTTTATTGGAATAATCCCCTGTCTTCACGCCATCACCTTTCAGTCTCTTCTTTTCTCTTACCTCATCCATTTGCATGTCAAAAATGCTGATATTGACATTTGACTTATTTACTCTTCATAAGGATAAGCCCACCTGAGATGAAGACCACTTCTTTAGCCTACAATGATCCCTGTTCAGAAGCGTTCCTGCCTTTTGTCTTCTTCTTTGAAACATCTTCACCTAAGTACCTAATGCTAATGCAGTACTCACATTCAGTCAGGCTCCGTTATAATCTAGTTTATAATGACCTCCTAGTTCAGTCATACTTTTCAAATATATAGTTCAACTGGAGAACGTGTGAAGGTCAGGCAGACCCAGATTTCTACTCTGACTCTCCTAACTTCTAGCTGTGTGCCTTGGTTAAACTTCTCTACCTCTCAGAGTCTGGGGTTCCCCATTCTTGGAAGACAGTCATAAAACATTCATTCCCTGGGGCCTGATGATGAAAATAGACAACATCTGGAAAAAGACTTTTCCTGTGTGCCTTCCTACTCATTGTGCTCTTCTTTGTAAAATTTTTATCTCAGAATTTAGCCATCTTTTATCTTTATCATGTCTCTAATCCACAGGCTATTTAAATAACATAAAATATCTAAAATGTTTTTGTAAAATCTGTGAATAATGTTTTGTAAACATATATGGAACCTAATAAATGAACTATAGAATAAGATACCCTTTAAGTGCATTTTCCTTGTAATTTCTAAATATAATAATGTCAGCATTAAAGGTATAAGAGATTAAGTTATTAATTATTAACCAGCTGGATACGTTGCTTTTATTTTAAAATTAGACTGTCTTTAACATTGCTTATTATTCATCATGGCATATTCACTTTTACTGCCTCTCCATCTCCCAAGGCCCCTTAAAATTACAGTTTATTTTTTAAAATGATATTTATTCTATTCTGAAGAACAAAATAAAAATTGGCTTGATCCATTTTAAATACTTGGCTTTAAACTGTTCACATTTGATAGAGCAATTCTGAAATCGTTTAAACGTTAAATCTTTCAGAAAAACGTGTTATGGGGTACTTTATTCTTCACGTGTGTATATAAGGTTTCCTAGTGTCTCATCTTGTAATGAGTACTTTATTGGAATAATCCCCTGTCTTCACGCCATCACCTTTCAGTCTCTTCTTTTCTCTTACCTCATCCATTTGCATGTCAAAAATGCTGATATTGACATTTGACTTATTTACTCTTCATAAGGATAAGCCCACCTGAGATGAAGACCACTTCTTTAGCCTACAATGATCCCTGTTCAGAAGCGTTCCTGCCTTTTGTCTTCTTCTTTGAAACATCTTCACCTAAGTACCTAATGCTAATGCAGTACTCACATTCAGTCAGGCTCCGTTATAATCTAGTTTATAATGACCTCCTAGTTCAGTCATACTTTTCAAATATATAGTTCAACTGGAGAACGTGTGAAGGTCAGGCAGACCCAGATTTCTACTCTGACTCTCCTAACTTCTAGCTGTGTGCCTTGGTTAAACTTCTCTACCTCTCAGAGTCTGGGGTTCCCCATTCTTGGAAGACAGTCATAAAACATTCATTCCCTGGGGCCTGATGATGAAAATAGACAACATCTGGAAAAAGACTTTTCCTGTGTGCCTTCCTACTCATTGTGCTCTTCTTTGTAAAATTTTTATCTCAGAATTTAGCCATCTTTTATCTTTATCATGTCTCTAATCCACAGGCTATTTAAATAACATAAAATATCTAAAATGTTTTTGTAAAATCTGTGAATAATGTTTTGTAAACATATATGGAACCTAATAAATGAACTATAGAATAAGATACCCTTTAAGTGCATTTTCCTTGTAATTTCTAAATATAATAATGTCAGCATTAAAGGTATAAGAGATTAAGTTATTAATTATTAACCAGCTGGATACGTTGCTTTTATTTTAAAATTAGACTGTCTTTAACATTGCTTATTATTCATCATGGCATATTCACTTTTACTGCCTCTCTCCATCTCCCAAGGCCCCCTTAAAATTACAGTTTATTTTTTTAAAATGATATTTATTCTATTCTGAAGAACAAAAAAAAAACTGGAAGAAAGAAAGCATTAGATGACCAATTTCAAATAAGCTGTAGTGATAGACCAGGGTGGTGGCACGGTTAACGGCCTCAGCAGAGCAGAAGTAACAACATAAAGCCTCTCAGGGGCTTCCCTGGTGGTCCAGTGTGTAATGAGTCTGCCTTGCAGTGCAAGGGGCGCTGGTTCGATCCCTGGCCCAGGAAGATCCCACGTGCTGTGGAGTAACTGGACCAGTGTGTCCATTTACGAGCCAAAGCTCTGCGATGAGAGAGGCCACTGCAATGGGAAGCCCACGCAGGCCAAAGATAAAGATGGATGAAAATAAATAAACAAAAAAATCAATAAAAGAGGCCAAAAAAAAAAAGCCCCCCATGGAGATGACCCTAAGAAAAGGAAGCTGGTTTACTGACAGGGCCCAGGAAGCTTAGGCCATGGAGGTTTCAAATGACACAGAAACTGGCAATGAGGCACAGGGCTGAACATGACAGTCTGGTTGGACAGAACAACTGGACCTCAGAGCTTTACCCCACCCTAGTAGACAACCACTCTCCTAGGCAAGAAAACAAACATTTGTTCTCTAAACAGGTGGATCAGGAAGGCTCCAGCCTTGGAGGCCTCATGCTGAAAATGGGAGAAACTGAAACTGTGAGTCTCCAGGCTACAGGGTGGAATTCCCAGCTCGCTGTCCTGCTACCAGGGGACTGGGAGGTAAGAAAAGGTGGATCTCAGAATTTAGCCATCTTTTATCTTTATCATGTCTCTAATCCACAGGCTATTTAAATAACATAAAATATCTAAAATGTTTTTGTAAAATCTGTGAATAATGTTTTGTAAACATATATGGAACCTAATAAATGAACTATAGAATAAGATACCCTTTAAGTGCATTTTCCTTGTAATTTCTAAATATAATAATGTCAGCATTAAAGGTATAAGAGATTAAGTTATTAATTATTAACCAGCTGGATACGTTGCTTTTATTTTAAAATTAGACTGTCTTTAACATTGCTTATTATTCATCATGGCATATTCACTTTTACTGCCTCTCTCCATCTCCCAAGGCCCCCTTAAAATTACAGTTTATTTTTTTAAAATGATATTTATTCTATTCTGAAGAACAAAAAAAAAACTGGAAGAAAGAAAGCATTAGATGACCAATTTCAAATAAGCTGTAGTGATAGACCAGGGTGGTGGCACGGTTAACGGCCTCAGCAGAGCAGAAGTAACAACATAAAGCCTCTCAGGGGCTTCCCTGGTGGTCCAGTGTGTAATGAGTCTGCCTTGCAGTGCAAGGGGCGCTGGTTCGATCCCTGGCCCAGGAAGATCCCACGTGCTGTGGAGTAACTGGACCAGTGTGTCCATTTACGAGCCAAAGCTCTGCGATGAGAGAGGCCACTGCAATGGGAAGCCCACGCAGGCCAAAGATAAAGATGGATGAAAATAAATAAACAAAAAAATCAATAAAAGAGGCCAAAAAAAAAAAGCCCCCCATGGAGATGACCCTAAGAAAAGGAAGCTGGTTTACTGACAGGGCCCAGGAAGCTTAGGCCATGGAGGTTTCAAATGACACAGAAACTGGCAATGAGGCACAGGGCTGAACATGACAGTCTGGTTGGACAGAACAACTGGACCTCAGAGCTTTACCCCACCCTAGTAGACAACCACTCTCCTAGGCAAGAAAACAAACATTTGTTCTCTAAACAGGTGGATCAGGAAGGCTCCAGCCTTGGAGGCCTCATGCTGAAAATGGGAGAAACTGAAACTGTGAGTCTCCAGGCTACAGGGTGGAATTCCCAGCTCGCTGTCCTGCTACCAGGGGACTGGGAGGTAAGAAAAAGAAGTAAAGACACTGGATCTTAGAATTATGAACCCTATTACAAATCTTTATAAATAAATGAAGCCATTCAAACCATAACTACATTCACCCCTCCAGACACCCACTCTAAATGGAAATAGAAAATTACCTGTAAATGTTATTCAAATTTTCATACTTCACTTATGTCTTTTCTCTCCCTGGATGAATTTTCTGTCAGCCAGCTGTCAGTTCCTACCAAAGGAAATCAAAGCCATTCAGAGCTGCATAAATACCAATAATTTGTTCCATACATCTCTCTCATGTGGAGTCTAGTTTTTTAATTTCCCGTTATCCCTACAGTGTCTGTGCAATTAATAATATTTTACTGATTATGAGCCTGTAAAGTGTCTGTACTTTTTTTTAGTGGATTCTATGCACGGCAAGCCAGTGAGCCTGCCCTGCAAGGACTGCTGATTTGGAAGGGCACTCACCTGCTCTGCCCCATTCTGTGCAGCTGACGTGGCTGACGTGGCTGAGGTGGGAAAAGTCAGAGAACTCCCAGAGTCACTTCTCTTACCCGCCTGCTTTCCAGGACTTAATGGACGTTCCTGCTTCCTTCTCTTAAGTCTCCTTGCTTCTTAAATACCAGTTTCCCACAGAGTAGAATTCTGTTTTGAGTACCTGATTTGTCCGGTATCTATGGGCTTCCTCGGTGGCTCAGTGGTAAAAGAATCTGCCTGTAATGCAGGAGACATAAAAGACGTGGGTTGGATCCCTGCGTCAGAACATCCCCTGGAGGAGGGCATGGCAACTCACTCCAGTATTCTTGCCTGAGGAATCTCATGACAGAGGAGCCTGGCGGGCTACAGACCATAGGGTCACACAGAGTCAGACAAGACCGAAGTGACTGAGCATCCTGACAGTGCCACGAGGGCCAACGTGCTTTAAAAGTCACCTTGGGGCTTTCCTCTAGCAAGACATAATTACTCGCCTTGGTTTCTCTAAACAGGGGGATCAGGAAGGCTCCAGCCTCGGAGGCCTCAGGCTGAAAATGGGAGAAACTGAAACTGTGAGTCTCCAGGCTACAGGGTGGAATTCCCAGCTCGCTGTCCTGCTACCAGGGGACTGGGAGGTAAGAAAAAGAAGTAAAGACACTGGATCTTAGAATTATGAACCCTATTACAAATCTTTATAAATAAATGAAGCCATTCAAACCATAACTACATTCACCCCTCCAGACACCCACTCTAAATGGAAATAGAAAATTACCTGTAAATGTTATTCAAATTTTCATACTTCACTTATGTCTTTTCTCTCCCTGGATGAATTTTCTGTCAGCCAGCTGTCAGTTCCTACCAAAGGAAATCAAAGCCATTCAGAGCTGCATAAATACCAATAATTTGTTCCATACATCTCTCTCATGTGGAGTCTAGTTTTTTAATTTCCCGTTATCCCTACAGTGTCTGTGCAATTAATAATATTTTACTGATTATGAGCCTGTAAAGTGTCTGTACTTTTTTTTAGTGGATTCTATGCACGGCAAGCCAGTGAGCCTGCCCTGCAAGGACTGCTGATTTGGAAGGGCACTCACCTGCTCTGCCCCATTCTGTGCAGCTGACGTGGCTGACGTGGCTGAGGTGGGAAAAGTCAGAGAACTCCCAGAGTCACTTCTCTTACCCGCCTGCTTTCCAGGACTTAATGGACGTTCCTGCTTCCTTCTCTTAAGTCTCCTTGCTTCTTAAATACCAGTTTCCCACAGAGTAGAATTCTGTTTTGAGTACCTGATTTGTCCGGTATCTATGGGCTTCCTCGGTGGCTCAGTGGTAAAAGAATCTGCCTGTAATGCAGGAGACATAAAAGACGTGGGTTGGATCCCTGCGTCAGAACATCCCCTGGAGGAGGGCATGGCAACTCACTCCAGTATTCTTGCCTGAGGAATCTCATGACAGAGGAGCCTGGCGGGCTACAGACCATAGGGTCACACAGAGTCAGACAAGACCGAAGTGACTGAGCATCCTGACAGTGCCACGAGGGCCAACGTGCTTTAAAAGTCACCTTGGGGCTTTCCTGGTAGCTCACTGGTAAAGAGTTCACCTGCCAATGCAGGAGACACGGGTTTGATCCCTGAGCCGGGAAGATCCCACATGCTGTGGAGCAACTAAGCCTGTGAGCCACAACTATGGAGCCTGTGCTCTAGAGCCTCGGAGCCACAACTATTGAGCCCGTGTGCCACAGCTACTGAAGCCCGTGTGCCCTAGAGCCTGAGTTCCACAACAAGAGAAGTCACCACAACAAGAAGCCTGCTTACCTCAACCAGAGAGCAGCCCCCACTCGCTGCAGCTAGAGAAGAGCCTGTGGCAGCAGTGAAAACTCAGAATAGCCAAAAATAAATAAATAAATAAAGTAAAAAAAAAAAAGAAAGAAAAAAGTCACCTTGGAGATAAAGAGGCTTGGTTTTTCCTGTGGCTTTCTTCTCCCCAAGCCAATTCTAGTGTTCCTGTCATTCAGAAATTGTTTTTTAATTTTTTTGAAAATTATTTATTTGGCTGTGCTGGGTCCCAGTTGTGGCATGTGAGATCCAGTTCTCTGACCAAGGATTGAACCTGGACCCCCTGCATTAGGAACACAGAGTCTCAATCAAGGGAAGTCCCCAAGAAGAAATTTTAATTTTCCTTTGAGCCTCTTAGTCCACCTCCACACAGGATCTGTGCTTCCTCCCCAAAAGATAACATTTATTTGGCCATGATGGTAAGGATGGGCAGCAAGGGGAGTGAAAATTAACACATGGGGTTTCCTGGTTACCCTGTCCATAGGCTGCCCGCAGGGGACCAGAGCGTGCTCAAAGGAGGTAGCAGGCCTTGTATCAAAGCCTGGGGCTCTGTCTCCTCCAAAGTTACCTGTCATTGAGAAGCTGGTCCTCTGAGCCTCTGTTTCCCATTCCTAAAGTGGGGATGATATCTACTTTTACTAAAGATGACTGTGAGGATTTTAGAAGATCCTAATATATTTGCCACTTTTTAAAAGGAAATTTATATAATGTGGGCAGAGGAGCCTGGCGGGCTACAGACCATAGGGTCACACAGAGTCAGACAAGACCAGTGACTGAGCATCCTGACAGTGCCACGAGGGCCAACGTGCTTTAAAAGTCACCTTGGGGCTTTCCTGGTAGCTCAGTGGTACAGAGTTCGCTTGCCAATGTAGGAGACATGGGTTTGATCCCTGAGCCGGGAAGATCCCACATGCTGTGGAGCAACTAAGCCTGTGAGCCACAACTATGGAGCCTGTGCTCTAGAGCCTCGGAGCCACAACTATTGAGCCCGTGTGCCACAGCTACTGAAGCCCGTGTGCCCTAGAGCCTGAGTTCCACAACAAGAGAAGTCACCACAACAAGAAGCCTGCTTACCTCAACCAGAGAGCAGCCCCCACTCGCTGCAGCTAGAGAAGAGCCTGTGGCAGCAGTGAAAACTCAGAATAGCCAAAAATAAATAAATAAATAAAGTAAAAAAAAAAAAGAAAGAAAAAAGTCACCTTGGAGATAAAGAGGCTTGGTTTTTCCTGTGGCTTTCTTCTCCCCAAGCCAATTCTAGTGTTCCTGTCATTCAGAAATTGTTTTTTAATTTTTTTGAAAATTATTTATTTGGCTGTGCTGGGTCCCAGTTGTGGCATGTGAGATCCAGTTCTCTGACCAAGGATTGAACCTGGACCCCCTGCATTAGGAACACAGAGTCTCAATCAAGGGAAGTCCCCAAGAAGAAATTTTAATTTTCCTTTGAGCCTCTTAGTCCACCTCCACACAGGATCTGTGCTTCCTCCCCAAAAGATAACATTTATTTGGCCATGATGGTAAGGATGGGCAGCAAGGGGAGTGAAAATTAACACATGGGGTTTCCTGGTTACCCTGTCCATAGGCTGCCCGCAGGGGACCAGAGCGTGCTCAAAGGAGGTAGCAGGCCTTGTATCAAAGCCTGGGGCTCTGTCTCCTCCTAAGTTACCTGTCATTGAGAAGCTGGTCCTCTGAGCCTCTGTTTCCCCATTCCTAAAGTGGGGATGATATCTACTTTTTACTAAAGATGACTGTGAGGATTTTAGAAGATCCTAATATATTTGCCACTAAGGAATTTAATAATGTCAGTTTCTAAGCATATATTACTAAATGTGAATCCTATAGGAGATCTGAGAATGGGGGCTAAGGTGCCTATACCAACAGGCTCTCTATCTTCCATGGGCATAATAATCATATGGAGAGCTTGTAAATTAGATTCTAGACTCCACTCCCAAGAAGGGGTGCTTCCTGTGCACACTTGGAAAAAATGTGCGACAAACTCTGCATTCTTTATCCCCTGGTCCCACTTCCTGTTAGCTCCCAATCCCTGCCTCAGGCTTCCCCACCAGGCTGTCTCCATCATCACCTCCAGGGCATCTGAGGCTTAATTCTGCCCTAGGAGCAAAGGACAGAGACACGTGGCATGGCTCTGAGGGGCAAAGAGAGCCCACAGGTCCAGAGAAGAGTACAGCCTAGACTCACAGCAGGCAAGGTACTGGAGGTCAGCTGTCTTACCCTTTCACACAGGTCTGAGAAAGTCCAGACTCGTTTGCAGTGCACAGCCCAGGCTAGGAAGAGGAGGCCAGCTGCACCCGGAATGAGGCAAGCCTGCCCGGCACAAGCAACATATGTGTCTCTTTCCCCATGCAAGGAAGAGGGCAAAGCCGGAACCAAATAGGCTGCTGAGATGGTCCCAGGAAACGTAATGACTTGCCAGGAAAAGTGTTCTCCGGCACCGGCTTGGAAGAAATACTTAGAAAATACCCAAGAGGGAGGATTTACCTAGTAAGGTCTGCTGGAAAGGGCTGGTTACTTCTAATTACTGCAGCTGACCCCAGGTCTCTGGTTGGTACTGGGTCCTGGGGGAGCTGAACCCCGATATCCCTCTCCAGAACCGCTGCCCCCAACCCTGCCTTCCCAGCACACACACACACATAAAGATACGCAAACCTGTACCTCCAAGCCTCAGAATTTCCAGGTTGCTGGGGATTTTGGCAGCGTCTTCACAGTCCTCGCTGCCTCCGGAACGGAGTTGTTTCCTCAGTTTTCCCTGTGAGCGGGGTGGGAGGGAGCCCGAGGTGCTGTCGGAGAAGGGCAAAGGAAGGTGACTGGGGCGACAGCTTCGGGACACCGATGCGGGCGGGGTGCGCGCTTCGTCGCCTCTTCCCTGAGCCGAGGCACAGCTGGCGGGCTGAGGCGATGGCCATCCTCGAGAAGGGGTTCTGACCAGAGTGGCTGAGAAGCAGTCCCCGCACCGCCCGCCCGGGGGACACGGCCCTCCTTTGGGGAAATGGCACGCCCGAGAGGAGAAGCCATTGCCCCCAAGGTTAGGGCAGGCGCACCTCTAGACCCCAGTTCTCCGACAAGGGTCTGGGATCTTGGTGCCAAAGCTGGATGCCCCCAACAGGCTCCAGGGGCCCGGCTGCCGGCCCCTGTGTGAGCCGCATTTGTGAAGACAGTGACTGCAAACGGCTCCGCAGCCCCCACTAGCCCGCGCCCCGCCCGCGCCTCCCACAGCCAGGCGGCCGCAGGCACCTGCGGAAACGCGCCCAAGTCCGCCCCACCGACCGGCGCGCTCTTGCAGCCGAGCGCGCGCCGCTCTCGCTGCAGCGCCCAGCCGCGCCCGCGAGGCCCCTGCCCGAATCCTTTCGGACATCCTGCGGCCGCCGGCTGCCCTCCTCCCTTTCTCAGCGCTGCAAGGCCGAGAGGGAGGCAAAACCCGCTTGCCGGCGGGGTCCCAGCCGGCGCCGCCGCAGAGCCCTAGCCAAGAACGGGCGGGGACTGCGGGAGGCGCGAGTGTGGGTTCCGCGGAGCGCGCCCGGCTCGGCGGGGCAGAGTCTCTGGAAAGGTCCCTGCGCTCTGGCGGCCCTTGGTGGGCGCCAGGGCGCTGTAGTGTTAGGGTGCGAAGGCGGTACGGCTCCCAGGGTCTGAATATACCCGGCGGGGCGCTCGGAGGCCGCTCGGCCCGGGCTGCGCGTTCCGCGCCCTCCTCCCGGCAGCTAACACGCAAACCAAAGTTTCCCTAAGTGCAGCCCGCACGGCCGGCGCCGCACACTGACCTGGGACGCGTTGTCGAGCCGGCGGGGCGCCTCCCGCCTCCCCGGTTCCGCTCGGACCCCTCGCGCCTGTGGCCCCAGGGCCCCGTCCGGGCTGGGACGTTGTCTTCGCGGGCTCCTCCGCCACTCGAGTCGCAGATCCTGGTAAGTGCCGGCCTGTCCCCGCCCCTGCTAGGCGGAGAGATGCGGGCCTCCGACCCCGAGCTGCAAAGCGTCGGAGCGGGGGCCGGGAGGCGCGCACCTCGCTAGACGCCCGGGCTGCGCCTCGCTTCCGCTGGGAGTGACGCGCGGGTTTGGGGCTGTGCTGCTGGTGGGGGCGGCGGTGCCAAAGTCTGTTCCGGCCCCGGGGGCCACACTGTGGCCTCTGAAGCTCCGCCTTCTGGTCCCTCTAGTGTCCTCCACCTGGTCTCCTCACACCCCAACCCGGCCACCTCGCTTTGGCCGCCGGGATTTGGCCCACAGCAGGGGCGGCAGGGTTTTTTCCATTGCAGGGCGTTGGTCACCCCTACATAACTGCCCTTGGTTCTCCCTGTCCGTCTCTGCATCCCTCCTTGCAGTTCCACACGGCTGGTCCACGTGTCTGTCCCCCACAGGTCTCTCGTCCCCCTTCGCGTCCCTGTCTCCTGTTTTGGTAAAGCCAGAGTCTCGCTTCAGGTTGAGACATTCATGGGAGCAGCCGTGAGTCTATAGCTTGATTATACTATTATCCAAACATTAATACATTTTAATTAATGTATATGTTACAATGTATATTTTATGTATGAAACTGCACTGTGGAAATAAAAAGAATCACTGATTTGAATTCATTTATCAGGAATCATCTGGTGGAGAAAAGACCATGACCGTCTTTTGTGGTTGTTCAGATGACATCAGTTAATTATTTGTAGTTTAGAGTCCTCAAAGGAGAAAAGTGGACTTAACTCCGAGCAGGCTTCCATCATTTAGGAAAACAGTCTGCTAAAATTGACCCTTTAGTGAGTATATGTTAAGTTCGTAGGTCATTTTAACCTAGACTTGGGCTCTACGGAGCTGGAATCCGAAATTTGGGTTGTCTGTTGGTAGGAAATCAGGTAGTCACAGGAAGAGATTAGGCAAATTTGCATGAAGGCACAGGTCTCATTTCTCCAATTAAAAAAGTCTTTTTTAATGTGTAGTATCATTAAGCATCATAAAGATCCAGAGAGAGATTATTGCCAGCTCTCCAGAAGACTTCCCTGTTTCTCCCTTCCAGGGGGGAGAGTGAGTACTGGCTTCAACCAGCACAGATTACTTTAGCTAGTACAGCACAGATTACTTTAGCTAGTATTTGCTTTTTTTTTTTTTCTTTTTAAAAGTGGGTTTTTTTTTTTTTTTTTGGCCACTTCTATTGGTCTTTCGTTTATTTATTTTCATCCATCTGTTATTTGGCCTGTGTCGGCCTCCCATCGCAGTGGCCTTTCTCACCACAGAGCACTGGCTCTGGGCGCATGCGCTCCAGAGCTCCGGCTCGGTAATTGGACACATCGGTCCAGCTGCTCGGCAGCACGTGGGATCTTCCCAGGCCAGAAATAGAACCAGCGCCCCTTGCACTGCAAGATGGTGTCCTTACGCACTGGGCCACTAGGGAAGACACTGTATTTGCTTTTTATAGCAGTTGAATCATACAGAAAATACTCTGGTTCTGCTCTCTTTCACTCAACTTTATGTTGAGGGGGGTGCATCCTATCTGTAGATTTAGCGTGTTAATTATTTTATTTGTTTTGGGGAGTACAGAGTCTTAACCACTGAACTTCCAGGGGAGTTCTTAACTTGTTCCTTCTTTTTGCTATATAGCATTCCACCGTGTGAATGTACCTCAGTTTACTCATTTTATTACTGATACACATTGGGGTAATTATTACAAATAATGCTGAGAGGAGTATTGTAGCAGCTGTCTTTGGTGAACATATACTTTCCATTGGTGTTTTTAAAAAATTTATTTTACAATGTATATTTTATGTATGAAACTGCACTGTGGAAATAAAAAGAATCACTGATTTGAATTCATTTATCAGGAATCATCTGGTGGAGAAAAGACCATGACCGTCTTTTGTGGTTGTTCAGATGACATCAGTTAATTATTTGTAGTTTAGAGTCCTCAAAGGAGAAAAGTGGACTTAACTCCGAGCAGGCTTCCATCATTTAGGAAAACAGTCTGCTAAAATTGACCCTTTAGTGAGTATATGTTAAGTTCGTAGGTCATTTTAACCTAGACTTGGGCTCTACGGAGCTGGAATCCGAAATTTGGGTTGTCTGTTGGTAGGAAATCAGGTAGTCACAGGAAGAGATTAGGCAAATTTGCATGAAGGCACAGGTCTCATTTCTCCAATTAAAAAAGTCTTTTTTAATGTGTAGTATCATTAAGCATCATAAAGATCCAGAGAGAGATTATTGCCAGCTCTCCAGAAGACTTCCCTGTTTCTCCCTTCCAGGGGGGAGAGTGAGTACTGGCTTCAACCAGCACAGATTACTTTAGCTAGTACAGCACAGATTACTTTAGCTAGTATTTGCTTTTTTTTTTTTTCTTTTTAAAAGTGGGTTTTTTTTTTTTTTTTTGGCCACTTCTATTGGTCTTTCGTTTATTTATTTTCATCCATCTGTTATTTGGCCTGTGTCGGCCTCCCATCGCAGTGGCCTTTCTCACCACAGAGCACTGGCTCTGGGCGCATGCGCTCCAGAGCTCCGGCTCGGTAATTGGACACATCGGTCCAGCTGCTCGGCAGCACGTGGGATCTTCCCAGGCCAGAAATAGAACCAGCGCCCCTTGCACTGCAAGATGGTGTCCTTACGCACTGGGCCACTAGGGAAGACACTGTATTTGCTTTTTATAGCAGTTGAATCATACAGAAAATACTCTGGTTCTGCTCTCTTTCACTCAACTTTATGTTGAGGGGGGTGCATCCTATCTGTAGATTTAGCGTGTTAATTATTTTATTTGTTTTGGGGAGTACAGAGTCTTAACCACTGAACTTCCAGGGGAGTTCTTAACTTGTTCCTTCTTTTTGCTATATAGCATTCCACCGTGTGAATGTACCTCAGTTTACTCATTTTATTACTGATACACATTGGGGTAATTATTACAAATAATGCTGAGAGGAGTATTGTAGCAGCTGTCTTTGGTGAACATATATGCACATTTCCATTGGGTATGTATCTAGGAGGAGAATTGTGAGTCATAAATAGGCATATGTTCAGCTTCTGTTCAGTTCAGTTCAGTCGCTCAGTCGTGTCTGACTCTTTGCGACCCCATGGGCTGCAGCACACCAGGCTTTCCTGTCCTTCACCATCTCCTGGAGCTTGCTCAAACTCATGTCCATTGACTCAGTGATGCCATCCAACCATCTTGTTCTCTGTCATCCCCTTCAGTTTTTATGAATATTACCAAATAGCTTTTCAAAGTAATGATCCAATTTTCACTCCTATTTTATTTGTTTCTTATTGCTACGGAGGTCTCCAACCTCTGGGATCTAATGCCTGATGATCTGAGGTGGCGTTGGTATAATAATAATAGAAAGAAAGGGCACAGTAACTGTAATGTGCTCAAATCTTCCCAAAACTATTTCCCGAACTCAGTGCGTGGAAAAATTGTCTTCCAGGAAACCAATGCCTGGTGCCAAAAAGGTTGGGAACCACTGCTCTAAGGGCTAATCTACTTCCTTGCCTTTTCCTCGTTTTGGATGCTGCCTGCATTCGTTGACTGGTAGCCCCTTACTCCCTTCATATGTCAGTTTCTCTCTGAACTCTACTTCTATTGTCACATAGCTTTGTCTTCCTCTGCTTTCTTCTATTTTTTTTTTTTTTTTTAAAAAACCTTTATTTTGCTTTTAACTTTTACAGAGTTTTGGTGTTTACAGATATGTATGTTCCCAGATTAGTCATATGTATACCCCCTCTTCCCACCCCTCCCAACCATCACACAGCACCCCTGAAGGATCCCCTTTTCTCACAGAGCAATGACTATAGCTATTTTCTTCACTTATGATAGTACAGGCCTTCATGCTACTTCCTTTATGCCTCCCACCCTCTGTTCCTTCCCCCCAATGTCCATGTAGGACTTTTGTGATACTACTGGGCCCAATCAGATGATTCAGAATAATCTCCTATGTCAAGATCCTTAGTTTAATCACATCTTGCAGAGTTCCTTTTGTAACATATTCATAGATTCCAGGGGTTAGGATGTACACCTCTTTGGGGAAGGCATTTTTCAGCCTACTATACCTGTCATCAGTGTATTGGAACATGTTCGATGGATGGAGAGAGGCTGGACTTGGGGAGAATTGTGAGTCATAAATAGGCATATGTTCAGCTTCTGTTCAGTTCAGTTCAGTCGCTCAGTCGTGTCTGACTCTTTGCGACCCCATGGGCTGCAGCACACCAGGCTTTCCTGTCCTTCACCATCTCCTGGAGCTTGCTCAAACTCATGTCCATTGACTCAGTGATGCCATCCAACCATCTTGTTCTCTGTCATCCCCTTCAGTTTTTATGAATATTACCAAATAGCTTTTCAAAGTAATGATCCAATTTTCACTCCTATTTTATTTGTTTCTTATTGCTACGGAGGTCTCCAACCTCTGGGATCTAATGCCTGATGATCTGAGGTGGCGTTGGTATAATAATAATAGAAAGAAAGGGCACAGTAACTGTAATGTGCTCAAATCTTCCCAAAACTATTTCCCGAACTCAGTGCGTGGAAAAATTGTCTTCCAGGAAACCAATGCCTGGTGCCAAAAAGGTTGGGAACCACTGCTCTAAGGGCTAATCTACTTCCTTGCCTTTTCCTCGTTTTGGATGCTGCCTGCATTCGTTGACTGGTAGCCCCTTACTCCCTTCATATGTCAGTTTCTCTCTGAACTCTACTTCTATTGTCACATAGCTTTGTCTTCCTCTGCTTTCTTCTATTTTTTTTTTTTTTTTTAAAAAACCTTTATTTTGCTTTTAACTTTTACAGAGTTTTGGTGTTTACAGATATGTATGTTCCCAGATTAGTCATATGTATACCCCCTCTTCCCACCCCTCCCAACCATCACACAGCACCCCTGAAGGATCCCCTTTTCTCACAGAGCAATGACTATAGCTATTTTCTTCACTTATGATAGTACAGGCCTTCATGCTACTTCCTTTATGCCTCCCACCCTCTGTTCCTTCCCCCCAATGTCCATGTAGGACTTTTGTGATACTACTGGGCCCAATCAGATGATTCAGAATAATCTCCTATGTCAAGATCCTTAGTTTAATCACATCTTGCAGAGTTCCTTTTGTAACATATTCATAGATTCCAGGGGTTAGGATGTACACCTCTTTGGGGAAGGCATTTTTCAGCCTACTATACCTGTCATCAGTGTATTGGAACATGTTCGATGGATGGAGAGAGGCTGGACTTGGGGAAAGAAGGACAGTGAAGCCCTGGAATGCAGTTCACCTGGAGGATTCCTGCTGTTGATTTGGGTGCTGTGCCAGGGTTGGTAGGCAGGAGAGTGACACATGCTGGAACTTCACAATTCTGCTCCCACCGACATATCTGGAGCAAGAGGCTTTCAGGAAATGAGGAAATGAGGACTGCAGGTCAATCTGGGTGTGGGTACCTTGCTAAATGGAAGACTGAGGAAGTCTGACTCCCCTTGTGGAAGCAGGAGCAATAAGAAAACAGTGGAGAACATCATCAGATTCTACACTGTGGCCAAGGTCCTGTCAGTGGACAGCGTCCCCAGCCCATGCCATGTCCCTGTGCATCCTCCCAGCCATGGGGACGGACCTACTTCAGGGCTGATGGTTGCAGGGCCTTCCTTCCCCATGGAAGGAAAGAAAAGAGGCCACAAATGCAGAGTTTAATCATGACCTTTGAAGCTTACCCATGCATGAAACCACACAACTTAGATGGGATTCAAACCTACTGTCTTTTCATTGAAATCTCATCCTTACCTCACTACTGTGGGAAGTCAGTCTCCATAGTTACACCATCATGGGATTTGTGGTGCAGCAAAAAAAAAAAAAAAAAACAATGGTGAGGGGGAAGTAATTCTAATTTCAGAAGAGAATGAACTTTTATAACTTTAATGATACAAAAGTTAAAGTATAGGGCTTCCCCTGGTGGTCCAGTGGATAAGGACACCGCCTTGCAGTGCAAGCGGTGCCGGTTCGATCCCTGGCCTGGGAAGATCCTACGTGCCGCGGAGCGGCTGGACTGATGTGTCCAATCACCGAAAAGGAGCTCTGGAGCGCATGCGCCCAGAGCCGGCGCTCTGCAACGACAGACGCCACCCCGATGGGAGGCCCACAGGAGCCAAAGAACAAAGACAGATGAAAATAGAGAAATGAAAGACCAATAGAAGTGGCCCACTCACTCCCCTCCCTCCCCAACCCGACCCCCGCCCAAAATAAATAAATAAACAAATCTTAAAAAAAAAAAAATTAAAGTATAAATGACAGAGCAAGAATTAGGAGAAAGTGAGTGAAAGAAAAGAAGTCAGGAGTTCACTTTACAAAGCAGAGTGGGGCAGGAAAAATACTGTCTACGTTTGATTGAACAAGGAATGATAAGAGGTACCCACTGGAGACTCTTGAAAGAGTGATACGACTCTTCAGGAGAAGCAGTGGTGTAACAAGGCTAACACTAACAGACCACACCAGGTTTGGTGGGAGAGGAGGGACCTGTGTTGGGGATGGATGGGAGAGCTAGCATTTAAACAAGTAACCATCCTTGACTATGTTTGCTCCCCATCAGTTCACATGTTTTTAAAAATGCTTTTTAAAGGGAAAAAATGTTGGGGAGAAAATTCACATCAAGTAAAAGTAACCATCTTAAAGCCAATAATTCACAGTGTTTGAAAGCCTTAAGCAGTGCGTCTCAGACCAGTGTGGTTGATAAGGACAACTGGCGACTCTGTGTGACTGGATGTGGGGATGGAGGATTGGGCGGTGGGGACTGGGGCTCCAGAACCCCCCCTCCCTCGTCCCACCCTCGAGTTCCTGGGCCCCGGGACCACTGGGTCCACCAGGAGAGTGGTGGGGGTGCCCTGTTGCCAGTTCAGACAGCAGGGAGCTCTCCCCCCTCCAGCCTTGACAGCCCGTGGCCCCTGACCTTCTCTCCAGTACAGGAAAATATTTAGTTTCAGCTCTTGAGATGCAAATATATTTTTCAAGGCTGTTTTCGCTTCAGATTCAAATGCAGTGAATATAATCTTTGGGGGAGGGATCTCTTTGGGACAGGAAAGGCTGTAGGAAAACATTAAGCTAGGCTTCTTGTCATACTGAGCAAAACAGAGCATGTTTTCCTTCCTATATTTATCATTTCCTTCCCCCCTGGTTCCTCTCCACTCCTGTCTTCAAGTCTCCCTCACTGCCCACACTGCCCCAGCATAAAGGGGAGGCCTCTGGCTGAGCATTTCCCTAACATTTTCTAAACCTTAACAGCTTAAAGTGGAGAGAGGCTGCTGTTTCCAAGCTGCCAGCAGTGTTCTGATTCATTTTTGGAGAAAATTGCTTTCCTGTTCTGGGAAAGTAGAAAAGTGCTTCTGATGTGCTACAAAGATAAGAAGTTAGGGTGAACAGCTCCATTTAAGAGTTCATGCTTGGAATCCATGAGCCTTGGACTTGGTGTGTTCAGTCTCCCCAGAACCTGGCTGTCCACAGACAGGTGCCGTACACTGTCCCTTTCCACATGGAAGGAAAGAGAAGCGGCTACAAAAGTAGAGCTTTATCATGACCTTTGAAGCTTACCAGTGAAACCACACAACTCAGATGGGACTTGACGCTACAGTCTTTTTTTTTTTCTTTTAACACTGAAAACATTTTTCTTGGGGGATAGCCAATGAACGATTTTTTGATAGTTTTAGGTGAACAGTGAACAGCTCGGCTATACACGTTGAAATTACACACCTGATCCCAGAACTTAACTGAAGCTCAGATTCTTTGTGTCTCAGCACAGAAAGAATTCAGTGAGAGACAAAATGATAGGTAAGAAGTAGATTTATTGATAGTGAAACACTCCACAGAGTGTGGATCATCTTGGAAAGTGAGAAGTCTAGACATATGGGGTGGTTACTTTTTATGGGTTTGATAATTTCATAGGCTAATGAGTGGGAGGATAAGTCCAACTATTTTGGAAAAAGGATAGGGATTTCCAAGATTGGGGCCACCACCCACTTTTTGGTCTCTTATGGTTGACTCTGGAACTGTCATGGCACCTGGAAATGTGTCATTTAGCATATGCTAGTGTATTACAGTGGATGTATAATGAGGCTCAAGGGCTACTGGAATCCATTTCTTTTAACCAGTTTATGTTGTATCCTCAAGGGCTATGGAATTCTTTTTTGTTGTTGTTGTTAACGTCAGAAAAAAAAATTTTTATTATTTTGTCCACTTTTATTGGTCTTTCATTTATTTGTTTTCATCCATCTTTGCTCTTTGGCCTGTGCGGGCCTCCCATCATGGTGGCCTCTCTTGTAGCAGAGCACTGGCTCTGGGTGTACCCGCTCCAGAGTGCTGGCTCCTAATTGGACACAATGGTCCAGCCACTCCTCGGCATGTGGGATCTTCCCAGGCCAGGGATTGAACCAGTACCCCTTACACTGCAAGACGGACTCTTTAACCACTGAACCACCAGGGAAGCCCCTCAAAAACATTTTTATTGGGATATAGCCAGTTAACAATTTTGTGATAGTTTCGGGTGAACAGTGAAGGGGCTTGGCCATATATATGCATGTCTCCTTTCTTCCTCAAACCCCCTCATCCATCCAGGCTGGTACATAACAGTAGATTTTTGTTGGTTATCCATTTCAAACATGGCAGTGTGTATTTGACTTTCCCAAAGTGCCGAGCCATCTCCTCCCCCCTGCAACCATGAGTTCCTTAGCCTAACTTTGTGAGTCTGTTTTTGTTTCATAAGTAAGTTAATTTGTATCATTTCTTTTTAGACTCCACATAAAAGGGATGTCATATGATATTTCTCCCTCTCTGTCTGAGTTACTTCACTCAGTAGGCTATGGCATTCTTTTAAAGGTTGTGCCCTGTCCCCTTCCCTCCTGTTTTACCACATACCAATTAAATATGTTTTCTTCTTTTTTTTTTTTTTCTACCCCTTTCCCTCCTCCCCCTCACTCGACACTACCTAAGTATGTTTTCTATCCAATCCTTGTTCCTTAGGCCACAGTCCTTAGGCCAGGCCGCCTATTCCCTGGGGATAGGAGCTGGGCCTCTATATCTGCTTTATAGGTGCTGGGCCTCTGTATCTGCTTTATAACTAAGCAGATGGATATTTAATATGCTTCTTTGGGACTAAAGACTGAGTCCTTCAGAGTTGAGAGGCCCCTCTGCACATTGGCTTCTGTGACATTATAAAAAGGCTGGAATTGTCCAAAATTTAGAAGATGTCTGTCATTAAGGTAAGGGTCAAAGAACTAAGAATTTATGCCACCTGTATCTCTTCCTGTTTGTCTGTTCATTTTCTTAATAGAACAGTAGTTTTCCTTGGTGCCTGACCCAATGATTTCCCCTTATATTCGTTGGCTTCAGTTGGGTCGTACTTCCACTGTAGAGAAAGCAAATAACAAAAAAAGTTTTTTTACCAAGTTCACTGAAATTTCAATAAAATCAAGGTTCTGTTGGTAAAAATGGCAGACTAGCACAGGTTTCTGTCTGTGACCCGGACAATTATTTAACCTGTCTGAGTCCTAGTTTCTTCATCTGTAAACTGGGCACTGGATTGCAACTATGCCTATTTCAGGGATATAGCCATTACATTTTGTGATAGTTTCGGTGAACAGTGAAGGGGCTTGGCCATATATATGCATGTCTCCTTTCTTCCTCAAACCCCCTCATCCATCCAGGCTGGTACATAACAGTAGATTTTTGTTGGTTATCCATTTCAAACATGGCAGTGTGTATTTGACTTTCCCAAAGTGCCGAGCCATCTCCTCCCCCCTGCAACCATGAGTTCCTTAGCCTAACTTTGTGAGTCTGTTTTTGTTTCATAAGTAAGTTAATTTGTATCATTTCTTTTTAGACTCCACATAAAAGGGATGTCATATGATATTTCTCCCTCTCTGTCTGAGTTACTTCACTCAGTAGGCTATGGCATTCTTTTAAAGGTTGTGCCCTGTCCCCTTCCCTCCTGTTTTACCACATACCAATTAAATATGTTTTCTTCTTTTTTTTTTTTTTCTACCCCTTTCCCTCCTCCCCCTCACTCGACACTACCTAAGTATGTTTTCTATCCAATCCTTGTTCCTTAGGCCACAGTCCTTAGGCCAGGCCGCCTATTCCCTGGGGATAGGAGCTGGGCCTCTATATCTGCTTTATAGGTGCTGGGCCTCTGTATCTGCTTTATAACTAAGCAGATGGATATTTAATATGCTTCTTTGGGACTAAAGACTGAGTCCTTCAGAGTTGAGAGGCCCCTCTGCACATTGGCTTCTGTGACATTATAAAAAGGCTGGAATTGTCCAAAATTTAGAAGATGTCTGTCATTAAGGTAAGGGTCAAAGAACTAAGAATTTATGCCACCTGTATCTCTTCCTGTTTGTCTGTTCATTTTCTTAATAGAACAGTAGTTTTCCTTGGTGCCTGACCCAATGATTTCCCCTTATATTCGTTGGCTTCAGTTGGGTCGTACTTCCACTGTAGAGAAAGCAAATAACAAAAAAAGTTTTTTTACCAAGTTCACTGAAATTTCAATAAAATCAAGGTTCTGTTGGTAAAAATGGCAGACTAGCACAGGTTTCTGTCTGTGACCCGGACAATTATTTAACCTGTCTGAGTCCTAGTTTCTTCATCTGTAAACTGGGCACTGGATTGCAACTATGCCTATTTCAGGGGATTATTAGGAAGATTAAATGAGTCAGTATTTTTTAAAAAGCACATAAAACATAACACTTATTTAAGTAATTTTATTTAGTTAGTTAATTATCTTTGGCTACACTGGGTTGCTGTTGCTCTGTGAGACTTTCTCTAGTTGTGACGAGGAAGGCTACTCTCTAGTTGCAGTGCTGAGCTTCTCACTGTGCTGGCGTCTCCTGGTGTGGAGCATGGGCTCTACAGTGAGTGGGATTCCATAGTTGGGGCCCAAGGGCTCTAGAGCACAGGCTCAGTAGTTGTGACGTATGAGCTTAGTCGCCCTGTGACATGGAAGGCCTTCCTGGACCAGTGATCAAACTGGTGTCCTCTGCTTTGCAAGGTGGACTCACCAGGAAAGCCCTAAAATGTTTTTAAAGTATATTAAAAAGGGGAAAAATACTCATTGTATGGACAGTTAGTAGGGCCTACCATTTATCATGCTCACCTGCATGGTGATTCTCTTCTTCTTTTTTTTTTTTTTTTTTAATTTTGACCTCTTTTATTTGTCCTTCATTTATTTATTTTCATCCATCTTAATTCTTTGGCCTGTGTGGGCCTCCCATCATGGTGGCCTCTCTCGTTGCAGAGCACTGGCTCTGGGCACATGCGCTCCAGACCGCTGGCTCATAATTGGACACACTGGTCCAGCCACTCGGCGGCATATGAAATCTTCCCGTGTCAGGGATCAAACCAGCGTCCCTTGCACTGCAAGGCGGACTCTTTAGCCACTGGACCACCAGGGAAGCCCTGATTCTCTTTTGTAATAATAGTCTATTGAACATTATAACCTTATATTAGCTATACTTAAGGGGATTAAGGGAGTGGCCGCTGTCCTCACTGGGCCGATGCACTTGGCAACAACTTGGAAAACCATTTTAAGGTGATGTGTAGAGAGCAGACCAGGGGCTAGACTCCTTAAAGTAGCGAGACACAACCACAAGAGTCATGGCAGAGCTGTAGCTGGATTATAGTTCCATTTCCTGACTTTCCTTGCAGCTAATGTGGGCACTTGACTAAGTGTTTGCCAGTAGAGAGTGAGCAGAAATGAAGTGTGCATGAGGGAAAAGCCCTGGCCTCTTGCCTTTGTGCCTCCCCCATCCACCGGCAGGAAGGGCAATGACTGGAGCTACTTTGTGAAGATAGCAGAGATGCCAGGAAGCCTGGATCCCTGAATGACTTCATGGTACAGAGCTGCCTACTGACCCTGGACTGTTATATGAAAAATAAGTTCCTGTTTTGTTTGAACTGTTGCATTTTGGATATTGCATATTCATTGCAGTATTTTACCTCAACTAATAAATTATTTTCATAATTTGAAATAGTATCCATAAAAATTATTTGCTAATAATGTGCATAAAATATTTCTAGATGGATATTTAGGCTACCTGTAGGCGGGAAGCTGAGAGGTGTCCTCTGCTTGAAGTGGACTCACAGGAAAGCCCTAAATTTTTAAAGTATATTAAAAAGGGGAAAAATACTCATTGTATGGACAGTTAGTAGGGCCTACCATTTATCATGCTCACCTGCATGGTGATTCTCTTCTTCTTTTTTTTTTTTTTAATTTTGACCTCTTTTATTTGTCCTTCATTTATTTATTTTCATCCATCTTAATTCTTTGGCCTGTGTGGGCCTCCCATCATGGTGGCCTCTCTCGTTGCAGAGCACTGGCTCTGGGCACATGCGCTCCAGACCGCTGGCTCATAATTGGACACACTGGTCCAGCCACTCGGCGGCATATGAAATCTTCCCGTGTCAGGGATCAAACCAGCGTCCCTTGCACTGCAAGGCGGACTCTTTAGCCACTGGACCACCAGGGAAGCCCTGATTCTCTTTTGTAATAATAGTCTATTGAACATTATAACCTTATATTAGCTATACTTAAGGGGATTAAGGGAGTGGCCGCTGTCCTCACTGGGCCGATGCACTTGGCAACAACTTGGAAAACCATTTTAAGGTGATGTGTAGAGAGCAGACCAGGGGCTAGACTCCTTAAAGTAGCGAGACACAACCACAAGAGTCATGGCAGAGCTGTAGCTGGATTATAGTTCCATTTCCTGACTTTCCTTGCAGCTAATGTGGGCACTTGACTAAGTGTTTGCCAGTAGAGAGTGAGCAGAAATGAAGTGTGCATGAGGGAAAAGCCCTGGCCTCTTGCCTTTGTGCCTCCCCCATCCACCGGCAGGAAGGGCAATGACTGGAGCTACTTTGTGAAGATAGCAGAGATGCCAGGAAGCCTGGATCCCTGAATGACTTCATGGTACAGAGCTGCCTACTGACCCTGGACTGTTATATGAAAAATAAGTTCCTGTTTTGTTTGAACTGTTGCATTTTGGATATTGCATATTCATTGCAGTATTTTACCTCAACTAATAAATTATTTTCATAATTTGAAATAGTATCCATAAAAATTATTTGCTAATAATGTGCATAAAATATTTCTAGAAGGATATTTAGGCTACCTGTAGAGCGGGAAGCTGAGAGGTTGGGTGGTAGCAGTGAGAGGGAGTTATGTTTTGTTTTGTTTTGCTCTAACTCCATGTTGTTGTTGTTCAGTCGCTCAGTTGTGTCTGACTCTTTGCGACCCCATGGACTGCAGCACACCAGGCTTTCCAGTCCTTCACTGTCTCCTGGAGCTTTCTCAGACTCATGTCCATTGAGTCAGTGATGCCATCCAACCATCTCATCCTCTGTCACTTGCTTCTCCTCCTGCCCTCAAACTTTCTTAGCAGCAGGATCTTTTCCAGTGAGCCAGCTCTTCGCATCAGGTGGCCAGAGTATTGGAGCTTCAGCTTAAGCATCAGTCCTTCCAATGAATATTCAAGGTTGATTTCCTTTAGAATTGACTGGTTTGATCTCTTTCTATCCAAGGGACTCTCAAGAGCCTTCTCTAGCACCACAGTTCAAAAACATCAATTCATTGGTACTTAGATCATGAGCTTCTTATTGCAAAATGCAGGCTTAAATTGAAGAAAGTAAGGAAAACCACTGGGTCATTCAGGTATGAACAAAATCAAAGTGACTCTGTTTCTATTCATAATTGTTGAGTTGACCCATGTAAATATAATACTTATTGCAAAAGTTAAAATGAAATTAATTCATTAATTAGAAATGTTGATATTGCACCACTGTACTTTGTGCCAACTCTTTACTTTTTTATCCTATTCACAGTAAAAATGTTAGTTTTTTTACCATTGACTAAGTGTTTGCCAGTAGAGAGTGAGCAGAAATGAAGTGTGCATGAGGGAAAAGCCCTGGCCTCTTGCCTTTGTGCCTCCCCCATCCACCGGCAGGAAGGGCAATGACTGGAGCTACTTTGTGAAGATAGCAGAGATGCCAGGAAGCCTGGATCCCTGAATGACTTCATGGTACAGAGCTGCCTACTGACCCTGGACTGTTATATGAAAAATAAGTTCCTGTTTTGTTTGAACTGTTGCATTTTGGATATTGCATATTCATTGCAGTATTTTACCTCAACTAATAAATTATTTTCATAATTTGAAATAGTATCCATAAAAATTATTTGCTAATAATGTGCATAAAATATTTCTAGAAGGATATTTAGGCTACCTGTAGAGCGGGAAGCTGAGAGGTTGGGTGGTAGCAGTGAGAGGGAGTTATGTTTTGTTTTGTTTTGCTCTAACTCCATGTTGTTGTTGTTCAGTCGCTCAGTTGTGTCTGACTCTTTGCGACCCCATGGACTGCAGCACACCAGGCTTTCCAGTCCTTCACTGTCTCCTGGAGCTTTCTCAGACTCATGTCCATTGAGTCAGTGATGCCATCCAACCATCTCATCCTCTGTCACTTGCTTCTCCTCCTGCCCTCAAACTTTCTTAGCAGCAGGATCTTTTCCAGTGAGCCAGCTCTTCGCATCAGGTGGCCAGAGTATTGGAGCTTCAGCTTAAGCATCAGTCCTTCCAATGAATATTCAAGGTTGATTTCCTTTAGAATTGACTGGTTTGATCTCTTTCTATCCAAGGGACTCTCAAGAGCCTTCTCTAGCACCACAGTTCAAAAACATCAATTCATTGGTACTTAGATCATGAGCTTCTTATTGCAAAATGCAGGCTTAAATTGAAGAAAGTAAGGAAAACCACTGGGTCATTCAGGTATGAACAAAATCAAAGTGACTCTGTTTCTATTCATAATTGTTGAGTTGACCCATGTAAATATAATACTTATTGCAAAAGTTAAAATGAAATTAATTCATTAATTAGAAATGTTGATATTGCACCACTGTACTTTGTGCCAACTCTTTACTGATTGGTGTTCAACCACCACTCGACTCCCTTATTCACTAATAGTCCAGGGAAAGGAGAAAGTGATGGATAAAGCTGGCAGAAAGAAGAAGCTGGGTGAATTCCTTTTTTAAAAAAAAATTATTTATTTGGCTATGCCAGGTCCTAGTTGTGACATTTAGGAACTTTAGTTGTGGCATGTGGCACTTAGTTTCCTGGCCAGGGATTGAACCTGGGCCACCTGCATTGGAAGGCCAGAGTCTTAGGCACTGGACCACCAGGGAAATCCCCTGGGTAAAATTCTGAATGGAAGGTAGAGCTGCGGCATTTTGCCTGAGTCTCTGCCCGGATACAGTGTATCTGGGTGCCAGCAATTGCACTCCTCATCTCTCATCAGACTATGTCAGCGTGAAGGAGATGGTCACTGCATGCTGATTAATGTCACTTCCATTTCCTGAGCATCCTATGTCCTGAGATGGTATCTTTCAATTAGAGGGCACTCGTAGAGACTCATCCTGAATTTTTGGCTGCATGAGTAAGGTGACTTTTTATATAATCAAAGGAAACTTTACTTTCCATCCTTGTAACTTGAGTTGATTTTTCCTGCTTTCTAGTATTTTAAAGTTAGTATGAAAGGATGATTTATTATTTATGTCCTGATCATTATTTCCAACAAGATTTCCATTTCAAACCCCAAAGGAAAAAGACAGTATAATACTGAGTAATTTTCCTCTTGGGGACAAAATGGGGGTTTCTTCATTACTATGGAGCAAGGGAGTGCATTATATTCTAACTCAGAGCTTTCTCAAAATCTAATGAATAGGGCTTCCCTGATGGTCCAGTGGGTAGAGTCCACCTTGCAGTACAAGGGGTACTAGTTCGATCCCTGGCCCAGGAATATTCCACATGCTGGGGAGTGGCTGGACCTGTGTGTTCCATTATGGGTCAGCACTCTGAAACGCATGCGCCCAGAGAGGCCACTGCGATGGGAGGCCCACACATGCCAAAGAATAAAGATGGGTGAAAATAAATAAATAAATAAACCAATTAGAGGCCAAAATTTTTTTAAAAATCTAACAAATATTTGAAATTATCATGTTATATTTTACTTCGCTGTGTAGTGATTCCTTTTATGAACCCTGGCTCCTGGGAAAACCCTCTTTTTCTGGCAGACACTGATGGCAGTTTTGCCTCCTAAGCGTCCTTGAACTCCCTGTGTTTTTTCCAGGAGAGTTTGTCAGGTGAGATATTTGGTAAATTAGCAACAAAATTGGGGATAGAATAGCTTCAGAGATCACTTTTTCATTGTTTAACAGTTAGAACATTAAAAAACAGATACCCGATTACTACCAGTTTAATCATCCCTGTTGGTTCTTGGTTGGCCACCAGACTAAGCTTTATGCTGGACCCTGAGGGCTCCTCACACTACCTGGCACAGCCCCTCCCAGCCTGACTGCCCAAGATCCCCCGAGGGACTCATCCGGAAGCCACAGCTGGACAGAGAGCTGACAGAGCTCCTGGCTCCTGAGTGTGTGGCCTGTGACTCACCTATCAGATGCCACCTAGTCATGACATGCTAATGTCACAGTTACTGGGTCCATGTTGCATGGTCTTGGATACAGAAAGCAGGTCTTAGCCATCTCTGCCTTTTTGCAGCCTCTGGCCCAGAGCTGGACACATGGTAGGTGCTTATCAGTGTGAATTGCACTGCATATGTAGAGGGCTAAAGAAATGAACAGAAATGTACTCTCTGGGATTTGCAAACCAGAGCCCATCAACCAAGTTTTCCTTTCAAAAGACAGTATAATACTGAGTAATTTTCCTCTTGGGGACAAAATGGGGGTTTCTTCATTACTATGGAGCAAGGGAGTGCATTATATTCTAACTCAGAGCTTTCTCAAAATCTAATGAATAGGGCTTCCCTGATGGTCCAGTGGGTAGAGTCCACCTTGCAGTACAAGGGGTACTAGTTCGATCCCTGGCCCAGGAATATTCCACATGCTGGGGAGTGGCTGGACCTGTGTGTTCCATTATGGGTCAGCACTCTGAAACGCATGCGCCCAGAGAGGCCACTGCGATGGGAGGCCCACACATGCCAAAGAATAAAGATGGGTGAAAATAAATAAATAAATAAACCAATTAGAGGCCAAAATTTTTTTAAAAATCTAACAAATATTTGAAATTATCATGTTATATTTTACTTCGCTGTGTAGTGATTCCTTTTATGAACCCTGGCTCCTGGGAAAACCCTCTTTTTCTGGCAGACACTGATGGCAGTTTTGCCTCCTAAGCGTCCTTGAACTCCCTGTGTTTTTTCCAGGAGAGTTTGTCAGGTGAGATATTTGGTAAATTAGCAACAAAATTGGGGATAGAATAGCTTCAGAGATCACTTTTTCATTGTTTAACAGTTAGAACATTAAAAAACAGATACCCGATTACTACCAGTTTAATCATCCCTGTTGGTTCTTGGTTGGCCACCAGACTAAGCTTTATGCTGGACCCTGAGGGCTCCTCACACTACCTGGCACAGCCCCTCCCAGCCTGACTGCCCAAGATCCCCCGAGGGACTCATCCGGAAGCCACAGCTGGACAGAGAGCTGACAGAGCTCCTGGCTCCTGAGTGTGTGGCCTGTGACTCACCTATCAGATGCCACCTAGTCATGACATGCTAATGTCACAGTTACTGGGTCCATGTTGCATGGTCTTGGATACAGAAAGCAGGTCTTAGCCATCTCTGCCTTTTTGCAGCCTCTGGCCCAGAGCTGGACACATGGTAGGTGCTTATCAGTGTGAATTGCACTGCATATGTAGAGGGGCTAAAGAAATGAACAGAAATGTACTCTCTGGGATTTGCAAACCAGAGCCCATCAACCAAGTCCTTCACTTTCTCATTTTTTGATAGTTGGAAACAATCAAAAGATGAATAATTCATGACATAAGAAAATGACATGAAATTCATGTTTCAGTGTTCATAAAGTCCTGTAGGAACCTGGCCACACCCGTAAGTTTACACACTGATTATTGCCGCTTCCCTCCTCCCAGGGCAGCGCTGAGTGGCTGTAGCAGTGATCATATGTTCTGCAAGGCAGAAAATACTTCTAGATAAAGTTTGTCAGCCCCTGCTGTATAAGCTGAGGTCTTTCAAGTGGAAACATGTGTTTTTTGCTCTCTTCCAAATCTTCCGTTGTGCTGGGGGCATAAATGGTTACATTTCCCTATTTTTTAAAATACTACTTACTATTATGTAATCTTCTGACCAGTAGCCTTATGTATGATAAACCACAGGTATTCAAATCCCTGCCAACCTCAAGAACATTCAGCAGAGGTAGATTCAGTACATCAAGCATGTACATGTGATGTGCAGGTAGGAGGCGGCTCTCGGGAGGCAAGGTGATGAACAAGAAAAACACAGTCCCTTCCTTTGTGTTGCTAATGTTTATGTGAGGAAAAACTGAAATAATCCATACCACGTTCTTTGGGTTTGTTGTTTGTTTTTCTTTTGGATCTTAGTTCCTCAACCAGGGATTGTACTAGGCCTTGGCAGTGACAGCATGGAGCCCCAACCACCGGATCGCCAGGGAATTGCCTCAGAACACATTGCTTTGATAGAGAAGTTTGCAGGTGCTCAGGAACACTTGCAACAGAGAATAGGAATACTGTAAATTGTTCAGAGGGCATCAGGGAAGATTCCTCAGAGAGGGTGACATTTCCAGTGATACCTGAAGGACAAGTAGGTATGATATCAGTGAAGAGCAGAGGGACTTTTTCATGGAGAGAAATGAACTTCTCGTGTATTTCAGCTGTTGTCATTTGAGGGTCTCTGTTACACACCTCTATTGTAATGACTACATTCTTTGTACCAGAACAAAGGATGGACTGGTGCAGGGAGGTACTTTGTGTTCCAAGATAAAAGACTCTGGATTATTGGCTGTTTACTACTCTATAAGGAAGTTTTCTTTGCCTGGCCTCTGAATATCTTAAAAACATAAAAAAAACCCCAAAGGCCTCTTACAAGCTGATCCCCTGCAGTTTCTCAGATGAGTTCTCCAAACTCATCACATATTTTCAGTCCTTGAGCTTGCTGTCAGAGCTCTCTTCTGTTATGTTGGCCTTGGGAGGGGTGCCACTTAAAGACAGCAGTCCCACGCGAGCCTTTCTGCCTTCTTGTTCTCAGAGTGGAAGAACAGTTTCTGAGGCTTAGTGGGTTTGTTCTGGGAAGAGGCTAGCTGTAGTGTCTCTTCCGATACCAGTCATCTCTTACAGATTCCAGGTACCTCAGAAATTCCAACTGGTCTATAAAACCAGGACAGTGCATCATCTTAGAGAAAGTAACATCAGCTCTGTGAAGAACTTTATGCCAGAATTAAACAGCAGATAGTATTATTTTTATTTTAAAACTCAAAGACAGCCTCTATCCAGATGAGATGTGGTTTTTTTTCTTCTGGTGATTCATTCTTCACTACGAACACTCATTTTGCCGTATAGATAGACCCATGTAAATACAAAAAGCTAGCCCAATAAATTAGGTTAGCTTACTGAAGAATGTATTTTGATTTACTGGACCAGCTACTGATTCACATAAATCAATAAAAATGAATTAATGTTGGTGTAATTGATCAGATGTAAAGCTCTCCAAAATATGATTAACCTCTTACATTTGCCTGCAAGATGTGTTAAGTTTATAGTCATAAGTGAAAAAACCATGTGTCATTTGGCGTTGCTTAGCATCTGAATACCTTTCTATTTTGGCAGATCTAAGATGAGTGGAGGCCAGGACCTGGCTTCCCACTCTGGAACCTGGAACAAACCCGATAGCCCGCTTTGGACTCCTCACACCCGTGTGTGAACACTTGACCAAGGCTCACCCAATCAGAGGCTCTTTAGTGAGACTTTGGGTCTTCAGGGAGTGATAATAATAAGGCTAGAGACAGCCAGAGATCACTGAGAGAGGCTGGATGGACTTGAGACTTGCATGGATTGTGACAAGTGTTGAGGGCAGAGATACCAGGGCCCAGCACCCGACACTTACTGAACCCCTGGTGGAATCTTGATTGTGCTACATACCCCTGAGTTCCTATTTATAAGACTTATTCTTCAGTTTTCCTGAAATTCTTTGAGGTATTGAATATCTTTCAGATAAATTTCTTTTAATTTATTCTTCAAGTAAATTAGCCCATGTTGGTTTTATTATTTGCAGAAACACTGGCTGTGTATACTCTATGTGAGTGTAATATACATAGTTTTGTTCTGGACCAGGAAGGACTAATTAAAGAAAAAAACTACAATTGCTTTTAGGGTCCAACTGACAAGAAAGCATGTATTTTACAAACAATGTTGCATCCTAATGTGTTTGTTCAGTGCATTTAATTGTTACTCAACTTTTTAACAGACAACTGACTGATCAGGGGCAGGGCGTAGTCTTCAAGAGCCTGACAGAAAGACAGTGGTGTTTTAGAATTCAAAAGAGTCTTTGAAACCATCTCATCCAAACCCCTCATTTTGCAAATGAGAAAATGGAGGTTCAGACTGGCTAAATGGTTTACTCCAAATTGCATAACCAGTTAGTGGAAGAGCAGAGGGTATAATCAGACACCACTCCTGGAGAAAAGATGGGCAGGGTGGGAAGGGTGTGGCAAAGACGGGGATCTAGTTTGCAGAACTGAGATCAAAAAGTGTGTGCTGGTTATAAGGCCAGGGCAGTTACAGAATCAGGTTATAAAGTCAGAGCACTGCCACACAGAAAAACTGAGTAGGTGCCGAGTTGCTTCTGGAATGGAGGGATGGCTGAGAACAGGACAGGCTCAGAGCCATGGCCTTCCCTGAATTTCTCCTCTTGTCCCAAGGATATGTGGACAAGGAGCCTAAGTGTTTAAACGCTTTTCTTCTCCAACCCTGTAGGAACTGTCACCTTTCTAAAACTCTCGTGATTCCAGCTGTAGCTTCTGGAACTTTGCCTCCTTCTTCTTTTGGTCGTGATGTTGACAAGCCTAGTAGAATTTAAGTATAATTGGACGTGTCACCAGTTGGTGACAGTATCTGGCTATTAGGGAGAATTATTCCTTTAGTTTGAGGTGTTTACTATACATGTTGGACAGCTATTTGGGCAACTATTAGTTGTATGTTCCCCCAGCTAGAAAAAACAAACAAACAAACAAACCCAATCATCCCCCAAACTAATCATTTCAAAGGAAAGATTTTGTCTCATTTAGGCTTGAAAATAGATAATTAAAATAAAACTGCTTTCTCAGGCATTACTACCATGCAGCATGCTTTAATGTTACATTATTGGCAGATGGGATACGTTGAAACCTCTAATGTGCTTCAGGATAACTCATCTCTTGTGCATGCTAGTGCCATTTAGAGTTGTTTTATTTTTTTATCATTTGATTCATGTCCAATATAGATCTTCTTACTATTTTTTTTAAATGTTACTTTGCTGGATGAGCAAAACGTTTGTTGTGGGAAAAAGGAAAAAACAAAAGCAAAACCTGTCTCTGAACCAAGCTGTTGACTATGTAGAGGATAGTGGTGTCCTGGTACAAGGAAGAGTGGAGAAACCAAGCAAAACCAGGACAAACTTTTTAGTGGGAAAGTCCAGCAATACGTTACTCCAGGAAAAAGGTGACTTTGAAGAAGAACCATTCGTACAAGGCGAAGATTGTAGCTCCTATGCAACAAATATGTAGAAGAAGGAAAACTAAGAACTGATCACCTGGTTAAGATACAGTATTATTGGGACGTCCAAGAAGTTTTGGGTTTTTCCATAACATCATATAGAAAAACCCAAATGAAAATATATATTTTGGGCCAACCCAATACAAATACATATTTTTTAAGTTTGAAAATATTTAGTGAGTGTTTTTACATAGCAGTGTGATGAAAAGAACTGCTTCATTCTGTATGAAAGCAGTGTTTAGGCGGTGATAACTAGTCACTGAGTAATGTAATACTTCTATAGGCTATGGATTTAAGTCAAGGATGTACTATTTCTTAAGGAGTGGGGAGGTTAAGAACTAGATAAATTAAGAATTAGTGCCCCTTTCAGTTTTGCTTGTAACTCAAAGGAAGTCATTTTAAGCATGAAATGTTAAAATAGATTATGAGGCTTTATACTTATGTAATATAGTCCGTGTCTCTTAAGTTCCACGGAAAAATACCTACCTGTCAAGATTTGTTGGAAAAGAAAACCAACTATTTTGTGTATGATTTTCTGTTGAATGAATTTTAAGTATTCTTTGGCCCCAGTAAGGTTGATTATGCTTGTAATTAGGTAAGAGAGTTTGCCTAGGATATTCCCAAAGCCATATTCTGTGAGGACAGTTTTCAAGATCTTATGTAAGGTAAGGCAATGATTGAATTGTAATTTGAAAAGAATAGGAGGATGTTTCCAACATCCTAATTGGTTCTGGTTACCATCCTGACCACCGTTCAGTAAGGAGTTAGTTAATCAGTATGGATGGAGTCACTCTTGCCACTGATCAGGTCATTTCTTGGAAATGGACTGGATGCATTCCTTCCTCTGGTCCTTTGCTTGTTCGTTTTGTCCTTTTGGCCCTCTCTTTCCCTCTCAGCTTTTCTAAATCTCACATCTCTTTGGAAACCCAGCTCACGTCCTCCATGGCGCCTTGTCCACCCCTCCTAACCACCATGACTTATCCTTTTTCAGAATTCCCATGATACTTACAGTAGCAAGTCATTTGGTCTTTAGTTTGTATGTAGATTATTCTTTATATGCCTTGCCTTTTTAGCAAAATTCTAAGCTCTTTAAGGTCTAGGGTCATCTCTCCAATCTCTGAATCACTGCCAGTGCCACGTCAATCAGACAGTGAGCACTGGATGACTGATCAACAGCTCCAATCAGCATGATGGATCACTTTCTTTTTTTATAAGAGTGATTAAAATTTTCTTTTTATGTATTTTTGAGGTTTATTTTTCATTGGAGGCTAATTACGTTACAGTGTTGTGTTGGTTTCTGCCATACAACAACGTGAATCAGCTATGATGATATATATATATATCTCCCCATCCCATTACTGGGCTTCCTAGGTGGCGCTAGTGGTAAAGAATCTGGCTTCCTATGCAGGAGATGCAAGAGATATGGGTTTGCTCCTTGGATTGGGAAGGTACCCTAGAGTAGGAGATAACCCCACTCCAGTATTCTTGCATGGAAAGTTCCTTGGGCAGAGGAGCCTGGCATGCTACAGTCCATGGGGCTACAGAGTTGAACATGACTGAGCAGACACACATATTCCACTACTGGGCGTATACTCTGAGGAAACCACAATTCAAAAGGACATGTATAACCCAATGTTGGTTGCAGCACTATTTACAATAGCTAGGACATGGAAGCAATCTAGATGTCTATTGAGAGGTGAATGGATAGAGAAGATGTGGTACATATCTATGATGGAATATTACTCAGGCATAAAAAAGAATGAATTTGAATCAGTTGTCATGAAGTGGATGAACCTAGAGCCTGTTATACAGAGTGAAGTAAGTCAGAAAGTCAGAAAGAGGAAAACAAATATTGTATATTAATCCATATATATGGAATACAGAAAAATAGTACTGATGAACCTATTTGCAGGGAAGGAATGGAGATGCAGATGTAGAGATGGTTCATTTTAAACTCTTCGGAGAGAAGAGACCAGAATGCAGAGAAGAGGGCTTCCTTCGGATTTCCAGCCTAAGAGTCATGTTAAAATTTCTGAGTTATCCCTCATGATAGCCTCATGATAAATAGCCTCATGATAAATACCCTCTTAGTTTAAGCAATCTTGAGAAGGCTTCATTTATTTGCTACTGAGACACATGGAACTGACAAAATGAAATTAGATCCAGGAATGTAGTTTTAAAAGGCAATGTATAAGTTCTCAGATGATCTTTGACAATATCACTGTTGGGAGCAGGAAACTTTGGGGAGTCACTGGAAGAGATTCAGTAACTTGGAAACCTTTACTGAAAGTCTTTTGATTGTGGGACCCGCTTCTAGGTATGAGTATAGCAGATCCTTTTGGTGCCCCATGGCACACCCCCTTGAACCACTTCTAATTTTCGCCAGGTCCCCATTACCTACTAGTGACCTTGAGATATGTGCCCCTTAAATCCTTTTCCTCTCTTCTTGTTTTGTTGCCTCATTTCTGCTCCCAAGAATTGCATTCCATATAAAGGACCTGTTCCCAGGCTTTGTCCAGAGGGAACTAAAACTAAAACAGAGAGATGGATAGATAGGGTATGGCATTTGCCTTTAGGGGTCTTGTATGTTTAGGTGGAGTATTTGGACACACATTCTTGGAAAACTGTAAAGTGAAAATCAAAGACAGATTTCAATTAAATAACACACAAGTAGTACAAGTTCAAATTCTTTATAGAACTGGAAACCACAATTCAAAAGGACATGTATAACCCAATGTTGGTTGCAGCACTATTTACAATAGCTAGGACATGGAAGCAATCTAGATGTCTATTGAGAGGTGAATGGATAGAGAAGATGTGGTACATATCTATGATGGAATATTACTCAGGCATAAAAAAGAATGAATTTGAATCAGTTGTCATGAAGTGGATGAACCTAGAGCCTGTTATACAGAGTGAAGTAAGTCAGAAAGTCAGAAAGAGGAAAACAAATATTGTATATTAATCCATATATATGGAATACAGAAAAATAGTACTGATGAACCTATTTGCAGGGAAGGAATGGAGATGCAGATGTAGAGATGGTTCATTTTAAACTCTTCGGAGAGAAGAGACCAGAATGCAGAGAAGAGGGCTTCCTTCGGATTTCCAGCCTAAGAGTCATGTTAAAATTTCTGAGTTATCCCTCATGATAGCCTCATGATAAATAGCCTCATGATAAATACCCTCTTAGTTTAAGCAATCTTGAGAAGGCTTCATTTATTTGCTACTGAGACACATGGAACTGACAAAATGAAATTAGATCCAGGAATGTAGTTTTAAAAGGCAATGTATAAGTTCTCAGATGATCTTTGACAATATCACTGTTGGGAGCAGGAAACTTTGGGGAGTCACTGGAAGAGATTCAGTAACTTGGAAACCTTTACTGAAAGTCTTTTGATTGTGGGACCCGCTTCTAGGTATGAGTATAGCAGATCCTTTTGGTGCCCCATGGCACACCCCCTTGAACCACTTCTAATTTTCGCCAGGTCCCCATTACCTACTAGTGACCTTGAGATATGTGCCCCTTAAATCCTTTTCCTCTCTTCTTGTTTTGTTGCCTCATTTCTGCTCCCAAGAATTGCATTCCATATAAAGGACCTGTTCCCAGGCTTTGTCCAGAGGGAACTAAAACTAAAACAGAGAGATGGATAGATAGGGTATGGCATTTGCCTTTAGGGGTCTTGTATGTTTAGGTGGAGTATTTGGACACACATTCTTGGAAAACTGTAAAGTGAAAATCAAAGACAGATTTCAATTAAATAACACACAAGTAGTACAAGTTCAAATTCTTTATAGATTGTATTAATTTTAGCAATAATTCTTTTAGGTCTGCTAAGTCTAACTAGGAAGGTTTGGTTCTTCCAGATTTATTATTTCTTTTGATAATTTATTAATTTCACATACGACTGAAGCACTGTTCTTAGCTAAGTATGAAGAGGTGGGATTGGGTACATTTTGTACTGTATCCTTAGTGATCTGTAATTACATCCTGCCATTCAGCTGCTATTCTATTCAACTTTACAGAGCTCAAATATCCCTTAACATTTTACTTCTCCTAATACTAAATGGAACAGTTAGGTCTTCACACAATTCTCTTGGAACATGTCTTGAGAATAATCAAAATGAATTAAAGTTATCATTTTATGCTTGGGACCAGTTGTTTTAAAGGAAAACAAAAGAAATTTAATTTTGTGTTGCCAAACTAATATAACAATATTAAGAACAATCTGATGAATAAAAACATCATCAATAGAAACATACTATCAAAACTTGTTATTTTGATTTTATAGACTTTTGTGCTTGGACATTCTACAGGTATCTTTTACACAGTTGTAGCAGTCATAAAAATTTATATGCCAGTCCTTTATTGAGATTTTAGAGCATTAAGAAGTCATCTTGAGAGATTTGCTGTCACATGTAGTTTTCTGGGATTATATACACAGTCAAGGCAGGCCCTCACCACCAAGGATATTTTCCTGGTAAACTTTATGAATCAGCTACTCTGTCTTCTAGTCTTTAGATTAGGGAATCTTGGTTTCCATATTTAGGAAAGTGGTCACTATAGAATTCCTCAAAATATCAAGCTTCTAAAAATGTGGGTTTTCTTTTCTTTTTTCTTTTTTTTAGCTTTGTTGACGAGAAATATATATTATGAAAGTAGGGCATTGTTTGGATTCACACTTCACGGTCTGGGCAAGACCCTTCATTACTGGTACACTTTGATTTTTACTTTCTTCCAAGTCCTATGATTATAAGAGCTTAGCATCAGAGACAATGATGCTGTGCCTTACTGTGAATTTACCTTTTTGAGGGTCT
The DNA here is from genome assembly GCA_022376925.1 of Tragulus kanchil. Lineage (NCBI taxonomy): Eukaryota > Metazoa > Chordata > Mammalia > Artiodactyla > Tragulidae > Tragulus > Tragulus kanchil. Next base: position 30,294,520 of record JAIOJX010000004.1, read on the forward strand.
TGTATGTTTAGGTGGAGTATTTGGACACACATTCTTGGAAAACTGTAAAGTGAAAATCAAAGACAGATTTCAATTAAATAACACACAAGTAGTACAAGTTCAAATTCTTTATAGATTGTATTAATTTTAGCAATAATTCTTTTAGGTCTGCTAAGTCTAACTAGGAAGGTTTGGTTCTTCCAGATTTATTATTTCTTTTGATAATTTATTAATTTCACATACGACTGAAGCACTGTTCTTAGCTAAGTATGAAGAGGTGGGATTGGGTACATTTTGTACTGTATCCTTAGTGATCTGTAATTACATCCTGCCATTCAGCTGCTATTCTATTCAACTTTACAGAGCTCAAATATCCCTTAACATTTTACTTCTCCTAATACTAAATGGAACAGTTAGGTCTTCACACAATTCTCTTGGAACATGTCTTGAGAATAATCAAAATGAATTAAAGTTATCATTTTATGCTTGGGACCAGTTGTTTTAAAGGAAAACAAAAGAAATTTAATTTTGTGTTGCCAAACTAATATAACAATATTAAGAACAATCTGATGAATAAAAACATCATCAATAGAAACATACTATCAAAACTTGTTATTTTGATTTTATAGACTTTTGTGCTTGGACATTCTACAGGTATCTTTTACACAGTTGTAGCAGTCATAAAAATTTATATGCCAGTCCTTTATTGAGATTTTAGAGCATTAAGAAGTCATCTTGAGAGATTTGCTGTCACATGTAGTTTTCTGGGATTATATACACAGTCAAGGCAGGCCCTCACCACCAAGGATATTTTCCTGGTAAACTTTATGAATCAGCTACTCTGTCTTCTAGTCTTTAGATTAGGGAATCTTGGTTTCCATATTTAGGAAAGTGGTCACTATAGAATTCCTCAAAATATCAAGCTTCTAAAAATGTGGGTTTTCTTTTCTTTTTTCTTTTTTTTAGCTTTGTTGACGAGAAATATATATTATGAAAGTAGGGCATTGTTTGGATTCACACTTCACGGTCTGGGCAAGACCCTTCATTACTGGTACACTTTGATTTTTACTTTCTTCCAAGTCCTATGATTATAAGAGCTTAGCATCAGAGACAATGATGCTGTGCCTTACTGTGAATTTACTTTTGCTGTGCTTTCATTGGTAGGACCTTTTACTATGAACACTCCTGTCCTTCACTTCTAGGGACTTTTCTTTTGTTATTTCTTTGATAATTTGTTTCTGTTTTCTCTGTTCTATTTCTCAGAATCTCTTATTATTAATCATGTTAATATTGGATTAATCATATATATAAAATTTCTTTTCTGTTATTCACCCCTTTGTCCTTTTCTACTTTTGGTAGGATTTATCCATATTTGTCTTTCAATTTTATAAGAGATTTTTTCATTACTAATATCATATTTCAATTTTTTATTAATTTGTTTTTAACAAGTTTATTGAAAATGTCAAAGGAATGTACTTTGTATACACAGTTGTCTTAGGATTTATGGAGCTCAGTAGAATAATGAAAGGTGGTTTTTCTAGCAGTCTACTGAAGGGAGATGGTGCTAAGGATGCCTGAGCATAGCCATGCTACATTGATTGTTGATGTGTGATTGTGTGTAAGTGAGAGAACTATCATCATATGTTTTTATGTCCAAGAACTCTTTTTCTAATATTCTTTTTCTATAGCATCATCTTCTTGTTTCACAGATACATTATCTTATTTAATATATGACTTTAATCTCCCTAATATTTTATCTTGCTTAATAAGATCTTGAAATTTTATTCTCTTCTTTTCATTATTTCCAAGTTCATATTTTCTGCACCACATTCTCCCATTGTGAATCTAATGGGAGAGAGTCTTCAAAAGTGTAAGGAATATTTCCAAAGTTTAGTCTTAGTACCTCTGATTGGTTCTAGTGGGTTATTTGCTCCTTCTTGAACCAGCCACTATAGAGGGTGACTACAGTTTTCCAGCTGATGTGGAGTGGGTCAGTGTTCTTTCACTAGAGCTAGACAAACAGTTGACTCTGTCCGAACTGAGAGTGTACTAAGAGTGAACCTTCAAAGAAAACTAGGGGAATGTTAGAGCAAAAGAACAAAGGAATATTGGATGGCCACAAAACTATCAAATAGCCACAAAACTATCAAATATGCTTAACATAGCACCTGGTATAGGGTTTCCTTTCTAACAATTTAGCCTAAGCTCAAAAGATAGTGTCAGAATTCTTCCAGTAACCAACTACTCACACTTTCAAGACAGCCCTGTTTATTCCCAGATAATACTGCCTTTTAAAATATTGAGGTATAGTTGATGTGTACTGTTATATAGGTTTCAGGTGTGCAAAATAGTGATTCATAATTTTCAATGGTTATATTTACTTATAAAACATTGGCTCTGTTCCGATGCTGTACGATATATCTTTGTAGCTTATTCATTTTATACATAATAGTGCCTCTTTATTCCTTACCCCTATCAAAGCCCTCTCCCCTTCCCTCTCCCTACTGGTAACCACAGGTTTGTTCTCTATATCTGTGAGTCTATTTCTTTCTTGTTATATTTACTAGTTTGTTTTAATTTTTTAGATTCCACATAAAAATGATATCATACAGTAATATCTTTCTCTGATTTTTTTTACTTGGCATAATACTGTCCAAGTCCATTCATCTGGTTGAAAAGTTCATTCTTTTTTATGGCTGAATAGTATTCCATAATGTGTGTGTATACATACACACACATATATACATATATATGTATGTATATATGTACATGAGCTTCTGGGTGTCACAGGTTGTAAAGAATCTGCCTGCAGTTCAGGAGATCTGGGTTTGATACCTGAATTGGGAAGATTGCCTGGCGAAGGGAATGGCAATCCACTCCAGTATTCTTGCCTGGAGAATTCCATGGACAGAGGAACCTGGTGGGCTACAGACCCATGGGGTTGCAAACAGTTGAGCAAGACTGAGAGACTATCACTTTCACTTTCATAAATGTATGTATGTATATATCTGTTTCTCTGTAGATGAGCACTTATGTTGCTTTCGTATGTTGGCAGTTGTCAATAATGGTGCTATGAACATTGGGGTGTATGTATCTTTTTGAATTGGTATTTTCATTTTCTTTGAATATGTATCCAGGGTCATATGGTAGTTCTATTTTTAGTTTTTTGAGAAACCTCCGTACTGTTTTCCAGAGTAGCTGCCCCAACTTACGTTCATCCCAGCAGTGTGTGAATGTTCAATCTAAGAATATGTAGAGTTTATTTATTCACTCAACATACTCTGTGCTTCTACTACTGTAATTTTTAAACCATTATTGCACAGAGAAAACATAAAATCCTGATACCGAGGCTATACCCCAGACCAAAATTGGGTTTTCTGGGTTCAGGGGAGGAAACTCTGGCACCAGCAGTTTTTTTTTTTTTTAAGATCCTCAGGAGTTTCTAATGTGACCCAAGCCTGAAACCACTGCTCTACTCTGTGACTGCTCCTGCTGCTGCTTAGTCACTTCAGTCATGTCCAACTCTGTGTAACCCCATGGACTGCAGCCCACCGGGCCTCTCTGTCCATGGAATTGTCCAGGTAAGAATACTGGAGTGGGTTGCCATGCCTTCCTGCAGGGGGATCTTCCCAATCCGGGGATGGAACCTGGATCTCCTGCACTGCAGGCAGATTCCTCACCACTGAGCCATCGGGGAAGCCATATATATATGGGGGAGAACCTGCCAGGCTTCTCTGTCGTGGAGTTTTCCAGGCAGGAATACTGGAGTGGGCTGCTGTGTGGTAGACCTCCTTAAACATCTCTTAATGGTTAGGTTTCTTTTTTAATAACTATTTTAAAAATTATTCATTTATATGGTTGCATCAGGTCTTAGTTATGGCACACAGGATCTTTTAGTTGTGGCATGTGGGGCTTCCCAGGCATTAGTGGTAAAGAACCTGCCTCCCAATGCAGGAGATATGAGACATGGGTTCGATTCCTGGGTCAGGAAGAGCCCCTGGAAGAAGGCATGGCAGTCCACTCCAGTATTCTTGCCTGGAGAATACCATGGACAGAGGAGCCTGGTGGGCTACAGTCCATGGGGTCGCAAAGAGTCAGCTATGACTGAAGTGACTTAGCATGCATGTGGGATATAGTTCCTTGAGCAGGGATCAATCCCAAGCACCCTAATTTGGGAACATGGAGTCTTAGACACTGGACCACCAGGGAAGTCTTGGTTTTCAATTTCTTTAAAGATGTGCTTTTAAGAAAATGTATTTGAGGCATATGTTCATTGTTTTCCTCTGGGTCACTTTGTTCACTTTCTGTGAAGGGTTATTCATTGAGTCATATCAGAGGAAGCAACTTGGGGCAAAGTAGTGATTTGGCCACATGTAATTACTGAGATTTCTGGGAAAAGTGGTTGTATTATGCCTAGGTATAATCATGACTTTTATGTATTTTTCTCAGTTTGGTTGATAACTCTCAGAGAACAGTGTCTGAGTTTATTTAACTGACCTCATACAGCATCAAAAGTAGCATTATGTTCTGGTGGGAACTTCAGAAGAGCTTTTGAAATTACTTTCAACCAAAAAATGTAGCCTTGTCTTTTATGAGTATGGATTAGAGGCCATCTGTGTAGCTGCTGAGTTTTACAGAAAAGCCTTCATTTTGTTTGACATTTATTTTATAATGTGGCAGTAGAAGAAAATTCTGAAACATTTGCAGAACAAAGGTTAAGGTCAGACTTCCTCAGTGTAATGTTTATAGAGTATAAATCTGCACAAAAGGGGTAGATTTATCATTTATGTTTAAGTACAGTGTCTTTTGTGTGTTTAGAATTTCATATTATATGGAATCTAAAATATGACACAAATAAAATTATCTGTGAAAAAGAAATAGACTCACAAGCCTAGAGAATAGACTTGTGGTTGCCAAGTGAGTGGGGGGTGGGGGAGAGATGGATTGGGAGCTTGGGATTAACAGATGCAAACTATTATGCATAAAATGGAGAAACAACAAGGTTCTACTATATAGCATAGGGAACTATACTCAGTATCCTGTGATAAACCATAATGGAAAAAATATGAAAAATGATGTATATATATGTATATATGTATGACTAAATCACATAGCTATACAGTAGAAATTAATCCAACACTGTAAATCAACTATACTTCAATAATATAAAAAAATTTTAAATCTCATGTTAAATAAAGTAGATTTACTAAGGGAAAAGGGAAAGGAGGGAGGTTGAGAAAAAGAGAGGGAAAAAAATCTAGTAAATTTTCATAGGAACCTTCTTTGAGCTGTCTCCTGGTACCTCCTCACTTCAGAACATTTTTCCCAATTTCTTTAAAGATGTGCTTTTAAGAAAATGTATTTGAGGCATATGTTCATTGTTTTCCTCTGGGTCACTTTGTTCACTTTCTGTGAAGGGTTATTCATTGAGTCATATCAGAGGAAGCAACTTGGGGCAAAGTAGTGATTTGGCCACATGTAATTACTGAGATTTCTGGGAAAAGTGGTTGTATTATGCCTAGGTATAATCATGACTTTTATGTATTTTTCTCAGTTTGGTTGATAACTCTCAGAGAACAGTGTCTGAGTTTATTTAACTGACCTCATACAGCATCAAAAGTAGCATTATGTTCTGGTGGGAACTTCAGAAGAGCTTTTGAAATTACTTTCAACCAAAAAATGTAGCCTTGTCTTTTATGAGTATGGATTAGAGGCCATCTGTGTAGCTGCTGAGTTTTACAGAAAAGCCTTCATTTTGTTTGACATTTATTTTATAATGTGGCAGTAGAAGAAAATTCTGAAACATTTGCAGAACAAAGGTTAAGGTCAGACTTCCTCAGTGTAATGTTTATAGAGTATAAATCTGCACAAAAGGGGTAGATTTATCATTTATGTTTAAGTACAGTGTCTTTTGTGTGTTTAGAATTTCATATTATATGGAATCTAAAATATGACACAAATAAAATTATCTGTGAAAAAGAAATAGACTCACAAGCCTAGAGAATAGACTTGTGGTTGCCAAGTGAGTGGGGGGTGGGGGAGAGATGGATTGGGAGCTTGGGATTAACAGATGCAAACTATTATGCATAAAATGGAGAAACAACAAGGTTCTACTATATAGCATAGGGAACTATACTCAGTATCCTGTGATAAACCATAATGGAAAAAATATGAAAAATGATGTATATATATGTATATATGTATGACTAAATCACATAGCTATACAGTAGAAATTAATCCAACACTGTAAATCAACTATACTTCAATAATATAAAAAAATTTTAAATCTCATGTTAAATAAAGTAGATTTACTAAGGGAAAAAGGGAAAGGAGGGAGGTTGAGAAAAAGAGAGGGAAAAAAATCTAGTAAATTTTCATAGGAACCTTCTTTGAGCTGTCTCCTGGTACCTCCTCACTTCAGAACATTTTTCCCAATTTCTATTTTGAATATTTTCAAACATGTAGAAAAGTTGAAAGAATATTGCAATCATATCTGTGTATTCTAATGTATCCTGAAAGGCTGAGAACCAGGAGAGCGGATGGCATAGTCTTGTTCAAGGCCAGCAGCAGCCTTGAGACTCAGGAAGAATGGATGTTTCAGTTTGAGTCTGAAGGTAGGGAAGAAAAAGGTCACGTCCAAGTTCAAAGGCAGGCAGGAAGAAAGAATTCTCTTACTTGGGGAAAGGTCACCCTTTTTGTTCTATTCTGACTTTCACCTGATTGGATGAGGCCCATCCACATTAGGGAGAGCAATCTGCTTTACTCTGTTTACCTATTGAAATGTTAATCTCCAACATTGTAAATCAACCATTCTCCAATAAAAATGAATTATTAACAAATAAATAAATATTAATCTCTCCCCAAAACACCCTCACAGAAACATCCATGTAAAGTCTGACCAAATATCTGGGGACCCTGTGACCAAACTAACAAAATTAACCATCACGGCTTGTATTAGTTTTCTGAAAGTGAAGTGAAAGTGTAACTCGCTCAGTCGTGTCTGACTCTTTGCGGCCCCGTGCACTGTTGCCTGCCTATTCCTGCACAAAAATATCATCACAAATTTAGTACCTTAGAACAACCCGTATCTGTTATCTCACAGTTTTTGTGAGTCAGGATCTTGGCATGGCTTAGCCGGGTCCTGGTCTTGCAATCTCACAAGGCTGCACAAGTTGGTGAGGGGGGCTCCAGTCTCCCCTGAGGCTCCACTGGGGAAAGATCTGCTTCTAAGTTCACTCAGGTTATTAGCAGAATTCAGTTCTTTGCAGGGTTCAGTTTCTTTCTGGCTGTGGGCTGAAACCCGTCCTCGGATCCTTGAGGCTCCACAGTTCCTTGCCATGTGGGCCTCCCAACCTGGCCCTTTGCTTCCGCGGAGCTAGCAAGGGAGAGACTCCACTACGACAGAAGCTGCAGTCTTACGTAGCTTACCACATAATCCTGCATACATAAACATGGCATCCTGCACTTTGCCATATGTTAATGCCTGGAATCCAGTCATGGGTCCTGCTCATCATCAAGGACAGGGAGTCACACAGGAGTATGAACTCCAGGAGCTGGAGGTCACAGGGCCACTCCAGTTTGAGCCGTGCACCTCTCTCCTTAGATTCAGGACTTGTCAATATTTTGCCACATCTGCTTTCTCTCCATCTCCCTGTCCATACCTATGGACATGAAAATGCATACATTTTTGTTGAACTATTTAAAAATACTTGTCATGATTAATTGTACTCTGTAAATACTCAAAAATTCTCTCTTCAAAGTAGTACATTTTTGTATAATTTGCACAGCTCAGCGGGTAAAGAATCTGCCTGCAGTGAAGGAGACACAGAAAATGTGAGTTTGATCCCTGGGTTAGGAAGATCCCCTGGAGGAGGAAATGGCAATCCACTCCACTATTCTTGCCTGGAGAATACCATGGACAAGAGGAGCCTGGTGGGCTACAGTTCATTGGGTCGCAAGAGTCAGATAAGACTGAAATGACTAAGCATGGCATGGCCACATCATTATCAACCTGTTTACAAAAAAATTAACAATAATTTCATTTAATCATTTAATATTCATATCATGTTCAAATTTGCCAATTGCAAAAACACATCTTCTGTAAATACTTTAAAACCAAGACTCAATAAATTTTCATGTATTACATTTGGTTATGTCATTATAGACTCTGATAGCCTAGCTCAGTTATGCCACTAAATTAAAAAAATTCAAATTATGTTGTACACATAGAAAAATACAAAAATCATTGGATGTTGTACTCTGCTTTATAAGCAAGTAAAATAAATAAATAGGTGTAAAGTTTGAAAAGGAAAAAAGAAGACTGTCTTTACTTACAGGTGATAGAATTGTATGCGAAGAAAAGCAAAATAATCTATAAACTACTACAACAAGCAAATTCAGCAAGGCCTCTTGACACAAGGTCAGTATGCAAAAATAATTTCTATATACTAGCAATAAAAAACAAATGTGAAAAACCAATTATAACATTATCAAAAAGCACAAAATTTCCACAAGTAAACCTAACAAAAGATGCAAAAGATGTCTCCTCTATACTAAGAAGTATAAAATGTTGATGAGAGAAATTAAAGAAGACCTAAATAAATGAAAAGTCTACATAGTTAATCATTAGATTAATAATAATTCCAACTAAAATGGAAATTAACAAAGTGATTCTAAAATTTGTGTGGAACTGCAAAGCACCTAGAATAGATAAGGCAATGTTGAAGAAGAAACAAATTTGGAGAATGTGTAATATAAGATTTCCAGGCTTTCTATAAAAGTAGAATAATCAACATAGAATATTAGCCCAGGGAAAGACAAATAAATCAATACAATAAAATGGAGACTCCAGAAATATATGCAAACACATACTGTCCCTTGATAGATGATAGAAACATCACTACAGTCATGTGGGGAGAAGTATCAATATTACCTTTTTAATAGGTGACCTTGGAGCAATGGGCTATTTATATGGAAAATAAAATAAAATTTGACCCCTACCTCACACAACCTACAAAAAGTAATTTAAGGTGGATCACAGACATAGATATGTCCAGTGAAATAAATTTCTAAGAGAAAACAAAGGAAAAAGTTTTCTTGGCTTTAGAGAAACAAATATATCTAAAATAGTAAACAGAAGGAACAGCCTTAAAAGAAAAAAATACCGTAATAAATTGGGCATCATTAAGTTAAAGACCATCTGTTTATCAGAAGACACAACTAAGAAAGCATAAAGAAAGCCATAGATTGAGAAGACAGTTTCAGTGCTTATGTTTGATAACTTTCGCAGAGTTCCAGAATATACAAGACTACTACAAATTGCTAAAGAAAACAAAACCAAAACCCCCCATCAAACCCAAGTTTTGAAAAACTGGGCAAATGCTTAACAGGCACCTTACAAAAAAGATATTCAAATGACTAATAAACATATGAAAAGGTGTTAGACATCATTAGTCATAAGAGAAATGCAAATTGAAACCCCAGCGAGATACCATTATTCACTCATCAAAATAGCTAAAATTAAAAAGATGACAAATCCAAGACTCAAAGAGGTCATAGAAGTATTAGAATATCTCAAATATCTTGTATATTGCTGGTAAGCATAAGGTTGGCACAACCACTTTGGAAAATTGTCTGTCAACTATGTACTCAAGCTGTAGGTAGGCTCACTTGATGACTAGGCAACTTTACTCTTAGGTTTATAACCTAAGAGAAATGAATGCTTGTGCCCACCAAAGATACGTACTGGAACTACTTATAAATTCCCCACGTTAAGAACAGTTCAAATATTCACCAACAGGAGGATAGATAAACATAATGTACTATATTTTGACAATGGCTTATTGTCCAATTTTTAAGAAACTATTGACATGTGCATCAGTCAGGATGAACCTTGCAGGTGTGTTATGCTGAGTGAAAAAGGTCAGACACCAAAGTCGGATATAGCATGGAGATCAATATACCTTTAAAATAGGTGCAAACACATACTGTCCCTTGATAGATGATAGAAACATCACTACAGTCATGTGGGGAGAAGTATCAATATTACCTTTTTAATAGGTGACCTTGGAGCAATGGGCTATTTATATGGAAAATAAAATAAAATTTGACCCCTACCTCACACAACCTACAAAAAGTAATTTAAGGTGGATCACAGACATAGATATGTCCAGTGAAATAAATTTCTAAGAGAAAACAAAGGAAAAAGTTTTCTTGGCTTTAGAGAAACAAATATATCTAAAATAGTAAACAGAAGGAACAGCCTTAAAAGAAAAAAATACCGTAATAAATTGGGCATCATTAAGTTAAAGACCATCTGTTTATCAGAAGACACAACTAAGAAAGCATAAAGAAAGCCATAGATTGAGAAGACAGTTTCAGTGCTTATGTTTGATAACTTTCGCAGAGTTCCAGAATATACAAGACTACTACAAATTGCTAAAGAAAACAAAACCAAAACCCCCCATCAAACCCAAGTTTTGAAAAACTGGGCAAATGCTTAACAGGCACCTTACAAAAAAGATATTCAAATGACTAATAAACATATGAAAAGGTGTTAGACATCATTAGTCATAAGAGAAATGCAAATTGAAACCCCAGCGAGATACCATTATTCACTCATCAAAATAGCTAAAATTAAAAAGATGACAAATCCAAGACTCAAAGAGGTCATAGAAGTATTAGAATATCTCAAATATCTTGTATATTGCTGGTAAGCATAAGGTTGGCACAACCACTTTGGAAAATTGTCTGTCAACTATGTACTCAAGCTGTAGGTAGGCTCACTTGATGACTAGGCAACTTTACTCTTAGGTTTATAACCTAAGAGAAATGAATGCTTGTGCCCACCAAAGATACGTACTGGAACTACTTATAAATTCCCCACGTTAAGAACAGTTCAAATATTCACCAACAGGAGGATAGATAAACATAATGTACTATATTTTGACAATGGCTTATTGTCCAATTTTTAAGAAACTATTGACATGTGCATCAGTCAGGATGAACCTTGCAGGTGTGTTATGCTGAGTGAAAAAGGTCAGACACCAAAGTCGGATGAAGGTTAGCATGTGAGAAACTAATCCGGTGTGAAAGAAATCAGAATAGTGGTTTATGTGAGAAGTGTGTGTGTGTATTTGTGTGTGTGTGTTTGTGTGTGTGTTTGTATGTTTGTGTGATTTTTAGATGGGCAATGGACTTTTCATCACTCCATGGAACTTTCTGGGGTGTGAAAATATTCTGTATCTTGTGGTGTGTGGTGGTTACAGGGTGTATATAATTGTAAAAAAGTCCATTTTACAGTATATATTAAGATTATTACACGTTATGCCTTCACTGAATGCATTAGACCACAGTTTTTAAAAAGAGTTTTAAAAGAAAGAGAAACAGATTTTAAGTTGATGGCATTTTTCACGAGCTGAGCAGCCCTGATCTCTCTCGTCACTGCCCTCCTAAGAATAACCAGAAGGCTGACTTCTACCATCAGTACCATTAGTTTTGCCTATTTGTGAACTTCATGTAAATGCACCTGTGATACGCTGATCCTTCTGTTTCTGTTTCTTTTACTGAACATTATATTTGTGAAATTTATTCTTTTGTGTGTAGCTGAAGTTCATTCATTCTTGCTGTATAGTATTCCAGTGTAGGCATATACCAAAATTTAACCATGCCACTGTTAATGGGCATTTGGGTCATTTCTAATTGAGAGCATTATGTTTTTCAGAGTCCAGTCTAGTTCTCTTTTAAAATGTTCAGCATTCTGGTTTTATGATGGTGCTATTTAACTTATTCCTCCATCCTCCCAAGACTCAAAGAGGTCATAGAAGAATTAGAATATCTCAAATATCTTGTATATTGCTGGTAAGCATAAGGTTGGCACAACCACTTTGGAAAATTGTCTGTCAACTATGTACTCAAGCTGTAGGTAGGCTCACTTGATGACTAGGCAACTTTACTCTTAGGTTTATAACCTAAGAGAAATGAATGCTTGTGCCCACCAAAGATACGTACTGGAACTACTTATAAATTCCCCACGTTAAGAACAGTTCAAATATTCACCAACAGGAGGATAGATAAACATAATGTACTATATTTTGACAATGGCTTATTGCCCAATTTTTAAGAAACTATTGACATGTGCATCAGTCAGGATGAACCTTGCAGGTGTGTTATGCTGAGTGAAAAAGGTCAGACACCAAAGTCGGATGAAGGTTAGCATGTGAGAAACTAATCCGGTGTGAAAGAAATCAGAATAGTGGTTTATGTGAGAAGTGTGTGTGTGTATTTGTGTGTGTGTGTTTGTGTGTGTGTTTGTATGTTTGTGTGATTTTTAGATGGGCAATGGACTTTTCATCACTCCATGGAACTTTCTGGGGTGTGAAAATATTCTGTATCTTGTGGTGTGTGGTGGTTACAGGGTGTATATAATTGTAAAAAAGTCCATTTTACAGTATATATTAAGATTATTACACGTTATGCCTTCACTGAATGCATTAGACCACAGTTTTTAAAAAGAGTTTTAAAAGAAAGAGAAACAGATTTTAAGTTGATGGCATTTTTCACGAGCTGAGCAGCCCTGATCTCTCTCGTCACTGCCCTCCTAAGAATAACCAGAAGGCTGACTTCTACCATCAGTACCATTAGTTTTGCCTATTTGTGAACTTCATGTAAATGCACCTGTGATACGCTGATCCTTCTGTTTCTGTTTCTTTTACTGAACATTATATTTGTGAAATTTATTCTTTTGTGTGTAGCTGAAGTTCATTCATTCTTGCTGTATAGTATTCCAGTGTAGGCATATACCAAAATTTAACCATGCCACTGTTAATGGGCATTTGGGTCATTTCTAATTGAGAGCATTATGTTTTTCAGAGTCCAGTCTAGTTCTCTTTTAAAATGTTCAGCATTCTGGTTTTATGATGGTGCTATTTAACTTATTCCTCCATCCTCCCTAGTTTTAATAAATTAGAATTTGCATCTGGAGACTTGACTCAATTTAGATTAAATTTTTGGCAAAAGACTAGATAGGTAGTGCTGTGTACTTTGCCAAGCTTTGCTCCATAGGGGTGGTACCAGAGTTTGCTATTCAGATGCAATTTTAATTGGCATTTTTTCCCTTATTTTTAGTGATGTGATCAGTTTTTGTATTTTAGGAGCCATTTGTATTTTTTCCTGTGACCTTTCTGTTCTTATTTTTTGCCATTTTCCTATCAGCTCTTTGCTTCTTTTTTTCTCTATTCTTCAGGACTTTTTATATATTATGGAGACTGAAACCTTTATAGGAAGTATTTAATTTCCCAAGCTCAGTCAATCCCTGTATTTTCTCTTAGTATTCTCTATGAATTGTTCTGTGTTTATTAAAGGCGAAATGATGAGTTTCCCTGAGTTCTTTTCTACTGAAAACTGGACTGTATGAGATATACACTTTTATCCCCAGTCATACATGACTTTGACAGCTACTGTACACACTACTGCAAATATGGGCTGGCTTGTTGCTTATGTGTCTATGACCCCCGGTCAGCTCTCTGCCACCTGACTGCCTGTCTGGAGCCCACAGTACATAAGCACCTGGTGCCCCTCCTCAGAAAGGCTTGCTCTATTTCTCCGTATTCACTGGGATCTCAGCTCTGCCTGTGCACTGTCTTCACTTACACATAGACTTCCTTTCCCTTCACTTAGCTGTGAGTTGAGCCTCCCTTCCGACTCCTTCCTTTCTGCTGCTTCCTCTCCAGGGTCAGCCCCTCACCTCTGCTCTGGAGGCCCAGGGGAGTACTGCTTCATCTTCACTTCTCTCGCGCGCTTTTGTCTATCTTTGGTCTCAAGTTCACTGACATCTTTCCTTCTGGATAACCTATGAGTACATGTTTCTCCCCATCTTGCGTCTTTCCCTGAAACAGATTGGCCAGTCCAGTTTCTTGTGTCAATAATGGGGATAGCCAGTGTATTATTAGGCAGAGCACCAGGAGTCAGGGCCTCAGGAACATAAGAAAGCTTATTAGTGGGGCTTTTGGAGATAATATAACCCTAATGCTACATAAACACACACACACACTCACACACGAGGCTGAAACTGAAACTACAGCTGATCCTTATCCAGGTCTGGATCAAATTCTTATTTAAGATGAATGCCACTAATCTTTGTCAGGGAATACTGATTTGTTCTGTCTCTGTCCTGAACATACTCCTGAATGGTGGGATGGGAGTGAGCAGCTAGTCTTAGGGACGGTGGGGGTCGTGCTTTCTTCCACTTGCAGTGAGTCTCCCTCACCCCTGCAGGCAGGAGTCCATCCCTGGTCCCTACTATGGATCCTCACTCGCACACTGTACCTTCTCTTGACCCATCGTCTCAGCTGCTTTCACAGTTTGATGCCTCCACGACTGGACCTCCATTACAGCCTCCTATGTTGAGCAACAGGCTGGAGTATCCAGCTGCATAGCCCCTCAACATCTCTGCATGTTCAGAGGCACCTAGACTCCACCTACCCCAGTGGGGGCAGCGCCTCTCGGCTTCCTTTCTGAACTTCTCTGGGATTTAGTGCCCCTCTCCTCCCTACATGCTCAGGCTAGAACCCTGTCCCACCCCATTACAAGAGGTGGGTCTGCTGAGGGTATGTTCCTTGCAACTAAGGATTTTAATGGACTTTCAAATGGAAACCCAGAACTTCTCGCTCTGAATCCACTGCTCTTTCCACAGTTTCAGGGACATTGCCTTTGTCAGATGTTAGCAGAGAGCCATGCAAAAATGGTGCCTATTAAATGTATTTAATGCCAATGAAAAGAGCAGTGACTGTGAGTATGAGTGGGAGGAAACAGCCAGTGAGGTGCACCAAATCCCCTCTCAGTTTAAGCTAGACCAGTAGGAGGGTCCCGAAACCAGAAACAGGCCTTTAATGGAGTGCTTATCTGTAGAACGTGTCCGCCTTTTCTCCTCTCTTTGGACCTAAAACCCTATGTTTCCAGCCGCCCCTCCCACCACTTCCACCTGCCACCCGCCTTGCCAGGCAGGTGGGTAGACAGGTGGCCACCTGGGCACGTGGGCTTCTGCCCTTGACGTCTCAAGGCTGCAGAGTACAGAGAATGCCAAGATTGTGGTCTCTATCCACGTGTGGCCTTTTGACACACAAGCTCATGAATATATTCCAGGTACAAATTGTTCTTTCCCACGAGCTGTTTCTGCAGGTCTCAGCGAGACAATTACCAGTTCCACTTAACAGAGTGACTCAAGGGTAGATTTGAGGGCTGTCTCGTGTCGAAGCCTGGCTGTTTTCCTGCCCTCTTCCCTGGCTTTAGAATTAGTGTAGACAAGTGAAAATACAAAACGCCAAGGAACCCCATGCACCTGCCTGTGGGGCACCCAGCAGCATGCTCCTGGTGGGCACTCAGTGCTGCTTTTAAAGGGCTGAATGGGCAGGTTCCTGGTGCTGGGCAGTGACCACACAGGCCCAGAGGGGTCTGCTCACCACTGCATTTCTCTGAAAAGATGTCTCTACTTGATGATTACTTACCTGGGGGTCACCTTTTGGAACCGACTGAAAAGAGCTTATTTTATAATCAACATTCCCAGAAATCACAAGCCAGGGTGTGGAAAGAAACAGATTTTGACAAACTGTATTCAATGCAGATTATTGTCAAAGTTTCTGAACTTCTCTGGGATTTAGTGCCCCTCTCCTCCCTACATGCTCAGGCTAGAACCCTGTCCCACCCCATTACAAGAGGTGGGTCTGCTGAGGGTATGTTCCTTGCAACTAAGGATTTTAATGGACTTTCAAATGGAAACCCAGAACTTCTCGCTCTGAATCCACTGCTCTTTCCACAGTTTCAGGGACATTGCCTTTGTCAGATGTTAGCAGAGAGCCATGCAAAAATGGTGCCTATTAAATGTATTTAATGCCAATGAAAAGAGCAGTGACTGTGAGTATGAGTGGGAGGAAACAGCCAGTGAGGTGCACCAAATCCCCTCTCAGTTTAAGCTAGACCAGTAGGAGGGTCCCGAAACCAGAAACAGGCCTTTAATGGAGTGCTTATCTGTAGAACGTGTCCGCCTTTTCTCCTCTCTTTGGACCTAAAACCCTATGTTTCCAGCCGCCCCTCCCACCACTTCCACCTGCCACCCGCCTTGCCAGGCAGGTGGGTAGACAGGTGGCCACCTGGGCACGTGGGCTTCTGCCCTTGACGTCTCAAGGCTGCAGAGTACAGAGAATGCCAAGATTGTGGTCTCTATCCACGTGTGGCCTTTTGACACACAAGCTCATGAATATATTCCAGGTACAAATTGTTCTTTCCCACGAGCTGTTTCTGCAGGTCTCAGCGAGACAATTACCAGTTCCACTTAACAGAGTGACTCAAGGGTAGATTTGAGGGCTGTCTCGTGTCGAAGCCTGGCTGTTTTCCTGCCCTCTTCCCTGGCTTTAGAATTTGTGTTGAAAAGTTAAAATACAAAACGCCAAGGAACCCCATGCACCTGCCTGTGGGGGCACCCAGCAGCATGCTCCTGGTGGGCACTCAGTGCTGCTTTTAAAGGGCTGAATGGGCAGGTTCCTGGTGCTGGGCAGTGACCACACAGGCCCAGAGGGGTCTGCTCACCACTGCATTTCTCTGAAAAGATGTCTCTACTTGATGATTACTTACCTGGGGGTCACCTTTTGGAACCGACTGAAAAGAGCTTATTTTATAATCAACATTCCCAGAAATCACTCACAAGCCGCAGGGTGTGGAAAGAAACAGATTTTTGACAAACTGTATTCAATGCAGATTATTGTCAAAAGTTTGAGGCGCTGTAGGCCAGCCCTTTGAATATTTTCAGATTTGATTTTCCAGAGGAATGATCTTTTCTTTTTGTTTTTTTTTAACATTTATTTTATTTATTTATATTATGGGGGGTGAGGTGGGGAGGGATGGGGACAGGCAGGCCACTTTTTGGGCCACCAAAAACTATTGGTTTTTCATTTATCTATTTTCATCTGTCTTTGTTCTTTGGCCCCTGTGGGCCTCCCATCACGGTGGCGTCTGTCGTTGCAGAGCAGTGGCTCTGGGCGCATGCGCTCCAGAGCTCTGGCTTGGTAATTGGACACATGGGTCCAGCCACTCCGCAGCACGTGGGATCTTCCCAGGCCAGGGATTGAACTGGCGCCCCTTGCACTGCAAGGCGGTGTCCTTACCCACTGGACCACCAGGGGAAGCCCAGGAATGATCTTTTTTTTGAAGCTGCACATACCTGGAGACACTGATAAAAAGCACGAGTGAGAAGTCATGTGGGGCCGGATTTTCAGGGGCAAGGAGAGACAATCTGAAAAGGTAGAGTTCAGTTTCCATTTTTAATCTAAGGTTGAAGTATCACTGAACTGTAGAGGAGGTGCTAATTAACACCTAATCATAAATCAAAATACTCCAATCTGGTTGATATTCTGTTTAGATTGAACCACAAACTCTATAAGAAAAAATATCCTGATAGACCAACAAGTGTGAGATTAGTACTTAAGAAAGTGTTGTCTGTATTTCAAAAAGCTTTCTGGTGTTAAAAGGAAATAACTGCAAGAGGCATCCAGTATGGTCATATTTTCAATAACCCTGACTACTGTGATGGTAAGTTTGCTGTGTTAACTGGCAGGCTGAAGTACTTGGTAATTTAATCAAACATCTGGCTGTTGTCGTGAAGGGATTTTGTAGATACAGCTGACATCCACAATCAGCGGACCTTAACTAAAGGAGACAGCCCTTAACAACATGGGTGGGCCAAATCTAATAAGTTGAAGACCATAGGAGTAAAAGCAGTTTTTTTTTCCTACCTTGATTATTTTTAAAAATTGAGATATAGTTGATTTACAGTGTTTATTAAGGTTCCCAGCAAAGTGATTCAGTTATATATAGTATGTATATACACATATATATATACACACCAGGCTTTGATCTCTGAGTCAGGAAGATCCCCTGGAGTAGGAAATAGTAACCTGCTCCAGTATTCTTGCCTGGAAATTCTATAGCAGGGGATCCTAGTCGGCTACAGTCTGTGGGGTTGCGAAGAGTTACATAAGACGGAGCATGCACGCACACACACGCAGGAGATATATATGTCTATGAATTTGTTTCTGTTTTGTAAAGTCATTTGTTTTTTTAAGATTCCACAAAAGTGATATGTGATGTTTGTCTTTCCCTACCTGACTTCAGTTAGTATAAAAATGTCTATGTCCATTCATGTTGCTGCAAATGGCATGATTTCATTCTTTTTTATGGCCAGCACTGCATCTTCTTTATCAATTCATCTGTTGATAGACATTTAGGTTACTTCTGTGTCTTGGCTACTATGCATAGTGCTGGTATGAACCACAAAACCAGGTTTTTTAGAGAAGAAATTTTGCTTCAAGACTGCAATGCCAACTCCTGGCTGAATCTCCAGCTTGCTGGCCTGCTTTTCAGACTTTAGACTTGTCAGCCCTCACAATTACATGAGTCAATTCCTTAAAATAAATCTCTATATCTATCTATATCTATCTATATAAAACACACACACACACACACACACACACACATACATGCATGTATATATATGTATGTCTGTGTGTTCTAAGTTGCTTTAGTTGTGTCCAACTCTGTGCAATATGGACTATAGCCTGCCAGGCTCCTCTGTCCATGGGATTCTCCAGGCAAGAGAATTGGAGTGAGTTGCCATGCCCTTCTTCAGGGAGTCTTCCTGACCCAGGGATCGAACCTGCATCTCATATCTCCTGCATTGGCAGGCAGGTTCTTTACCACTAATGCCACCTGGAATTGACATGTATATTTCTAATTCTATGGAAAACCCAGACAAATTCAATCACATTTGCATACTGGAGTACTCGCAGGAGATGGAAATTCAAAACGATTCCATCTGGATGACCTTCTTCCTGCTCCTCTGAGTTTCTACTAAGTGAACTGATAACATTCTTAATTTCAATTCAAATGTGACAACGTGCTATCTGAGGGAAGCAAGAAAGAAGTTTGGGTTGTCAGGCTGCCTGGGGATACACACAAAACTCTAGGGAGTGAGTGGACCAGCAGGGAGTAGTCCATGAATGACACCCGCAGAGTTCAGACCTGCTTTCCACTCACAGCTTGAAACAAAGACCTTCTAGGAGTAAGCTTTGAGGAAAGAATGTGGAGAAATCTATGCTGTTAACAGTCTGTTGGGAAAGGTGGTGCTTTAGTTGCTCAGTCATGTCTGACTGTTTGCCACCCTATGGACTGCAGCCTGCCAGGCTCTTGCATCCATGGAATTTCCCAGGCAAGAATACTGGGATGGCTTGCCATTTCCTTCTCCAGGGGATCTTCCCTACCCAGGAGTTGAACCCGGTTTTCCTGCATTGCAGGCAGATTCTTTACTGACTTAATTACAAGGGAAGGGAAGGACAGGCTTCCGAATCAGAAGGAAAAGTTAAACAAGAATACATCCCACAACAGAATAACACTTTTTACCAAATATAATGACATAGGCAATGAGAACATAGGTAATATGGAACTAAAATCCCAGGCCAACGTGTAATATTAAGCAAAGACTCTAAATGTCAAAATTATTGCCATGTGCAAAGAATGGTATTACTCTTTCCATTCTTTACAAGAGAGATCTAGTCTCTGCCCATGAATGAGTCAGTTTCCTAAAATATGGAGTTCTTTTGTAAGACCACCTGAATTCTACTTACATTTCTCACAATCACTAAAAAACAATTAGCATTAGTTCTTTGTAGTCTTCTAGTTTCAGATACCTCAAGGACCCTTACTAGAAGTGACAGGGACAGAGTAAAGGGGCAAAGTAGGTGGTTCATTAGTTAATCCCACTAGGGGATCGTAAGTAAAAAAATATGGGCAACCCCCATAAGTTAATGGTTACTCAAGAAAGCAGGTGTTCTTCACCAGAAAATCCAGCAGGCTTGCTTAGCAACAAAACCATGCAACAGAAGCACGAGACATGCCCCCAAACCATAAAACAATGGTGGTGTGAGACCCACATCCTGCCAGTGAGCTCAGTGAGTTAATGATCCCTAGGACATGCTCTTTGCACACATGAAAAACAACTTGTGGACCTAGCTTGACCACTTAGGGACGAGAAAATCCCTTCTTGCCTAACCTGGAGGAGGAGCTGATGATGGAAGTATGTCTAGTCAAGAAAGACAAAGAAGTTCTTCCTCTCCCCACTTTTCCTTTGATTGTAAAAGTATAGCCCAGTAAGTTCTCAGCGCATGGCACCCCTCACCCATCCTCTTGTAAGCCTTACAAGCATACTATTCTTTTTTTTTTTAATTTTTATTTTTAAAGATTTTACAGAGTTTTGTTGTTCACCAACATGTATGTTCCCAGATCATTCATATGCATATCTATGGACCCTACAAGCATACTATTCTAATACATCACTTTTTGTTTATGTCTTTGCCTCACGCTGAATTCTTTCTGCCCTGTGATATAAAAGCCTGTGGCACCAGAGCGCTTTGGAACCCTCTGGAATGACACCAGATGATCTCAGAAGCAAGCTGCATTTCCAAACTGTTCAAAGATTCAAAAATAGGAAAATGGGGATGCATAACTCAAGTTGTAATCTCAATCTTTCTCTTTCCCTTTCTGGCTAGCTGCTTCCCAAAACTTTTTTTTTTTGGCCTCCACAGCTAGAGTACAACTCCCAGCCTTCTTGCAGTTGGATGTGATTGTATGACAAAGGTTTGTTCAGTGGAATGTGGAAGAGTCGTGCGTAACCAGTTCCTGGATGGCACTCACAGCCAGACCACCCACAAGTATTCCCCGATGCATTTTCCTTTTTGACAATATTGGAAATGCCCAGTGGAAGACAGAAGCCCTAAGATGGAATGAGCCTGGCTCCCTGGATCACCACCTGGAGAGCTGCCTGCTGATCAAAAACACCTGTGCTGGATTTCATCTGAGCAAGAAATAAGCTTCCATTGTGTTAAGTCACTGTAATCAGGGTTTTATCTGCGAAGGCGGTGAATCCTCAATCAACATGGTGACTGAACGGTATTGCTTTCACTTTTAATCTACTGCAGGGAAAGGGCGCACATTTGTTTTAACCTATCGATTGGGAATGTCATTTACAGCAGTGTGGTTAATATAATGAAATGCCAAATCAGCCCCAATATGGATGCCACATAGAATTTATTATAATAAGATTGAATATATGATAAAAATGAAATACGACATTTCAATTCTAGATTGCAGTTCCCTCCACTCCTGAAGTGCAGTGCTAAGCCTTCATGCCCTGGAAATTCTTTTATCAACTAGAGAGAGTGGAGTGGCTGGTAACCAGGGAGATGCAAAGTGGCTGGGGGCCATGGGAAGCTGATTTGTTCCTTTTTAGGTGTTTTTCCTTCTTAAATTTTCACTTAGGTTTTCGTGTACAGCCACCAGACATAAAGGGAATTAAGAGAGAAATTAGCATGGTTTTATACAGTAAAACCAATGAAACAACACTTCATTAAAAGAGCTGAGTATTGATTGTCTTATTGCAAATAATTCATTTGTAAATTGTTTAAAACTTGAAGCCCATTTTCCTAAAGAATCAATGTTATATAGGCTATGAAGTTTCAAAAATGGTATACAAAATTTTATCTAACCCAGTTTGTTGTCTAAGTGTCAGAAAATGGGGATGCATAACTCAAGTTGTAATCTTTCTCTTTCCTTTCTGGCTAGCTGCTTCCCAAAACTTTTTTTTTTTGGCCTCCACAGCTAGAGTACAACTCCCAGCCTTCTTGCAGTTGGATGTGATTGTATGACAAAGGTTTGTTCAGTGGAATGTGGAAGAGTCGTGCGTAACCAGTTCCTGGATGGCACTCACAGCCAGACCACCCACAAGTATTCCCCGATGCATTTTCCTTTTTGACAATATTGGAAATGCCCAGTGGAAGACAGAAGCCCTAAGATGGAATGAGCCTGGCTCCCTGGATCACCACCTGGAGAGCTGCCTGCTGATCAAAAACACCTGTGCTGGATTTCATCTGAGCAAGAAATAAGCTTCCATTGTGTTAAGTCACTGTAATCAGGGTTTTATCTGCGAAGGCGGTGAATCCTCAATCAACATGGTGACTGAACGGTATTGCTTTCACTTTTAATCTACTGCAGGGAAAGGGCGCACATTTGTTTTAACCTATCGATTGGGAATGTCATTTACAGCAGTGTGGTTAATATAATGAAATGCCAAATCAGCCCCAATATGGATGCCACATAGAATTTATTATAATAAGATTGAATATATGATAAAAATGAAATACGACATTTCAATTCTAGATTGCAGTTCCCTCCACTCCTGAAGTGCAGTGCTAAGCCTTCATGCCCTGGAAATTCTTTTATCAACTAGAGAGAGTGGAGTGGCTGGTAACCAGGGAGATGCAAAGTGGCTGGGGGCCATGGGAAGCTGATTTGTTCCTTTTTAGGTGTTTTTCCTTCTTAAATTTTCACTTAGGTTTTCGTGTACAGCCACCAGACATAAAGGGAATTAAGAGAGAAATTAGCATGGTTTTATACAGTAAAACCAATGAAACAACACTTCATTAAAAGAGCTGAGTATTGATTGTCTTATTGCAAATAATTCATTTGTAAATTGTTTAAAACTTGAAGCCCATTTTCCTAAAGAATCAATGTTATATAGGCTATGAAGTTTCAAAAATGGTATACAAAATTTTATCTAACCCAGTTTGTTGTCTAAGTGTCAGAAAAGGCAGTCTCATGTGCCTTCAATCCAAAGTGCTGTAAGGCACATATTTTGACCCCTGCTTAGGCCTGTTAAGTATGGGCGTTGGGCCTCATCAAGAGATACAGCCTGCACATACTGTGCTCAGTCTACCCCCTTGTGTAGGATTCTTTCCCTATTTCAGGCTCAGTGTGGGCTCCTTTTGTTCCGCTTAGGTATTTGCATGAGTGACCTCAGGCACACTCCTGGCTTTCAGTGTCATTCTAGGCCATTAGCTTCTACCTCCTTTTTCACAAAAAATGATTGTCTAACTCCTGTACTCCCCCACCCTGCACACCCGCTCCCCACCAACTTCTGCTTTATCTTCAACGAGCTCATCTCTATCCAGATGCTTCAGAGTGTCAACAACCAATTCACACACACACACACACACACACACACACACACACACACACACACACATTATTTTTTTTTTTGTTTTTACTTTTCTAAGGCAGTTACTTAGCTGGAGTATTGCCAGTGTTGGGTCCAATTTTCTAGATGCTATGCTATGCCATCTTCTTTCTTTTTTTTTTTTTTTTCCCTTCATTTCACTGGAGCATTTCCTCCAATAGCTTTGTAGGAAAGGGTGCATGAAGGTAATATCTGAGTCTGTGTAAAAATGTCTTTATCATCACATCTGATTATCTGAGTATCAAACCTGCATCTTTTATGTCTCCTGCATTGTCAGCAGTTAGGAAGACCCCCTAGACGGGATGGCAACCCACTCCAGTATTCTTGCCTGGAGAATCCCATGGACAGAGTAGCCTGGTGGGCTACACAGTCCATAGGGTTGCAAAGAGTTGGACATGACTGAAGTGACTTAGCCTGCATAGCTTTATCAAGTGAAAATTTCTGAGAATTTTGACAGCATGGTTCTATTATTTCGGTTTTTTTTTCTTTTATTCTCTTTTTCCTTCCTTAATGGTATTTCAAATTCAGTGGGTCCACAGCCAATCAAACGGCCCCAGAAAATCCTGTTACCTCCACTTTTTTTTTTTTTTAATTAATTAATTTATTTTGGCGGGGGTGGGCGGGTCACTTCCACTGGTCTTTCATTTATCTAGTTTCATCCATCTTTGTTCTTTGGCCCGTGTGGGCCTCCCATCGCGGTGGCATCTGTTGTCGCAGAACACCGGCTCTGGGCGCATGCGCTCCAGAGCTCCGGCTTGGTAATTGGACACATGGGTCCAGCCGCTCCGCAGTACGTGGGATCTTCCCAGGCCAGGGATCGAACTGGCGCCCCTTGCACTGCAAGGCGGTGTCCTTACCCACTGGACCACCAGGGAAGCCCTACCTCCAATTTTAAATCTATCCTGAATCAAATCTTTTACTACACCCAATTCTCTGGTCTGAATTACCATCATTCTTCTCCTGGACCTGTAATTAACTGGTCTTCTTGCTTCTATATATTTTTAAATTGTAAAGTATTTTGAACTATATGTACTTTTGTTTTTTAAAAACATATGAAAATCTTACACAATCATAAACATGAAATGTTTTAACTGTTTAGCATTTGCTGTTCCTAAACTTGCCACACCTGGGACTCGTATCTAGTAGCTGGGGTGTTTCAGTCATACACAGGTCAGGGATTGGCAACCCAGGAGCAGCCCTGTCAATGAGCTGAGGGTTAAGTACACCACTTTCCTTCCCCTCCAGTATTGAGTTTGTAACCCAATGGGAACCTGCTCACTGACCTTGAACTGGCCCTCTTACCTTCTTGGTGTTACATTTCCACATAGCAACTGGTGCTTTCCAGTATCATCTATCAAATAAACTGGTTCACTCCAATTCTAATCTCAGGATCTGCCTCAGGGCACACCTAATATAACACAGTAATGTATCATTTTCTCGACACTGGGCTTGAAGGTTGTTTTGATTTTTCACTAATTTTTTTTTAATTGGTCAAAGAGTAGCCTGGTGGGCTACACAGTCCATAGGGTTGCAAAGAGTTGGACATGACTGAAGTGACTTAGCCTGCATAGCTTTATCAAGTGAAAATTTCTGAGAATTTTGACAGCATGGTTCTATTATTTCGGTTTTTTTTTCTTTTATTCTCTTTTTCCTTCCTTAATGGTATTTCAAATTCAGTGGGTCCACAGCCAATCAAACGGCCCCAGAAAATCCTGTTACCTCCACTTTTTTTTTTTTTTAATTAATTAATTTATTTTGGCGGGGGTGGGCGGGTCACTTCCACTGGTCTTTCATTTATCTAGTTTCATCCATCTTTGTTCTTTGGCCCGTGTGGGCCTCCCATCGCGGTGGCATCTGTTGTCGCAGAACACCGGCTCTGGGCGCATGCGCTCCAGAGCTCCGGCTTGGTAATTGGACACATGGGTCCAGCCGCTCCGCAGTACGTGGGATCTTCCCAGGCCAGGGATCGAACTGGCGCCCCTTGCACTGCAAGGCGGTGTCCTTACCCACTGGACCACCAGGGAAGCCCTACCTCCAATTTTAAATCTATCCTGAATCAAATCTTTTACTACACCCAATTCTCTGGTCTGAATTACCATCATTCTTCTCCTGGACCTGTAATTAACTGGTCTTCTTGCTTCTATATATTTTTAAATTGTAAAGTATTTTGAACTATATGTACTTTTGTTTTTTAAAAACATATGAAAATCTTACACAATCATAAACATGAAATGTTTTAACTGTTTAGCATTTGCTGTTCCTAAACTTGCCACACCTGGGACTCGTATCTAGTAGCTGGGGTGTTTCAGTCATACACAGGTCAGGGGATTGGCAACCCAGGGAGCAGCCCTGTCAATGAGCTGAGGGTTAAGTACACCACTTTCCTTCCCCTCCAGTATTGAGTTTGTAACCCAATGGGAACCTGCTCACTGACCTTGAACTGGCCCTCTTACCTTCTTGGTGTTACATTTCCACATAGCAACTGGTGCTTTCCAGTATCATCTATCAAATAAACTGGTTCACTCCAATTCTAATCTCAGGATCTGCCTCAGGGCACACCTAATATAACACAGTAATGTATCATTTTCTCGACACTGGGCTTGAAGGTTGTTTTGATTTTCACTATTAAAAACAAGGCTTCAAAGTTCTATAAACCTCTCAGTATATATGTTGGTTTTCTCTTGGAATTGATGAGTAGAACTGTTGGGTCAAAGGTGTGGGTGTCCTCATCCTTAATAAACATTGCCAACATTTGAACAGTCTGATGATGTCAAGTATTAGCGAGATTGCCACATCTGATGTGTGTGGATGGTACCTTGCTGTAGTTTCAATGTGCATTTTCCCAGTCACTAGTGGGCAGGTACAGCTTTGTATATATTTTTGGCCATTTGAGTTTCCTCTTCTAATTGGCTTGCTTCTTTTTCTTGTCAGTATCTAACAGCTATAAATTCTGGATACTAATAGTTTCCTGGTTATGTTCCTTGCAGAGAGCACCATTGTTTTCTTGTGGTTTGTTAAGTCTTCCTCAGTATTCCTATTTTTCTGTGTGATCTATCTTTTCCCTCTAGGAAGATTTTAGGACATTTCTTTTTATTTCTGATGGTCTGTATCCTAATTTTACTGCTAAACATAAAGGGCTCAATTTATTATCTTAAGTCATTTTCTATGAAAATAAGCACATAATACTTCAAAAAATCTAACCACAGTAGACATACCTAACACAGAAAACAACAGCTGAACTCTGGCACTGTCAATAGTTTGCAACACGCTTACTTCACACATGAACATTTATTAAACATTTTGAGCTGATACACAAATTGCTTCTTTACTTAGCAGTTTTTGGCATTTTGCTGTCATTCGTTTTTACTGCTGCAGATATTACATTTTATAGACATATTAGTTCTTATTAATCAACATTTGGGCTCTTTCCAAGTTTAAAACAAAATGTTGCAACAGATACTTTGGGGCCCATCTCTTTGTTCAGGAATAATTTTTAGAAGTAGAAGTGCTGGTCCAAGGGTAGCCACCACTTTCCTTCCCTCCAGTATTGAGTTTGTAACCCAATGGGAACCTGCTCACTGACCTTGAACTGGCCCTCTTACCTTCTTGGTGTTACATTTCCACATAGCAACTGGTGCTTTCCAGTATCATCTATCAAATAAACTGGTTCACTCCAATTCTAATCTCAGGATCTGCCTCAGGGCACACCTAATATAACACAGTAATGTATCATTTTCTCGACACTGGGCTTGAAGGTTGTTTTGATTTTCACTATTAAAAACAAGGCTTCAAAGTTCTATAAACCTCTCAGTATATATGTTGGTTTTCTCTTGGAATTGATGAGTAGAACTGTTGGGTCAAAGGTGTGGGTGTCCTCATCCTTAATAAACATTGCCAACATTTGAACAGTCTGATGATGTCAAGTATTAGCGAGATTGCCACATCTGATGTGTGTGGATGGTACCTTGCTGTAGTTTCAATGTGCATTTTCCCAGTCACTAGTGGGCAGGTACAGCTTTGTATATATTTTTGGCCATTTGAGTTTCCTCTTCTAATTGGCTTGCTTCTTTTTCTTGTCAGTATCTAACAGCTATAAATTCTGGATACTAATAGTTTCCTGGTTATGTTCCTTGCAGAGAGCACCATTGTTTTCTTGTGGTTTGTTAAGTCTTCCTCAGTATTCCTATTTTTCTGTGTGATCTATCTTTTCCCTCTAGGAAGATTTTAGGACATTTCTTTTTATTTCTGATGGTCTGTATCCTAATTTTACTGCTAAACATAAAGGGCTCAATTTATTATCTTAAGTCATTTTCTATGAAAATAAGCACATAATACTTCAAAAAATCTAACCACAGTAGACATACCTAACACAGAAAACAACAGCTGAACTCTGGCACTGTCAATAGTTTGCAACACGCTTACTTCACACATGAACATTTATTAAACATTTTGAGCTGATACACAAGTTGCTTCTTTATTTAGCAGTTTTTGGCATTTTGCTGTCATTCGTTTTTACTGCTGCAGATATTACATTTTATAGACATATTAGTTCTTATTAATCAACATTTGGGCTCTTTCCAAGTTTAAAACAAAATGTTGCAACAGATACTTTGGGGCCCATCTCTTTGTTCAGGAATAATTTTTAGAAGTAGAAGTGCTGGTCCAAACCCAGAATATTTTGAATTTTAATTGATATTGCTAACTTACACATTAAAAAGGTTGTACCAACTTATAAGGCAGAAAATGCTATTTTCTTGATATTAATAATCTGAATCTTTGCTAATGTGATGAGTAAAATGTTTTAATTTTTACTTTTTAGTTCTGTGATGTTTAGTTTTTAACTTCCTAATTTTGGCTTCTAGCAATATTCATTCTCAATTTATTACCTCTTTGAATTCTAAATTTAGCCATTGTTTGATTTTAGATTATCCTTTTTTATAAAGAGCAGCCAATTCTTGTTCTATACTGTAACATCCCATGGAATCTTACTGACAATCAGAAACAAAGTTCTTATCTCAGACCTTCTTTTTTAAATTTTTGCCTCTTTTTTATTTATTTATTTTTTTTTAAATTTATTTATTTTCATCCATTTTTATTCTTTGGCCTGTGTGGGCCTCCCATTGCAGTGGCCTCTCTCTTCGCAGAGCACCAGCTCTTCAGAGCGCTGGCTCTCAATTGGACACATCAGTCCAGCTGCTCCGCAGCATGTGGGATCTTCCCTGGCCAGGGATCGAACCAATGTCTCTTACACTGCAAGGCGGACTCTTTACCCACTGGACCACCAGGGAAGCCCTCAGACCTTCTTAACCATCGAAAGGTAGTCATGTACCTGCTTCATAACTACCCTTGTGGAACAGTCTGAGGGAACGGAATTTTTTTCAGAAGAGTTATCTATAGAGTAATTCTTTGTCCCTCTTTTGATATAATTTTAATAACCAAATGCTAGTTCTGTTTATTGTCCATTTTTGACCTTTAGACTTATCTGCCTAGCTCTATAGGCTCTGGTTCTAACTCATGCCACTAGGGGACTCTCCCATTCTCAGATATATTCTGCCCTGGGCAGGTGCTGGTAACCTATACCTAGCCTTTACTGGGCATCCAGACAGTTACAATATGAAATGTTTTACAAATGGTATCTGATATAGTCAAGATTAATGGGGAATTTAGTACTATGTAACAAATAGGTGCCTCAGGGGAACCTACTATATGTGACTAGAGCACAGGGAGCTCTAGTCAGTGCTCTGTTGTGAGCTACATGGGAAGGAAATCCAAAAAAGAGAGGATATATGTACACATGTAGACCTCTGCCTCAGAAAGTAACACATTATAAAGCAAGTATACTCCAATAAAAATTAATAAAAAAATTAATAGGGAATAAAAGTACATTGTTTGGAAATAATAGATCTAAAATGAACATAAGTCTCTACAACAAAAAATACATAGTTTTCTGGAGGGGAGAAAGGCTTGAAATAGATTGGGAAATATTTTCACATTAATTGTTCTTTTCATACACTTCAAATTTGTACTTAATGCCTTTTTCCTCCTGGACTTCAGAAGGAACACCTGGATATCTGTAAAAGAAAAAGATGTATAATTAAATATGATGAAAATACATTACTCACACAAATAGTAAGAAAATCTTCAAACTATTTAGAAACTTAGAAAATGAAAGGCATAATTCTTCCTTTCCTTCTTACTCCTAATTCTTCTCCCCTAAACTGTCTACTGTTAGTAGTTTCTCTTTTATCTTTCCACTCTATTATCCAGCTAATGTGAAATTTCTTAAGACTTTTAGCAAGTCTTACACTTGGTATCAAATTTCTTGTGGGAACAAAGGGAAAAGAAAATTCAACCTTTAGCTGTTAGAGTGAAGCTGAAGTTATGTGTGGTGTATGTTAATTCTTTATTTCTGTTTAATTAGTGGACACCGCACTGCTCTAATTCCCCACTCTGTGGATTATTGCAAATCCTTTTACTAGAATCACTGCTTTATCTTTTCTACACCCTGACACTCATGTAGGCTGGTGTTTCCACCAGCTTCTAAGTCAAAACCCAGGCCCTCCTTTGGATATATACTTAGAAGTGGGATTCCAGGATCAAATGGTAGTTCTAATTTTAGTATTTTGAGGAGCCATCATATTGTTTTTTTTATAGAGGCTGCACCATGTTACATTTCCACCAACAGTGAGCAAGAGTGCTATTTCTCCACATCCTTGCCAACACTATCTCTTGTTTTTTTGGTAAGTGAAGTCAGGCTCTTGAAGAGATAATTGCACTTCCATGTTCACTGCAGTCAAGATATGGAAACTACAGTGATGATATATAAAGAAAATATGTATACATATACTGGAGTATTATTCAGCCTTCAAAAGAGGATATCCTGCCATAACCAATAGCATGGATGAACTTGGAGAACATTATGCTAAGTGGAATAAGTCAGTCATGGAAGGATAAATATTGCATGATTCTACTTATATGAGAAATCTACAATGGTCAAATTCATAGAAACAGGGAGTAGAAGGGTGGTTCATGGGGTTGGGGGAAGGAGGAAACAGAGAGTATCTGTTCAAAGCAAGATACGTAAGTTCTGGAGAGCTTCTGTATAACTATGTGTCTATAGCTTACAATACTGTGTTGATGAAGGTGAAGGAAGAGAGTGAAAAAGCCAGCTTAAAACTCAGTATTAAAAAATTAAGATCACGGCATCTGGTCCCATCATTCCATGGCAAACAGAAGGGGAAAAGGTGGAAGCAGTGACAGATTTCCTCTTCCTGGGTTCTAAAATCACTGCAGATGGTGACTGCAGCCCTGAAATGAGAAGACTATGCTTCTTGGCAGGAAAGCTATGATAAACCTAGACAGTGGGTTAAAAAGCAAAGACATCACTTTGCCAACAAAGTGATGGTCAAGGCTATGTAGTAGTCATGTATGGATATGAGAGCTGGACTATAAAGAAAGCTGAGCACCTAAGAATTGATGCTTTTGAACTATGGTGCTGGAGAAGACTCTTGAGAGTCCCTTGGACAGTGAGGAGATCAATCTAGTCAATCTTAATGGAAATCAACCCTGAGTGTTCATTGGAAGGACTGATGCTGAAGCTCCAGTATGACCTGATGTGAACAGCTGACTCATTGGAAAAGACCCTGATGCTGGAAAAGACTGAAGGCAGGAGGAGAAGGGAAGAAAAGAGAATGAGATGGCTGGATGGTATCACTGATTCAATAGACATAAACTTGGGCAAACTCCAGGAGATGGTGAGGGACAGGGAAGCCTGGTGTGCTGCAGTCCATGGGGCTGCAAAGAGTTCGATACCACTTGGCGACTGAACAGTAACAACACTGTACACTTAAACATTTGTTGAAAATAGATTCCAGGCTGTGGTCTTATGACAAGAAGAAAGCTATTTTTTCACGGAACCTTCCCCCTCCCACTAAAAAGCTCCCACACAGGCCTTCTACTAAAAGCTATTCTGACCACTCTCATCCATAATTCTAATCTTGGGGCACTCCTATAGATCTGTGCTGGCAGTGTACAGCATGCTTGACGTGGCGGGTTAGGAACACTTGCTTTAATCATGCTTGTGTTTGACTCTGGTCTGCTGTGTGACACTTATCCATCAGTAAAAAGTCTTCACCCTCATAAGGAATTCAGCATTGTGCCTGATACACTGGGTTCAACAAATGTTATGCATTAATAATATTAGTTTATTTTGTATCCTTATTTCCTAACTTCATTGTAGGCAGAGGTAATATAAGAAAAACCTTTAAATCTCTTATTATATCCAAAAGAATGCTGAATAATAACACAAATTAACCTTCTGTTGACTAATTACAGAGACCATGCCATTTTGAAAAAAAATATACTTAGAAACATGAAATAACAATAGCATAAGAAAGTGTAAGGAAAAGAAAAAAGAATGGATGTCAGAGGAAGAAGCTATGTTTCTATTTACTAACCTGTTTCTGTTTCCTAAGCTGTTTCTGTTTTCTTTAGTAGCAATACAGTTTTTTCTTTGTTTAAAGAAATGATTTTACTAGGCAAACTTTAAACTACAATTTTAATTTCTTCAATGAGTCACCAAAAGCAACATTTACATTTTTGGGTATACGCAAAACTCTCGAGAGCCTTAAGACCGTCAGTTAAATAAGGTAAAAGCAAAGTATCAAAGTTACTTCTAAAACCATAAATAACGACAGAAATAACTATTGTATTGGCTGAATATGGTCGCTATCTATGGTATTATCTTCTCTGTGAAACTAAAATTTAGTTCTGCTTAAGATTAATTTAAATTGCCATAATATTCACAAATTCAGTCTGTTTTAATGATGATAATGATCATAATTTCAAACTGTTCTGAAGAACTATCTAAGAGCCACTTTTGAACTCTTAAGTGTAATAGGACTTGGAAATACCATCTATTTGTTATGAACCTCCTAGACAGAAACTCAATCCTAGAATCTTCAAGCATCAAGGAAGCAAAGGACACAAAGAATCATAAGATCCGAACTGACAAGGGATCATGAGAATGCTGTAGAGATCCAATAGAAGGTCTGAAATAGTGGTAAACAGAGTTCTTGGAACAGGTATTTAGAAGAACCAAATTGTAAGTAAAAATGCTGACTCTATAGGAAGCATGGGCTTTCTGTAGGAGAGGGATGAACGAATAATGTGGACCACTGGAGCAGAAGCGGAGACGTGAGCCAATCTAAATCCTACTTCAAGTTGTCCACTTGTGAAGGCCATCTGTCCCAACTCTGTAGCCAACTCTTGCCTTGAAGGCCTCTTCTGGTCTATAATCCTCTCTGACTATATGGTCACATGGAAGGTTGTTAACTAGGAGGAGAAGCCTGTTTGGAGCTCATTAAGTGGGAAAACTGCTGATATAAAGTATTTTGCCTTGTTGGTTTGGTTGAAGCCTAGTGTGAAATAGTCTGGAACAGAAAACTTCTAGGCAAGATGAATAAGGGCAGAGACTTAGAAGACAGGCTGGTGTGGCGCTGTCAGAAAAATTAACATCGACAATGACCCACTGGGAAAAAAAGGAGACACAAGGTAAGCCCATCTTACTTTGTTAATATTCTGCTTTTAGACTTCTACCAGGATGTCAGAGGAAGAAGCTATGTTTCTATTTACTAACCTGTTTCTGTTTCCTAAGCTGTTTCTGTTTTCTTTAGTAGCAATACAGTTTTTTCTTTGTTTAAAGAAATGATTTTACTAGGCAAACTTTAAACTACAATTTTAATTTCTTCAATGAGTCACCAAAAGCAACATTTACATTTTTGGGTATACGCAAAACTCTCGAGAGCCTTAAGACCGTCAGTTAAATAAGGTAAAAGCAAAGTATCAAAGTTACTTCTAAAACCATAAATAACGACAGAAATAACTATTGTATTGGCTGAATATGGTCGCTATCTATGGTATTATCTTCTCTGTGAAACTAAAATTTAGTTCTGCTTAAGATTAATTTAAATTGCCATAATATTCACAAATTCAGTCTGTTTTAATGATGATAATGATCATAATTTCAAACTGTTCTGAAGAACTATCTAAGAGCCACTTTTGAACTCTTAAGTGTAATAGGACTTGGAAATACCATCTATTTGTTATGAACCTCCTAGACAGAAACTCAATCCTAGAATCTTCAAGCATCAAGGAAGCAAAGGACACAAAGAATCATAAGATCCGAACTGACAAGGGATCATGAGAATGCTGTAGAGATCCAATAGAAGGTCTGAAATAGTGGTAAACAGAGTTCTTGGAACAGGTATTTAGAAGAACCAAATTGTAAGTAAAAATGCTGACTCTATAGGAAGCATGGGCTTTCTGTAGGAGAGGGATGAACGAATAATGTGGACCACTGGAGCAGAAGCGGAGACGTGAGCCAATCTAAATCCTACTTCAAGTTGTCCACTTGTGAAGGCCATCTGTCCCAACTCTGTAGCCAACTCTTGCCTTGAAGGCCTCTTCTGGTCTATAATCCTCTCTGACTATATGGTCACATGGAAGGTTGTTAACTAGGAGGAGAAGCCTGTTTGGAGCTCATTAAGTGGGAAAACTGCTGATATAAAGTATTTTGCCTTGTTGGTTTGGTTGAAGCCTAGTGTGAAATAGTCTGGAACAGAAAACTTCTAGGCAAGATGAATAAGGGCAGAGACTTAGAAGACAGGCTGGTGTGGCGCTGTCAGAAAAATTAACATCGACAATGACCCACTGGGAAAAAAAGGAGACACAAGGTAAGCCCATCTTACTTTGTTAATATTCTGCTTTTAGACTTCTACCACTTGTGGCCTCATCTACATTTTAATTTATTCTCTCTTTGCTTCACAGTAGTCCTCTTTCATCTTTATTTCATTATCCTAGTGCTTTTATTACCAGGAGGTGTGGTGTTATTAAAAGAGACTGTGTTTGAACTAAAACTTACGTAACCACAGAAGGCCTACACATAGGGATAACGGGGGTCTAAACTAAGTGGGCAGCAGTGGGCAAAGAATGAAGAGGCATTAAGAATGAGCAGAATTCATTTCTGGAGGAAGGGAACAATTCTAAGTCATCCAATGTAGAGAGACCTGGAAAGAAAACCCCAGAACTGAGCAATATTACAGGCTTGCAGGGACAAAGTATGTTCTCTTTGCTTCAGAGGTTTCCTTTTTCTCTGTTTCATGAAAGACTGATCTACTTTATCACTCCTTAGCCCTAGGGGATTCCCTTCATACCATATATAAA
This sequence comes from Tragulus kanchil, assembly GCA_022376925.1. Taxonomy (NCBI): domain Eukaryota; kingdom Metazoa; phylum Chordata; class Mammalia; order Artiodactyla; family Tragulidae; genus Tragulus; species Tragulus kanchil. The sequence goes on from JAIOJX010000004.1 coordinate 30,328,835, forward strand.
ATTTTTTTTTTGGCTACTTCTATTGGTCTTTCATTTATTTCCATCTTTGTTCTTTGGCCTATGTGGGCCACCCATGATGGCCTCTCTCGCTGTAGAGCACAAGCTCTGGGCGCATGCACGCCAGAGCTCCAGCTCGGTAGATGGACACATTGGTCCAGCTGTTCCGTGCACGTGGGATCTTCCCAGGCCAGGGGTCGAATTGGTGCCTTGCACTGCAAGGCGGTGTCCTTATCCACTGGACCATCAGGGAAGTCGCCCCCCCCCCACCCATACTATATTAAAGAAACTGTTAATATATTGCTACCGGGTTGAAAATACTGATGACCATGACCTGCTGCAGTGGAAGAAAGGACTTTTGTCTCCTTCCATAGCCTTGTTGAGAATGTCCATTTTGGAGCAACTTCCTTGAAGTCTGGATTTGGACAGCGATTTTTGTCTGAATTTATTGTGGTCCAGTGGGAAGGATGCTGAAAAAGGGGGGCCTAGTGTGAAATAGTCTGGAACAGAAAACTTCTAGGCAAGATGAATAAGGGCAGAGACTTAGAAGACAGGCTGGTGTGGCGCTGTCAGAAAAATTAACATCGACAATGACCCACTGGGAAAAAAAGGAGACACAAGGTAAGCCCATCTTACTTTGTTAATATTCTGCTTTTAGACTTCTACCACTTGTGGCCTCATCTACATTTTAATTTATTCTCTCTTTGCTTCACAGTAGTCCTCTTTCATCTTTATTTCATTATCCTAGTGCTTTTATTACCAGGAGGTGTGGTGTTATTAAAAGAGACTGTGTTTGAACTAAAACTTACGTAACCACAGAAGGCCTACACATAGGGATAACGGGGGTCTAAACTAAGTGGGCAGCAGTGGGCAAAGAATGAAGAGGCATTAAGAATGAGCAGAATTCATTTCTGGAGGAAGGGAACAATTCTAAGTCATCCAATGTAGAGAGACCTGGAAAGAAAACCCCAGAACTGAGCAATATTACAGGCTTGCAGGGACAAAGTATGTTCTCTTTGCTTCAGAGGTTTCCTTTTTCTCTGTTTCATGAAAGACTGATCTACTTTATCACTCCTTAGCCCTAGGGGATTCCCTTCATACCATATATAAAATTTTTTTTTTGGCTACTTCTATTGGTCTTTCATTTATTTCCATCTTTGTTCTTTGGCCTATGTGGGCCACCCATCGCAGTGGCCTCTCTCGCTGTAGAGCACAAGCTCTGGGCGCATGCACGCCAGAGCTCCAGCTCGGTAGATGGACACATTGGTCCAGCTGTTCCGTGGCACGTGGGATCTTCCCAGGCCAGGGGTCGAATTGGTGCCCCTTGCACTGCAAGGCGGTGTCCTTATCCACTGGACCATCAGGGAAGTCGCCCCCCCCCCACCCATACTATATTAAAGAAACTGTTAATATATTGCTACCGGGTTGAAAATACTGATGACCATGACCTGCTGCAGTGGAAGAAAGGACTTTTTGTCTCCTTCCATAGCCTTGTTGAGAATGTCCATTTTGGAGCAACTTCCTTGAAGTCTGGATTTGGACAGCGATTTCTTATTTTAGTCTACTCACCATTAAACATTTCTAAGACATTTAGGGCTTCCCTGGTGGTCCAGTGGGTAAGGACACTGCCTTGCAGTGCAAGGGGCGCTGGTTCGATCCCTGGCCTGGGAAGATCCCACGTGCCATGGAGCGGCTGGACTGATGTGTCCAGCTACCGAGCTGGGGCTCTGGAGCGCATGCGCCCAGAGCTTGTGCTCTGCAGCAAGAGAGGCCACTGCGATGGGAGGCCTACACAGGCCAAAGAACAAAGATGGATGAAAATAAATAATGAAAGACCTATAGAAATGGTCAAAAAAAAAAATGTCTAAGACATTTAAAGTAGAATTAATAGCAGTTCTTCATAAACTGTTCTAAAATGCAGAAGAGGAGGGAATACTTCCCAGCCTATTCTGTGAGGCTAGCTTTATCCTGATACCAAACCAGATGAAGACACTGCCAAGAAAACCCATTTACCAAACCAATAGCCTTATAAATCTTGTTCAATCAATGAGTCATGTCCAACTCTTTGTGACTCATGGAGTGCAGCACACCAGGCTTCCCTGTCCTTCACCATCTCCCGAAGTTTGCTCCAACTCCAGTCCATTAAGTCAGTGATGCCATCCAACCATCTCATCCTCTGTCGTCTCCTTCCCCTCCGGCTTTTAATCTTTCTCATAGCATCAGCATCTTTTCCAATGAGTTGTCTCTTGGCATCAGATGGCCAAAATATTGGAGCTTCAGCATCAGTCCTTTCAATGAATATTCAGGGTTCATTTTCTTTAAGACTGACTGGTTTGATTTCCTTGCTGTCTAAGGGTCTCATAAGAGTCTTCTCCAGCACCACAGTCTGAAAGTGTCAATTCTTTGATGCTCAGCTTTCTTTATGGTCCACCTATCATACCTGTACAAGACTACTGGAAAAAGCAAAGCTTTGACTATATAGAGCCTTATGAATATAAATGTAAAAATCCTCAGCAAAACATGACCAAAGTGACCTTAGCAACATATAAAAAGGATTATATACTACTACTAAGTGAGATTTATTGGAAATATGCAAGCTTGGTTTAAAAGAAAAATCAACTGATATAATATACCATCTTGATAGTGTATTGTTAATTAGTGTATTTTGTCTTTTAGAGACCAAAACCCATGCGATCCTCTCAACAGACTCATAAAGTATTTGATAAAACCTAATATTCCTTCGTGATAAAAACCCTCAGTGAATTAGAAATAGGAGCGATCTCCCTCAGTGTGATAAACGGCATGTATAAAAAACCCACAGCTAGAGAATAGGAGTTCCTACAAGAGCTCGGTGTGACAGCCTGGAGGGGCAGGATGGGGGTATTGGGAGAGGGGGGAGGGGACCAGGGATATGCATATGACTGATCTGGGAACATACATGTCTGTGAACAACAAGTTTTGAAAAAAATGAAATAGAAATGGTCAAAAAAAATGTCTAAGACATTTAAAGTAGAATTAATAGCAGTTCTTCATAAACTGTTCTAAAATGCAGAAGAGGAGGGAATACTTCCCAGCCTATTCTGTGAGGCTAGCTTTATCCTGATACCAAACCAGATGAAGACACTGCCAAGAAAACCCATTTACCAAACCAATAGCCTTATAAATCTTGTTCAATCAATGAGTCATGTCCAACTCTTTGTGACTCATGGAGTGCAGCACACCAGGCTTCCCTGTCCTTCACCATCTCCCGAAGTTTGCTCCAACTCCAGTCCATTAAGTCAGTGATGCCATCCAACCATCTCATCCTCTGTCGTCTCCTTCCCCTCCGGCTTTTAATCTTTCTCATAGCATCAGCATCTTTTCCAATGAGTTGTCTCTTGGCATCAGATGGCCAAAATATTGGAGCTTCAGCATCAGTCCTTTCAATGAATATTCAGGGTTCATTTTCTTTAAGACTGACTGGTTTGATTTCCTTGCTGTCTAAGGGTCTCATAAGAGTCTTCTCCAGCACCACAGTCTGAAAGTGTCAATTCTTTGATGCTCAGCTTTCTTTATGGTCCACCTATCATACCTGTACAAGACTACTGGAAAAAGCAAAGCTTTGACTATATAGAGCCTTATGAATATAAATGTAAAAATCCTCAGCAAAACATGACCAAAGTGACCTTAGCAACATATAAAAAGGATTATATACTACTACTAAGTGAGATTTATTGGAAATATGCAAGCTTGGTTTAAAAGAAAAATCAACTGATATAATATACCATCTTGATAGTGTATTGTTAATTAGTGTATTTTGTCTTTTTAGAGACCAAAACCCATGCGATCCTCTCAACAGACTCATAAAGTATTTGATAAAACCTAATATTCCTTCGTGATAAAAACCCTCAGTGAATTAGAAATAGGAGCGATCTCCCTCAGTGTGATAAACGGCATGTATAAAAAACCCACAGCTAGAGAATAGGAGTTCCTACAAGAGCTCGGTGTGACAGCCTGGAGGGGCAGGATGGGGGTATTGGGAGAGGGGGGAGGGGACCAGGGATATGCATATGACTGATCTGGGAACATACATGTCTGTGAACAACAAGACTCTATAATAATTAAAAAAAAAAATCACAGCTAACATAGCAAATCCATATAATGGAATACTTCTTTCAAATGAAGTACATATATCACAACACGGATGACCCTGAAAACAGAAAGCTAAGTGAAAGAAGCCAATTCCAAGAAAGACTTCATTATTATATGATTTTGTTAATATGAAATATCCAGAATAGGCATATCTATAGAGATAGAGAATAGATTGGTGGTTCCTAGAGCCAGGACGAGAGGGGAGTAAAGAGCAACTGCTAATATGCACGGGGATTTTTTTTTGGTGGTGGTAGGGGGAAGGTAGTAAAATGTTCTGAACTTAAGATTGTGGTGATGGCCACTAAACTCTGAATATACTGAAAACCACTGAAGTTTATATTTCCAGTGGATGATGCTGAGATGTGTGAATCATTTCTTAGTAAAGATGTTCGTATTTTCTTTTTTAAGAGTCAAAGAGCCAGACCTGTATTTAAGTTATCAAGGATACTAAAGGATCACAGCTTTGTAAAGATGTCTGGTTGGGGGCGACAGGGGTTAGAAAGGTATTTTAAAGGTATTCACTATGAATCAGATTCACACGGTAATCTATTTTTTTCGTTGGTAGCAAAAAGAAAGGTAAAACAGAGGGACTGCAGAGATCAGAATCCACATAACGTGAGAATCAGCAATCTAATTAGTACAAGAGAAAATAAGGTGGCCCAAAGAAACGCAGACACTTTTTAAATCACTGTACATCCGGTGGTGGTTTAGTCACTAGTTGTGTCCAGCTCTTTGCAGCCCCATGGACTGCAGCCTGCCAGGTTCCTCTAGCCATGGAATTTCCCTGGCAAGAATGCTGGAGGGGGCTGCCATATCCTCCTCCAGGGAATCTTCCTGATGCAGGGATTGAACCTGGCTCTCCTGCATTGCAGGTAGATTCTTAACTGACTAAGCCACCAGGAAAAGCAAACCCAAACCCTAAAAAAATTTTTTTTTTGAGCTCATTAGTTCTTTAGAGGGGCAGGATGGGGGTATTGGGAGAGGGGGGAGGGGACCAGGGATATGCATATGACTGATCTGGGAACATACATGTCTGTGAACAACAAGACTCTATAATAATTAAAAAAAAAAATCACAGCTAACATAGCAAATCCATATAATGGAATACTTCTTTCAAATGAAGTACATATATCACAACACGGATGACCCTGAAAACAGAAAGCTAAGTGAAAGAAGCCAATTCCAAGAAAGACTTCATTATTATATGATTTTGTTAATATGAAATATCCAGAATAGGCATATCTATAGAGATAGAGAATAGATTGGTGGTTCCTAGAGCCAGGACGAGAGGGGAGTAAAGAGCAACTGCTAATATGCACGGGGATTTTTTTTTGGTGGTGGTAGGGGGAAGGTAGTAAAATGTTCTGAACTTAAGATTGTGGTGATGGCCACTAAACTCTGAATATACTGAAAACCACTGAAGTTTATATTTCCAGTGGATGATGCTGAGATGTGTGAATCATTTCTTAGTAAAGATGTTCGTATTTTCTTTTTTAAGAGTCAAAGAGCCAGACCTGTATTTAAGTTATCAAGGATACTAAAGGATCACAGCTTTGTAAAGATGTCTGGTTGGGGGCGACAGGGGTTAGAAAGGTATTTTAAAGGTATTCACTATGAATCAGATTCACACGGTAATCTATTTTTTTCGTTGGTAGCAAAAAGAAAGGTAAAACAGAGGGACTGCAGAGATCAGAATCCACATAACGTGAGAATCAGCAATCTAATTAGTACAAGAGAAAATAAGGTGGCCCAAAGAAACGCAGACACTTTTTAAATCACTGTACATCCGGTGGTGGTTTAGTCACTAGTTGTGTCCAGCTCTTTGCAGCCCCATGGACTGCAGCCTGCCAGGTTCCTCTAGCCATGGAATTTCCCTGGCAAGAATGCTGGAGGGGGCTGCCATATCCTCCTCCAGGGAATCTTCCTGATGCAGGGATTGAACCTGGCTCTCCTGCATTGCAGGTAGATTCTTAACTGACTAAGCCACCAGGGAGGCCCCACCTATATATATGTTTGAAATCAATAATGTGCTTTTCCAAGTAGTCCTCTTTGGAGACTAAATAAACAAAAGGCTGTTCTTTAGTTGTTTTGGAACTTTTTAGAGTTCTTCAAATTTCCAGTTTTCTTTAGAGCTAGTTAAGAGCGCAAGAAAGTAAGTTACATACTTCATTTGATTCAAGACCATTGCCTATATTACTCTATAGAGTAATATACTATATGCAAAAGCATGTCCATCCATTTATTCAGACTCTTCTCTGAATGTTGCTCTTGAGAGCTATTTCCAAAATCAAGCTTGCACTCAAAGAAGACAGTTTTCAACTGAGAATATCTGAAAGAATGTGTTAAGAGCTAGTCTAAAAGTGTTGGTATAATTAATCTTCTACTCTCCATAGCCCACAGCTGAAAAGAGCTTTTAAACAAAAATGTTTTTACAATCAGACAGTTTCATGCTAAAATCACAACTACGGAGTAAATCAAGTATAACCACTTCTTCCACTTTCACCACTGTTAAGTAAGTTCTTCATCCTTCACTGGGACGATAGTAACAGGCCTCCCTGCTTCACTCCTGTCCCTTCCCTGTACACAGAACAATATCACTCTTTATGTGGAACCCTCTAATTCAACCCTTAGTCTGACCCCACTTTGGTCCCCTCCTCACTCTCAATGCCCACAGTGGCTTTCAGGTTCAGGGAGCATGCCAGGCTTGTTCCTGCCCTCAGGTCTCTCCCATTAGCTACTTCTGGTTTCTGGAATGCTCTTCTCAAGACTTTGCGTGGCTGGCTTCCTGCTATCTAGCTCCCAGTGTAGACATCACTCGTCAAAAGAGGACTTCTCAGACCACACAGCATCTACCACATTACAGTATTTCCCTTCACCACATGCGACTCTTTGGCTGCTTATCTGTTACTGACCACCCTCCTCTGTTAAGAAGGAAATCCAGAGCTCAGTGGTATCGCCTTGTCTAGGTAAACACTGGCTCCCCTTGCCCAAGGGAGGGTCTGATCCTGAATAAGCAGAGATCTCAGAGTGATAATGCCTACTCTCTCTATTTCAGGAAGATCATTAAAACCTGAACCTTCCCAAGTAAAGCAGATACCCCAAACTCCTATAGCATTTGTCTATATAACACATTCATCTTCAGTTCAAATCAATAATGTGCTTTTCCAAGTAGTCCTCTTTGGAGACTAAATAAACAAAAGGCTGTTCTTTAGTTGTTTTGGAACTTTTTAGAGTTCTTCAAATTTCCAGTTTTCTTTAGAGCTAGTTAAGAGCGCAAGAAAGTAAGTTACATACTTCATTTGATTCAAGACCATTGCCTATATTACTCTATAGAGTAATATACTATATGCAAAAGCATGTCCATCCATTTATTCAGACTCTTCTCTGAATGTTGCTCTTGAGAGCTATTTCCAAAATCAAGCTTGCACTCAAAGAAGACAGTTTTCAACTGAGAATATCTGAAAGAATGTGTTAAGAGCTAGTCTAAAAGTGTTGGTATAATTAATCTTCTACTCTCCATAGCCCACAGCTGAAAAGAGCTTTTAAACAAAAATGTTTTTACAATCAGACAGTTTCATGCTAAAATCACAACTACGGAGTAAATCAAGTATAACCACTTCTTCCACTTTCACCACTGTTAAGTAAGTTCTTCATCCTTCACTGGGACGATAGTAACAGGCCTCCCTGCTTCACTCCTGTCCCTTCCCTGTACACAGAACAATATCACTCTTTATGTGGAACCCTCTAATTCAACCCTTAGTCTGACCCCACTTTGGTCCCCTCCTCACTCTCAATGCCCACAGTGGCTTTCAGGTTCAGGGAGCATGCCAGGCTTGTTCCTGCCCTCAGGTCTCTCCCATTAGCTACTTCTGGTTTCTGGAATGCTCTTCTCAAGACTTTGCGTGGCTGGCTTCCTGCTATCTAGCTCCCAGTGTAGACATCACTCGTCAAGAGAGGACTTCTCAGACCACACAGCATCTACCACATTACAGTATTTCCCTTCACCACATGCGACTCTTTGGCTGCTTATCTGTTACTGACCACCCTCCTCTGTTAAGAAGGAAATCCAGAGCTCAGTGGTATCGCCTTGTCTAGGTAAACACTGGCTCCCCTTGCCCAAGGGAGGGTCTGATCCTGAATAAGCAGAGATCTCAGAGTGATAATGCCTACTCTCTCTATTTCAGGAAGATCATTAAAACCTGAACCTTCCCAAGTTTGTTAAAGCAGATACCCCAAACTCCTATAGCATTTGTCTATATAACACATTACTATCTTCAGTTCAACCTGAAGAGACATTTCTCTTTTTTATAATTCTTAAGCAGGAAAGCTAAAGGTGCTTCAGACTAATTAATAACATTTTACTTACTCTGGGAGAAGCTTGTATTTTTCCAAATCAATTTCTGGAAAAAATGTGTCACTTTCAAATTCTTGCATGATTCTTGTCACAAACAGTCTAAGATGGCCTGGCTTGTTCATGGCCTCCTTTGAAATAGAACAAAAAACATTAATTTCCTTATTCATCTATGTCAAAAGCCATATAAACTCTACTTTTCATTTTAATTACCTCCAAGGTTTATTTAATTATCCTCTTCTTTACTTTGGGGCCCTGTAAAGGATGCCTAAGTTGAGAACAGCCCTAATCATTAATCAATAATTACAAGGGTGAGTTCAAATATACTCTGGGCTCTAGTTTGCTTGCCTGAACTCTCCTTGCAATTAAGCAAATGCAATTTTGTCTTTTATCTTTGGTTAAGAATTAAACCCCCCAAATTATCTAATTATCCTCTATAGAAAAATATTTACATATATATGTGTATATATATGGATAAGACAGTAATTTCATAAGTCTTTGACTAATGAAAATCCCAAGAGCATACTTAGTACATTTACATAAAATTTAATAATGCTTCAATTTCTCAGCAGATAGTTACAATGCTAGTAGATAATATATTCTGTCTGTCGTTGCCAGTGATTACATTTGGCCTTACAGACAGTACTACTGTCTCTAGTACTGTTGCTAGTTTCTATAGAAAAGTCTGATCTGGAACAAATATCTTAAAATTCTAATACAAAGTCAGGAGTCAGTCCCAACTGCAGCTCTTAAAGCAATAACTCTTGATTTTCAAATAGCTTTCCAGAAAAAAAAACAACAAAAAAGCCCAAAAGCATACACATAAATCCAAGTGTCTGAAATTTGTAAGATTCCATATAAAGGTCAAACTTTACTTTTTATTTTCTGTACTGTGGCTTCTAGTAAGCCTATTTTTCTCTTGCCCCAACCAAATCAATATTCTATCAATTTTTACTGCACCAAAAATTAGAAAAATAGAAGAGACTAATCATAGTAGCATATGAAGATCTGTATCAAAGTTAATGATATTTGAACATGTATATGTATGTTTGAGTCCCTTTGCTGTTCACTTGGAACTACCACAACATTGTTAATTGGCTATATCCCAATACAGAATAAAAATTTTAAAGTTTGGGAAAAAAATAGTCAGTGATATTTGGTCCACTGTTTCTTTACACGGTTAGATGGTAAATATCTTAGGCTTTGTGGGCCATATGGTTTCTTACCTTTGCAAGCAAAAGCAGTCAAAGACAACACTAAACCAACAAGCATGGCTGTATTCAAATACAGGCTGGAGGGCTTAAGTGTTCTATAAGCCATTGTGATGTGAGGTAATACAAAATTATCACCTAGAGATTCTAGTTTATTACTTCTATGTGTATAGATATATCAAACTATATGAATATATTTGACTACTTACACTGTTTAAAGAATACATTTTCAAGTGTCTACAGTATTGAATCATTCAAAATATGACGGGCACTGAGCAAAAGAATTTGTCTTCCTAGAAAATTCATACCTGGCTGAAACGACCAAAGAAAAATGTTTTTCCCCTATTACAAATGGAGGAAATAAAAGGTTGTAGAAACGGGACCCTAAGAAACAGGGTTTTTTTTTTTTTTTTGAAACAGAGTTTTTATAATCCCACCTGGGACCCTGGTATACCTCTTCTTTCTAAAATAATTGCAGTGTTCATGTATTAGTGCAAGACACCTAAGGATAGGGGCTCAATTTTTCTTCTCTTCATAAATGTTCATCTTTCACCAGTATTATAAAATTCTATTTATTAACCTCAACATTAAAAAAATATATATTTATTTATTTGAATGTCCTGGGTCTCAGTTGTGGCACCTGGGATCTTTAGTTGAGGCATGTGGGATCTAGTTCCTTGACTAGGGATCAACCCAGACCCTCTGCATTGGAAGCAGAGTCTTAGCCATTGGACCACCGGAAAAGTCCCTAACCTTAACATTTCTTATAGCTGGAAGTCTTCTGGCATCAAGCAAAAGGGGTATTTTCTATTTTACATAGTGTGTTCCCTTATGATATGAAATCATGTAACTCTCTCTGTCCTCACTTTAAATGAAAATTGTTGAGGGAAAGCCTTCTGTTCCCCCCTCCAATAATGTCTCTTTTTTATTTATATTTGTTTTTCATCCATCTTTTATTCTTTTGGTATGCATGGGCCTCCCATTGCAGTGGCCTCTCTCGTTGCAGAGCACTGGCTCTGGGCACATGCGCTCCAAGCATGCCAGCTTGTGATTGGACATATTGGTCCAGCCGTTCCACCGCACGTGGGATCTTCCCGGGCCAGGGACTGAACTGGTGCCCCTTGCACTGCATGGTGGACTCTTTACCCACTGGACCACCAGGGAAGCCCAAGTCTTCTGTTTTTAATTAGCTCATCTATATCTAGTTAGTGTGTATCAATGGAGAGCCACAGCCTTTTCTTGGTAAGGGACACATTTATCCTTAAAAAAAAAGATGATAACTCAGTGTATCCAGAGCACATTAGGGAAAAGCAAACAATGCGGTGCAAGTACAGTTCTCAGGAAGGGTTTCAAATATTTTAAAAATTAGAAACATCAACTGTTCTGAATTGAAAATAAATTGGTATAGACCTAAAAGCTAACTTTAAAAGCTTCATGTAGTTTGTATGATAGTCTCAAAAAATGAATAATTCAAACCAACGATGTCTAACTTATAGAAATAATGTGCTTTGCTCATAGCTTAATTTTTTAAAGTTCAAGTGGCAGGGAAGCTGAAAGAGAGTAGACTGTTTCTTTATATTCACAGATGGTTTTACTTACCTTATAAACAGAACTGCCTCCCACTATCCAAACCATGTCTACTTTATTTGTTAATTCTGGCTGCTCAAGAAGTTCTAAGGCATCATCCAAACTTTTGGCAAGAAAGTGAGCTCCCTGTGGAGGTTCCCTGAGATTAAAAGAAAGAATTATACATAATTTCTATAAACCCTATTCATACTAATAAGATATTGTGACTAGGAACGGTAATATTATCTTAGCCATTGGAAGAAAAGTCCCATTGGACCACCGGAAAAGTCCCTAACCTTAACATTTCTTATAGCTGGAAGTCTTCTGGCATCAAGAAAAAGGGGTATTTTCTATTTTACATAGTGTGTTCCCTTATGATATGAAATCATGTAACTCTCTCTGTCCTCACTTTAAATGAAAATTGTTGAGGGAAAGCCTTCTGTTCCCCCCTCCAATAATGTCTCTTTTTTATTTATATTTGTTTTTCATCCATCTTTTATTCTTTTGGTATGCATGGGCCTCCCATTGCAGTGGCCTCTCTCGTTGCAGAGCACTGGCTCTGGGCACATGCGCTCCAAGCATGCCAGCTTGTGATTGGACATATTGGTCCAGCCGTTCCACCGCACGTGGGATCTTCCCGGCCAGGGACTGAACTGGTGCCCCTTGCACTGCATGGTGGACTCTTTACCCACTGGACCACCAGGGAAGCCCAAGTCTTCTGTTTTTAATTAGCTCATCTATATCTAGTTAGTGTGTATCAATGGAGAGCCACAGCCTTTTCTTGGTAAGGGACACATTTATCCTTAAAAAAAAAGATGATAACTCAGTGTATCCAGAGCACATTAGGGAAAAGCAAACAATGCGGTGCAAGTACAGTTCTCAGGAAGGGTTTCAAATATTTTAAAAATTAGAAACATCAACTGTTCTGAATTGAAAATAAATTGGTATAGACCTAAAAGCTAACTTTAAAAGCTTCATGTAGTTTGTATGATAGTCTCAAAAAATGAATAATTCAAACCAACGATGTCTAACTTATAGAAATAATGTGCTTTGCTCATAGCTTAATTTTTTAAAGTTCAAGTGGCAGGGAAGCTGAAAGAGAGTAGACTGTTTCTTTATATTCACAGATGGTTTTACTTACCTTATAAACAGAACTGCCTCCCACTATCCAAACCATGTCTACTTTATTTGTTAATTCTGGCTGCTCAAGAAGTTCTAAGGCATCATCCAAACTTTTGGCAAGAAAGTGAGCTCCCTGTGGAGGTTCCCTGAGATTAAAAGAAAGAATTATACATAATTTCTATAAACCCTATTCATACTAATAAGATAATGTGACTAGGAAACGGTAAATATAAAACTAAATTCATCATAAACATGAAACCTTTCAATAAAAAGCATTTAGCATCACTTCAGCCCATACTTGTGTATGTAAAGTTCACAATGAATCAAAACCAAGACCAACTGTGATACTGTATGATCTGTGTAGTGGAAAGCTCAGAATGGTAGTTGTTTCTGGAGGGATGGGGTAAAAAGGTTCACTGGTAAGGTACTTGAGGCAGCTTTTTGGGAGTGACAATAATGTCCTGCATCTTTAACATGGGGTTATACAGGTGCATGTTGTTCAGCTGATAAGTCATGTCTGACTTTTTGCCATGGACTGCAATATACCAGACTTCCCTGTCTTCCACTATCTGAGTTTGCTGAAACTCACGTCCATTTAGTTAATGATGCCATGCAACCATCTCCTCCTCTGCCATCCTCTTTTCCTTCTGCCTTCAGTCTTTGCCAGCATCAGGGTCATAGGTGCATACATTTGCTAAAATACAGCAAATGTACATGGAAGACCTGTACATTTTGCTATATATAATATTTATGTGGCTGCATATTTCTTTTAAAGCCACAATTTGATTGTCTAGAAAGCATTTTTCCTATTGGGGGTAACCTTGAGGATTCAATTTTTTTTTTACATTGGGGTGGTGGTTCTAAAAAATCGAATATATCTAATGGCGTCTGTGAATCAGAGATTTGCCTGTGTGAATCTCACCCGTTTTATTCAGGACCCAGCAGTGCCCGACATAGCAGGTGCTCAGGATATATGTGGAACTGACCACAAGTAGGGAAGCAGAAGGAAGAACAAAAAAATAACTAAATTTTTCCCTAACTGGTATCCTTATTTTCTTGGTGTGCTTGGTAATAAAGACTTAAAATTTTCTCTCTGCTTTACACAAAAAAAAAAAAAAAAAAAAAAAGAGCGAAAATACACCAACAAATGTTATACATAAATACATAAGAAACAACCAAATCCAATTACATACACCACAGGGGGCTCATAAGGAAGAAATAAGACTCATCATTTGTGGAGATATGCTGTCCCAGCTGACAATCTCACCCACTTAGATTTCTTTAGGTTTGTCTTAGCTCAAGCTGGCCATAAATAAACTTGAGTAGTCTTCAAAAATATGTTATTAAAGAGTCTCTGGGAATGGCAATACGGTCTGTGAATCTGAACTCTACCAAGTAAAGAGATAATCAGAATATCCTAGCAACCAGGAGAAGGAAAACAGCATGGAGCTCGGGGCAGATGGCGAGACGCACACCAGCGTACCCCCCATCACTCAAATGGAATCAGTGCAAATATTCCGGTATACTTTCTTCCATGTTTTTAACCTTTAACATTCTAGGAGGGATCCGGGGAAAAACCTATATACCTCTGCATTCCCTTAGGCTATAGCTGTGAAGTGTTTTTTCCCTTTCCACAGCCTGATGGTCTTCAATGTGTTCTCTTGGCTGGGCGACAGTACTCAGTTATTTAGACACCAATCTAGGTATTGCCGTGAAGGCATTTTGTAGATGTGATTAAAGTTGATAATTAGATGATGAATCTGAATGGACCTAATTTAAGGGTTTGAAAGGTCATAAGAACAGATCTGAGGCTTCCCCAAAGAAGAAAATTCACCAGTGGACAGCAACTTCAGCCCCTTTTGGAGAGTTCCTACCTGCCCTTCCTGATGGCCTGCCCTATAGGTATTTGGATTTGCCTAGTCAGCCCCAACAGTGGTACAATTCTTGGCAATAAAATTCTTCTATCTATCTATCTATCCATCTATCTCTCTATCTTCTAGTGGTTCTTTTGCTCTGGTTGAACCTTAATAATACACATGGGAAAGGAATATTATGACCCCTGTTCATAAGCAAGCTTGTACCCTAGGATACTGCATTCTTTTTGTGCTTACGTTATTAGTTTAAGAGAGAAAAATTACCATGCCAATTCAAACTTCCTCTGATTCAGGTTCCTCCTCTCCCCAAACCCCTCTTGAAGCCCCTTGGGGTTAAGGAAGTTTTTTTAGTGAGCTAGGACCAATGTAAAAAATAACAAAATAGAAATCACATACAGAGTAAATGCCAAGGACGCCTCGGTGCAGGTCAAAGCACTGGAGCTGACTTCATGAACAGTCTTAATACTTTACCTGAACCACTTCCCCCTCCTCACCCTGTCAGGGCATTTCCAGGCATCCAGAACTACATCACCTAATGTTAGATTGGTGAATAGAAAAATTCCTTGAAGAGGCCAACGAGAGACACTCCTGAGAATCCCTGAGAAATGCTTTTGAAATTTTTAACCTTCAGACATAAGTACAAAATATTTTGGTAAACTAGTGTTGTGGTAAACTAGAAATGAATGACAGAGCACAAGATGCAAGTTTTAGGTCATTCTAAAACTTACTTCTTATTGTATTTAGGGTTAAGTACAGAGAAGGGATAACCACTTAATTTTGGCAAGTTCCAAAACATGTATTTTGATTTGAGTCTACTAAATAATGGTTCAAGGAAACTTACAAATCTAATATCATAATCAGACTTAATATAACCTGTCAAGTGATGAAATCAATCCCTTGAGTAACAGAATAAGTTACTGTCATGGGGTTATAAATAACTGCTACTTCATGTTCTAGAACTACCTTTATGATATTAAGTAGCTTCATCCATAGTTACATTCACACTATTTTAGTCCCATACCAAACCTCTACCATAAGAAATGCAATGTGATTTTCTTGTGGTGAATTTATGTTATAATACTCACTTGAGTTCTCTACTGAGAACTATATTAATTCTGTCCTTTAAAGGTCGATTCTTCTCTGGAATGGAGAACCAGGTCTTCCTACCCATAATCACCAAATTCTGTTTACCTGTAAAATCACATGGAAAGAATAAATATATTTTGGGTGCATACATATTTTTACACAGTCATACATATATGCATAGATATGATGGTCATATTGACACCTAGTGGATCTGCTTTAAAAATTAAAATCAAAACAGCATTACCAAAACTTACCACTTGTCATCCATTATCTAAGTTGAGTAACTGTTATTCTCTTTGGCTCTAGCCAACTTATAACTAATATATAGCTTTAATCAACTGTAATCATGTATATAATAGTAGTTAAAGCAAAGATTCTGGGATGAAGTGCTCAAATTTAATAGTGAGCTAGGACCAATGTAAAAAATAACAAAATAGAAATCACATACAGAGTAAATGCCAAGGACGCCTCGGTGCAGGTCAAAGCACTGGAGCTGACTTCATGAACAGTCTTAATACTTTACCTGAACCACTTCCCCCTCCTCACCCTGTCAGGGCATTTCCAGGCATCCAGAACTACATCACCTAATGTTAGATTGGTGAATAGAAAAATTCCTTGAAGAGGCCAACGAGAGACACTCCTGAGAATCCCTGAGAAATGCTTTTGAAATTTTTAACCTTCAGACATAAGTACAAAATATTTTGGTAAACTAGTGTTGTGGTAAACTAGAAATGAATGACAGAGCACAAGATGCAAGTTTTAGGTCATTCTAAAACTTACTTCTTATTGTATTTAGGGTTAAGTACAGAGAAGGGATAACCACTTAATTTTGGCAAGTTCCAAAACATGTATTTTGATTTGAGTCTACTAAATAATGGTTCAAGGAAACTTACAAATCTAATATCATAATCAGACTTAATATAACCTGTCAAGTGATGAAATCAATCCCTTGAGTAACAGAATAAGTTACTGTCATGGGGTTATAAATAACTGCTACTTCATGTTCTAGAACTACCTTTATGATATTAAGTAGCTTCATCCATAGTTACATTCACACTATTTTAGTCCCATACCAAACCTCTACCATAAGAAATGCAATGTGATTTTCTTGTGGTGAATTTATGTTATAATACTCACTTGAGTTCTCTACTGAGAACTATATTAATTCTGTCCTTTAAAGGTCGATTCTTCTCTGGAATGGAGAACCAGGTCTTCCTACCCATAATCACCAAATTCTGTTTACCTGTAAAATCACATGGAAAGAATAAATATATTTTGGGTGCATACATATTTTTACACAGTCATACATATATGCATAGATATGATGGTCATATTGACACCTAGTGGATCTGCTTTAAAAATTAAAATCAAAAACAGCATTACCAAAACTTACCACTTGTCATCCATTATCTAAGTTGAGTAACTGTTATTCTCTTTGGCTCTAGCCAACTTATAACTAATATATAGCTTTAATCAACTGTAATCATGTATATAATAGTAGTTAAAGCAAAGATTCTGGGATGAAGTGCTCAAATTTAATGTATTCTGTCATCTACTAGGCAAGTCATGTTTATTTCCTGTGTCTTACTTTTCTTACCTTTAAAATGGAAATAGCAATAGCTGCTACCTGTGGACTTGTTATGGGGATTGAAGACTTATGTATTATTCATATTTGCATACTTTATATATTTATAGTCATTTTTTTAACAATAGCTGCGCAATTAGCTTAAAACATTATCAACTGTGTCTCTGTGCTTCTCTTTCAAGTATAATGCTTCGATAAAAACTTTATGTATGTAGCTTCCATTTTTGTTTAATTATTGAGAAGGAAAAAGCCTTGAGAGTTAGAATATCTGGATCAAAGCAACATTTCTGTGATTCTTGACATGTTCTGAGAGACTGTCAAAAGGAGTGCCTTTATGTTTTCTTAAAGAATCCTCATAAATTTGACTTTTTTCAAAACAAAACATGAAACTGACAAACTGCAAAGTGAAAAAAAATTTTCCTCCAAGAATAAACAAACAACCCCCCTAAATTCAGAGTACCCTTATATAATAGGCACTATATTTTCAAGGACAGAACTTTATGTGTTTAAGCAAGGAGATATCAACTATTAAAGATAATGGAGCTAACAGGTGAGGAATTCTGATGAAGAAAATGGCACAGACCTGAGGCCTGACCTACCTACAACTAAGGTAGAAATGAGAAGTGAAGGACATAGGGAGACATTATAGAAAGTCAAGACATCCTTGGTACCCTTTAATTTATTCATCTAAGACATACTATATTTACTGAAAACCAGCAAACAGGTCAGGCATGAGATGCTCATCTTATTTGCAGGCCATACTTGGGATTCTTAGGATTCTTGAGAGTGGTTCATGTCAGTCCTTTAGCTGAAACCTTGCCATCTTGTCTCCACCAGTGATTCGAAGGTCAAATCCAAGGACCTTTTTCCCCTGTTAAAGTTATGCTGCATCTGCTCCTTTGTGATTTACCATTCCCCTGTCTACTCTGCTATCCCTCCTCCAATGAACAGAAATACACACCTCTTAGGTTTTAAATGGTCCTTCCCTCATGCCCATATTCTTCTCCCTGGCTATCCTCCTCTTACCAGTGGCTCAATTCACCTCTTTCCCTATGCCTGAAATTGCCTTGGATATCCTACAAGAACTTGAATATCGTCATCATTACAGCTGCTCGCTATTCCCCACATCACCCAGACTCTTAAATGGAAAATCTGAAAGGTCATCCTTGATGCCTTCCTGGATCCCCTTTAACTTTCTCATTTACAAATCGAGTCTCTTGTAACCGTAAAATTTTGACTTTTGTCCTCTCCATTACCATCCAGGCATTATCCTCACTAGCAGCTGCGATTTCAAAAGCTTCTTCCTGTCTTCTTTGTGGGCGCTGACCTTCTCAGAAGCCTCTACCTAGCTTCCAATTTTGCCCAATTACCTGAATTGTACTGTGCGCTCACATAAAATTTCAGATAAATTAAAAAAAATGTTTAATGCGTCTTGGAACAGTATATATATTTTGAAGTGCGGGTTGGGGAGGGAGGGAGGGCGGGCGGGGCAGTCGGGCCACTTCTATTGGTCTTTCATTTATCTATTTTCATCCATATTTGTTCTTTGGCCCATGTGGGCCTCCCATCACGGTGGCCTCTGTTGTCGCAGAGCACCGGCTCGGGAATTGGACACATCGGTCCAGCCGCTCCGCGGCATGTGGGATCTTCCCAGGCCAGGGATCGAACCGGCGCCCCTTGCACTGCAAGGCGGTGTCCTTACCCACTGGACCACCAGGGAAGCCCCAAAAGTATATATATTGATGTTAAGACAAAAGGTTCCAGACTAACATGAAGAACTTTTCACTTAAGTAAAATTTGACTGGCAAGCTTCCTCAACGCAAGACCCCTTCGCAAAACTATCACTTAAAAATCCCACCATTACCTTCCACTGAAGATGTTGTGGTCATTCTTTGGAAATACTTGAACTCATTCCTACAAGTGAGAGAAACACGCAGAGTTACTCAGAATGTGATCCCATGGGCTTAAGCTCTAACGCACCCGAGAAACGGAGCGCATGAGGGCACTTCCAGGGCTGGGACTTTGCTCTGGGGAAGGGCGCGAGGAGGTAGAGCCCTGGCGGGGCAGCTGGAGCGGGATATAAATCAATAATCTGGCACCAGGCTCGCTCCTCTTGCCAGCGAAGGTCAGGAGTCCGATCACCTCTTCTCCCAGAATCGGCCCGACCCGCCCAGGTGCCCCGATCTAGGGCAGCTTGCGCCAGCTCGAATATGTCATCATTACAGCTGCTCGCTATTCCCCACATCACCCAGACTCTTAAATGGAAAATCTGAAAGGTCATCCTTGATGCCTTCCTGGATCCCCTTTAACTTTCTCATTTACAAATCGAGTCTCTTGTAACCGTAAAATTTTGACTTTTGTCCTCTCCATTACCATCCAGGCATTATCCTCACTAGCAGCTGCGATTTCAAAAGCTTCTTCCTGTCTTCTTTGTGGGCGCTGACCTTCTCAGAAGCCTCTACCTAGCTTCCAATTTTGCCCAATTACCTGAATTGTACTGTGCGCTCACATAAAATTTCAGATAAATTAAAAAAAATGTTTAATGCGTCTTGGAACAGTATATATATTTTGGTGGGGGCGGGTTGGGGAGGGAGGGGGCGGGCGGGGGCAGGCGGGCCACTTCTCTTGGTCTTTCATTTATCTATTTTTCATCCATCTTTGTTCTTTGGCCTGTGTGGGCCTCCCATCGCGGTGGCCTCTGTTGTCGCAGAGCACCGGCTCGGGAATTGGACACATCGGTCCAGCCGCTCCGCGGCATGTGGGATCTTCCCAGGCCAGGGATCGAACCGGCGCCCCTTGCACTGCAAGGCGGTGTCCTTACCCACTGGACCACCAGGGAAGCCCCAAAAGTATATATATTGATGTTAAGACAAAAGGTTCCAGACTAACATGAAGAACTTTTCACTTAAGTAAAATTTGACTGGCAAGCTTCCTCAACGCAAGACCCCTTCGCAAAACTATCACTTAAAAATCCCACCATTACCTTCCACTGAAGATGTTGTGGTCATTCTTTGGAAATACTTGAACTCATTCCTACAAGTGAGAGAAACACGCAGAGTTACTCAGAATGTGATCCCATGGGCTTAAGCTCTAACGCACCCGAGAAACGGAGCGCATGAGGGCACTTCCAGGGCTGGGACTTTGCTCTGGGGAAGGGCGCGAGGAGGTAGAGCCCTGGCGGGGCAGCTGGAGCGGGATATAAATCAATAATCTGGCACCAGGCTCGCTCCTCTTGCCAGCGAAGGTCAGGAGTCCGATCACCTCTTCTCCCAGAATCGGCCCGACCCCGCCCAGGTGCCCCGATCTAGGGCAGCTTGCGCCAGCTCTGGGCCAACGCACTCGACCCACCCAACGGCTCAGCAGATACCTGAGCAGGGGCCAGGGAAGATCTCCGTTCTTGCCGATGCCCATGTTCTGGGACACAGCGACGATGCAGTTTAGCGGACGACCCATGACCGCGGCAGGTAACACTTCCGAGCTGGCTCTGGACACGGAATGCAACACTACCAGCCAACTTCGCGCGAAATTTTGGCCACCCCGCCCCCATAGTCCTATTTGTGCAGGCGAGGCCCCGCCCCAGACCCGCCCCCCGCCCCGGCGCACCGCCGGGTCGCGACGAGCTCGCGCCCGCTGACGCCCGGGAACTGCGGCCGCGGGCTCGCGCTCCGGCTCGGCCCGGCTCGTGGGCTGTTAATCCCTGACTTGCGATGTCGCGCCGGAAGCCGGCGTCTGGCGGCGCCGCTTCTGCAGGCCCAGCGCCTGCAAGGCAAGCGGTTTTGAGCAGATTCTTCCAGTCTGCGGGAAGCCTGAAATCCACCTCCTCCCCGACGGGTGCAGCCGAGAAGACGGACCCTGACTCTGACTCGGCAGCGCCCCTAGCGTCCACTCTCCCGGCCCAGATGCAGCCACACGTGGTAGGTTCGGTCCAGGACGGGGCGGGGCCATAGGGGAGAGGGGGCGGGACTAGACGGGCGAAGGCGAGTGCTTGTGGGTAGAGCGGGAGGAGGCCGGAACTGCGCGCGAGAGGCGGCGGTCTGATTGGGCCTGACGAGAAAGGGCGGGGCTCAGAAAGGAGAAGGAAGGGAGCGGTAGGCCCGCCTCCATCCCAGGTGCACCTCAGGACATTTTTAAGGGTATATTTCACCCTGAAATTTTAGGGTAATATTACACTTAAGGTAATAGTTTTGAGGTTAAGGTCACACCAACTCTTAATGGCGGACCTGAAGTCTGAGGAAGCTTAGGTATCCTGACTCCTGAGAGTAGATTCAAAGGATACGTCTTTTTTTTTTTTTTTTTTTGTCTTTTAATCTCCATCCTCTTCCTCCCCCACCTTTTTTTTTTTTTCTGAATTGAGGGTTGAAGAAGAGTCTTATTGATTTGTATGTGTTTAGTTAGTGATTAGATGAAATCTGCCGTAGTTTTTAAGGCTGCAACAGTCTTGCTATTTCCAGAGATCACCGGCAAAAGTCGTGTGGTGCAGTTCCCTGTGGTTCAGATCATAAAGTCTGATACAGGATAGGAGTGGATAAGGTTTCTTAATATGATACAGATGTGACGACTTGACGTTGGATCCTTCCCGTTGCATGCCACCCTTTGAGTAAAATAAGTAGTTTTGTTTTTGGCCAGATATACTGCCACGGGGGGACGCCTAAGGGTGAGCCCTCACTGGGGCTCCCTGGTACACAGTATTCCTCAAGCTGAAAATGTGGAAGGAGATTATGGATTGACTTTCAGTAACACTCCAGGTTTTAAAATAGGTGACAGCCTCGCTGCTTCAAAATCTTCCTTTTGTTTATATTTCTTCTGTAGAGGATTGTTGCTCTCTCTCTCTTTTTTTTTTTTGTGACCATAGTCTACATTTCCATGAATTCACCAAGATTTTATTTTATGCCTAAAATAGAGATTATTTGGTGAAGGACTTTTTTTGACAGTTAAGTTTCTGGCAGTACATAATCCATTTTCTTGTGGCATCTTCAATGGTAAACATAAACGAAGTTTGAACGTGAAACAGTTAAATTAAAATTAACATTTTTAAAATGATACTGTTCTTTAATTATCTAAATATTAGTGTCTTTCTTGAAGATATTCTGTTTAACATAGGTAAATAGTGTAATTCTTAATATGAGATAGAGGAAGGCTGATGGAGTGAAAAAAGTAGCAGCCTTGGTTCTTTCTAATTCTAGGACTGCTTAAGATGCTGAGGCTCTGACCTGACCTCCATCTTACTTTCGATGATAGTCAGAAGAGTTTACCCACAGCTCTAAGTAGACAATTCTATGAAGGGTACATGGCAAGAACCTTGCTGTCATTCAGAAGTAAAGTTTATTTTGTATACATCTAGTTTTGAGATTAGAGATAACACATTCTTTTCTAACATAGGTTGCAGAAATTGACAGAAATAAAAAGAGACCACTGGAGACTGATGGGCCTGTTAAAAAGAAAGCCAAGAAGGTCCGAGAAAAGGAAGAAGGAAGTGATTCTGTAATGTTTGGGAACCCTGGTGAGTTTTGGGGCAATTTTTCTTCATTCTCACGAGTCATGACTCTGATATTCCTGTGTTCTCCTGAGGGTAGAGGAAACTATTGGAGAATTGGGCCATTTTTTAGATAGGTTTCCATAGTGCTGGAGTAGACTGGGCCCTTTGTAAGTGGTGGTGTGGGTAGAGGTTGAGGGAGTAGAAGTAAGAGCTGGAGTTCTGCATTTTGACTGTAGTTCTCTAAATTTTCTCTTTTCTTCCTTTTTAGAAAATGTTGGCCTTGATTATAAAAGTAAAACATTCTTGTTATAAAATTTTCCAACAATACAGAAATGTAGAAGGTAGACAGTAAAAGACATCATAATCTTTCCCTTTCTGTAAGGCTTACTGCTAATTTTTGGAGGTGCTGTATATTCTTCCAGGTTTTTCTGTTTATACACATCTATATGTATATACATGGACTACACATTAGTTAACTAACAATATTGTTTCCTAAATTAGTACTCCATGAATTCACCAAGATTTTATTTTATGCCTAAAATAGAGATTATTTGGTGAAGGACTTTTTTTGACAGTTAAGTTTCTGGCAGTACATAATCCATTTTCTTGTGGCATCTTCAATGGTAAACATAAACGAAGTTTGAACGTGAAACAGTTAAATTAAAATTAACATTTTTAAAATGATACTGTTCTTTAATTATCTAAATATTAGTGTCTTTCTTGAAGATATTCTGTTTAACATAGGTAAATAGTGTAATTCTTAATATGAGATAGAGGAAGGCTGATGGAGTGAAAAAAGTAGCAGCCTTGGTTCTTTCTAATTCTAGGACTGCTTAAGATGCTGAGGCTCTGACCTGACCTCCATCTTACTTTCGATGATAGTCAGAAGAGTTTACCCACAGCTCTAAGTAGACAATTCTATGAAGGGTACATGGCAAGAACCTTGCTGTCATTCAGAAGTAAAGTTTATTTTGTATACATCTAGTTTTGAGATTAGAGATAACACATTCTTTTCTAACATAGGTTGCAGAAATTGACAGAAATAAAAAGAGACCACTGGAGACTGATGGGCCTGTTAAAAAGAAAGCCAAGAAGGTCCGAGAAAAGGAAGAAGGAAGTGATTCTGTAATGTTTGGGAACCCTGGTGAGTTTTGGGGCAATTTTTCTTCATTCTCACGAGTCATGACTCTGATATTCCTGTGTTCTCCTGAGGGTAGAGGAAACTATTGGAGAATTGGGCCATTTTTTAGATAGGTTTCCATAGTGCTGGAGTAGACTGGGCCCTTTGTAAGTGGTGGTGTGGGTAGAGGTTGAGGGAGTAGAAGTAAGAGCTGGAGTTCTGCATTTTGACTGTAGTTCTCTAAATTTTCTCTTTTCTTCCTTTTTAGAAAATGTTGGCCTTGATTATAAAAGTAAAACATTCTTGTTATAAAATTTTCCAACAATACAGAAATGTAGAAGGTAGACAGTAAAAGACATCATAATCTTTCCCTTTCTGTAAGGCTTACTGCTAATTTTTGGAGGTGCTGTATATTCTTCCAGGTTTTTCTGTTTATACACATCTATATGTATATACATGGACTACACATTAGTTAACTAACAATATTGTTTCCTAAATTGTATACTATATGTACTAATTTGTGACTGTTTTTTCTCGCTTAGAACATTTTGAACAATATTCAATGTTAGGACATGTGGGTCTATCCTGTCCTTTTTCCATTTTTAACTAATTAATTAATTAATTAATTTTGGCAGGGAGGGAAGGGGGTGGGCGGGCCACTTCGAGTGGTCTTTCATTTGTATAGTTTCATCCATCTTTTTGTTCTTTGGCCGTGTGGGCCTCCCATCGCGTGGCATTTGTTGTTGCAGAGCACTGGCTCTGGGCGCATGTGCTCCAGAGCTCCAGTTCGTAATTGGACACATCGGTCCAGCGGCACGTGGGATCTTCCCAGGCCGGGGATGGAACCGGCGCCCCTTGCACTGCAAGGCGGTGTCCTTACCCACTGGACCACCAGGGAAGCCCCTATCCTGTCCTTTTTAATGATGGAGCTGCTGCTTCTGTATGTGAAAGGTTTTGTGTAAAACCACCGTTCCTGTGCTCTTGAACTTCTAGAGGAGGTACTAATGGTTGGGCAAATTTTTCTTTAGTTTTTGACCATAGACAATTTGTGATAGGGGAGGATCAAAAATGGTTCTTTCTTCATTATTCCCAGGAAATTAGGTAAAGAAAATGAGACAAAGCAAAAAAGAAAGTTTAGTGGATCAAGAAGTAAAATTTGAATTTATGTATGAAATAACTATAGAAATGGAGATGCGTGATTAAAATGAAGGATAAACCTGATGATACTCTTTTCCTCCTCCTACCTAAAGGGGCCATGACTGTAGGCATGACTTGACAGAATTTGCACTTTCCAAGGCTGTCTACCTTTGTTTCATTACTCTGCATAGACCTGATCTATTCAGTTTTTCACTAAATTCTTCAAGCTGTTTATGTATGCTTTCTGTTTGCCATTGTCCACTTTGTTCCCAACAGCCCTTGTATTTTATAACTCAAATTAAATAAATGTAGAAGGTAGACAGTAAAAGACATCATAATCTTTCCCTTTCTGTAAGGCTTACTGCTAATTTTTGGAGGTGCTGTATATTCTTCCAGGTTTTTCTGTTTATACACATCTATATGTATATACATGGACTACACATTAGTTAACTAACAATATTGTTTCCTAAATTGTATACTATATGTACTAATTTGTGACTGTTTTTTCTCGCTTAGAACATTTTGAACAATATTCAATGTTAGGACATGTGGGTCTATCCTGTCCTTTTTTTTTTTTTTAACTAATTAATTAATTAATTAATTTTGGCAGGGGAGGGAAGGGGGTGGGTGGGCCACTTCCACTGGTCTTTCATTTGTATAGTTTCATCCATCTTTTTTGTTCTTTGGCCCGTGTGGGCCTCCCATCGCGGTGGCATTTGTTGTTGCAGAGCACTGGCTCTGGGCGCATGTGCTCCAGAGCTCCAGTTCGGTAATTGGACACATCGGTCCAGCGGCACGTGGGATCTTCCCAGGCCGGGGATGGAACCGGCGCCCCTTGCACTGCAAGGCGGTGTCCTTACCCACTGGACCACCAGGGAAGCCCCTATCCTGTCCTTTTTAATGATGGAGCTGCTGCTTCTGTATGTGAAAGGTTTTGTGTAAAACCACCGTTCCTGTGCTCTTGAACTTCTAGAGGAGGTACTAATGGTTGGGCAAATTTTTCTTTAGTTTTTGACCATAGACAATTTGTGATAGGGGAGGATCAAAAATGGTTCTTTCTTCATTATTCCCAGGAAATTAGGTAAAGAAAATGAGACAAAGCAAAAAAGAAAGTTTAGTGGATCAAGAAGTAAAATTTGAATTTATGTATGAAATAACTATAGAAATGGAGATGCGTGATTAAAATGAAGGATAAACCTGATGATACTCTTTTCCTCCTCCTACCTAAAGGGGCCATGACTGTAGGCATGACTTGACAGAATTTGCACTTTCCAAGGCTGTCTACCTTTGTTTCATTACTCTGCATAGACCTGATCTATTCAGTTTTTCACTAAATTCTTCAAGCTGTTTATGTATGCTTTCTGTTTGCCTGCCATTGTTCCAGAGGCTTTTTGTAGTTCTTTTATTCTTCCCAACAGCCCTTGTTATCCTCCTTTTAATTGGAGAGGTTTGAGACTTACCACACTTGAGTGACTTACCCAGGCAGCCATGAGAGCTGAGGAGGAAATGGAGCATCAGACTTGGAATGTTATGAAATAAAACCTTTGTTACTTGGTAATCATTGCACTCAGGAAGAAGAAAGAGCATTCACTATTCAAAAGCTGTGTGATTACTCTGCCTCAGTTGTTTTTTTTTTTCTTTTTTAACAGAGTTATTAGATACAATTGCATGTTATACAATTCACCCATTTCCCACATACAATTCAGTGACTTCTAGTATATTCAAAAAATTCTGCAGCCTTCATTAATGTCAATTTTAGAACATTTTCATCACCTTCAAAGGAAACTCATTCATTAGCAGTCATTTCCCATTTTCCCCCAACAACACCCATTCACACCTAAGCAACCACAAATATATTTTCTGTCTATAGATTTGTCTATTCTGAACATTTCATATAAATAGAATCATACCGTATGTGGCCTTTATGTCTGTTGTATCTCCTTCCTTTCAAAAACTTTTTTGATTTAATTTCTTGCTTTTGTGGTATAATACACATAGTATAAAATTTGGTTAAATTTTAACCAAAACATTTATTTTATATAGTTAAATTTGCATCTTAACCATTTTAAAGTGTACATTTGTTTCAATGTACGTGTCTGGCTACCTTTGATAAATAAATTCTCTCCAAATTCAAACTTGACGTTTTGTCATTAATATGCTTATTTTAATTACAGACAAACATAGTACAGAACTCTGTCACAAAAGCATTTTGATAAATACAAATACCCATTATCTTAACATTGTATAAATTCAGACTTTACAAAATCAACTGAAGATATTATAAAACAGAGCTAGAGTATATAAAAATAAGATACAATTTAAAAAAAAACCTAGAAAATGTATCAGATATTATGCCTTTAAACTGTAGCCAGAAGGTTCAAATTGAAATTCGCCTTAAATTCATATAATTTGCAGTTTATCCTAGAACCATTTTATAAAAGACCAGTGTTTCTCATTATTACACACTGCAGTTTATATCCTAAAGTTAAAGCTACTTAATCAAAAAAAATTTTAAGTAAAAATTTTTTAGTCAAAATATAGTTAATTTACAGTGTTCTGTTAGATCCTGGTATATAATGAAGTGATTCAGTTATATGTGTATATATATATGTGTATACATATATATGTACATATATAGATACACATACACGTACATACATACATATACATGTACACACATTATATACATATCTATTTCAGATTGTTTACATTAGAGATTATTATCAAATATTGAATATAGTTCCCTTGCTATACAGTAGGTCCTCATTTATCTATTATATATATACATACCTATATATCTATATCCATATTTATCTATCTATATATATAGTAGCTTATGTTTGCTAATCCCAAACTCCTAATTTATCCACCCACCTCTCCTTTGGTAGCTATATTTGTATTCTATGTGTGTGAGTCTGTTTCTTTTTTTGTAAATAAATTAATTTGTATCATATACATATAAGTGATATCATATGGTATTTGTCTTTCTCTTACTTAGTTCTGCTGTATGATTATCTCTAGCTCCACCCATGTTGCTGCTAATGTCATTCCTTCTGTTTTTTTTTATATGGCTGAGCATAAAGCTACTTAGTGATAAAATCAAATTTGTTAATGGAATCAAATATACCATTCCCCAAATTCCTGTTTTTGTATTCTGTAATGATTGTACTTATTATAGAGGGCAAAAAATTTTATCCAATGAACTTTCTATTTTTATTTTATATTATTAAAAAAAAATCACATTTTGTGTGGCCCTAGCCTCTTAGGCAGACGACAAGGCAAGTGCCTTAGCTTAGGCCAGAAGTCACTCCCAGGGCCTCTGAGGGTGCAGGCTGCTGGCCCGAGAGAGTGCAGGGTTGTAAACGAGGCTGCTTGTGGAGATCTGGCCTGGGGAGGAGGCTTTTCTGCAGAGGGCAGTTTGATCTGTAACTCAGACAGCATGGTGGGCAAGCCTCCAAGGATACCTGAACCTCCCCCAGACCCATTTCTTCACTATGAAGAAATATCAAACTTTGTACAGAGAACTTTTTACAAAAGCAAATCTTTTTTAGCTGTGTAATCCACCTTTAATCTAACCCATCTGACTGAGTGAAAATCCTCTATCATGGGAAGTTTGATAGGACATTGACAAGATCAAATTTTTGCAATATTTAGAGTTGCTGTAGCTGTTCCTTAACAACACAAAATAGGATGAATCAGTAGTATGTTAGCTGCCTTTCAGGTTGGTGGCAGTCAGTTAGAACATGTGTCATATTCTCTACATGGTCTGTAGCTGTAACTGTGATGTATAGGCAAAGCGAAAATTTATTATCTTGAATATAGTTCCCTTGCTATACAGTAGGTCCTCATTTATCTATTATATATATACATACCTATATATCTATATCCATATTTATCTATCTATATATATAGTAGCTTATGTTTGCTAATCCCAAACTCCTAATTTATCCACCCACCTCTCCTTTGGTAGCTATATTTGTATTCTATGTGTGTGAGTCTGTTTCTTTTTTTGTAAATAAATTAATTTGTATCATATACATATAAGTGATATCATATGGTATTTGTCTTTCTCTTACTTAGTTCTGCTGTATGATTATCTCTAGCTCCACCCATGTTGCTGCTAATGTCATTCCTTCTGTTTTTTTTTATATGGCTGAGCATAAAGCTACTTAGTGAAAAAATCAAATTTGTTAATGGAATCAAATATACCATTCCCCAAATTCCTGTTTTTGTATTCTGTAATGATTGTACTTATTATAGAGGGCAAAAAATTTTATCCAATGAACTTTCTATTTTTATTTTATATTATTAAAAAAAAATCACATTTTGTGTGGCCCTAGCCTCTTAGGCAGACGACAAGGCAAGTGCCTTAGCTTAGGCCAGAAGTCACTCCCAGGGCCTCTGAGGGTGCAGGCTGCTGGCCCGAGAGAGTGCAGGGTTGTAAACGAGGCTGCTTGTGGAGATCTGGCCTGGGGAGGAGGCTTTTCTGCAGAGGGCAGTTTGATCTGTAACTCAGACAGCATGGTGGGCAAGCCTCCAAGGATACCTGAACCTCCCCCAGACCCATTTCTTCACTATGAAGAAATATCAAACTTTGTACAGAGAACTTTTTACAAAAGCAAATCTTTTTTAGCTGTGTAATCCACCTTTAATCTAACCCATCTGACTGAGTGAAAATCCTCTATCATGGGAAGTTTGATAGGACATTGACAAGATCAAATTTTTGCAATATTTAGAGTTGCTGTAGCTGTTCCTTAACAACACAAAATAGGATGAATCAGTAGTATGTTAGCTGCCTTTCAGGTTGGTGGCAGTCAGTTAGAACATGTGTCATATTCTCTACATGGTCTGTAGCTGTAACTGTGATGTATAGGCAAAGCGAAAATTAAAAAAAAGCTTATGAAAATAAATAATGCAGTGATATTAGGATATATTATTTTGTATTTTGTATTTTTATTCTTATATTAGGTTATTTGCTGGCTCTTGTTGGCCTCTAGTTCAGTCTGTGTTATTTAAAATCTAATATATGAATTATTTGGATTGAGTTCATGTTTGGGGCCATGTTGTTGTATGTATGTATGTACAGCCTTGAATGGGCATAATTATTGTAAACTGTATTTTACAACTTTTTTCTGGCTTTATTATATAAATATTCTATTTGGTCAGTGATTTAATCATATCATAATTTAATGAATCTGTTTATTCTTTTTTTTCCAAATATTTATGCTTGGTAGTCTTGTAATAAAAAGGCACTTAATAAAAAAAAAAAAATCACCTTTTGAAGTTTGAAACAACATGCCCTGATTTGGAATGAATATTTAAAACAAAGGCACTGAGATTAAAAAATAAGTCTTTCAAAAGAAGAGAAAGTTCTGCTTCTTACCTGCTAGACGAGTTCTGCTTCTACTTTTAGACAAGATTTGAAACTGTCTCTTAAATTTGTTTATTTTTCTTTTTATAACCTTATCTTCCTTGACTTGTATCTAATTTTTACCTGCGTAAGTGTAAATATCTTATTTTGAGCTTAAACCCTCAAAACATCGGCTGTAGGTTGTCTTTCCAAACAGACAGTTCTTGAGACCCTGAGATCTATGAACATGGGTTTGTTGTTATTTTTAAATCTTTATAGATATTTAACATATGTAGAGAATTGTAAGCTTGATAGACCTCACAAACTGAAGTCACCTATGTTAACTACCACTTAAATCAAGAAACTATCTTATTAGGACCCCCTAGAGACCTCTCTGTGCTGACAGCCCCTACCCCCCAACCCAGGATAACTGTTTTCCTAATTTCAGTGTAGATTGGTTTTGCCTGAACATTGTGTTTAATTTAGCCAGCTTAAAATATGTTTGTAATATTCCAAAGATTTTTCTTTTTTTCCTTTTTTTAAAATGATGAATTATTTTATCTATAAAGAAGTTATTGTACAGATTTTTAAAAATGTTTCTATAATGACATATTTATATTGCAACATCTACTCTGTGCGTCCTTCTAGATTAAAATTCTTTATTTAAAATATGATAATTCTTCTACTTCCTTGATCATTCATAGCCTAAGCCCAGAGGAGAAGGTTTGAGGAAGGTAACTATTATGTGTTTCCCTTTTGTGGTACACAAAATCTATAGCTCAAACAGTGAAGCTATTAATTTCAGTGAAAGATACTTAGCAAGGAGCTTTTGGTCTATTTAACATCTTGGGACAGCAACCAGTGACCTTATTTCTAGGGTATATCCTCTTAAAGGCTCAGAGCCTTGAGTGATAATGCTGCCAAGTCTTAATCTCATAGTGCGTCAGTTTGATAGTTCATTTCATGGCATCTTAAGAAAAGGAAATAGTATAAATGAGGTTTTAAGTAAGTATAGGAGCAGAATATAGAGGTTGCTGAAGTTTGTTTGGATTCTCTTCACCTAACAGAGTAAAACAGTCAGTTATTTTACCAGCAAAATGACTTTATCTGGGAACAACAGAGAATTCAGGACATGCAGCTTAAAGAAACCACATTGCAAGTTTGGCAAGGCAAAGGAGAGAAAGACCCTTTATAGAGGAGTAGGGGAAGTTGGGGGAGGGTTTGTTATAAACAGAAAGTTCATTGGAGGAAATTGGGAGTTCAGATATAATGGGTTTCTATTGGCAAGAAGTGTAAATATCTTATTTTGAGCTTAAACCCTCAAAACATCGGCTGTAGGTTGTCTTTCCAAACAGACAGTTCTTGAGACCCTGAGATCTATGAACATGGGTTTGTTGTTATTTTTAAATCTTTATAGATATTTAACATATGTAGAGAATTGTAAGCTTGATAGACCTCACAAACTGAAGTCACCTATGTTAACTACCACTTAAATCAAGAAACTATCTTATTAGGACCCCCTAGAGACCTCTCTGTGCTGACAGCCCCTACCCCCCAACCCAGGATAACTGTTTTCCTAATTTCAGTGTAGATTGGTTTTGCCTGAACATTGTGTTTAATTTAGCCAGCTTAAAATATGTTTGTAATATTCCAAAGATTTTTCTTTTTTTCCTTTTTTTAAAATGATGAATTATTTTATCTATAAAGAAGTTATTGTACAGATTTTTAAAAATGTTTCTATAATGACATATTTATATTGCAACATCTACTCTGTGCGTCCTTCTAGATTAAAATTCTTTATTTAAAATATGATAATTCTTCTACTTCCTTGATCATTCATAGCCTAAGCCCAGAGGAGAAGGTTTGAGGAAGGTAACTATTATGTGTTTCCCTTTTGTGGTACACAAAATCTATAGCTCAAACAGTGAAGCTATTAATTTCAGTGAAAGATACTTAGCAAGGAGCTTTTGGTCTATTTAACATCTTGGGACAGCAACCAGTGACCTTATTTCTAGGGTATATCCTCTTAAAGGCTCAGAGCCTTGAGTGATAATGCTGCCAAGTCTTAATCTCATAGTGCGTCAGTTTGATAGTTCATTTCATGGCATCTTAAGAAAAGGAAATAGTATAAATGAGGTTTTAAGTAAGTATAGGAGCAGAATATAGAGGTTGCTGAAGTTTGTTTGGATTCTCTTCACCTAACAGAGTAAAACAGTCAGTTATTTTACCAGCAAAATGACTTTATCTGGGAACAACAGAGAATTCAGGACATGCAGCTTAAAGAAACCACATTGCAAGTTTGGCAAGGCAAAGGAGAGAAAGACCCTTTATAGAGGAGTAGGGGAAGTTGGGGGAGGGTTTGTTATAAACAGAAAGTTCATTGGAGGAAATTGGGAGTTCAGAATATAATGGGTTTTCTTTGGCAGAGTTGTGACAGTCTCTCATTGGTTGAACTATTGCAAAGAAAGGAGAAAATCTTTCTCCTTGCTGGTGGTAGTAAATAGTGTCACTTCTGTAGATCAATGTCAGTCTCTTCCTGTTGGGATCAGTATTGAGGTTGAGTGGTGTGTGAAAGAGAGCTCCCCCTGCTGGCCTATCAACTCCATTTTCCTTTTTAAATTTCATAGTACACTATACTCAGCCTTGAGAAGGAAATGGCAGCCCACTCCAGTATTCTTGCCTGGAGATTCCCATGGGCAGAGGAGCCTGGCTGGCTGCAGTCTATGGGGTTGCAGGAGTCGGGCACAGCTTAGCAACTGAACTACTGCTACTGTACTCAGAGACTACCCTGTTGGCTCAGATGGTAAAGAATCGACCTACCAGTGCAGGAGAC
This sequence comes from Tragulus kanchil, assembly GCA_022376925.1. Classification (NCBI taxonomy): domain Eukaryota; kingdom Metazoa; phylum Chordata; class Mammalia; order Artiodactyla; family Tragulidae; genus Tragulus; species Tragulus kanchil. The sequence continues at coordinate 30,361,674 of JAIOJX010000004.1, forward strand.
ACACAGGTGCGGTTGGGAAGATCCTCTGGAGAAGGGAATGGCTACCCACTCCTGTGTTCTTGCCTGGAGCATCCCATAGATAGAGGAGCCCGGTGGACTACTGTCCACAGGATTGCAAAGTGTCAAACACGACTAAGTCACACACATACCCTGTACTCAGTTTTCCACCAGCCAGGTTTCTTCACAGTGGTTACAGCCTTCCTCAGGGCCTAATGGACAATCTAGGGCCTATATCTATGTCTGCTCTAAGGCATAAGGATTTTATAGCTCTTGGGAGCTTTTTACTTGAGAAGGCTTTTGTTTAGTTTTTTCCCTTGAGAGCCTTATGAGGTGTAAAGATCTGCCTTTCGTATCTGTGAGGAAGGCAATGAAAGATTTTGGCTTTCCTTTGTAAGCATCTTTCTTCCCACAGTAACGTGTTCATATTTTCCCCTGGTTTTCTTTTAGATGGCTCAAGATACGATGGTCCTAGGTGCATTAAAAAAAAAAGGTGTAATTTTGGATCATTTCTTATGTACCAGTTCTTTCCCTTATTTTGTATTTCAGGAATCATAATGGCTTGATATAAATGAATAAGGGTGAAATGACTTCTTTCCTGTCTCTTGAGCTGAGGTGCACCTATAAAAGACATTCTAGCCTAAGGATGAAAGATGGCTGCACAGAAAAAGGAAAGACAAATTTGAAGAGATGTGGAAGGGTGGCAGAGAGGTTGTGCAGATACACAGGCTCAATCCAGGGTCATATCTGAACTGAGGTACGCCTTTCTGAATTGAGCATAACTCAGGGATGGAACTTCATGAGGGAATCTTCTTGGCATGGTGAGAGTAGGGTAGGGGGGTGGGAAAGGATGGGAAAGTAAGCCATCAAGGAGTCTAACCACATGTGTGCTAAGTCCTTGCTGCAGATCCAGCCATATACATGTGATTCAAGTATACGTCCTGGAACGGGGAGAGTAATAGTAAGATGAATATATACATTTGAAAAGAGATTGCACCTATACATTCTTCTAGCTATAAGGTTGACAGGATAAAATATACACCTAAATAGAGGTTTCAATATGAATAGGAGAAGATTTAAGCTTTTAGAAATGGGCAAAACACAACTTTTGCCCTCAGTATTTTGCTTTAATGGGAAAAGTAAGAGATGATCAATGCAGTCCCCATTTCTTTGTATTTAATAGTAAACAACCTAATAGTATTGCTCTTGGGGCAAATATATGTAGATAGATAGATAGATAGATGTAGATATAGATTCTGGAATGTATTACTGTAAACATATACCCAAAATGTGATAGTGTCCCTTATTTTATGGGTTGCTTGCTTCTTAATAACAACTAATTGGCAGAGGGTGATACTTGCTGTAGAAAGATATGCTTTTATTTTTGGAACATAGAGAAAGAAAACATGACTTTTCACTGTGAAAATTAGCAGAGTTTCATGGAAAAAGTAGTTTTGAGATGGGTCTTGATGAAATGAGTACAATTTGATATGTGGAAATTGGTGTCCAGGGCACTCTAGGGAGAAAGAATTGCATGAGCAAAGCTGTGGAGGCAGAAAGGCAGGTGTTCTAGGGGGTCGGTTTTCCAGTTTCCTTGGTGAATTCCTGGTTGTCAGTGTCTTTAGGACTTTCCCAGGAGCTTGTCAGTTTCCCCAGTCAGAGTCTTCTGCGCTCCTGCCTGGAGGGAGAACTCTGGCTCTCTGTGTTCTGAGAGCTGGTGAGAAGAGGCTGGTTTCTCAGCATACAGTAAGCCTATATTCCATTATCCATATGTCCAGGCACAGTACTATGCCTCACCTGTGCCTGTTCTAGCTCTTCCAGAGATACTGCTAGTCTTCTGAGGGAGGAGGTCAGCTGTCCTTGTGCTTGGAGTGGGATAGAGGTTGAGGGATTTAATTGTTTTGAACCAGTCCTATTTATTTGGTTTTACTTTATTTTATTTGCTTTTAAAATTATTTTATATTGGAGTATAACCAGTTAACACCGTTACGATAGTTTTAGATGAACAGTGAATTGACTTAGGCCTCTGCATACATATATCCATTCTCCCCCAAATTCCCTTCCCATTCACAGTCTTCTTTGAGAACCTCCCATTTTTCCATTTCCAGAGCTACTGTTGCCCTGATTCTTTTTTTTTTTTTTTGTGGGGTGGGGGGGGGTTGGGGGGGGGGGGGAGCAGGCAGGCCACTGCTATTGGTCTTTCATTTATCTATTTTCATCCGTCTTTGTTCCTTGGCTCCTGTGGGCCTCCCACTGCAGTGGCCTCTCTCGTTGCAGAGCACTGGCTCTGGGTGCATGAGCTCCAGAGCGTCAGCTTGCAACTGGGCACACCGATCCAGCTGCTCCAGGGATAAAACCGGTGCCTCTTGCAGTGCAAGGCAGACACCCTACCCACTGGACCACCAGGGAAGCCCCCTACTCTAGTTTTTTGTTTTTAGAGTTTGACAAACTTATTGTTATTTCAGTAAAGACATTCATCTCAGTCATTTTTCTCTCCCATCTTGACCTTGGGTTGATATTTGAGTCAAGAAAATAAAAGGCAGGCGAGGGATGTTATTTCAACGTAAACATTGAAATAAACAAAAATGGAAAGTTTGCCTACATTAAACCAAATTAAATTCCTGTGTCTTGATATAATTAAATCATGTAAGTAAGAACAAGTAGTTCTATATACATTTCCATTGTTTTACTTGGGGCTTATTCTAAATTGAAATGCAAGTGAACAAAGTATTAGGGGTATATACAGTCCGCTTCTCTGGAGTTATTACCTATTAAAAGAGCTCAGTGAGTAGTTACCACCAATCAGTCTGAAGCTGCCTCCAAATCTAATGTTGTAGTTTTCAAGGAAATGATTATACTACATGTTTCTCTTATGTGACTATGCCTTTAAAGGTGTGTCTGACTGTCGCATTAAAAAAGAATTCATATACAATACAAAAATACAAAATAAACACAATCCTACAACACACATATTAATAACAAAGTATATGTGGTCAAAGATTCCATAAAATATGTTTAAAGATGCATTTTCCTTCCTTTTATTTTCAGTATCTAAAATAAGCTTTTGAGAGGCCACTGGTTAACATGTATACAGTAAAGTAAACCATATTTTTGTACTAAATAAGAATTCCCATAATAAGTTCAAATCAAAATGGACTTCACAAGTTAGTAACATAAATGGTTTGATAAAGTTACAGAAAGTGCATCTTTCGTATCTTCCATCTTCATACAATGTTGCTCCCCCCCTTTTTCAGTGTTTATACTCTTTAAAAAATAAGAACAGCCAAATATTTGCCTATTATGTACATTTAAACTTTTGGTGGTGGTTTGTTATTTTAAAAGAAGCAGCTTCCCTATGATCTGCCTCAAGATCTGGTAGAAATGCTTACAGGAACTAGCTAAGAAGAAAAATCAAGAGAAGCACATTCAAAATACTGATTTACTTTGGTAGCAAATGGTTGTGTTTTGAAGACTAATGAAAGTAGACAAGACCCTTTAAGGCGAAGTGGGCTATTTTAAATACTCAACAGTTTACATAAAATTTTAAAATGTTCTTTTTGAAGAGCTAAGCATCTGTCTCCACTGACAGCAATGCAGTAACTAGTTAATGATGATTTGAAACAAAACAGATGCCCATTAGGAGGGAAAAAAAAAAGCTGTATTCTACTTTCTCAGTCAATAGTCCAATAACATTTTCCTCCAAATACAATACTCCCTTCTCTATAAGGCTGTTCCTGGGAGCCAGATAGTTCAGGTTAATAAGGGAGGTAAGTTAGAGAGTAGTTGCCTACAGTTTAAATAGACAACTTTTTGCTTCCTTCCTAATGTGCTAATAGTGTGTCTGAAAAAGTATGCAATTCTTAGAAAGGTACCATTTCTGATTTTTTTTATTATCTGTAACCTTTGGAAACTAATCACATGAAACTACAAAATTAGTAAATGTCTTGAAGTAAATGTCTTGAAATCTGTATATAAAACATAAATATATAAAACATAAATTACCTCTAATTTCAAATTCTCATTTATTAGTGTACCATTCAATCTTTAAAAAAAGAAAAAGAAAAAAAAAAGGCGGCTCCAAAGATAGTCTTATACCATTCTTTAATAAAACTGTTCCTTTTAACTTTACACCCACCCCGCACCCCAGTTTCAAAGCACATCATTTAATTGTCTTGGTCATGGACATTTCCAAGATGAGATTTTACATTTCGCTCCCATGACTTCTGGTTATCCGAAAACCCATGCTTTCATTTATTGAAGGAATTTGGTCCTGCTGATGTTGATGTATCCCTTCCAATATTCTTCATCCTCATCTTTGCTTCTGGAGGCATTTCCTCTGGTTCACTATCTTCGTCTTTATTAAAAGCTGCTGCTACTGAAAGGGTTTTTGGAGCAAGAGTTGGAACAGGTTCTTTAGGCTTACTTGAGCCAAGTTTGATGGATATGGCTGAGACTTTCTTTGTCATCTGACTACCTATGGCAAATCCAAACTTGGAGATCTTTGTAGGCTTTGTTGGGAGGTCTGCAGCTTCATCTTCAGCTGATCGCTTCTCAGCGCTGTGATTGAAATTTTCCCCTCCATTACTGGAAGAAACAGTCTTAGTTTTCACAGGTTTTTCTGCTTCTTCTTCAGGTCCTCTGGCAGCTCCAGCTCACTGCGGCTTCTCAGGCTTCTCCTCTCCCGTCTTTCGTCTGCCATTTTCCCTTGGGCCTCCCTGCCCTACTCTAGTTTTTAATAAGGTTTGAGGACCAAGTGAAATGAGATGTGTGTTTCAGTATGCACAAAACAGATCCAGGGGGCTGTATTCTACTTTCTCAGTCAATAGTCCAATAACATTTTCCTCCAAATACAATACTCCCTTCTCTATAAGGCTGTTCCTGGGAGCCAGATAGTTCAGGTTAATAAGGAGGTAAGTTAGAGAGTAGTTGCCTACAGTTTAAATAGACAACTTTTTGCTTCCTTCCTAATGTGCTAATAGTGTGTCTGAAAAAGTATGCAATTCTTAGAAAGGTACCATTTCTGATTTTTTTTATTATCTGTAACCTTTGGAAACTAATCACATGAAACTACAAAATTAGTAAATGTCTTGAAGTAAATGTCTTGAAATCTGTATATAAAACATAAATATATAAAACATAAATTACCTCTAATTTCAAATTCTCATTTATTAGTGTACCATTCAATCTTTAAAAAAAGAAAAAGAAAAAAAAAAGGCGGCTCCAAAGATAGTCTTATACCATTCTTTAATAAAACTGTTCCTTTTAACTTTACACCCACCCCAGTTTCAAAGCACATCATTTAATTGTCTTGGTCATGGACATTTCCAAGATGAGATTTTACATTTCGCTCCCATGACTTCTGGTTATCCGAAAACCCATGCTTTCATTTATTGAAGGAATTTGGTCCTGCTGATGTTGATGTATCCCTTCCAATATTCTTCATCCTCATCTTTGCTTCTGGAGGCATTTCCTCTGGTTCACTATCTTCGTCTTTATTAAAAGCTGCTGCTACTGAAAGGGTTTTTGGAGCAAGAGTTGGAACAGGTTCTTTAGGCTTACTTGAGCCAAGTTTGATGGATATGGCTGAGACTTTCTTTGTCATCTGACTACCTATGGCAAATCCAAACTTGGAGATCTTTGTAGGCTTTGTTGGGAGGTCTGCAGCTTCATCTTCAGCTGATCGCTTCTCAGCGCTGTGATTGAAATTTTCCCCTCCATTACTGGAAGAAACAGTCTTAGTTTTCACAGGTTTTTCTGCTTCTTCTTCAGGTCCTCTGGCAGCTCCAGCTCACTGCGGCTTCTCAGGCTTCTCCTCTCCCGTCTTTGCGTCTGCCATTTTCCCCGCCGCGGCCTCCCCTGCCCTACTCTAGTTTTTAATAAGGTTTGAGGACCAAGTGAAATGAGATGTGTGTTTCAGTATGCTATCTTCATCCTGAACCCAGGTGAAGGATGTATTTATCACATCCTTAGATTCATTGCTTTAGGTTGAGAAGCTCGCTCTTTAAAAACCAACCCTATGCTGATTATGAATTGACATAATGTGACAAAATACTATTGTTATATTTTTGTCTGATTTGCCAAGAGCCAAAGAAACACCTGAGGACCAGGAATGTTTTACAGTCTCTGGAAAAACTGAAAGAATTCTGCTGCGATTCTGCCCCTCCTCAAAATAGAGTACAGACAGAACGTCTTCAGAAGAGATTTGCTCTTCTGCCAAAATGTACTGATTTTGAGGATATTGATCTTCTACGTGCAAAGAATACAGTTTCTTCTGAAGATTCTCAGTCTCAAAGTAGCCAAAAGGTATGTAACTCTTACATAGGTAAATACCCAGTTACTTAGAACTGGAGGTTCTGAAGGGCCATTAAGTTCTGTGGGTTCTCTCAGAGCAGTGGTTCCCAGACTGGGCTGATCATCCAGATTAACTCAGAGAACTTCTGTGTTTGTTTGTTTTTTTCCCTTTAATTTCTGGAGATTCTGATTTACTATGTCTTAAGATGGGATAAATTGGTTTTATTAAAACAATGCACACACACATCCACACACCCACCCCCCCACTACACAACCTCCCAGCTGATTCTTAGGACGGACTTGGGGGGGAATTCATTATTAGTAATTAATAGAAGCACATTGTTTTAATAGTCCTCCTTATAGTTTCCATGATTAGTCTAGACAATCTTGGTTAATAATTTATAGAGGTGTTTTGAGGTTTTCAGTCAAAAGTTTGGCTGATATAATAAGTAGAAAGGTTAAGTAAATACATACGGATTCCTTACTTCTACTACTGTTTTGTGATTATTAGTGTTTTTAATCATTGCAAATGCAGGGAATTTAACTCTTGGTTCATCATTGAAATCTTTTTTTTTTTTTAAAGATTTATTTTTATTTATTTACTTTGGGCGGGGGTCGGTTTGGGGAGGGAGGGGAGTGGGCGGGCCACTTCTATTGGTCTTTCATTTCTCTGTTTTCATTCGTCTTCATTCTTTGGCTCCTGTGGGCCTCGCATCGTGGTGGTGTCTGTCGTTGCAGAGCACGGGCTCTGGGCGCATGCGCTCTAGAGCTCCGGCTCAGTGATTGGACACATCAGTCCAGCCACTCCGCGGCACGTGGGATCTTCCCAGGCCAGGGCTCGAACCGGCGCCCCTTGCACTGCAAGGCGGTGTCCTTACCCACTGGACCACCAGGGGAAGCCATCATTGAAATCTTTAATTCAGAATTAGTGGTTAAGGTCAGCTTTAAATTAGAATCACCTTACTATAATAATTTTGAATGATGACGGTTTACTGGACTTGTGATCATTTCATAATGTATTTGACTGTAGATCACCATGTTGCACACCTGAAATTAACATAATATTGTATACAACTGTATGTCAGTAAAAAAAAAAAAAAGAATCATTATTTGGAGAACTCTCCAAATAATACCAGTAGTCAGAACATTTTCTCAGAATCATGTTTATTTGGTTTTCATGAAAAGCTGGACTTGAATATCATATAAAAACTCTCATTTTAATGTGTAGTCATGGTTGAGAACCATTGAAATAAAGAAATATTTCTTTGCCTTTTATTTGCGTCATCTAAATCTAATGAAAACTATAGATTCTTTACTCAGAAAAATACTCAAACGAACACAATTTTGTATCTAATTTTCAGAAATTCATGCTTTTTCTTGCGAAGTCCAGATTTATGAACTGGCCAAAAAAGAAAGAAAGTAGTATATGAAACTTGTTTAGGCTTTCAAAATTTGCTTAAGTAATTACATAGTAGTTTAGTCTGGCTCAGTTTTTTAAGTCATTTACTTTGAAAAAATTCCAAATGTGCAAGAAAATTTGCCTAAATGTACTCTGTGTATGCATGTGTGCATGCTCAGTCATGTTCGACTCTGTGTGACCACATGAACTGTAACTCGCCAGGCTCCTCTGTCTATGGAATTTTCTAGGCAAGAATACTGGAGTGTGGAGGAAAACCCCTCCTCCAGGGGTTTTCCTGAGTCCTATAAACCTTTCATTTGGATTCACTAGTTACTAGCTTTGTGTCAAATTTACATTCTTTCTCTCTTTCTCTTAATTTGTTTGTTTGGTTGTTCTGGTTCTTGGTTGCTGGGCAGGCTTTGCTCTGGTTGCTGTGAGAGGGGGCTACTTTCTGTTGTGGTTTGCACGCTTCTCATTGAAGTGGCTTATCTTGTGGAGGCCAGGTTCCAGACCACAGGCTCAGTAGTGGCTTTAGGGCTTAGTTGCTCCTTGGCATGTGGAACCTTCCCAGACCAGGGATTGAACCAGTGTCCCCTACACTGTAGATGGAAGTTTTAACCACTGGACTGCCAGGGAAGCCCTCCTTTTCTCTTTGAGACTATTATTATAGTTAAATACTTCTTAAACTAAAAAAATCTTTTGGTTGCCAGGACAAGACACTCAGTCATTGTGAATCATCATATAGGAGTTATGAAAACCTACAGAAAACTTCTGATTCTAAACCATCTAACAAACGGACTAGGAGCATCTACACACCCTTGGAATTACAATACTTAGAAATGAAGCAGCAGCAGAAAGATGCAATTTTGTGTGTGGAATGTGGATATAAGTATAGGTTCTTTGGGGAAGATGCAGAGGTAAGTTGTTCTCTTAATCACTGTTTTGTGATTTTCTTATCTAGCCTTAAATATTTTCTAGTTTTCATTTTGCTTTATGACCTTATGAAAAAGCTAATGTCAGTTGCCTTTTAAAAGTGCTTTCATTTAAAGTAAATGCTAAAAATAAACACAAGCAAACTTGGTGGATGCTGGATATGTGGGGAAGGAAATGAGGGGTCCTGATTAGAATGTTTGTGCTTATTCTGCATGGTGCTTCCCTAGTGTCTTAGATTCATCTAAAGTTGATTGTGAATGAACCAAATGGTTAGTGAATGCACCATAATCAGGTGAGTATTCCTACTGAAGACTCAAGCAAAAAAAACTTGAGAAGTGTGAAATTCCTCTATTTTACCCTTAATTTACGAATTTTCTTAGGCAGGAACGTAGTTAAATCTTAGTGGATGAACACATTAACTCTGCTAGCCACCCACAGGTGTGTGAAGTCTTACAGATCTCTGTATATCAGTCACCTTGCTATCTTAGTCTGAGTTGGGCTTGTATTTAACTTTGGGCAGTTGATGTAGGCCTAAGTTAAGAAGGTTAAAGGTAAATTTGAGCATTTAAGGGTGAACTTAGGGAACGTATTGCTGCTGGTGCTTTGTTAGAATCATGCATGCTTGTGAGGGGTCCCATAGTTTTAGACCTAGTTGGACTCTACATTATTAGAGAGTGATGAGGCAGCTCATCTGCTACCTCATGGATGGGAGGTAGACACTTGTCTGACTGTTTTTCTTCCCGTTTTCTATATCTTGTGGCAGGAAAGGGGTGTTCTCTACTTCAGATGGCATTATGCTGTCTTTCTGTGTCATGAAATTAGACTCTGAAACAGCATCCATGTATTTCCTGAGGATAGGAGCCATGTGATTGGCCTCCTGTAGGTGAAGGGATACAAGGAAAAGCTGTTCTCTGCCCTTCTCTCTAGGTTGAGTTGAAATTCAGCCTTGACCACAATAAAGACTGAGGTTTCATGCCCAGCAGTGATGAACTCATACAGTTCAGAGGCAGCGTAGGGGAGCCAGAGTGTCGGAATGACTCCAGTTCTGTGGCTCCAGTGGGCAATACCTGAGCCATGGTGCTTTTTATTTATTTTTTATTATTATTAATATTTTATTAGTAGTATTTTAATTTATTTATTATTATTATTTTATACATAGCTGTTTTTTGGCTGTATAGGGTCTTTGTTGGCTGCATGAAAGGCTTTTTCTAGTTGCGTTGAGCAGGAGTTGCTTTTCATTGAGATGCATGAGCTTATCAGGTTTCAGTAGTTGCAGCACTTGGGCTCAGTAGTTGTGGCTTGCAGACCCTAGAGCGCAGTAGTTGTGGCACATGGGCATAGCTGCTCCATGGCATATGGATCAAACCCATGTCCCCTGCATTGCCAGGCACATTCTTATTTTCTGGACCACCAGGAAAATCTGCCATGATGTTTCTTTTAAAAAAGTAGGGAAGGGGCTTCCCTGGTGATCCAGTGGGTAAGGACACTGCCTTGTAGTGCAAGGGACGCTGGTTCGATCCCTGGCCTGGGAAGATCTCATGTGCCACAGAGTGGCTGGACCGATGTGTCCAACGATCTAGCCTGAGCTCTGGAGCGCAGGTGCCCAGAGATTGTACTCTGCAGCGAGAGAGGCCACTGAGATGGGAGGTCCCCCCTACCCCCCCACAAAGTAGGGAATCAGGTGGTCCTGCATGATTTGTCTTTCCTATCACTCATTTATATCATTAATTAGTTAACGAGAGCAGGGGATTTTCTTTTCAGTTCCTCAAAGACGCCCTCTGTCCAGGGACATTCATCATCTATGTATATTCTGTGGTATCTCCTGATTATCAGTTATTTGCATGTTCTAAGTAGCAAATTCTTATTGCATTACAGTCTCATGCTTTCTGTATTGCACAGGGAAAACTCAGCACTTTAAGATTTCAGTAGATATAAGGACATAAAAGAAAACCTATCATATTTTTCCGAGTCGTTTATAGATACAGATGTTGGCCATTAGTTTAGGTCATGAACACTGTTAAAAAACAAAGATGAAACTGTAGGCTTCTATACAGAGAATGTCTTAAACATTTTATTGACTTACCACATAGAAGATTGCACAAATCCTAAATGTCTACCTTGATGGATTTTTAACAAAGTGAACAAGCACCGCACAGGGAATCTCGAACGAGAAATTTATTGATATTTTCTTTTAATTTTTTTTTTAGATTGCAGCCCGAGAGCTCAATATCTATTGCCATTTAGATCACAACTTTATGACAGCAAGTATACCTACTCACCGACTGTTTGTTCACGTACGCCGCCTTGTGGCCAAAGGATATAAGGTCAGCTTTGTCTTCAACGTGGGAAATGGGGATTGGAGTCTCTTCTACAGAGGGAGTGGTTTTTCAAGGTGGAAGTCTGTAATTGGTTTTGGAATTGGGCATTTTGGAGAAATCAAAGTTTGTCATAATTATTAGCACTTTATCTTCAGGAATTTTTAACAGATATTTAGGGTAAAATTTATTTTCTGGACCACCAGGAAAATCTGCCATGATGTTTCTTTTAAAAAGTAGGAAGGGGCTTCCCTGGTGATCCAGTGGGTAAGGACACTGCCTTGTAGTGCAAGGGACGCTGGTTCGATCCTGGCCTGGGAAGATCTCATGTGCCACAGAGTGGCTGGACCGATGTGTCCAACGATCTAGCCTGAGCTCTGGAGCGCAGGTGCCCAGAGATTGTACTCTGCAGCGAGAGAGGCCACTGAGATGGGAGGTCCCCTACCCCCACAAAGTAGGGAATCAGGTGGTCCTGCATGATTTGTCTTTCCTATCACTCATTTATATCATTAATTAGTTAACGAGAGCAGGGGATTTTCTTTTCAGTTCCTCAAAGACGCCCTCTGTCCAGGGACATTCATCATCTATGTATATTCTGTGGTATCTCCTGATTATCAGTTATTTGCATGTTCTAAGTAGCAAATTCTTATTGCATTACAGTCTCATGCTTTCTGTATTGCACAGGGAAAACTCAGCACTTTAAGATTTCAGTAGATATAAGGACATAAAAGAAAACCTATCATATTTTTCCGAGTCGTTTATAGATACAGATGTTGGCCATTAGTTTAGGTCATGAACACTGTTAAAAAACAAAGATGAAACTGTAGGCTTCTATACAGAGAATGTCTTAAACATTTTATTGACTTACCACATAGAAGATTGCACAAATCCTAAATGTCTACCTTGATGGATTTTTAACAAAGTGAACAAGCACCGCACAGGGAATCTCGAACGAGAAATTTATTGATATTTTCTTTTAATTTTTTTTTTAGATTGCAGCCCGAGAGCTCAATATCTATTGCCATTTAGATCACAACTTTATGACAGCAAGTATACCTACTCACCGACTGTTTGTTCACGTACGCCGCCTTGTGGCCAAAGGATATAAGGTCAGCTTTGTCTTCAACGTGGGAAATGGGGATTGGAGTCTCTTCTACAGAGGGAGTGGTTTTTCAAGGTGGAAGTCTGTAATTGGTTTTGGAATTGGGCATTTTGGAGAAATCAAAGTTTGTCATAATTATTAGCACTTTATCTTCAGGAATTTTTAACAGATATTTAGGGTAAAATTTATTTTCACCTCGTATGTTTAGAGTGTTTTCTTGGTGATTTATCCACACTTGCAAGATCCTTGTATTACTTATTACTTAAACTTAACTCTTACATCTGGACCTTGTGCACTAATTTGTTTATTTTATATGTTTCAGAATTAAACTTTTAAAATCCAGAAATAATGTTTTCTTAACAAATTTTCCATCGTATTTAACATGTAGTATTTCTTACTTTTGTTGAAGGTGGGAGTTGTGAAGCAGACTGAAACGGCTGCTTTGAAGGCCATTGGAGACAACAGAAGTTCACTCTTTTCTCGGAAACTGACTGCTTTATATACAAAATCTACACTTATTGGAGAAGATATCCTTTTAGGATAGGAATTTTTTCTTCAATGTTACAAGGCCTTTTTTTTTTTTAAATAACATTTTTTAAAACTGTTCTTTGTGTACTTTTTTAAAAAAAACTTTTATTTTTGTATTGGGATATAGCCAGTTAATAATGTTGTGATGGTTTCAGGTGAACAACAAAAGGACTTGGCCGTACATATGCATGTATCCATTCTCCCCCAAACTCCTCTCCCATCCAGGCTGCCACAGAACACTGAGCAGGGTTTCACTTATGCCTTTCTTTTTTTTAACTTTCTTTTTTGCCCTTACAGAGTTCTGTTGTTTACAGATATATATAATCCCAGATTAATCATACGTATATTCCATCCCCTCCATGTCACCCCTCCCTCCAAGCCATCACATATCCCCCTTGTAAGATCCCTTAACCCACAGCGCATTGACAATCTCGAACGAGAAATTTATTGATATTTTCTTTTAATTTTTTTAGATTGCAGCCCGAAGCTCAATATCTATTGCCATTTAGATCACAACTTTATGACAGCAAGTATACCTACTCACCGACTGTTTGTTCACGTACGCCGCCTTGTGGCCAAAGGATATAAGGTCAGCTTTGTCTTCAACGTGGGAAATGGGGATTGGAGTCTCTTCTACAGAGGGAGTGGTTTTTCAAGGTGGAAGTCTGTAATTGGTTTTGGAATTGGGCATTTTGGAGAAATCAAAGTTTGTCATAATTATTAGCACTTTATCTTCAGGAATTTTTAACAGATATTTAGGGTAAAATTTATTTTCACCTCGTATGTTTAGAGTGTTTTCTTGGTGATTTATCCACACTTGCAAGATCCTTGTATTACTTATTACTTAAACTTAACTCTTACATCTGGACCTTGTGCACTAATTTGTTTATTTTATATGTTTCAGAATTAAACTTTTAAAATCCAGAAATAATGTTTTCTTAACAAATTTTCCATCGTATTTAACATGTAGTATTTCTTACTTTTGTTGAAGGTGGGAGTTGTGAAGCAGACTGAAACGGCTGCTTTGAAGGCCATTGGAGACAACAGAAGTTCACTCTTTTCTCGGAAACTGACTGCTTTATATACAAAATCTACACTTATTGGAGAAGATATCCTTTTAGGATAGGAATTTTTTCTTCAATGTTACAAGGCCTTTTTTTTTTTAAATAACATTTTTTAAAACTGTTCTTTGTGTACTTTTTTAAAAAAAACTTTTATTTTTGTATTGGGATATAGCCAGTTAATAATGTTGTGATGGTTTCAGGTGAACAACAAAAGGACTTGGCCGTACATATGCATGTATCCATTCTCCCCCAAACTCCTCTCCCATCCAGGCTGCCACAGAACACTGAGCAGGGTTTCACTTATGCCTTTCTTTTTTTTAACTTTCTTTTTTGCCCTTACAGAGTTCTGTTGTTTACAGATATATATAATCCCAGATTAATCATACGTATATTCCATCCCCTCCATGTCACCCCTCCCTCCAAGCCATCACATATCCCCCTTGTAAGATCCCTTAACCCACAGCGCATTGACAATGGTTATCTCTTTTACATATGCTAGTATAGGGCTCCATGTTACTCTTTCCATATCTCTCACCCACTCTTCCCTCTCCCCAGTGTCCATAAGTCTGTTCTCTATGACTCTTTTTCCATCGATAATCTGCGTGTGTATTTATCAGTATGTTCTTACTAGAGTCCATATATATGTGTCAGTATACTATACTTGTCCTTCTCTTTTTGACTTACTTCACTTTGTATAATAGGTTCTAGATTCATCCATCTCATTAGGACTGAATCTTCTGTGTTTCTTTTTGTGGCTGAGAAGTACTTCATTGTATACATGTACCAGAGCTTCTTTATCCATTTGTTTGTTGCTACCTTTTTTATTTATTATTTTTTTTTAAATTTTGGCCTCTTTTATTGGTTTTTTATTTATTTGTTTTCATCCATCTTTATTCTTCAGCCTGTGTGGGCCTCACATTGCAGTGGCCTCTGTCATTGCAGAGCACCGACTCTGGGCGTGTGTGCTCCAGAGTGCTGGCTAATAATTTGACACACTGGTCTGCTGCTCCACGGCATGTGGGATCTTCCTGGGTCAGGGATTGAACCAGTGTCCCTTGCATTGCTGGGCAGACTCTTTACCCACTGGACCACCAGGGCAGCCCTGGTTGCTACCTTTTTGATGAGATGAGGCAGTATGGTTATTTGGACCTTTGATTAGTATGATCACTGAAGAAGGATTAGTTTTGGCTAGAAAGAAGCATTTTTCAAATGCCACAGTGAAAGAAGAGTTCATCATTTTTTAAGAGAAAAAAAAAGAGAGAGTCTGATAAATGATGACAGCAACTGATGGAAAATTGCATCTTGCCTAGGCCAGTGTTGGCAGTGTTTAGGTGCTTAGGCTTATAAACTCCTGTACATCTTCCTAAGTGAGACCTACAAAATAACTTATTAACTTCACAGTGTGAAGAGAAGATTTCACTTATGCCTTTCTTTTTTTTAACTTTCTTTTTTGCCCTTACAGAGTTCTGTTGTTTACAGATATATATAATCCCAGATTAATCATACGTATATTCCATCCCCTCCATGTCACCCCTCCCTCCAAGCCATCACATATCCCCCTTGTAAGATCCCTTAACCCACAGCGCATTGACAATGGTTATCTCTTTTACATATGCTAGTATAGGGCTCCATGTTACTCTTTCCATATCTCTCACCCACTCTTCCCTCTCCCCAGTGTCCATAAGTCTGTTCTCTATGACTCTTTTTCCATCGATAATCTGCGTGTGTATTTATCAGTATGTTCTTACTAGAGTCCATATATATGTGTCAGTATACTATACTTGTCCTTCTCTTTTTGACTTACTTCACTTTGTATAATAGGTTCTAGATTCATCCATCTCATTAGGACTGAATCTTCTGTGTTTCTTTTTGTGGCTGAGAAGTACTTCATTGTATACATGTACCAGAGCTTCTTTATCCATTTGTTTGTTGCTACCTTTTTTATTTATTATTTTTTTTTAAATTTTGGCCTCTTTTATTGGTTTTTTATTTATTTGTTTTCATCCATCTTTATTCTTCAGCCTGTGTGGGCCTCACATTGCAGTGGCCTCTGTCATTGCAGAGCACCGACTCTGGGCGTGTGTGCTCCAGAGTGCTGGCTAATAATTTGACACACTGGTCTGCTGCTCCACGGCATGTGGGATCTTCCTGGGTCAGGGATTGAACCAGTGTCCCTTGCATTGCTGGGCAGACTCTTTACCCACTGGACCACCAGGG
The DNA here is from genome assembly GCA_022376925.1 of Tragulus kanchil. Lineage (NCBI taxonomy): Eukaryota > Metazoa > Chordata > Mammalia > Artiodactyla > Tragulidae > Tragulus > Tragulus kanchil. The sequence continues at coordinate 30,377,520 of JAIOJX010000004.1, forward strand.
AAGCCCTGGTTGCTACCTTTTTGATGAGATGAGGCAGTATGGTTATTTGGACCTTTGATTAGTATGATCACTGAAGAAGGATTAGTTTTGGCTAGAAAGAAGCATTTTTCAAATGCCACAGTGAAAGAAGAGTTCATCATTTTTTAAGAGAAAAAAAAAAGAGAGAGTCTGATAAATGATGACAGCAACTGATGGAAAATTGCATCTTGCCTAGGCCAGTGTTGGCAGTGTTTAGGTGCTTAGGCTTATAAACTCCTGTACATCTTCCTAAGTGAGACCTACAAAATAACTTATTAACTTCACAGTGTGAAGAGAAGACTATAAAGTTAACACACAGTTAACTGCTTATAAAACATAATAGTAGCTCATCTTCATTAATTGTTAGTGTCATAAGAATTTTACTACTTTTGAAAATGGATTATAAGCTTTTTCAGTTTGTAAGACTCTTTAGTAAATGTATAGTGACAGTTCCTCAGTTTTTCGTTATTTATAAATTCAGCAAGTTCCTTGAAGCCAAGTTATTTTAACATCAGAGTCAAAATTCTGTCAGCTTAAAAAAACCCAAATAATTACATATAGAATATGATAAGGAAGCATTTTCTTTACTGTGGGATGGAGTCAGGTCTCTCAGAATAAAAGAATGTAGGGACAAAGTCTTTAATGACACTGTGTGACAGTAGTATTTCTGTTATCATTTATTACAAATTTGCTTATTTAGAGTCCTGTGTAGCTTCTACCCATGTCCTGAAGGCTATTTTGTTCCGTTAATACCATTAATAGGGAACAGTTATCACTCAGAATGGACCCCAAGTTGTTAACAGATCTGTGTTGTTCTAAGCTTATCAGGCTATAAGAACTTGGTAATTCTATTGTTGTGGGGTTTTTTTTTTCCCTAGCCTTGAGTCTCTCCTTTAAAGCCTGCTTCTAAAACAGCACCCCTTCCTGTTTCTCTTTTACTCTCTTCTGTAGCTCTTATTCGCTGATGCCCAAAGTGGATGTTTCCAGACTACGTCTAAAAACAGCTTTCATCCGTCAGAATTTCTTTAATGGACTCACACTACACACACACACACACGCACACAAAAGTGTGTTTTCTTTTCTCATGTTTTAAAAGAAATTCTCTGCTATGTCTGAGAACCGTTAAGACACTCTAATGTGGGAAAGTAATCTCTATTGTTTTAGTGTATTCATGCTGTGACTTATGGAATTAAGCTTTATGGGATTGTGAAGGATTCGAGGATTACTATGTGGGCTTCCATAGGGTCTCAGGTATATATCCCAGACCCTTTTGAAGTGAGAGGATAACAGTTGTCTGTTCTCGTGAATCTTACATCTTAGGGAAGATAAGGCATGTACCTATGATCAGGGTAAATCAAAAGAATGAATGCAGTATGGAAGATTTTGTATAGAGCAAAAATGTTCAGGAAAATGAACAATTATTTTAAGGGGGAAAAGCTTATGGGAATATCTCATGGGAATGTAGCATTTGTTTTTCTTTAATAATTATTACATGTGAATCCTTTAGTCAAGCTGGATGATGCTGTAACTGTTGATGAGGTAATGACTGATACTTCCACCAGCTGTCTTCTGTGTATCTATGAAAACAAGGAAAATGTTAAAGACAAAAAAAAGGGGAGCATTTCCATTGGAATTGTGGTAAGTACTTTGTAGGTGAAGAACAGACAACAGATGTTCATGGTATCTTTAAATATGAGTAATCATGTATGTTTATAATGAGGCTGTCTGATGGGTTATATCCTTAAGTAATTGTATTAGAAAAGCATTTTCCTCCTAATTTTGTATGTTATAATATTCTCACATGACTAATTGGTGTTCTGTGCTATGGAGGAATCCATAGTTTTCTGTTCATGTGTTCTAGGAGGTTGGGGTTGAATATAGACACAGTGACAGGCATGCATGTGACCAGTGTACAGAAAGCAGAATAAAACATTTAAGTCAACACATGCATGAATAACAAAGGGTTTTAAGAGATTTCTTCTAGATTTGAGGTTAAAGGCAAACAATTACGGGTAGTCATATCTAGTTTTAGAGGAAAGGTAGTTAATGGGAAGTGATAACTGGCCAATTCAAAACCCTGTTTGTAATAAACATTAGGAATATTTATAACTAGTCTTCCAGGTAAGTATAATTTGTGAATCATAGTTTTATTGATCTTGTCTTCTGGCACTTTCTGAGCAGGTTTGCCCATTTTATAGACCTAGTTGGATCCTACTTAAAATCTTAGACTTAAGGGCCCTTTGGAACTATTATTAGACTCCATTGTTCTGTTAAGCAAAAGCAGAACTCCTGACCCAAGTAATGACCCATTCTCTTTATTTTTTGAACTTTTGCAACCAGCTGTAATATCAAAAAAGTTCTTACAACCCATTTGTCTCCCAGATACCTTTTAACACCTCATTCTGGCTGCATAAATTGGTACTAACTTGGGCTCTAAATGTTTTTTTTCCCTTTGTTCTTGAGAAGCACTTTATCTAGCTGCAGGCAATTGAACCTATCTATAAATAGTAAAAGTTATTTGCTTTTAAACTTTAACATATGTAGTGTGCTCTTTTATATTTACCTGGAGCAGTGGTAATAGTATATACAACTCCTACTTCGTGCTTTTAGAAATACTCTCTTGGCGTATTGTCAAAGTGAACATAGTATGTGAATTGGCATGTGAAAAAAATGGGAAATGACAGTTTCCATATCAGTCATTTTCTTGGGACTTACTCTTTTTAACTTTTTATTTTGTGTTGGGGTATAGCTGATTATATCCCTGGTGACTCAGATGGTAAAGAATCTACCTTCAGTGTAGGAAGTCTCTTACAGAAATAGGAAGTCTCCTATCCCTGGGTTGGGAAGATCCCCTGGAGAAAGAAATGGCAACCCACCCTTGTGTGGAGAATTCTGTGGACAGAGAAGCCTGCCTAGCAGGCTGTGGTCCATGGAGTCACAGAGTCAGACACGACTGAGCAACTGATTTTTAACCTTTCATAGTAGATTAACAATGTTGTAATAACTTCAGGTGAGCAGCAGAGGGCGTCAACCATACATATGCATGTATCCATTCTCCCCCAAACTCCCCTCCCATCCAGCTGCCACAAAACATTGAGCAGAGTTCCATGTGCTATGTCCATCTCTTCATTGCACAAGGGACTCAGATTCAGTGTGGATGAAATGGATCTCATTTCCGTACTCTGCTCTTGCTGGGTTTTCCCTGTTATGATGAGTGTCATGTGCTCCCCAGTCACTACCTAGGAGCCATCCTTCGGATACTGGTAGGTAGTCTGAAATAAAAGGCTTTACTGTTAGAGTGCCACTGCCATCAGACCTTCTGCCTACGTACAGACCAGATTCTTCCCAGTTTTTGCCTGTACAAAGTATGTGCTATCGATGCTTTTGTGTGAACACATGTCTTCTGATATGCACATGGCTGAGTTTCTTAATTCAGGGGAGAAATTGCTGACAGGATATTTTTACAGGATGATTTTAACTTTCCTAGAAAATGCCATACTCTTTTTTTGAATAGGCTGTGTCAATTGACTTTCTGCCAGCCAGGTATAATAAGTGTGTAGGGATTGATCATTTTCCCCGCTGTTAACTCGTGTAGTCTGTAACTGGCTCCATGCCTTTCTTTTTTTTTTCTTTTTGAGGGGAGGTGGGGTGGGGAGGGAGGGGGCGGGCGGGCCACTTCTATTGGTCTTTCATTTGTCTATTTTTCATCCATCTTTGTTCTTTGGCCTGTGTGGGCCTCCCATCGCAGTGGCCTCTGTTGTCGCAGAGCACTGGCTCTGGGTGCATGCGCTCCAGAGCTCCGGCTTGGTAATTGGACACATGGGTCCAGCCGCTCTGCAGCACGTGGAATCTTCCCAGGCCAGGGATTGGACCGGCGCCCCTTGCACTGCAAGGCGGTGTCCTTACCCACTGGACCACCAGGGAAGCCCTCCATGCCTTTCTTAATTGTCAGTAGGGAATAAAAGTGTGACTTATGGAGTCAGACTATGTGAATCTTGCCTCAGCCACTTTATTGCCCTTCGACCTATGAGTAAATTACTTCATTTTTCCCCCTTCTCTTTCAAACTGTGTTTTTTTTCCCAGGATATCTTTGCTACTATTGGCTTGGGGTGATAGAGGTGGCTTTTAGTTGTCATAGTTATTTTCCTGGATAGACTTGGTTACGTGGGGTTCACTCAGAATTTGTTGTATTTTGATTTTGTTTTCTGCAAAAAATAAACTATTTATTAATTTTATATAACAAAATAGTAGCTTATTCCTACTCTGGTAGCCAGGGTACTAGGAGCATACCACTTATTACTCATTGACAACTACTATACATAATAGTGCTTTATAGCTTACAAAGCAATTGTTTGTTTTCTGACATGACCCTTACAATAACCCAGTGTGGGAATTAACCTGGTTGATTCCCACTTACAGAGGAGGACCCTGAACCCAGGAGGGTTTGGTGGCTTGTCATAGTCACTCCATCCTGTGTTTTATGTCCAGGACTGGTTGGACTCAGGGTGTCTCTGTAGTCCCATCCAGCCTAGTTTAGATATTGGTGAATCTGACTTCTTATGTGAGAGTCTTAGAAAGCAGACAGGTTTTCAAACACTTTAGAAATTCAAGTACGTACTCAGTGATTGTAGTCTGCAGTATTTCCATGTTTAGTAATACTGTGTCATAGTTCTAATGGGAAAAGATATATTTTTTCTGCCATTGTGTTTTTGTTTTTAGGGAGTACAACCTGCCACAGGTGAGGTTGTGTTTGACAGTTTCCAGGACTTCGCTTCCCGTTCAGAGCTAGAAACTCGGATACTGTGCCTGCAGCCAGTGGAACTGCTGCTTCCGTCAAACCTGTCGGAGCAGACAGAGATGCTCATCCACAGAACCACAGCCATGAGGTGAGCTGGCACATCGCTGGAAAATAATGTGAATTATGTAACATAGGGCTGATTCCCAAGTAGATGCTTATTATTTCATCAGTAGTACTGGAAATTTGAATAAACAGAAACAGAACTATTCATAATGTCACCATTAGAAGTTGTTCTTTTTAGAGCGGTTTATGATGTTTAATGATATTGTTTGATAATTAAAGGATTATGATATTATTTAATGGTATTATTTGGTGATTAATTTTCAGTTTCAGGAGATAATAATTTCTTAGAAAGTTTATATAATTTTGGAAATGCCTTATTTATGCTGCAAGTTTCAATTTGTAGCTGCATCCAGTTGTTGAATTTACTAGGTCTGTGGTCACTCCTCTTTTGATAAGGCAGTGTGCGAGGCACCGTGGTGTACGGAGGAAGAAGATGTGCTTGTGACAGGTTTCTGGCAATGTCTGTAATCCAGTAGGAGAGGCAGATACGCACACACCTACCGGGGTTCACAGAGCACGGTGTATTCATGACAGGCATGAAGGTGCCTCGGCGGGACGATTCTCTGCTGTTACCCAAGGAGCTGGGTGGGAGAAGAGACTGGAACAGGAGCTGGGGCTCCAGCAAAGAGGGCATTATGTATTGAGGAATTTGGACTTGAGGCAGGAGAACCCATGAAGATTTATGTTTAATAGATGGATAGATCAGTTGGAAAATCAAACTGAATGATTCAGTGAGGTTCTGTGTGTGTCTTTGTTCTTAGAGTTGAATGTTCCTTTTTCATTGGACTTAAAGCTCTTTCAAAGGAGCTTTCATAATGTGTTTTTCTGATTATAACATTAATTTATATTCATTCAGGAAATGTTGAGAGTTATAAAAAGGAAGTCCCCCCCAAAAAAAGAAGTCCTGTAAAAGTAATAATGATAACTCAGAGATAACTACTGTTAAACATTTTGGTGTATTATTTCTGTATGTGTGTATATATTTATATATCTCCTTTTTTTTTGCTTATAGATTTCGATTCATGTTGCAAAGTCAATTTTGTATCCTTTTGTTTTTTTCTTTTAACTGAAGATTTCCTATGTGTTTTTATACTTTGCTAGAATGGGAAGTGATCGTTGAAATAATTTCTGCCAATTGTATAGATGAAAATTCTGCATGAATTCCCCTTATTTTGTTCTTAATCCTTTTCTGACAGTATTCAACTTGAATAATTAAAAGTGAGACAAGTGGACTGATAAAGTTAGCAATGGGGATAGAGAATGCTTTTAATTAGGGCATGAAGAGCATAATTTGCCCAAACTGTGTTCCATATTTAAACATAGCATTGAACTGTCAAAGAGAATAGTTTGTTTTGTTGTGTTTTTGGTGGTATCTTCCTTGTTTTAAGCAGTGATGGGTAGTTTCTTGTGTCTCGGGTTCAGAGTTTTCTTCTTCTTCTGCTTTAAACCTGAAGGTAAAACCAACATTATGTGTCAGCTAGTGGTTGATACTTTGTTAGTACAGAAGAAATAATAAAGCTTTATGAGAAAAGCCAGAATAGTTTGAAATTACAGACTATTTATGTATTAGGGTTTTTTTTGGTTTGTTTTGTACTTTTAAACTTTGACCACAAGAGGGCTCCAAAGCATTTCATATACTATGTATTACTCTAACGATTGCTAAGAACTTCATTTTGTGTATCTAGGTAAAGATTTAATTACATAGTATTGTATGCTAATTTAGAAGGAATAACTACTAGTCAAAGGTAGTATAAAACTGAAGTCATTATGTTAAGCTATTGATTTTTCTTCAATGAATTATCTTTTATAGATAATTTATATAAGATTTTATAGATCATTATATAAAATGTGTTTATAAGATTTTAGTTTGGTTGTTAGAAAATTAATCTTGCTGTCTTAATTGTTATCTTTTCCATTTGTTGTAAGAAAATGCTTCTTAACACATTTTCTCTGTAGAGAGAAGCCAAGGGGAAAACAATGATTTTAAGTGGTATATTAGTTGCAGTTAAGGTAACTTTAGAGATATTATATGCTTATAAAAGAGTCAAGAGGAAAGCTATAGTAAGCGATAAAAATATTAATTAATATTTACTGCTTCTTGAAGAAACTGATTTTTGAAACAAGTCAGATGAACAGAACAGATTATGGTCCATTTCGAGTTCAGAGAGGGAGAGCTCCCTGGGCTCTGGCATAGCCAGGGAAGGCCTTGTGGAGGAGGTTGGCTCAGTTGGGATTTGCAGGATGGGGGGCTTTGAATTGGTAGTGATGAGGCAGGAGAATCTTGTGTGTGTGTGTGGAAATGACACGAACTCTGAGGGACACAGACTGGAAATATTAGAGAAGATATGAAGACAGAGGAGAGACTCTTTTAACTGGAGGAGAACTTTCATGTTGAGAATTGGGGGGAGAGAGAGTCAAGGGTCATAAAATCCAGCCAAGGAATGTGGGCTCCAATGGAAGACAGATCTCTGGGCAAAGGAATGGTATGATAGAAGAAAAGAGGCCTCCATGGGAGAATTGAGTTAAAAAAAACAACCATTCCCATAAAGGAAGACAGTGTGCAGAGAAGAGGGTACAACCAAGGAGTTTGGAGAATGTCAGTAGTGGATGTAGGAGGAAGAATAGTAAGAAGCAGAAAGGGAGGGGTTAAAGAGCCAGTCCAAGAACCCGGATACATAGGTAGGGATACATAGTTGTGACCATCTGTTGCAAATGATGTAGTCTGTGGTCTGTCGCGTGTGTTAGTTTTTTATAATATTGACATTGTTAAAATTATCTGAAACAGTGTGACATTTAGAAAGATATACTTGGCAAAAAGCTAACCCTAACTGGTTGATCCCATTTATCAGTCTGGTGAGAAAGGCAGTCTAGCTTTCCCCCTTGGCCTTTGCTTGTATGGATGGGATTGGATCATTCTGTGGTGTTTGGCTGGGGTATGGTGATTATTGTCTAAGAGTTTCCCATCTTGCTTGGCTGTACCTTTCCTGCATGTTTGTCTTGGGAGAGAAGGCTTGTTGAAGTGTTTTTGTCTGTTCCTGTTGAAGATTGTCAGCTATTTCACTCCCTTTTCAAATTTCAAAACTCCCTTTCTATACTTTAAAATTTATTTGTTAAAGTTTGCATGTGTTAAAATATTTTTAAAAGATAGCCAATCGGGAAAGTCCATTCCTTGGTGAATTAACGGTCTGTGTCTGGAGATCTGCTGCTTGATGAAGAGTAGGGTCAGAGGTCAAAAATTAACACATTGGTTGACATCATTCTGCAACTTCAAAAATGTCAGCCATAAGACTTTCAACTATAAGGGCAGACTGTACAATTTCCGGCAAAACAATAATACAGAGACTTCCCTGGTGGTCCAGTGGTTAAGACTTTGCCTTCCAATGTTAAGGGGTGTGGATTTGATTCCTGGTTGTGGAGCTAAGATCTCACATGCTTCATGGCCAAAAAATCTAAACATAAAGTAGAAGCAGTATTGTAACAAATTCAATAAAGACTTTATAAATGGTCCACATCAAAATATTTTTTAAAAATATTTAACTTGGGAGCTTTCTTGGTGGTCCAATGGGTGAGGAGTCCGCCTTGCAGTTCAAGGGGCACTGATTTGATCCCTGGCCTGGGAAGATCCCACATGCCTTGGAGAGGCTGGACCAGTGTGTCTAATTACAAGCCAGCACTCTGGAGCGCATGTGCCCAGAGCCGGTGCTCTGCAATGAGAGAGGCCACCGCGATGGGAAGCCCACACAGGCCAAAGAATAAAGATGGATGAAAAAATCATGTGAGGACACATCAGGAAGGTGGCCATCTGCAAGCCAAGGAGACAGGCCTCAAAAGAATGCCTGCTAACACCTTGGCCTTGAACTTCTGTCTCTAGAACTACTAGAAAATAAACTTCTGTTTGTTTCTTAAAAAAAAAAAAATGATGACTTAGAGGCAGAAAAAAAAATTTTTTTAAATATTTAACTTAATAGCAATATAAATACTAAAATCTCTTTAATTGAAGTCTTAATACAGGTAACCATCTGTCCTTAGAATCTCTTCAGGTATTTTTCTTCCTTTTCCTTCTTCATAGTTCAAAGACAGAGGTTGCTTTCATTTCCTTCCCTTCTAGCAAAGCTTCCTTTCACTATCAATCTTAAATCAAAAACTTGATTCAGAGCCTCCTTGGGCTTGTTTGTATATGAGCCTTTGTGGATGTAGAACTATCCATTAGTCTTTTTAATGACTCCTTTTTGTTAGACCTTTCTCTTGAAGGGAGATTTCTTACCAGTTTCCATCATTTTTGTTGATTTTTCTGAGATTAGTCCCTTATCTCTTATTTTCAGGCCAGGAAGGTCTTCTCCCTCCCATCCTCTTTTTGTGGGTTCTTTTTTTTTTAACCACTAACCCAAGTCTTCATCCCTAGAGCAATAAAAGTCTAAAGTCCTGGTTTGCCTTTTCTATCAGTTTTCTTCCTTCTCTTCCTGTTCCTCCTCCCTCCCTTATCCTGCCTCCCTTCATCTTCTTTAGGAAAATACCTGTCTAGTATTTGATTAAATATATTTAATTGGCTCATCAGTAAAGAATCTGCCCATGCGAGAGACCTGGGTTCGATCCCTGAATCAGGAAGATGCCCTGGAGAAGGAAATGGCAACTCACTGCAGTATTCTTTCTTGGGAAATCCTATGGGCAGAGAGGAGCCTGGCAGGTTACAGTCCGTGTGGTCACAAAGTATCGGATACAACTTAGTGACAACAACAATAATTTGGTTTAATTACATAATGCTGAGATTGATGGCGTTTTTCCAAGCTTGTTTGAGAGCCCCGCACACAACAGCATCTCAGAAAACTCTTGTTGAGTTCAGAGGACTCTTTGCCTCAGCACCATCGTGAGCTTCTTTCTGTTTGTACCTTCAGCTCTGATGAGCTCTTTTTGACCAGGCTGAGCTGCGCCCTTCATCTCATGGGAGAGGACGTGGGCCCTGAGCACACTGTACTAGACTGTGTACTGATTGCCCCTAGCCCTAACAGGAAGGCTGGTAGAGAGAAGAATGACTTATCAGTGGATCTGTGTGTCTTCTGTTACGGCCATGTTGAACCATGGCCACACAATAGAGTTAGTCCTTACTGATGGGGCCATGGAGATCAGGGGAGTGTTGAGAATCACACGACATCTTTAAAATGGTTTGTGTCCAGCTGGGAAGGCCTGCACCTGACGCATCAAGGCAGTGCTTCTTCTTCTTCTTTTTTTTTTTTTTTTAACACAATTAGCAATTTAATATCCAGATAAATTTGTCTTTTATTGTTAAGGTTTGCAGTCTTTATCTCCCTGCATAAAATGACCATTAATAAGGAGCCACACTGAAAATAATGCAGTGCTTATTGAACTGTGGTCACAAGTCATTGGTGGACTATGAAAACAGTTTTACAGATTGCAATTACCACTTAGAAAAAAAGAAGTATGATAGTGTAGAGTCAGAGATAGATGGGTGTGTTACATGCATTAAGCTAAGAATTGTTTTGTGATACTTTTTTTCTATTTGCTGTATATCCTATTCATGCATTTAACCCAGGAAAAAGTTGCATCAAAGACAGATTGATTTCTGGTCATTCCAGTTAACAATAAATTAAATAATATATGACAAACACATTAGCTAAGTAATACTTTCTCTCCCATTAAGATATTGTACAGTTACCGTGGATCTTCTTGATTAGAAGATCCATGACCTCTGCCCATTGTGTGTGTGTCAGTAGCTCATATCTGACTCTTTGTGACCCATGGACTGTAGCTTGCGAGGCTCATCTGTTCATGGGATTCTCCAGGCAAGAACACTGGAGTGGGTTGCAATTCCCTTCTTCAGGGGATCTTCCCAATCCAGAAATTGGACCTGGGTCTTCCACTTTGCGGACAGATTCTTTACTGTCTAAGCCACCAGGGAGCCCTTGGCCATTAAATGCTACCAATCTAGTTGAAAAGCCAGCATGTACACAAATCACTCCAGTACAAAGCAGATTATATAGTGTGTATGATAGGACAGCAAACTAAATACTAAGAGAGTACATGAGAGGGAGAAGATAAATCTGTGTCGACCAGCACTGCTTGGGAGAAATACAATGTGAGTCACATATGTAATTAAAAATTTTCTGGCAGCCACATTAAAAAGGGAAAAGAAATAGGTTCAATTAATGCTAATAATTTGCTTTATTTAATTCAGTATATCCATAATATTATTTCAACATATAACTGTGTTACATGCTGCTTTCCATCTAGAATCTTTACATTACTCTTTACAAGGTTTTCTAAATCCATTGTGTATTATACACTTCCAGCACATCTCAGCTTTGACCAACCATATTACAGGTGCTCAGTGGCTGTACATGAGCTTTTATTGTTAAGGTTTGCAGTCTTTATCTCCTGCATAAAATGACCATTAATAAGGAGCCACACTGAAAATAATGCAGTGCTTATTGAACTGTGGTCACAAGTCATTGGTGGACTATGAAAACAGTTTTACAGATTGCAATTACCACTTAGAAAAAAAGAAGTATGATAGTGTAGAGTCAGAGATAGATGGGTGTGTTACATGCATTAAGCTAAGAATTGTTTTGTGATACTTTTTTTCTATTTGCTGTATATCCTATTCATGCATTTAACCCAGGAAAAAGTTGCATCAAAGACAGATTGATTTCTGGTCATTCCAGTTAACAATAAATTAAATAATATATGAAAAACACATTAGCTAAGTAATACTTCCACTTCCATTAAGATATTGTACAGTTACCGTGGATCTTCTTGATTAGAAGATCCATGACCTCTGCCCATTGTGTGTGTGTCAGTAGCTCATATCTGACTCTTTGTGACCCATGGACTGTAGCTTGCGAGGCTCATCTGTTCATGGGATTCTCCAGGCAAGAACACTGGAGTGGGTTGCAATTCCCTTCTTCAGGGGATCTTCCCAATCCAGAAATTGGACCTGGGTCTTCCACTTTGCGGACAGATTCTTTACTGTCTAAGCCACCAGGGGAGCCCTTGGCCATTAAATGCTACCAATCTATTTGAAAAGCCAGCATGTACACAAATCACTCCAGTACAAAGCAGATTATATAGTGTGTATGATAGGACAGCAAACTAAATACTAAGAGAGTACATGAGAGGGAGAAGATAAATCTGTGTCGACCAGCACTGCTTGGGAGAAATACAATGTGAGTCACATATGTAATTAAAAATTTTCTGGCAGCCACATTAAAAAGGGAAAAGAAATAGGTTCAATTAATGCTAATAATTTGCTTTATTTAATTCAGTATATCCATAATATTATTTCAACATATAACTGTGTTACATGCTGCTTTCCATCTAGAATCTTTACATTACTCTTTACAAGGTTTTCTAAATCCATTGTGTATTATACACTTCCAGCACATCTCAGCTTTGACCAACCATATTACAGGTGCTCAGTGGCTGTACATGAGTAGTAACTGCTGTGTTAGACAATGTAGATTTTTGCTTGTAGGGAAGCTTCAAGCACGAGAATGCCTGGAAGGATGGACGACACTTAACTAGACAGGTGTCGGGAAAATATATTCCACAATGAGAGAGAAGTTTAAACAAAGATGATATATGAGTAAGCTATTTTTTTGTAAAAAATAGTGGGTGAAGCTCTTATATCTGGAATGCACCAGATATATTCAGTGACCATTACTCAGATTAACTCATGTCATCTTCACAACAGCACTTTCAGGTAATTACTGTTACTGTGTAGTAACAACTGTAATAGTCGTGGCTCAGTGGTAAAAGAATCCATGTGCAATGCAGGAGACAAAGGAAATGCAGGTTCAGCCCCTGTGTCAGGCAGATTCCCTGGAGGTGGAAATGGCAGCCCACTCCAGTATTCTTGTCTGGAAAATCCCGTAGATAGAGGAGCCTAATGGGTTGCAGTTCACGGGGTCACAAAAAATTAGACACGACTGAATGGCTGAGCATACATACAACAACTATATAATTTATAAATTACAAAATTTTATATGACGAAACAGGCACAGGTGGTCTAGTAGCTAATCAGTAGTGTGATATGCTTATATGTATCTGTCTATCTCCAAAGATACCATGTCCCAAATCCAGGATCTGTGAATTAGTGAGGTTAAATGACAAAGGAAAGTTAAGGTTGCGACTCAGCTGACTTTAAGGTAGGAAGTCAGTCAGTCAGTTCATTTGCTCAGTTGTGTCTGACTCTTTTGAGACCCCCATGGACTGCAGCACACCAGGCTTCCCTGTCTTTCACCATCTCCCGGAGTTTGCTGAAATTCACATCCATTGAGTTGGTGATGCCATCTGCCCATTGTATCCTCTGTTGTCCATTTCTCTCTTCTCTCTTTCCCAGTATCAGGATCTTTTCCAGCAAGTTGTCTCTTCACATCAGGTGGCCAAAGTATTGGAGCTTCAGTCTCAGCGTCAGTCCTTCCAATGGATATTCAGGGTTGATTTCCTTTAGAACTGACTAGTTTGATCTCCTTGCAATATAAGGGACTCTAAGAGTCTTCTCCAACACCATAGTTCAAAGGCTTGGAAACTCTCAGTGACTCTGGCACTCGGCCTTCTTTATGGTCCAGCTCTCACATCCATACATGACTACTAGGAAAACCATAACTTTGACTATATGGACCTTTGTTGGCAAAGTGATATATCTACTTTTTAATACACTGTCTAAGTTTGTCATGGTTTTTCTTCCAAGGGGCAAGCGTCTTTTAATTTCATGGCTGTAGTCACCATCCACAGTGATTTAGAAGCCCAAGAAAATTTCTCCATCTGTTTGCGGTGAAGTGATGAGACCGGATGCCATGACCTTTGTTTTTTGAATTTTGAGTTCAAGAGGCTCTTTAGTTCCTTTTTGCTTTCTGCCATAATGGTGATGTCATCTGCATACCTGAGGTTATTGAGATTTCTCCCGGCAATCTTGACTCCAGCTTGTGCTTCATCCAGCCCAGTATTTTGCATGATGCCATTCCAGTTATTTTATTAAGTTAAATAAGCAAAGGTGAGGTACTCAGAGTTACATTGAAGGCATACATACAACAACTATATAATTTATAAATTACAAAATTTTATATGAAAACAGGCACAGGTGGTCTAGTAGCTAATCAGTAGTGTGATATGCTTATATGTATCTGTCTATCTCCAAAGATACCATGTCCCAAATCCAGGATCTGTGAATTAGTGAGGTTAAATGACAAAGGAAAGTTAAGGTTGCGACTCAGCTGACTTTAAGGTAGGAAGTCAGTCAGTCAGTTCATTTGCTCAGTTGTGTCTGACTCTTTTGAGACCCCCATGGACTGCAGCACACCAGGCTTCCCTGTCTTTCACCATCTCCCGGAGTTTGCTGAAATTCACATCCATTGAGTTGGTGATGCCATCTGCCCATTGTATCCTCTGTTGTCCATTTCTCTCTTCTCTCTTTCCCAGTATCAGGATCTTTTCCAGCAAGTTGTCTCTTCACATCAGGTGGCCAAAGTATTGGAGCTTCAGTCTCAGCGTCAGTCCTTCCAATGGATATTCAGGGTTGATTTCCTTTAGAACTGACTAGTTTGATCTCCTTGCAATATAAGGGACTCTAAGAGTCTTCTCCAACACCATAGTTCAAAGGCTTGGAAACTCTCAGTGACTCTGGCACTCGGCCTTCTTTATGGTCCAGCTCTCACATCCATACATGACTACTAGGAAAACCATAACTTTGACTATATGGACCTTTGTTGGCAAAGTGATATATCTACTTTTTAATACACTGTCTAAGTTTGTCATGGTTTTTCTTCCAAGGGGCAAGCGTCTTTTAATTTCATGGCTGTAGTCACCATCCACAGTGATTTAGAAGCCCAAGAAAATTTCTCCATCTGTTTGCGGTGAAGTGATGAGACCGGATGCCATGACCTTTGTTTTTTGAATTTTGAGTTCAAGAGGCTCTTTAGTTCCTTTTTGCTTTCTGCCATAATGGTGATGTCATCTGCATACCTGAGGTTATTGAGATTTCTCCCGGCAATCTTGACTCCAGCTTGTGCTTCATCCAGCCCAGTATTTTGCATGATGCATTCCGTATATAAGTTAAATAAGCAAGGTGAGAATGTACAGCCTTGATGTCCTTCTTTCCCAATTTGGAACCAGTCCGTTGTTCCACTTCTGGTTCTAACTATTGCTTCTTGACCTGCATACAGGTTTTGCAGGAGGTAGATAAGGTGATCTGGTATTCCCATCTCTTTCAGAAGTTTCCACAGTTCCCTGGATTATCCAGGTGGGCCTAGTGAATCATGAGAGCCCTTAAAATGTGGAAGAAGAGGCAGAAGAGGAGTCAGAAGAGTCAGAGTGATGTAGTGTGAGTGTTTGATATACTCATACTGGCATAGAAGATGGGGGAAGAGGCCACAAGCCAAGAAATGCAGACTGCCTCTAGATTCTGGAAAGGGCAAAGAACCAGATTCTCTCATCGAGCCTTCAGGAAGAAACACAACCCTGTAGATACCTTGATTTCAGACCAGTGAGATCAGTGTTGAAATTCTGACCTAGAGAACTGTAAGGTAAATGTTATGTTAATTCAAGCCCATAAGTTTGTAGTAATTTGTTACAGTATTAGTAAAAGAGTAGTACACTACCATTATGCGTAGTCATGCAAACTGCTTTACTTAACTGTGGCTTGTAGTGTTAAAGAATTTTTTGTAAACAGGTAGCTGTTTACAGAATTAAGTCAAACCATTGCCTCTCTTCCTAGGATGCCCAGTTTCCTTTGCTTCCTTTTTCAAACTAACTGACAGTTATTTAATGCTGTTGAGGTAGACGTAACTTTTACAAATAGTAACGTAAAAACTAGTTTGCTTCTGCCTGAAATGCTAGGAGTTTGGAAGCACTTGATAAAGTAGTTACTGTCCATTTTAAGTTCTGAACAGTTTCTAGTTGCTAAGTCAGGCAGTCATTGATGTATGAGTTACCTTGTAGTTAAGGATACTTGTCAGTCTTTTATGTAACTTTTAATTATCAACCCCCAGATATCACAGAATTTACCTGTGGGTGATTAAATTGAGTAAGACAATTGATTGCTCACCATATAGAATAAAATCCTAATTCTTCTGCCTTCTGGAAAGCAGTGGGAACAGCCTGGTCTGCAGGTTGATTGTCATATTCTGCCTCCTTCCCACCTACTTATTGCTACAGAGAGACACAGAACTTAGCCTCCCAACGTGTTCTGTTATCTTCCTGCGACTGCTGAGGAGAGGGATTCCTTAGTTACTTCCAGAGCCCTCTGTGCATTAAAACAAGCCTCTAAAAGGAGAGACGCTTCCCCTTTGCTTCTTGTTTGCTTGTTTCCTTTACTCTGTCTTCCCCTCTGTACTGACAAAGATTTTACTTCAGGGATATGCCATTATCCTATACACTACCTTTGTCAAAGTGCTGGTATTTCATAATGCTCTGCAAATACATAGATAAAAAGCTTTTTTTTTTTAAAGAATAATTCCAGAGTTAAATACTGGCTAAATGTTGGAAACAGTAGTGGAATTCATTCATCCCCTGGGGCCGTGATGATGTGAAATGTTTGTGGGTGTCTTCTCTTTAACCTTTGAGGTTGAAAACTTTGGCTTTTCCTGATTGGTGCTGCCTTTCCTCCAGAAGCTCAGTGACTGCAGCCTCATCTTCCAGAATTATCTTTGTGGCTTAGGGAGTGTCTGTGATTTTCCTGCACTCCTTCTCGGAGGCTCTCTGCCAGGCCAATTGTCCCTGAATGATGAGAGGTGCTTTTTGCTTACTGGTCAATCCTTATTTTGTGTCTAGACCCTGTTTTGACACATAAATAAGGAGACAGTGATTTTGTTTTATAGAGAGATTTTTCACTTGCAGACTTTTCTACTTGATTGGATGTTTTTAAACAACTAGTTATGCAAGAAGGTTAAGTTGATTGATTTTTCCAGAGTTTGAGTTGCAAACCCATTGTGCAAGGTAACCTGAGGCCAGGAATATGGCTTGCTTTCTCCTGTCTGCTCCTTTGTCCTCCTCTCTGGACTCCAATCACACTATGCTAATTGTCATGTTCTGAACATGTCAGTACAGTGAGAGATGGCACAGGACTGTGGTCTGGGTGTAGAATCTGGGGTCAGACAACCTATTGGTGAATCTTAGCTAAAGCATTTTAGCTTCCTTTTTTGTTTTTTCTTTTTTAAAGCTGTGGCTCTCTCTCTCTCTCTCTCTCTCTCTCTCTTTTTTTTTTTTTTTTAAAAAAAAACCCCTTTATTTTGCTTTTAACTTTTTTACAGTTTTGTTGTTTACAGATATGTATGTTCTCAGATTAGTCATATGTATATTCCCCCCTTCCCACCCCTCCCAACCATCACACAGCACCCTTGAAGGATCCCCTTGTCTCACAGAGCAATGACTAGAGCTATTTTCTTCACTTATGATAGTACAGGCCTTCATGCTACTTCCTTTACGCCTCCCACCCTCTGTTCCTTCCCCACAATGTCCATATATCCACTGTCCATGCCTGTCTTTCCATCGCTTCACTGCATGTGCCATCATCACCATCCTGCTAGATTCCATATATATGTGTTAATATACTGTATTTGTCCTTCTCTTTCTGACTGACTTCACTTTTGATGATACGTTCTAGATCCAGCCACCTCATTAGGGCTGAGTCTTCTGCATTTCTCTTTACAGCTGTGTAGTATTCCATTGTATATATGTCCCAGAGCTTTTGTATCCATTCGTTCGTCGATGGGCATCTAGGTTACTTCCATGTTCTAGCTATTGTAGAGAGCTGCAATGTACATTGGGGTACAGATGCTTCTTTCAGATTTGATTTCATCAGGGTATAAGCCTAAGAGTGGGATTGCTGGGTCATATGGTGCTTCTATTTTTAGTTTTTTAAGAAATCTCCAGACTGTCTTCCATAGAGGCTGTATCAGTCTACATTCCCACCAGCAGTGCAGGAGTATTCCCTTTTCTCCACACCCTCTCCAGCATTTATTGTCTGTCGATTTGTGGGCGATGACCATTCTGACGGGTGTGAGGTGATATCTCATTGTAGTTTTGATTTGCATTTCTCTAATTATAAGTGAAGTTGAGCATCGTTTCATGTGCTTTTGGTCCATCTGTATGTCGTCGTTGGCTCTTTTTTTTTTTTTGGTGGGGGGTCAGGTTGGTGAGGGAGTGGGGTGGGTGGGCCACTTCTATTGGTCTTTCATTTATCTATTTTCATCCATCTTTGTTCTTTGGCCCATGTGGGCCTCCCATCGCGGTGGCCTCAGTTGTCACAGTGCACCAGCTCTGGGCACGTATGCTCCAGAGCTCCGGCTTGGTAATTGGACACATGGGTCCAGCTGCTTTGCGGCATGTGGGATCTTCCCAGGCCAAGGATTGAACCGGTGCCCCTTGCACTGCAAGGCGGTGTCCTTACCCACTGGACCACCAGGGAAACCCCAGCTGTGGCTCTTTTTAACCTCTCTTTGGCTCTGTTCCCTTATTCAAAATCAGGTATATAATAATACAACTTTTTCATAAAGTATTAGTGATGATGAAGTTAGTTAATACAAGTGATGGTTTGAAATAGTACATTGAACACAGTAAATGCTCAGTAAGAGCTCTTCTTTTTTTTTTTTCACCACTCTTAAGTTACTCTTTTGTGGTGCGGTGTGTTTTCTCCTCATCTGTCTCTCTAGTATAGTCTGTATTTTCGCATTCTTATTGCTTTTATGAAGCTGTCTTACAGTTTTCAGTTGGGGTTATAGCCTTGGCTATACATTGAAGTCATCTGTAAACATTAAGGGCTCCCCTGGTGGCTCAGACAGTGAAGAATCTACCTGTAGTGCAAGGAGACCTGTCTCGATCTCTGGGTAAGGGAGATCGCTAGAAGGGATTGGGTTGTAGGTACTTGATCCTGATGCCTGTGTCATTGATCTGTGCTAGGTCTAGCTTATAGAGGCTGTGAAACCGGATAGTTAATTATATTCCCATGGAATTTTCTTTCTGGTTGTTAAAGCCCTGGTAGCCTAAAATCAGCCATGGTGAGAGTATTTACGCTCTTTAAGTTGGTTGCCGCAGCATTTCTCTCAGTTTAGTTGGCATCTTAGTGATTTGTTTATAAGTGTCTCTACATAGATGTTGAGCCTTTCAATAGGGTTATGTTAGTTTGCTGGGTAACAAAGTACCACAAACTGGGAGGCTTACAAAATAGGAATTTGTTTTACACTTCTGGAGGCTAGAAATCTGAAGTCAAGGTTCCAGCAGAGTTGGTTTTCTCTAAGAGCTGTGGGGCGGGACTTTGCCAGTGCCCTCCCTTTGGCTTGTAGATAGCCATCTCTTCCTTTGTCACCTTATATTGTCTTTCTTTTGTGTGTGTCTCTGTGTCTAGGGTCTTCCCTGGTGGCTCAGCAGTAAAGAACCCACCTGTGAATGCAGGAGATGTGGGTCCAATCCTTGGGTTGCAGAGACCCCCTGGAGAAGGAAATGGCAACCCATTACTGTATTCGTGCCTGGGAAATCCCATGGACAGAGGAACTTGGAGGGCTAGAATCCATGGGACTGAATCAGACGTGCATGTGTATCCGACGTGTAGTCGTGTCTGACTGTTTGCCACTCAATGAACCATAGCCTGCCAGACTCCTCTGTCCATGGGATTCTCCTAGCAAGAATACTGGCGTGCGTTGCCATGTCCTCCTTTAGGGGATCGTCCCGATCCAGTGATGGAACCTGTCCCGTCTCTTAGGTCTCCTACATTGGTAGGCATATTCTTTACCACTAGCGCCTCCTGGGAAACCCTACAGTTAGACACAACTCAGCAACTGAGCAGGAGCATGAGCTGTGTCCAGATATCCCCGTTTTATAAGGACAGCAGTCATATGAACTAGGCCCACCTCATGATATCACTTCAATTTGATGACCCCTGTAAGCACTCTGTCTCCAAGTAAGGTCACATTCTGAGGTACTGGGGTTTGGGCATCTGCATAGGGATTTTAGGAGGACACAATTCAACCTGTAACACACAGCATGGGCCTCCTCTTTTCCTTTTTTTCCTTTTATTCTATAATGAAGGTTTATTGCATTGAAAAGGAAACATCAGTTAGTTATTCGTTGTACTATAAATTCCAGATTGTCAATTTGTTGATTTTTTAAATTATTCTTTATTTATTTTAATTGAAGGATAATTGCTTTACGATACTGTGTTGGTTCCTGCCATACATCAGCATGAATCGGCCATAGGTATAGGTATATTCCCTCCCTCTTAAACCTCCCTCCTGATTTTTTTTTTTTTTTTGAAGTAGCTTTTTCTGGAGATAATGCCAAGAGTTAGTATTTGTAGAGGAAAATGTTAGTTTAGGAAGATTGGTTATTTTAGGTTATCTCAGGCAGGCTTGTTAATGAACTCAAAAGGCATATGATTCAAGTGAAATCATCTCGATTTTCTGTCTGTCGCTGAGAGAATGCTTTTAATCATGTGTAAAAAAATATTTGAAATGAATTTCCACTAATGTGAGAATGTTTAAATGCTGCTATTCTCTCCAGAATTGTATATGATTATAGATTCTCAGAAAGTAGAATTTTGTTTGCTTTTTCTTAAAGGCGTAGCATATGAGATAATGATTTTGTAATTTTTGTGCCTGGAAAAAAATGTCTTTGAACCACAGGAAACGTAAATTATTTTGTAAAATTTTGCTTGGTATTAGGATGATTGTATGTATGTAAATTAGTAGATGACATTTAAACTGTGATTATCTCAAAAGCATTTAAATATGGAATGTACTTTTTAAAGTTCAGTGTTTTTCTTCAAAATGGTATGTTTCTTTGCACCATTTCTTTTTGCTGAATAAATTCTGGAATTAGAATCTTATTCCAAAAATATATTTGAAATACACATTTGTGCAGGAATTTGTTAGTCTTAATGTTCAAATTTTTTAATTGAATATTTTTAGCTGTAAATTGTGCATGGCAGATATCAAAAGCTTTTATTTTTTATTTTATTTTATTTTATTTTCCTTTATTTTAAAGATTTTACAGAGTTTTGTTGTTCACCAACATGTATGTTCCCAGAGCATTCATATGCATATCCCTGGACCCTCCCCCCACCCAGTTCCCCCCCTCCCATCCCTCCAAACCATCGCTCCAAGTGGTTGTAGGTACTCCTATTCCCCTAGCACAATGACAATAGCTATCTTTTCCACACATGACAGTATAGGTTTCCATGTTACTCCTTCCATGCCTCCCTCCCACTGTTCGGTCTCCACAATGTCTTTATGTTTATTCTCTGTTTTTTCATGAGTTCACTGCGTGTGTTATCATGACCATCTTACTAGATCCCATATATATGAGTTAGTATACTATACTTGTCTTTCTCTTTTTGACTTACTTCACTTTTTATGCTAGGTTCTAGAGCCAGCCACCTCATTAGGACTGAGTCTTCTGCATTTCTTTTAATAGCTGAGTAGTATTCCATTGTATATATGTACTAGAGCGTCTGTATCCATTCATTTGTCGATGGACATCTAGGTTGCTTCCATGTTCTGGCTATTGTATAGAGAGCTGCAATGAACATTGGGGTACCGGTGCCTCTTTCATTTTTGATTTCATCAGGATATAGGCCTAATAGTGGGATTGCTGGGTCATAGTTTTAGTTTTTTAAGGAATCTCCACATTGTCTTCCATAGAGGTTGTATCCATTTACATTCCCACCAGCAATGCAAGAGGATTCCCTTTTCTCCACACCCTCACCAGCGTTTGTTGTCTGTCGATTTGTTGATGATTGCTCAGAAAGTAGAATTTTTTGCTTTTTCTTAAAGGCGTAGCATATGAGATAATGATTTTGTAATTTGTGCCTGGAAACAAAGTGTTTTTTTTTTTTTTTCAAAATGTGATTATCTCAAAAGCATTTAAATATGGAATGTACTTTTTAAAGTTCAGTGTTTTTCTTCAAAATGGTATGTTTCTTTGCACCATTTCTTTTTGCTGAATAAATTCTGGAATTAGAATCTTATTCCAAAAATATATTTGAAATACACATTTGTGCAGGAATTTGTTAGTCTTAATGTTCAAATTTTTTAATTGAATATTTTTAGCTGTAAATTGTGCATGGCAGATATCAAAAGCTTTTATTTTTTATTTTATTTTATTTTATTTTCCTTTATTTTAAAGATTTTACAGAGTTTTGTTGTTCACCAACATGTATGTTCCCAGAGCATTCATATGCATATCCCTGGACCCTCCCCCCACCCAGTTCCCCCCCTCCCATCCCTCCAAACCATCGCTCCAAGTGGTTGTAGGTACTCCTATTCCCCTAGCACAATGACAATAGCTATCTTTTCCACACATGACAGTATAGGTTTCCATGTTACTCCTTCCATGCCTCCCTCCCACTGTTCGGTCTCCACAATGTCTTTATGTTTATTCTCTGTTTTTTCATGAGTTCACTGCGTGTGTTATCATGACCATCTTACTAGATCCCATATATATGAGTTAGTATACTATACTTGTCTTTCTCTTTTTGACTTACTTCACTTTTTATGCTAGGTTCTAGAGCCAGCCACCTCATTAGGACTGAGTCTTCTGCATTTCTTTTAATAGCTGAGTAGTATTCCATTGTATATATGTACTAGAGCGTCTGTATCCATTCATTTGTCGATGGACATCTAGGTTGCTTCCATGTTCTGGCTATTGTATAGAGAGCTGCAATGAACATTGGGGTACCGGTGCCTCTTTCATTTTTGATTTCATCAGGATATAGGCCTAATAGTGGGATTGCTGGGTCATAGTTTTAGTTTTTTAAGGAATCTCCACATTGTCTTCCATAGAGGTTGTATCCATTTACATTCCCACCAGCAATGCAAGAGGATTCCCTTTTCTCCACACCCTCTCCAGCGTTTGTTGTCTGTCGATTTGTTGATGATGGCCATTCTGACAGGTGTGAGGTGGTATCTCATTGTGGTTTTAATTTGCATTTCTCTAATGATAAGTGAGGTTGAGCATCGTTTCATGTGCTTTTGGGCCATCTGTATGTCCTCTTTGGAGAGGCGTCTCTTTAGATCTTTTTCCCATTTTTTGATTGGGCTGCTCGTTTTTTCTGTGCTAAGTTGTCTGAGTTGCTTGTAGATTTTGGAGATGAATTCTTTGTCTGTTGTTTCATTTGCTATGATTTTCTCCCACTCTGTGGGGTGTCTGTTCAACTTTTTGGTGATTTCTTTTGCTGTGCAAAAGCTTTTAAGTTTCATGAGGTCCCACGTGTTCACTTTTCTTTTCAGTTCCACTATTTTAGTAGGTGGGTCAGAGAAGATCTTGCTTTGATTGATGTCCTTGAGGGTTTTGCCTATATTCTTCTCTAAGAGTTTGATGGTTTCTGGTCTTACACTTAGGTCTTTAATCCATTTTGAGTTGATCTTTGTGTATGAGGTCAGGGAATGTTCCAACTTCATTTTTTTGCAGGTAGCTGTCCAATTTCCCCAGCACCATTTGTTGAAGAGGCTGTCTTTGTCCCATTTTATAGTTTCTCCTCCTTTGTCAAAAATAAGGTACCCATAGGTGCGTGGGTTGATCTCTGGGTTCTCTGTCTTGTTCCATTGATCTATAGTTCTGTTTTTGTGCCAGTACCATACTGTCTTGATGACTGTTGCTTTGTAGTAGAGTCTGAAGTTAGGGAGGCTGATCCCTCCAACTCCGTTTTTCTTTCTCAGGATTTGCTTTGGCTTTTTTTGCGAGTCGATCCATCTTTGTCGATGGACATCTAGGTTGCTTCCATGTTCTGGCTATTGTATAGAGAGCTGCAATGAACATTGGGGTACCGGTGCCTCTTTCATTTTTGATTTCATCAGGATATAGGCCTAATAGTGGGATTGCTGGGTCATAGTTTTAGTTTTTTAAGGAATCTCCACATTGTCTTCCATAGAGGTTGTATCCATTTACATTCCCACCAGCAATGCAAGAGGATTCCCTTTTCTCCACACCCTCTCCAGCGTTTGTTGTCTGTCGATTTGTTGATGATGGCCATTCTGACAGGTGTGAGGTGGTATCTCATTGTGGTTTTAATTTGCATTTCTCTAATGATAAGTGAGGTTGAGCATCGTTTCATGTGCTTTTGGGCCATCTGTATGTCCTCTTTGGAGAGGCGTCTCTTTAGATCTTTTTCCCATTTTTTGATTGGGCTGCTCGTTTTTTCTGTGCTAAGTTGTCTGAGTTGCTTGTAGATTTTGGAGATGAATTCTTTGTCTGTTGTTTCATTTGCTATGATTTTCTCCCACTCTGTGGGGTGTCTGTTCAACTTTTTGGTGATTTCTTTTGCTGTGCAAAAGCTTTTAAGTTTCATGAGGTCCCACGTGTTCACTTTTCTTTTCAGTTCCACTATTTTAGTAGGTGGGTCAGAGAAGATCTTGCTTTGATTGATGTCCTTGAGGGTTTTGCCTATATTCTTCTCTAAGAGTTTGATGGTTTCTGGTCTTACACTTAGGTCTTTAATCCATTTTGAGTTGATCTTTGTGTATGAGGTCAGGGAATGTTCCAACTTCATTTTTTTGCAGGTAGCTGTCCAATTTCCCCAGCACCATTTGTTGAAGAGGCTGTCTTTGTCCCATTTTATAGTTTCTCCTCCTTTGTCAAAAATAAGGTACCCATAGGTGCGTGGGTTGATCTCTGGGTTCTCTGTCTTGTTCCATTGATCTATAGTTCTGTTTTTGTGCCAGTACCATACTGTCTTGATGACTGTTGCTTTGTAGTAGAGTCTGAAGTTAGGGAGGCTGATCCCTCCAACTCCGTTTTTCTTTCTCAGGATTGCTTTGGCTATTCGAGGTCTTTTGTGTTTCCATATGAACTGTGTTATTGTTTGGTCTAGTTCTGTGAAAAATGTCAATGGTAGTCGGATAGGTATTGCATTGAATCTGTAGATGATATTTGGTAGTATGGTCATTTTCACAATATTGATTCTTCCGACCCAGGAACATGGAATATCTCTCCATCTGTTTAAGTCTTCTTTAATGTCTCTCATTAGTGTCTTGTAATTTTCTGTGTACAATTCTTTTGTTTCTTTGGGTAGGTTTATTCCTAGATATTTGATTCTTTTGGTTAAAAGCTTTTATTTTTAATCAGCTTTAATAAAGTATAATTTACATGGAATACAATTTATATAATTTAAATGTATGAGTCAAATCAGTTTTGATAAATATATACATCAATGTAACCACCGCCCTAGTTAAGATATAGAATATTTCCATCTTCCCAGATCGTTCCTGTGCTTCTTTGCAGTCATATGTCTCCATGACTCCACCTCCTACTCCAAACAATTACTGATCTGATTAGACTGTTAGAAAATTTCGCGTAGATGGTATCATTACAGTATGCACTGTTTTGTGTACAACCCCTTTCAGCATAATGCCTGTGACGTTCACCTATATTTTGAGTATATCAGTAGTTTGTTCCTTTTTCTTGTTCAGTAGTATTTCTATAGAATTTGTTTATTCATTCACTTACTGAACATTTGAGTATTTGCCTATTTGTAGTAAAGCTGCTAAGCACATTTGTATTTTAGTCTTTCTTATGGACTTTTTTTTTTTTTTAATTTGACACATGTTTTAATTTTGGGTAAATACCTAGGAGTAGAATCACTGGGCTCTATGGGTAAGTGTATATTTTAACTGTATAAGAAACAGCCAAACTGTTTTTTGTTTTAATTTAATTTATTTATTTTTGTTTGTGCTTGGTCTTTGTTGTTGGGTATGGGTTTACTCTAGTTGTGCAGAAGGGAGCTATACTCTAGATGTGCATAGGCTTCTTGTTGCAGTGGCTTCTCTTATTGTGGAGCGTGGACTCTAGAGGAGTATAGACTTAGTTGCCTTGTAGTGTATGGAATCATCCTGGACCATTGATCAAACTTGTGTCCCCTGCGTTGGCAGGTGGATTCCTAACCACCAAGGAAACCCAGCCAAATTCTTTTTTAAAGTAGTTTTTTTTTTTTCAATTTTTGACATCTTTTATTGGTTTTTAAAAATTTATTTATTTTCATCCATCTTTATTCTTTGGCCTGTGTGGGCGTCCCATCGCAGTGGCCTCTTTCGTTGCAGAGCACCGGCTCTGGGCACATGCGCTCTAGGGTGCTGGCTAGTAATTGGACACATTGGTCCAGCTGCTCCGTGGAACATGGAATCTTCCCAGGCCAGGGATCAAACCAGTGCCCCTTGCACTGCAAGGCAGACTCTTTACCCAGTGGACCACCAGGGAAGCCCTAAAGTAGTTCTTTTTTAAAGACAGGGAAGCAACCTCAAATGTCTATCAACAGATGAATAAAGAAGATGTGGTGTATGTGTGTGTGTATATATACATACGTACATACAATGGAATATTACTCAGCCATAAAAAGAATGAAATGTCGTTTTTTAACAACATGGATAGACCTATAAATTATCAGAAATTATCACGCTAAGTAAAGTCAGTCAGAAAGAGAAAGAGATACCATATGATGCTACTTATATTGTTGTTATTCAGTTGCTAAGTTATGTCTAACTCTGCAAGCCCATGGACTGCAGCATGCCAAGCCGCCCTGTTCTTCACTATCTTCCAATGTATGTGTGTGCTCGGTCACTCAGTCATGTCTGACTCTTTGTGAGCTGATGGGCTGTAGCCCGCCAGGCTCCTGTGTCTGTGGGATTTCCCAGTCAAGAATACTGGAGTGGGTTGGCATTTCCTTCTCCAGGGGATCTTTCTGACCCAGGGATTGAACTGCGTCTCTTGTGTCTTCTGCATTGACAGGTGGATTGTTTACCACCAGAGCCACCTGGGAAGCCCTCACTATCTCCTGGAGTCTGCTCAAATTCATGTCCATTGAATTGGTGATGTTATCTAACTTTCTTATTCTCTTTTCATTAAATGTGGAGTCTAAAATGTGAGACAAATAAACTGACTTACAAACAGAAATAGTCACAGACACAGAAAACAAATTTACGTTTACCAAAGGGTGGGGGTGGAGGAGGGATAAATTAGGAGTTCGGGATTAATGGATACAAACTACTATATATAAAATAGATACACAGCAAAGTCCTACTGTATAGTACAAGGGAACCATATTCAGTATCCTGTAATAGATCATGATGGAGAAGAATATGGGAAAGCATGTGCGTGTGTGTGTGTTTGTGTGTGTGTGTGTGTCAGGGGGTGCTCAGTGGTGTCCAACTCTTTGCAACCCCATGGGCTGCCTGCCAGGTTCGTTTGTCCATTGGATTTCCCAGGCAAGAATACTATAGTGGTTGCCATTTCCTACTCTCAGACATCTTCCCAACCCAAGGATTGAACTCCTGTCTCTTGCATCTCCTATGTTTGCAGGCGGTTTCTTTACCACTGTGCCACCTGGGAAGCCTGAAATCATTTATGCATGTACATGTATCTACTCTTTTTCAGGTTCTTTTTTTCATATAGGTTATTACAGATTGTTGAGTAGAGTTTCCTGTGCTATAAGTAGGTCCTTATTAGTTATCTATTTTATATATAGTAGTGTGTCTATATCTGGGTTATCAGTTTTAGAGTTGAACAATTTTTGTTTATTTTTCTGATGTTTAAAATTAACCTATATCTTTTATTTTCTCATTTTTAAAAAGTTAAATTTATTTATTGGGGTATAGTTGCTTTGCAGTGTGTTAGTTTGTACAGTGTGTTAGTTCCTGCTGTACGACGAAGTGAATCAGTTGTATGTGTACATATATACATGTATCTCTCCCTCTTGGTTTTCCCTCCCACTCCCACCTCCCATTCCACCCATCTAGGCCACCACAGCGCACCAAGCTGAGCTCCCTGTGCTGTACAGCAGGTTCCACACATGCTGTTTTACACATGGTGGTATATATATGTCAATCCCAGTCTCCCAGTTCGTCCCACTCCCCCACCCCTCCCATGTCTGTTTTCTATGTCTGCACCTTTCTTCCTGCCTTACGAATAGGTTAATCTGTACCATTTTTCTAGACTCCACATATATGCATTAAAATACGGTATTTATCTTTCTCTTTCTGGCTTTCCTCTGAAGATTGCTATTTAAGTGACCTTTGAGTGACTTCTTTTGTTTTTACCTATGAAATAAAAATGGTTTGCATCTATTTTGGCAAGGGCCAGTAGTTTCTGAAATCTCACCTTAGCTTTTCCTCACTTCCTCCCTGAAGTGCAAAAAGGTGCCATTAGAGTCACATCATGGGAGCTACTGAGAATATTTCTCATTGCTGATGTGTTCTTTCCTTTGTGCCTGACCTGCCCACTTCCATCTTGTTTAAAGCTTTCTCTCTTTTCCCCCCTTTGAGCACATGACCACTGCTATCTTTCATTCTTAAGTAGCAGTGAGAATATTAATAGTAATAGCAATAACTAACAGTAGCTACTAGGTACCTAATCTAAGGGCTTTATATGTGTTGACTGAGTTAATCTTCACAACACCTGTGAGGGAGCTACTCTTCTTTTAATAGAGATTTCCAGGAAACTGAGGCAGAAGGCTGTTAAGTCTAGCTTACCCCACTAGTTAGTGGCAGAACTGGTATCTGATCCAGACTTGCTGGCTCTGAAGCACAGGCTCTGAACCACGCCATTATACCCCTTCTCGGGAAAGTCACATGAAGAAACAACCCTTCCCTTCCTTCACCTCTGCTGCTTCTGGATTTTAGGAGTCATGTTGACACATGACACATCTTGATGTTATTTTGGTTAATATTCCATGAAATTTTTATTGCTTTGTAATGCATATTACAGTTTGTATTTCTATCCCTGGCAGTAAAGTTCTTGACAAAAAACATGTGGGCTTCAAACAGAGTAGCTTTATTTCTGAAGGTATTACTTTACAAACCACAGTCCCACGTGTCCAGTAGAAAGCACAGGCCATCCTGGCATGTGGTTATTCTTCTGGGAAGGCGTCTTAGAGGAGGTGAGTCTTGACTGGCTTATATAAGTAAGAATGTGTGCACAGGGCTGGAGGTGTGGTGTGTGAGGATGAGTGGTGAAAAAGACCCAGGATTGGGACGGACTGAAAGATTACGAAAGGACAGAAGTTTTAGAATACTGTTCCATGGGAGTTTATCCTTGGGGAAGGTTTCCAGGGTCAGGAAAGAAGAGCTGATTATGACAGTAGGCAGAAATGATGCCTTCTCAAGGCCCATGCCTCCATTCCCTCCCCCGTCGTTTTCCCCTGCCTGCTGCCTCCGCAACTTGGAGCACTCCAATTCTCTTCATTTTCCTGACCTCATCGCAGATAGAAGTACTTCCCAGCAGGTTAGCAGTTTCCAGCCAGATTAGCAATTTTTTGGTGGAGCATTGCCTTTTTTTTCTCTTTAAAGTAACTACTACTGTAACAGAAACAGTAAAATCAAAAGATTTAGAAAGACATGAGTTCAGCTGGTGTAGACATCTTACCTTAGTCCTTCGAACAGCAGGCACAGGTGTCAGCCTTGGTTACTCCCTGGGCCTTGGGCCTCATCTGTCTGGGGTCACATGGAGTTTGCACAGCGAGCGAGGAACCTCTCCGTCTTTCCTCTCACTCCCAGCAGACCTTCACAACACCTGTGAGGGAGCTACTCTTCTTTTAATAGAGATTTCCAGGAAACTGAGGCAGAAGGCTGTTAAGTCTAGCTTACCCCACTAGTTAGTGGCAGAACTGGTATCTGATCCAGACTTGCTGGCTCTGAAGCACAGGCTCTGAACCACGCCATTATACCCCTTCTCGGGAAAGTCACATGAAGAAACAACCCTTCCCTTCCTTCACCTCTGCTGCTTCTGGATTTTAGGAGTCATGTTGACACATGACACATCTTGATGTTATTTTGGTTAATATTCCATGAAATTTTTATTGCTTTGTAATGCATATTACAGTTTGTATTTCTATCCCTGGCAGTAAAGTTCTTGACAAAAAACATGTGGGCTTCAAACAGAGTAGCTTTATTTCTGAAGGTATTACTTTACAAACCACAGTCCCACGTGTCCAGTAGAAAGCACAGGCCATCCTGGCATGTGGTTATTCTTCTGGGAAGGCGTCTTAGAGGAGGTGAGTCTTGACTGGCTTATATAAGTAAGAATGTGTGCACAGGGCTGGAGGTGTGGTGTGTGAGGATGAGTGGTGAAAAAGACCCAGGATTGGGACGGACTGAAAGATTACGAAAGGACAGAAGTTTTAGAATACTGTTCCATGGGAGTTTATCCTTGGGGAAGGTTTCCAGGGTCAGGAAAGAAGAGCTGATTATGACAGTAGGCAGAAATGATGCCTTCTCAAGGCCCATGCCTCCATTCCCTCCCCGTCTTTTTCCCCCTGCCTGCTGCCTCCGCAACTTGGAGCACTCCAATTCTCTTCATTTTCCTGACCTCATCGCAGATAGAAGTACTTCCCAGCAGGTTAGCAGTTTCCAGCCAGATTAGCAATTTTTTGGTGGAGCATTGCCTTTTTTTTCTCTTTAAAGTAACTACTACTGTAACAGAAACAGTAAAATCAAAAGATTTAGAAAGACATGAGTTCAGCTGGTGTAGACATCTTACCTTAGTCCTTCGAACAGCAGGCACAGGTGTCAGCCTTGGTTACTCCCTGGGCCTTGGGCCTCATCTGTCTGGGGTCACATGGAGTTTGCACAGCGAGTGAGGAAATTCTCAGTCTTTCCTCTCACTCCCCAGCAGACCTGTCCTCTGGGGTTAGGTCCTAGTGTTTCTTTACCTCAACTCTTTCTAATCCTGTAGGGGCTTAGCCTTAAACCTGCTTTTACTTTCTATCCCTCAGTGGTAACTTGGCAAAAGTCCCTGTACCTCTGCGTGGTGGGGAAGGCGGTCTTCTTGGTCTGCAGAATCTCTGCCTAGGGACTTCCCTGATGGTCCAGTGGTTAAGATTTCACCTTGAAATGCAGAATCTCTGACTTGTTCTCTGTCTCCCAGTTGATTTGGGCTGAAGCAGCCTCACCAGCCAAAATCAGACTGGGTTTTTCTCACTTCAGCTCACTCTCACTCATCTGGTCACCAGTATAGGTTGCCATCTTTCTAAGATGCTCTTTTTGTGATTGTGTCTTTTCTCCTTCTCTGGACAGCGAAAAGCTCCTTTTTTCCTTTTCTAAGACCCTTTAGTTTCTACTGAGTTCTTACTGAGTTTTTAAAAGTAGAAAATGAGCATTCTGGTTTATGTAAGTGAAAAGCTTAAATGTAGGCTAGAATTAGGCATGGCTGGGTTTAGGGGTTCTTCTCCTTTGTCTCTCTGGTGTTTGCTGTGTGCTTGTGTTCCACAAGGTGGGGGGATGTCTGCAGCCACTCCATTACCTGGACTCCTAACCTTCTAGGTTCAAGTCTAGGGAAATGGACAGACATCTTCTGGGAACTCTGTAATCTGCTCTTTCCTTTTTTCCTCTCTTCTTTCCTTTTTTTTAAAAATTTTGGCCAGTTTTATTGGTCTTTCATTTATTTATTTTCATCCATCTTTGTTCTCTGGCCTGTGTGGGCTTCGCATTGCAGTGGCCTCCCTCATTGCAGAGCACTGGCTCCATGCTCCAGAGTGCTGGCTCGTAATTGGACACACCAGTTCAGCTGCTCCACGGCATGTGGGATCTTCCCAGGCCAGGGATCCAACCAGCACTCCTTGCACTGCAAGGCGGACTCTTTACCCACTGGACCACCAGGGAAGTCCTTTTCCTCTCTTCTTAGTAAACAGTTTAATTTTTTAATAAGTAGTATATTCTAATGGTTAAAAAATCTAAAACTCTTATAAGAATGTGGGATGAAAAGCTTTTTTTCCATCCTGCCCGTTTTATCTTTAAGTAGCTCTCTTTGACTTGTTATAATGCTTTTTGTCCTGAATTTTAGCTTGCCTGATAAGAGAATCTTGTCCCATGTTTTCTTGGCATTAGCCTAGTATATCATCTGAGCAGTTTTTTCCGGCCGTCCATTTCTAACCTTTCTGAATTGCTTTAAGTTTTGCTCCTATTGATAGTATAGAAAGTTTTTCTACTTTGTAATCCAATCCAAGGTTAATTTTTTTTTAAATAGGTGAGTTTAGCCCACTTTTCGTTTGTCATTATAGCAGACAGATGTGGTATTAGCTTGTCTGTGTTTAATTTTCTGTTTTTATATCTTTTAAAGAATCTTCCACTGTGTGGTCTGTTTCGCTCACTGTTTTTCTGTGGTTATCCTGATATTTTTCTTCTAGTGATTGCCTTTATAGTTTGACATCATGCCTTCGGTCTTCTAAGAAAGTGATGATAGTACCTTGTTCTAAGTAGTGATAAAATTAATGAATTTCATTCTAATGTAGAGACATCTTAACTGTGTTACATGGTCTGTTTTATTCAATCTCAGCCTCTATTGCATTCTGTTCGCAGAGGACAGAATTAATTACTTAGCAAGCTTGGAACTCAATCTGTATTATTATTATTATCAGTAAGCACACTGTCAGAAGAGGCCTTTAGTTTACCTAGACTGTCAGCCTTTAACAAGGCTCTTTTTATCTATGAAAATTACAGCTTTGAAAGTCAGCATAGATCATAAAAATAGTAAACTGGCATTTGGTTGCAATTACGTTATCAAAATCTTTGTAGGTAGTCTGTTACTCAACACCAGAAAAGCACCAATTTTGTGTATGTCCAAGTTGACATTAAAAGTTCCTGGGTCTAAAGTTCCTCCGCTTTTTAGCATGGACTCTGCCCTTGTTGAGTTTTATCACCACTTTTCAAATGCAATCTACTTGACAAGTGAGAGGCACGTAACATACAGAAAGGATTTTTTAAAATTAGAAATCTCAAGACAGTCCAGCTTTGTCTACCCCATGTCATGACTGAGACTAACATGCTTGCTGACATTAGCCTTCACTTTTGGCTCACCCAGGTGGTTATCTCTCCAGGTCCTGGCTCAGCTTCTGTTCAGCCTCTTTTTCCTTTCAGAAGGCTTCAGCCCCTGCTCACAAACAGCCTCTGAAGAGGATGGGAAGGTGTTTTTTTCTGGAAATAATTTTTAAAGTCCTGTGTTAATTATATGACCATAAAGTTCCTATTTTTGTTGTTGAAAAGATACTGACTGCCCACTCTAGAGCAGCAGAAACCTGGACTACCTTTGGAACAGATCTCCTTTTCTGCTTTGTACTCTAGTCCTGTGATAGACGCCAGTATTGTTCACGCAGATGAGTGTTTTTAGTCAGCACTTTGCCTGTGGATCACCCTCCAAATGTGGTTGAACATGAAAATACCCTCTCTCTCCAGCTTCCTGCTGAATTTGGACTCAGGCTGTGGCCTTGGTGCTTTGAACGTTTATTGCTGATGATTCTGATGCAGGTATTTCACAGGCCACAATTGGAAGACACCAAGATGGACAGTTCTCTGTTGAATACAAAAATTTTACTAATATACAGTTGAACAAAATTCTGGTTGGATAGTTCTCTTTATGTATTCAGTGTTTCAAGAAGGCTTTTGTTTCAGAGATACTGTGATTTGATTTTACCATGAAAAAATATCTAGGGAACGACAGATTAGAAATTTCATATATAACTCCGGCCAGTTTGTGGGGGGAAAAAAATGTTTGCGTGAGGGTATTTAACTTACAGATTGCAGCATGTTGAATTTAACACTCTTGTAATGCTTCCATGAAAGCCTCAACGATAACTGACAAGTCTGTTTTTATCATATTTAATGGGTTTCTAAATCCTTGTCTGCTTTTCAAACAGGATGTTAATTAGAACAGTGAGTTACCAACTGCCTTGTGTGTTCACTCTAGAAACTTGTACAGAAACGTTGTGGAACTTATGTAAGGTCATTCATTGCTTTGAGTTGCTAAATAACTTTGCAGCAGGCTTCTAAAACTCAGGTATTAAGGGTATCTACAGGAAGATAAAAATTAACAAGAGATTTGCACTCAGTCTGATACTCTTTCCATTGGACTAAGGTGGAAAAATCCTCTTCAGCACCACAGATGGGGAGAAATCCTCCGTCTAAGATTTCTTTCTGAAGCAGCTGATGCCTGCCTAGTGCTATAGTAGAACAGAAGAAGCCTTTGGAGCTAGGTATGCTGGTACAGACGTTCTGGAGAAAAGAACATAAGAAATCAAGCTTATTACTTTATTTAAGCAGTATAGAACATCATGACAAGTATAATATATTCCAGGAATGCAGGGTTCATTCAGAACCAGAAAATATGAATAATATGAAATTAAGGGAGAGGAAACCATATGATCATTTTAACACCTGTAAAAAGAGCATTCGGTAAGATTCAGTAATTCTTTATGACTAATTTTTTTTTTTTTTTTGCAAAAACTGGAAAATTTACCAAATGTTGAGTTAATAAGTCATTTACTGTAAAACCCACAGCAAACATCATACTTAAGAGTTGAAACTTTGGAACCATTCCCATTAGCATCAGTAAGAAACAAAGGATGCCTGTTGGCATTACCTTTGTTCCACATAGCCCTGAAGGGCTAGTCAGTAGGGTAATGAGACAGGAAGAAGAAATGAAAAATAGAAATTTTCATCTTGCAGGTGATATTAATTTAAACATAGACAATAAAAGAAAAAGCGTTTAGCATAGCGTATAGACTTAGGTTCATACACACCGATGATAAGCTTTTAGTAAATGTAATAGAAGATTCCTTTCATAGTATTGTTAATCTAAGAGTGAATGCAACCAAAGATACCTATAACATGAAGAAAATAGCAGAACAATATTGTTATATATAAAACACCAGAATAAGGAGAGGTATTATGCCATCTTTAACAGTGGGATCTCTTAACTTGTTAAGGTATCATTTCTCTCTAAATTAATTCATTGCAATCCAGTCAAAAGCCCAATAAGATTTTGCAGTGTAATGTTTTCACTCTAGAAACTTGTACAGAAACGTTGTGGAACTTATGTAAGGTCATTCATTGCTTTGAGTTGCTAAATAACTTTGCAGCAGGCTTCTAAAACTCAGGTATTAAGGGTATCTACAGGAAGATAAAAATTAACAAGAGATTTGCACTCAGTCTGATACTCTTTCCATTGGACTAAGGTGGAAAAATCCTCTTCAGCACCACAGATGGGGAGAAATCCTCCGTCTAAGATTTCTTTCTGAAGCAGCTGATGCCTGCCTAGTGCTATAGTAGAACAGAAGAAGCCTTTGGAGCTAGGTATGCTGGTACAGACGTTCTGGAGAAAAGAACATAAGAAATCAAGCTTATTACTTTATTTAAGCAGTATAGAACATCATGACAAGTATAATATATTCCAGGAATGCAGGGTTCATTCAGAACCAGAAAATATGAATAATATGAAATTAAGGGAGAGGAAACCATATGATCATTTTAACACCTGTAAAAAGAGCATTCGGTAAGATTCAGTAATTCTTTATGACTAATTTTTTTTTTTTTTTTGCAAAAACTGGAAAATTTACCAAATGTTGAGTTAATAAGTCATTTACTGTAAAACCCACAGCAAACATCATACTTAAGAGTTGAAACTTTGGAACCATTCCCATTAGCATCAGTAAGAAACAAAGGATGCCTGTTGGCATTACCTTTGTTCCACATAGCCCTGAAGGGCTAGTCAGTAGGGTAATGAGACAGGAAGAAGAAATGAAAAATAGAAATTTTCATCTTGCAGGTGATATTAATTTAAACATAGACAATAAAAGAAAAAGCGTTTAGCATAGCGTATAGACTTAGGTTCATACACACCGATGATAAGCTTTTAGTAAATGTAATAGAAGATTCCTTTCATAGTATTGTTAATCTAAGAGTGAATGCAACCAAAGATACCTATAACATGAAGAAAATAGCAGAACAATATTGTTATATATAAAACACCAGAATAAGGAGAGGTATTATGCCATCTTTAACAGTGGGATCTCTTAACTTGTTAAGGTATCATTTCTCTCTAAATTAATTCATTGCAATCCAGTCAAAAGCCCAATAAGATTTTTGTGAAACTAGACAAAATAAACCTAAAATTTGAAAGAAAATCCTAAGCCCAGGAGTCACCAAGACAATCTTAAAAAGCAAGGTAGGAGCCTTGCCACAGATACTGATACCAAGCCATGGAAATTACAATACTGTGGTCCTGATACAGAGACAGAAAAATGATCAGTAGAGTGGGATAGAAGCTAGAAACTGGGTCACACATATATAGAAAGGCGGAGGCAGTATTATAAATCAGTAGGAAAAGATGGAATGTTTTATTAATGATGCTTGATCATTAGCTGATAATCATATGGTAAATAAAAGTGTATTTTCAACTTCACATCATCCCCCGAAATGAATCCAGGTTAATTAAATTTGACTGACAAATCCTGAAAGTTTACTCAAAGATAAGAAACAATTGAAAATTTGAAAAGAAGCATTCCATCTTCATGTACAAATCTTGGAAATACTGTACTGAGTGCTAAAGCAAGCTGTAGAAGTATAGGTATAATAAAGTATTTCTTATATAAAATTTAAAACAATATATTGTGTAAAGATGTTAAAATATATTATAAAATATGAAAACATACATGGTGGTGATATATACCAAAATGAAGGTAACTTTTACTTCTGAAAATGGTAGATGCATATAACTGAAGAGGGACGTATGCAGGATAAATGTGTATGTATAACTTTTTTAGATAATAGTATTCTAAAGTAACATATAGCAAAATATTAACATCAAGTGAATATCCAGTAGTAAAGAATGGTTGAGTAAATTATGGCTTTTACATACCAACAAATATTTTTCAGCCATTAAAAAGAATGTGTTATCACTAGGTCACTTTATATGGAGGGAAATGAATGAGCTGTAGCTAGGTCGCTTTATATGGGAGGAATTCCAAGAGTTATTATTTAGTAAAGAAAACAAGATACAGGAAAGTTTGTATAAAGTCACTCCATTTTATGAAGCAGTGCATGTATGAGTATGTATAAATACGACATACTTGTGTGTAACCATATGAACATGAAAAAATGAGAAAGAGTTCCTGCTAGGCTGTTACCATGGATCTCTAAATTAATTCATTGCAATCCAGTCAAAAGCCCAATAAGATTTTTGTGAAACTAGACAAAATAAACCTAAAATTTGAAAGAAAATCCTAAGCCCAGGAGTCACCAAGACAATCTTAAAAAGCAAGGTAGGAGCCTTGCCACAGATACTGATACCAAGCCATGGAAATTACAATACTGTGGTCCTGATACAGAGACAGAAAAATGATCAGTAGAGTGGGATAGAAGCTAGAAACTGGGTCACACATATATAGAAAGGCGGAGGCAGTATTATAAATCAGTAGGAAAAGATGGAATGTTTTATTAATGATGCTTGATCATTAGCTGATAATCATATGGTAAATAAAAGTGTATTTTCAACTTCACATCATCCCCCGAAATGAATCCAGGTTAATTAAATTTGACTGACAAATCCTGAAAGTTTACTCAAAGATAAGAAACAATTGAAAATTTGAAAAGAAGCATTCCATCTTCATGTACAAATCTTGGAAATACTGTACTGAGTGCTAAAGCAAGCTGTAGAAGTATAGGTATAATAAAGTATTTCTTATATAAAATTTAAAACAATATATTGTGTAAAGATGTTAAAATATATTATAAAATATGAAAACATACATGGTGGTGATATATACCAAAATGAAGGTAACTTTTACTTCTGAAAATGGTAGATGCATATAACTGAAGAGGGACGTATGCAGGATAAATGTGTATGTATAACTTTTTTAGATAATAGTATTCTAAAGTAACATATAGCAAAATATTAACATCAAGTGAATATCCAGTAGTAAAGAATGGTTGAGTAAATTATGGCTTTTACATACCAACAAATATTTTTCAGCCATTAAAAAGAATGTGTTATCACTAGGTCACTTTATATGGAGGGAAATGAATGAGCTGTAGCTAGGTCGCTTTATATGGGAGGAATTCCAAGAGTTATTATTTAGTAAAGAAAACAAGATACAGGAAAGTTTGTATAAAGTCACTCCATTTTTATGAAGCAGTGCATGTATGAGTATGTATAAATACGACATACTTGTGTGTAACCATATGAACATGAAAAAAATGAGAAAGAGTTCCTGCTAGGCTGTTACCATGGGTTGGGAGTGCGGTGATTAGGAAAGGAGAGGAGGGGAGGGAAATGGGGAGTCAAGCAGAATAGAAAATGGGAGAGACAGTACACTTCCAGCATGGATGATGGTTTGATGGTTTTGTTTATATACTTAGCTGATCATATGTACATATATACACACACACATACATACATGCCTATTTTTAAAAAAGTGTAGCACCACTAAGAGTGAGAGTTGACCTAAGGAAATTTACTGTTTGACTGGGGAGGCTGTAGTAGAAGAAATGGACTTAGCGCAGAGCCAACCAGGCAAGGAAAGAATTGTCACTTTGAGGAAAGACTTGCTCAGTGATGTGTTCTGTTGCTAGTGCATTTAACGAAATGATGCAGTTAAATTGATTGAGTTTCCATTTTTCTCTTTTGTGTTTATTAAAGTAACTGACCTTAATTTTAAAGTTCTTTTTTTTTTTGGCGGTGGGGGGCGGGTTGGGGAGGGAGAGGGGCGGGCGGACCACTTCTATTGGTCTTTCATTTGTCCATTTTCATCCATCTTTGTTCTTTGGCCTGTGTGGGCCTCCCATCGCAATGGCCTCTGTTGTCGCAGAGCACCGGCTCTGGGCACACGCGCTCCAGAGCTCCGGCTCGGTAATTGGATACATCAGTCCAGCTGCTCCGCAGCACGTGGGATCTTCCCAGGCCAGGAATCGAACTGGCGCCCCTTGCACTGCAAGGTGGTGTCCTTATCCACTGGACCACCAGGGAAGCCCAATTTTAAAGTTCTTAATAATAGTATATTTAGAGTATTCACTATGTGCAAGGTGATATAAAGTACCAATCCTTTTATCTAATGTAACAATATTTTATGAAATACTGACATACATATTTATATTTGACAAGGAAACCTTAAATCTTTCTTTTTCTTCAACTTGGGAAAGAATAAGGAATGGGTATTTATTTTGATCACGTCAAGACATAAATAAAGGTAGTTCAAGATTATATGTAATCATTAAAATTTTTTTTTGTCTTTCAGTGTGCGGGATGACAGAATTAGAGTAGAAAGGATGAACAACATGTATTTTGAATACAGTCATGCTTTCCAAGAGGTTACAGAATTTTATGCGAAAGATGTAGTCGACATTAAAGGTAATTAGTTTATACATGTTAGCCATATTTCCTCAAATGGAACTGAGTTGAGATTTGGAGAAAGGTACAAATTTGACTTAAAGGCTAACGAAAGCTAGATAGTTCTTAGGTAGTCCTTGGTAACTAACTGGAAGCAGTAGAGGAGAGAGCTCACAGTTTCTGCACTCATCAGAGGAGTAATTACAGCTGCTTTTTGTAGTTATGACCATGTTAGTAACCTGATGTTTTTGATGTATTCATGGTATATGACAAGTTAGTTACTGAATAGTCTTCCTTTTTGCTTCCCTTAAAAGATGGCCATGATTTTCCTTGTAATTTTATAAAATGGCTGGATAAATCTCATAATGAAGGCTAGCACTTCCAAAAATGTATGGCCAGAGTTAAAATACCAGACATGAATGACAGGGTCCGTTATTTGTCTGATTCACATTTCCTCAGTTTTGTTTGATTTGGTCTGTACCCCTCTTTCTTGCCAGTCCAGCTTACATTAAGATCTACTTTTATCCTCTGTCACATTTTGCAAAGCTATCACCATTGGATCAGCCTCTCCCAGCTCCCTCTCAGGTACCAGTGTCTTATTGGCATTTTTCTCCATCCCTTATAGTCTCATGGTGTCTTGGCCAAACTGAATCAAGTGTCTGAGAGCATAACCCACTTACAACGCCAGTCCACAATATTCCCAAGGGATCATTGTTTTATGCTTAACTAAAGACAAGACTAAGTAAGTCGCAGAACTATCATAAGCCACCTTTGGCATCAGATTCACTTAGAATCATGTAAGATAGAAAATCTACATTTAGAATCACGTAGGACAGAAAATCTAGTTTGTCAGCATGGCCCTGTTCCCCTTAGTGGGAGGAGTCCTGTTGGCAGGAGTCTTTGCAGCAGTCTGCAGAGCCCCTGGCACTGAAATTCCCCTCCCTCCTCCAGTGACAACTCAGTTCCAAAGAAAGCAGGTGGATACAGGATCTTTCCTGGCTTAGAAGATCTATACCGGGGCTTCCCTGGTGGTCCAGTGTTTAAGGGCACCGCCTTGCAGTGCAAGGGGCGCCGGTTCGATCCCTGGCCTGGGAAGATCCCACGTGCCGCGGAGCGGCTGGACCGATGTGTCCAATTACCGAGCCGGAGCTCTGGAGCGCATGCGCCCAGAGCCGGTGCTCTGTGACAACAGAGGCCACTGTGATGGGAGGCCCACACGGGCCAAAGGACAAAGATAGATTAAAATAGATAAAGACTAATGGAAGTGGCCCGCCCGCCTCCTCCCTCCCCACCCCATCCCCCCTCACAATAAATAAATAAATAAATATTAAAAAAAAAAAAGAAAGAAAACCTATACCTTGCAGGAAACCATAGCTCTTGCTGGAATTTCTCCAAAGGACATACCAAGTTCAAAAAGTCATGTACTCAAGGAAGGTCACAGTTACAGAATCAGGTATTTCCTCCTAGTTTGGATGCAGTTTTCTGTTTTTGGGTCATTTTCCCATATGCAGTGCTACCTCATAGCACACTGGCATGTAATGTTTATCAGGTGTCCTGGGAAACAGAGCTAGACAGTTAAAAGTGAAATTCTCAGTAGAAGAGAAAAGAGTTAATTCTTCATTTACGTCTTGTTTTTACAAAAAGCCGTGTGGAAAGTAATACATTTTATCTTACAGATTTATAGAGACTATGTTACAATTCTTTCTAAAGGTAGTTAAATACCTACTGCAAAAAAAAAAAAAATTTTAAACAGTTGTGTATAAGGAAAATGTAAACTGAATCAAGTGTCTGAGAGCATAACCCACTTACAACGCCAGTCCACAATATTCCCAAGGGATCATTGTTTTATGCTTAACTAAAGACAAGACTAAGTAAGTCGCAGAACTAAGCCACCTTTGGCATCAGATTCACTTAGAATCATGTAAGATAGAAAATCTACATTTAGAATCACGGGACAGAAAATCTAGTTTGTCAGCATGGCCCTGTTCCCCTTAGTGGGAGGAGTCCTGTTGGCAGGAGTCTTTGCAGCAGTCTGCAGAGCCCCTGGCACTGAAATTCCCCTCCCTCCTCCAGTGACAACTCAGTTCCAAAGAAAGCAGGTGGATACAGGATCTTTCCTGGCTTAGAAGATCTATACCGGGGCTTCCCTGGTGGTCCAGTGTTTAAGGGCACCGCCTTGCAGTGCAAGGGGCGCCGGTTCGATCCCTGGCCTGGGAAGATCCCACGTGCCGCGGAGCGGCTGGACCGATGTGTCCAATTACCGAGCCGGAGCTCTGGAGCGCATGCGCCCAGAGCCGGTGCTCTGTGACAACAGAGGCCACTGTGATGGGAGGCCCACACGGGCCAAAGGACAAAGATAGATTAAAATAGATAAAGACTAATGGAAGTGGCCGCCGCCTCCTCCCTCCCCACCCCATCCCCCCTCACAATAAATAAATAAATAAATATTAAAAAAAAAAAAGAAAGAAAACCTATACCTTGCAGGAAACCATAGCTCTTGCTGGAATTTCTCCAAAGGACATACCAAGTTCAAAAAGTCATGTACTCAAGGAAGGTCACAGTTACAGAATCAGGTATTTCCTCCTAGTTTGGATGCAGTTTTCTGTTTTTGGGTCATTTTCCCATATGCAGTGCTACCTCATAGCACACTGGCATGTAATGTTTATCAGGTGTCCTGGGAAACAGAGCTAGACAGTTAAAAGTGAAATTCTCAGTAGAAGAGAAAAGAGTTAATTCTTCATTTACGTCTTGTTTTTACAAAAAGCCGTGTGGAAAGTAATACATTTTATCTTACAGATTTATAGAGACTATGTTACAATTCTTTCTAAAGGTAGTTAAATACCTACTGCAAAAAAAAAAAAAAATTCTAAACAGTTGTGTATAAGGAAAAATGTAAAGGTCCCTCCCCTCAAATTGTTAAGAAATTTTTGATGTACAGATCTACACATAAACATACATAGTTCTATATTTTTGTTTAATATAACTTGGATTTATTCTTTCAGCTAATTTTTATTGAATGCCTATTAGAAGCATTGTATGTACTATAAGGAATTAAAAACAGACAAAAAAATTCCTGCCCTTCATGAGTTTCAGTCTAATCAGAGAATGTGTACAATAAAATAGTGTTTGAAGGTGATGAGTTCTTTAACAAAAGGCAAGGAAGGACTTTCTCAGTAGCTCAGTGGTAAGGAACCCACCTGCTAATGCAGGGCACACAGGTTTGATCTCTAGTTTGGGAGGATCCCACATACTGTAGAGCAGCTAAGCCTCTGTACCACAACTAATGAGCCTGTGCTCTAGAGCCTGGGAGCCGCAGCTACTAAGCCTACATGCCTCAACTACTGCAGCCCCTGTGCCCTAGAGCCTTGTTGTTGGCAGCATGGAGAGAAGCCATCACAATGAGGGCCCATGCTTTGCAGCTAGAGAGCAGCCCCTGCTTGCTGCTTCTAGAGAAAAAGCCCATGCAGCAATGAAGACCCAGCATAGCCAGAAATAAGCAAAAAAATAAACAGCTAAATAAATAAACTTTAAAAAGAAAGGCAGGGAAGAGGTGAATTTTTAAATATAGTGGTGAAGACCTTTCTTCACTGTGTGGAAGGCCTTTCCACACTGAGAAAATGGCAATTGAACAAAGTTAGAGAGGTTAAGGGGGAAAACCAATGGATATGCAAAAGAACAGTTTTTCAGGCAGAAACAACAGTAAGTACAACATATATTATGTGCCTTGTGTGTTTAAAGAATATTAGGGAGTTTGGGTGCTGGGACAGAGTAACTAAGTGAGAGAATATTAGGAGGTGAGCTCAGAGATAAAGAAGATGGAAAGGAAGTTTTGTGGGAACTTTTAGACCCTATATGAACTTGAGCTGCTTTTCTCAGTGAGTTGAGAGATGTTGGAGGATTTGAAAACAAAGCAATCTAATGATTTGATGTACATTTTCAAAAGGATTCCTCTGACTATTCTGTTAAGAATACCCTACAGGGGACAGGGATAAAGGTATGAGACCAGATGGAAAGTTAACGGAGAAGTTCCCTTAGTAGGTGCATACCAGTCTAGGGATACTGACATTTATTTATCTATTAATAATATCTTACTGATGTTTAGTTAGGTTGACTGTAATTTTTTAGCGCTATAAAAGACTTTTTAACTCAATTCCTTGTATACACATCTTTAATAAGCGTTTTGGAGTATTTCTGAGTCAAAGAGGATGAGCATTTTACACTTG
The DNA here is from genome assembly GCA_022376925.1 of Tragulus kanchil. NCBI lineage: Eukaryota > Metazoa > Chordata > Mammalia > Artiodactyla > Tragulidae > Tragulus > Tragulus kanchil. Next base: position 30,420,702 of record JAIOJX010000004.1, read on the forward strand.
AAAAAGAATTGCTCTGTTGCTTTCGAATGAAGGTTCATCTACCATCAGAAAATGCCACTTTTTCCATATTCTAGGTGTTTGTAGCCTTTTGTATCTTTCCAAAGGATAATTTTAGGAGATAAGTGTCTAAATGATTGTTTCAGTAATTATAAGCAAAATTTTATTTAACTTAATGTTTATTTTTAATAATGATGAGTAATAGCTTTTTTTTTTTTTTTTAAACATTTATTTTGTGGGATGCGGAGGGAGGGAGGGAGGGGGGCAGGCGGGCCACTTCTATTGGTCTTTCATTTGTCTATTTTCATCCATCTTTGTTCTTTGGCCCTTGTGGGCCTCCCACCGCGGTGGCCTCTGTTGTCGCAGAGCACCGGCTCTGGGCGCATGCGCCCCAGAGCTCCGGCTTGGTAATTGGACACATCGGTCCAGCCGCTCCGTGCCATGTGGGATCTTCCCAGGCCAGGGATGGAACCGGCGGCCCTTGCACTGCAAGGCGGTGTCCTTACCCACTGGACCACCAGGGAAGCCCCAGTAATAGTTTTAACGAAGGTATATGTTCTGCTTTTTAGGTTCTCAAGGTTTTTCTGACATCATTAACTTGGAGAAGCCTGTGATTTGCTCTTTGGCTGCCATAATAAGATACCTCAAAGAGTTTAACTTAGAAAAGGTACTTTCCAAACCCAAGTAAGTGGTTTCTGAAAAATTTTGAAAAAGGATCGGTAATATATTAACAAGCATTTATTGAATTGAATTTGTTAAGTACTATACTCAGAAATTTACCTGCTCTCAATAGATATACTCAGTTCTCGGCCAAGAGTGACCTATGTGATACTGTTGTTGAAGATTATTAAAAAATGTTAGTTGACAGTAAAAAAAATTCATGGAAAGCTTAAGATTTTGATTGGTTTGTATTCATGATAGCTATTGAATGTATTACAGTGTTGAGTACAGAATTGTACTTTATACTAAAGTGCAGTTAATTGACAGGTTGTATTAAGAAGGAGTGTTTAAAAGCATTCATAAAACTTCATCACCTTTCTTATTCTTGATTTCAGTTTTATTTCATAGACCATAAAGTTGAAGATAAAGAGGACAGCTACTAACTAAAAATACATGGCTTTGATTAAAGCTAAAAGAATTGCTCTGTTGCTTTCGAATGAAGGTTCATCTACCATCAGAAAATGCCACTTTTTCCATATTCTAGGTGTTTGTAGCCTTTTGTATCTTTCCAAAGGATAATTTTAGGAGATAAGTGTCTAAATGATTGTTTCAGTAATTATAAGCAAAATTTTATTTAACTTAATGTTTATTTTTAATAATGATGAGTAATAGCTTTTTTTTTTTTTTTTAAACATTTTTTTTGTGGGATGCGGGGGGGGGGAGGGGGGGGGGGAGGCGGGCCACTTCTATTGGTCTTTCATTTGTCTATTTTCATCCATCTTTGTTCTTTGGCCCTTGTGGGCCTCCCACCGCGGTGGCCTCTGTTGTCGCAGAGCACCGGCTCTGGGCGCATGCGCCCCAGAGCTCCGGCTTGGTAATTGGACACATCGGTCCAGCCGCTCCGTGCCATGTGGGATCTTCCCAGGCCAGGGATGGAACCGGCGGCCCTTGCACTGCAAGGCGGTGTCCTTACCCACTGGACCACCAGGGAAGCCCCAGTAATAGTTTTAACGAAGGTATATGTTCTGCTTTTTAGGTTCTCAAGGTTTTTCTGACATCATTAACTTGGAGAAGCCTGTGATTTGCTCTTTGGCTGCCATAATAAGATACCTCAAAGAGTTTAACTTAGAAAAGGTACTTTCCAAACCCAAGTAAGTGGTTTCTGAAAAATTTTGAAAAAGGATCGGTAATATATTAACAAGCATTTATTGAATTGAATTTGTTAAGTACTATACTCAGAAATTTACCTGCTCTCAATAGATATACTCAGTTCTCGGCCAAGAGTGACCTATGTGATACTGTTGTTGAAGATTATTAAAAAATGTTAGTTGACAGTAAAAAAAATTCATGGAAAGCTTAAGATTTTGATTGGTTTGTATTCATGATAGCTATTGAATGTATTACAGTGTTGAGTACAGAATTGTACTTTATACTAAAGTGCAGTTAATTGACAGGTTGTATTAAGAAGGAGTGTTTAAAAGCATTCATAAAACTTCATCACCTTTCTTATTCTTGATTTCAGTTTTATTTCATAGACCATAAAGTTGAAGATAAAGAGGACAGCTACTAACATAGACAGCTTTTTAAAGGAGTGATTAGTAGCTTTGTTGAGTTGAGAGATTTAAAAGCTGGCAATTGACATTCTAACAAAGTGCTCGCTTAAAAACTAGTGGACAAAAAAAAGGGTGGCAGAATAATTTCCTTGCCTTTCTACATTTTGCCTTTACTGGCCCCCTTTTTTTGGCTCTGTGAAGAATTATCCTATATCGTATTGATCCTGGCTAAGTAAGCTGCTGCTGCTTTTGTAGAGGTGGGGTGGACAGATAGGAGCTGTCTCAGTAAAACATCGTTTAGTACCAAGATTGAGAAGTCCTTGTCTATGTTAACCCCACCCCTAAAACAATGTGCTTCTGAGTCTTCTACCCGGTGTCCCAAGTATTTTGAGGCATTTCTACTCCTTAGTTAGACAGCAAACATTCTAAGCCGTATATGAACCTGATCATTGTTCGTCCTACAGTTTCTTGTGATCTCATGTGAGGTCCTCCATAATTTAAGGATCCGGGCTTGGCCAAAGACTTGAGGCAACCCTTCTGCATCTCTCTGTGTGCAGCTCTGTCATCTCTGACTTCCTGTCTCACAATTTCTGCTTTCCTTGGTCTCTTTAAGGAGTCAGTCCTCTTGTTCAGCTCTTTTTTTTTTTTTTTTTTCTCTCAGACACCACAGTTCTATGTTATCTGATGTTCAACTGCCTGAAAATAATTTAAAATACACACACACGCATACGTGTATAGACATGCACATGTATATAATTGTGTGTGTGTGTGTATGTGTATACATACTATAGTGTGTCCAATCTTCTAATTGTGACTGAAGGGCAGTGCTTATGCAGTTAATCTTGTATGAATGAAAACAGAGTGAGGTGCCATGGTTCAATACCACACAAAAACAACAGAAGAGAGAGAGACGTAAAGTAGCAACAGCTTTCCTAAACAATGTTTGTGTCCGGAAGACAAATTTTCACTTAAGAATTAGTAATGGGAAAAGAACCAAATTGAAATCCCATATAAAATTATAATAGAAAAGAATAGGGAGCAATGTAAATATCTTTACAGCAAATGAGTGCATACCAGAAAGACATGCTCACAAATGAAATAAAAACTGTAATCTACTACTTTAAAATGAGCTAGCCTATGTTAAGGAAATGATGCTAAATATGAACGAAAACATGAGAATAGGTGAAAAACAGGAAGACTTTGGAATGAAATGATTAGTAGCTTTGTTGAGTTGAGAGATTTAAAAGCTGGCATTACATTCTAACAAAGTGCTCGCTTAAAAACTAGTGGACAAAAAAAAGGGTGGCAGAATAATTTCCTTGCCTTTCTACATTTTGCCTTTACTGGCCCCCTTTTTTTGGCTCTGTGAAGAATTATCCTATATCGTATTGATCCTGGCTAAGTAAGCTGCTGCTGCTTTTGTAGAGGTGGGGTGGACAGATAGGAGCTGTCTCAGTAAAACATCGTTTAGTACCAAGATTGAGAAGTCCTTGTCTATGTTAACCCCACCCCTAAAACAATGTGCTTCTGAGTCTTCTACCCGGTGTCCCAAGTATTTTGAGGCATTTCTACTCCTTAGTTAGACAGCAAACATTCTAAGCCGTATATGAACCTGATCATTGTTCGTCCTACAGTTTCTTGTGATCTCATGTGAGGTCCTCCATAATTTAAGGATCCGGGCTTGGCCAAAGACTTGAGGCAACCCTTCTGCATCTCTCTGTGTGCAGCTCTGTCATCTCTGACTTCCTGTCTCACAATTTCTGCTTTCCTTGGTCTCTTTAAGGAGTCAGTCCTCTTGTTCAGCTCTTTTTTTTTTTTTTTTTTCTCTCAGACACCACAGTTCTATGTTATCTGATGTTCAACTGCCTGAAAATAATTTAAAATACACACACACGCATACGTGTATAGCCATCCACATGTATATAATTTTGTGTGTGTTTTATGTGTATACATACTATAGTGTGTCCAATCTTCTAATTGTGACTGAAGGGCAGTGCTTATGCAGTTAATCTTGTATGAATGAAAACAGAGTGAGGTGCCATGGTTCAATACCACACAAAAACAACAGAAGAGAGAGAGACGTAAAGTAGCAACAGCTTTCCTAAACAATGTTTGTGTCCGGAAGACAAATTTTCACTTAAGAATTAGTAATGGGAAAAGAACCAAATTGAAATCCCATATAAAATTATAATAGAAAAGAATAGGGAGCAATGTAAATATCTTTACAGCAAATGAGTGCATACCAGAAAGACATGCTCACAAATGAAATAAAAACTGTAATCTACTACTTTAAAATGAGCTAGCCTATGTTAAGGAAATGATGCTAAATATGAACGAAAACATGAGAATAGGTGAAAAACAGGAAGACTTTGGAATGAAATGATAGGATTTAAGAACGAACTATGTCCTTGGCGGCTTAGACAGTAAAGAATCCACCTGCGATACAGGAGACCCAAGTTCTATCCCTGAGCAGGGAATGACAACCCACTGCACTATTCTTTTTTAGAGGGGGGGGACGGGTTAGGGAGGGTTTGGGGGGTCGGGCTGCTTCTATTGGTCTTTCATTTATCTATTTTCATCCATCTTTTGTTCTTTGGTTCCTGTGGGCCTCCCATCGCAGTGGCCTCTGTTGTCACAGAGCACTGGCTCTGGGCGCATGCGCTCCAGAGCTCCGGCTCAGTAATTGGACACATCGGTCCAGCTGCTCCACGGCACGTGGGATCCTCCCAGGCCAGGGATCGAATCGGCACCCCTTGCACTGCAAGGCGATGTCCTTACCCACTGGACCACCAGGGAAGCCCCCACTCCACTATTCTTGCATGGAGAATCCTCATGGACAGAGGAGCCCGGTGGGCTGCAGACCATGGGGTCGCAAAGAGTTGGACATGAGACTAGACACACATATATAAAGGAAAAGATCAATTTAGGAATAAAGAGTAAACTAGAAGGAACACAAAAGAAGATAAATACAACATAGATACTTTAAAGAGAAACAAAATTTGAAGAGAGATGGAAAAACTGATTAACATGGCAAACCTGATGTGACAGCTATCCTTAGAAAACCCTACTTCATTTGAAGAGAGCATGACTGAAGGGCAGTGCTTATGCAGTTAATCTTGTATGAATGAAAACAGAGTGAGGTGCCATGGTTCAAACACAAACAACAGAAGAGAGAGAGTAAAGTAGCAACAGCTTTCCTAAACAATGTTTGTGTCCGGAAGACAAATTTTCACTTAAGAATTAGTAATGGGAAAAGAACCAAATTGAAATCCCATATAAAATTATAATAGAAAAGAATAGGGAGCAATGTAAATATCTTTACAGCAAATGAGTGCATACCAGAAAGACATGCTCACAAATGAAATAAAAACTGTAATCTACTACTTTAAAATGAGCTAGCCTATGTTAAGGAAATGATGCTAAATATGAACGAAAACATGAGAATAGGTGAAAAACAGGAAGACTTTGGAATGAAATGATAGGATTTAAGAACGAACTATGTCCTTGGCGGCTTAGACAGTAAAGAATCCACCTGCGATACAGGAGACCCAAGTTCTATCCCTGAGCAGGGAATGACAACCCACTGCACTATTCTTTTTTAGAGGGGGGGGACGGGTTAGGGAGGGTTTGGGGGGTCGGGCTGCTTCTATTGGTCTTTCATTTATCTATTTTCATCCATCTTTTGTTCTTTGGTTCCTGTGGGCCTCCCATCGCAGTGGCCTCTGTTGTCACAGAGCACTGGCTCTGGGCGCATGCGCTCCAGAGCTCCGGCTCAGTAATTGGACACATCGGTCCAGCTGCTCCACGGCACGTGGGATCCTCCCAGGCCAGGGATCGAATCGGCACCCCTTGCACTGCAAGGCGATGTCCTTACCCACTGGACCACCAGGGAAGCCCCCACTCCACTATTCTTGCATGGAGAATCCTCATGGACAGAGGAGCCCGGTGGGCTGCAGACCATGGGGTCGCAAAGAGTTGGACATGAGACTAGACACACATATATAAAGGAAAAGATCAATTTAGGAATAAAGAGTAAACTAGAAGGAACACAAAAGAAGATAAATACAACATAGATACTTTAAAGAGAAACAAAATTTGAAGAGAGATGGAAAAACTGATTAACATGGCAAACCTGATGTGACAGCTATCCTTAGAAAACCCTACTTCAGGCTTGACGCTTGACTAACATCTGGGACTTGCATTTGGGGCCGGTCTCCAGCATTCTCTGGTAAGAATGACTCCCTGTGCCTAAACTGTTTCTGTAGACAGTATGGTTTATGCTGAACAACTGCTTACTTTCTAGGAACTGGAATTTTGGTACATGGTAAAGAGTAGGTAGCTTTGTGAAAACAGCCCCCAATGAAAACCCTAATGAGCTTTTCTGGTGGCCATCTCACACATGTTGTCACAACTCACTGCTGGGGAAGTTAAGTGCATCCTGTGTTATTCTACCAGGAGAGGACTCTTGGAAGCTTGTCCTTGGTTTCCTCCAGACTTTGCCTTCCATACCTTTTCCCTTTTCTGATTTTGCTTTTTATCCTTTCACTGCAATAAACCATAGCTGTATGACTGTATGAGTAGTATGCATCCTCCTAGTGAATCCTGGGGGATCTGTTACTCATCTCTCTTACTATTCTCTTGTCTAATATGCTTACTGGCAGAATTTAGGAATGCAAGGGGCTTCCCTAGTGGTTCAGATGATAAAAAATCTGCCTGCAATGCAGGAGACCTGGATTCGATCCCTGGGTCAGGAAGATCGCTTGGAGAAGGAAATAGCAACCACTCCAGTGTTCTTGCTTAGAGAATTCCATGGACAGAGGAGCTTGGTGGACTGTAGTCCATGGTGTCGCAAAGAGTAGCACATGAGTGAGCGACTAGCACTTTCATTTTTGGGAATGCAAAGATGCTCATTCTGATGACAAAGAAATTAGAAGTGAATCTACAATAAAACTGAATTTTTGTAATATGATAAATTTATAATTCATGAATTAACCATTAGACAAATACTGAATGTATGAACTCTGAATACTACATAAAGAACTATTTTATACTACAGGTTTCATATGTAGCATGGTAGGTTTTTTTATGTCTGTTTTCATTTTCAAATAATACTAACAGTATTTAAATAGAATCTTTGTAAGGAGTTGATCTTTCAGATAAAGTCTGCACCTTTGTTGCCTTTGTCTGAATCAGAAAGACTGGTTTTCATTTTTCTTTAAAGTTGTGTAGGAATGAGGTAGAATCTTAAATTTCTTTGGCAGTTTTTAGCAAGAATGTTTTTCTCCCATTATACAACTTACGAGGAAAAATATCCTTTGTGTTATTGTTGTCTGAAATATATATATATATTTTTTTTATTAATTTATTTATTTTGGGCGGAGGTCGGGTTGGGGAGGGAGGGGAGCGGGCAGGCCACTTCTATTGGTCTTTCATTTCTCTATTTTCATCCGTCTTTGTTCTTTGGCTCCTGTGGGCCTCCCATCGCGGTGGTGTCTGTCGTCGCAGAGCGCCGGCTCTGGGCGCATGCGCTCCAGAGCTCCGGCTCGGTAATTGGACACATCAGTCCGGCCACTCCGCGGCACGTGGGATCTTCCCAGGCCAGGGATCGAACCGGCGCCCCTTGCACTGCAAGGCGGTGTCCTTACCCCCTGGACCACCAGGGAAGCCCCCTGTCTGAAATATTAATGAAGTATTTTCCCATGTTACTTAAAAGATTTCTGTCAAAGTTCACACAGCACGAATGCTAGCCAGGCGTTGTTTATAAGGTTTATTTCAAAGTGCATAAAATTTCGTTTCTTCCAAAAGGATAAATAATTTAGAATTACTTGATCAGTGATCATACACTGTTGAATTCCTTGGGATGTTGACATATACAACCCTGAGTTCAAAAAAATATACTTTGGAGACCTGGATTCGATCCCTGGGTCAGGAAGATCGCTTGGAGAAGGAAATAGCAACCACTCCAGTGTTCTTGCTTAGAGAATTCCATGGACAGAGGAGCTTGGTGGACTGTAGTCCATGGTGTCGCAAAGAGTAGCACATGAGTGAGCGACTAGCACTTTCATTTTTGGGAATGCAAAGATGCTCATTCTGATGACAAAGAAATTAGAAGTGAATCTACAATAAAACTGAATTTTTGTAATATGATAAATTTATAATTCATGAATTAACCATTAGACAAATACTGAATGTATGAACTCTGAATACTACATAAAGAACTATTTTATACTACAGGTTTCATATGTAGCATGGTAGGTTTTTTTATGTCTGTTTTCATTTTCAAATAATACTAACAGTATTTAAATAGAATCTTTGTAAGGAGTTGATCTTTCAGATAAAGTCTGCACCTTTGTTGCCTTTGTCTGAATCAGAAAGACTGGTTTTCATTTTTCTTTAAAGTTGTGTAGGAATGAGGTAGAATCTTAAATTTCTTTGGCAGTTTTTAGCAAGAATGTTTTTCTCCCATTATACAACTTACGAGGAAAAATATCCTTTGTGTTATTGTTGTCTGAAATATATATATATATTTTTTTTATTAATTTATTTATTTTGGGGTGGGGTGGGGAGGAAGCAGAGTGGGCGGGCCAGTTCTACTGGTCTTTCATTTATCTGTTTTCATCCATCTTTGTTCTTTGGCTCCTGTGGGCCTCCCATCGCGGTGGTGTCTGTCGTCGCAGAGCGCCGGCTCTGGGCGCATGCGCTCCAGAGCTCCGGCTCGGTAATTGGACACATCAGTCCGGCCACTCCGCGGCACGTGGGATCTTCCCAGGCCAGGGATCGAACCGGCGCCCCTTGCACTGCAAGGCGGTGTCCTTACCCCCTGGACCACCAGGGAAGCCCCCTGTCTGAAATATTAATGAAGTATTTTCCCATGTTACTTAAAAGATTTCTGTCAAAGTTCACACAGCACGAATGCTAGCCAGGCGTTGTTTATAAGGTTTATTTCAAAGTGCATAAAATTTCGTTTCTTCCAAAAGGATAAATAATTTAGAATTACTTGATCAGTGATCATACACTGTTGAATTCCTTGGGATGTTGACATATACAACCCTGAGTTCAAAAAAATATATAATTCTTAATGGAAATAGGCACTAACAGGGAATTTCTCTTGTCCTCGTATGGAAGAATCCCACCTCCAGAGTACTTTATCATTCCAAACATGGGAAACCCAAAAGCAGAGTTAGTTCTTCTAGTTGCTTTGTAATTACTGTACTGTAGGAATCAGTCCATTAATTGATCTCCTACTAAGGTTAGTGCAGAAGTCAGGGCTGCTGAAGTGTGGGTTCTGGATGCCAACTAAGCATCCTTCAGTGTCTGAGTCTAATTAACACATTATTGACTGGGGGATTTTTGCCAAAACTAACGACCGTGGCATTAATATATCGCCAGTCAATAATATGTTAAGGTACTGGAGTGTTCATTAATCACCCTGAGGACGTAGGTTAAACCTGTCAGGAATGGGGGAAGTAATTGAGTTTATTTAAACACATGGGAACTGGTTAGATACCAACTCAGAAGCCAGTATTCCCAACTTGTATCTTTGACCATGAAGGTGTGTGAATATCTGTCAGTTGTACAGCAAATCACTACCTACTTGTTTCTTCCCTACAATAATGTTTTATATTTTATTACTGTCTCTGGCTGTTTCTCATATATTCCTGGACTTTATGACTCAAAGGAATATAAAGAAACTCACGCTGGCCTCCCCATCAAAAGGTGACAGACCTTTGCTGAACATCTACTTTCTGCTAGGCTCTGAAGGTGCTGCAAAATGTCTAAGACATAAGTAACCCATGCCTCCAAGGAGCTTAGATCTATTAATGAGGATAGCAGAAGAACATAAATTTCTGTCATGCGAGGCAAATGAACAGGTTTAATAAGGAGAGACTGGCCTACACATACCTGCTGTCAGTGTTGGGAGTTGATTTCTTCTGGAAGTCTTTAACAAGTCATCCTTTGAAAGCTAGGTAAACCTGTGACAGGTAAATTACACTGCTAACGGACAGTGCTCAGTTACTAGGTAGTAAGTTATTGAACTCTGGAGCATTAGTTGTGGGAGTCATCTAGAAATAGAGGCATCTTTCAGTGAGCACTGGTTCCTTGGCTCTGATTTTGGGCTCTAAATTCCTAGATGAAAGCTTTCTTCCATCACTGGCTTGGGAAACTGGATTTTATTTATATCTTATTATGGCCATAATGAGTGGGGCTGGTTTTATGATGCAAACACTCATGCTTTCCCTCCACATAGCTTAGTGACCTTCTGTTATTTTCCTTGCTTTGACAAATGAGCCATCAAGTCTGTAAGTGCTGTAGATAGAAATGTCAAAGAATGACTTACAAAGGAAATTAATTATTGTATCAGTAATGCATTGATTAAACTATTTTTAACATGAAAGACTTACTAGGATGCAGTTTGAATTGTGCATACATTTATTAATCACATTATACTCAATACTCAAGCTTATTTGAAATTTGCTGAACTTTTAATCTACTTTAGGGTAGTTATAGCGGCAAAGGAAAAAAATGTGAATTTTTTGAACTTAAATAATTTCTACTTTTTCAGACTCTGCTGAAACATTAGTCACATGAATGTGTGGTCTTAATTATAGAATAAATAACATTTGCGCAAATCAGAATGATTAAATTTTAAAGTATTTATCAAGATGATCTCATGCCAAAGAACAGGGAGGATGTTTTTAAGTATCTTGACATATTTTTATATTTTATTCCTGTCTATGGCTGTTTCTCATATATTCCTGGACTTTATGACTCAAAGGAATATAAAGAAACTCACGCTGGCCTCCCCATCAAAAGGTGACAGACCTTTGCTGAACATCTACTTTCTGCTAGGCTCTGAAGGTGCTGCAAAATGTCTAAGACATAAGTAACCCATGCCTCCAAGGAGCTTAGATCTATTAATGAGGATAGCAGAAGAACATAAATTTCTGTCATGCGAGGCAAATGAACAGGTTTAATAAGGAGAGACTGGCCTACACATACCTGCTGTCAGTGTTGGGAGTTGATTTCTTCTGGAAGTCTTTAACAAGTCATCCTTTGAAAGCTAGGTAAACCTGTGACAGGTAAATTACACTGCTAACGGACAGTGCTCAGTTACTAGGTAGTAAGTTATTGAACTCTGGAGCATTAGTTGTGGGAGTCATCTAGAAATAGAGGCATCTTTCAGTGAGCACTGGTTCCTTGGCTCTGATTTTGGGCTCTAAATTCCTAGATGAAAGCTTTCTTCCATCACTGGCTTGGGAAACTGGATTTTATTTATATCTTATTATGGCCATAATGAGTGGGGCTGGTTTTATGATGCAAACACTCATGCTTTCCCTCCACATAGCTTAGTGACCTTCTGTTATTTTCCTTGCTTTGACAAATGAGCCATCAAGTCTGTAAGTGCTGTAGATAGAAATGTCAAAGAATGACTTACAAAGGAAATTAATTATTGTATCAGTAATGCATTGATTAAACTATTTTTAACATGAAAGACTTACTAGGATGCAGTTTGAATTGTGCATACATTTATTAATCACATTATACTCAATACTCAAGCTTATTTGAAATTTGCTGAACTTTTAATCTACTTTAGGGTAGTTATAGCGGCAAAGGAAAAAAATGTGAATTTTTTGAACTTAAATAATTTCTACTTTTTCAGACTCTGCTGAAACATTAGTCACATGAATGTGTGGTCTTAATTATAGAATAAATAACATTTGCGCAAATCAGAATGATTAAATTTTAAAGTATTTATCAAGATGATCTCATGCCAAAGAACAGGGAGGATGTTTTTAAGTATCTTGACATATTTTTCTAGCAAATTTCATAGCTTTTCCTGAGGAGACCCCCACTTACTTTGCCTATGCTGAAAGACTATGCTTGGTTCTATTGCTGGAAATAAAAGACTAAAAAATTGTTAGTGCCATTACTTTGCTTCCTCATTCTAGTTTTTGGTGTGAGAATGGCTGTCCTTTCATATCAGTTTACCGGAAAGCACCAGCATTGGTGGAGACAGTCTTTAATGAAGATTCTTTTGGCTGTCTTTGGTTGGTTTTGCTATCAAAGGGCTAACTTTACTGGAGTATTCCTAATGCCTGAATTTATTTTTCTATTTCTTTATGCACTTGCATCATGGTTCTTATTTTATTTCTTTACAGGAATTTTAAACAACTGTCAAGTGAAATAGAATTTATGACAATTAATGGAACAACATTAAGGAACCTGGAAATTCTTCAGAATCAGGTTGGATAAACATAAAGGCTATTGGATTCAAGATGATTTTGAAAAGAAATTTGGGATAAGATAGCAATCTCTTCTTAGTAGTGCAGATGAAAAATGTTTTCTTGAGCTGACTGCCTGACATCTCTTGGTAGCTGTATTGCTCACTTTTTGGAGAATCAAATATATGAAATAGTTATTTGGGGATTATAGTGGGAGCTGTAGAGATGTGCTTTTTGATGATTGAAGCCATATGCCCGTCCTGATAATTTCTGTATTAACTATTTCTTTGGAAAGGCGTCATCTTTGGAAATTAAAGTGGATTTTGGTCTTCATATGCCCGTCCTGATAATTTCTGTTATTAGTGAATTTGCTGAAAGACTTACTAGGATGCAGTTTGAATTGTGCATACATTTATTAATCACATTATACTCAATACTCAAGCTTATTTGAAATTTGCTGAACTTTTAATCTACTTTAGGGTAGTTATAGCGGCAAAGGAAAAAAATGTGAATTTTTTGAACTTAAATAATTTCTACTTTTTCAGACTCTGCTGAAACATTAGTCACATGAATGTGTGGTCTTAATTATAGAATAAATAACATTTGCGCAAATCAGAATGATTAAATTTTAAAGTATTTATCAAGATGATCTCATGCCAAAGAACAGGGAGGATGTTTTTAAGTATCTTGACATATTTTTCTAGCAAATTTCATAGCTTTTCCTGAGGAGACCCCCACTTACTTTGCCTATGCTGAAAGACTATGCTTGGTTCTATTGCTGGAAATAAAAAGACTAAAAAATTGTTAGTGCCATTACTTTGCTTCCTCATTCTAGTTTTTGGTGTGAGAATGGCTGTCCTTTCATATCAGTTTACCGGAAAGCACCAGCATTGGTGGAGACAGTCTTTAATGAAGATTCTTTTGGCTGTCTTTGGTTGGTTTTGCTATCAAAGGGCTAACTTTACTGGAGTATTCCTAATGCCTGAATTTATTTTTCTATTTCTTTATGCACTTGCATCATGGTTCTTATTTTATTTCTTTACAGGAATTTTAAACAACTGTCAAGTGAAATAGAATTTATGACAATTAATGGAACAACATTAAGGAACCTGGAAATTCTTCAGAATCAGGTTGGATAAACATAAAGGCTATTGGATTCAAGATGATTTTGAAAAGAAATTTGGGATAAGATAGCAATCTCTTCTTAGTAGTGCAGATGAAAAATGTTTTCTTGAGCTGACTGCCTGACATCTCTTGGTAGCTGTATTGCTCACTTTTTGGAGAATCAAATATATGAAATAGTTATTTGGGGATTATAGTGGGAGCTGTAGAGATGTGCTTTTTGATGATTGAAGCCATATGCCCGTCCTGATAATTTCTGTATTAACTATTTCTTTGGAAAGGCGTCATCTTTGGAAATTAAAGTGGATTTTTTTTGGTCTTCTTGGTTATGTTTTTCTGCATGCTTTTGTTTTCTGTGTTTACTTTTTGTTAAAATGCCTATAGTCTTACTCATTATCCAGCATATAAAACAGCTTACTCTGATGCTCATTTTAACTGTAAGATCCGTAATATTTCACTTCACAAACTTTCATCATTTCTTGCTTGCCCTTTATTGATGAATGTGAAGGATAATGAAGGCATTAAAATCATTCCTTTAATTCATTAAATTATCCCTTTTAAGTGTGAGATACTATATTGTAAAACTAGTTATAACATAAAGTCACAGAAATATAAAGCCGTTCCAAGTCATTTGAGTAAGTAGTGGAAAAGCGGAACCATCTGCTGTGAGTCACTGCTATTGCTGTGAATTAAAGTAAATGCTGCGTTTACTCTCCTGACTCCTGGATTTGTGTATCACTGTCTAATTTCTCTCACTTGGTTTCTCCCTCTGCCAGGCTGTCTTTATGTACTGGAGTCAGCCTTCTTTTTCATGCAGTAACATTTTAATCCTATCATTCTGTTATTCGGAAGTTGAGCATCTTTTCCCGCAAGTCGTTCTCTTAAACTCTGCAGACATCTATCTCCAAGACAGGAAATAAGTAGTAGGAAAAGAGCCCACAGTCAGAGCCTCCAGACGCAGCCCAGCATTCCAGGATTTCCTTACTTCTGCCACATTCTTCCTGTTCATATCCTATCACAGTGGCGTCAGTTCCAAAGTCAGATTCCTAAGGCAAAGTTCCTCCATCATCAAAATACCCTTTCAGATCCCTTTCAAGGTTTTAAACAACTGTCAAGTGAAATAGAATTTATGACAATTAATGGAACAACATTAAGGAACCTGGAAATTCTTCAGAATCAGGTTGGATAAACATAAAGGCTATTGGATTCAAGATGATTTTGAAAAGAAATTTGGGATAAGATAGCAATCTCTTCTTAGTAGTGCAGATGAAAAATGTTTTCTTGAGCTGACTGCCTGACATCTCTTGGTAGCTGTATTGCTCACTTTTTGGAGAATCAAATATATGAAATAGTTATTTGGGGATTATAGTGGGAGCTGTAGAGATGTGCTTTTTGATGATTGAAGCCATATGCCCGTCCTGATAATTTCTGTATTAACTATTTCTTTGGAAAGGCGTCATCTTTGGAAATTAAAGTGGATTTTTTTTGGTCTTCTTGGTTATGTTTTTCTGCATGCTTTTGTTTTCTGTGTTTACTTTTTGTTAAAATGCCTATAGTCTTACTCATTATCCAGCATATAAAACAGCTTACTCTGATGCTCATTTTAACTGTAAGATCCGTAATATTTCACTTCACAAACTTTCATCATTTCTTGCTTGCCCTTTATTGATGAATGTGAAGGATAATGAAGGCATTAAAATCATTCCTTTAATTCATTAAATTATCCCTTTTAAGTGTGAGATACTATATTGTAAAACTAGTTATAACATAAAGTCACAGAAATATAAAGCCGTTCCAAGTCATTTGAGTAAGTAGTGGAAAAGCGGAACCATCTGCTGTGAGTCACTGCTATTGCTGTGAATTAAAGTAAATGCTGCGTTTACTCTCCTGACTCCTGGATTTGTGTATCACTGTCTAATTTCTCTCACTTGGTTTCTCCCTCTGCCAGGCTGTCTTTATGTACTGGAGTCAGCCTTCTTTTTCATGCAGTAACATTTTAATCCTATCATTCTGTTATTCGGAAGTTGAGCATCTTTTCCCGCAAGTCGTTCTCTTAAACTCTGCAGACATCTATCTCCAAGACAGGAAATAAGTAGTAGGAAAAGAGCCCACAGTCAGAGCCTCCAGACGCAGCCCAGCATTCCAGGATTTCCTTACTTCTGCCACATTCTTCCTGT
Source organism: Tragulus kanchil (assembly GCA_022376925.1). Lineage (NCBI taxonomy): Eukaryota > Metazoa > Chordata > Mammalia > Artiodactyla > Tragulidae > Tragulus > Tragulus kanchil. Next base: position 30,436,434 of record JAIOJX010000004.1, read on the forward strand.
TCATATCCTATCACAGTGGCGTCAGTTCCAAAGTCAGATTCCTAAGGCAAAGTTCCTCCATCATCAAAATACCCTTTCAGATCCCTTTCTTTGTCAGGAGTGGGTTTTTAGAACTGGAAGCTGGGAATTAACATCTTCTGCTTGTCTTTGCAGTTCAGCTGTCACCTTCTTTCCCATGGATCAGTAGGAAGGGGTCATGAGGAGAGGACTAACTAGCAGAGAGAGCAAAGCTGTCCTAGGACTCCGGTCTCCCCCACCTCTTCCTCTCTTGTCTGAGCCTGCATCTCCAATGATTCCATGTCATTGGAGAATGATCCCCTTCCTCTATCCTTTTCTGGGACCCTTCACTGTGGTGCAGGCAGTCAGGCTTTTGTCTCAGGATGGGACAGTGCAGTTGCTGATGTGGATTCACCTCATAGGTCAGCACTGTGTGTCCAGCTCGTCCTCCGGGAACCTCCTCTGTAGTTCCTGTGTGTGCCCTGCTTTAAACTCCTGAGGTCTGGAGAGGTTGTAGCACACCTTTTATAGTTGATTTCTGCCAGATGACATTGTGTCTGCATTAGGAGTGTTTTCTCCCGCATTTGGATGTAAGTATTCTTATATCCAAGGGAGGGACCGTGTCTTAATAATTCAGGTGAAAATTGCAACCTTATGTTCCAAATAAAACAAACCTACTAGTAGACAGTTTGTACTACAGTGAGACCTTTGTTAAAATTAAATACAAGCTCTAGTTAATTGTAAATTTTTTCAATGATTTAACTTTAAAGGAGCAAAACATAGGTAAATGTTTGCTAAGGATTTAATAAAACAGGCTAAAATCAAACCTTCCAGGATATAGTTCTAGACTGCAGTGCATGTTCACGTCTTTCCTTAAGAGAGAGAGTGTCCTCGTGAGATGATCTGCCTTTAGAATGGTGACTCTTAGGTAGCAGGAGATACTGAGTTGCTAGAGGAAAATGAAATTATTTTCACTCTGCTTCCTAAGGCAGAAATAAGTAGTAGGAAAAGAGCCCACAGTCAGAGCCTCCAGACGCAGCCCAGCATTCCAGGATTTCCTTACTTCTGCCACATTCTTCCTGTTCATATCCTATCACAGTGGCGTCAGTTCCAAAGTCAGATTCCTAAGGCAAAGTTCCTCCATCATCAAAATACCCTTTCAGATCCCTTTCTTTGTCAGGAGTGGGTTTTTAGAACTGGAAGCTGGGAATTAACATCTTCTGCTTGTCTTTGCAGTTCAGCTGTCACCTTCTTTCCCATGGATCAGTAGGAAGGGGTCATGAGGAGAGGACTAACTAGCAGAGAGAGCAAAGCTGTCCTAGGACTCCGGTCTCCCCCACCTCTTCCTCTCTTGTCTGAGCCTGCATCTCCAATGATTCCATGTCATTGGAGAATGATCCCCTTCCTCTATCCTTTTCTGGGACCCTTCACTGTGGTGCAGGCAGTCAGGCTTTTGTCTCAGGATGGGACAGTGCAGTTGCTGATGTGGATTCACCTCATAGGTCAGCACTGTGTGTCCAGCTCGTCCTCCGGGAACCTCCTCTGTAGTTCCTGTGTGTGCCCTGCTTTAAACTCCTGAGGTCTGGAGAGGTTGTAGCACACCTTTTATAGTTGATTTCTGCCAGATGACATTGTGTCTGCATTAGGAGTGTTTTCTCCCGCATTTGGATGTAAGTATTCTTATATCCAAGGGAGGGACCGTGTCTTAATAATTCAGGTGAAAATTGCAACCTTATGTTCCAAATAAAACAAACCTACTAGTAGACAGTTTGTACTACAGTGAGACCTTTGTTAAAATTAAATACAAGCTCTAGTTAATTGTAAATTTTTTCAATGATTTAACTTTAAAGGAGCAAAACATAGGTAAATGTTTGCTAAGGATTTAATAAAACAGGCTAAAATCAAACCTTCCAGGATATAGTTCTAGACTGCAGTGCATGTTCACGTCTTTCCTTAAGAGAGAGAGTGTCCTCGTGAGATGATCTGCCTTTAGAATGGTGACTCTTAGGTAGCAGGAGATACTGAGTTGCTAGAGGAAAATGAAATTATTTTCACTCTGCTTCCTAAGGCAGGAAAGGATACAATTGTTTTTTTAAGATGTTTAGGACATGCTTTAAAAGAATCTTCTCAGTAATTTATTGTTAGTTGAAGACTACACAAAAACTATATCTTTCTTGTGCAAAATGTCAATGTTTTGTGTATGTCTATACAGATATGTGTATGTGTGTGTGTGTGTGTGTGTGTGTGTGTGTGTACTAAGTCGCATCAGTCATGTCTCATTCTTTGTGATCCTGTGGATTGTAGCCTACCCGGGCTCCTTTGTCCATGAGATTTTCAGGCAAAAGTATAGGAGTGGGTTGCCATACCGTTCTCCAGGGGATCTTCCTGACCCAGGGATCACTTGCGTTTCTTACATCTCCTGCATTGGCAGGCAGGTTCTTCACCACTAGTGCCCCTGGGTAACCTGGATGTGTGTATATGTGTGTGTATATATACATTCGTTCATTCATCAAATGTTAAATGAGCACCTGTTTTGACCATAAAAGCTAAGCATGTGTAACATTATGGTTGGGGTATATGGAATAATTAGGTCACATGTACAACCTGTGATTTCGGTCCAGATATATTCGTCTACTTAATAAAATATGCTTTCTGGTCTTTTTCAGACTGATATGAAAATCAGAGGAAGTTTATTTTGGGTTTTAGACCATACTAAAACTTTGTTTGGAAGACGAATGTTAAAGAAGTGGGTGACCCAGCCACTCCTTAAATTAAGGTAAAAGGAATTTTTTTGTGTGTGTTTCATCTGAAATTATAAAATTAAAAATGTTAAAAATTATGAAATAAAAGGTATATTAGCCTCCTTAAAACCAAGGTCACCAAACACTGTTTTCAGTTGAGAAAGATTTTATTTTGTAGCTGGTGACAGACTGTCTAATATCATGAAAAATTTTTCCTTATTCCCAAGAAGGAATTTTTGCAGTTGGAGGACATGAGATCTTCCTGGGGAGACTGAGGTGATCAGTTCGTCTGGGTCATCAGTAGCATAAGGGTGTAGGGAGAGAGGGGCTGGGAAGATGAGGCACTGCCTTTTGTCAAGCGCCGTGTAGGCTGGGCTGAGGAGCTAGTGGCCAGAGGAAGTTATTAATCCAGTAGTTTTGTGCACAGGAGTGATGAATCAGAGCTGGAGTGTATAGGGGGATGGAGAGAGTAGTGATGAGTTCGGGAAAGTTAGAAAGTTCACAGAGAGGTTCTGAGGACCTGAGTTAAAGAAGAAACAGAAGGAATTTGAAATAATTTAGGTGTGAGATGTTCAAGAGAGTAGAATGAGTAAACTAGGAGTGCTTCAGGAAAGGTAGATGAGTCTAGTGCCTAAACAGTGGTCGCCAAGCTTGTCTGCACTTTGGAATCACTGGGGAAGCTTCGAAATACTTATACCTGTGTCCTGCCCACAGACATTGTGACTTAATTGGTCTCCAGTGTGGCCTGGGAGTTGGAATTTTTAAAAGCTCCCTTGATGATTCTGACATGCAGATTTGGCAACCGTGACGTGTGCCTGTCACTTAGGACAGGTAGTGTTGACTGAATGATTAAATGCTGTTATCTGCTGTGCTTTTGCTCTGACCCAGATTCAGATTATTCTGATTCTGATTATCTACTGAGGGAGGCCCTTGAGATGAGTAAAGACATTCAGAGTTTCATTAACTTGTTCAGTGTTTCACAGCTGGTAAAGCCTACATTCAGGATCAGCACTGACTCCATCCTGAACAGCTTCCCACATGAGCAGAGAGAGGATGATGCTGGTGCTGTGAGTGGGCTGTTGAGTCAGTCTCTCTAAGGCCACAGCCCACGGCCCCTAGCCCACCATGTTCTCACTTCCGTGGTGGTACAATACCTTCTCACAGGGCTGCTGTGATGGAATACGACAGTATCTTAACTGCCATTTTTGAGCTCTTTACCATATAGCATGCACTATGCTAGGAGCTTTATGTGCATCGGCTCTTTTAAACTGCACAACACGTTCACTCATGGCTGCATTTTATGCTGGCTGACTAATTAGCCATCTTTGGCAGAGGATAGCAGATGCCGTCACTATTGGTCATAAGCTTTAAGATACTGTTTTGTGTTTCACTTTGGGCTGAGGGAGCTAGTGAGGCACTGCCTTTTGTCAAGCGTGTAGGCTGGGCTGAGGAGCTAGTGGCCAGAGGAAGTTATTATCCAGTAGTTTTGTGCACAGGAGTGATGAATCAGAGCTGGAGTGTATAGGGGATGGAGAGAGTAGTGATGAGTTCGGGAAAGTTAGAAAGTTCACAGAGAGGTTCTGAGGACCTGAGTTAAAGAAGAAACAGAAGGAATTTGAAATAATTTAGGTGTGAGATGTTCAAGAGAGTAGAATGAGTAAACTAGGAGTGCTTCAGGAAAGGTAGATGAGTCTAGTGCCTAAACAGTGGTCGCCAAGCTTGTCTGCACTTTGGAATCACTGGGGAAGCTTCGAAATACTTATACCTGTGTCCTGCCCACAGACATTGTGACTTAATTGGTCTCCAGTGTGGCCTGGGAGTTGGAATTTTTAAAAGCTCCCTTGATGATTCTGACATGCAGATTTGGCAACCGTGACGTGTGCCTGTCACTTAGGACAGGTAGTGTTGACTGAATGATTAAATGCTGTTATCTGCTGTGCTTTTGCTCTGACCCAGATTCAGATTATTCTGATTCTGATTATCTACTGAGGGAGGCCCTTGAGATGAGTAAAGACATTCAGAGTTTCATTAACTTGTTCAGTGTTTCACAGCTGGTAAAGCCTACATTCAGGATCAGCACTGACTCCATCCTGAACAGCTTCCCACATGAGCAGAGAGAGGATGATGCTGGTGCTGTGAGTGGGCTGTTGAGTCAGTCTCTCTAAGGCCACAGCCCACGGCCCCTAGCCCACCATGTTCTCACTTCCGTGGTGGTACAATACCTTCTCACAGGGCTGCTGTGATGGAATACGACAGTATCTTAACTGCCATTTTTGAGCTCTTTACCATATAGCATGCACTATGCTAGGAGCTTTATGTGCATCGGCTCTTTTAAACTGCACAACACGTTCACTCATGGCTGCATTTTATGCTGGCTGACTAATTAGCCATCTTTGGCAGAGGATAGCAGATGCCGTCACTATTGGTCATAAGCTTTAAGATACTGTTTTGGTGATAATTACTAAATCACTTCAGGTTTTAGTGGATCATTGCAATTTCTTTTGTTGAACATAAAGACCTTCAGATAGTGGAAAATGACTAGGTAAAGATGAAATTCTGAAAATGGAAGTATCTACTTTGGTCTAGTATTCAGATGAGATAAAGATGCTTCATGGAGCAAGAGCAGACTGGATAGCAGTGTAAGGATTGTTGCTTTCTGGCTGATGGAAAGGCATCTGTCTAAGCAGCCACACAATTCTTACTGTTTTCTTTGATTGGTTGAAATAATCGCCAGAAACAGACTTACTAGCAGACTTTTTCATGTAAATGAAAATTGTCTTTCTGTTGTTAAATTTGCTCTGTATGAGGAGAATTAATTTGGGATGAATTTATTAGACCATGTTCCATGCTCTTTGGGGGTTGGTCTTGTACTCTGTTGGATCCTCCCTTCCCAGAAAGACTGAGGGAAGCCACTGCATGCACTGAAGTCCAGTGCTTTCAAGTATGAACTTTAGACCGTGTAACATATGGATAGCTGAAAACAGGCACACAAAACTTCTTCCTTTTCCTTTGCCATTTTTTATTTTAGGCCATAGTTTTAAAACTTTAAGCTGCCTAATCCATTAAAACTGACTTCAAAAGAATTCCAGTTATACTTGTAACCTATTCCAAATACTTAGAGAAAATCTGCAGCTAATTAGTTGTTCAGCTGTATGTTTATTGTTGTTGTTGTTTTAAACGCTAACATTAGGTGCCATGCTGACCATGTTAATTGTTTATTCAGGTTAATATTCTGTCTCTGACATTGGAAGCCAAAGGTTAGTTTATGGCTGAGTGTTCTTCTATAGTGAGATCACAGAGCACATGACTGGTGGGAAGGGAATTTATCAAGATATAAGGTGGATCTCCCCAAGTTTTTCAAGAGCTGATTATTTGTCAGTCATCCATGAATTCTCTTAAATCCTGTAGGGTTGTATTTATTTTAGCCTATTTTAATTCCCAGGACAATCCACACAGTTCACAAATTCAGGACCAGGTGTTTCAAGTTTTAGAGGATTTTCCACTCCCACTATTATTTATTTTATGAAATGACCTTTTTGGTGCAAAAGTTTCTAATGACTTTATAGAAAATAGAAATGACTTTTACCCTATGCTTACTGATTCATTCAAAGAATTCACTTGGGTTACTGAGATCTTATTTTACTCTACTGAAACTACCTTGGCCCTAGTAAGTAGGTTATGCTTCTTATGTATTATGATGTATGCTTTTTATCAGTTACTCAGTTTAGGAAAGAAGCTTCAGTGTAAGTCTTATAAATGAATATCATGTTGGCAAGCCATTATTCTTAAGAACTTTTAAAATTAAATAAATTATATAGAATTCATTTTTTCAAGGTCCCATCTTTGAATTTCTTCTGTTTCTTTTAGTTGATGTGATCTTGTCAATTATATATACACACACACACACCATGTATACTTTATTGGTTTTGTCCACAAACCCGGAAATGCAAATTCTGCTTGCAAACACAGTAGTGATTGGGTGGGTAGGAGCGGGGGAAAGAAAACTTCGAGAAGTGTGGGATGAGTCTCTAAAATGGTATTTTAGAGAAAAGATTAATTTCCAAGGCAGATTTGGTCTCCATAGAAGAAGGATTCAAGATTCAGTAAAAACTTACTCTATATTTTGAAATATTAACAAAAGTAAGTTCTGAGTTTTCTCCATGAGTTCCTCTTTTTCTCTTATTGTTTGGTCTCTAAGTCCTGTCTGACTCTTTGTGACCCCATGGCCTGTAACTCAGCATTAGTTGTTCAGCTGTATGTTTATTGTTGTTGTTGTTTTAAACGCTAACATTAGGTGCCATGCTGACCATGTTAATTGTTTATTCAGGTTAATATTCTGTCTCTGACATTGGAAGCCAAAGGTTAGTTTATGGCTGAGTGTTCTTCTATAGTGAGATCACAGAGCACATGACTGGTGGGAAGGGAATTTATCAAGATATAAGGTGGATCTCCCCAAGTTTTTCAAGAGCTGATTATTTGTCAGTCATCCATGAATTCTCTTAAATCCTGTAGGGTTGTATTTATTTTAGCCTATTTTAATTCCCAGGACAATCCACACAGTTCACAAATTCAGGACCAGGTGTTTCAAGTTTTAGAGGATTTTCCACTCCCACTATTATTTATTTTATGAAATGACCTTTTTGGTGCAAAAGTTTCTAATGACTTTATAGAAAATAGAAATGACTTTTACCCTATGCTTACTGATTCATTCAAAGAATTCACTTGGGTTACTGAGATCTTATTTTACTCTACTGAAACTACCTTGGCCCTAGTAAGTAGGTTATGCTTCTTATGTATTATGATGTATGCTTTTTATCAGTTACTCAGTTTAGGAAAGAAGCTTCAGTGTAAGTCTTATAAATGAATATCATGTTGGCAAGCCATTATTCTTAAGAACTTTTAAAATTAAATAAATTATATAGAATTCATTTTTTCAAGGTCCCATCTTTGAATTTCTTCTGTTTCTTTTAGTTGATGTGATCTTGTCAATTATATATACACACACACACACCATGTATACTTTATTGGTTTTGTCCACAAACCCGGAAATGCAAATTCTGCTTGCAAACACAGTAGTGATTGGGTGGGTAGGAGCGGGGGAAAGAAAACTTCGAGAAGTGTGGGATGAGTCTCTAAAATGGTATTTTAGAGAAAAGATTAATTTCCAAGGCAGATTTGGTCTCCATAGAAGAAGGATTCAAGATTCAGTAAAAACTTACTCTATATTTTGAAATATTAACAAAAGTAAGTTCTGAGTTTTCTCCATGAGTTCCTCTTTTTCTCTTATTGTTTGGTCTCTAAGTCCTGTCTGACTCTTTTGTGACCCCCATGGCCTGTAACTCAGCAGGCTTCTCTGTCCATAGGATTCTCCAGGCAAGAATACTGGAATGGGTTGCCATTTACTTCTCCAGGGAATGTTCCTGACCTAGAGATCAGGAAGTTGCATCTCCTCCTTGGCAGGTGGATTCTTTATCACTGAGCCACCAGGGAAGCCCATCTCTTTTTCTCCCTGCACCTTAAATGATGTTACCTGTGGTTCTCTCCTGGGGCATCTTTTCACTGTCGACACTACTTAGGATCTTATCTGTTGGCTGTGGCGTCTCCTGTAATTTCATGTGCTGATGGATTTGTCACTATCGTTTACTGCAGCTCCAGACCCACATGTCCACCAATACATCTCTGCCTCAAGAAATGCTCCACATGAATGTGCAAAACAAATGGGAAATAAGACATTGCCTTCAGTGAGATACTGATTTCTTAGAAATGCAACTCTGTGTGTGTGTGTGTGTGTGAGTGAGTGAGTGCATGCCCTTGCAGATATACATGCACACTTATAGAATAGCAGATTACTGACCACTAAGGAAAGCCGAGAAATCAGTTTCTCCACTTTTGTGGATGAATTATTTTGACCAATGATGAAATTGTATTGTCTGTCTGCAAGAAGTAGTAGTATATCATTTTGCCTTTTCATAAAACTACTTCTTATGAAAGACACTCATATGAAAACCTTTTCATTAAAGACATTTTGTTTATCAAGAAAACAAAGTATCTCCACACCTCTGGTCTTGCCCTCCTCTGTTTCTGTCTGCACTACTCAGAGATGGTTAAAAAGATGTATATCTGATTGTGTTTTGCTCTCTGCCGTTTACAGTTCTTACAACGCAGTAAGGTGTAATTTATTTCTGGACCTTTGTACAGTCTGTTCCCTTTTACTAAAATGGAAACTACTCATTTTTGTTTCCCTCCTAATTTCCTGGCTGCTACTTCAAAGTTTCCTTTGTCCTCTGTTCATCTTCTCTGTATTTTTTTTTAGAAATTTTTTTTTTTTAAAGATTTTCTCTCCTCTCTTTCTCTCTTTTTGATATGGAACATTTCCAAAGTCTGTATCAAATTTGTTACAGTATTGATTCCATTTTTTATTTTGACCCCTTTTGTCTGTGATGCGTGTGGGATCCCAGCTCCCTGACCAGGGTTGGAACCCACATCCCCTGAATTGGAAGGCAAAATCTTAACCACTGGATCACTAGGAAAGTCCCTTTCTCTGCATTTTTAAATGTTGAAGTTACTGAGGCCTGAGTCTTTGGAGCTCAGCTTTCTTCTTTCCCTTATCCTTCCCTCCCTTCCTCTCTCCAGTGAACTTAGCTATATCCTTGACCAAAATACCAGAATGTCAGTGATTCTCAAATTTATGTCTTGGTCCTTACCCTACTCCATTCTCCAGGCTTATGTATTCAACTTAGACTCCTAACTACGTAGGTGTATCACAGGCATCTCAGACATAACATACTCAACCCTATTCCTTCCCCTGGTTTCCTGTTCTAGGAACCAGCCCCTGCACCTCATGAGTTGCTTTGACCAGAAACCTGGGAGTTACTCTGGACATTTCCTTCTGACACCACATCCAATCTAATACGAAGTCCTTTAGATTTACCTTTAAAATATATCCAAAGTCTGTGCATGTCTTGTCGTTTTGACACCATCACTCTGGTCTAAACCTTCAGGACCTCCCACTTGTACTGCTGCAGTATCCTCCGAACTGATCTCTTTTTAAAACTTTTTATTTTGTATTGAACTATAGCCGATTAACGGTGCTGTGGTAGTTGCTGGTGGACAGCAAAGGGACTCATCCATATACATGTATCCATTCTCCCCCAGACTCCCCTCTCATCTACGTGGCATTGAGCAGACTTCCCTGTGCTATACAGTATGTCCTTGTGGGTTATCCTGTTTAAATATAGCACTAACTGATCTTTTTTGTGAAAGTGAGAACTGCATTATGTCACTCTCCGGCCTTAAACTTCTTCACTTCAGGTAAAACTGAAATTCTTAAACATGTCCTCTGTTCATCTTCTCTGTATAAATTTTTTTTTAAAGATTTTCTCTCCTCTCTTTCTCTCTTTTTGATATGGAACATTTCCAAAGTCTGTATCAAATTTGTTACAGTATTGATTCCATTTTTTATTTTGACCCCTTTTGTCTGTGATGCGTGTGGGATCCCAGCTCCCTGACCAGGGTTGGAACCCACATCCCCTGAATTGGAAGGCAAAATCTTAACCACTGGATCACTAGGAAAGTCCCTTTCTCTGCATTTTTAAATGTTGAAGTTACTGAGGCCTGAGTCTTTGGAGCTCAGCTTTCTTCTTTCCCTTATCCTTCCCTCCCTTCCTCTCTCCAGTGAACTTAGCTATATCCTTGACCAAAATACCAGAATGTCAGTGATTCTCAAATTTATGTCTTGGTCCTTACCCTACTCCATTCTCCAGGCTTATGTATTCAACTTAGACTCCTAACTACGTAGGTGTATCACAGGCATCTCAGACATAACATACTCAACCCTATTCCTTCCCCTGGTTTCCTGTTCTAGGAACCAGCCCCTGCACCTCATGAGTTGCTTTGACCAGAAACCTGGGAGTTACTCTGGACATTTCCTTCTGACACCACATCCAATCTAATACGAAGTCCTTTAGATTTACCTTTAAAATATATCCAAAGTCTGTGCATGTCTTGTCGTTTTGACACCATCACTCTGGTCTAAACCTTCAGGACCTCCCACTTGTACTGCTGCAGTATCCTCCGAACTGATCTCTTTTTAAAACTTTTTATTTTGTATTGAACTATAGCCGATTAACGGTGCTGTGGTAGTTGCTGGTGGACAGCAAAGGGACTCATCCATATACATGTATCCATTCTCCCCCAGACTCCCCTCTCATCTACGTGGCATTGAGCAGACTTCCCTGTGCTATACAGTATGTCCTTGTGGGTTATCCTGTTTAAATATAGCACTAACTGATCTTTTTTGTGAAAGTGAGAACTGCATTATGTCACTCTCCGGCCTTAAACTCTTCATTGGCTTTCCGTTGCACTTCAGGTAAAACTGAAATTCTTAAACATGGCTCTTCTGTCTGACTGTGCATACATGCATTCATTGTTTTCTAATCAGTCTGTCTTTCCTCTGGTTCCTAGGCATCCCAGAGATTTCCCTCATCTCATGGTCTCTGCATTTACTCATCTTGCTATCTAGAATGTTCTTTACTTTTCAGTTTTTACACAGCTACCTCCTTTATTCTTTAGATTTTATCTTAAAATGCTACTTCTTCAGAGAGGTTTTGTTTGACCTCCTAATCTATGTTTTTGCTATCATTCTTGGAAAGTATATAGGACTTACTGTGATTGATAATTATCAGTGTTTATTTAATATTTGTCTCACTAGACTGTATGTTTCATTTATAACAAGCATTTGATAAGTGTCTTGCCCTGGTGCTCATTTCTCTGCATTTGTACTTTTCAAACAAAATATATGTTGTTATTGTAAAATATACATAATGTAAAGCTTAATCTTAATCATTTTTATCTGTAAATGGCATTAATATATTGTGTTCATTAGTACATTTTTAAATGTGTTAAATTCCTTAATATTGTTGTGCAACCACACCACAATCTGTCTTCAGAACTCTTTCATCCTTCAAAACTGAAATTCACTACATTTTCATGAATAGCTTCTCATTACCCACTTTTCCTAACCTCTAGTAAACACCATATTACTTTCTCTCTTTATGAATTTGACTATTCTAGGTACCCCATGTAAGTGAAATAATACAAGGTCTGTCTTTTTGTGATCATCTTATTTCATTTAGTGTAGTATCTTCAAAGTTCATTTGTGTTGTATGTGTCAGTATTTATTCATTTAAAGAATATTGAGGTATAGTTATATAGTTGATTTATAATATTTTATTAGTTTCATGTATACAACATAGTAGTTCATTATTTTTATAAATTATGCTCAATTTAAAGTTATTACAAAATAATGACTATAATTCCAATAGTGTTGTACAAAATATCCTTGTTCTTTCTTTGTTCTATACATGGTGATTTGTATCTCTCTCTTTTAATACTAACTGTTTATTCCTTCTGTTTCTTTCTCAAATTTTTTTTTTTTATTCGAGTCTTGGTTGTGTTGCAAAACTGAAATTCTTAAACATGGCTCTTCTGTCTGACTGTGCATACATGCATTCATTGTTTTCTAATCAGTCTGTCTTTCCTCTGGTTCCTAGGCATCCCAGAGATTTCCCTCATCTCATGGTCTCTGCATTTACTCATCTTGCTATCTAGAATGTTCTTTACTTTTCAGTTTTTACACAGCTACCTCCTTTATTCTTTAGATTTTATCTTAAAATGCTACTTCTTCAGAGAGGTTTTGTTTGACCTCCTAATCTATGTTTTTGCTATCATTCTTGGAAAGTATATAGGACTTACTGTGATTGATAATTATCAGTGTTTATTTAATATTTGTCTCACTAGACTGTATGTTTCATTTATAACAAGCATTTGATAAGTGTCTTGCCCTGGTGCTCATTTCTCTGCATTTGTACTTTTCAAACAAAATATATGTTGTTATTGTAAAATATACATAATGTAAAGCTTAATCTTAATCATTTTTATCTGTAAATGGCATTAATATATTGTGTTCATTAGTACATTTTTAAATGTGTTAAATTCCTTAATATTGTTGTGCAACCACACCACAATCTGTCTTCAGAACTCTTTCATCCTTCAAAACTGAAATTCACTACATTTTCATGAATAGCTTCTCATTACCCACTTTTCCTAACCTCTAGTAAACACCATATTACTTTCTCTCTTTATGAATTTGACTATTCTAGGTACCCCATGTAAGTGAAATAATACAAGGTCTGTCTTTTTGTGATCATCTTATTTCATTTAGTGTAGTATCTTCAAAGTTCATTTGTGTTGTATGTGTCAGTATTTATTCATTTAAAGAATATTGAGGTATAGTTATATAGTTGATTTATAATATTTTATTAGTTTCATGTATACAACATAGTAGTTCATTATTTTTATAAATTATGCTCAATTTAAAGTTATTACAAAATAATGACTATAATTCCAATAGTGTTGTACAAAATATCCTTGTTCTTTCTTTGTTCTATACATGGTGATTTGTATCTCTCTCTCTCTTTTTAATACTAACTGTTTATTCCTTCTGTTTCTTTCTCATTTTGTTTTTTAATATTTATTTATTTGTTTGACTGTGTCGAGTCTTGGTTGTGTTGCATAGGCTTAGTTGCTTCAAGGCATGTGGGATCTTTGTTCCCCAATCAGGGATTGAACCTGTGTCCCCTGAATTGCAAGGTGGATTCTTAACCACTGGACCACCAGGGAAATCCGTTGTATCTCTTAATCCTATACCCCTACCTTACCTGCCCCACTTTCCTCTCCCTTCTGGTAACCACTAGTTTATTCTCTACATCTTTGAGTCTGTTTTTGTTTTGTTACATACGTTCATTAATTTTTTTTTTTTAGAGTCTTGCATGTAAGTGATAGCAAAGAGTATTTGTTTTTCTTTTTCTGACTTATTTCACAAAGTATAATACTATACCCATTCACATTCTTGCAAATTGCAGAATTTCATTCTTTTTAATGGCTGAGTAATATTCCATTGTATGTATATCATATATTCTTTATCCATTCATTTGTTACTGGATACTTAGGTTACTTCCATATCTTGTTTTTTTCCTAAATAGTGCTCCTGTGATCACTGGGGTGCGTGTATCTTTTCAATTAGTGTTTTTGTTTTCTTTGACTGTATATCCAGCAACAGAATTGCTGGATCATATGGTAGTTCTGTTATTAGTTTTTTGAGAAGCCTTCACACTGTTTTTCATATTGGCTACCCCAATTTACAGTCTCACCAGTAGGGTATTGTTGTTGCTCAGTCACTCAGTCATGTTTGACTCTTTGCAACCCCTTGGTCTTTAGCACTCCAGCCTTCACTGTTCATCTTATTTCATTTAGTGTAGTATCTTCAAAGTTCATTTGTGTTGTATGTGTCAGTATTTATTCATTTAAAGAATATTGAGGTATAGTTATATAGTTGATTTATAATATTTTATTAGTTTCATGTATACAACATAGTAGTTCATTATTTTTATAAATTATGCTCAATTTAAAGTTATTACAAAATAATGACTATAATTCCAATAGTGTTGTACAAAATATCCTTGTTCTTTCTTTGTTCTATACATGGTGATTTGTATCTCTCTCTCTCTTTTTAATACTAACTGTTTATTCCTTCTGTTTCTTTCTCATTTTGTTTTTTAATATTTATTTATTTGTTTGACTGTGTCGAGTCTTGGTTGTGTTGCATAGGCTTAGTTGCTTCAAGGCATGTGGGATCTTTGTTCCCCAATCAGGGATTGAACCTGTGTCCCCTGAATTGCAAGGTGGATTCTTAACCACTGGACCACCAGGGAAATCCGTTGTATCTCTTAATCCTATACCCCTACCTTACCTGCCCCACTTTCCTCTCCCTTCTGGTAACCACTAGTTTATTCTCTACATCTTTGAGTCTGTTTTTGTTTTGTTACATACGTTCATTAATTTTTTTTTTTTAGAGTCTTGCATGTAAGTGATAGCAAAGAGTATTTGTTTTTCTTTTTCTGACTTATTTCACAAAGTATAATACTATACCCATTCACATTCTTGCAAATTGCAGAATTTCATTCTTTTTAATGGCTGAGTAATATTCCATTGTATGTATATCATATATTCTTTATCCATTCATTTGTTACTGGATACTTAGGTTACTTCCATATCTTGTTTTTTTCCTAAATAGTGCTCCTGTGATCACTGGGGTGCGTGTATCTTTTCAATTAGTGTTTTTGTTTTCTTTGACTGTATATCCAGCAACAGAATTGCTGGATCATATGGTAGTTCTGTTATTAGTTTTTTGAGAAGCCTTCACACTGTTTTTCATATTGGCTACCCCAATTTACAGTCTCACCAGTAGGGTATTGTTGTTGCTCAGTCACTCAGTCATGTTTGACTCTTTGCAACCCCTTGGTCTTTAGCACTCCAGCCTTCACTGTTCTTCACTTCACTTTCTCCTGGAGTTTCTTCAAACTCATATCCATTGAACCAGTGATGCCATCCAACCATCTCATCCTCTGTTGCCTGCTTCTCCTCCTTCCTTCAATCTTTCCCCATCAGTGTCTTTTCCAGTGAGTCATCTGTTTGCATCAGTGGCCAAAGTATTGGAGCTTCAGCTTCAGCATCAGTCCTGCCGATGAATATTCAGTATTGATTTCCTTTAGGATTGACTGGTCTGATCTCCTTGCTGTCCAAGGAACTATCAAGAGTCTTCCCAACACTGCAGTTAGAAAACACCAGTTCTTCGGTGCTCAGCATTTATGTTCCAACTCTCACAACCATACTATTGGGGAAACCATAGCTTTGACTATACAGACCTTTGTGGGCAAAGTGATTTCTCTCCTTTTTAATACACTGTCTAGGTTTGTCTTAGCTTTTCTTCCAGGGAGCAAGCGTCTTTTAATTTTATGACTGCAGTCACCATCCACGGTGATTTGGGAGCCCAAGAAAGTAAAGTCTGTAACTGTTTCCATTTTTTCCCCCATCTGTTTGTCATGAAGTGATGGGACCGGATGCCATGATCTTAGTATTTTGAATGTTGAGTTTTTTTTTAAATTTCTTCTTTATTTTAAAGATTTTACAGAGTTTTGTTGTTCACCAACATGTATGTTCCCAGATCATTCATATGCATATCCCTGGACCCTCCCCCTAACCAGTTCCCCTCCTCCCACCCCTCCGGACCATCGCCCCAAGTGATTGTAGGTACTCTTATTCCCTTAACACAATGACAATAGCTATCTTTTCCACACATGACAATACTGGTTTCCATGTTACTGTCTCCATGCCTCCCCCTCCCTATTTCTTCCCCGCAATGTCCATATGTCTATGCTCTGTCTGTTTTTCCATGAGTTCAGCTCAAGACCGTCCTACTAGATTCCCAATTGTGACTGTATATCCAGCAACAGAATTGCTGGATCATATGGTAGTTCTGTTATTAGTTTTTTGAGAAGCCTTCACACTGTTTTTCATATTGGCTACCCCAATTTACAGTCTCACCAGTAGGGTATTGTTGTTGCTCAGTCACTCAGTCATGTTTGACTCTTTGCAACCCCTTGGTCTTTAGCACTCCAGCCTTCACTGTTCTTCACTTCACTTTCTCCTGGAGTTTCTTCAAACTCATATCCATTGAACCAGTGATGCCATCCAACCATCTCATCCTCTGTTGCCTGCTTCTCCTCCTTCCTTCAATCTTTCCCCATCAGTGTCTTTTCCAGTGAGTCATCTGTTTGCATCAGTGGCCAAAGTATTGGAGCTTCAGCTTCAGCATCAGTCCTGCCGATGAATATTCAGTATTGATTTCCTTTAGGATTGACTGGTCTGATCTCCTTGCTGTCCAAGGAACTATCAAGAGTCTTCCCAACACTGCAGTTAGAAAACACCAGTTCTTCGGTGCTCAGCATTTATGTTCCAACTCTCACAACCATACTATTGGGGAAACCATAGCTTTGACTATACAGACCTTTGTGGGCAAAGTGATTTCTCTCCTTTTTAATACACTGTCTAGGTTTGTCTTAGCTTTTCTTCCAGGGAGCAAGCGTCTTTTAATTTTATGACTGCAGTCACCATCCACGGTGATTTGGGAGCCCAAGAAAGTAAAGTCTGTAACTGTTTCCATTTTTTCCCCCATCTGTTTGTCATGAAGTGATGGGACCGGATGCCATGATCTTAGTATTTTGAATGTTGAGTTTTTTTTTAAATTTCTTCTTTATTTTAAAGATTTTACAGAGTTTTGTTGTTCACCAACATGTATGTTCCCAGATCATTCATATGCATATCCCTGGACCCTCCCCCTAACCAGTTCCCCTCCTCCCACCCCTCCGGACCATCGCCCCAAGTGATTGTAGGTACTCTTATTCCCTTAACACAATGACAATAGCTATCTTTTCCACACATGACAATACTGGTTTCCATGTTACTGTCTCCATGCCTCCCCCTCCCTATTTCTTCCCCGCAATGTCCATATGTCTATGCTCTGTCTGTTTTTCCATGAGTTCACTGCGTGTGTTATCAAGACCGTCCTACTAGATTCCATATATGTGTGTTAGTATGCTGTATTTGTCTTTCTCTTTTTGACTTACTTCACTTTTTATGATAGGTTCTAGAGGCAGCCACTTCATTAGGACTGAGTCTTCTGCATTTCTTTTAACAGCTGAGTAGTATTCCATTGTATATATGTACTAGAGCTTCTGGATCCATTCATTTGTCGATGGACATCTAGGTTGCTTCCATGTTCTGGCTATTGTATAGAGAGCTGCAATGAACATTGGGGTACAGGTGCCTCTTTCATTTTTGATTTCATCAGGATATAGGCCTAATAGTGGGATTGCTGGGTCATAGGGTGCTTCTATTTTTAGTTTTTTAAGGAATCTCCATATTGTCTTCCATAGAGGTTGTATCCGTTTACATTCCCACCAGCAATGCAAGAGGGTTCCCTCTTCTCCACACTCTCTTCAGCATTTATTGTCTGTCGATTTGTTGATGGTGGCCATTCTGACGGGTGTGAGGTGATATCTCATTGTGGTTTTAATTTGCATTTCTCTAATGATAAGCGAGGTTGAGCATCGTTTCATGTGCTTTTGGGCCATCTGTATGTCCTCTTTGGAGAGGCGTCTCTTTAGATCTTTTTCCCATTTTTTGATTGGGCTGCTCGTTTTTCCTGTGCTAAGTTGTCTGAGTTGCTTGTAGATTTTGGAGATGAATTCTTTGTCTGTTGTTTCATTTGCTATGATTTTCTCCCACTCTGTGGGGTGTCTGTTCAACTTTTTGGTGATTTCTTTTGCTGTGCAAAAGCTTTTAAGTTTCATGAGGTCCCACGGGTTCACTTTTCTTTTCAGTTCCGCTATTTTAGTAGGTGGGTCAGAAAAGATCTTGCTTTGATTGATGTCCTTGAGGGTTTTGCCTATATTCTTCTCTAAGAGTTTGATGGTTTCTGGTCTTACATTTAGGTCTTTAATCCATTTTGAGTTGATCTTTGTGTATGGGGTCAGGGAATGTTCCAACTTCATTTTTTTGCAGGTAGCTGTCCAATTTTCCTAGCACCGTTTGTTGAAGAGGCTGTCTTTGTCCCATTTTATAGTTTCTCCTCCTTTGTCAAAAATAAGGTACCCATAGGTGCGTGGGTTGATCTCTGGGTTCTCTGTCTTGTTCCATTGATCTATAGTTCTGTTTTTGTGCCAGTACCATACTGTCTTGATGACTGTTGCTTTGTAGTAGAGTCTGAAGTTAGGGAGGCTGATCCCTCCAACTCCGTTTTTCTTTCTCAGGATTGCTTTGGCTGTTCAAGGTCTTTTGTGTTTCCTTATGAACTGTGTTATTGTTTGGTCTAGTTCTGTGAAAAATGTCAATGGTAGTTGGATAGGTATTGCATTGAATCTGTAGATGATATTTGGTAGTATGGTCATTTTCACAATATTGATTCTTCTGACCCAGGAACATGGAATATCTCTCCATCTGTTTAAGTCTTCTTTATTGTCTGTCGATTTGTTGATGGTGGCCATTCTGACGGGTGTGAGGTGATATCTCATTGTGGTTTTAATTTGCATTTCTCTAATGATAAGCGAGGTTGAGCATCGTTTCATGTGCTTTTGGGCCATCTGTATGTCCTCTTTGGAGAGGCGTCTCTTTAGATCTTTTTCCCATTTTTTGATTGGGCTGCTCGTTTTTCCTGTGCTAAGTTGTCTGAGTTGCTTGTAGATTTTGGAGATGAATTCTTTGTCTGTTGTTTCATTTGCTATGATTTTCTCCCACTCTGTGGGGTGTCTGTTCAACTTTTTGGTGATTTCTTTTGCTGTGCAAAAGCTTTTAAGTTTCATGAGGTCCCACGGGTTCACTTTTCTTTTCAGTTCCGCTATTTTAGTAGGTGGGTCAGAAAAGATCTTGCTTTGATTGATGTCCTTGAGGGTTTTGCCTATATTCTTCTCTAAGAGTTTGATGGTTTCTGGTCTTACATTTAGGTCTTTAATCCATTTTGAGTTGATCTTTGTGTATGGGGTCAGGGAATGTTCCAACTTCATTTTTTTGCAGGTAGCTGTCCAATTTTCCTAGCACCGTTTGTTGAAGAGGCTGTCTTTGTCCCATTTTATAGTTTCTCCTCCTTTGTCAAAAATAAGGTACCCATAGGTGCGTGGGTTGATCTCTGGGTTCTCTGTCTTGTTCCATTGATCTATAGTTCTGTTTTTGTGCCAGTACCATACTGTCTTGATGACTGTTGCTTTGTAGTAGAGTCTGAAGTTAGGGAGGCTGATCCCTCCAACTCCGTTTTTCTTTCTCAGGATTGCTTTGGCTGTTCAAGGTCTTTTGTGTTTCCTTATGAACTGTGTTATTGTTTGGTCTAGTTCTGTGAAAAATGTCAATGGTAGTTGGATAGGTATTGCATTGAATCTGTAGATGATATTTGGTAGTATGGTCATTTTCACAATATTGATTCTTCTGACCCAGGAACATGGAATATCTCTCCATCTGTTTAAGTCTTCTTTAATGTCTCTCATGAGTGTCTTGTAATTTTCTGTGTACAGTTCTTTTGTTTCTTTGGGTAGGTTTATTCCTATATATTTTATTCCTTTGGTTGCGATGGTGAAGGGGATTGCTCCTTTGATTTTGTTTTCTGATTTTTCATTGTTTGTGTATAGGAATGCCAGTGATTTCTGTGTGTTGACTTTGTATCCTGAGACTTTGCTGAATTCATTGATTAGCTCTAGTAGCTTTGTAACTGTGTCTTTGGAATTTTCTATGTATAATATCATGTTGTCTGCAAAAAGAGAGAGCTTGACTTCTTCCTTTCCAATCTGGATTCCTTCTGAATGTTCAGTTTTAAGGCAGCTTTTTCACTCTCCTCTTTCGCCTTCATCAAGAGGCTCTTTAGCTCCCTCTTCACTTTCTGTCATTAGGATGGTGTCATCTGCGTATATGAGGATATTGATATTTCTTTTGACAATCTTGATTCCAGCTTGTGCTTCATCCAGTGTGGCATTTTGCATTCCGTTTTATCCATATCCTTTCAAACATTTATTTGTTGATTTTTTTTTTTTTTTTGGGCCACTTCTATTGGTCTTTCATTTATTTCCGTCTTTGTTCCTTTGACTGTGTGAGCCTCCCATTTGCAGTGGCCTCTCTTGTTGCAGAGCACTGGCTCTAGGTGCACGTGCTCCAGAGCGCTGACTGTAGTTGGACACATCCGTCCAGCTGCTCCATAGCACGTGGGGTCTTCCCAGGCCAGGGATTAAACCAGCGCCCCTTGCACTGCAAGGTGGTGTCCTTACCCACTGAACCATCAGGGAAACCCCTATTTGTTGATTTTTTGATGATGGCCATTATGGCTGTTGTAAGGTTATAATCTCAATATGGTTTTGACTTCACATCTGTCTGATAATTAGTGATGTTGAGCATTTTTTTATATGCCTGTTGTCTGTCTATACATCTCCTTTGAAAAATGTCTGTTCAGATCTTCTGCCTGTTTTTTTTCTCTCTCTCTTTTTAAATTTTGGCCTCTTTTATTGGTCCTTCATTTATTTATTTTTATCCATCTTAATTATTTGGCCTGTGTGGGCCTTCCATCGCAGTGGCCTCTCTTGTTGTAGAGCAGCAGCTCTAGGCACATGCACTCCAGAGTGCTGGCTCATAATTGGACACACCAGTTTAGTTGCTCCACAGCATATGGGATTCTCCCGTGCCAGGGATTGAACCGGCACCCCTTGCACTGCAAGGCAGACTCCTTATTCACTAGACCACCTGGGAAGCCCTCTTCTGCCCATTTTAAAGTTTTTTTTTTTTTTAATATTGAATTGTATGGACTATATGTATTTTGGATGTTAACTCCTAATCAATCATATCATTTGCAAATAATCTCTCCCAATCAAGTAGATTGCATTTTTGTTTTAGTTATGGTATCCTTGGCTGTTGAGAAGCTTTCAAGTTTAATCAGGTCCAGTTTGTTTAGTCTTGCTTTTTTATTTTTAATTTATTTTGTCATGGGAGACATTCAAAAAAATATCGCTATGATTTATGTTGAAGAATGTTCTGGCTGTGTTCTCTTGAGGAGTTTTATGGTTTCAAGTCTTACATTTAAATCTTTAAGTCCATTTTGAGTTTCTTTTGTGTATGTTTCAAGGGTATGTTCTAATTTTATTAATTTACATATCGCACCTAGTTTTCCCAGCACCACTCTTTGAAGAGACGGTCTTTTCTCCACTGTGAATTCTTGCCTCCTTTGTCATAAATTAATTGACCATAAGTGCCTGAGTTTATTTCTGAGCTGTCTGCTTTGTTCCATTGATCTATGTCTGTTTTTGTGCCAGTACTGTACTGTTTTGATTACTGTAGCTTTGTAGTAATTATTATTGAATGGATAGATTCATTTTAGGAATAATTAGAAGAGTGACTCATTCAAGATCTAATTCAGATGCAACCTTTGAGAACTCCTCCTTCTCCCACTACCCCACCCCATCCTTGTAGAAAGGTATCTTTCCTCAGTTTTGTCCCACTTCTTAATTTCTCCACCCCTGACACACACACAGAATGCATTGTGGGGCTGATAGTGCTTTGAATATAAGTGATCAGGAAATTATGAACAAATGAATCCACTTAAAAGTCTTAGTATTCTGAGGAAGCTTTGAAAATAAGAACACATCTATGTAAGGGAAGTTTATTTTTCTAAGAAAAAACTCCTTGATTTAAAAGTACCTTAGAAGCAGTTTTATTTTTTTCCCCATGTGATTCCTTGTTTTAGTGCCACAGAATTGGTCCTCAGAAATCTTTTCTTCCCTTCTATTGGAATTGTTCTGATATGAAAATGTGATATTTAGCCATGGAAGAAATGGTGTGGTAACATCTTGCATTTGTGTCAAACCCTTTGTAGAATTAGAATAGATAGAAATTACTCAGAGAAAGTTATATGACTTAGGTTTCAGTAGTTGTGGCTGAAGAATTGGCTGACAAGAATTGGCTGTCATCCACTTCAGGCATAGCTAATTTTAAGTATCATGTAAAAGGTCTAGTTTATAACTCTAAACTCATCGTGGTTCTAGAAATATTTGGGGTCCAGTTTGTTTAGTCTTGCTTTTTTATTTTTAATTTATTTTGTCATGGGAGACATTCAAAAAAATATCGCTATGATTTATGTTGAAGAATGTTCTGGCTGTGTTCTCTTGAGGAGTTTTATGGTTTCAAGTCTTACATTTAAATCTTTAAGTCCATTTTGAGTTTCTTTTGTGTATGTTTCAAGGGTATGTTCTAATTTTATTAATTTACATATCGCACCTAGTTTTCCCAGCACCACTCTTTGAAGAGACGGTCTTTTCTCCACTGTGAATTCTTGCCTCCTTTGTCATAAATTAATTGACCATAAGTGCCTGAGTTTATTTCTGAGCTGTCTGCTTTGTTCCATTGATCTATGTCTGTTTTTTTATGCCAGTACTGTACTGTTTTGATTACTGTAGCTTTGTAGTAATTATTATTGAATGGATAGATTCATTTTAGGAATAATTAGAAGAGTGACTCATTCAAGATCTAATTCAGATGCAACCTTTGAGAACTCCTCCTTCTCCCACTACCCCACCCCATCCTTGTAGAAAGGTATCTTTCCTCAGTTTTGTCCCACTTCTTAATTTCTCCACCCCTGACACACACACAGAATGCATTGTGGGGCTGATAGTGCTTTGAATATAAGTGATCAGGAAATTATGAACAAATGAATCCACTTAAAAGTCTTAGTATTCTGAGGAAGCTTTGAAAATAAGAACACATCTATGTAAGGGAAGTTTATTTTTCTAAGAAAAAACTCCTTGATTTAAAAGTACCTTAGAAGCAGTTTTATTTTTTTCCCCATGTGATTCCTTGTTTTAGTGCCACAGAATTGGTCCTCAGAAATCTTTTCTTCCCTTCTATTGGAATTGTTCTGATATGAAAATGTGATATTTAGCCATGGAAGAAATGGTGTGGTAACATCTTGCATTTGTGTCAAACCCTTTGTAGAATTAGAATAGATAGAAATTACTCAGAGAAAGTTATATGACTTAGGTTTCAGTAGTTGTGGCTGAAGAATTGGCTGACAAGAATTGGCTGTCATCCACTTCAGGCATAGCTAATTTTAAGTATCATGTAAAAAAGGTCTAGTTTATAACTCTAAACTCATCTGAGTCAGAGTTTGTTTGCGTAGAAATATTTGGGGTCAGTGTGATTTTTGTGTGGCTCTTGAAGACCATACCGGTAGAATCTGAATTGCATAATGCGTCTATTAGTTTACTATGGATGCTGAAACAGAGTTGGCTTAAACAGCGTCAGTTTGTCTCACAGTTGTGGAGGCCAGAAGTCCACAATGAAAGTATCAACGCTCCCGTGAGGGAGAATCTGTTCAGCGTCTCTCTCCTAACTTATGGTGGTTTGTTGGCAGTCTTTGGTGTTACTTGGCTTATAGACATGCCATCTTTTTTTTTTAAGAGATAATGCCATTTTATTTTCCTGTTTTTTTTTTTTTTTTTAAATTTTACTCATTTATTTTTGACTGCACTGAGTCTTATTGATTTGCATGGGCTTTCTCTGGTTGCAGCTAGTGGGGTCTACTTTCGAGCTGCAGTGCACAGGCTTCTAACTGTGGTGGCTTCTCTTGTTGCAGAACATGTGCTTCTGCAACATGCAAGCTTCAGTTGTTATGAAACTCAGGCTCAGTAATTTCAGCTCACAGGTTCTACAGTGTGTACTCAGAAGTTGTGGTGCATGGACTTAGTTGCTCTGCAACATGTAGAATCTTCCCAGACCAGGGATCAATCCTGTGTCCCCTGGGCTGGCAGGCAGATCCTTATCCCTTGCATCACCAGGGAAGTTCAGTGCATCATCTTTATCTCTGCTTTTATGTTCATGTGGCATTTTCCCTGTGTTCATCTCTCTTCATGGGGCATTCTTTTAGTAAGAATATAGTTATATTGGATCAGTAGCTTAGTTTGTTCCATTATGACCTCATCGTAACCAATTGCATCTACAGTAACCTTATTTCCAAGTCAGATCACGTTCTGAGGCACTAGTGGTTAGGTCTTCAACACGTATTTTTGAAAGGGACACAGTTTCATCCACAACAGGCTCAATTATTTCATATTTTTCTTCCTCTTGGCATAAGCAGATCAAATATACTTATCTCTTGAATGCAAAAAAGTGTTTTGATTACCATTTAAATGTGTCACACATTTATTCTGCATCTTAAGTGAGATTGTAAAGAACATTGAATTTGTAAATTGCTAAGATTCTGTAATTTTATGCCTGTAGTACAGTACTCTGAAAAATATTTCATCTTACTTACCTTTGAAAAACATTCTGGATTGTATCTGTTCAGGTGTAGTATTTGTGCAAAATGTTTAGATTGATTTTAGGGATGAAAAGGAGACCTTTATATTTTTTTTGAAGAAGGAAAGGAAAATGTTTTGGTAGAAAGCAACAGATAGCCACATCTAAGAGTTGAGAAAAGAAAGGTAGCCAGGGTAAGAAGAGGGAATTCCTGAGGCTTGAGAGGTAAGATCTGGTCCATTCCTCTGTATACCAGTCTCTGCATGGGGGAAGCAGAAGGTAAAAACTCGGAAGGAACAAATGTGTAGAAAGAAGATGGCACTGAGGGAAACCAGTGTCTAATTGTGCTACATTTTTCATGTTATCTCCATTCTTTTAACTCTCCTCAGGGATGGTTACTGCTTCTATCTTAGAGATGAGAAAAACCAACACTCAGGTTTATTATCCAAGATCATCCAGCAAAGCACATCGGGGCATGTCTGAAAGCACAGTTTTGGAATAAATGAGACACTTGAGCTTGAGTTGTGATTCCATCACTCAGTTATGTCACTTGGGACAAGTTAAACATTTGAACACCTCAGTTTCTTCCCCTATAGAATAGGAATTGTGCTACTTACCCCATAGTGATGTTATGAGGACCGCATGAGATAGTTTATATAAAGGGTTAGTGCGCTTCCTGGCATCTGTTATGCAGTCAAAAAGATGGATGTGGGCTTTATAATACCAAAAACATTGAAAGCAACCTGGTTATTCGTAGGGGAATGCTAAAGTAGTTATTTGGTCGTGCATTAGAATGCTGTAGAGCAGTTAAAATGAACGACTCAAGTCTGTGTGTTTCAATATGGATATATCTCATAAAAATAATGTTTATGACATATGACTTGATAACCCATTTGCCTCAATTTTGTAACACATGGTAATATCCTGTGTTGTTTAGGGGTTCACATGTAAGTGACAGACTAATAACATTAGAAAAATGGTTACTTCTTGGAAGAGAGAAAAGAGAAATAAGTATGGATTAGGAGTGTTTTGTGTGTGTTTGCAATGTTTTATTTATAGAAAGTAAATAATATAGAGAATACACACACACATACACACACACACACATACACATATACATATATTTGTGTTTTAAATAGTACCACTACCACCCCTTCATCGCCATCCTGATCAGGTGAAAATGAGATGCAAACCCGGCCCATCTGTCTCGAGAGCCCATGTTAGACTTGAGAGCATTTATTTTTCAGCACATCGTGTATTAGAAAGGTGGGAAGGCAGTCCTGTCTGAGGAGAAGAGCTGACTGGGGGCTTCCAGTGGTGGCAGGAGGGAGGCTGTAAGCCCATGCTGTCAGTTGTCCAGTGTCTGTCCTTGACAGTTCTCTGGACTCGGGTAATCTTTTACTTGTAGCTCTAAAGGGGGTTAATCTTTCGAGCTTCGAGGGAAACCATCATGTGCTACATTTTTCATGTTATCTCCATTCTTTTAACTCTCCTCAGGGATGGTTACTGCTTCTATCTTAGAGATGAGAAAAACCAACACTCAGGTTTATTATCCAAGATCATCCAGCAAAGCACATCGGGGCATGTCTGAAAGCACAGTTTTGGAATAAATGAGACACTTGAGCTTGAGTTGTGATTCCATCACTCAGTTATGTCACTTGGGACAAGTTAAACATTTGAACACCTCAGTTTCTTCCCCTATAGAATAGGAATTGTGCTACTTACCCCATAGTGATGTTATGAGGACCGCATGAGATAGTTTATATAAAGGGTTAGTGCGCTTCCTGGCATCTGTTATGCAGTCAAAAAGATGGATGTGGGCTTTATAATACCAAAAACATTGAAAGCAACCTGGTTATTCGTAGGGGAATGCTAAAGTAGTTATTTGGTCGTGCATTAGAATGCTGTAGAGCAGTTAAAATGAACGACTCAAGTCTGTGTGTTTCAATATGGATATATCTCATAAAAATAATGTTTATGACATATGACTTGATAACCCATTTGCCTCAATTTTGTAACACATGGTAATATCCTGTGTTGTTTAGGGGTTCACATGTAAGTGACAGACTAATAACATTAGAAAAATGGTTACTTCTTGGAAGAGAGAAAAGAGAAATAAGTATGGATTAGGGAGTGTTTTGTGTGTGTTTGCAATGTTTTATTTTTAGAAAGTAAATAATATAGAGAATACACACACACATACACACACACACACATACACATATACATATATTTGTGTTTTAAATAGTACCACTACCACCCCTTCATCGCCATCCTGATCAGGTGAAAATGAGATGCAAACCCGGCCCATCTGTCTCGAGAGCCCATGTTAGACTTGAGAGCATTTATTTTTCAGCACATCGTGTATTAGAAAGGTGGGAAGGCAGTCCTGTCTGAGGAGAAGAGCTGACTGGGGGCTTCCAGTGGTGGCAGGAGGGAGGCTGTAAGCCCATGCTGTCAGTTGTCCAGTGTCTGTCCTTGACAGTTCTCTGGACTCGGGTAATCTTTTACTTGTAGCTCTAGTCAGGATTGAGAGGAGAATTTGCAAGGGCTCTGGTGAGAGGTGGAGTCCCTGTGTGAGTCCTTCTCAGAATGATGCAACCATTAGCAGTTGAGCATTGTTGTTATATGTGGTCAGGCTTGGATCACAACCTTGCTCTTTCATTTAATGCTTTAACTTGACTCAGTCCAGGGGATTTAGGAAGCTCAACTTTCTATTCTGTTTGACAAAGTGCCTATTAACAGTAGTATAAGGTAGGTTTCTAAAATTTTGTGTGATTTAATCTCAAACACAAGACTGTTCCTATTGTCAAGGACTTTCTAATCTTATTTGGTCAAGGTATAATCTAGTTAGGAGAAGAAGATGAAAGTGATGGAAACTTCAATACCTAAAATAAAATGCTTACTGTTCACTGTATAGCTCAATAATGTAATTAGAACAAGTGAAAACTATATATATATATATAATTGCCTATTTTTAAATTTTTGCTTTTTGTTTAATTGGCCTCTTTTATTGATTTTCCACTTATTTCTTTCATCCATCTTTATTCTTTGGCCTTTGTGGGCCTCCCATTGCAGTGGTCTCTCTCGTGGCAGAGCACTGACTCTGGGTGCATGTGCTCCAGAGCTCTGGCTTGTAATTGGACACACTGGTCCAGCTGCTCTGTGGCACATGGGATCTTCCTGGGCCAGGGATTGAACTGGTGCCCCCTGCCATTGCAAGGCAGACTCCCCACCCACTGGACTACCAGGGAAGCCCTTTTTCCCATTTTTTGAGTGGATTTTTTTTTTTTTTTTCCGATGTTGAGTTATCTGAACTGCTTGTGTATTTTGGAAATTAATTCTTTGTTGGTTTCCTAATTTACTATTATTTTCTCCCATTCTGTGGGTCGTCTGTTCACCTTGTTTGTAGTTTCTTTTGCTGTGCAAACACTTTTGGGTTTCATTACGTCCCACATGTTTGTTGTTGTTTTTTTTTTCCATTATTCTAGTTGGCGGGTCATAGGAGATCTTGCTTTGATTTATGTCATTGAGTTGAAGAATATGTTTGAATTCAAATTAGATATTTAGAAAACTGCTTAAGAAAATTGAGCATGCTAAGTTTATTCTTGGGATTTAAGTCACATAAATATTTGAGGAAATTGAAACTTCTTGGTGTTAGGAAATAGGTCCTGAACTAGATTTTTGTGTAATTTTCTAAAGCACTAAGTGTATTTTACTGATAGTTTATTTTCTTGGATAATTTTCAAAATTTATTTATTTTAAATTGGAGGATAATTGCTTCACAGTGTTGTGTTGGTTTCTGCCTTACATTAACATGCATCAGCCATAGATATATGTATTTCCCCTCCCTCTTGAACCAAGTTCTCTTAAATAATTAAATGACTTTTATTTTAGTAGACCCTTATGTTTCCAGTATTAGCATTTGTATCTCTAATTCATAGTTCTGGTCTAAATGACAGAGTAGTAGAATATTATATATTTGGTCCACTTAACATTTTGTTTATTTTAGCAAAGCTAACTGCCATTTTTAACTCTCTGGAACTTCCTGAAATTAACTACATGAAGAGGCCCTATTTATTCCTTGTGGTTTCCCATGTTCCACGAGCCTGCCAACACTCACTTACCTGTGGTGACTCTAATCTTAGCCCAGTGGGACACAGTGCTGCTCACCAGTGGGATGGAGGAACAGTGGGTGAAGCATAGCTGGGAGCTGTGATTGATGGGTATTGACCCCCTGCCTCTGTGTGGATGGCAGTAAAAGCAGAGAGGGGTTCTGCTGCCACCAAGAGAAAAGTGACTCAAGGCCTCTTACCCAAATGTCTGCCCTGTTATTGCATATGGATTAACCAGAATCTTTCGTGATACTTCCATGCAGGAACTTTAGCTGGTCCCTGCTTTGTTCTATAGTTGCCAAGTTTCTAAGAATATATAACCACAGGCCCACCTTACACACTTAGGTTCATCATTCGAATTTGTCTTATCTCTGTGGTCTGGCTCTTATCTCTGTTCTCAGATTTTCAAGTTGAGAAATTTATTTAAAATTGTCCCAAAAAATTAAAAAATAAAATTGTGCCCTTGTACCTTATGGTTCCTGGTGAAAGCAAACACATATCCTCCCTAAAGGCTTCCACTCTCATCTCGACCTCCTAGGAATCTCAAAGAGAAAAATTCTGCCAGAAGCTCATAAACCACAGTTACAAAAATTGTGAGGAAACAAGTAACCATGAATGTGAGTTAGTGGAAATTATAAACACTAGACTTAGAATCCCAAGACCTACAGATAATGGGATTATAAAGATGAATATCAAGCCACAAAGTTAAAAGAAACACAAAAGGGAAACAAAACATTGGTCGTTGGTATTCTGCCTTACATTTTAAAAAAATTTATTTATTTTAAATTGGAGGATAATTGCTTCACAGTGTTGTGTTGGTTTCTGCCTTACATTAACATGCATCAGCCATAGATATATGTATTTCCCCTCCCTCTTGAACCAAGTTCTCTTAAATAATTAAATGACTTTTATTTTAGTAGACCCTTATGTTTCCAGTATTAGCATTTGTATCTCTAATTCATAGTTCTGGTCTAAATGACAGAGTAGTAGAATATTATATATTTGGTCCACTTAACATTTTGTTTATTTTAGCAAAGCTAACTGCCATTTTTAACTCTCTGGAACTTCCTGAAATTAACTACATGAAGAGGCCCTATTTATTCCTTGTGGTTTCCCATGTTCCACGAGCCTGCCAACACTCACTTACCTGTGGTGACTCTAATCTTAGCCCAGTGGGACACAGTGCTGCTCACCAGTGGGATGGAGGAACAGTGGGTGAAGCATAGCTGGGAGCTGTGATTGATGGGTATTGACCCCCTGCCTCTGTGTGGATGGCAGTAAAAGCAGAGAGGGGTTCTGCTGCCACCAAGAGAAAAGTGACTCAAGGCCTCTTACCCAAATGTCTGCCCTGTTATTGCATATGGATTAACCAGAATCTTTCGTGATACTTCCATGCAGGAACTTTAGCTGGTCCCTGCTTTGTTCTATAGTTGCCAAGTTTCTAAGAATATATAACCACAGGCCCACCTTACACACTTAGGTTCATCATTCGAATTTGTCTTATCTCTGTGGTCTGGCTCTTATCTCTGTTCTCAGATTTTCAAGTTGAGAAATTTATTTAAAATTGTCCCAAAAAATTAAAAAATAAAATTGTGCCCTTGTACCTTATGGTTCCTGGTGAAAGCAAACACATATCCTCCCTAAAGGCTTCCACTCTCATCTCGACCTCCTAGGAATCTCAAAGAGAAAAATTCTGCCAGAAGCTCATAAACCACAGTTACAAAAATTGTGAGGAAACAAGTAACCATGAATGTGAGTTAGTGGAAATTATAAACACTAGACTTAGAATCCCAAGACCTACAGATAATGGGATTATAAAGATGAATATCAAGCCACAAAGTTAAAAGAAACACAAAAGGGAAACAAAACATGAGCACAGCACAAAAATGCCATTAGAAGAAATCAGGTTGATTTTTAAAAATAACTCCATGAGGCTTTTATTAATATAAATGATGGGTGGGACTGGAGCCTGCACAGGGCCCAGTCTATCCATGGTTTGGGGTTCCTGCCTGCCTCATAAAGCAAAGGAGAGGGTTTTTCTTGTGGGAAGACAAAAGTCATCTTGCCCTATGAAAAAACCCTATAGCTGGCTTTGGCATCTTCCAGGAATAGAAGGGGAAGGATTGAGGCTTCATGAGTCTTGAGTTTTCAGTTGAGGTGTTACTGGGGAGTAGGTTCTTGTCAGGTTGTAGAAAGAATTCAGAGACAAGATGGGGAGGTCAAGAAAGCAAAGTGAGGATTTGTTGAGTGCAGAGTCGGTGGTCTCAGGTAAGCAGCTACACTGAGTGTGTTTGACAGTGTGTTTATATAAGGTATAGAAACGGAGGAGTAGAATATCCATTGGGGAGGGAGGGGCTTGGAGTTGTATTCCCTGATTTTCATCCCAACTCCACCTTTCTGAGGTGAGGGAGGATTTTTGTCCTTATTTAATCTTGATCAGAAGTGTCATGGTGTCAGTGCATGATGGGGACTTATCTGCAAGGCTAATTTTATTGTAATAAGAACATGATGAGCAAAAGCTTACATTCAGATGTCAGAGATTCCCTCCTTTTCCCACATTTCTTTGTCTGCCTCCAGGGCACTTATTAAAATGTGTGGTTTCTCGTCAGTCCCCAAGTTCCTTCTTTTCTTTGTCTTCCCAAGTACCCTCATTGTTGATAAGATGTATGGTCTCCTCCAATTTGGCCTGTACCCCTCTTTCTCTGTTCCTCTTTAGCTGCCTGCCTGCTCAGAGGCAGAGAGAGAAGGTCCAGAGTGGGGTGTCATTATCTCCAGAACACATCACTGTTAACTCAGCCTGAGCTTCAATGTGTCGTGGAAGTGGATTCCTTACTAAAGTAATTGTTTCCAAAAAAGAAAAAACTGGTGGGTTATACTAGAGTAGATGAAGTAACTGAAATCCAAAATAATATCTAAAGAAATTACCTAGAGAGTAGCACAGAGAGACATTGTGAGCAAAGATAAAAGAGACTAAAAGAGGGCTTCCCCTGGTGGTCCAGTGGGTAAGGACACCGCTTTGCAGTGCAAGGGGCACCGGTTCGATCCCTGGCCTGGGAAGATCCCACGTGCTGCTGAGCAGCTGGACCGATGTGTCCAATTACCGAGCCGGAGCTCTGGGGCGCATGCGACCAGAGCTCTGCAACGACAGACGCCACCGCGATGGGAGGCCCACAGGAGCCAAAGAACAAAGACGGATGAAGATAGAGAAATGAAAGACCAATAGAAGTGCCCCGCCCGCTCCCCTCCCTCCTCAATCCAACCCTTGCCCAAAATAAATAAATAAATAAATTTTAAAAAAAAAAAAAAGAGACTAAAAGACAAGTCAAGAATTGATGAAGTCTAACATAATCCTCATCAAATTTCTAGGAGAAGGAAATGAGGGAGTAAAGGAAAAGAGAGACAGTATTCAAAGAGATAAAAGCTGTAAGTTTCTCCTATTTCATGAAAGATGTGCATCCTTAGGTTTGGAAAGCACAACTGATTCCAAAGTGCAATTGAAAACAAACAAGAAATCTACATTTTCCTAGGTCCTAAAGCATGAAGAAACTACATATGATACCAGATAAGAGATAAAATCCTATAGAAATCAATGGAGCAAATAAAGATCATCTGTAAAGCAATGGAAATTACATACTGATTTGATTTCTAATTTCCCTACCTGTTCTGTTCTTATTAAAATGTGTGGTTTCTCGTCAGTCCCCAAGTTCCTTCTTTTCTTTGTCTTCCCAAGTACCCTCATTGTTGATAAGATGTATGGTCTCCTCCAATTTGGCCTGTACCCCTCTTTCTCTGTTCCTCTTTAGCTGCCTGCCTGCTCAGAGGCAGAGAGAGAAGGTCCAGAGTGGGGTGTCATTATCTCCAGAACACATCACTGTTAACTCAGCCTGAGCTTCAATGTGTCGTGGAAGTGGATTCCTTACTAAAGTAATTGTTTCCAAAAAAGAAAAAACTGGTGGGTTATACTAGAGTAGATGAAGTAACTGAAATCCAAAATAATATCTAAAGAAATTACCTAGAGAGTAGCACAGAGAGACATTGTGAGCAAAGATAAAAGAGACTAAAAGAGGGCTTCCCCTGGTGGTCCAGTGGGTAAGGACACCGCTTTGCAGTGCAAGGGGCACCGGTTCGATCCCTGGCCTGGGAAGATCCCACGTGCTGCTGAGCAGCTGGACCGATGTGTCCAATTACCGAGCCGGAGCTCTGGGGCGCATGCGACCAGAGCTCTGCAACGACAGACGCCACCGCGATGGGAGGCCCACAGGAGCCAAAGAACAAAGACGGATGAAGATAGATAAATGAAAGACCAATAGAAGTGCCCCGCCCGCTCCCCTCCCTCCTCAATCCAACCCTTGCCCAAAATAAATAAATAAATAAATTTTAAAAAAAAAAAAAAGAGACTAAAAGACAAGTCAAGAATTGATGAAGTCTAA
This sequence comes from Tragulus kanchil, assembly GCA_022376925.1. Lineage (NCBI taxonomy): Eukaryota > Metazoa > Chordata > Mammalia > Artiodactyla > Tragulidae > Tragulus > Tragulus kanchil. Next base: position 30,469,434 of record JAIOJX010000004.1, read on the forward strand.
CATAATCCTCATCAAATTTCTAGGAGAAGGAAATGAGGGAGTAAAGGAAAAGAGAGACAGTATTCAAAGAGATAAAAGCTGTAAGTTTCTCCTATTTCATGAAAGATGTGCATCCTTAGGTTTGGAAAGCACAACTGATTCCAAAGTGCAATTGAAAACAAACAAGAAATCTACATTTTCCTAGGTCCTAAAGCATGAAGAAACTACATATGATACCAGATAAGAGATAAAATCCTATAGAAATCAATGGAGCAAATAAAGATCATCTGTAAAGCAATGGAAATTACATACTGATTTGATTTCTAATTTCCCTACCTGTTCTGTTCTTCATCTGATTTCTTTTGACAATATCTTTTGAATATTTGAATTTTTTTTTTTGTCATTCAACTCCATATCTAGTAGTTTGTATGCCTTTTCTTACTCATCTGGCTTCTTTTATAGATGAATGCTTGATTATTTGGGTGTATTAGTTATATTATTTGAAAATGTGTTTTTAAGAATAGCATGAGAGAGCAGTGTTCTTTACAATAGCTAAGATATGCAATTAATCTGTGTCCATCAACAGATGATTGTCATAAGAGGATGTGGTGTATACATATTATATGATATGTATATGTATATATACACATATACACATATACATACAATGGAATATTACTGTCATAAAAAATGAATTATTGCCATTGTCAGCAATATGCGTGGACCTAGAGACTATTATACCTAGTGACAGACAAATACTGTTTAATATCACATATATGTGGAATATAAAAACAATATAAATGTAAAATATATAAAATAGAAACAGACTAATAGAAAACAAACTTACAGTTACCAAAGGGAAAGGGCTGGAGGGACAAATTAGGAGCATGAGATTAACAATACACACTCCAATACGTAAAAAATAGATGAACAACAGGGTTTTATTGTACAGGAATTATATTTAATATCGTTATAATTTATAATGAAATATATAATGTGAGAAAACCCTGAATCACTTGACCTCTGAAACTAGCACAATATTGTACATGAACTATAGTTCAATAAATTAAAGTAAATAAATAACATGAGTGATGAGGTGAATGTGTCTTCTCCCAAAGAATATTTTTGGTTACTTTTGTCAGATTCTTGGAGGTACTACCAGGCTGGAATGGTCTTAATTCAAGTTCTGTTTTGGCATGTTTCAGTTTACCCAAATGAGACTAACCTAGACTACAAAGTTACCCTTACTACAAGGTCAGCTCAATTTTACGGCAGATTCTTCTGGCATATCTTTTTAGTGCAAAAGTAGTTTTGACTTCTGGATTATTTCTTTGGATTCTTATTTTCTTGTAGATTCTCATATAGTTTTTCCTTACTGTTTTGTTACTTCTTTGATACTTGTGACAACATCTTTTGATTTTTTTTTTTAAAGATTTATTTATTTATTTATTTTTGGTGAGCGTTGGGAGGGGAGCAGGTGGGCCACTTCTATTGGTCTTTCATTTGTCCTTTTTCATCCATCTTTGTTTGTTCTTTGGCCCGTGTGGGCCTCCGATCGCCGTGGCCTCTGTTGTCGCGGAGCACCAGTTCTGGGCGCATGCGCTCCAGAGCTCGGGCTCAGTGATTGGACACATCAGTCCAGCCGCTCCGCGGCACGTGGAATCTTCCCAGGCCAGGGCTCGAACCGGCGCCCCTTGCACTGCAAGGCGGTGTCCTTACCCACTGGGCCACCAGGGGAAGCCCATCTTTTGATGTTTTGTTTGGGTTTTTAAATTGTCCTCAGTATCAGGGATGGTCTGAAAGTACCATTCCCATTATTGTCCAAAAACATAAATCACATTCATGCTCTTTTCAAGGACTCAGGTTTGTGGCCTGACCCAATAATGGAAGGTAGCTGTGAGAAACTTGTTCTCTTCAATATCCTAAAAGGGGTAAAATAGTCTCTTGGTAAAATGAAGCCTCATTTGAACATGAGTAATAAAAATCTTTAAGCACTTGTTGGGTGATTTATAATTTACAACTAAGCAAATGTTCAGAATAGCTCTTTAGAATGTGATTTCATAAATAAACCCTTTTCTTTCATGGTCTGTAAAGTTTTGAGCATGGTATTTGTGGATAACATAATACTACATCTCATTTCCCAAGTTTCTCCTTCTTCCTCCCTTCCTCCCTTGTGTAATCAGTCACAGCTCCTATTTATTTTACCTCTGTATTATCTCTTTAAACTACATGCTGTTTGCATTGGTATATCCTCTACTTGGATTCTGATCATCATTGTCACTCCCCTGGATTCCTGAAACTGCCCCTAATCAGTTTTCCTGCCACTGTCCTTATGTCCTTGACAAAATTAGCCATTGGCTCGCCTTGTTCTCAGAATTAAATCAGAGCCCCTGTGTGGCCTGCATTACTCACATGACCAGGTTCCTGCTCAGCTTTCTAGGGCCTTCTTCTTTTTTTTTTTTTTTTTTAAAGATTTATTTATTTATTTATTTTGGGTGGGGTTCGGGTTGAGGAGGGAGGGGAGTGGGCGGGCCACTTCTATTGGTCTTCCATTTCTCTGTTTTCATCCGTCTTTGTTCTTTGGCTCCTGCGGGCCTCCCATCGTGGTGGCGTCTGTTGTCGCAGAGCGCCGGCTCTGGGCGCATGCGCTCCAGAGCTCTGGCTCGGTGACTGGACACATCAGTCCAGCCGCTCCACGGCACGTGGGATCTTCCCAGGCCAGGGATCGAACTGGCGCCCCTTGCACTGCAAGGCGGTGTCCTTACCCACTGGACCACCTGGGGAAGCCCTTTCTAGGGCCTTCTGTCACACTGTCACTCTCCATCCTCTGTTTTTTGTTTTTGTTTTTTTTTTTTCATTCAAATATTTTTTTGGCTGTGTCATGTCTTGGTCAGGGCATATGAGATCTTCAGTATTTGTTGTAGCATATGGTATCTAGTTTCCTGACCACGGATCAGATCTGGGCGCCCTGTGTTTGGAGTGCTATGTCTTAGCCACTGGACCATCAGGGAAGTTCCTGCATATTCTCTTTTTGGCATTTGGTGCTTTATATAAGCACTCAGTAATTGTTCATTGAGTGGTTAAGTGGATAGTATATGTGAAAGGCAAAGCTAGGTAGATTCAAGTAATGATGGTTAGGCCCTAGGAGAAGGTCTATGACTTATGTTTCTACTAGAAAGCTTTTCAGGTAGTTTAGCCTTATAGTACGACCAGTGTGTTAATGCCTAAAATTAGTTTACTCATTTTATGTCGTCTGTCTTTAAAGCTAAACTTTCTGTAAAAAAATCAGAACTATTAAAAAAAACCAAAACCTTTCCCCAGTAGTTTATCTCTCCATCTAAGTAAACTTATCTTAGAATTATAGAGCTGTCTCCACAAATACCAATAAGTACGTTAATCATAGATTGATCGTTATGTCCTTATTCTGGCTGAAAGTATAGGTGATACACTGTTTCTGAGGCACAACCACACACAATGTCATCATTCAGTTGATTTTCAAATGTGAAGCACTCCAGTGACACCCACATTATTAGTTTGTTGGATCTTTGGTGATAAAGAAGAATCTTTGTCATCCACACGACCTTAGATTCATTTTGTCATGTGGAGTGAAATGAATGGCTCAGGTATTCTCTTTTCATTTATTTAGAATGTATCATGTGGTATGATCAATTGTAGAGTGCCATAGGGCATCTTGGAATATATATTTATCATCATTTAATTCACAGTGCTGTTTTTTGTTTTGTTGGTCTCTCTCATTGACTGCTTCCCTGATATCTCAGCAGTAAAGAATTTGCCTTGCAATGTCGGAGACACTTGTTTGATCCCTGGTTCAGGAAGATTCCCTAGGGGAGGAAATAGCAACTCATGCCAGTATTCTTGCCTGAAAAATGTCATGGTCGGAGGGGTCTGGTGGTGGGCTACAATTCAAAGGGTTGCAGAGGGTCAGACATGACTGAGTGACTGAGCACAATCACTGAGTGCACCAAAATAATTATTTCCTCTTCTGGCCAGTTATTTTATTACAGTTATTTAGAAAGTCTTATACCCACCAGTTAGCAGTTCTGAGATGCACCAACTATTTTATTTTATTATAACTTGATTAGAAGTAATTTTTTACTGATTTGCATTTTTATCTGCTTAGAGGAGGTAAAAGTGGAAGTATGGTTGCCCCAGTGATGGGAAATTCTTGGTAAATAGTGCCTTACACCCTCTCCTCACTTCCTGGCTGTGTTAGATGTCTCAGCACAGTACTTGAGGTCACTACTACCAGTCTGATTTAGCACTTCAGATGCTAGGACTGGCGTTCCATGTATAATCTTTTCTTGTTCACGTTGCACAAAATACCTTTTTCATATCTATACCTAAAGGCTTGTCTAAACATAGTTATTCCCAGGCTTATGTTTTGGATGTTGTTTTCCCTCCCCTGTGCTGTTCTTTGCTATACCTACCAAACACATTTCATAACCAAACAAAAGTGTCTCTAGCTTCCTTTGTGGCTCAGTCGGTAAAGAATCTACATGCAATACAAGAGACCTCAGTTCAATCCCTGGGTCGGGAAGTTTCCCTAGAGGAGGAAATGGCTACCCCCTCCAGTATTCTTGCCTGGAGAATTCCATGGACAGAGAAACCTGGCGGGCTACAGTCTTTGGGGTCTCAAAGAGTCGGACATGACAGCGACTATACCACCACCAAAGATGTCTGTAATAATAATGATGGTAACAGCTAACTATATATCAGGCTTAAGTGCTAAGTGCTTAATATGTATTATTTCATTGAATTCTTATAACAGCTCTGAGTTAGGGATCATCATTATTCCCATTTTATAGATGGAGAAACTAGGGCAAGTCTAAATAACTGGTAGATGAAAGAGCCTGGACTTAAGCTGAGGTTATTTCTGTTCTTAGCTCAAATTCTTTACCTCTGAACTGTCACCTCCCTAAGAGGTAAAGGCTGAGTTAATAGGAAAATGATTCACAGGAACAGGGTTTTGCCTGTGCTGTCACAACGCTGAAATAAAAACCACTACCTTTATTTTTTTCAATAAAATATTTTTTAAAAAGGCCTTTGGAAGACTTTATAAATATGATTTAAGTTTTTATTAACCTCTTTTGCTTTTATTTTTCCATATCGTAGGCAACCTTCATAATTTTTGAAAGAGGAACTGTCTAGCTATCTTAGACATTCACAGATGGCATTATTTTATCTGTCCTCATACCATCTGCAGCATCATCTTAGTCTGTTTCAATTGGTATCATCTTTCATTTGTGCAGGAATGAGCTATTAAAATAAAACTTTATATTTGCGTAGCATTTAGGGTAAACGTTGTGATAAAATAAATCAGTGTTTTATCCTAACAGTCGTATGCAAAGAAATTTTTAAACCTTATCTTGATTTATTTAATATATAGTCTTTGAAATTCAGTTGAATTCAACAGCTTCTTATGAATGATGAGCATGCATATAAAGAATCTGCCTGCCAATGCAGGAAACTCCGGAGATGTGGGTTTTATCCCTGGGTCGGGAAGATGCCCTAGAGGAGGAAATGGAAATCCACTCCACTATTCTTGCCTGGAAAAATCCTATGGGTAGAGAATCCTGATAGGCTACAAGTCCATGGTTTTGCAAAGTAGGATACGACTGAGCGCACGTGCACACACACACCCACACACACACTCTCTCTCTCACTCTCATCAAGCTTACTATCTAGCAGTAAAGACAGTGGAGAAGTAAATACAGGTATAAGTTTCACTATGGAAAGAAAACAGGGTTGTATGGAAAAGGATGGCAAAGGATGAAATCTAGTTCTAGTGAGTCTGGAAAGCCCTTTCAGAGAAGAATGAGGAGTTTGCTAAACAAAGTGAAAGGTGATAGGCAGTAGGAAAGGGGAAACCAGTTCTCAAGGCGGAGTGAGGAGCAGGTGAGAAGCCCTGATGTCAGAGAACTTGGAGTGACCAAATGTTGGAAGAAGTTCAGTCCCAACTGGAATTTAGAGTGAGAAGAAGAGGGTAACAGGTGACATAAGATGAGACTTGTGAAGTTAGCAGGTCAGTTACGGAGCCTGTATTTGAATCTAAGATTAGTGGCAAGTCATTGATGAGATTAAGACAAAGGTAAGGCATGAACAAGTTTGGGATCTAGGAAGACCACTCAGGCTGTAATGTGGAGAATGAATTGGAAAAGGGACAGAGGTGGAGGTGGGGGAGGAAAAGTTAGGAGGCTGTTTTGGTAGAAAACTTGGGTTTGTGAGAGGTCATTTTCCTTAGACTAATGTAGTGGTGATAGACATGGAAAGAACTGAATAGATTTAAGAGGCCGAGCACTGAGAATGGAAGAATCATCCTTTCTGAAAGCCATCCATCTTAGTCTGTTTCAATTGGTATCATCTTTCATTTGTGCAGGAATGAGCTATTAAAATAAAACTTTATATTTGCGTAGCATTTAGGGTAAACGTTGTGATAAAATAAATCAGTGTTTTATCCTAACAGTCGTATGCAAAGAAATTTTTAAACCTTATCTTGATTTATTTAATATATAGTCTTTGAAATTCAGTTGAATTCAACAGCTTCTTATGAATGATGAGCATGCATATAAAGAATCTGCCTGCCAATGCAGGAAACTCCGGAGATGTGGGTTTTATCCCTGGGTCGGGAAGATGCCCTAGAGGAGGAAATGGAAATCCACTCCACTATTCTTGCCTGGAAAAATCCTATGGGTAGAGAATCCTGATAGGCTACAAGTCCATGGTTTTGCAAAGTAGGATACGACTGAGCGCACGTGCACACACACACCCACACACACACTCTCTCTCTCACTCTCATCAAGCTTACTATCTAGCAGTAAAGACAGTGGAGAAGTAAATACAGGTATAAGTTTCACTATGGAAAGAAAACAGGGTTGTATGGAAAAGGATGGCAAAGGATGAAATCTAGTTCTAGTGAGTCTGGAAAGCCCTTTCAGAGAAGAATGAGGAGTTTGCTAAACAAAGTGAAAGGTGATAGGCAGTAGGAAAGGGGAAACCAGTTCTCAAGGCGGAGTGAGGAGCAGGTGAGAAGCCCTGATGTCAGAGAACTTGGAGTGACCAAATGTTGGAAGAAGTTCAGTCCCAACTGGAATTTAGAGTGAGAAGAAGAGGGTAACAGGTGACATAAGATGAGACTTGTGAAGTTAGCAGGTCAGTTACGGAGCCTGTATTTGAATCTAAGATTAGTGGCAAGTCATTGATGAGATTAAGACAAAGGTAAGGCATGAACAAGTTTGGGATCTAGGAAGACCACTCAGGCTGTAATGTGGAGAATGAATTGGAAAAAGGGACAGAGGTGGAGGTGGGGGAGGAAAAGTTAGGAGGCTGTTTTGGTAGAAAACTTGGGTTTGTGAGAGGTCATTTTTCCTTAGACTAATGTAGTGGTGATAGACATGGAAAGAACTGAATAGATTTAAGAGGCCGTAGCACTGAGAATGGAAGAATCATCCTGTGTGTCTACAAAATTCTTGTTTGTTTGACTTTGTCCTGTGAAACCAAATGCCTGTTCTACATGGCAGAGAATGAGCTAGAGAAAAATGGAACAAAAATGATACCCGAAGTTAGTCTCTGTTTTGTGAACAGGCATGATTTTAGAGGATAGTTATAGAGAAAACAAAGATAAAAGCACTCAATTAGTTGTAAAATACTTACCCAGTTTTATAGTCATCTTGGCAGAATTCTGATGTAAGGTTGCCCTTCACGTCAGTGTCTGTGACATCAAAATAACTTTGATAGAGTGCATTCAGTAGCTGATGTCCCCATTTTCCCCCAAATGTCAGTTTGTTTTTTAATTTGCTTGTTCGTTTATTCATTCATTGAGAAAATCATTTACTGAAGGCCCTTTTCTACTATGTATGTTTAGTTATTTCAGTCTTCTCACATATGGCTATTATACATAGTTTAGGCCTTCAACATGTATAGATGCCGGATGGACCATATCTTCTTTAGGACACATTTAGTCAAGTTTCCATGTTGAATTGACAGTCTCACCATTTCTTTCCAAGTAGCTCATCATTTAGGATATAGCCATTGATAAAATCCTGAAACCCTGGCCCCCTGTGTCTCCTGATGCTTTTTAAAATTTATTTTTTATTGAAGTATAGTTGAATTACAGTCTTGTGTAAATTATTGCTATACAACAGAGTGATTCAGTTTTTTATATATATATGTATACACACACACACACACACACACACACACACACACATTCTTTTTCATTATTTTCCATTATGTAATTTGTCACAGGATATTGATTATAGTTTCCTGAGATTATGCTGTTTTACCCTCTGCCTTTTCTAGTACCGCTTCCAATCTCTGCCCAGGCTCAGTGTGCCTAGTCCCACTTCAGTCAAACATTTGATCAATTCAACCTCCACCACTGAGACTTCTCCCAAAGCAACTGGTTGGCTGAATGAATTGTGGTTTTTTTTTTTTTTTGACCGAGATGTTCAGTTAATTAAGTCAGAGGAGAAAATTCAGTTGCCCACTGCAGATCCATTATATAGGCCAAGTAATACAGCAACAGTACCAAATTCTCCATCTCATTGATTTAAATGCAAAGAAATGTTTACTTTTTGCTAATGAAAAGTTCATTTGATAGCAGATGTGGGGCAGAAGGTTTTCTGCTATACTCACAGACCTACGCTGATGAAGTCAGCTGGTGAGGTGACTCAAAGAATTGCCTTGGGCTCAACATTCAGTTGGTAAAGGGAGAGATAGTGAATCTGAAAGATTGCAGGAGGTTTTATGGACCGGGAAGTGATGTAATCATTCCTACATGTATTTCATTGGCTAGAACTTGGATATGTGGCCATACCTCACTGAAGGGGAGGCTGCAGTCTGTGTTTGTTCTGGAGGCAGGAAAACTTATGGAGCCTATCTCTACCCCCAAATGTCAGTTTGTTTTTTAATTTGCTTGTTCGTTTATTCATTCATTGAGAAAATCATTTACTGAAGGCCCTTTTCTACTATGTATGTTTAGTTATTTCAGTCTTCTCACATATGGCTATTATACATAGTTTAGGCCTTCAACATGTATAGATGCCGGATGGACCATATCTTCTTTAGGACACATTTAGTCAAGTTTCCATGTTGAATTGACAGTCTCACCATTTCTTTCCAAGTAGCTCATCATTTAGGATATAGCCATTGATAAAATCCTGAAACCCTGGCCCCCTGTGTCTCCTGATGCTTTTTAAAATTTATTTTTTATTGAAGTATAGTTGAATTACAGTCTTGTGTAAATTATTGCTATACAACAGAGTGATTCAGTTTTTTATATATATATGTATACACACACACACACACACACACACACACACACACACATTCTTTTTCATTATTTTCCATTATGTAATTTGTCACAGGATATTGATTATAGTTTCCTGAGATTATGCTGTTTTACCCTCTGCCTTTTCTAGTACCGCTTCCAATCTCTGCCCAGGCTCAGTGTGCCTAGTCCCACTTCAGTCAAACATTTGATCAATTCAACCTCCACCACTGAGACTTCTCCCAAAGCAACTGGTTGGCTGAATGAATTGTGGTTTTTTTTTTTTTTTGACCGAGATGTTCAGTTAATTAAGTCAGAGGAGAAAATTCAGTTGCCCACTGCAGATCCATTATATAGGCCAAGTAATACAGCAACAGTACCAAATTCTCCATCTCATTGATTTAAATGCAAAGAAATGTTTACTTTTTGCTAATGAAAAGTTCATTTGATAGCAGATGTGGGGCAGAAGGTTTTCTGCTATACTCACAGACCTACGCTGATGAAGTCAGCTGGTGAGGTGACTCAAAGAATTGCCTTGGGCTCAACATTCAGTTGGTAAAGGGAGAGATAGTGAATCTGAAAGATTGCAGGAGGTTTTATGGACCGGGAAGTGATGTAATCATTCCTACATGTATTTCATTGGCTAGAACTTGGATATGTGGCCATACCTCACTGAAGGGGAGGCTGCAGTCTGTGTTTGTTCTGGAGGCAGGAAAACTTATGGAGCCTATCTCTACCCCGTCTCATTAATGCCTTTTCTGTTGTGGTAGCTAGTCTTTGATTCCAGTGATAAGGGGCAAAGAAGGGCCAGAGGTGTGAAGAAAGAGTCTTCTTTGGAGGGGTAGGTGTGGGTTGGGGAGGGAGTGGGGCGGGTGGGCCACTTCTATTGGTCTTTCATTTATATGTGCGCTCCAGAGCTCCGGCTCGGTAATTGGACACATCGGTCCAGCCACTGCATGGCACGTGGGATCTTCCCAGGCCAGGGATCGAACCGGTGCCCCTTGCACTGCAAGGCGGTGTCCTTACCCACTGGACCACCAGGGAAGCCCATGAAGGGAGAGTCTTCTTTGTGATTTTCTTGAGTAGCTGTTGTCACAGTGCTGGGCATTAGCATGGAAAATGCCTACATTATGAATTCCTAACTTATCTGATCATTGCTGTTTCTCTGTTCTCACAGGGAAATAAATGCTCGACTTGATGCTGTATCTGAAGTTCTCCATTCAGAATCCAGTGTGTTTGGTCAGATAGAAAATCACCTACGTAGATTGCCTGACATAGAGAGAGGACTCTGTAGCATTTATCACAAAAAAGTAAGTGTAATAGAAATCACATCTTTTAGTATGATTAATTTTCTTCAGTTTGAGAACACCAGATATTAATGGAAAACATCGAAGAGCTTTATTATTGTTTTATTTTGTAAAATCTTATAGGTAACATGAGAGAAACCTTTAGAGATTTTAATTGCACAAACTGAGGTTTTTCCAATTTTTGCATTGTAAAAAGTAAAGCTTGCCCACTTTTGTTAACTACAACAACACATAGAAGCTCTTCTGTTGTAATATAGGATATTCTCCTATTCCATTGTCAAAGTATGGACCATCATCAAAGTAGGAAGTTTACTTAGACTAGCTACTTAAAAAGGGATACCTTATTTCTTTTGACCTGAGAACAACTTCTTATTTGCATACTCTCACGGGAAGGGATTTGGGGGCGGGCGGGGTTTCCGGAAGTGATGTAATCATTCCTACATGTATTTCATTGGCTAGAACTTGGATATGTGGCCATACCTCACTGAAGGGGAGGCTGCAGTCTGTGTTTGTTCTGGAGGCAGGAAAACTTATGGAGCCTATCTCTACCCCGTCTCATTAATGCCTTTTCTGTTGTGGTAGCTAGTCTTTGATTCCAGTGATAAGGGGCAAAGAAGGGCCAGAGGTGTGAAGAAAGAGTCTTCTTTGGAGGGGTAGGTGTGGGTTGGGGAGGGAGTGGGGCGGGTGGGCCACTTCTATTGGTCTTTCATTTATATGTGCGCTCCAGAGCTCCGGCTCGGTAATTGGACACATCGGTCCAGCCACTGCATGGCACGTGGGATCTTCCCAGGCCAGGGATCGAACCGGTGCCCCTTGCACTGCAAGGCGGTGTCCTTACCCACTGGACCACCAGGGAAGCCCATGAAGGGAGAGTCTTCTTTGTGATTTTCTTGAGTAGCTGTTGTCACAGTGCTGGGCATTAGCATGGAAAATGCCTACATTATGAATTCCTAACTTATCTGATCATTGCTGTTTCTCTGTTCTCACAGGGAAATAAATGCTCGACTTGATGCTGTATCTGAAGTTCTCCATTCAGAATCCAGTGTGTTTGGTCAGATAGAAAATCACCTACGTAGATTGCCTGACATAGAGAGAGGACTCTGTAGCATTTATCACAAAAAAGTAAGTGTAATAGAAATCACATCTTTTAGTATGATTAATTTTCTTCAGTTTGAGAACACCAGATATTAATGGAAAACATCAAGAGCTTTATTATTGTTTTATTTTGTAAAATCTTATAGGTAACATGAGAGAAACCTTTAGAGATTTTAATTGCACAAACTGAGGTTTTTCCAATTTTTGCATTGTAAAAAGTAAAGCTTGCCCACTTTTGTTAACTACAACAACACATAGAAGCTCTTCTGTTGTAATATAGGATATTCTCCTATTCCATTGTCAAAGTATGGACCATCATCAAAGTAGGAAGTTTACTTAGACTAGCTACTTAAAAAAAAGGGATACCTTATTTCTTTTGACCTGAGAACAACTTCTTATTTGACTTAATCAAAGGGAAAATCTGCTTGTAAAATATTTGTGGTGAACAGTCTGCATGGGTGATGGTATTAATATGTACACAAGTTTGGATATTGAATGTAAGTAAAGCACAGTTTACTTACCAGCATCCACTGAATCATAGAAAGAGCAAGGGAAGAAGTGCTGCAGTCCATAGGGTCGCAAAGAGTCAGACACGACGAGCGACTGAACTGAACTGAAAGCACATTATTTTGATTTTCATCGCTTAAGCTTTCCAGTTTAAATCATAATGGTAACAAGTGAGATTTGTTAGAGAAATAATTTACCCTCAAAATATGCCTAAAATTAAACAAATTGTCAATGATACTTGAAATTATTAGTAAATGTTTTATAGTGTTTTATCTACTACAGAAGTCATTCACATACATTAGACTCTCTGTTCATTGTAAAAAAGAAATCTTTGTGAGACTTAAAAAGAGTCTGTATTACTTTAAAGACTCTTTTATTACTTTAAAAGAGCACTTTATTACTGGTGGAAGATTATGTATATTGCTGTCTTTATATGATGCTATGACAGCTTATGTTACCTTGGCTAAAATGATGGTTCTTAGAGGAGGGTTAGTAACTTGCTACTAAATGACAGAATTCACTTACATTTTGGGCACTACCATTTTTATGTAGTAGTGGTTTTGAATACTACTAAATTTTTTTCTCTGGTTGTCCCTATATAAGCAACTTTTATTTTTTCCCCAAATGTAAATCCTTGCCAATTTAATAATTTTATTTTTGAACAATTTTTATGTGCTCAAACTTTAGTTGTGACCAATTTTCCATTACTCTTTACTTTTTAAGGCCTTTTCCCTTACAGTGTTTTACTAGAATAATAACTGCTGCTTCTGAAAATACTTGCAGTGCCCAAGAGGACTTATGTAATTGTTCCATATGGCTTAGCTAAATATGAAAAGAAAGAAGGGAAAAAGTCAAAATTGGAAAATACTGATCCCTTGGGGGAAAAAATATGACTTGATTATGGTGTCTATTGTTGCATTGCTTGGTGCAGTATGTTGGGTTTTTAAAAATTAATTAATTTATTCATTTATATTTTGGGATGTGCTGGGTCTTCACTACCACATGGACTTTTCTCTAGCTGCCATGAGTGGGAGCTACTTTCTACCTTCAGTGTTCAGACTTCTCATTGCAGTGGCCTTTCTTGTTGCATAGCACGGGCTCCAGTGTGCATGGGTTTCAGTAGTTGTGGCTTCTGCCCTCTAGAGCACAGGCTCAGTAATTATGGTGCATGGGCTTAGCTACTCTGCAGCATGCAGGATCTTTTCAGATCAGGAATTGAACCTGTGTCTCTTCCATTGGCAGGCAGACTCCTCACCACTGAGCCACCAGGAAAACCCAGGACTTTTTGTTGTTGTTTGCTATTTTTTTTGGACTATGTTTAAGGTCTTTATTAAATTTGCTATATAAGATTATTTCTATTTTCTCTTTTTTGGCCTTATGTGAGATCTTAGCTCCCCAACCAGGGATCCAAGCCGCACCCCCTGCATTGGAAGGTGAAGTCTTAACCATTGAACTGCTAGGGAAGTTGCTGTGGTGTTTTGCTGGCAAGAGTAGAGGCTGTCCTGGTACTTGAAAGTATTGTGCTTGACATTTTTGAGGTTATAGAATGGACGACAAACCATCTGTTATTTTGATTTTGACCTTGACTCAGTGGCTGATAATCAGTGCTTTTTACCCTTCAGCAAGCAGCCGATCTCTAAACACACTACTAAACTTCACTACTCAGAAGAATTCACTGACAGATTATTAGGGAATTTTGTTTTTCTCAAAAGAAGATGGGAGCCAAGCTGAAAAATTATCAGTGGCTAATCAAAATAGCTGAATCAGTATTCATGGCATCAAGATGGCATCATCATTTCTTACTGTGGTCATTTCTGTTATGCTTTTCTGCTTCTCTTTAAATTGTGCTTTGATATTTGCATTTCATAAAGTTTGTATACTTAGAAAAGTTTTAAAACTGGTAAATGTCAGAATCAAAAATTTTTAATTGAGGTAAAATTGATATATACAGAATGGAAGAGGATTATGTAATTGTTCCATATGGCTTAGCTAAATATGAAAAGAAAGAAGGAAAGTCAAAATTGAAAATACTGATCCCTTGGGGGAAAAAATATGACTTGATTATGGTGTCTATTGTTGCATTGCTTGGTGCAGTATGTTGGGTTTTTAAAAATTAATTAATTTATTCATTTATATTTTGGGATGTGCTGGGTCTTCACTACCACATGGACTTTTCTCTAGCTGCCATGAGTGGGAGCTACTTTCTACCTTCAGTGTTCAGACTTCTCATTGCAGTGGCCTTTCTTGTTGCATAGCACGGGCTCCAGTGTGCATGGGTTTCAGTAGTTGTGGCTTCTGCCCTCTAGAGCACAGGCTCAGTAATTATGGTGCATGGGCTTAGCTACTCTGCAGCATGCAGGATCTTTTCAGATCAGGAATTGAACCTGTGTCTCTTCCATTGGCAGGCAGACTCCTCACCACTGAGCCACCAGGAAAACCCAGGACTTTTTGTTGTTGTTTGCTATTTTTTTTGGACTATGTTTAAGGTCTTTATTAAATTTGCTATATAAGATTATTTCTATTTTCTCTTTTTTGGCCTTATGTGAGATCTTAGCTCCCCAACCAGGGATCCAAGCCGCACCCCCTGCATTGGAAGGTGAAGTCTTAACCATTGAACTGCTAGGGAAGTTGCTGTGGTGTTTTGCTGGCAAGAGTAGAGGCTGTCCTGGTACTTGAAAGTATTGTGCTTGACATTTTTGAGGTTATAGAATGGACGACAAACCATCTGTTATTTTGATTTTGACCTTGACTCAGTGGCTGATAATCAGTGCTTTTTACCCTTCAGCAAGCAGCCGATCTCTAAACACACTACTAAACTTCACTACTCAGAAGAATTCACTGACAGATTATTAGGGAATTTTGTTTTTCTCAAAAGAAGATGGGAGCCAAGCTGAAAAATTATCAGTGGCTAATCAAAATAGCTGAATCAGTATTCATGGCATCAAGATGGCATCATCATTTCTTACTGTGGTCATTTCTGTTATGCTTTTCTGCTTCTCTTTAAATTGTGCTTTGATATTTGCATTTCATAAAGTTTGTATACTTAGAAAAGTTTTAAAACTGGTAAATGTCAGAATCAAAAATTTTTAATTGAGGTATAATTGATATATACGTTATTTTAGTTTTAGATATATAACATAAGGATTCAATATATATAATCACCACAATAAGTGTCTAGTTAACATCCTTTACCGTGCATAAAGTCTTTTTTGTTAACTCTTGAGAGCTTTTAAGATCTACTCTTTAGCAACTTTCAGATACACAATACAGGATTAGTAATTGTGGTTGCCACGCTGTACAATACATCTCTAGGACTTATTTAATTTACAATTGGAAGTTTGTACCTTTTGACCACCTTTACCCATTTTGCTCACACAACCACTGCCTGCAACCTCTAATATGTATTCTGTATCTTTGAATTCAGGTTTTTTGTTTGTTTTTTTATTTTTTAATTTTTTTTAATTGAAGGATAATAGCTTCACAGAGTTTTTTTGTTTTCTGCCAAACATCAATGTGAATCAGCCATAGGTATATATATATGTTCCCTCCCTCTTGAACTTCCCTTCCATCTCCCTCCCCATCCCACTGCTACAGGTTGTTACAGAGCCTCTGTTTGAGTTCCTGGAATCTTACGACAAAATCCCATTGTTTATCTATTTTACATACGGCAATGTAAGTTTCCATGTTACTCTTTCCATGCATCTCACCTTCTCCTCCCTCTTCTCAATGTCCATAAGTCTGTTATCTATGTCTGTTTCTCCATTGCTGCCCTTCAGATAAATTCATCAGTACCATCCTTCTAGATTCCACATATATATGCATTAGTATATGATATTTATTTTTCTCTTTCTGACTTACTTCGCACTGTATAGTAGGCTGTTTGTTTTTTTAGATTGCACATACAAGTGAGATCATATAGTATAGAATTTAATTCCTTTTATAAGTGACCAATATGCAGAGAAGGAATGACTTTTTAGACTTAGCTTATACTGAAGAAACTTGTGACTCACTCAGAAGTTGTGCGAGTTCTTTATTGCTGTTTTAGTGTTTATACCAGAATATGCCTAAGGGTTGACTTGAAAAGTGAAGATTAGAAATTATTTGGTATAGACCAACTTTAAGAAGTCTGAATGCTTTAAACTAAATTTTTATAGAGTAGTTAGCTGACTCTTGGAACATACCATCAAACACATGTCTATTCTTTATCATTAGATTGCTTTAAATAAACTGCTGTATGTACCAAATGGTAAGTGATATCCTGGGTACAGATTGTGCCAATTATGTGAAATTCAGAAAATGGTAAGGAACAGTGTTTGGATATTGTGGAAGTTGTAGGCCTAGGCCATCTGGCTGTGTGGAAAGTGCTGTGGAATAGGCACAAATAGATATTTTTATGATGATAATAATAGAGGATCCCAAGTGGGCCGCCTCTGAAATAAAATAAACATTTCTTTTGATAGTAAGACTTCAAATTAAAATCTTAGAAAATAGTGCTAGTCATAGGAGTTCACATTAACTACTCAACATAATAGCTGTTTTGTAAGAAAATGATGCATAACTGCTAAGGGTGGTGAAGACATTTAAGCGATTATAGCACTTAGTAAATGTTGACAGGAAAGAGTTTCCAGCATTTGGTAGGCAAGAATAGTTTCTTAGCTAGACTGGTGAAGCCCAAAGCGATGTTTTCAGAGTGGAACTTCTTAGGTTGGGGTTTTTCCAGTCCTGTGATGGTCTGCCTCTTCCACAGAGAAGCTACCTTCTAGAAATGGGGTTGAACACAAGTGACTTCAGGAGCAACTGTCTTACCCTTATCTTCTGCTTTCTTGTGACTCCATTGAGTCATTTTGCTTAAATTTGAGAGCAACTTGCCCTGGGCACTTGGGACTTGATTGCAAGCACTTTTGGCTTTCAGCTTGCTTCTGTTGCTGACTTAAACTTTATATCATATCTGAGCATGAACAATGAATTCCTTTTTTTTCTTTTTTTGCTTATCAAATTGCAATAACTTTAAGGGATTATTACTTAGAAATTCTATTGAAAATGTTTGTTTTTTGCCTTTTTATTAGACTATACCAATAAGTGACTTGAGGTCACTTCTAGGCTATAAATTATTTCCAGGATCCAAGTGTATACAGTGCATCTTCCGTATGTATCTTTCCCAGTAAGCTGTGGCCTTTCTGGAGATGAGGTGCTTTATGATACAGTTTGACCTCAGCTTTTGTTCAGCCGAACCTAACTTTTTTTTTTATGTAATTGTCTTCATTTCTTATCATTATCTTTCTAAATATGTTCTTAGCATTCATCCATTGTATATATATATATATATATATATATACTATTTATGATATATACTTACTGTTAACTCAAACTTCATTGTCCTCTTATCTCAACGTACTTATTTTCTTAAATGCTCTGTTCATTTTGTGTTCTTGAGCCTTCCTACCTAATCCAACCTGGGCTCATTGCCTGCTATACCTTTTGAATAGCTATCTTTTTAGATTCCCTTTATTTCCCTTGAATCTTCTATTTTCTGTGCTTCATAACTTTCTCTTGGTTTATTCCTTCATTTTACTGGGGTATGTTCTCTAGAAGCACCCTGAGAAATGATATTGGGAGTAAGTTTTGAAACATTGATGTCTGGAAATATCTTTCTTTTTTCGTTTTTTTTTTTTGTGCTCTTCTTTGAGTGATAGTTTGGTTGGATATAAAATTCTAGGTGGTAAATTATTTTCCTTTTTAAAATTTTGTGTTACTTCATTGTCTTTTTCAACAGATGCTGCTATTATGTTTAAACAGTCTGAAGTCATACTGATCCCTCATCCTTGTGTAACTTTGTTGTTATTTTTTCTCTCCTTCTAAAGGTGAAAGATTGTCTCTTTTGTCTCCAGTGTTTTAAAATTTAATGATAGCTATGATTTGGTTCTGTTTTAATTCATTGTATTAGACCTTTTCAATCTGGCAAACAAGTTCTGGGAAATTTTTCTGAATTACTATTTTTTTAAAGTTTGAATGTATAATTCTAATTTTAAATTATTATTTTTATTGAAATATAGTTGATTTATAACCTAGTGTTAGTTTCTTCTTTATCACAAGGTGACACAGACATTCTTTTTTTATATATTCTTTTCCTTTATGGTTTATCACAGGATATTGACTATAATCCCTGTGCTATACAGTAGGACCTTGTTGTTTGTCCATTCTGTGTATAATAGTTTGCATCTGTTAATCTGAAACCCCAAGTCCATCCCTCTTCCAGGTCCCCTCCTTCTTAGCAACCATTTAAGTTTGTTCTGCATAAGTGAATCTGTTTTTACTTCACATATAAGTTCATTTGTGTCATATTTTAGATTTCACATGTAAGTGATATCATATGGTATTTGCCTTTCTCTTTCTGACTGACTTTACTTAGTATGATAATCTCTGGGTCCACCTAGATTGCTTAAAGGGGCATTATTTCATTCTTTTTTATGGTAAGTAGTATTCCCTTGTGTATGTATATATATATATACACATATATATGACATATTTCTGAAATATCTTTTGATGATTTATTTCTTTCTATAGCTATATTATTTGAGTTGTTGAATCTTCTGGACTGACTATTGAGCTTTCTTCTGTATTTTTCACCTCTTTATACTTTTACTTTACCTTCTTGGAAATTTTACCACCTTGCTCTTATACCACTTTTGTTAAATTTTTCACTTCTCCTATCATATTTTAATTTTTACAATTTTTTGGTTGTTTTCTTGTTCTCTGAATGTTTCTTTTTTTTCCCCATCATGCCTCTTTTTATTTTATTTTACATTTATTTTCATCCATCTTTTATTCTTTGCTATGTGTGGGCCTCCCATTACAGTGGCCTCACTGGTTGCAGAGCACTGGCTCTGGGCGCATGCCTCCAGAGCACTGGCTTGTGATTGGTCACACCAGTCCAGTGGCTCTGTGGCATGTAGTACCTTCCCGGGCCAGGGATGGAACCGGTGACCCTTGCACTGCAAGGCAGACTCTTTACCCTCTGGACCACCAAGGAAGCCCCTGAATGTTTCCTTTAAAATAATAACATACCCTTATTTTCGTGATTCTCTGTTTATTTCAGTATTGTTATTTCAGTATTCTCTGTTTAACTGAGGATATTGTTAACTTTTTTTAAAAGAAGATTTCTCTACCTGTGTAGACTCTGTTTCTTCTGGTATTTGTTGGTTGACTGTTTGTTTTAGTGTTTGCATTTCATGTTAGAATTTTTAATCTGCCTGATCATTTTCTTAAAATTTTGGCCTCTTTTTATTGAGTTTTTTATTTACTTATTTATCATCCATCTTTATTCTTTGGCCTGTGTGGGCCTCCCATTGCAGTGGCCTCTCTTGTTGCAGAGCACCGGCCTGCAATTGGATACACTGGTCAAGCCGCTCCACAGCACGTGGGATCCTCCAGGGCCAGGGATCCAACCGGCGCCCCTTGCACTGCGAGGCAGACTCTTTAGCCAGTGGAACACCAGGGAAGCCCTGCCTGATCATTTTTAAAGAGTGGGAAACTAAAACGCTGATAGTAAGGTCTGTGTAATTGAATGTTGCAGATTATGAGGTGAACTGTACTGTTAACTCGATGGTCCATTTATTGGGAGAACTCCTGCTGTATGCTGTCTTTAGAATTTTCCTCTTAAGCTTGCAAGATTCCTCAGGGACTCTTGGAGCTTTCTGACTGGCTAGCAATGTCCTGTGAGCTCAGTGGGAACACCTGGGGATATCAGCATTCAATTTGGAATCATTCTTTTCATCCCTTGCTTTTAGTGGTACTCTCATCCTTCACTGTGCCTGACCTGTTTCAGGTACCCTCTGTTTTACCTTCTTCAGAGAATAAAACTACAGTTGATCCTTGAACAGCATGGATTTGAACTGTGCAAGTTCTCTTACAGCAGATTGTTTCATTAAATATGTACTGTGGTACTAAGTGATCTGTGGTTGGCTGAATCCATGGAGGTAGAAGTACAGATATGGAGGGGCGACTCTAGAGTTATATTCAGAGTTTGACTGCGTGGAGGATCAGCACCCCTAACCTCCACATTGTTCAAGGGTCAGCTGCAGTCTTTGTAGGGTAGGAGAATGGTGGTCTTTTATGACTTGGAGAGGAACAGGGAATTGCTGCTTAATTCACTTTCAACGGATTGTTTTCTCCCCTCCCAACTCCTGTATCCCCAGTTTCCACTTTCAAAGATAATTTTGCCCTCACTTTCTGAGTCTTAGGATTCTGGTGTGTATAACTCAAGTTGAATTCTAGTTTTCCTCATGGCCAGCTTAAGATTCAAATACCTTGAACTATGTACCTGAGGCTAATTACCATTAGTCTGTGTGCTCTGTAGCTTCAAAGAGGTTGTTGACTATTTTTTCTCCTGCTAATTATTCTTGAAGTTTTATGCCTTTTAAAACAATCTTGGACTGTAGCTTCAAGACAGAATGAAATTAGATACATGTTTAGCCCACTTTCTTTAGCCAGAGCTCCAAAAGTAAAAATTATTCACATTCATGTTACGAAATTACAACAGTATATAGGAATATAAAATAAAGAGTAAAAAGTCTCCCGTTACCACTCTCTGGCATATCCACTCTCTAGAGGTAACTAGAGAAAGTTAGATTATACCTTAATTTCTATAGAATAATATATGGTGGTGGTTTAGTTGCTAAGTTGAGTCCAACTCTTGAAACTCTGTGAACTGTAGCCTGCCAGGCTCCCCTGTCCATGGACTTTTCTAGGCAAGAATACTTAGAATGGAGTGGGTTGCCATTTCCTTCTCCAGGGCATCTTCCCATCCCAGGGGTTGAACCAGCATCTCCTGTATTGCAGCAGTCTCTTTACTGATTGAGCCACCTGGGAAGCCCCAGAATAATAATATATGTAATTTAAAGAATCACAAATGAAAATTTACTGTGTAAAATGTATACGTAATATATATTGAAATAATATATTTCAGATTAACCTGTGCATTAGTATTTACAGATGTCTTAGTTTTTCTAACTGTTTTACAGTTGTACATTCGATGAATTTTTCCTAGTATCTCAATACTGTGAAAATATTGGTTTTTATATCCTTGCCTCAGATTATTTTCTTTTTAGTTTTACCTTATAAAGTATTTAAGCTATTGATTTAACATTTAGGGTATATCAGCAATACTTTATTTCAATTAGCTCATTTATACAATAAATTAAAATGTTCTTTTATTCTAACTTTAAAAAGACTACTAACTGAATTTCATTTTCAAATATTGTATGGTATTTGGGTAAAAAATATTTCTCTTTTCAGTGTTCTACACAAGAGTTCTTCCTGATTGTCAAAACGCTGTATCACTTGAAGACAGAATTTCAAGCACTAAAACCTGCTGTGAATTCCCACGTTGAGTCAGAGTTGCTCCAGACATTTATTTTAGAAATTCCTGAACTCCTCAGTCCAGTGGAGCATTACTTGAAGGTACTCAGTGAACAAGCTGCCAAGTAAGTAGTAGACCCTTAGTTCTTTCTTTCTAGTAATGTATTCGCCATTTAATATGTGGATCCTTAAGCCTCCCTAAAAGTAATAGTGTGAAGCTGCATATAAAAACTAGAAATGTGATTGAATATCAAAGGCTCTTTATTACAGCTGGAAGTAACACTTAGCGTTTAAGCAGTTCCATCGTACAGAACAAATGTGGTATTTTTTTAGGTATCAGATGATGAAGTCCAGGCCAAGCAAGTAGTAGCAGTTTATTAATCCAAAAACAGATGGCAGATGGCATCTTGTGCTTATTTGCTAGATATCCAGAGATGCTTTGTATGTAGAAACTGCAGAAGTAAAGTTATCCTTTAAAGGATAGTCATTTTATATTTTTTCCTGCAGAGAACTCTGTGTATAAGGAAAGTTCTGCAGAGCAACTTTCAGGTATGGTTGAACCAGCATCTCCTGTATTGCAGCAGTCTCTTTACTGATTGAGCCACCTGGGAAGCCCCAGAATAATAATATATGTAATTTAAAGAATCACAAATGAAAATTTACTGTGTAAAATGTATACGTAATATATATTGAAATAATATATTTCAGATTAACCTGTGCATTAGTATTTACAGATGTCTTAGTTTTTCTAACTGTTTTACAGTTGTACATTCGATGAATTTTTCCTAGTATCTCAATACTGTGAAAATATTGGTTTTTATATCCTTGCCTCAGATTATTTTCTTTTTAGTTTTACCTTATAAAGTATTTAAGCTATTGATTTAACATTTAGGGTATATCAGCAATACTTTATTTCAATTAGCTCATTTATACAATAAATTAAAATGTTCTTTTATTCTAACTTTAAAAAGACTACTAACTGAATTTCATTTTCAAATATTGTATGGTATTTGGGTAAAAAATATTTCTCTTTTCAGTGTTCTACACAAGAGTTCTTCCTGATTGTCAAAACGCTGTATCACTTGAAGACAGAATTTCAAGCACTAAAACCTGCTGTGAATTCCCACGTTGAGTCAGAGTTGCTCCAGACATTTATTTTAGAAATTCCTGAACTCCTCAGTCCAGTGGAGCATTACTTGAAGGTACTCAGTGAACAAGCTGCCAAGTAAGTAGTAGACCCTTAGTTCTTTCTTTCTAGTAATGTATTCGCCATTTAATATGTGGATCCTTAAGCCTCCCTAAAAGTAATAGTGTGAAGCTGCATATAAAAACTAGAAATGTGATTGAATATCAAAGGCTCTTTATTACAGCTGGAAGTAACACTTAGCGTTTAAGCAGTTCCATCGTACAGAACAAATGTGGTATTTTTTTAGGTATCAGATGATGAAGTCCAGGCCAAGCAAGTAGTAGCAGTTTATTAATCCAAAAACAGATGGCAGATGGCATCTTGTGCTTATTTGCTAGATATCCAGAGATGCTTTGTATGTAGAAACTGCAGAAGTAAAGTTATCCTTTAAAGGATAGTCATTTTATATTTTTTCCTGCAGAGAACTCTGTGTATAAGGAAAAAGTTCTGACAGTATTTACATTTGTGTTTATTCGCTAAATATACAACCAGTGTTGAATGTCATCTGCTGGTTTCATCATGGCATTATGAACTTGCAAAATGAAAGTGATGTTAGGGTGATTTCATCTGTCTTCAAATAAATTAAGAAACTTACCCATAAAATATGTACTGGAAGAGCTGGAATTAGAGTTTGTTCTCCTGACTGCTCACCCTTTGGTCTTTCAGTATGGTTTTTTTTTTAAAATTTTTATGTTTTATTTATTTGGCTGTGCTGGTTCTTAGTTGTGGCTTGTGGGCTCTTTCTTGATTGCACCATGGGGGCTCTTTCAGCTTAAGCATGAGGTCTAGTTCCTTGCCTGGAGATCAAGCACTTGCCCCCCTGAATTGGGAGCATGGAGTCTTAGCCACTAGGCCACCAGGGAAGTCCCTTTCATTATGTTTTGAAATATCATTGATAATTGGTGTAACTATTGCTTCAACATGTGTATTTGCATTTTTTCATTTTTTTAGGATTGGGGATAAAACTGAAATATTCAAAGATCTTTCTGACTTCCCTTTAATAAAAAAGAGGAAGGATGAAATTCAGGAAGTTACCAACAAGATCCAGACACATTTGCAAGAAATACGAAAAATACTGAAAATCCTTCTGCACAATATGTGACTGTATCAGGACAGGAGGTAGTATTGAAATACTTTTATTTTACCTTAATTTTCCTCAATTGGAAAAGCTCTTTCAAAATATGAATAAATATCTCAGGATAGGATGAAAGTGTTATTTTTTTAAAGATGTTTTGTTCTTTGGAAATATATTGTAATTGCTTGTGTTGATAAGAATTTTCTTTTAATGGCAGTATTTTGTTTGTTTATTTACTTTAGTAAATCATGGAACCTAATGTTACATATTTTTGAGTATTGTCTATTGAAATTATGTTAGAGAAACCTTGACTGTGGTAAATAATAACTTTAAATAATTCATTTACCCTAGATCTAGGAGAGAGAAGTTAGTCTTTGACTCCCAGTCGGAGATGATAAATGGTGAAAAATTGTGGTAGAAACTGCAGAAGTAAAGTTATCCTTTAAAGGATAGTCATTTTATATTTTTCCTGCAGAGAACTCTGTGTATAAGGAAAAGTTCTGACAGTATTTACATTTGTGTTTATTCGCTAAATATACAACCAGTGTTGAATGTCATCTGCTGGTTTCATCATGGCATTATGAACTTGCAAAATGAAAGTGATGTTAGGGTGATTTCATCTGTCTTCAAATAAATTAAGAAACTTACCCATAAAATATGTACTGGAAGAGCTGGAATTAGAGTTTGTTCTCCTGACTGCTCACCCTTTGGTCTTTCAGTATGGTTTTTTTTTTAAAATTTTTATGTTTTATTTATTTGGCTGTGCTGGTTCTTAGTTGTGGCTTGTGGGCTCTTTCTTGATTGCACCATGGGGGCTCTTTCAGCTTAAGCATGAGGTCTAGTTCCTTGCCTGGAGATCAAGCACTTGCCCCCCTGAATTGGGAGCATGGAGTCTTAGCCACTAGGCCACCAGGGAAGTCCCTTTCATTATGTTTTGAAATATCATTGATAATTGGTGTAACTATTGCTTCAACATGTGTATTTGCATTTTTTCATTTTTTTAGGATTGGGGATAAAACTGAAATATTCAAAGATCTTTCTGACTTCCCTTTAATAAAAAAGAGGAAGGATGAAATTCAGGAAGTTACCAACAAGATCCAGACACATTTGCAAGAAATACGAAAAATACTGAAAAATCCTTCTGCACAATATGTGACTGTATCAGGACAGGAGGTAGTATTGAAATACTTTTATTTTACCTTAATTTTCCTCAATTGGAAAAGCTCTTTCAAAATATGAATAAATATCTCAGGATAGGATGAAAGTGTTATTTTTTTAAAGATGTTTTGTTCTTTGGAAATATATTGTAATTGCTTGTGTTGATAAGAATTTTCTTTTAATGGCAGTATTTTGTTTGTTTATTTACTTTAGTAAATCATGGAACCTAATGTTACATATTTTTGAGTATTGTCTATTGAAATTATGTTAGAGAAAACCTTGACTGTGGTAAATAATAACTTTAAATAATTCATTTACCCTAGATCTAGGAGAGAGAAGTTAGTCTTTGACTCCCAGTCGGAGATGATAAATGGTACAAAGTGAACCATCTATACTAATTGGATCACATAGTAGTTAAATGGCAAGACTTCTATTTGGAGGAATATAACTGCTAAAAAAAATAAAACCAACAGAAAGTCCAGAAAAACAAAACTATAGCAAAAACCCTACATTTAGTGAATCTTCCATAAGATTATGGTACTTTTTGATATGTTTATTTCTGTTTAAAGATTGATGTTAATATCTGAGGGAGAACCAGGAAGATGTACATTTTTTAAAGTGTGACTGTATTGATTGTTGCTGTTCTGAGGTTTGAGATACTGCTACTTTTACATCTTACGTTTAAAATCAAGATTCCAACTGAGGGATTTTGAAAAATTCTACTTTGTTAAAATAGCAAATTAGGAAATTTGTGAATAATTTCTATAGAATAAACATTCAGGGGGCTTCCCTGGTGGTCCAGTGGGTAAGGACACCGCCTTGCAGTGCAAGGGGCGCCAGGTTGATCCCTGGCCTGGGAGGATCCCACGTGCCGTGGAGCAGCTGGACTGATGTGTCCAGTTACCGAGCCGGAGCTCTGGAGCACATGCACCCAGAGCCGGCGCTCTGTGACAACAGAGGCCACTGCAATGGGAGGCCCACATGGGCCAAAGAAAAAAGATGGATGAAAATGGACAAATGAAAGACCAATAGAAGTGGCCCACCTGCTCCCCTCCTTCCCCACCCCACCCCCACCAAAATAAATAAATAAATAAATCTTAAAAAAAATGGCTAAAACATTCAGTTTTTTAAAAAAATGCAGAATTTTAAATAATAAATATTATTCTAGTGGGGAAAAAATTTCAAATCACTTTTAAAAATATTTGCACTGAGTTATTTAGCCAAAAAAAGTGTTGATTTGAATGGTTATTTGGAATAAGAAATTCTATAATATATTATGATCTTTATTAAAGTGTTTATTAATTTAATAGAGCATTGATTAAGTCAACCTGTCTTCTAGACCAAAATTAAGATGTTATACTCGGGCTTCCCTGGTGGTCCAGTGGGTAAGGACACTGCCTTTCAGTGCACAGGGCGCCGGTTTGATCCCTGGCCTGGGAAGATCCCACGTGCCGCGGATCGGCTGGACCAGTGTGTCCAATTACTGAGCCGGAGCTCTGGGGTACATGCTCCCGGAGCCGGTGCTCTTCGACAACAGAGGCCACTGCAATGGGAGGGCCACATGGGCCAAAGAGCAAAGATGGATGATAATAGATAAATGAAAGACAAATAGAAGTGACTCGCTCCCCTCCCTCCTCAACTGCTCCCCCAAATAAAAAAAAAAAAAATGTTATACTCAAGTAGACATTTCATAAATGTGTTCTAAATAGAGCTCTATATAACAAAAAATGATTTCACAATATGTATACTTATTTTCACTCCTCCTTGAATAGGCAGATACCAAATCCTTTGTGTTATCTCTTGGTTTCACTGTATAATTATGATCTTGTCAAGTGACAAGTGTCTTAGTGCCACTGTTCTTGTCTGTTTGTTGAAAATGAGATGATCAAAATTGTTTAATATATTAATAAAAAATGTGTATTAGAAAAGCAATTACCTGGTATTAGAGTGGGGAAAGCTGCCAGTTGTACCACTTACATGCTGTGTGACCATGGAAAAGTCACCTCTGGAGTGAGACCAGTACGAAGACCAGTTGAGTTAAAAAACATGAAAGTACTTTCTAATCATAAAACTCTATGCACATATTATTCATATAATAATAGTAATATAGTTACCATTTGTCATGCACTTGTTAAAGTTCAGAATGGTGCTCAGTGCTTTGCTTATATTACTGAATCCTGGTAACAACACAACAGGGGGTTTGTCTAACTTTTCAGGAAAGAAAACTGTGACTTGGAAGTCACTCATATTAGAAGCTCATTTTCACCCAGGTCTGCTGATTCACATCTTTATACCATATTGTCATTTCACTCAGCTCACAGTGTATCAATAGCATAGATATTATTTGATAAAATCCAAACATTTTAGAGCTTGTGCTGTACAGACTAAAAGAAACTTTAAGGCCTTGGAAGACAGCCCTGAATTCAGTTGGGGTCTTTGGTACAGAACAAAAATTAGACTTTATCAGGACAGCATTGACATTTAGGTGGTCCAGTGGGTAAGGACACTGCCTTTCAGTTTGATCCCTGGCCTGGGAAGATCCCACGTGCCGCGGATCGGCTGGACCAGTGTGTCCAATTACTGAGCCGGAGCTCTGGGGTACATGCTCCCGGAGCCGGTGCTCTTCGACAACAGAGGCCACTGCAATGGGAGGGCCACATGGGCCAAAGAGCAAAGATGGATGATAATAGATAAATGAAAGACAAATAGAAGTGACTCGCTCCCCTCCCTCCTCAACTGCTCCCCCAAATAAAAAAAAAAAAAATGTTATACTCAAGTAGACATTTCATAAATGTGTTCTAAATAGAGCTCTATATAACAAAAAATGATTTCACAATATGTATACTTATTTTCACTCCTCCTTGAATAGGCAGATACCAAATCCTTTGTGTTATCTCTTGGTTTCACTGTATAATTATGATCTTGTCAAGTGACAAGTGTCTTAGTGCCACTGTTCTTGTCTGTTTGTTGAAAATGAGATGATCAAAATTGTTTAATATATTAATAAAAAATGTGTATTAGAAAAGCAATTACCTGGTATTAGAGTGGGGAAAGCTGCCAGTTGTACCACTTACATGCTGTGTGACCATGGAAAAGTCACCTCTGGAGTGAGACCAGTACGAAGACCAGTTGAGTTAAAAAACATGAAAGTACTTTCTAATCATAAAACTCTATGCACATATTATTCATATAATAATAGTAATATAGTTACCATTTGTCATGCACTTGTTAAAGTTCAGAATGGTGCTCAGTGCTTTGCTTATATTACTGAATCCTGGTAACAACACAACAGGGGGTTTGTCTAACTTTTCAGGAAAGAAAACTGTGACTTGGAAGTCACTCATATTAGAAGCTCATTTTCACCCAGGTCTGCTGATTCACATCTTTATACCATATTGTCATTTCACTCAGCTCACAGTGTATCAATAGCATAGATATTATTTGATAAAATCCAAACATTTTAGAGCTTGTGCTGTACAGACTAAAAGAAACTTTAAGGCCTTGGAAGACAGCCCTGAATTCAGTTGGGGTCTTAAAGTTAAAATGGGAAAAACTGATCAGAAATTCATAAGGGATATTAGATTAGTTATTCTTTATCAGGACAGCATTGACATTTAAGAAAAAGCACAGCATGGAGATAAAGTGATTGGATTACAAACGATTAGCAAGGAAGGGAAACGAATTATTCTTAACCTCTACTAAGTTAAGATGATGAGTTTGAGGCAAGAAATTTCTTAGTTTCTAACAATAGGGTGGATTTTTTTTTTAATCTCTAGAGTCTTTTTTTTTTTAATTTATTTATTTATTTATTTATTTTTGTACATGTATGTTCCCAGATCAATCAGATGCATATCCCTTGACCCTCCCCCCACCCAGGTTCCACCCCCTCATCCCTCCAGACCATTGCTCCAAGTGGTTGTAGGTACTCCTATTCCCCTAGCACAATGACAATAGCTATCTTTTCTACACATGACAGTATAGGTTCCCATGTTGCTCCCTCCCATTGTTCGGTCTCCACAATGTCTTTATGTCTATTCTCTGTTTTTTCATGAGTTCACTGTGTGTGTTATCATGACCATCTTACTAGATCCCATATATATGAGTTAGTATACTATACTTGTCTTTCTCTTTTTGACTTACTTCACTTTTTATGATAGGTTCTAGAGCCAGCCACCTCATTAGGATAGAGTCTTTTTTTAAAAAATATGTGTATTTTAAATTTTGGCCTCTTTTATTGGTTTTTCATTTACTTATTTTTATCCATCTTTATTCTTTGGCCTGTGTGGGCCTCGCACTGCAGTGGCCTCTCATGTTGCTAAGCACCAGCTTCATATAATAATAGTAATATAGTTACCGTTTGTCATGCACTTGTTAAAGTTCAGAATGGTGCTCAGTGCTTTGCTTATATTACTGAATCCTGGTAACAACACAACAGGGGGTTTGTCTAACTTTTCAGGAAAGAAAACTGTGACTTGGAAGTCACTCATATTAGAAGCTCATTTTCACCCAGGTCTGCTGATTCACATCTTTATACCATATTGTCATTTCACTCAGCTCACAGTGTATCAATAGCATAGATATTATTTGATAAAATCCAAACATTTTAGAGCTTGTGCTGTACAGACTAAAAGAAACTTTAAGGCCTTGGAAGACAGCCCTGAATTCAGTTGGGGTCTTAAAGTTAAAATGGGAAAAACTGATCAGAAATTCATAAGGGATATTAGATTAGTTATTCTTTATCAGGACAGCATTGACATTTAAGAAAAAGCACAGCATGGAGATAAAGTGATTGGATTACAAACGATTAGCAAGGAAGGGAAACGAATTATTCTTAACCTCTACTAAGTTAAGATGATGAGTTTGAGGCAAGAAATTTCTTAGTTTCTAACAATAGGGTGGATTTTTTTTTTAATCTCTAGAGTCTTTTTTTTTTTTTTTAATTTATTTATTTATTTATTTATTTTTGTACATGTATGTTCCCAGATCAATCAGATGCATATCCCTTGACCCTCCCCCCACCCAGGTTCCACCCCCCATCCCTCCAGACCATTGCTCCAAGTGGTTGTAGGTACTCCTATTCCCCTAGCACAATGACAATAGCTATCTTTTCTACACATGACAGTATAGGTTCCCATGTTGCTCCCTCCCATTGTTCGGTCTCCACAATGTCTTTATGTCTATTCTCTGTTTTTTCATGAGTTCACTGTGTGTGTTATCATGACCATCTTACTAGATCCCATATATATGAGTTAGTATACTATACTTGTCTTTCTCTTTTTGACTTACTTCACTTTTTATGATAGGTTCTAGAGCCAGCCACCTCATTAGGATAGAGTCTTTTTTTAAAAAATATGTGTATTTTAAATTTTGGCCTCTTTTATTGGTTTTTCATTTACTTATTTTTATCCATCTTTATTCTTTGGCCTGTGTGGGCCTCGCACTGCAGTGGCCTCTCATGTTGCTAAGCACCAGCTCCAGGGTGCATCTGCTCCAGAGTGCTGGCTCCTAATTGGACACACCGGTCCACCTGCTCTGCAGCCCGTGGGATCTTCCCGGGCCACAGATCAAACCAGCGCCCCTTGCACTGGAAGGTGGACTCTTTACCCACTAGATCACCAGGGAAGCCCTAATCTCTGTAATCTTAATAGTACATCATTACAGAATCACTTTTGTAATATTTTTGGGGAACCAGCGATTCTGTTCATTTGAACACCAAGTGAATTCTAAATAGTCAGCATTGTTATAATCAAATTCTGTCTACATACTTGTACTGAAGGTATCAGCAAAATTAAGATACTCAAAGGAGTAAACCAGACTCCATCAAATCTGATTGCCTTTGAGAAGTAAAGGAGCAAGGAAGGAAAACTTGTTTTATATCTATGCACTTCTTATTTTATACCCTTCTGTTTTAGCTAAAAGTCTATTTTCATACATGTAACTTTTGTAATATATTTGAAAAAACCTGTTATAACTGCCCTGTGTGATACATGAATTTGTTAGTGTTAGTAAAAACAGTCAGGGCTTCCCTGGTGGTCCAGTGGGTAAGGACACCGCCTTGCAGTGCAAGGGGTGTTGATTCGATCCCTGGCCTGGGAAGATCCCATGTGCCGCAGAGCGGCTGGACCAATGTGTTCAACTACTGAGCCGGTGCTCTGTGACGAGAGAGGCCACTGCGATGGGAGGCCCACACAGGCCAAAGAACAAAGATGGATGAAGATAAATAAATGAAAGACAAATAGAAGTGGCCAAAAAAAGAGAAAAACTGAAACCAGTGTTACTTTTCATACCATTCATTTTTTTCCACCTTTGTTCCCATTTTTTATGTACTCATTAGAATACTAAGCCTTATTGACTCTGGAGAATTATTGCAGCTGACTCTAAAAGTGCTGGTTTAGAATGAAGTGAAAGAAAAAAAATCCTGGAAAGAAGATAATGAAAGCAGAAACTACATAGCTTTACATAGTGCATTGCTTCTGTGATGTCTCTCTCATATTTTATTTGTGAAAAGAATTATCTCTTAACATTGAATCAAATATGGAATAGGTATGGGTTATATTTAGACTTGGGGCAGTGTATAGTGGATAAATAAATCTTTAGAAAAAAATTTATTATTTCACAGCGTGCAGCATATTCCAAGTATCTGCTTAACATGTTTGAGAATGTGGAAAGAAATCTGTTGTATCTTCAGTTCAGTTCAGTTCAGTCGCTCAGTTGTGTTTAACTCTTTGTGACCCCCTGGACAGCAGCATGCCAGGCTTCCCTGTCCTTCACCATCTCCTAGAGTTTGCTCAAACTCATATCCATTGATTCAGTGATGCCATCCAACCATCTCATCCTCTGTCGTCCCCTTCTCCTTTTGCCTTTTTTTTCCCCTCAACATCAGGTTCTTTTCTAATGAGTCATCTCTTTGCCTCAGTAGCCAAAGTATTGGAGCTTCAGCTTCAGCATCAGCCCTTCCAATGCATATTCAGAGTTGATTTCCTTTAAGATTGACTGATTTGATTTCCTTGCCGCCCAAGGGACTCTCAGAGTCTTCTCCAGCACTGATGCCTTGATGCCTTGATGTTCAAGGGCATCAGTTCTTTGTTGCTCAATCTTCTTTGTGGTTCAAATCTCATATCCATACATGACTGCTGGGAAAACCATAGCTTTAAGTGTAAGGACTTTTGTTGACAAAGTGATGTCTCTGCTTTTGAATACATTGTCTAGGTTTGTCACAGCTTTTCTTCCAAGGAGTGGCATCTTTTAATTTCATGGCTGCAGTCACTGTCCACAGTGATTTTGGATCCCAAGAAGATAAAGTCTGTCACTGTTTCCATTGTTTGCCCATCTATTTGCCATGTGGTAATGGGACTGGATGCCATAATCTTCATTTTTTGAATGTTGTGTTTTAAACCAGGCTTTTCACTCTCCTCTTTCACCTTCATCCAGAGACTAGTTCTTCTTCACTTTGTGCTGGTGTCATCTGCATACCTGAGGTTATTGATATTTCTCCCAACAATCTTGATTCCAGCTTGTGCTTCATACAGACTGGCATTTTGTATGGGTTACTCTGCATATGAATTAAATAAGCAGGAGGACAATATATAGCCTTGATGTACTCCTTTCTCAATTAGGAACCAGTCCATTGTTCTATATGTGGTTCTAACTGTTGCTTCTTGTCTTGCATACCGATTTCACAGGAGGCAGGTGAGGTGGTCTGGTATTTACATCTCTTTCAGAATTTTCCACAGTTTATTGTGATCTACACTGTCAAAGGCTTTAGCGTAGTCAATGAAGTAGAAGTAGATGTTTTTCTGGGATTCCCTTGCTCTTTCTGTGATCTAATGGATGTTGGCAATTTGATCTCTTGTTCCTCTGCCTTTTCTAAATCCAGCTTGTACATCTGGAAGTTCTTGGTTCACATACTGTTGAATTCTAGCTCGGAGAATTTTAAGCATTACTTTACTAACTTGTGAAATGAGTGTAGTGGTGCAGTAGTTTGAACATTCTTTGGCATTGCCTTTCTTTGGTATTAGAATGAAAACTGACCTTTACCAGTCTTGAGGCCACTGTTGCGTTTTCCAAATGTACATCTAAATAAAAAAATGTTTGTGAATTCTTAAAAATTAAGAAGGAGGGGAGAATAGGAATGGGTGAAGTGTGGCCTTGGAGAGAACAGAGATCAGTTTCTGGAGTGAGGTAAGTATTTCTGCAAACTTAACAATGACACCAGCCCAGTGATTCCACAGGCTGTAGTTTGAGTGACAATATCTGATATTTAACCAAGATAGAAATGGATCCCAGAAGAAGAATATGAGGGATTGTTAGAATGGATCTGGATGGACTTTTTACATCAACACCTAAGAAACAAAGTCACAAGCTATAGAACAAGGAAAGTTGCTATGAGAATGCTAAGATTTCTGAAATACATGTTAATTTCCAGTTTTTGTTAGCTTCCTTTGCTTTAGCAGTAAAGTCTCTAAACAAAAGACTTGTCTGCTCATCCTTAGAATGTTCATGAAAAGAAATAGAAAATTCTGGGACTTCCTTGGTGGTCCAGTAGATACACCTTGCAATGTAGAGGACATGGGTTCGGTTCCTGGTCAGGGAACTCAGATCCCACATTGCTTTGGTTCACTAAGCCCTCATACTTCAACAGCAAAAAAGAATATCCTACATATTGCAACTAAGACTAATACATAAATTTTAAAAAAAGAAATAGAAAATTTTATTCCATACCTAGGATAGAACAGAGAAAATCTGCTAGTTGGTGGCAATTCTGAGGAGAAACACAGACTGAAAAGAAGACAATGCACAGGAACGGCACCTGAGAAAGTGACGACAGGAGCTTAACAAGCAGGAGGTCCACATGGCTTTCGGAATTCTCACTCAGTTTTCTATCCGGTATCGACTCTGTAGGTGGCTTGCTTGAGGAGCTGTGATCCTTAAAGTAGACCCTGGATGCTTACAGATGGAACAGTTATGGTCTCAATCCGTGGTCCTCAACCTTCTTGGCACCAAGGATCAGTTTTGTGGAAGACAATTTTTCCACAGACGGGGGTGGTCGGTGGTGGATGATGGTTTTGGGATGATTCAAGCACATTACTATTACTGTGCACTTTATTTCTATTATTATTACATCAGTTCCACCTCAGATCATCAAGCATTAGATCCTGGAGGTTAGGGATCTCTGGTCTAAACTATTCCCAAGTTGCTCCAAAGGGGGGTGACCACCTCAGTCTAAGTATTAGTGGTCTACTGTGGTCCTGAATTTTGCTGTTTGCCTTTGGCATAAATCCTCCCACAATTATTTTATAAAAACACCAATGTTTTCTTGTAGAACATTTCAAAATATTTAAGCAGAATTTCTTTTAGCATACTCTTAGATTTTATCTCTGTGATATTTATTTTATTAACTTTTTTCCCCTTAATTGCTTTTTTTTTTTTTTTTAGCCAAAGGAGACTTTAAGACTCTTAATTATTCTTTAACTGGATATGCCAAATTTGAAATTGTATTAATTTCCTCTATACAAGAGGACATCATTAGTTGCAAAATCACTGCTAAGGATGAAAATTCTTAAAATTAACCATTGATTCAAATTATAATTAATACAAAAGCTAAAGTGTTTCTGTTAATAGAAAAGTAAACTCAGTACACAAGCTGATACTATTAAGAATATGCATGTTATAAATACCTAAATATTGTAAGACATATGCGGCAAAGTTCCTATAATCACTCAAAGTTAATGGCAACCACAGAATTTCTGGGTCCATACCATGCAAAGTAGGTGTGTTTTTATTTGTTTATTTATTTAAGTAAAACATTAAATTTCATTGTAATAATGCAGGAGAAAGAACAGGAAGAGGCAATGATATATATACTCATGCTAAAACTGAAAGGTATGGTAGAAGTAGTGATTTCATTTACTTCCTCGCTGATCTCAGAAACGCTCTTGGGTACAGTTGGATCTGTAATGGTTCATATAAATGAAAACTTAAAGAAAATGTTAATGTGAAGAAATCTCTTCCTACTTTAATTGCTGAGGAGGTTACTTTATTTGGCTCTGTGTGAGGATACTTTTAGAGGACTTAGGTTTCTTGGATAAAGACTATTATAATTAGATCCCCTTCCATTCAGAACAAGGGATTGACCATATCTCAAACTGATGTAACATCTAATAATCAAATAGTTAAAAATTTTATGTACTTGGAGATTGAATCTTATTACTGAGTAATAGAATTCTTAAGATAGATATGGGTACTAATAAATGAAGAAGGTCATTAAGGAAAAATCACCATTCGTAGAGTGAACATAATAGTATTACAGGCATTAAAGCAGTAAGTTATATTCTTTATTACAAAATATTTGCTTAGTACAAATTGTACTTTATCCCAGGTGTTGAAACTCTAATTAGTAATATTTGGCTGTAAAGACATGTATAACTCTCCCATTAACAGTACTAGATTTGTTTTGAATGTTTAGAATATTTGCTAGACTATTACAGCACAATTTTGTGGCAGATTTAAAAATATAGTGGCTAATCATTTAAATATCTAATCTTTGTTTGTATTTATTTTAGTTTATGATTGAAGTGAAGAATTCTGCTGTATCTTGTATACCAACTGATTGGGTTAAGGTTGGAAGGTGAGTTTAAAAAGACATGTTTTTTCATTATTTGTGTGGATTATAATAATAATTATTTTCATACTCCTGGACTGTTAATAACCACATCCTTGACATTAAAAGAAAATCTTGTCCTTCAATTTCCTTGTTAACTAACTAATTAACTAATTTCCTAAGTAACTTTTAAATAGAAAAATAATCATCTTAAATTCTTTTTATCATTGATTTTTAAAACATTTTGTCCAAAAGGTATTTATTTGTGTATATTTGTTTTCTTGTTTTGTGAATTACTGTTTTATCCTTACACCTCAGAGTACACTTTAAACACATGGGAAAAGAAAGTTGCAGAACCTTCAATTATAAGATTAATTTGGTTGCTTGAACTTCTTGATGAATGCTATACCTGACATTTCTTTTAAGAAGCTGACATTTCATTTTCTGCTTCAGTGAGCTCTGCAATTCTTTATTCTTAATGCTTTCCATGCCACATAGTTATAATAGTTCTTTACATGTTCTTTTTTAAAGTTGTGTCATGAATTCATGAAAATAATTAATCAGAAATAGAATTAGAGAACCACAATGAGATCCAGCCTTTCCTCCTTGGTTAGGCATTAATCCTCAAGAGGTTACTCATTAAAGTGGTTCTAGAGAAATTTATTTCCTCTGTGAGTGGCACTATTTGTGAAATATTTATTGCTACTGTTAGTTTGTTTGCCTCAACCTGAGATGAAAATGTTACATTTGACTAAAATAGTAGGATAGAGACTAGTAGCTGGTAATGGTATGAAGGAACTCTCTTAAGGGTGAAAGGAAATTTTGACATGATTTTGACATGATGTATGAATGAGTATTAATTTGCTGTTTTAATCAAAATAGAAAACTATTATCCATGGCCACTGTTAAAGGATCCTGAAGGCATAATCAAGGGTTTCTTTAGCTGTAATGCATCCTTTTTTTTCCCCTGTGTTACCAGAAAATGTAATTGAGTTTCAGGTATTGTTGATTTTAGGAAACGTTTTCTTCTGCAGGTGTTCTTTCCTTTATCTACTTTTGTGCTATGCTACAGCTAATGAATGGTAACATGGTTTATGAAGAGAAATTACTAGAAATCGTGTTAGTCTATCTAGAACAATCACTGAAATGTCTCACTAAATGAATTTTGTCAGAAGAGAAAGTTATGATAAATACATTTGCATAGAAATCTAGATAATGTATTTTAAAAGCAGTAAGTAAGGCATAAATCAACACCAGCATCTTTTGAACATTTCAGTGTTATAAATTGAATGAATAAATATGGTTTGGAGGAAGATATTTTTTAATCTGTTGTTTAGCCACCAGAGTCTGAACAAGAAAAAGTTAAAAGATCGTTAGATTTCAAATGCATAAGGCTCACTTCTAATCCAGTAGCTTGCCAAATTAAAGATAATTGTGACAATGAGTTACAGGTGAGTGAGGGTGCAAGCAAAGATTTGAGTACACCATGTCGTCACCTACCTATCACTCAACCTTGACCTTTTCTTCTTTAAGGCCCCATCATAGTGAGAGCATCAATAAAGAATAATAACAGTAACACCATGGAACAGCTCCTAACCTTGAGTATGAATGACGTAATTACTCTGCTGAGCACTATCTGATCTTTTAGCAGTAGCTATGGGCTTCCGTGGTGGCTCAGATGGTAAAGAGTCTGTCTGCAATGCAGGAGACCTGGGTTTGATCCCTGGGAGGGGAAGATCCCCTTGAGAAGGGAACCCACTCCAGTGTTCTTGCCTGATGAATTCCATGGACCGAGGAGGCTTGTGGAGTCACATGGGGTCATGAGAGCAAAGAGTTGGACACAACTGAGCAACTGACACTTTCTGACCCCATTTGATAGATGAGGAAAGTTTTAGTTTAGACGAAATCTGTTTTATCAGCCCAGAATCACATAACGAGAAAGTGACAGAGTTGGAGCCTTAGTGTGGATTCTGTGACTGGGGACCCATAGCATCCACCATTGAGTTCTGCAGCTTCTTGATGAGGAAGCAGAAATGATACGCAAGCTGAGAAGAGGGAGTATGTGGTATTTCTTTCTACCCAGCATCGCTATGAATCTCCAATTGGCTCATGAACACCTTTGCCTCCTGAATTGCTGTATTGCTATTCTTTGTAATTCTTTTTTTTCCCATTGAGATACTTTAGAAAAGTAAGAAATATAAAAACTGATATGAACTTCAGCAATACATCCAACTTGTGGATTTGTTAGGACTTACTTTATTATATTTGGTTCTGATCTTTTTTTACTTGTCGTTAAAGCAAACATTTTCATTTAGTATAATTTATAGAAAAAGACTCTTTACTTATGAAACAGAAATTCTAAAACTTTGACTTCGCTATATGGATTTAACTCGAATTTTAAAAGCTTCCTAAACAAGGTCCTCTGAACTTCAAGCACTTTATTTACAACAAAGATCTTTGAAATCAATAAAGTTCAGGATCATAATTAAAGAATGTTCTCTATTTACAGCTATTTATTTTCAAGGTTCATCAGAGAATAATAAATAACTTCTTTGATTTTCTGAAGTGGTGGCATTACTGACTTCTTAGTAACCTTGATTTCCTTTTTCTGTGTTTTCTCCTCTTCTAGCACAAAAGCTGTGAGCCGCTTCCACTCTCCTTTTATTGTAGAAAATTATAGACATCTGAATCAGCTCCGGGAACAGCTCGTCCTTGACTGCAGTGCTGAATGGCTTGCTTTTCTAGAGTGAGTTTACAATGAAAAATATAATCTGACTTTTTGCTATGAGAAATAGACCGGAAAATCTTTCCACCAAAAGGAAAAGTAGAGATTACTGCTTGTGACCTTCCATAAAATAGTTGAGTACATGTGTTCACTGATTTTATTTTTAATCTAATGAAATGTAAGCTCGTCTTAGTCTTTAATAAGAGACCAGATATACCTTATTGTTACTGTACTAACATTTTGTTGCTAAGGATGGTTAGTAGTGTCTCTTTGAAATTCTACCTTGGACTTTGTTTACTTCTCTTATATAAAGGCTTAACATTTTCCAAGTTGGATAGGTATGGGTTAGTTGTTTTATTGCTTTGGCCAAAAGGTTCGTTGTTATAGGAAGCAGCATTTCTAAGGTGGCACAGGCAAAACCAAACGAACTTTTTGGCCATCCCAGTATATGCATTTAAGTTTTTTCTTATATTTTTACATTGTTTACCTTTCCCCCCTAGTTTTGTATCTGAAAATATTCAAAATCTATGGGAAGATTGAAATGATGATCTATATACACTTCATCTAGGCTTAATTAAGTGTTAACATGTTGCTACATTCCTTTTTTATTTTTCTATTACTTTTTTCTTTAATTATTTAATTTTATTTTTAAAATATTTTTTACAGAGTTTTGTTGTTCACAGACATGTATGTTCCCAGATCAGTCATATGCATAGCCCTGGCACCCTCCCCCCTCCCAGTCCCCCCCATCCCACCACCCACCCCTGCAGGATCTCCTATTCCCTCATGGCAATGACAATAGCTATCTTTTTCACATATGATAATATAGATTTCCATGTTACTCCCTCTATGCCTCCTACCCACTGTTCATTCCCCACAATGTCCATATGTCTGATTTCTATGTTTGTTTTTCCATTGCGTCACTGCATATGTTACCATTACCATCTTACTAGATTCCGTATATATGTGTTAGTATATTGTACTTGTCCTTCTCTTTTTGACTTACTTCACTTTTTATGGTAGGTTCTAGATCCGGCCACCTCATTAGGACTGATTCTTCTGCATTTATTTTTACAGCTGAGAGGTACTCCATTGTATATATGTACCACTGCTTTTTTTATCCATTCATTCATCGATGGACATCTAGGTTGCTTCCATGTTCTAGCTGTTATAGAGAACTGCAATGAACACTGGGGCACAGGTGCTTCTTTCAGTTTTGATTTCATCTGGGTATAAGCCTAAAAGTGGGATTGCTGGGTCATATGGTGCTTCTATTTTTAGGTTTTTTTTTTTTTTTTAACATTTATTTATTTATTTATTTTGGGGGAGGTGAGGTGGGGAGGGAGGCGGGTGGGCCGCTTCTATTGGTCTTTCATTTGTTTATTTTTCATCCATCTTTGTTCTTTGGCCCGTGTGGGCCTCCCATCGCAGTGGCCTCTGTTGTTGCAGAGCACTGCCTCTGGGCACATGCGCTCCAGAGCTCCGGCTCAGTAATTGGACACATCGGTCCAGCTGCTCCGTGGCACGTGGGAGCTTCCCAGGCCAGGGATCAAACCGGCGCCCCTTGCACTGCAAGGCGGTGTCCTTACCCACTGGACCACCAGGGAAGCCCTATTTTTAGTTTTTTAAGGAATCTCCATAGTGTCTTCCATAGTGACTGTATCAATTTACACTCCCACCAGCAATGCAAGAGTGTTCCCTTTTCTCTGCACCCTCTCTAGCATTTATTGTCTGTTGATTTGTTGATGATGGCCATTCTGACGGGTATGAGGTGATACCTCATCGTAGTTTTGATTTGCATTTCTCTAAGAATAAGCGAGGTTGAGCATTGTGTCATGTGCTTTTTGGCCGTCTGTATGTCCTGTTTGGTGGGATGTCTATTTAGATCTTTTTCCCATTTTTTTGATTGGGTTGTTCATTTTTCCAGTGCTGAGTTGTTTGAGTTGCTTGTAGATTTTGGAGATTAATTCTTTGTCTATTGTTTCATTTGCTATGATTTTCTGCCATTCTGTGGGCTGTCTGTCCACCTGTTTTGTAATTTCTTTTGCTGTACAAAAGCTTTCAAGTTTCATTAGGTCTCACATGTTACTTTTTGTTTTTAGTTTCGCTATTCTAGTAGGCAGGTCATGGAAGATCTTGCTTTGATTCATGTCCTTGAGTGTTTTGCCTATCTTCTCCTCTAAGAGTTTGATGGTTTTGGTCTTCCATCTAGGTTGCTTCCATGTTCTAGCTGTTATAGAGAACTGCAATGAACACTGGGGCACAGGTGCTTCTTTCAGTTTTGATTTCATCTGGGTATAAGCCTAAAAGTGGGATTGCTGGGTCATATGGTGCTTCTATTTTTAGGTTTTTTTTTTTTTTTTAACATTTATTTATTTATTTATTTTGGGGGAGGTGAGGTGGGGAGGGAGGCGGGTGGGCCGCTTCTATTGGTCTTTCATTTGTTTATTTTTCATCCATCTTTGTTCTTTGGCCCGTGTGGGCCTCCCATCGCAGTGGCCTCTGTTGTTGCAGAGCACTGCCTCTGGGCACATGCGCTCCAGAGCTCCGGCTCAGTAATTGGACACATCGGTCCAGCTGCTCCGTGGCACGTGGGAGCTTCCCAGGCCAGGGATCAAACCGGCGCCCCTTGCACTGCAAGGCGGTGTCCTTACCCACTGGACCACCAGGGAAGCCCTATTTTTAGTTTTTTAAGGAATCTCCATAGTGTCTTCCATAGTGACTGTATCAATTTACACTCCCACCAGCAATGCAAGAGTGTTCCCTTTTCTCTGCACCCTCTCTAGCATTTATTGTCTGTTGATTTGTTGATGATGGCCATTCTGACGGGTATGAGGTGATACCTCATCGTAGTTTTGATTTGCATTTCTCTAAGAATAAGCGAGGTTGAGCATTGTGTCATGTGCTTTTTGGCCGTCTGTATGTCCTGTTTGGTGGGATGTCTATTTAGATCTTTTTCCCATTTTTTTGATTGGGTTGTTCATTTTTCCAGTGCTGAGTTGTTTGAGTTGCTTGTAGATTTTGGAGATTAATTCTTTGTCTATTGTTTCATTTGCTATGATTTTCTGCCATTCTGTGGGCTGTCTGTCCACCTGTTTTGTAATTTCTTTTGCTGTACAAAAGCTTTCAAGTTTCATTAGGTCTCACATGTTACTTTTTGTTTTTAGTTTCGCTATTCTAGTAGGCAGGTCATGGAAGATCTTGCTTTGATTCATGTCCTTGAGTGTTTTGCCTATCTTCTCCTCTAAGAGTTTGATGGTTTTTGGTCTTCCATTTAGGTCTTTAATCCATTTTGAGTTGATCTATGTGTATGGTGTCAGGGAATGTTCCAACTTCATTTTTTTGCATGTACCTGTCCAATTTTCCCAGCACCATTTGTTGAAGAGGCTGTCTTTGTCCCGTTTTATGTTTTTGCCTCCTTTGTCAAAAATAAGGTATCCATGGGTGTGTGGGTTTACCTCTGGGTTCTCTATCTTGTTCCATTGGTCTATAGTTCTGTTTTTGTGCCAGTACATACTGTCTTGATGACTGTTGCTTCGTAGTAGAGTCTGAAGTTAGGGAGGCTGATCCCTCCCTCCCTCCATTTTTCTTTCTCAGGATTACTTTGGAAATTTCAGGGTCTTTTGTGTTTCCATATGAACTGTGTTATTGTTTGGTCTAGTTCTGTGAAGAATATCATTGGTAGTTTGATAGGGATCACATTGAATCTACAGATGCTATTTGGTAGTATGGTCATTTTCAGAATATTGATTCTTCTGACCCAGGAACATGGAATATCTCTCCATCTGTTTAAGTCTTCTTTATTTCTTTCATGAGTGTTTTGTAATTTTCTGTGTACAGTTCTCTTGTTTCTTTGGGTAGGTTTATTTGTAGATATTTTATTTTCTTGGTTGCAGTGGTAAAGGAGATTGCCTCTTTGATTTCGTTTTCTGATTTTTCATTGTTTCTGTATAGGAATGCCAGTGATTTCTGTATATTGATTTTGTGTCGCACGACTTTGCTGAATTCGTTGATTAGCTCTAGGAGTTTTCTAATAGTGTCTTTGGGATTTTCTATGTATAATATCATGTCGTCTGCAAATAGAGTTTGACTTCTTCTTTTCCAATCTGGATTCCTTTGATTTCTTTCTCTTCTCTTATTGCTGTTGCTAGAACTTCCAGGACTATGTTGAGTAATAGTGGTGAAAGTGAACATCCCTGTCTTGTTCCTGATCTTAGAGGGACTGCTTTGAGTTTTTCACCATTGAGGATAATGTTCGCTGTGGGCTTCACCTAGATGGCTTTCACTGTGTTGAGATAGGTTCCTTCTGTGCCCATTTTTTGAAGAGTTTTTATCATAAATGGATGCTGTAGTTTGTCGAAGGCTTTTTCTGCATCTATTGAGATGATCATGTGATTTTTGTCTCTCAGTTTGTTGATATGGTGTATCACATTGATTGATTTGCCGATATTGAAGAATCCTTGCATACCTGGGATGAAATCAACTTGATCATGATGTATGAGCTTTTTGATGTGTTGCTGAATTCTGTTTGCTAGGATTTTGTTGAGGATTTTGGCGTCTGCTTGATATTTTTCTTGTTTCTTGAGGTAGGATTGTATTGCTATAAACTTCCCTGTTAGAACTACTTTTGTAGTATCCCATAGGTTTTGCACTGTCATGTGTCCATTGTCATTTTCTTCTAGGTATTTTTTTATTTCTCCTTTGATTTGCTTGGTAATCAGTTTGTTTTTTAGGTACGTGTTGTTTAATATCCATGTGTTTGTGTTTTTAGCTGTTTTTTTTTCCCGTAGTTGATCTCTAGTCTCATTGCATTGTGGTCAGAGAAGATGGTTGTTATTATTTCAGTTTTCGTGAATTGACTGAGGTTTGATTTGTGGCCCAAGATGTGGTGTGTCCTGGAGAATGTCCCATGAGCACTTGAGAAGAAAGTGTATTCTGTTTTTGGATGGAAAGTCCTAAAGATATCAATGAGATCCATCTTTTCTAGTGTAGCATTTAAGACTTGTGTTTCTTTATTAATCTTCTGTTTTGATGATCTGTCCATTTGTGTGAGAGGAGTGTTAAAGTCTCCTACTATTATTGTTTTATTGTTGGTTTCTTCTTTTATGTATATATTGGGGTACTCCTGCGTTGGGTGCCTAGATATTTATGATTGTTATGTCTTCCTCTTGGATCGATCCCTTGATCATTATGTAGTGACCTGCCTTGTGTCTTATAATCTTCTTTATTTTAAAGTCAATTTTGTCTGATATGAGGATTGCTACTCCAGCTTTCTTTTGATTTCCATTTGCATGGAATATCTTTTTCCATCCTCTCGCTTTCAGTCTATGAGTGTCTCTAGGTCTGAAGTGGGTCTCTTGTAAACAGCATATGTATATGGGTCTTGTTTTTGAATCCATGCAGCCAGTCTGTGTCTTTCGGTTGGAGCATTTAGTCCATTTACATTCGAAATAATTATTGATGCAAATGTTCCCATTGTCATCTTCTTAGATGTTTGGGGTTTGAT
The DNA here is from genome assembly GCA_022376925.1 of Tragulus kanchil. Lineage (NCBI taxonomy): Eukaryota > Metazoa > Chordata > Mammalia > Artiodactyla > Tragulidae > Tragulus > Tragulus kanchil. The sequence goes on from JAIOJX010000004.1 coordinate 30,513,218, forward strand.
TTGTAGGACTTCTCCTACTCTTGTATTTATTGGCTATATCAGGCCCTTTATCAGTTGTTGCAAGGCTGGTGTTGTGGTACAAAATCCTTTTAGCTTTGCTTATCTGTAAAGCTTTTGACTTCTCCATCAATTCTGAATGAGATCCTTACCAGGTAGAGCATTCTTGGTTATAGGTTATTCTCTTTTAGCCATTTAAATGTGTCTCGCCATTCTCTTCTGGCCTGCAGGGTTTCTGTTGATAGATTAGTGGTTAAACATATGAGGTTTCCTTTGTAAGTTATTTGTTGTTTGTTGCTTGCTGCTTTAAGTATTCTGTCCTTATATTTAGTCTTTGTTAGCTTGATTAGAATGCGCCTTGGTGTGTTTCTTCTGGAGTTTATCCTGTATGGAACTCTGTGCTTCTTGGACTTGGTTGACTATTTCCTTTCCCATGCTTGGGAAGTTTTCAGCTATAATCTCTTCGAGAATTTTTTCCTAGCCTTTTTTTTCCTTTTCTTCTTCTGGGATCCCTATAATTCTAATGTTGAGACGTTTGATATTGTCCCATAGGTCCTTGAGGCTATCCTCAGTTCTTTTGATTCTTTGTGCTTTGTTCTGTTCTTCAGCAGTTATTTCCACCATTCTGTCTTCCAGCTCACTTATCCATTCTTCTGCCTCTGATACTCTACTGTTGAGTCCTTCTATAGTATTTTTGAGTTCAACAATTGACTTGTTTGTCTGTATGTGTTTATTTTTTATTTCTTTCATGTCTCTTCTCAGTGCACTAATTCCCTCTAATATTCTGTTTTTGGAGTTTTGGATCCTTGCTAGTATCACTCTTCTGAATTCTCTTTCAGATAATTGGTCTGTCTCATCTTCTGTCATTCGTAATTGTGTCTCTCTGATTTGTTCCCTCATTTTTGTGGTGTTACTCTGTGTTTTTATTTTTCTGTTAATTTTTGTTTCTTTGTGTGTGTCTGTGTGGTTTGTGGCTTGTGACTTAGGTGGGTCTTGTTTGCAGGTAAATAATCTCTAGTGTTGTATGTTCTTTGATAGTGTAAGGACTTGGTGTCAGGGCTTCCAGTCCGAGGATCCTTGGTTTGATCTCTGGCCGGGGATGGTAGGCTCTATGTCTGGTTTGCTATGGCATTCAGTGGTATTAGTTCAAATATAGGCATATGAGGGACGGAAGGTGCATCCCTGGTGGTTGACAGTCATAAAACCATGCAAATATTTTTTAACATAATGGAAAAATATACATACATACACATTAATAAACAGAACTGAACAATCTTAAAGGGATAAAGTACAGGAAATTTTTCTGGCAGATGGTGCAATCAAAATTGGTACCTGACCATTAAGCTCTAAATTAATTAAAACACTGGCTGGAAAAACAGATCCAGAGCAAGGTGTCAGCTGGGAATATTACAATGAAAGCAATTTTTAACTAAGACATGTGTTGGGAGAAGGAGGAGTGTATAGGTAATGAGAAGGAATAGATTTGTGTTGCAAGGATTTTGTCGGGTTAGGTAACAGAGATTAGTATGTAGTAGAGTATAGTACAGCTGGAAGAGAACATTAGAGACAGCAAGGTAGGAAATATTTATAGAGAGGATGGTAGTAGATATAAAAAGAGTTTACAGTTGGAGCATAGAGAGGAAGCTGTGGTATGAGAAAAAGAAAAGGAAAAAAAATAATAATACTGTAAAAAAATTTTTTTAATTATTAAAAAAAATTACTGTCCCTGGTTTTTATCTTCTCATCTACATGTGAACCTTCCATCAGTTTGCTCTTGATGCTGTCCCAGATTTCCCTAGTCTGTACTGATGGGAGTCGGGTATGTCTTAGGTTTCAGTGAGGGTCAGGTTTTGTTTTAGTCAGGACCCTTGCAGAACCTGTTGCTCTGGGTCCAAAGGTTTTGTTCTAGTCAGGATCCTTGTATATCATCTTGATTCTTTCAGATAATTGGTCTGTCTCATCTTCTGTCATTCGTAATTGTGTCTCTCTGATTTGTTCCCTCATTTTTGTGGTGTTACTCTGTGTTTTTATTTTTCTGTTAATTTTTGTTTCTTTGTGTGTGTCTGTGTGGTTTGTGGCTTGTGACTTAGGTGGGTCTTGTTTGCAGGTAAATAATCTCTAGTGTTGTATGTTCTTTGATAGTGTAAGGACTTGGTGTCAGGGCTTCCAGTCCGAGGATCCTTGGTTTGATCTCTGGCCGGGGATGGTAGGCTCTATGTCTGGTTTGCTATGGCATTCAGTGGTATTAGTTCAAATATAGGCATATGAGGGACGGAAGGTGCATCCCTGGTGGTTGACAGTCATAAAACCATGCAAATATTTTTTAACATAATGGAAAAATATACATACATACACATTAATAAACAGAACTGAACAATCTTAAAGGGATAAAGTACAGGAAATTTTTCTGGCAGATGGTGCAATCAAAATTGGTACCTGACCATTAAGCTCTAAATTAATTAAAACACTGGCTGGAAAAACAGATCCAGAGCAAGGTGTCAGCTGGGAATATTACAATGAAAGCAATTTTTAACTAAGACATGTGTTGGGAGAAGGAGGAGTGTATAGGTAATGAGAAGGAATAGATTTGTGTTGCAAGGATTTTGTCGGGTTAGGTAACAGAGATTAGTATGTAGTAGAGTATAGTACAGCTGGAAGAGAACATTAGAGACAGCAAGGTAGGAAATATTTATAGAGAGGATGGTAGTAGATATAAAAAGAGTTTACAGTTGGAGCATAGAGAGGAAGCTGTGGTATGAGAAAAAGAAAAGGAAAAAAAATAATAATACTGTAAAAAAATTTTTTTAATTATTAAAAAAAATTACTGTCCCTGGTTTTTATCTTCTCATCTACATGTGAACCTTCCATCAGTTTGCTCTTGATGCTGTCCCAGATTTCCCTAGTCTGTACTGATGGGAGTCGGGTATGTCTTAGGTTTCAGTGAGGGTCAGGTTTTGTTTTAGTCAGGACCCTTGCAGAACCTGTTGCTCTGGTTTCTGTTTCAGTTTCAGCAAAACAAAGGCTCTGCAGCCAATGTAGCTGACCCCTGTCTCTCCGTCCCCGATGCTGGCCTGGGGAGGGCACAGAGGGCGATCCCCAGCCAATTGGGCGGGCAGAGGTTGTGCGCCTGGACTCTGTGCTGGAGGGTTCCCTGGTTCTGTTGGGTTCCCCGGTTCTGTTGTGTACCCTGGTAACCTTGAGTCTCTGCTTTGTTCCCGGTGCCTCTGAGGCGACCTTGCTGTTGGCGGGACTGAGCGCTTCTTGTCCCGGATCCTGTCCTGGATGCCCTGCTTCTTTGCCACAGCTCTGGGGCTGGTGGCGCACTCCTGTCCCCCGGGACTACAGCTCACTGCTTGCCCCAAACGCGGGTGGCAGCTTCCCGGTCCGGCTCGAGCTGGGCTTCTGGACAGCGACCTGCAGGAGATTTCCCGTTCTGTTTCCATTACCCTGCTAGCATTCAGTGTGGCGCTCACCTGGCGCGTCCCTGTCACAGTACTAACCCCGGCGGGATTCTCAAGCTGAGGGTTGCTTTCTGTCGTCCCGGTGCACTTCCCAGCGCACTCTCCATCCATTCCGGTGTGGGAGCTGGGGTTTGCGAGCTCGGGTGGGAGCTCCGGGAAAGTTCGGGTTGCTCCGCTCTCTGTCCCTTGTAGAACTGAGAACTTCTTTTGTCGTCTAGAGGCTGGTTTCTTGGTGTTTCATTTCTTGATTAGTTCTGGTGATTCTGTTGGGGGGCTGGTGAAATCCTCCTCTCATTCCTCCTCCATCTTGCCCCCCGCCCCCATTTTGCTGCATTCTTTTATATCTCTGTCGCACACTTTCTTTTCTGAAACATTTTTAAGGTAGGTTTTAAACATTATAACACTTTACTGCTAAATACTTAAGCATACATCTGCTAAAAATAAAGACATTTTGCTGTATAATCTTGCCACCATTATTGTACCTAAGAAAAATTATTGTTAAGGAATATTGAACTGTCTGAATTCTCATTCCCCCATATTTAATTTGTCTAATTTTATTTTTTAACTGAAGTACAATTGATTTACAGAGTTATGCCAAACTACACTGTGTAGCACAGTAACTCAGTTATATACATACAGACATTCTTTATTTTGCTTTTAATTTTTTTTGGGGGGGTGGCCTCTAAGTCATCATTTGTTTTTATTCATCTTTATTCTTTGGCCTGTGTAGGCCTCCCATTGCAGCAGCCTCTCTCAGTTGCAGAGTACCGGCTCTGGGCACATGCGCTCCAGAGCGCTGGCTCATAATTGGACACACTGGTCCAGCCGCTCTGTGGCACGTGGGATCTTCCCAGGCCAGGGATTAAACTGGTGCCCCTTGTACTGCAAGGCGGGTTCTTTATCTTTTCACACTGGACCACCAGGGAAGCCCTAGACATTCTTTTTTAAATCTTCTTTTTCATTGTGCTTTATCACAGGATATTGAATATAGTTCCCCGTGCTCTCCAGTAGGACCTTGTTGCTTACCCATATATGTATAATAGTTTTCATCTGCTAATCCTAAACTCCCAGTATCCCTCCCTCAGCTCCTTCCTCCTTGGCAACCACAAGTCTATTCTCTTTCTCTGTGATTCCTCTCATATTAAAAAAAAAAAACACTTTCACATGATGCATTTGGTTATTAAATTATTAAGTTTCTTTCATATATTTGAATCTAGATTAGCCCCCTACCCTTTTTGATTTTTATATTATGAAATTTGGAGGAGGAAGAGGCCTTGCCTTTGCTCAAAAAATGTCTCATCCTGGACTTAGTAACAGTCAATTGTTCATATGAAAAGTTTTATGTTGGTGGTATTCAGGTAAACAGTCAGCAGCCAGCAGCCAGTTTTCTGGAGAGTAGTGGTGTATGTTTGATTTCTGTGGTGTCACTACACCCACCAGGACTGTTTGCATGCTCCTGCTGGACTGGATTGGAAGAGATGTGCACCGTTGACTTTCATGAGTCCATAGGAACCAGCTCCAGACCACCAGTCACCTAAGCAGTTTATGTGTATTGAATTATTGTGCTTCACAATAGCCCTAGGAGTGAAATATTATCATCCCCAATTTAAGAAATGAAAAAGACAAGAGCGAGAAATAGAGAATAACTTGCCTACAATAAGGCAAGAACTGTAACCCAGATTCAACCCAGGGTGTTTGGTGGTAGGGTGTGTGCCCCTTACCATCAGTCTGGAGAGCCTGCCTATGGTGAATCAGTCCATGGGCATCACTGAGAAATCTCTTGTCTCTGTCTTTAAAAATTTAAACCGTATTCTGTGAAGTCTTCAGGGAGCTTTATTCCATTTAGAGCAACAATTCTGACAAGTGAAAAAAGAGGAATAAAAGAGGTAATATGTGACAGTTTTTAAAAGGTAGTAAATTGGTACCATCTCTTGTTACCCAGAGGAGTTTGACTTACCAGCTGAGAAAGAGATTTCAGTACACTTCACTGGAATCTATTGAGATTATCTTGACTCAGTCTTGAATCTAGAGATAAAAATTTGGTCTACTTAGTTCCTTTTCCAACTTACAGCTAAGGATTTTCAGGGCGCTTGAGTCTTTGTTTTCTTGACTTTTCCCGTGCTCTCAGTAGGACCTTGTTGCTTACCCATATATGTATAATAGTTTTCATCTGCTAATCCTAAACTCCCAGTATCCCTCCCTCAGCTCCTTCCTCCTTGGCAACCACAAGTCTATTCTCTTTCTCTGTGATTCCTCTCATATTAAAAAAAAAAAACACTTTCACATGATGCATTTGGTTATTAAATTATTAAGTTTCTTTCATATATTTGAATCTAGATTAGCCCCCTACCCTTTTTGATTTTTATATTATGAAATTTGGAGGAGGAAGAGGCCTTGCCTTTGCTCAAAAAATGTCTCATCCTGGACTTAGTAACAGTCAATTGTTCATATGAAAAGTTTTATGTTGGTGGTATTCAGGTAAACAGTCAGCAGCCAGCAGCCAGTTTTCTGGAGAGTAGTGGTGTATGTTTGATTTCTGTGGTGTCACTACACCCACCAGGACTGTTTGCATGCTCCTGCTGGACTGGATTGGAAGAGATGTGCACCGTTGACTTTCATGAGTCCATAGGAACCAGCTCCAGACCACCAGTCACCTAAGCAGTTTATGTGTATTGAATTATTGTGCTTCACAATAGCCCTAGGAGTGAAATATTATCATCCCCAATTTAAGAAATGAAAAAGACAAGAGCGAGAAATAGAGAATAACTTGCCTACAATAAGGCAAGAACTGTAACCCAGATTCAACCCAGGGTGTTTGGTGGTAGGGTGTGTGCCCCTTACCATCAGTCTGGAGAGCCTGCCTATGGTGAATCAGTCCATGGGCATCACTGAGAAATCTCTTGTCTCTGTCTTTAAAAATTTAAACCGTATTCTGTGAAGTCTTCAGGGAGCTTTATTCCATTTAGAGCAACAATTCTGACAAGTGAAAAAAGAGGAATAAAAGAGGTAATATGTGACAGTTTTTAAAAGGTAGTAAATTGGTACCATCTCTTGTTACCCAGAGGAGTTTGACTTACCAGCTGAGAAAGAGATTTCAGTACACTTCACTGGAATCTATTGAGATTATCTTGACTCAGTCTTGAATCTAGAGATAAAAATTTGGTCTACTTAGTTCCTTTTCCAACTTACAGCTAAGGATTTTCAGGGCGCTTGAGTCTTTGTTTTCTTGACTTTTCCCTTAGTGGTATCACTGAGAATATGAAAACTGGACTAACATTTCCCTTTTCAAGCTTCGAGGGTCCTGAGATTTGGTCAGGTTGTTCATCTTCACTGTCTGCATAGTGTTACCTGATTATATAGATCTGAGTTATGTTCTCTCATGGTTCTAGAATAAAGGAAGTTCAGATCTCCCAGGCTAAAGAGTTTGGCATTATCCTGATTCTTTCTTCCTTCTGGTCCCTTTATTTGTTATCAAATTCCTGTTTGTCTTTTTTCTCTTTGAAATATCTCTTTGGTTTGCCCCTTCCTCCCCTGTCCTCCTCTCACACCTGCCCTTCTCTCTGTGTCAGCCCTCTGCCTGGGCCCTTCCATTCCATTAACCCAGGAGAATCCAGTCTCATCATACTATGCCCTTGCTGAAGTTGGTCAGTGTTGAGAGTAAGCTAGCATTAAATAAAACATCACCAGAAGATTGTGATATGATGTATTGCTAAGTGAAAAAAGGATGAAAAGTATTCAAAATATGATGCCAATTCTGTATGTGTAAATTCACATGAATGTACAGCATCCATATTTTTTATTTTAAAATATTAAATATATATGCTTTTATTAATATGCTTCTTGGCTATATCTGTATAAATAATCTCAAATATTAACTGATTAGTTCTAGATGGTGAGATTACTGGAAATGTACTTTGGAGATACATGACATCAAAAGTTTCTGTAATACACATGTATTACTTGGGAAAAATATATTAAGTTTGTTATCTGAAGAAAGAATATTGGCTAAAACGTACCTACAGCATTTGCAGCTAGAGCTCCTACTTGAGAACAGCATTGATTGTTAGGCATGCTATTCATTGAGGTGCCAGATGGTGTGAATATAATGTCACTTCAAAAATGATTAACCTCATTGAATCTGACACCAGAAGACTGAATACCAGCTATACAAGTGCTTTTGTCTCTTACTGAGATACTGACAGCTGCGCATTAGTCACCTTACTTTTTATCAAAATATTGCAAGAAATCAAGGCTGTAAGAAAGTCTGAATGGAATCCTCTATCAAAAAAAAACCCCAGCAAAACCATGTTTCTTCCTTCATGTTCTAGATGATGGGCTCTGGAGATTGAATAATCTCAATTGCAAAATCTTAAGATTATTGAATGTTATTCAGTTGAAATAATTGAATAATATTACCTCTCATAGAGTATTTCAAATATTTTAGAAATAACAGTTACAAATAGAAAATAAAGTAGTCTCCTTTTTTAAATTTAAATTCAGATATTATTGAATAACATCTGATGGTAGACTGTCATAATAGCTTCAAACCCAAGTGTCTCTAGTCTGCTTCCCATGGATCCAGCAACATCTTTTGAGATTAAATCACAGTAGTTAGTTGAAGTTTGGTAGCTTAGTGGTAAACTTGCATGTTGTTATGACATAAACTCAAGTCTATCAGATTGTTATCTGAATTGTCCATTTTCCAGCCTGTCATTTTTCTAAGATGATCTCTTTGAAATTTGGTCAAGGATAAATAATAAATAGTCAAAGACCAAGAAGTCAAGCAAGGCTTTGTATAAGTTATGACAGTGATGTATAAGGATTATGATAGTTTAAATTTTCTTTTCACGTGCCTTATTTATATAGTTGATATCAGAAGGGACATTGTTGTCCACAGTGAAATAATTTACCTACCCTCTCCACCTGTATTGTTGTTGTTAAACTGAAATGATACTGACCAAGAGTTGTTACTCATTCAATCCCACAAGTTAGAAGATCGTCAGGGACAGTTATCCTCAACCTAAAGCAGTTGGGTAGTGACAAATTAGTGGCCTGGACAGGACCTTAGAAGGAAGGAGTGGGGTAAGAAAAGTTGGCTGTCCTACTTGAGAACAGCATTGATTGTTAGGCATGCTATTCATTGAGGTGCCAGATGGTGTGAATATAATGTCACTTCAAAATGATTAACCTCATTGAATCTGACACCAGAAGACTGAATACCAGCTATACAAGTGCTTTTGTCTCTTACTGAGATACTGACAGCTGCGCATTAGTCACCTTACTTTTTATCAAAATATTGCAAGAAATCAAGGCTGTAAGAAAGTCTGAATGGAATCCTCTATCAAAAAAAAACCCCAGCAAAACCATGTTTCTTCCTTCATGTTCTAGATGATGGGCTCTGGAGATTGAATAATCTCAATTGCAAAATCTTAAGATTATTGAATGTTATTCAGTTGAAATAATTGAATAATATTACCTCTCATAGAGTATTTCAAATATTTTAGAAATAACAGTTACAAATAGAAAATAAAGTAGTCTCCTTTTTAATTAACTTCAGATATTATTGAATAACATCTGATGGTAGACTGTCATAATAGCTTCAAACCCAAGTGTCTCTAGTCTGCTTCCCATGGATCCAGCAACATCTTTTGAGATTAAATCACAGTAGTTAGTTGAAGTTTGGTAGCTTAGTGGTAAACTTGCATGTTGTTATGACATAAACTCAAGTCTATCAGATTGTTATCTGAATTGTCCATTTTCCAGCCTGTCATTTTTCTAAGATGATCTCTTTGAAATTTGGTCAAGGATAAATAATAAATAGTCAAAGACCAAGAAGTCAAGCAAGGCTTTGTATAAGTTATGACAGTGATGTATAAGGATTATGATAGTTTAAATTTTCTTTTCACGTGCCTTATTTATATAGTTGATATCAGAAGGGACATTGTTGTCCACAGTGAAATAATTTACCTACCCTCTCCACCTGTATTGTTGTTGTTAAACTGAAATGATACTGACCAAGAGTTGTTACTCATTCAATCCCACAAGTTAGAAGATCGTCAGGGACAGTTATCCTCAACCTAAAGCAGTTGGGTAGTGACAAATTAGTGGCCTGGACAGGACCTTAGAAGGAAGGAGTGGGGTAAGAAAAAGTTGGCTGTTTTTTAAAATTTTTTTAATTATAGTGCCACAGATACTTTGACACTCAGATCCAGAGAGGCAAAGGCAGAATATCAAATGTGGCTGCTTTCTGGCAAAAGACAGAAAGAGCCAGGATAGGAAGACCAGATGGATTAGTATTTAGAATAGGGACAGAATCAGCTGCAGTGCAAGGGGTAAATGAGTGGTCAGACCTAAAATTGAAGCCAGACCAGGAATGACAGGGCTTGATCGCTGGGCAGCCACTCAGGAGTGTTATGTCTTTATAGCACATGACATCTTCAAAACCAAGGTGGTAACTGGGTGCTCCTTTTTGACATCAGGGTCCATTCTCCTTTGTGTTTAGTATTTTGTGCAAACTCTTAACACTATTAGTGGTAACCGTGTATGTAGTTCCTTCTGATTAACTTTAATTTGGGAAGAAATAGGTAAATTGTATTCATTATGTTCTTTCTGTTCATGGGGTTCTCACTTTGATGACAGAGGTTCATATACTCAGACAAATTATGGTTGATGTGAAGAGTTGCCTCATTGGAAAGGACCTGGATGCTGAGAAAGATTGAGGGTAGGAGGAGAAAAGGGTGACAGAGGATGAGATGGTTGGACCTGAATTTGAAGAACACCAGGGGATAGTGAAGGACAGGGAAGTCTGGCATGCTGCATTCCATGGGCTCAAAAAGAATAGGACACAAATTAGCAACTGAACAGCAACAGTGCTCTATGTACTCAAAGAAGTTTAAAATATACTGTAAATATACTCTACAGTTTACAAATAGAATTAAAACTGAATAGTTAGAATGTGATAGTGTCTGAAAAAGTCATTTACATAGGATATATTATTTAAAGTAATAAAAAGTCAAATTATGCATTGTAAAAATTCAATACAGTGGTAATATAGGAATAACTGATGGCATAGTAGCTTAATCTGAGTATCCTTTTCAAGTAGGAAGTATTCTAAAAAGCTTTGGATTTAAAAAGCAGACAGACTCAATCTCTTAATTTCTGAAACTCACAGTACAGTAAAGACATTTTTTTTTTTAAGGTTTTTTCTCTCTATTATGCTTCTTATTTTTATATTTCTTTTCATCCGTCTTCTATTCTTTGGTATGTGTGGGCCTCCCATTGCAGTGGCCTGTGTCACTGCAGAGCAATGCTCTGGGCGCATTTGCTCCAGAGCACTGGCTTATAATTGGACACACCAGTCCAGCTGCTCCAGAGCACGTGGGATCTTCCCGGGCCAGGGATGGAACTGCCCCTTGCACTGTAGGGCAGACTCTCTACCCACTTGACCACCAGGGATGCCTAGAGAAATATTTTGTGAAAGATGCATTCAGCATAATACTCATCTCTTTTGGAGATATTGTCTTTAAAAGGGGATACGCAACTCCTTTGATAAGAGATAATGGGATAATCTAAGCAAAAAAACTCACCCTAATAACAGAAAAACCTCTACATACAGCATTTTTTTTTTTCTTGAATAAATCTTTGAACGCAAGTCTTTTAAGCTTAGATCACCAGCTACATAATTAGCCAAAGATTTGAAGTGACAGACCTTTTACAAAATAAGTCTAATATTTAATTTCTATGTGAACTATTCATAAGAAAACTGAAGATCACTAAAAAAATAACTTTCTTCTTGCTTACCTTCAACAAAATTTATTACAATGTCAATTCTATGGTTAGATGTTTGGCAAGTAAATAGGTGGGCATGGGCTCTACCATTGACCGGCTTCCAGTCAGTCTTCGTAGAAGATACTGAAACTGTTATTCCTTCTGTGCTATGAGGAGAGGCACGAAGGGAACCTGATGCATTTGGGTAGTTCATGAAATGAATCATTCCATTAGTGTTAGTGAGATCTGAATTTAGTGTTATAGTCAGATGAAATGTGCGATATGGTATGAATAGTAGACATCTTTGTATAGTAACTATTTTAAAAAATATATATATTTTCCAAAAGAAGCCTCAGTAATCAAGTTATTGAAGAGAAAATAGTTCAATATAGTTTCCGCCTTTCCTCACTGCTAGCTGTACCTGGTTATTTTGTTTATGCTCATCATAGCTACCAAACCGATTACTTGTTGTACAGCTTTTATAGGTCTAAGAAATCAATTTGCTCACCTTTTTATTGTTGTTGCTTCTGTAGGGATTTCAGTGAACATTATCACACCTTGTGTAAAGCAATCCATCACCTAGCAACGGTTGACTGCATTTTCTCCCTGGCCAAGGTCGCGAAGCAAGGAGATTACTGCAGGTAATGTTTTTTTTGGTTTTTTTTTTTGGGTAATTTTTTTTTTTTTTTTTCTTAATTTCAGTCCTTTTCCAGTGCTTTAGAAGAGATGGAATTTTTCAATTAATTTTAGTGTTTTTATTATAAAGTACTAAAATTACTCAAATATATTGAACTTTTGGTCAAGCTGAATATCATGCTTGTACAGCTTAATTTAAAATTAAGAAATACCAGGCTTCCCTGGTGGTCCAGTGAGTAAAGAGTCCTCCTTGCCATGCAAGGGGCACTAGTTCGGTCCCTGGCCCGGGAAGATCCCACATTCTGAGGAGCGGCTGGCCTGATGTGCCCAATTATGAGCTAGTGCTGGAGCGCATGCATCCAGAGCTGGTGCTCTACAGCGAGAGAGGCCACTGTAATGGGAGGCCCACGTATGCCAAAGAATAAAGATGGATGAAAGATGAATGATGACTTAGAGGCAAAACAGAAAATTTATAAAAAAATTATTAAAAATTAAGAAATCCCCTTTTTTGCTCTGCCATTGAGTACAATGAAAATAGGTGATCACGGTAACTAGAGGGAGATGTTACATATTTCAGTTTTTAGGTTTATGTGGGTGACCTTTTTTTTTTTTTTTTTAAAGATTTATTTTATTTATTTATTTTGGGCGGGGATCGGGTTGGGGAGGGAGGGGAGCGGGCGGGCCACTTCTATTGGTCTTTCATTTCTCTGTTTTCATCCGTCTTTGTTCTTTGGCGGGTGTGGGCCTCCCATCGCGGTGGCCTCTGTTGATGCAGAGCGCCAGCTCTGGGCGCATGCGCTCCAGAGCTCCGGCTCGCTGATTGGACACATCAGTCCAGCCGCTCCGTGGCACGTGGGATCTTCCCAGGCCAGGGATTGAACCGGCGCCCCTTGCACTGCAAGGCGGTGTCCTTATCCATTGGACCACCAGGGGAAGCCCTGGGTGACATTTTTATAAACAAGTCTTCTTTCATTTGTTAGCATTCACTTGAACACTTATGTTTAACTTATAATTATAAAAGTCTAATTTAAATATCATCTAAATCAGATATGGGGGAGATTTAAGTTATGATTCATTTTGAGGCAAATTCCACTCAGTTGTTCTCAAGTTGCTTTTCCTTAAGCCTAAATCTTAAGGGAAAGCTTTGGCCCAGTGATCTGTCTTCCAGACCCACTAGGGTATCTGTCCCATACCTTAGAAGAGATGGAATTTTTCAATTAATTTTAGTGTTTTTATTATAAAGTACTAAAATTACTCAAATATATTGAACTTTTGGTCAAGCTGAATATCATGCTTGTACAGCTTAATTTAAAATTAAGAAATACCAGGCTTCCCTGGTGGTCCAGTGAGTAAAGAGTCCTCCTTGCCATGCAAGGGGCACTAGTTCGGTCCCTGGCCCGGGAAGATCCCACATTCTGAGGAGCGGCTGGCCTGATGTGCCCAATTATGAGCTAGTGCTGGAGCGCATGCATCCAGAGCTGGTGCTCTACAGCGAGAGAGGCCACTGTAATGGGAGGCCCACGTATGCCAAAGAATAAAGATGGATGAAAGATGAATGATGACTTAGAGGCAAAAACAGAAAATTTATAAAAAAAATTATTAAAAATTAAGAAATCCCTTTCTTGCTCTGCCATTGAGTACAATGAAAATAGGTGATCACGGTAACTAGAGGGAGATGTTACATATTTCAGTTTTTAGGTTTATGTGGGTGACCTTTTTTTTTTTTTTTTTAAAGATTTATTTTATTTATTTATTTTGGGCGGGGATCGGGTTGGGGAGGGAGGGGAGCGGGCGGGCCACTTCTATTGGTCTTTCATTTCTCTGTTTTCATCCGTCTTTGTTCTTTGGCGGGTGTGGGCCTCCCATCGCGGTGGCCTCTGTTGATGCAGAGCGCCAGCTCTGGGCGCATGCGCTCCAGAGCTCCGGCTCGCTGATTGGACACATCAGTCCAGCCGCTCCGTGGCACGTGGGATCTTCCCAGGCCAGGGATTGAACCGGCGCCCCTTGCACTGCAAGGCGGTGTCCTTATCCATTGGACCACCAGGGGAAGCCCTGGGTGACATTTTTATAAACAAGTCTTCTTTCATTTGTTAGCATTCACTTGAACACTTATGTTTAACTTATAATTATAAAAGTCTAATTTAAATATCATCTAAATCAGATATGGGGGAGATTTAAGTTATGATTCATTTTGAGGCAAATTCCACTCAGTTGTTCTCAAGTTGCTTTTCCTTAAGCCTAAATCTTAAGGGAAAGCTTTGGCCCAGTGATCTGTCTTCCAGACCCACTAGGGTATCTGTCCCATACCTTTCCTGGGCAGAGGTTGGGCCCCTATGGGCTCTAGGCTGCCCAGTCCCCACAAGGGGCTCTGTGGCCAGGCCCTGCTCCTGAGGTAGCCTCACTTCTGCTCATGTTCTATGCCTGGGCTCGTTCCTGCAGCTCCGCTAGGCTGGAACTCTGCACTGGTGGCTTTCTGTGAAGCCTTTTGGAGGCTCTCTGGGGTCTCTTTATAGTAGTACTAGCCCATTCCTGAAGGCTCTGCACTTACGAATGAATCACCTCCCAGGGACATCGGTTTGATTAATAGCCTGTTTACTTTTAACAACTGACCTTAAACAAGTTTTGTAACTTCTGTGATCCTCAGTTTCTACACTGATAGAATAATACCTACCTCTTAGAAATGTTGAACAAATTAAATGAGATAAAGACATTATGAAATTTCTAAGCAGACCCAGACAGATAATAAATACTTAATAAATACCAATAATTACTCACAGGTATTTATTCAAAAATCAGAAAGAATTAAGCATTATAAATTTTTTTGCCTTTAATAAAAATATCTGAGCTTAAGGGCTGTTAATAGCTTTTATAACTATATCATTTATTTTTAAAAAATAATTTTTTATTTTCTATCAATTCATAATCTTGTCTGTCTGAACATTATAAGCATAGTTGTCTCAGAGTTTATGTCTGATGATTCAAATATCTATTGTCCTTGTGGGCCTGCTTCTATTGTCTGCTGTTTCTGTTCATTTTCATTCATGAATCTCCTTGAGTGTGTGGTTATTTTGATTATCTTCTGGACAGTATATTTGCAAAATTATTTGTAGAAACAATTTGATGTACATCCCTTCCGAAAGGATCACATCTCAAGATACTAATGATGTTCTGGCATCACTTGGTCCACATCAGGGCTTGAGATGCTTCAGAGAGTCAAAGGCTTAACGCTTCAAAGGTTCAGAGATGCAAAGCCTGTGGTCTTCACTTCAGATGCACTCTTCCAGTTGGTGTGTAGTCTTGTGGTGTCTCAGTGCAGATTAAAGCTGTTCATAGTACTCAGCGTCCCCTCAGAAATCCGCAAACACCCTCCCTGGCCCTCTGTCCTCTGTCCTACCCCACATCTTGGCTTGGTAATTCCTTTTGGTCTTGTTAGCTGTCAGGTGACTTCAGGTAAAGTAGAGATTGTCTGTACTTTATCCAGCCTTTTATTTGTCCTCAGTAGGATTTTACTAAACCGCTCTTCTGTCAGTAAAACTATTTCAGGAAATGTCACAGGCTAAAATAGTTTCCAAATGGGATACTGTATAGTTTATTTATTTATTTATTTAAAATCTTTGTTTTTTAACTTTTACAGAGTTTTGTTGTTTACAGATATGCATGTTCCCAGATTAGTCATATGTATATCCCCCCCTTGCCACCCCTCCCAACCATCACACAGCACCCCTGAAGGGTCCCCTTTTCTCACAGAGCAATGACAATAGCTATTTCCTTCACTTATGATAGTACACGCCTTCATAAAAATTAAATGAGATAAAGACATTATGAAATTTCTAAGCAGACCCAGACAGATAATAAATACTTAATAAATACCAATAATTACTCACAGGTATTTATTCAAAAATCAGAAAGAATTAAGCATTATAAATTTTTTTGCCTTTAATAAAAATATCTGAGCTTAAGGGCTGTTAATAGCTTTTATAACTATATCATTTATTTTTAAAAAATAATTTTTTATTTTCTATCAATTCATAATCTTGTCTGTCTGAACATTATAAGCATAGTTGTCTCAGAGTTTATGTCTGATGATTCAAATATCTATTGTCCTTGTGGGCCTGCTTCTATTGTCTGCTGTTTCTGTTCATTTTCATTCATGAATCTCCTTGAGTGTGTGGTTATTTTGATTATCTTCTGGACAGTATATTTGCAAAATTATTTGTAGAAACAATTTGATGTACATCCCTTCCGAAAGGATCACATCTCAAGATACTAATGATGTTCTGGCATCACTTGGTCCACATCAGGGCTTGAGATGCTTCAGAGAGTCAAAGGCTTAACGTTTCAAAGGTTCAGAGATGCAAAGCCTGTGGTCTTCACTTCAGATGCACTCTTCCAGTTGGTGTGTAGTCTTGTGGTGTCTCAGTGCAGATTAAAGCTGTTCATAGTACTCAGCGTCCCCTCAGAAATCCGCAAACACCCTCCCTGGCCCTCTGTCCTCTGTCCTACCCCACATCTTGGCTTGGTAATTCCTTTTGGTCTTGTTAGCTGTCAGGTGACTTCAGGTAAAGTAGAGATTGTCTGTACTTTATCCAGCCTTTTATTTGTCCTCAGTAGGATTTTACTAAACCGCTCTTCTGTCAGTAAAACTATTTCAGGAAATGTCACAGGCTAAAATAGTTTCCAAATGGGATACTGTATAGTTTATTTATTTATTTATTTAAAATCTTTGTTTTTTAACTTTTACAGAGTTTTGTTGTTTACAGATATGCATGTTCCCAGATTAGTCATATGTATATCCCCCCCTTGCCACCCCTCCCAACCATCACACAGCACCCCTGAAGGGTCCCCTTTTCTCACAGAGCAATGACAATAGCTATTTCCTTCACTTATGATAGTACAGGCCTTCATGCTACTTCCTTTACGCCTCCCACCCTCTGTTCCTTCCCCACAGTGTCCTTATGTCACTGTCCATGTCTGTCTTTCCGTCGCTTCACTGAATGTGCCATCATCACCATCCTGCTAGATTCCATATATATGTGTTAATATACTGTATTTGTCCTTGTCTTTCTGACTGACTTCACTTTTGATGATACGTTCTAGATCCAGTCACCTCATTAGGGCTGATTCTTCTGCATTTCTCTTTACAGCTGTGTAGTATTCCATTGTATATATGTCCCAGAGCTTTTGTATCCATTCGTTCGTCGATGGGCATCTAGGTTGCTTCCATGTTCTAGCTATTGTATAGAGAGCTGCAATGAACATTGGGGTACTGGTGCTTCTTTCAGATTTGATTTCATCAGGGTATAAGCCTAAGAGTGGGATTGCTGGGTCATATGGTGCTTCTAGTTTTAGTTTTTTAAGAAATCTCCATACTGTCTTCCATAGAGGCTGGGGATACTGTATACTTTATATTAACAAAAATCCACCTGAAAAAATTTAAATGAAAATTGTTCCATCATCTTTAGGCAATAGAATGAATCTCTTCTTTTAGAAAGCCATAAAATTAAGTGTAAATAACCATGAAATAGGAAACTTTTTCTAAAATGCATTTTAAACTAGTATGTAAATATCTGAAGTTTATGCTTATTTTTTCCGTTTAGATTTCCAGCTCGTTTAAAGATTTTTAAGGCATTTGAGTTATTGCAGTTAGTTCAAATTGATTTTTTGGGGCTTCATACGTATAGTCTTTTTTTTTTCCCCCATAGGTACAGCCTTTTCTTGCTAAATGTTATTAGGACATTTTAGTTATGCAGAAGTTCATATTCTAGGTTTTTCTATCCAATATGTATTCTGGGCATTGTACAGTTTTACTAATATAGAGTGTGTTCTGTGTCTCTGGGGCATTTAAAGGAAAATGATGCAATTTGAAAAATCTAAAATAAAATAGGTAAATTTGTTCAAGTTCAGTGCTTTGTTCTTTTCAGGCAGTATTCACATTTTCTCAGTTCTTCCTCTTCATTGCCACTGAACGCCATCAATATGTTCATATTTTCTGCTGTCACTCTTCTGTCCTAATCCATCATCTCAGGTCCCTGAATAGTTATTTGCTACTTCTTCTACCAGGAAGTGTTTTGTCATTATGTAATTTTGATGGAAAGAGAGTAAGTGTAGATTTTAGAGCAGAACAAATCACTCAAATTTTTATTCTAAGGTGAAAACCTTCCTGGGATGTCATATCAGTGTCTTGAATATGATATGTTGATTTCACTTGGCAGAGCACTTAGAATTTCATTTTAAAACTGATAGCACTTACAGTTGGTTTCATCTTTTTTTTCTTTACAGTGTATTAGCAACCTGTCTATATAAAAATTCTACTTTAAAATTATACTGTGAAATTCAAAAAATGTCATTTTCTTGTAATTACAAATATCCCTTCCAAAGGGTGATTTCAAACTGTTTACTCAAAAGCACCTTAACAGTTCGGTTTTCAGATTTGATTTCATCAGGGTATAAGCCTAAGAGTGGGATTGCTGGGTCATATGGTGCTTCTAGTTTTAGTTTTTTAAGAAATCTCCATACTGTCTTCCATAGAGGCTGGGGATACTGTATACTTTATATTAACAAAATCCACCTGAAAAATTTAAATGAAAATTGTTCCATCATCTTTAGGCAATAGAATGAATCTCTTCTTTTAGAAAGCCATAAAATTAAGTGTAAATAACCATGAAATAGGAAACTTTTCTAAAATGCATTTTAAACTAGTATGTAAATATCTGAAGTTTTTGCTTTTTTTTTGCGTTTAGATTTCCAACTCGTTTAAAGATTATTAAGGCATTTGAGTTATTGCAGTTAGTTCAAATTGATTTTTGGGGCTTCATCGATAGTCTTTTTTTTTCCCCATAGGTACAGCCTTTTCTTGCTAAATGTTATTAGGACATTTTAGTTATGCAGAAGTTCATATTCTAGGTTTTTCTATCCAATATGTATTCTGGGCATTGTACAGTTTTACTAATATAGAGTGTGTTCTGTGTCTCTGGGGCATTTAAAGGAAAATGATGCAATTTGAAAAATCTAAAATAAAATAGGTAAATTTGTTCAAGTTCAGTGCTTTGTTCTTTTCAGGCAGTATTCACATTTTCTCAGTTCTTCCTCTTCATTGCCACTGAACGCCATCAATATGTTCATATTTTCTGCTGTCACTCTTCTGTCCTAATCCATCATCTCAGGTCCCTGAATAGTTATTTGCTACTTCTTCTACCAGGAAGTGTTTTGTCATTATGTAATTTTGATGGAAAGAGAGTAAGTGTAGATTTTAGAGCAGAACAAATCACTCAAATTTTTATTCTAAGGTGAAAACCTTCCTGGGATGTCATATCAGTGTCTTGAATATGATATGTTGATTTCACTTGGCAGAGCACTTAGAATTTCATTTTAAAACTGATAGCACTTACAGTTGGTTTCATCTTTTTTTTCTTTACAGTGTATTAGCAACCTGTCTATATAAAAATTCTACTTTAAAATTATACTGTGAAATTCAAAAAATGTCATTTTCTTGTAATTACAAATATCCCTTCCAAAGGGTGATTTCAAACTGTTTACTCAAAAGATAACTTTAGTGACTTTCTCTGAGAAATGTGAATGCATGTGCTCAGGGTTTTGTTAGCCAGATATATTTAATGTATTTAGGAAAGTAGTATTTCTTGGTGTTATGAATTAAGTTCAGAAATGTGCTTAAAACATTTGTGGAGAGTCTAAAACACTTGTGGAGATCATTGATAGGATATTAAGATGAGAAAGACCCAAGTCGTCAAGAAATTGATGAAAAGATGTTTAACCTTAAGAATCAGTAAGTACAAATTTAAAAATTGAGATCACACACTTAAAATTAGGAAGTTTGATAATACCAAATTTATTTGAAAAGATGTTTAACCTTAAGAATCAGTTAAGTACAAATTTAAAAATTGAGATCACACACTTAAAATTAGGAAGTTTGATAATACCAAATTTATTAGTAGGTAAGAGTATGAAAAGTCACCTTTCTGTTGGTAGGAAGTTAAATTGTTGCAGCTATCTTCTGCTAAAAAATATGCATATCCTAGGATTTAGAAATTCCACTTCAGGCATTTCCTCTAGCTTAGAGTAACACTTGGAAATTGGTACATGTACACACATACATGGTTGCTCATTGAAGTATTGTTTACAACAGTGAAAATCTAGACAGTCCCAGTGTTCATTAGTGGTGCTAGCTAACTTGCTATTCAGCAGCTTTGAAAGGATGCTTTCAAAGAATAATCCTTAATCTTCAGTATTCCATACTGTCAGGGTTCATTGGACCTAATTTCAGTTCTTGAGTTTAAGGTTTTCCAAACTACAAAGACAAAATTTACTTCTCTTTTCCTTGAAAAAAATCGATAATAAAATTTACTCTGTCTTATGTTCACCAGATGTGTCTCTTGGAACCTCTTGTAAATCTAAGATGCATTTTGAGATTATGTTATTTTTTTTTTTTTAAAAATCCTTTTTTTCTAAGGTGAAAACCTTCCTGGGATGTCATATCAGTGTCTTGAATATGATATGTTGATTTCACTTGGCAGAGCACTTAGAATTTCATTTTAAAACTGATAGCACTTACAGTTGGTTTCATCTTTTTTTTCTTTACAGTGTATTAGCAACCTGTCTATATAAAAATTCTACTTTAAAATTATACTGTGAAATTCAAAAAATGTCATTTTCTTGTAATTACAAATATCCCTTCCAAAGGGTGATTTCAAACTGTTTACTCAAAAGATAACTTTAGTGACTTTCTCTGAGAAATGTGAATGCATGTGCTCAGGGTTTTGTTAGCCAGATATATTTAATGTATTTAGGAAAGTAGTATTTCTTGGTGTTATGAATTAAGTTCAGAAATGTGCTTAAAACATTTGTGGAGAGTCTAAAACACTTGTGGAGATCATTGATAGGATATTAAGATGAGAAAGACCCAAGTCGTCAAGAAATTGATGAAAAGATGTTTAACCTTAAGAATCAGTAAGTACAAATTTAAAAATTGAGATCACACACTTAAAATTAGGAAGTTTGATAATACCAAATTTATTTGAAAAGATGTTTAACCTTAAGAATCAGTTAAGTACAAATTTAAAAATTGAGATCACACACTTAAAATTAGGAAGTTTGATAATACCAAATTTATTAGTAGGTAAGAGTATGAAAAGTCACCTTTCTGTTGGTAGGAAGTTAAATTGTTGCAGCTATCTTCTGCTAAAAAATATGCATATCCTAGGATTTAGAAATTCCACTTCAGGCATTTCCTCTAGCTTAGAGTAACACTTGGAAATTGGTACATGTACACACATACATGGTTGCTCATTGAAGTATTGTTTACAACAGTGAAAATCTAGACAGTCCCAGTGTTCATTAGTGGTGCTAGCTAACTTGCTATTCAGCAGCTTTGAAAGGATGCTTTCAAAGAATAATCCTTAATCTTCAGTATTCCATACTGTCAGGGTTCATTGGACCTAATTTCAGTTCTTGAGTTTAAGGTTTTCCAAACTACAAAGACAAAATTTACTTCTCTTTTCCTTGAAAAAAAAAATCGATAATAAAATTTACTCTGTCTTATGTTCACCAGATGTGTCTCTTGGAACCTCTTGTAAATCTAAGATGCATTTTGAGATCTTTAATGATTTTTATCTTGCTTATGTCTGAAATGCTTTACTATCTCATCATCCTAGGGATGATTTCATCGCTATTCATCAGTTTTTTCCAGTATGCTGTAAAAATCTAAAATAAGAAGGAAGCTGGAGATAAAGAAATGAGATAAAAATCACTGTCATATCATTCTTCATTTTTCTCACTGTATTTCCCAAACAGTTATATCATCTTTCAAGAAGGTATAAAAGAAGACTAGAGATGCCACTATTGTAGTTGTTTCTGATTTTGAGTGAATACAGTTGAGAATTCAAAATTTTCCACTTTTCACCCATAATAGCAAAGAGAAAAAAACTGGCAGAAGACATTTCATAGTTATAAGATTATTCAAAAGATGAATGTGAAAAAAAGAATAGCACTGCTTTAGATACTAATGATAGTAGTGCAATTTCTTATAGAAAACAAAATGTTAGATTATGAGCGTGCAAATAATATGTTATGCGTGAACAGTATATTTGTGAGGGGAAAGTGAAATGCTGTATTCTTATCCAGTTTGTTACTCCAAAGGAAACATCCATCATGCAGTATTCAGTGACAAGAATTGGAACCATCCTCTTTTGCTAAAAATACATATGAGAGTATTCTTTTATGATGCTTGTGCACTAGAGTTTACTTGATACTATTTGCTTAGAGATAGGTGCTGAAGTCACTGAGAAATTTTAAATGAATAAAGTATATCCTAGGATTTAGAAATTCCACTTCAGGCATTTCCTCTAGCTTAGAGTAACACTTGGAAATTGGTACATGTACACACATACATGGTTGCTCATTGAAGTATTGTTTACAACAGTGAAAATCTAGACAGTCCCAGTGTTCATTAGTGGTGCTAGCTAACTTGCTATTCAGCAGCTTTGAAAGGATGCTTTCAAAGAATAATCCTTAATCTTCAGTATTCCATACTGTCAGGGTTCATTGGACCTAATTTCAGTTCTTGAGTTTAAGGTTTTCCAAACTACAAAGACAAAACTTACTTCTCTTTTCCTTGAAAAAAAATCGATAATAAAATTTACTCTGTCTTATGTTCACCAGATGTGTCTCTTGGAACCTCTTGTAAATCTAAGATGCATTTTGAGATCTTTAATGATTTTTATCTTGCTTATGTCTGAAATGCTTTACTATCTCATCATCCTAGGGATGATTTCATCGCTATTCATCAGTTTTTTCCAGTATGCTGTAAAAATCTAAAATAAGAAGGAAGCTGGAGATAAAGAAATGAGATAAAAATCACTGTCATATCATTCTTCATTTTTCTCACTGTATTTCCCAAACAGTTATATCATCTTTCAAGAAGGTATAAAAGAAGACTAGAGATGCCACTATTGTAGTTGTTTCTGATTTTGAGTGAATACAGTTGAGAATTCAAAATTTTCCACTTTTCACCCATAATAGCAAAGAGAAAAAAACTGACAGAAGACATTTCATAGTTATAAGATTATTCAAAAGATGAATGTGAAAAGAAGAATAGCACTGCTTTAGATACTAATGATAGTAGTGCAATTTCTTATAGAAAACAAAATGTTAGATTATGAGCGTGCAAATAATATGTTATGCGTGAACAGTATATTTGTGAGGGGAAAGTGAAATGCTGTATTCTTATCCAGTTTGTTACTCCAAAGGAAACATCCATCATGCAGTATTCAGTGACAAGAATTGGAACCATCCTCTTTTGCTAAAAATACATATGAGAGTATTCTTTTATGATGCTTGTGCACTAGAGTTTACTTGATACTATTTGCTTAGAGATAGGTGCTGAAGTCAGGAGAGTGAAAGAAAATAAATGGTATAAAATAAAAGTACTGATTTGATTATTCTAATTTTCTTTATAAATGTAAGTATGAAAATGGCTATCTTCTCTTTAACAAAATTATGAGCTTTAACAGATTTTAAAATATTCTTCCACCATTGCATTTTTTGTCACAATGGGAGAGCACCAATAATAATGATAAGCTAGAGCCTATTATAAATGTATTGAAATTTAGTATTAGTATTTATAATTGAATATGGTCCAAGTACCTGCATGACAGCTTACTTACCTTCACAGTGTGTTGCCTGTTTCGGGTATGTATGCCTGTTGTTAGCCGCTAAGTTGTGTCCAACTGTTTTGCAACCCCATGGATTGTGACTCACCAGGCTCTTATGTCCATGGGATTCTCCAGGCAAGGAATACTATTGCCACTTCCTTCTCCAGGGGATCTTCCCAACCCAGGAATCAAACCTGGATCTCCTGCATTGGTGGGCAGATTCTTTACTGTCTGAGGCACCAGAAAAGCCTCATATGTGCTTTAAAACCAGGAAAACATAGAATAAAAATTTGAAATTTGCTATGTTTGGATTCTTACTAGTTGTCATGACTTTTCCCCCACACTATTATCTTACTCTCAATTCTAGCAATTACTTGCAAAGTGACTTAGAAAGATTTCAAAAATTAAAATGACAGAGTCCATTGGAGCCATATGGTAAATGGTGAAACCTATCTTTTATATGTATGGAGGAATATTAAGGGGGAAAAAAAGTAGTAGAATGATACATTTCAGTATGATTCTTTTTATTTTTTTTTTCTTTTTGGCCACTTCTGTTGATCTTTCATTTACTTATCTTTGTTCTTTGGCCCTTGTGGGCCTCCCTTTGCAGTGGCCTCTGTTGTCGCAGAGCACCGCCTCTGGGCGCATGCGCTCCAGAGCTCCGGCTCGGTAGTTGGACACATCAGTCCAGCCACTCTGCGGCACATCATGGGATCTTCCCAGGCCAGGGATCGAACTGGTGCCCCGTGCACTGCAAAGTGGTGTCCTTACCCACTGGACCACCAGGGAAGCCCTCAGTATGATTCTTGATTTTTGTTGTTGTTGTTTGTTTTTTAAAGAAGAAGTCACAAAGCCATACAATGAGTGTATGAAAAAGTTAATGCAGAGAAAGTTGGGAATGGTGTACACCAAACTGCTCTCAGTAGTAACTTCTGGAGAGGAAACTGGAAGAAGGGTGGTGCTCACAGGATCTTGGATAAACAGATAAAGCTCTCTGTAGAAACCAACATAAAACCGTAAAAACCAAACAAGACAAATAAGCTTTTTTTATATTGAAAAAAAAGATACTAAAGACCATAGAGAGATGTTTTCATTAAACAAATGTGAAGAGTTCTAGGTCATTCTGTCCCCAGGTCCAACACACAATTTATATTAATGTAATAATTAAGTCTAGAAATAATTTTTCATGATTTTCTTTACTATGCTTATTACTAAAATGATTTAATTAGCAGTAATCTGAACCGTCATTTTTATTAATGAAATTATCTTAGAGAATGGTAGAAAAATAAAAGGTGAAAAAGGATCTTAAAAAGGTAGAGCTCAGTTACGGAGCCATCGTAAGACTCTTCTAGAGTCTGTGCTTTAGAGCACTGCATTTATAATTGTCTTTCCAGTTCTATTCTGCGTTGGAATTTAACTCTCATACATAGCCTTATTCTGAACATATGTTCTTAAAGTCCGTGTTTAACGTTTGGTTGTGGGTCTGACAGACTGGCCACAGAAATCTTCGTGTTTTTTGAGGTTTTTTTTTTTGAAGGCTGTTTCCTTGTCTTGTCAATTGAAACATGTTTCTTCTCACAGACCAACTCTACAGGAGGAAAGGAAGATCATAATAAAAAATGGCCGGCACCCTGTGATTGATGTGCTGCTTGGAGAACAGGACCAGTTTGTTCCCAATAGTACCAATTTGTCAGTAAGTACCACATCATGACAAAAATAAGTGAAACATGATGACATGATGTTATCAAACTTGATCTCAAACTTTTAAATACCATATAATGTTTGAAAAATTTACCTGAGTTTTTACCTTTGGCTTTAAATCTATAGTCCGTGTAGTTTTATATTTACCACCGTATATGGAATCTGTGCTGTTTCCAGTGAAAAACTGTGCTTACAGGGAACAATTTAGTAGATAAAGGGTTAGCCTTCATTGGTCATTTTTGGTAGCCCAGCAAAAATACTTTATATTTATAAATGTCCACAGATGCTAATGGGGTGAAATCCCACTGTGGTTTTGCAGGTTCCTGTTGGCATATAGTACAGGCTTTTGTCTTTTGCTCTGCTTTCACTTCTTCTGTGGAAGGATCACAGATGCTTAAGCTGATTTCAGTGATAAGAATTTTTGTCATTAGATTTTTTTGTTGTTGTTAGATGACCTAGGGTTCTCTTGTAGAACATCAATGATATAAAATATTTATTCATCCAACACATACTTACTGAGTACCTATTTAGCCTCAGGCGGTGAAGCGAGCATTAGGACAGAGAGTACAAAGCAAGACAGAAGTATTCACTGCCTTTAGAGAGCTTGTGGTCTAGAAGAGAATATAGATTATTACAATACGGCTTGGTCAGGCTAGGGTACAGGAGACCGTTGTCATGGAGCACGTAGCAGATTGACTGAGTCCGGTGTATGGGGAGTGTTTGGAAAGGTTTCCCAGAGATGAGACACTGACTGAAGAGAGTGAGTGAGGGCAGACCAGGGAAGTGGAGAGGAGTATGTCAGGGCAGGAGCCAGGGTAGTAGAGTCTGGGGGTGAAGCAGCACCGCGGGCGTTCAGGGAACTGAAACTGAGTGTAGCATAAGATTGGATATCAAGAAAAAAGCCAAAAAAAGAGAAAAAAGTGTCAGAAATAAGGAAGAGGCCAATTTGTTTAAAGCCATGTTAAGGAGTTTAGAGGTTTTTTGTTTTTTGTTTTTTCCTTAAAGGATTGAGAATCCTAGCAAGAGAGTGTTTAAACCTGCCCGAAAAAGTGAACTTTTGTATGTATGTTTGTTACACAGAGTCACACTGTCCAGGATAAACAGAGCCATGCACTGATTCAAGTGATAAGGGTAATTTTACTCAGTAATATTGTTGCACAGGGAAAAGAATCCAGCTTGAACAGGACTCAGCTTCTATTTGTGGAGAGATGTTCTTGTTTGTTCAGTCTCTAAGTTGTATCCAGCTCTTTGCCACACCATGGAATGTAGCACACCAGTCTCCTCTCTGCTCTACTAAGGCAGAGAGTTTGCTCAAATTCATGTCCATTGAGTCAGTAATGCCCTCTAACAATCTCATCCTTTGTGAGCCCTTCAGAGATTGACCAGGTGTCTTAAATTGCGAGCAGGTAGGTGGGGAGGAGGGATGGGCATGGTAGGTTCGAGAAACTGAAAACAGAAAAACTGTTAAGAGAGCTGGTTCGTGTGAAACTCTTTGAGGCTTCATAACTGGCAGCTGTTACTGATATCCTCCCACAGGGACTGAGGAGGATTATGAGGCTTACCTCCATGAATGCCTGCATTTCAAAGAAAGGTTCTGCACACACTGCTGGGTGGTAGATGTTCAGTTGCTCATTTGTGTCTGACTCTTTGCATTCCCATGGACTGAAGCACACCAGGCTTACTTGTCCTTCACCATCTCCTGGAGCCCACTCAAACTCATGTCTGTTGACTCAGTGGTGCCATCCAACCATCTCATCCTCTGTTGTCCCTTTCTGCTTTCGATTTCTACCAGCATCAGGGTCTTTTCCAGTGAGTCATCTCTTCACATCAAGTGGCCAAAGTATTGGAGATTCAGCTTCAGCATCATTCCTTCCAGTGAATATTCAGGGTTGATTTCCTTTAGGACTGACTGGTTTGATCTCCTTGCAGTCTAAGGGACTCTCAAGAGTCTTCTCCCAACGCCACAGTTCGAAGGCGTCAATTATTTGGCACTCAGTCTTCTTTATGGTCTAACTCTCACATCCATACATGACTACTGGGAAAACCATAGCTTTGACTATGCAGACCTTTGTCAGCAAAGGGTAGTAGAAGACTTAATTTAAAGGGACAGAGAAAGGATTTATAACTGCAAGATTTCTGAAGTAACTGCTCTAAGAGTAGGTTTGGGGGTCTGTCTGCCTATTACCAGGTTTTGGCTGTAACAAGTACAAATTCTTTCCTGGCAGTGTTGTGCTTTTGTAAGCAGGTACTTTAAAGAGGTCTGAAATCATCCCAAGATTGTGGCCTTGAACTGTTAAATAGAAACTGTGCTGGTGTTTTTTCTGGTCTCTTGAAGTGGAGAGGGAATGAATTCATTTGTGCTGAGAGGGCTTCCATTTGTTATAGGCCAAGGTTAGGATCGATTGGGCTCAGAGGAGCCTGACTAGAATTTGGTCAAGGAGGGAGTCTTTGTCAAGACTCCTAGAGTGAAGATATCTGGTGATGAGGTGAAAGAATTAACATGGGAGGAGTAATTAAGTGAGAGAGTTACATCAGAGAATGAAGTGCCTGACTTCAAGAGTCCAGAGGTAGTGTGGCCCAGGGATAGCCAGGGAAGTCGAGTATTAGAAGTGGAGGAGGTCTTTGAAGATGAGGAACAACATTTGAGAAAAAGGCATCCATATATGCATTGAAGCCACCTAAACAACATGGTGTGTAGTGGAATGTGAAGGTGGTCCAGGTGTCAGAGATTCCAAGAGGTGGAGACTGATGACCTGGAGCGAGATGTAGATGCCAGTGGTGAAGACATGTAGAGATGGTATAGGCCTAAAGAAGCAGATATGAGAGAATCTTTTAACCCTGAGATACAGATGATAGGGTGTGGCATAAAGCTCATCCTTGAAGCGAGAGAACTTCAGGGGAGTAACAGCGAGCTTTTAGTTTAAGTCAGTGTGTAAAGGAAATGTTAAATAAGGAGGTGAGGAACAGAATTATTGGGGAATTTTTCAGAGGACAGTGAGGAAATTGAAATGTAGGGGATCAGCTGGAAATTAGGTCAGAGAAAGGAAGCCCAGAAGATCAGGGGAGTTGGAAATATCACAGACTATTCCATCTTAGGCTGTGAGCAAGGGTGACAGAGATGTGAGCCTGGTAAATTTGGTTGATCACAGGGTGGGGCAAGTAAAAGGAAATACTTTGAATTGTATCAGGTTTAATAATACATTTTGATATTGTTGACTGAAAAAAAAAAAGCACAATGTAAGAATTGAGAGTTAAGTTTTATGTGGGGCAAAATGAGGACTATAACCCAGCAGACAACATTTCTGATAGCTCCGAGGAGCTGCTCCACAGAGTTGGGGGAAAGCCAGTGTTATGCGTGATCTTAGTGAAGTGAGGTATGAAGCACTCATTTTGGCAGACACTTGCTGCTAGTCACAAGGAGCAGATGTCACCATTAATGATTTTCTAGATATAAGGAGGTGCAAGAATTGGGCTCAATGTCTCCTCTGGCAAATATCTTTTTAAAGACCTAGTCTGCCAGTTTTTCCCAAAGCCCAGATTGTCTGATTCCTAATCTCCACCCTGACTTCCTTTCAGGGTGTGTTGGAGATTAGCAGCTGCCCTGGTTTATGACTTAGTCCTTGTAGAGGCAGATGGAAGGTGGCAGTTTTTCACTGGCAGTATTTCATGCAAAACTTGGAGTAGTATGTAATTAGATCTCCAATGTCTGTAAACATATTTATTCTCCTTAGAGAATTTGTAAGTTACTTAATTTATGAAACCAAGTTAACAGGCACTAATGTATTTATTGTCTTTTACAGGAAGTCTCTGTGAACGTAAGAATTTCTTTTTCAGTTTCCATAATACCAGTAGGGTGTAGCTTTTCTTGAGAAAATAATACAGTTATATCATTTAGTACTTTGAGTTACTTGTAAATCACTTGAAACATCATTTCCTTTTATTATTTCCATCCCCTCAGACAGCAACTAACTTAATCTCAAGTATGTTGTTCCTTTTTTTTTTTTTTATAATTTTGGCCTCTTTTATTGTTTTTTCATTTATCTATTTTCATCCATCTTTGTACTTTGGCCTGTATGGGCCTCCCATTACAGTGGCCTTTCTCGCTGCAGAGCACTGGCTCTGGGCACATGTACTCCAGAGCACTGGCTCGCAATTGGACACACCGGTCCAGCCGCTCCATGGCATGAGAGATCTTCCCAGGCCAGGGATTGAACCGGTGCCCCTTGCACTGCAAGGCGGACTCTTTACGCACTGAACCACCAGGGGAGCCCTGAAGTATGTTATTCTTGACATTCAATTTTTGTTTTTGTTTGCTTTTCATTGTTTCCCCCCCTCTCTTTGAAGTAGTGTTATTACGCTGTTTAAAACAGCAAGATTAGGAAACTAAATTAGCCTAATTACAAGGATGTTTTAAAGAAACATTGAACTCTTCTATTTAAATTTTTACAAAATAAATAGAGCAGTTTATTCCAGCAAGCACCTCAGAATGTTCCAGAATATTCATTTCTTTTACATATGCTTTTCCTAACTTGAGTAGGCGCTGATGTATAACTGTTGCTATGGCGAAATGTATTCTTTTTTGCAGGATATAAATTTCTATATAGGGATAGCGTTGAAGAAGAACTTACTATGTAAAACTCAATTTTAAATATTTTATAGGTGTTAATTATAAAATACATTCTGAAGATAATTTCCTGAAAGTCAGGTGGCATTATTGCTTTTGACAGTCATGGAATTTTAAGAAATTGTCTTTTGTACATGTTTAAGTGTACTTTACTGGATCCTCTATATGAACTCACTGTAATGTTTCTAAACAAGCCAACTTAACTACCCATTTTTCATGAATCAGTTTTAAGAATACTTGTTTTTTAGATACAAAACAAGCAACAAAGGTTTACTGTGTAGTGTGGTGAGCTATAGTCAATATCTTGGATAACCTATAATGAAAAATAATCTGAAAAATCATATATGTCTGTATGTATAACTTAATAATACTCATTTTTCATAATTTACAATCTTGCATTACTTTGTGAATTTTTTGCTAGCATAGTTTTATGAATATTTTATTCTTATAGATTTTAGCACAGTTACTTTGTCTCAATATTATGCTTGATTTCAGGCTTACAAGAGATACCTATCTATAATCTGGTGAGAAATTGATCCAATTAAATTTGCACCAATAGAGTACTTATAAAGGCTATGAGGAAACTAACAGATTATCCAGTAAGAAAAATTGGTAACAGACTTGAACAGATGTATGAACATAGAGGATATCCAGTGGTCAATAAACAAATTTACATTTTTAAAAAATGTGATTCTGAGTTTTCCAGCAGGACTGTTAGTAGAGAATCGAATAGAAAGCAACTGTGACTTTGAGGTAATTGTGGGGCATTTTGTGGAGACCCCAACGTGAAGGTGGATATTAAAGCCAGGAAAGAGGGTTGAGCTGGAGTCCGTGATTTAAGAGTGATCACGATACCTGTCCAGGAAGTTCAGATTCTGGGCCTGCCCCTCAGGGAGAGTGTATACACATGTGAAGAAGGCTGGGGAAGAGGCCTTCCCAGGTATTGCCACGGAGGAGTCAGTTCACTAAAGGTGGGTTGATGCAGTTTCCGACCTCAGAATGTTCCAGAATATTCATTTCTTTTACATATGCTTTTCCTAACTTGAGTAGGCGCTGATGTATAACTGTTGCTATGGCGAAATGTATTCTTTTTGCAGGATATAAATTTCTATATAGGGATAGCGTTGAAGAAGAACTTACTATGTAAAACTCAATTTTAAATATTTTATAGGTGTTAATTATAAAATACATTCTGAAGATAATTTCCTGAAAGTCAGGTGGCATTATTGCTTTTGACAGTCATGGAATTTTAAGAAATTGTCTTTTGTACATGTTTAAGTGTACTTTACTGGATCCTCTATATGAACTCACTGTAATGTTTCTAAACAAGCCAACTTAACTACCCATTTTTCATGAATCAGTTTTAAGAATACTTGTTTTTTAGATACAAAACAAGCAACAAAGGTTTACTGTGTAGTGTGGTGAGCTATAGTCAATATCTTGGATAACCTATAATGAAAAATAATCTGAAAAATCATATATGTCTGTATGTATAACTTAATAATACTCATTTTTCATAATTTACAATCTTGCATTACTTTGTGAATTTTTTGCTAGCATAGTTTTATGAATATTTTATTCTTATAGATTTTAGCACAGTTACTTTGTCTCAATATTATGCTTGATTTCAGGCTTACAAGAGATACCTATCTATAATCTGGTGAGAAATTGATCCAATTAAATTTGCACCAATAGAGTACTTATAAAGGCTATGAGGAAACTAACAGATTATCCAGTAAGAAAAATTGGTAACAGACTTGAACAGATGTATGAACATAGAGGATATCCAGTGGTCAATAAACAAATTTACATTTTTAAAAAATGTGATTCTGAGTTTTCCAGCAGGACTGTTAGTAGAGAATCGAATAGAAAGCAACTGTGACTTTGAGGTAATTGTGGGGCATTTTGTGGAGACCCCAACGTGAAGGTGGATATTAAAGCCAGGAAAGAGGGTTGAGCTGGAGTCCGTGATTTAAGAGTGATCACGATACCTGTCCAGGAAGTTCAGATTCTGGGCCTGCCCCTCAGGGAGAGTGTATACACATGTGAAGAAGGCTGGGGAAGAGGCCTTCCCAGGTATTGCCACGGAGGAGTCAGTTCACTGAAGGTGGGTGTAGATGCAGAGAACTTTTCAAGAATCTTTTAAATATATCCCTACCTAACATTTAGCATTCAGTTATTGTTTTATCTGAACATCCAAAAAAAAAAAAATACAAAAAAATTTCTAAAAGGTACTATTGCATATTCCTTTTTATCCTGTAAGACCTAGCTCTGCCTCATCTTCTAGGAAACCTTGTTTGACTTTGGCAAGCATAATTGAAAGGAATACACTTTTAAAACCTCGTTTTTTGGTTCCCTTCTCCAGCTCCTTACATAATCGGAGTATTTGTAGATTTAGGAGCCAGTAGATCTGCCTGCCTCCAGTTTATTATCTTCTCTGTAGCCACAAGGTTTTTCCTAGCCTGTCATATCACTCCCTCATTTGAATTAATGCTGAAAATTCCAGCCATACAGCTCCCAAGATATTGCGCCTCTAGGACTTGGCAGATGGTCTTCCCTCTGCCTAGAATGTCATCTTCCTCTGCATGGTCCACACCCACCTCCCACACACCCACGTCCCACCCCCTACACCCTCCAGCTCCTGCTTGTTCTTTAAGTGTGGTCTTGGTGTCACGTCTGACTAAGACTTCCCTCCCAAAGCTGGGATGGGCCCCCTGTCGCATGCCCACAACACTCTGTATTTCTCCCCAGTTTAGCCTTTATCCTGCTAAATTGTAATTGCCCTTTTTTTGGTTCATGGTTGCCAGTGGATTATAAGCTTGAAGAGAACAGGGGCATTGCTTCTCCTCTTCAGTTCTAATCCTGCTGGCAATTTCAGTTCTCTGGCACGTAGCAGGCATCCAATCAGGTTTGTTAAATTAAAAAGACAGCATTGAAGCCTTGAGCAGTCTCCAAGTCGTACTTTAAATGTGTGCCTTTTTTTACTTCACAGCATGTTGTTTTTCAGGCTATCATACTGGGAGTTCACAGTTCATACAGTAATTATACTGAAGAACTAGAAGGGACACTAGGGATCATTTGGTGTCACCACTTCTTCATAACTTGTGAGTCAGCCAAGGCCCAGAAAGGGGAATCGACTTGCTGGAAGTTACCTGAGTTTGAATAGTCGTGAACTATATCCCCAAACATGTATTCTAAGGCAAGCCAGTGCTTTCCAATCCTTTTCACTTCACAGCACCCGCCCTCCCCCCAAAAAAACCCCAAAAATGATGATAGTGCTTGTCCACTGGAGGAAAAGGTTCTCAGAGTAAAACAGGGTTGGCCCAAGTGTTCTGACTGCCCCAGCCCCACCTGCCACTTTGAGGGTCAATATGGTAGAACACCTGTAAAGTTTGAGGCAGTCCAAGACACAGTATGCGAAAATATACTGCTACCAACCAGGATTCTCAGCTTCCTTAATCCATAGAAATTAGTAAGAGGCCAGACAAGGCTTTACTGGGGCCCCTGCTGCAGCACTGAAGATGGAGAAAAGCCAGCAGTTTCCCTTGCTTGCTCATGGAAGCTGAGCTGGTTCCTTATATGGGGTAAGCGTAGGGGTGTGTCCAGGGTCAGGCCAGAGGGGTGGCTTACAAGATTTGCCCACCCCTTTGGTGGTGGTGTATGCAATGGTCATGTGTTATACCCTGCTTTTGCTCCTGGCCTTCACAAGTGGCAGTTGGGTCTCCTTGTATGTTATTGTATGTTCTGGTCTCCTTGTATGTTATTGTTCATAATTTGCCCCAGCTGTGTGTACACACAGTTGGTTTTAGCCCTTTATGGTTTCTTTGTATTTAACAAAATATAACATTCAAAGAGACGATTGTCCTGGTGCAATTGTTGCAGCAAAGTGTTCCAGGTCCCAGATCCCAGCCTGTCTTGGTACTGCTTGAGAGGCTCCACCATGATTTACTGTAATCTCAGAATTTTTTGCATGTTAAGCCAAATGACTTTGTAATGGGTGAATTTTTTTTTTTTTTTTTTACTTTTTATTTTGTTTTGAGGTACACCTGATTAACAAACAATGTTGTCATAGTTTTAGATGGACAGCAAAGGGACTGAGCCATACATACACATGTATCCATTCTCCCCTAAACTCCCCTTTTATCCAGGCTGCCACATAATATTGAGCAGAGTTCTGTTTGCTATACAGTAGATCCTTGTTGGTTTTGTAATGTATAGATTTTTGATAGTAGTCAAAGGTAGGAGTTTTAGTTTGTGTTTTTTTAAGTATAAGTAATATAAACTTATCTCATTGGGAAGGGGAAGGTATAGTTGGTGCCTTCTAAATTTGTAAGGAGGAAAGTTAGTCAAGTGCAAAAGCAGGAAGGTTCCCTGTGTATCTGTGTAACCCAAGGGAAATCCACAGCCCAGGTGTTAGAGACAGGATGGGCACTAGAATCCTGGTCACAGTCTCTTATCTTCAGATCAAGAAGATGCCTTAGACTCTAGTAGGTGCTCACATATTCATTATATGATTGATACGTGAAATGATCAAGCTGAGAGACTGTAGGAAGAGAGCAAAGACCACAAACTTTCCATTTCCTCTCTTTTCCCAGAACAAATACTTTCAGAAAGGCTTGCTTTGCCTGTTAGTATTCGCTTTCTATACTTAGGGGCTCCTGTATTAGGCACACAAATGTTAATGTGTTAGCTATAGCTTCTTCTTGGATTGATTTCTTTATCGTTGTATAATGCCCTTGTTTTTGTCTTTTGTTATTATAGATGTTGTTTTAGAGTATTTAATCTGATATAAATATTGCTACTTTCTTCTTGTTTTCGTTTGCTTGAAATCTCTTTCCCACCATCATGTTTAGCCTGTGTGTTTCTTTAGCTCTGAAGCAAGTCTTCTGTGTGGAGCCTATAGATGAGTCCTTATTTTAAAAGCCATACTATGTGTTTTGACTGGAGCATTTAGTTCATTGACATTTAAAGTGATTATTGCTAGGTTTATGCTTATTGGGGCTTCCCAGGTGGCTCAGTGAGTAAAGAAGCTCCCTGCAGTGCAACAGACACAGGAGACTCAGGTTCAATCCCTGGGTCAGAAAGATCCCCTGGAAAAGGTCATGGCAACCCCTTCCAGTATTCTTGTCTGGAGAATCCCATGGACAGAGGAGCCTGGTGGGTTCCAGTCCATAGGGTTATAAAGAGTGGGACACGACCGAAGCGACTGAGCATGCACGCACTTTTACTTATTGCTATTTTGTTACTTGCTTTCTGGTGGTTTTGTAGTTTTATCTCTGTTCTTTCATTATTATTTTACCTACCTTTGGTTTGATGATTCTTAGGTAGTGGTAAGGTTGTATTGCTTTCTAATTTTTGTTTATTTATTATAGATTTTTGATTTGTGGTTACCTTGGGGTTTACTTATGTTTCTGGGTTTCTTTAGGCTGTCCTGTTAGTCTCATTGGCTTTCTTAGCAGCTACGGGAACTTGTCTTCTTGGTGTTACACGCAGTATGTGGCTTGACCCGCCCACTCTCCTGGGAGGGTCTCTCTTCTCTTCTGTGTCCTTTATCAATGGAGTAGATCCTGACCTGATCATTTTTCTTCCTTTTGTATCTGATTCTTTGTGATCTTTTTATTTTGTATTTAAGTATAGTTGATTTACAATGTTGCACATGTACACAAGATCATAATTTTTAAATATCGCTATATATGTGTGTGTGTATATATATATATATATATATGTATATCTGTGTATTTGTGTATATGCAAATATTAATGCCCGCCACTTCTTTAAGTTTCTTTTCTGTGACTATGAGTCTGTCTCTGTTTTATAATAAGTTCATTTGTATAATTTTATTTTTTTTAAAGATTTATTTATTTACTTATTTTGGTGGGGGTGGGGTGGGGAGGGAGGGGAGCAGGTGGGCCACTTCTATTGGTCTTTCATTTATCTGTTTTCATCCATCTTTGTTCTCTGGCCCGTGTGGGCCTCCCAGCGCAGTGGCCTCTGTTGTTGCAGAGCACCGGCTCTGGGCGCATGCGCTCCAGAGCTCGGGCTAGGTAATTGGACACATCGGTCCAGCCGCTCCGCAGCATGTGGGATCTTCCCAGGCCAGGGATCAAACCGGTGTCCCTTGCACTGCAAGGCGGTGTCCTTACCCACTGGACAACGGGGAAGCCCTGTATAATTTTTAAGATTCTCTTTGTGGATCTTTCTTACAACTTTGGTTGTACAAAAGCCTTTTCTGCCAGTCTCCAGTTTATTTTCAGTGAGCATCACTATGTTTTTCACATTGCATGATCATAAGATATACTGTTAATGATTGGAGGAAATGTTAATGGCATTTGAATGTTGTTTTCTATTACTTCTGTCTCCTGTCTCCTTTCTTCCTGATTCTGAAAGAGTGAGTTAAAGAAGGGCATTTTGTGTGATAACTGCTTACTTTTTTTTAATGTGGGTTTTTTAATCTTTTTTAAATTAAGTTTTTATTAAAGTGTAGTTGATTTACGGTATTGTATTAGTTTCCTGTGTACAGCAAAGTGAATCACTTATACACACCCATATATCCACTCCTTTTTCTTTTTTTTTTAAACCTTTATTTTACTTTTAACTTTTACAGAGTTTTGTTGTTTATAGATATGCATGTTCCCAGATTAGTCATATATCCCCCCCTTTCCACCCCTCCCGTCCATCACACAGCACTCCTGAAGGGTCCCCTTGTCTCACAGAGCAATGACTATAGCTATTTTCTTCACTTATGATAGTACAGGCCTTCATACTACTTCCTTTATGCCTCCCACCCTCTGTACCTTCCCCACAATGTCCATATGTCCACTGTCCATGTCTGTCTTTCTGTCTCTTCACTGCGTGTGCCATCATCACCATCCTACTAGATTCCATATATATGTGTTAATATACTGCATTTGTCCTTCTCTTTCTGACTGACTTCACTTTTGATGATACGTTCTAGATCCAGCCACCTCATTAGGGCTGATTCTTCTGCATTTCTCTTTACAGCTGTGTAGTATTCCATTGTATATATGTCCCAGAGCTTTTGTATCCATTCGTTCGTCGATGGGCATCTAGGTTCCTTCCATGTTCTAGCTATTGTATAGAGAGCTGCAATGAACATTGGGGTACAGGTGCTTTTTTCAGATTTGATTTCATCAGGGTATAAGCCTAAGAGTGGGATTGCTGGGTCGTATGGTGCTTCTATTTTTAGTTTTTAAAGAAATCTCCAGACTGTCTTCCATAGAGGCTGTATCAATTTACACTCCCACCAGCAATGCAGTAGTGTTCCCTTTTCTCTGCAGCCTCTTCAGCATTTATTGTCTGTCGATTTGTGGATGATGGCCATTCTGACGGGTGTGAGGTGATATCTCATTGTAGTTTTGATTTGCATTTCTCTAATTATAAGTGAAGTTGAGAATCGTTTCATGTGCTTTTGGGCCATCTGTATGTCGTCATTGGAGAGGTGTCTGTTAAGGTCCTTTTCCCATTTTTTGATTGGGTTGTTCATTTTTCCAGTGCTTTTTAGTTTTTCTTTTTATCTTTTTTTTTTTACGGTATTGTATTAGTTTCCTGTGTACAGCAAAGTGAATCACTTATACACACCCATATATCCACTCCTTTTTCTTTTTTTTTTAAACCTTTATTTTACTTTTAACTTTTACAGAGTTTTGTTGTTTATAGATATGCATGTTCCCAGATTAGTCATATATCCCCCCCTTTCCACCCCTCCCGTCCATCACACAGCACTCCTGAAGGGTCCCCTTGTCTCACAGAGCAATGACTATAGCTATTTTCTTCACTTATGATAGTACAGGCCTTCATACTACTTCCTTTATGCCTCCCACCCTCTGTACCTTCCCCACAATGTCCATATGTCCACTGTCCATGTCTGTCTTTCTGTCTCTTCACTGCGTGTGCCATCATCACCATCCTACTAGATTCCATATATATGTGTTAATATACTGCATTTGTCCTTCTCTTTCTGACTGACTTCACTTTTGATGATACGTTCTAGATCCAGCCACCTCATTAGGGCTGATTCTTCTGCATTTCTCTTTACAGCTGTGTAGTATTCCATTGTATATATGTCCCAGAGCTTTTGTATCCATTCGTTCGTCGATGGGCATCTAGGTTCCTTCCATGTTCTAGCTATTGTATAGAGAGCTGCAATGAACATTGGGGTACAGGTGCTTTTTTCAGATTTGATTTCATCAGGGTATAAGCCTAAGAGTGGGATTGCTGGGTCGTATGGTGCTTCTATTTTTAGTTTTTAAAGAAATCTCCAGACTGTCTTCCATAGAGGCTGTATCAATTTACACTCCCACCAGCAATGCAGTAGTGTTCCCTTTTCTCTGCAGCCTCTTCAGCATTTATTGTCTGTCGATTTGTGGATGATGGCCATTCTGACGGGTGTGAGGTGATATCTCATTGTAGTTTTGATTTGCATTTCTCTAATTATAAGTGAAGTTGAGAATCGTTTCATGTGCTTTTGGGCCATCTGTATGTCGTCATTGGAGAGGTGTCTGTTAAGGTCCTTTTCCCATTTTTTGATTGGGTTGTTCATTTTTCCAGTGCTGAGTTGTCTGAGTTGCTTGTAGATTTTGGAGATTAATTTTGTCTGTTGTTTCATTTGCTATGATTTTCTCCCATTCTGTGGGCTGTCTGTCCACCTGTTTTGTAATTTCTTTTGCTGTACAAAAGCTTTTAAATTTCATTAGGTCCCACATGTTCATTTGTCTTTTGAGTTCCTGTATTCTGGTAGGTGGGTCAGAGAAGATCTTGCTTTGATTTATGTCCTTGAGCGTTTTACCTATATTCTCCTCTAAGAGTTTGATGGTTTCTGGTTTTACATTTAAGTCTTGAATCCATTTTGAGTTGATCTTTGTGCATGGTGTCAGGGAATGTTCCAACTTCATTTTTTTGCATGTAGTTGTCCAATTTTCCCAGCACCACTTGTTGAAGAGGCTGTCTTTGTCCCATTTTATGTGTTCGCCTCCTTTGTCAAAAATAAGGTACCCATAGGTGCATGGGTTTATCTCTGGGTTCTCTATCTTGTTCCATTAGTCTATAGTTCTGTTTTTGTGCCAGTACCATACTGTCTTGATAACTGTTGCTTTGTAGTAGAGTCTGAAGTTGGGGAGGCTGATCCCTCCAGCTCCATTCGTCTTCCCTCAGGATTGCTTTGGCTATTCAAGGTCTTTTGCGTTTCCATATAAACTGTGTTATTGTTTGGTCTAGTTCTGTGAAGAATGTCATTGGCAGTTTGATAGGGATCACATTGAATCTATAGATGACATTTGGTAGTATGGTCATTTTCACAATATTGATTCTTCTGACCCAGGAACATGGAATATCTCTCCATCTGTTTAAGCCTTCTTTAATGTCTCTCATGAGTGTTTTGTAATTTTCTGTGTACAGTTCTTTTGTTTCTTTGAGTAAGTTTATTCCTATATATTTTATTCCTTTGGTTGCGATGGTGAAGGGGATTGCCCCTTTGATTTTGTTTTCTGATTTTTCATTTTTTGTGTATAGGAATGCCAGTGATTTCTGTATATTGATTTTGTATCCTGCGACTTTGCTGAATTTGCTGATTAACTCTAGTAGTTTTGTAATAGTGTCTTTGGGATTTTCTATGTTTAATATCATATCGTCTACAA
This sequence comes from Tragulus kanchil, assembly GCA_022376925.1. Classification (NCBI taxonomy): domain Eukaryota; kingdom Metazoa; phylum Chordata; class Mammalia; order Artiodactyla; family Tragulidae; genus Tragulus; species Tragulus kanchil. Next base: position 30,552,723 of record JAIOJX010000004.1, read on the forward strand.
ATAGAGAGAGCTTGACTTCTTCCTTTCCAATCTGGATTCCTTTTATTTCTTTCTCTTCTCTTATTGCTGTTGCTAGGACTTCCAGGACCATGTTGAATAAGAGTGGTGAAAGTGGACACCCTTGATAATGTTCACTGTGGGCTTCTCCTAGATGGCTTTCACTATGTTGAGATAGGTTCCTTCTATGCCCATTTTCTGAAGAGTTTTTATCATAAATGGATGCTGTAGTTTGTCGAAGGCCTTTTCTGCATCTATTGAGATGATCATGTGATTTTTGTCTCTCAATTTGTTGATATGGTGTATCACATTGATTGATTTGCAGGTATTGAAGAATCCTTGCATGCCTGGGATGAAACCAACTTCATCATGATGTATGAGCTTTTTGATGTGTTGTTGAATTCTGTTTGTTAGTAATTTGTTGAGGATTTTTGGCGTCTATATTCATCAGTGAAATTGGCCTATAATTTTCTTTTTTTGTGTTGTCTTTGCTTGGCTTAGGTATCAGGGTGATGGCGGCCTCATAGAATGTGTTTGGAAGTTTTCCTTCTTGTGCAATTTTTTGGAAGAGTTTTAGAAGGACAGGCATTAGCTCTTCTTTAAATGTTTGGTAGAATTCACTTGTGAAACCATCTGGCCCTGGGCTTTTATTTTTGGGTAGATTTTTGATCACAAAGTCAATTTCTGAGCTTGTGATTGGCTTATTCATAGTTTCTATTTCTTCCTGGCTGAGTCTTGGAAGATTAATCTTCTCCAAGAAACTGTCCATTTCTTCCAGGTTGTCCAGTTTGTTGCCATAGAGTTGTTCATAATAGTCTCTTATAATCCTTTGGATTTCTGCATTCTCTGTTATAATCTCTCCTTTTTCATTTTAGATTTTGTTGATCTGGTTCTTCTCTCTCTTTTTCTAGATGAGTCTGGCCAGTGGTGTGTCGATTTTATTGACCTTTTCGAAGAACCAGCTTTTTGTTTTATTTATCTTTACTATTGTTTCTTTTGTTTCTTTTTCATTTATTTCTGCTTTGATCTTTATGATTTCCCTTCTTCTGCTGGCTTTGGGGTGTTTTTGTTCTTCTTTCTCCAGTTGTTTTAAGCGTAAGGTTAGGTCTTCTGCTTGATATTTTCCTAGTTTCTTGAGGTGGGATTGAATTGCTATAAACTTCCCTCTTAGAACTGCTTTTGTGGTATCCCATAGGTTTTGCACTGTCATGTGTTCATAGTCTTTTTCTTCTAGGGATTTTTAAATTTCTCCTTTGATTTGCTCGGTAATCAGTTGGTTTTTTAGGTATGTGTTGTTTAATCTCCGTGTTTTTGTGTTTTAGCATTTTTTTTTCCTGTAGTTGATCTCTAGTCTCATTGCATTGTGGTCCGAGAAGATGGTTGATAGAATTTCAGTTTTCTTGAATTGACTGAGGTTTGATTTGTGGCCCAAGATGTGGTCTATCCTGGAGAATGTTCCGTGAGCACTTGAGAAGAAAGTGTATTCTTCTGCTTTTGGATGGAAAGTCCTAAAGATATCAATGAGGTCCATTTCTTCTAGTGTGGCATTTAAGGCTTGTGTTTCTTTCTTAATTTTCTATTTGGATGATCTGTCCATTTGTGTGAGAGGAGTGTTAAAGTCTCCTACTATTATTGTGTTAGTGTCGATGTCTTCTTTTATGTCTGAAAGTGTTTGTCTTATGTATTGGGGTGTTGCTGTGTTGGGTGCATAGATATTTATAAGTGTTACGTCTTCTTCTTGGATCGATCCCTTGATCATTATGTAGTGTCCTGCCTTGTCTCTTCTAATCTTTATTTTGAGGTCTGTTTTGTCTGATATGAGGATTGCTACTGCAGCTTTCTTTTGATTTCCATTTGCATGGAATATCTTTTTCCATCCTCTCGCTTTCAGTCTATGAGTGTCTCTAGGTCTGAAGTGAGTTTCCTGGAGGCAGCATATGTATGGGTTGTGTTTTTGAATCCATTCTACCAGTCTGTGTCTTTTGGTTGGGGCATTTAGTCCATTTACATTCAAAGTAATTATTGATACAAATGATCCTATTGTCATCTTCTTAGATGTTATGATGGGTTTGTTTTGTGGATCTTCTTCTTTTATAGTTGTTATCTATATAAGTCCCTTTAACACTTGTTGTAAGGCTGGTTTGGTGTGACTAAATTCTTTTAATTTTTGCTTATCTGTAAAGCTTTTGATTTCTCCGCCAATTTTGAATGAGATCCTTGCAGGGTAGAGGATTCTTGGTTGCAGATTATTCTCTTTTAGCCGTTTAAATGTGTCCTGCCATTCCCTTCTGGCCTGCAGAGTTTCTGTTGAAAGATCAGCTGTTAAACGTATGGGCTTTCCCTTGTATGTCACTAGTTGCTTTTCCCTTGCTGCTTTGAGAATTCTGTCCTTGCGTTTAATTTGTGTTAGCTTCATTAATATGTGTCTTGGTGTGTTTCTTCTCGGATTGATTTTGTATGGTACTCTTTGTGCTTCTTGGACTTGATTGACTGTTTCTTTTCCCATAGTGGGGAAATTTTCAACTGGAATCTCTTCAAAAATTTTCTCATAGCCTTTCTTTTTTTCTTCTTCTTCTGGAACCCCTATAATTCGAATATTGGTGCGTTTGATATTATCCCAGAGGTCTCTGAGGCTATCCTCTGCTCTTTTCATTCTTTGAGCTAGATTCTGTTCTTTCAGTTACTTCCACCTTTCTATCTTCCAGCTCACTTATCTGATCTTCTGTCTCAGATACTCTGCTCTTGATTCCTTCTACAGTGTTTTGAAGTTCAGCGATTGAGTTGTTTGTCTCTGTTACTTTTTCTGTAAGTTCTTGTATTTCTTTATTCAGTGTGTTAGTTGTGTCTTGCAATTTCTCTACCATTCTGTTTTCAGTGTCTTTGATCATCTTTACTATCATTCTTCTGAAATCCCTTTCAGAAAGTTTGTCCAAATTCTCTTCATTGATTTGATCTTGTGTGTTTGTAGATTGTTCCTTCACTTGTGTGGTATTTCTCTGCCATTTCATTGTTCTTACTAATTTTTTAACTGACTCTGTTTGGGATTTCCTTTTCCCAGCCTTTGAGTTACGTCTGTTGGTGTTTGTTGTTTGGAGGGGGCTTCTTATTCTGGGTGATGCTGGTGGTTGGGTGATGTCAGGACTTGCATACAAGTGATTACCCTTGTTGGCGTTCTCACTTGTATACTGCTGTCTCCACTCCTTTTTAGATTCTGTTCCCATACAGGTCATTACAGAGTATTGAATAGAGTTCCCCAGACTATGCATTAGGTTCTTATTGGGTATCTATTCTATATATGTGTGTATATGTCAGTCCTAATCTCCCAGTTTATCCCACCCCGTTGCCCCCATATCCACAGTTTGTTTTCTACATCTGTGATTCAACTTCTGTTTTGTAAATAGATTCATTAGTACCATTTCTTTAGATTCTATATAAAAGAACAGTATCATATGATACTTGTTTTTATTTGACTTCACTTAGTATGACAACCTCTAGGTTCATTCACATTGTTGCATTATTTTGTTCTTTTTTATGGTGGAATAACATTTCATTGTATGTATGTGCCACATCTTCTTCATCCATTCCTCTTTCATTGGACACCTCTGTAAACAGTTCTGTAGTGAACATTGGTATGCATGTATCATTTTGAATTATGGTTTTCCCTAGATATATTCCCAGGATTGGGATTGCTGGATCATATGGTAGCTCTATTTTTAGTTTCTTAAGGAATGTCCATACTACTCTCCATAGTGGCTATACCAGTTTACATTCCGACCAACAGTGTAGGAAGATTTCTTTTTCTCTACAAGCTCTCCAGCATTTGTTTCTGTAGACTTTTTTTATGATGACCATTCTGAAGTTCAGCGATTGAGTTGTTTGTCTCTGTTACTTTTTCTGTAAGTTCTTGTATTTCTTTATTCAGTGTGTTAGTTGTGTCTTGCAATTTCTCTACCATTCTGTTTTCAGTGTCTTTGATCATCTTTACTATCATTCTTCTGAAATCCCTTTCAGAAAGTTTGTCCAAATTCTCTTCATTGATTTGATCTTGTGTGTTTGTAGATTGTTCCTTCACTTGTGTGGTATTTCTCTGCCATTTCATTGTTCTTACTAATTTTTTAACTGACTCTGTTTGGGATTTCCTTTTCCCAGCCTTTGAGTTACGTCTGTTGGTGTTTGTTGTTTGGAGGGGGCTTCTTATTCTGGGTGATGCTGGTGGTTGGGTGATGTCAGGACTTGCATACAAGTGATTACCCTTGTTGGCGTTCTCACTTGTATACTGCTGTCTCCACTCCTTTTTAGATTCTGTTCCCATACAGGTCATTACAGAGTATTGAATAGAGTTCCCCAGACTATGCATTAGGTTCTTATTGGGTATCTATTCTATATATGTGTGTATATGTCAGTCCTAATCTCCCAGTTTATCCCACCCCGTTGCCCCCATATCCACAGTTTGTTTTCTACATCTGTGATTCAACTTCTGTTTTGTAAATAGATTCATTAGTACCATTTCTTTAGATTCTATATAAAAGAACAGTATCATATGATACTTGTTTTTATTTGACTTCACTTAGTATGACAACCTCTAGGTTCATTCACATTGTTGCATTATTTTGTTCTTTTTTATGGTGGAATAACATTTCATTGTATGTATGTGCCACATCTTCTTCATCCATTCCTCTTTCATTGGACACCTCTGTAAACAGTTCTGTAGTGAACATTGGTATGCATGTATCATTTTGAATTATGGTTTTCCCTAGATATATTCCCAGGATTGGGATTGCTGGATCATATGGTAGCTCTATTTTTAGTTTCTTAAGGAATGTCCATACTACTCTCCATAGTGGCTATACCAGTTTACATTCCGACCAACAGTGTAGGAAGATTTCTTTTTCTCTACAAGCTCTCCAGCATTTGTTTCTGTAGACTTTTTTTATGATGACCATTCTGACTGGTGTGAGATGTTATCTCATATTTCTGATTCATATTTCTCTAATATGAACAGTGTTGACCATCTTTTCATGTGCCTGTTGGCTCTCTGTATGTCTTCTTTGGTGTCTATTTAGGTGTTCTACCCATTTTTCTATTGGGTTGTTTGGAGTTTTTTTTGTCTTTGAATTGTATGAACTGCTTGTATATTTTGGAAATTAACCTCTGTCAGTCACTTTGTTTGCAAATATTTTCTCCCATTCTGTGGGTTTTCTTTTTGTTTTGTTGATAGTTTCCATTGCTGTGCAAAAAGCTTTTAAGTTTAACTAGGTCCCATTTGTTTACTTTTGTTTTTATTTTCATTACTCTGGGTGGTAGATCAGAAAAGAACTTGTGATTTATGTCAGAAAGTGTTCTGCTTATGTTCTTCTCTAAGAGTTTTATAGTGTTCAGTCTTACATTTAGGTCTTTGATAGATTTTGAGTTTATTTTTGTGTGTGGTGTTAGAGAATACTCAAATTTAAATCTTCTCTATGTAGCCGTCCAGTTTTCACAGCACCACCTATTGAAGAGACTATCTTTTCTTCATCATATATTTTTGCCTCGTTTGTTATAGATTAAAAATATAAAATGCTTCACAAACTTGAGTGTCAAGGATAATTGCTTTTTAAAGTGTTCTGACCTGTGCAGAATGTTTCTGTTTCTTTTCCTATCTCTTACTCATCTCCGTTGATTGCAGTACTCAGCCTTCAAGGCCCCAAAAATGCTACTGCCCCCTTTACAGCCTTCCCCATTTGACCAGAAATAATTTCTTTCTATTCTAGCATTTTCTCTGTTCCCTTTTTTTTTAAAAGATTCTCATCATATACTATGTTTTGGTACATGAGTGTAGTGAAAAGTGGCTAACCATGATGGGAGATGTAAAGTCCAATCTGTACTGCTGTTGGTTTATTGTCATCTCAGATGGGCCACCGTACTCAGTTTCTTAAGGAATGTCCATACTACTCTCCATAGTGGCTATACCAGTTTACATTCCGACCAACAGTGTAGGAAGATTTCTTTTTCTCTACAAGCTCTCCAGCATTTGTTTCTGTAGACTTTTTTTATGATGACCATTCTGACTGGTGTGAGATGTTATCTCATATTTCTGATTCATATTTCTCTAATATGAACAGTGTTGACCATCTTTTCATGTGCCTGTTGGCTCTCTGTATGTCTTCTTTGGTGTCTATTTAGGTGTTCTACCCATTTTTCTATTGGGTTGTTTGGAGTTTTTTTTGTCTTTGAATTGTATGAACTGCTTGTATATTTTGGAAATTAACCTCTGTCAGTCACTTTGTTTGCAAATATTTTCTCCCATTCTGTGGGTTTTCTTTTTGTTTTGTTGATAGTTTCCATTGCTGTGCAAAAAGCTTTTAAGTTTAACTAGGTCCCATTTGTTTACTTTTGTTTTTATTTTCATTACTCTGGGTGGTAGATCAGAAAAGAACTTGTGATTTATGTCAGAAAGTGTTCTGCTTATGTTCTTCTCTAAGAGTTTTATAGTGTTCAGTCTTACATTTAGGTCTTTGATAGATTTTGAGTTTATTTTTGTGTGTGGTGTTAGAGAATACTCAAATTTAAATCTTCTCTATGTAGCCGTCCAGTTTTCACAGCACCACCTATTGAAGAGACTATCTTTTCTTCATCATATATTTTTGCCTCGTTTGTTATAGATTAAAAATATAAAATGCTTCACAAACTTGAGTGTCAAGGATAATTGCTTTTTAAAGTGTTCTGACCTGTGCAGAATGTTTCTGTTTCTTTTCCTATCTCTTACTCATCTCCGTTGATTGCAGTACTCAGCCTTCAAGGCCCCAAAAATGCTACTGCCCCCTTTACAGCCTTCCCCATTTGACCAGAAATAATTTCTTTCTATTCTAGCATTTTCTCTGTTCCCTTTTTTTTTAAAAGATTCTCATCATATACTATGTTTTGGTACATGAGTGTAGTGAAAAGTGGCTAACCATGATGGGAGATGTAAAGTCCAATCTGTACTGCTGTTGGTTTATTGTCATCTCAGATGGGCCACCGTACTCAGTGGGTCTTGATTTCTTCATCCATAAAGAGAAGGGGTAGGGCTGAGTACCACTAACTCTCAGTGGAATCTAAATTGGAAAGTATGTAGCTGTCATGAGGATTTGGACATTTATTTGGTAACTCAGCACGCAGCCTGTACTCTCCAGTCTCATTCTTGTTTCAAGTGCACCTTGAGTTAAAAGTACAAGGATTTGGCTGAGAGCTTGCCTGGAGGGAGCTTTCACTAAGGAGCCTCTCCCTGTAACATGCTATTTTTAAAAAAGTATTTGTTACAATTATTATTGGTTGTGCTGGGACTTTGTTGCTGTGTGTGCACTTTCTCTAGTTGCAACCAGTGGGGACTACTCTTTGCTGCAGTGCATGGCCTTCTCATTGCCATGGCTTCTCTTGTTGCAGAGCACGAGGTCTAAGGCATGGGCTCAGTAGTTGTGGGGCAAGGGCTTAGTTGCTCTGCAGAATGTGGGATCTTCCTGGATCAGGGATCGAACCTGTTTCCCCTTCTTTGGCAGGCAGCTGCTTTAGCATTGGACTGCCAGGAAAATCCTCTTACTGTAATGTGCCATTAATTGGTGTTTTCAGGGAATAAAACGCTTTGAAATAGTCAAACTTTTCAGCAGTCTATAGCTATTATATAAATAGTTCTACCGTGATTCTTTTTTAAAAGGGCAGATGTGAATATCTGTGCCTGTCAAAGAAGAAGGCAGTTTTTGCAGAAAATTAGCTGATACTCGAGTCTTGGAAAGTAACACTGAACAATTTTAGTTTTTTTTTTTTTTTTTTTTTCCTGCTATGCATCTTCTGACTTTACAGACACTCTTGACTGACTGTCACAGAGAGGAATCCAAGGATGCTGGCCCTGAGCTAGGGGAGCACTTCTCCTGTTTAGCAGTGGCAGTGGTATCTTGTCATTGACTAGGAACTACCTTTGAGACATCTATCAGAATGGTCTTCATTTAACTCCACAGTTCTTCTGTGGGAGCTATGTGTTGCTGGGCAGGGTACTTAGCTTCTCCAAGCCTTTCTTTCTCATGTTACGGGTGAGGAAAGAAAGGCTTGGAGAAACTGAGTAGAAAGAATTGATTTCTGAGTATCCGTTGGCTCTGAAACCAAAAAATTAAAAGCTTTGTTATCCTGTATTGAAGGAGAGATGAAGTATCTAAATTGGAAAGTATGTAGCTGTCATGAGGATTTGGACATTTATTTGGTAACTCAGCACGCAGCCTGTACTCTCCAGTCTCATTCTTGTTTCAAGTGCACCTTGAGTTAAAAGTACAAGGATTTGGCTGAGAGCTTGCCTGGAGGGAGCTTTCACTAAGGAGCCTCTCCCTGTAACATGCTATTTTTAAAAAAGTATTTGTTACAATTATTATTGGTTGTGCTGGGACTTTGTTGCTGTGTGTGCACTTTCTCTAGTTGCAACCAGTGGGGACTACTCTTTGCTGCAGTGCATGGCCTTCTCATTGCCATGGCTTCTCTTGTTGCAGAGCACGAGGTCTAAGGCATGGGCTCAGTAGTTGTGGGGCAAGGGCTTAGTTGCTCTGCAGAATGTGGGATCTTCCTGGATCAGGGATCGAACCTGTTTCCCCTTCTTTGGCAGGCAGCTGCTTTAGCATTGGACTGCCAGGAAAATCCTCTTACTGTAATGTGCCATTAATTGGTGTTTTCAGGGAATAAAACGCTTTGAAATAGTCAAACTTTTCAGCAGTCTATAGCTATTATATAAATAGTTCTACCGTGATTCTTTTTAAAGGACAGATGTGAATATCTGTGCCTGTCAAAGAAGAAGGCAGTTTTTGCAGAAAATTAGCTGATACTCGAGTCTTGGAAAGTAACACTGAACAATTTTAGTTTTTTTTTTTTTTTTTTTTCCTGCTATGCATCTTCTGACTTTACAGACACTCTTGACTGACTGTCACAGAGAGGAATCCAAGGATGCTGGCCCTGAGCTAGGGGAGCACTTCTCCTGTTTAGCAGTGGCAGTGGTATCTTGTCATTGACTAGGAACTACCTTTGAGACATCTATCAGAATGGTCTTCATTTAACTCCACAGTTCTTCTGTGGGAGCTATGTGTTGCTGGGCAGGGTACTTAGCTTCTCCAAGCCTTTCTTTCTCATGTTACGGGTGAGGAAAGAAAGGCTTGGAGAAACTGAGTAGAAAGAATTGATTTCTGAGTATCCGTTGGCTCTGAAACCAAAAAATTAAAAGCTTTGTTATCCTGTATTGAAGGAGAGATGAAGTATTCAAGGAAAATGTGAATGATGTGGTTGTAAACACCAGCAGTCTCTGTATGAAGTGTAAAAGAAAAACATCACTCCTCTTGGAAGTAACAGGAAATACCAGATTTGCTTGTCCTGTTTTCACTACCTTACCTGCAATTTAAATCCAAAAGAGAGTAACATTTCTATCTGTGTAAGTGCCATACACATACTTATTTTAATCAAACTCTTCCAATAAATTTCACATTTGATTTTTACATTAAACCTAAGGCAGAGTTACTTTCATTTCCTTTAGTTCATTTTTTTCTGTTTCAGTTAGTCTAGTGTGTTGAAAGTTTTTCTTCATGTGACTTTGTTTTAACAAAGTGATTTACAAAAACTATTACAGCATTTATAAGTTTGAAGAAGTTTCACACTATTTTTTTCTTATTTAGTTAAATCTGAAAAGTTCATGTGAGGCCAGGATTGCTAGTACTCATTCCTATAGATGGGGAGATACGATGTACCTTGTTAATGACAAAACCAGAAACTGACACCATCTTCTACTACAAATGCTATTTGTTATTATATTTTATTTTATCACTGCAGATCTTAATTATAAGTATTTAGTTATTAACACTTTTAAGATACTCTGTCAAATTATTGATTCTCATTGGAAGGAAAAAATAGAATTGGACAGCAAATATAATTTCTCATATTTTTCAAGATATTGGGAAGAATAAGGTGTTTACAAGATAAAAGGTGTTCATTTTCTTTTTCTCATAGCTTTCCTACTTAAAAAAAAAAAAATTAACTTCATGCATTTCCATCGGCCACCATCATGTGCTGATTGAGGTGGGTGGTTGACTTCAGGCAGCTCCATAAACAATGCCTTCCCAGGGGCCTTAGTGTGGCGTGAGTAGCCCTTCTGTGGTTTATGTCTTTGTGCTATATTCTTTCACTTTCCATTATGTGTTTTTTTGTAGTTCTTGTTTTTTGGTAATATGCCAAAAGTCCAAGTAATAAAATGTCATTTAAGGAAAGAAAGGCTTGGAGAAACTGAGTAGAAAGAATTGATTTCTGAGTATCCGTTGGCTCTGAAACCAAAAAATTAAAAGCTTTGTTATCCTGTATTGAAGGAGAGATGAAGTATTCAAGGAAAATGTGAATGATGTGGTTGTAAACACCAGCAGTCTCTGTATGAAGTGTAAAAGAAAAACATCACTCCTCTTGGAAGTAACAGGAAATACCAGATTTGCTTGTCCTGTTTTCACTACCTTACCTGCAATTTAAATCCAAAAGAGAGTAACATTTCTATCTGTGTAAGTGCCATACACATACTTATTTTAATCAAACTCTTCCAATAAATTTCACATTTGATTTTTACATTAAACCTAAGGCAGAGTTACTTTCATTTCCTTTAGTTCATTTTTTTCTGTTTCAGTTAGTCTAGTGTGTTGAAAGTTTTTCTTCATGTGACTTTGTTTTAACAAAGTGATTTACAAAAACTATTACAGCATTTATAAGTTTGAAGAAGTTTCACACTATTTTTTTCTTATTTAGTTAAATCTGAAAAGTTCATGTGAGGCCAGGATTGCTAGTACTCATTCCTATAGATGGGGAGATACGATGTACCTTGTTAATGACAAAACCAGAAACTGACACCATCTTCTACTACAAATGCTATTTGTTATTATATTTTATTTTATCACTGCAGATCTTAATTATAAGTATTTAGTTATTAACACTTTTAAGATACTCTGTCAAATTATTGATTCTCATTGGAAGGAAAAAATAGAATTGGACAGCAAATATAATTTCTCATATTTTTCAAGATATTGGGAAGAATAAGGTGTTTACAAGATAAAAGGTGTTCATTTTCTTTTTCTCATAGCTTTCCTACTTAAAAAAAAAAAAATTAACTTCATGCATTTCCATCGGCCACCATCATGTGCTGATTGAGGTGGGTGGTTGACTTCAGGCAGCTCCATAAACAATGCCTTCCCAGGGGCCTTAGTGTGGCGTGAGTAGCCCTTCTGTGGTTTATGTCTTTGTGCTATATTCTTTCACTTTCCATTATGTGTTTTTTTGTAGTTCTTGTTTTTTGGTAATATGCCAAAAGTCCAAGTAATAAAATGTCATTTAAAACTTTAAAGAGCCGAGAGCCATTGCTCTGCAACAAGAGAGGCCACTGTGGTAGGAGGCACACACAGGCCGAAGAATTAAGATGGATAAAAATAAATAAATGAAAGACCAGTAGAACAAAACAAAGGGCTTCCCCGGTGGTCCAGTGGGTGAAGAGTCCACCTTGCAGTGAAAGGGGCACTGGCTCTACCCCTGGCCCGGGAAGATCCCACACGCCGTGGAGAGGCTGGACCGCTGCGTCCAATTAAGAGCCAGTGCTCTGGAGCACATTTATACTAGTGCCTTTGTAAAGAGTTACTTGATTGTTCATGATTATTCATGAATAAATAATTAAATCTTAAGGTAATTCACTTAAATAACTTTTAACTACCTTATATTTCAAACAAATGAAAAGGCACAGAAAACAGTATAATAGACACTATTTTACCCTTCACTCAAATATCATAAAGACTGGCATTTTGTAAAACTTTAGGTTTTTTTTTAATGTGAATGAAGTATTACACATATCGCTAAGTTCATATGTAGTTAACTACCATCCCTTTTCCTCCCTCTCCTACCCTCTCACTGACAACCATTATCCTGGCGTTATGTATTATCTTTGTGCATGTTTTTTATTCTTTTATTTAGCATAGATGTATCTTAATGCGATATAATTGTTTTTGTATATACTTAAACTTTGCATAAATATATCCCAGTAAAACTTTCTTATTGTATTCTACATTGTAAATAATTGTTTTAATAATTATACCAAGTAGATCGATTCATTTTCCTGGTGACAGACAGACTCTTTCTCTTTTTATTTTTTGTCTCTTGTGAATACAAACAGTATTAGAGGGGGCAGTCTTTTTGAGTGCTTGTGTATTTTCCTAGATTTCTAAAAGAGGGGTTGCTGTGTCATATAGACTGCTGTATGGACTCTTTCATGTCAGTTAACATTTCCAAATTGCTTTCTGCATTCTTGGTAACATGCTATGTAAGCAAACTTCAACTTTTTGATAGTATGATGAATGTAAAAAGTTATTTCTTAAAAATTATCCTTTCAGAAATTTTCACCATTGATACGTCTTTTTTTTTTTTCTTATGAACATGGGGAATAGCTTGGAGGTTCCTTGAAAAATGCTGCTGATTTCATTTTCCTTTCCCTGATAAATACTTTTTGTGTTTCTTTTTCTGTATGTAATATATTTCTGTCCGTTGGCTATTTTTCTACTGTTTTGATGATGTTAGTAAGTAGGAATACTTCTTTGTTATCTGCCTTTACATTTTGTGTTTGGTGGCTCTTTTAACAGAGGTTTAGAAAATTTGATCAAATATATTAGTCTTTTCCAATATGATTTATTCATATTTTTATGCTACTTGTCCTATCTTGTTTTAATAAATCATTCCTTACCTTCATGACATTAAGTTGTTCTTACCTGTTTTCTTTTAAAAGTTTGTTTGCCTTTCATATTTTTTTCTGTCATGCATCTAGATTGATTTAGGGACTGTGTGAGATTCAAACCTGACTCATTAAATGGATACCCAGTTATGCCACCATTGTTTATTGAAAATGGCCTCTTTTTTGCTTGCCTGTAATCCTGACTCTCACATATACCATGTGCCAGTATACGTTTATGTCCAAGATTTCTGGTACCACTCTTTACCTGTTCCTAAAGCAGTACTGCACTTTTAATTACTGTAACTTTACAAAGTCTCCTCTTGCTATTGTGGTTCTTAAAAGTTGAATTAGCTTGTTCTTTTTTAACTCCATCAAAGAAATTTCAAAATTAACTTCTACAATTGTATTGCATGGTTGATTAATTTGTGAGAATGTTTTCATTTCCTTTTGAAAATAACCTCTACAGAAACATAATATACAGAATTAGTTACAGATCATAAGTGTACAGCTTAGTGAGTTTTCACAAAGTGTACCCACTTAAGTATCCAAAACCAGGTGGAGAAAAACAACAGTGGTGTGGGAACAAACACATTCTGAAAGCTCCACTTGTAGAGTAAGGGAAGGGCTCCCAATTCCTGTGTTTCTGGGGACACAGTCATGAATATACGAATAATGACAATTTCATTATTTTCTTTTTAATCCTTATGCCCTTTTATTTTCTTTCCCTACTTTAAAAAAAATGAGTGGGTATTTGATTTCTTTATTCTGTTAATGTGATGAATTACGTTGAGTGGCTTTTGAATATTAAACCAACCTTATTTTTCTCAAAAATTCTAGATGGTTTATCTGTCCTGGAATTGTCTTATTCATATTTTACTAAGGAGTCTTGTATGTGAATTTATGGATGAAGTTGACCTGGAGTTCTTATTTCTGCTAATGCTTTTGTCGGGTTTTGGTGTCAACATCATGTTGGCTTTTGGAAATGATTTGGGAAGAGTTCCCTCATGTTCTGTTCTCTAGAAGAATTTTCGTAAGATTGGCACTGTTTCTTTCTTATATGTCTGTAAAATTCAGTGGACAAATTATCTCGATTCAGGATTTTTCTTGTGGAAGGACTTGTAATTACAGATTTAAATTCTTTAATAGATACAAGATTATTTTCTATTTATTCTATCATTTTTATCAATTTAAAAAAAGAAATCTGCTCTTTTAATCTGAATTTTCAAACATTTCAGATGCTAAATGTTTGTTTGTAATAAGCTTATTGTTTTGTAACAACTGTAGAAGAATTTTTAAAAATTTAATTATAGATTTTATCATTTGGTGGCTTAGATAGTAAAGAATCTGCCTGCAGTGTGGGAGACTGTGGGTTCTATCCCTGGGTTGGGAAGATCTCTTGGAAAAGGGAATGGCAGCCCACTCCAGTATTCTTCCTTGGAAAATTCAATGGACAGAGGAGTCTGGGAGGCTTTAATTCATGGGGTCTCAAAAAGTTAGACACAACTGAGTGACTAACACTCACCTAGAGGTGAAACAGATTTACTTCTTTTTTTTTTTTTTTTTTAAATTTTGGGCTCTTTTATTTGTCTATTTTTCATCCATCTTTGTTCTTTGGCCCGTGTGGGCCTCCCATCGCGGTGGCCTCTCCTGTAGCAGAGCACTGGCTCTGGGTACATGCACTCCAGAGTGCTTGCTTGTAATTGGATACACTGGCTCTGCAGCAGGTGGGATCTTCCCTGCCAGGGATCGAATCGGTGCTACATTAATGAAACAATTTCATTATTTTCTTTTTAATCCTTATGCCCTTTTATTTTCTTTCCCTACTTTAAAAAAAATGAGTGGGTATTTGATTTCTTTATTCTGTTAATGTGATGAATTACGTTGAGTGGCTTTTGAATATTAAACCAACCTTATTTTTCTCAAAAATTCTAGATGGTTTATCTGTCCTGGAATTGTCTTATTCATATTTTACTAAGGAGTCTTGTATGTGAATTTATGGATGAAGTTGACCTGGAGTTCTTATTTCTGCTAATGCTTTTGTCGGGTTTTGGTGTCAACATCATGTTGGCTTTTGGAAATGATTTGGGAAGAGTTCCCTCATGTTCTGTTCTCTAGAAGAATTTTCGTAAGATTGGCACTGTTTCTTTCTTATATGTCTGTAAAATTCAGTGGACAAATTATCTCGATTCAGGATTTTTCTTGTGGAAGGACTTGTAATTACAGATTTAAATTCTTTAATAGATACAAGATTATTTTCTATTTATTCTATCATTTTTATAAATTTTAAAAAAAGAAATCTGCTCTTTTAATCTGAATTTTCAAACATTTCAGATGCTAAATGTTTGTTTGTAATAAGCTTATTGTTTTGTAACAACTGTAGAAGAATTTTTAAAAATTTAATTATAGATTTTATCATTTGGTGGCTTAGATAGTAAAGAATCTGCCTGCAGTGTGGGAGACTGTGGGTTCTATCCCTGGGTTGGGAAGATCTCTTGGAAAAGGGAATGGCAGCCCACTCCAGTATTCTTCCTTGGAAAATTCAATGGACAGAGGAGTCTGGGAGGCTTTAATTCATGGGGTCTCAAAAAGTTAGACACAACTGAGTGACTAACACTCACCTAGAGGTGAAACAGATTTACTTCTTTTTTTTTTTTTTTTTTAAATTTTGGGCTCTTTTATTGATTTTTTTTATCTATTTATTTTTGTCCATCTTTATTCTTTGGCCTGTGTGGGCCTCCCACTGCGGTGGCCTCTCCTGTAGCAGAGCACTGGCTCTGGGTACATGCACTCCAGAGTGCTTGCTTGTAATTGGATACACTGGTCCAGCTGCTCTGCAGCAGGTGGGATCTTCCCCTGCCAGGGATCGAATCGGTGCCCCTTGCACTGCAAGGTGGACTCTACCCACTGGACCACCACGGAAGCCCCAGGTTTACTTTTTACCCTCTCAATTGTAAGACCTTACAGTGCTTTATTCTGATACCCCCATTTGCATGAAGTCTCTCAACTTTTTTTTTAGCTCTTCCCAATTTTTTTGTCCCTTTCATCGCTAATTACTTTTCTTACTCCTGTCATACCTTTTGGTTCCTCATAACTTCTTACTTATGGTCCTCAGTGCCTTGTAGCTTCATTCTGTATTTCTTATCAACCTCTCCTATGGTTACCAACTGACTGATCCTCTGCATGATTCTTAGGGCTTCCCTGTGGCTCAGTGGTAAAGAATCTGAGCAATACAGGAGCCATTGGAGATGCAAGTTTGATCCCTGGATCAGGAAGATCCCCTGGAGGAGGGCATGGTAACACATCCTGGTATTATTACCTGGAGAATCCCATGGACAAATGAGCCTGGCAGATGACAGTGCATGGAGTCACAAAGAGTCAGACACGAATGAAGCGACTAAGCCCACATGCATGCACTTCACCTTTCTCAATGTCAACTCTAAAGAGATGATTTGATGAGCATAGCTTCAGAAGACATTTATGTCATCTCCGAGGTGGTTGATCAGTTACGACTTGGCTGCTCTTGAGCAGGCAGGTGTTGCCACAGGTACTGTGTTTCTATAGCACAGCACATGGGTGCCTAAGGCTAACTCTTCTGCAGAGGGCTGCAGATGGACAGTTTCTCTTAGGACGAGTCTAGACATGGCAAGTACCGAACTGTTTAATACAGGTAAGTTCTAGAAACTAAATCACAGCACGGGTTGTGGCTTTTCTGCCTTTTTCACTTACTGTGCTGAAATACCATTGAGCAATTTTATGCTGATAAAACCGCTAACTAGCATTTGGTATTATTGCCTGGGAAATTCCATGAATAGAGGAGCCTGGCAGGCTAATGTCCATGGGGACACAAAGAGTTGTACAGAGCACTGCCACTGCCTAGAGGTTTTAATTGGATACACTGGTCCAGCTGCTCTGCAGCAGGTGGGATCTTCCCCTGCCAGGGATCGAATCGGTGCCCCTTGCACTGCAAGGTGGACTCTACCCACTGGACCACCACGGAAGCCCCAGGTTTACTTTTTACCCTCTCAATTGTAAGACCTTACAGTGCTTTATTCTGATACCCCCATTTGCATGAAGTCTCTCAACTTTTTTTTTAGCTCTTCCCAATTTTTTTGTCCCTTTCATCGCTAATTACTTTTCTTACTCCTGTCATACCTTTTGGTTCCTCATAACTTCTTACTTATGGTCCTCAGTGCCTTGTAGCTTCATTCTGTATTTCTTATCAACCTCTCCTATGGTTACCAACTGACTGATCCTCTGCATGATTCTTAGGGCTTCCCTGTGGCTCAGTGGTAAAGAATCTGAGCAATACAGGAGCCATTGGAGATGCAAGTTTGATCCCTGGATCAGGAAGATCCCCTGGAGGAGGGCATGGTAACACATCCTGGTATTATTACCTGGAGAATCCCATGGACAAATGAGCCTGGCAGATGACAGTGCATGGAGTCACAAAGAGTCAGACACGAATGAAGCGACTAAGCCCACATGCATGCACTTCACCTTTCTCAATGTCAACTCTAAAGAGATGATTTGATGAGCATAGCTTCAGAAGACATTTATGTCATCTCCGAGGTGGTTGATCAGTTACGACTTGGCTGCTCTTGAGCAGGCAGGTGTTGCCACAGGTACTGTGTTTCTATAGCACAGCACATGGGTGCCTAAGGCTAACTCTTCTGCAGAGGGCTGCAGATGGACAGTTTCTCTTAGGACGAGTCTAGACATGGCAAGTACCGAACTGTTTAATACAGGTAAGTTCTAGAAACTAAATCACAGCACGGGTTGTGGCTTTTCTGCCTTTTTCACTTACTGTGCTGAAATACCATTGAGCAATTTTATGCTGATAAAACCGCTAACTAGCATTTGGTATTATTGCCTGGGAAATTCCATGAATAGAGGAGCCTGGCAGGCTAATGTCCATGGGGACACAAAGAGTTGGACACGACTGAGCGACTAAGTCTTAATATCTATATTAAAATCTATAACTGAAAATATCATGTACTATCAATTCCTGTTAGGCCTTCTGCAATTAGGTATATAATAGTTTTTAATAGGCTTATTATTATAATAATTAGGTATGTAATTTTAAAGATGGACAATGGAAGTTGATACATTTTACATGTAAGTAATATAAAAGACACATAAGAAGATTAATGATTATTTAAAGAGAAAGACTTAAAGTTTTCCAGTTAGGTTGCTTCTTGTTATTTCCTTTTTTTATACTCCAAAACAACCATGTGTGCTGCAAGAAATCACTGTTCTGTAATAGCACAGTTCAAGTTGAGGACAGAAAGCTTCTTTCCCATTGTGATACTTAATGGGTGACATTTAAATACCACAGGATACTCTTTTGCCTAATACATTCCCATTTATGGAATAAATTATAGATATTATATAGAAGCCTCTCTGATACAATAACATAGATTGCTTTTTTTTATTTTCTAGGGGGACTCAGAGCGAGTAATGATAATTACTGGACCAAACATGGGTGGGAAAAGCTCCTACATAAAACAGGTTGCATTGATTACAATGATGGCTCAGATTGGCTCCTATGTTCCTGCAGAGGAAGCAACAATTGGAATTGTGGATGGCATTTTCACCAGGTAAAAACACGAGTTCTATTTTAATATATTTCTGACAATAAATCATGCCCATATCGTAACATAAATTTTCTTCTGTACATAGTGAGGTGAACATTTTCTGTATAGAATTTTGCTGTTTAGCATTTAGGAGCTTAAAGAAATCATTGCATTAAAACAAAAAAAAGGAAGACATCATTGCATCATGAAATATCAGAAGAGACCTAGGAGATCATTTTGCCTAGTAGTTTCTAAGTTATTTTTAGTTATGGAGCTCTTTAAAGGAAATCATGTGTACATCAGAATTTAAATAGATAAAGGAGATCCTCTCTGCCTTAATAAAAGGTAGAGGGCTGGGAGACTTGGCTCTGTAGAGCAGTCTGCTCTGCTTGACATTCCATGAATAGAGGAGCCTGGCAGGCTAATGTCCATGGGGACACAAAGAGTTGGACACGACTGAGCGACTAAGTCTTAATATCTATATTAAAATCTATAACTGAAAATATCATGTACTATCAATTCCTGTTAGGCCTTCTGCAATTAGGTATATAATAGTTTTTAATAGGCTTATTATTATAATAATTAGGTATGTAATTTTAAAGATGGACAATGGAAGTTGATACATTTTACATGTAAGTAATATAAAAGACACATAAGAAGATTAATGATTATTTAAAGAGAAAGACTTAAAGTTTTCCAGTTAGGTTGCTTCTTGTTATTTCCTTTTTTTATACTCCAAAACAACCATGTGTGCTGCAAGAAATCACTGTTCTGTAATAGCACAGTTCAAGTTGAGGACAGAAAGCTTCTTTCCCATTGTGATACTTAATGGGTGACATTTAAATACCACAGGATACTCTTTTGCCTAATACATTCCCATTTATGGAATAAATTATAGATATTATATAGAAGCCTCTCTGATACAATAACATAGATTGCTTTTTTTTATTTTCTAGGGGGACTCAGAGCGAGTAATGATAATTACTGGACCAAACATGGGTGGGAAAAGCTCCTACATAAAACAGGTTGCATTGATTACAATGATGGCTCAGATTGGCTCCTATGTTCCTGCAGAGGAAGCAACAATTGGAATTGTGGATGGCATTTTCACCAGGTAAAAACACGAGTTCTATTTTAATATATTTCTGACAATAAATCATGCCCATATCGTAACATAAATTTTCTTCTGTACATAGTGAGGTGAACATTTTCTGTATAGAATTTTGCTGTTTAGCATTTAGGAGCTTAAAGAAATCATTGCATTAAAACAAAAAAAAGGAAGACATCATTGCATCATGAAATATCAGAAGAGACCTAGGAGATCATTTTGCCTAGTAGTTTCTAAGTTATTTTTAGTTATGGAGCTCTTTAAAGGAAATCATGTGTACATCAGAATTTAAATAGATAAAGGAGATCCTCTCTGCCTTAATAAAAGGTAGAGGGCTGGGAGACTTGGCTCTGTAGAGCAGTCTGCTCTGCTTGTATTATTTCCTTGTTTAATAGGTCGGGAACTGAGAACTGGAAAAGCTACTGGCCCAAGATAATTTAATTCATATTATGTTTTGCTCTAAGGACATAATGTGCAACTGGTTAAGACTTACTATCAATGTATAAACCCAAATTGCATGCTATATTAGGAATAAAGGTGAAATATCCTGGTCTCATGAATTAAGATTCATAGTTTAATCTGTTTCTTCAGATTTATGAGTTCTTAAAGTATTATTTATGCTTCTTACACTTACGTTTTTAGAAAAAGTAAATATAGTCTATAGCGTATAGTTAAAATATGTGTATGAAGTATATGATTTGTTTTCCTGCTTCTTTAATATTTGACCCTTGAACACATCAGAATATATCACATACTAATATCCTTTACTTGAGTAGAGGTTAAAATACTTTAAAGCTTGGTTTTAAATCAGAATGAGCAAAGCAAAGCAACCTCAATTCTGTTTGATGCCATATCACCAGACATGTTGTTTTTGTAAGATCTCAGCGCAGCAAGAGACAGGCAAATCGGCCAAATTATAACCAAAAAGTTAAGTTTTATTGGGATTCTGCTCCCGGTTGAGGTTCACCAGTCAAAGAGGTGGGCCAGTGAAGTCGCCTGGGAGCAGGATCCCAATAAAACTTAACTTTTTGGTTATAATTTGGCCGATTTACCTGTCTCTTGCTGCGCTGAGATCTTACATCTGGTGCCAAAACCCGGGAGGAGATTGTACCCCACGGTCCCCCGTGAGGGCCTCTCCTTCCCCTCCATCCTCGGCCGCAGCCGGGAACCTCCAGCCTCCCACCCGATCTGGCAGCTGTGAGCGGTAAGTCCCCTCCTCCTTCCTGGTCCTCACTTGGGGTGCCGAGTCCAGGTACCTGTCCAAAATCGCGGCCGCTTCAGGGAACCCTCTGTCCACCTTACCAGGTAAGGCCTGCAGCCTCCAAGGCTGTCGTGGAGACGTCCCGATAGTCTTGAGGTCTCTGTCCGTTCCGTGATCCTAGATAGACACTTGGAATGCCAGTGTCTATCTAGCCTCAACTCTCGGCCACCCTGGGTGACGACATGGGAAATCAGGAGTATTATTTCCTTGTTTAATAGGTCGGGAACTGAGAACTGGAAAAGCTACTGGCCCAAGATAATTTAATTCATATTATGTTTTGCTCTAAGGACATAATGTGCAACTGGTTAAGACTTACTATCAATGTATAAACCCAAATTGCATGCTATATTAGGAATAAAGGTGAAATATCCTGGTCTCATGAATTAAGATTCATAGTTTAATCTGTTTCTTCAGATTTATGAGTTCTTAAAGTATTATTTATGCTTCTTACACTTACGTTTTTAGAAAAGTAAATATAGTCTATAGCGTATAGTTAAAATATGTGTATGAAGTATATGATTTGTTTTCCTGCTTCTTTAATATTTGACCCTTGAACACATCAGAATATATCACATACTAATATCCTTTACTTGAGTAGAGGTTAAAATACTTTAAAGCTTGGTTTTAAATCAGAATGAGCAAAGCAAAGCAACCTCAATTCTGTTTGATGCCATATCACCAGACATGTTGTTTTTGTAAGATCTCAGCGCAGCAAGAGACAGGCAAATCGGCCAAATTATAACCAAAGTTAAGTTTTATTGGGATTCTGCTCCCGGTTGAGGTTCACCAGTCAAAGAGGTGGGCCAGTGAAGTCGCCTGGGAGCAGGATCCCAATAAAACTTAACTTTTTGGTTATAATTTGGCCGATTTACCTGTCTCTTGCTGCGCTGAGATCTTACATCTGGTGCCAAAACCCGGGAGGAGATTGTACCCCACGGTCCCCCGTGAGGGCCTCTCCTTCCCCTCCATCCTCGGCCGCAGCCGGGAACCTCCAGCCTCCCACCCGATCTGGCAGCTGTGAGCGGTAAGTCCCCTCCTCCTTCCTGGTCCTCACTTGGGGTGCCGAGTCCAGGTACCTGTCCAAAATCGCGGCCGCTTCAGGGAACCCTCTGTCCACCTTACCAGGTAAGGCCTGCAGCCTCCAAGGCTGTCGTGGAGACGTCCCGATAGTCTTGAGGTCTCTGTCCGTTCCGTGATCCTAGATAGACACTTGGAATGCCAGTGTCTATCTAGCCTCAACTCTCGGCCACCCTGGGTGACGACATGGGAAATCAGGAGTCCAAACCCGACTCGCAGGCTCCACTGGGCTGTCTGACACGCAACTTCTCCAAACTGAGCCTTCCTCAGGATCTCCGCCTTAAACGGTTTGTATTTTACTGTAATACTGTCTGGCCCCAATACCCTTTAGACAATCAATCTAAATGGCCAGCAACTGGGACTTTCAATTTTAATATCCTCACTGACTTAGATAACTTCTGCCGCAGGAACGGGAAATGGTCTGAAGTCCCCTATGTACAGGCCTCTTGAGATCTACGCTCCTGTTCCTCCCTCTGCTCTGGCTGCCCCACCATGCAAGTCTTCCTAGCCAGAGAGAGCTCTCCCAGCCCTAAACCTCCCTCCACTTTGCCGGAAGTGGATCCCTCCTCTCTTCCTCTCTTTCTGACCGACTTGAAGACCTTTCTTGTCCTCCTACCCGTCCCCAACCCTATCCGGGACCCACCCCTCCCTCTCCTGCCTCCCAGCCACCCCCCAGCCCCCAACCCAGCATCGCTCCTCCCCACCACTACAGAGTCCATTTCTCCACTCCACTCATGCCCAGACCTAGTGGAAGAACTTACCCTCCCTCATAAAGATCTCTCTGATAACCTCTCCAGATCTCACTCTTTTCATAGATGGCAGCTCCATCCTAGACTCGTCCGGTAGACGCCAAGCTGCATGTGCAGTGGTGTCCCCCTCTGACACCCTCGAGGCTAACCGTCTCCCTGAGGGAACTACCTCTCAAAAGGCAGAACTCATTGCTCTCACTTGGGCACTACCCTTAGTTAAAAATAAGTCTGTCAACATTTATACTGACTCCACATATGCTTTTCTCATTGCTCACTGTCATTCCACCTTATGGAAAGAACGAGGCTTCCTTACTACCAAAGGCTCTCCTATTCAGAATGCCACCTTCATTATCAGGCTCCTAGACGCTCTCCTACTACCTCAAAAGGTAGCTACTATGCACTGTAAGGGTCATCAGTCTCCTACCAACCTCGTGGCTATTGGCAACGCCCATGCAGACTCTGTGGCCCAAAGTCTTACTCTTGGGGATCCCTCCCCTCCCATTCTCTTTCTTACATCTCCCGAGACACCACTGTGCACTGTAACTGAGCGAGAGACCCTCCTGAAAAAGGGAGGCCACATCTCCGACAGAGGATGGATATTCATAGACAGTCACATAGCTTTACCCTCCTCACAGGCCTTAGACATTATTACTCAAATTCACCAGATGTAAGATCTCAGCACAGCAAGAGACAGGCAAGTCGGCCAAATTATAAGCAAAAAGTTAAGTTTTATTGGGATCCTGCTCATGGACCCGTGAACCTTGCCTGCTCCGAGATCTTACAGTTTAGATCTCCATATATTTGTAAATTAACTAAATATAAGAAAAATTTAAAATCTTTCTTAAGTTATTTAAAGTATAATTTTCTGTATCCTAAGAAAAATATTCAAAAATTATAAGCAAAAGTTAAAAGTTTGCCGGAAGTGGATCCTCCTCTCTTCCTCTCTTTCTGACCGACTTGAAGACCTTTCTTGTCCTCCTACCCGTCCCCAACCCTATCCGGGACCCACCCCTCCCTCTCCTGCCTCCCAGCCACCCCCCAGCCCCCAACCCAGCATCGCTCCTCCCCACCACTACAGAGTCCATTTCTCCACTCCACTCATGCCCAGACCTAGTGGAAGAACTTACCCTCCCTCATAAAGATCTCTCTGATAACCTCTCCAGATCTCACTCTTTTCATAGATGGCAGCTCCATCCTAGACTCGTCCGGTAGACGCCAAGCTGCATGTGCAGTGGTGTCCCCCTCTGACACCCTCGAGGCTAACCGTCTCCCTGAGGGAACTACCTCTCAAAAGGCAGAACTCATTGCTCTCACTTGGGCACTACCCTTAGTTAAAAATAAGTCTGTCAACATTTATACTGACTCCACATATGCTTTTCTCATTGCTCACTGTCATTCCACCTTATGGAAAGAACGAGGCTTCCTTACTACCAAAGGCTCTCCTATTCAGAATGCCACCTTCATTATCAGGCTCCTAGACGCTCTCCTACTACCTCAAAAGGTAGCTACTATGCACTGTAAGGGTCATCAGTCTCCTACCAACCTCGTGGCTATTGGCAACGCCCATGCAGACTCTGTGGCCCAAAGTCTTACTCTTGGGGATCCCTCCCCTCCCATTCTCTTTCTTACATCTCCCGAGACACCACTGTGCACTGTAACTGAGCGAGAGACCCTCCTGAAAAAGGGAGGCCACATCTCCGACAGAGGATGGATATTCATAGACAGTCACATAGCTTTACCCTCCTCACAGGCCTTAGACATTATTACTCAAATTCACCAGATGTAAGATCTCAGCACAGCAAGAGACAGGCAAGTCGGCCAAATTATAAGCAAAAAGTTAAGTTTTATTGGGATCCTGCTCATGGACCCGTGAACCTTGCCTGCTCCGAGATCTTACAGTTTAGATCTCCATATATTTGTAAATTAACTAAATATAAGAAAAATTTAAAATCTTTCTTAAGTTATTTAAAGTATAATTTTCTGTATCCTAAGAAAAATATTCAAGGTATTTTATTTTAGTTACATTATTAGGGAGAGTGACAGGGAGATTTCATCAAGAGAGAAAAGATGTAAAAAAAGGAAAAATAAAAAGAGAAAAAATATCTTGGGCAATGTAAGGTAATTTGTCTGGAAGAAAATCTAGTTAGCAGAATATCAGCAATATTTGTATGTACAAGTAATAGAAAAGAAACTGGGTTTTGCTTTTCTCATTTTACAAGAAGGTACGAAGTGGGTGGCCATTTCTGTTGTTTCATTGGCTCTTCAGTTTTGTTGCCTTCTCCCCATAGTTGCAAGACAATTATTGTGAATTCAGACATCACAGTAATATTCATATGATGAAAAAGGGAAAAAGAATGCAGAGACTTCTTCTTTTCCCCGGGAAGTCCATACCTTTTTCAGGAGCCTCCCGGAAAACTTTCATGTACATTTCACTCACCAGAACTGTGTCTTAGGGCCATAATAACAAGGGAAACAAATTATGAATTTGATTTTGTACAGCTTTTATAATGGAGTTAGATAAGGGACAGGATGTTCAGGAATAAATTCACAGGTAACCAGAAAATAGTTTCTGTCACAAGGAATGAATTCAGTGGTAACAACAGCTAACCTTCATGATGATAGCATATTTATAACATTAATGTAATAGCATTCTTACCAATGAATAGATACTTTTCTGTGTACATATTTATATAAAGTACATTCATGAGAGCAAACATAAGGCTTCTGGAAAAGGACAATGCATATTGTTTATAACATATAACTAACATATAACATATAAGAATGCATATTGTATACTAACTTGGCATCAAACATATGACAAGCCCTCAGAATACAAAGTGACCATAACTTCTGTTCCCATTAAGTTTACCTGTTAGAGAAGATCAGCATAAACCGAAAAGTCATATAAAGAATGTAAATTTTGCAGCTATGACAGGTGTACAAAGGCTGTATACAAGAGTCTGTGACTGTCTGTAGTACTGGGACCTCATCTGGTCAGGAAGGTCAGGGGAAGGTTTCTTCAGCAAGATTCTTAATGAAGCTGAAGGCTAGTTGCACAGAGTGTAGGCAATGTTAGGACTTTGTCTAAAAGCCATAGGAAACCAATGAATGGCTTGACATGATCCCCTCTACGTTGGCTGCAGTGCTGAAAATATTTTGGAGAAAGGGCATAGTTGATCAGACCAGTCTTACCAGTAAGCCCTTGCAGTGGCCCTGGTGAGAGGTATCAGTAGTTTGGACTGGGTTTGTAGCATTAAAGTGGAAAGGAGTCATAACTGAAGGGTAATTAGAAAATAAATCAGTAGGGCTTCATGACAGATGGGGTATGAGGCTGAGATAAAACAGAGATATGCATCTGGTTGGAGAATGGTGGCATTTACTGGAAGAGGGTGATTTTTTTCCCATAGGTCCTGACTTTATTTTTGTTTTATTTTCAATTTTATTGGAGTACAGTTGATATACAATATTGTGTTAATTTCAGGTGTAAGGCAAAGTGCTTCAGTTATAGATATATTCATTTTCAGATTCTTTACTCCTATAGATTATTATCGAATATTGAGTAGAGTTCCCTGTGTTATATAGTAGGTCCTTGTTGGTTATCTATTTTATATATAGTAAGTAGTGTGTGTTTGTTAAGCCACAATTCCTAATTTATCCCTCTCCCCTTGTTTCCCATTTGGTAACCATAAGTTTGTTTCTGAGATCTGTGAAGTTGTTTCTGTTTTGTAAATATATTCATTTGTATCATTTAAAAAAATTACATTCCACATGAGTGATACCATGATATTTGGCTTACTTCACTTGGTGTGATAATCTCTAGATCCATCCATGTTGCTGCAGATGTCATTATTTCATTCTCAGTATTGACTTTTTGTATGTAGTAGGTAGAAACATTCTTAGACCTTACGGAAGCTGTCATGTAGTCAGTTGGATATAAAGTTTGAGTTCAGAGGGAGAGATGAAAGATAACAATATAGATTTGTTGTAAGATATCTTTGTATAAGTGGGAAGTGAATGAGATCTGGATGTGGATGAGATCATGCTGGCAGAGAGAGTATAGTGAAGAAGACAGTGTTCCCAAGATTGAGCCTTAGAACTGCCAGCATGTCATGGCTGAGTAAGAATAAGCTTGAAAAATCAACAGAGGAGGAGTAGCCACAGAGGTGGGGGAGGGGCGGGGGGGGCGGGGACCAGGATGTCACAGTATTGTGGGAGAATGGGGAAAAGTGCTTCAAGGAGGAAGTGGTCCACAGCGCTCAGTGGTTGAATGAGGTGAAGCCTGAAAAGTCCTCCTTGGTTGTAGCAAAATGGATGTGACAGATGCTCTGTGTAAGAGCTGTTATGGTTGGGTGGTGGGGCCCCACTCCAGTTATAGAGTGTTAAAGAGTGAGTGAGAGGTTAGGAAATAGAGTTAGTAGAATATACTGGGGCAGACTGACTGGAAAGAGGAGGTGAAAGATCCAGTAAGGGACTTGTTTTGTTTTTGAGCAGTAGATGTGAACATGTTTAAGAGGGATGTCCAGTAGGATACGTTTATGCCCATGAATTTATGATTCTAAAAAAAGAGATGATCACCTTGGAGGATATTTGAATGAATTCATGATATTTAAAATAGGAAGTCATTAGTCACTTTGGAGAATGAAAATTTTTTTTTAAAAGGGGAAGAATCAAGCAGCTACCATGTCTTTCGAAAAAGGTGATGAGACGAATTTTCCCTTTATAGAAATGTTCTAGCTAGCAAAGAGGAAATAGTAGAATTAGAATATCACCCCTTCTTCTCTCTTTCTCTCTCTCTCTCTCTTTTTTTTTTTTTACGATTTATAATGTAATTATACATCTAGGCAATAATGAGAAATGGCCACTAGTGTCATGAAAAGAAAGACAAACCAAACCTTAGGTAAAAGTTTGTTAACACGGGCTATGAAATCTGGGCAAAGAAATCAAATCTAAACCTATTTGCATATCTAGATCTGCCTGAAACACAGATGGTTACTGATCTTTTTGTACTGCAAGATAGATCACAGCTTTAAAACACTTGTTACGTAGCAGATAATCATTTGAGTCAATTAAAAAAATTGAGGTTATAAAGATTCAAACACTTAAATATGGAACATTCCCTTACTTTACCATTTAAGTAACTTTCGTTTCATGGACCTTAAGGGCATATTTTTATTGGTAGAAGCAGTCTGCCATGGGCCCTGAGTGTCTCTGCGTGTTTTTGCAAAGTGTACCAAGAAAACCCCTGATTGCTCCCTACTGAGGCTTTTGTCAGGGTTGGACTTGGAGTAAGCAATATTGTAGAAGAGGTGACATCTCCCCTCAAAGAGGAAGCTTGCTTCTGTTTGTTGTATGAATAGTGAGTCTTCAAGCTCAATGTTCCTGCCTGGTTATACAGCCCACTGCATGCACAGTATCAACATCCATGGTGAGCCCTTCACCTTGCCCCTATGGGACCTGACTGCTGATGCAAACCAACATATATCCTTTATCTCTGACTTAGGAGTTTTCTCTCTCTTGCCAGCACCCATGAAACAATATTGGGTTAGCTTGATGTAAATAAAATCCCAGACTGCCCAGTTCTGGATGGGCCACTATGATTCTCTTATCTATTGCTAATATTAAGTGTGCCTTAAATGTGAGTAGATAGGTTATTATCAGGGAAGAATAGAAGCTTTAGAGCCAAAAAACTCAAGAAATTCACCAGTTTCCTGACCATGCTCTAGTTACTTCACCTAAAGAAGTATGGTGTCATTTTATTTATAAAAAAAAAAAAGATATTTGTTATAGTTGTGTTCAAAACCCACTTTTCCACTTAACAATTATGTGACCTTTACTAAATTGCTTGACTTCTCAGTATCTCAATTTTATCACCTTTAAAAATGGAGATTATACTGCTTAAATCATAGCTTACTGTGAGAAATAAAAATTAAGTACATAAAGCACCTGGCATATATTAGGTACTCAGTAAATTTGAGTTTTGTGCCTTCTTCTATAGTCTGTGTCATTTGTATTTTGGATTTAAAAGTCTGTCTACATATATATTTTCTAAACTTAGCTTCAGGTATGACATCTATAGAACAGAAAAGTTTGATAATATCAACTTTACTGATTTTGAGAATAATTTTTAAAGGATGTGAAACCACTATTAATTGCTGGTCTTAGTTGTTATCCTTGAAAGAAGTTAACCGAATATAACCCCCCTGGCACTTACTCTCTGGAATGCTTAGGATGTAAGAAAGGTAAGCATCCAGGACCCAGAGGTTCCAGCCCCACAGAATGGAGCAATGGTATTCCTTTTGTTACTCGGGAAGTGGCTGCTATAGTGGGTATTCACATGAAACATGAGCTGCTTCTTCTGTGCTGATGGCATGAGGATGTGCCTGGATCTCAGGAACCAGGAGCAGCCTTAAGGAACTAGAATAATGACCAGTCATTATGAGAACTTCTGGACTTTCAACCTCCCAATGGCAAATTTGTTGTTTCAGTATACAACAAGAAAGTCTTCATAGTTGAACTAAAGCAAATAATGACCCCAGCATGGGTTAAATCCATGGTGAGCCCTTCACCTTGCCCCTTTTGGGACTGTGATGCAAACCAACATATATCCTTTATCTCTGACTTAGGAGTTTTCTCTCTCTTGCCAGCACCCATGAAACAATATTGGGTTAGCTTGATGTAAATAAAATCCCAGACTGCCCAGTTCTGGATGGGCCACTATGATTCTCTTATCTATTGCTAATATTAAGTGTGCCTTAAATGTGAGTAGATAGGTTATTATCAGGGAAGAATAGAAGCTTTAGAGCCAAAAAACTCAAGAAATTCACCAGTTTCCTGACCATGCTCTAGTTACTTCACCTAAAGAAGTATGGTGTCATTTTATTTATAAAAAAAAAAAAGATATTTGTTATAGTTGTGTTCAAAACCCACTTTTCCACTTAACAATTATGTGACCTTTACTAAATTGCTTGACTTCTCAGTATCTCAATTTTATCACCTTTAAAAATGGAGATTATACTGCTTAAATCATAGCTTACTGTGAGAAATAAAAATTAAGTACATAAAGCACCTGGCATATATTAGGTACTCAGTAAATTTGAGTTTTGTGCCTTCTTCTATAGTCTGTGTCATTTGTATTTTGGATTTAAAAGTCTGTCTACATATATATTTTCTAAACTTAGCTTCAGGTATGACATCTATAGAACAGAAAAGTTTGATAATATCAACTTTACTGATTTTGAGAATAATTTTTAAAGGATGTGAAACCACTATTAATTGCTGGTCTTAGTTGTTATCCTTGAAAGAAGTTAACCGAATATAACCCCCCTGGCACTTACTCTCTGGAATGCTTAGGATGTAAGAAAGGTAAGCATCCAGGACCCAGAGGTTCCAGCCCCACAGAATGGAGCAATGGTATTCCTTTTGTTACTCGGGAAGTGGCTGCTATAGTGGGTATTCACATGAAACATGAGCTGCTTCTTCTGTGCTGATGGCATGAGGATGTGCCTGGATCTCAGGAACCAGGAGCAGCCTTAAGGAACTAGAATAATGACCAGTCATTATGAGAACTTCTGGACTTTCAACCTCCCAATGGCAAATTTGTTGTTTCAGTATACAACAAGAAAGTCCCTTCAGTCGTTTATGACTCTCTGGAACCCTACAGACCATAGCACACCCGGGCTTCTCTGTCCGTGGGATTCTTCAGGCAAGAATACTGGGATAGGTTGCCATGCCCTCCTCCAGGAAATCTTCCCAACCCAGGAATTGGACCCACATCTTTCTGTTTCCTGCATTGGCAGGCGGGTTCTTCACCACCAGGGCCACCTGCAAAGCCCAGTATAGTACTATCCATTCTGAGTTAACTCTTTAAACACATCAGTTTATTCAGCTACTTAGGGATACATTTTATAGTTACCTAGTCTTGGTGGATCCATCCAGTGGTAGTATTACATGAAAGAATATTTTTGTTAAGATGAAAAGGAACTGATTACAAAGCTTGGTATTCGGCATGATTCCACTTCTGTATGAAATTGCATATGCAAATATATGCAATGAATACCATCTAGATAGAAGGCTATACAATCTAAAATCATTCGAAAGATAAGGAATTTATTTTGGTTTATGAATATTTTCAAATTCTGAAAAAAAACCTGTGACAAAATGTCCCCCCCCCCCCATTAATGGTACTGTCAGTCAATCCTAGGAGTCTAATGAAATATGTATGTCATCATTGTCTAGGAATACTTTTTTTCCAAGGGCAAACTTTTCTTCCCAACTCAGTGGCTTGGGATTTGGGATCCTTAAGCGTTAAAGCTTCCCAGCCACATGTCCGATCTTACTTTTCCAAAGTTTTAACCCAGCCTTTAAGTTGCCCTAGTTTTTTCTCCTTTAGGATTTGAACCCTGGTCTTAGTTGTTATCCTTGAAAGAAGTTAACCGAATATAACCCTGGCACTTACTCTGGAATGCTTAGGATGTAAGAAAGGTAAGCAGCCAGGACCCGGAGGTTCCAGCCCCACAGAATGGAGCAATGGTATTCCTTTTGTTACTCGGGAAGTGGCTGCTATAGTGGGTATTCACATGAAACATGAGCTGCTTCTTCTGTGCTGATGGCATGAGGATGTGCCTGGATCTCAGGAACCAGGAGCAGCCTTAAGGAACTAGAATAATGACCAGTCATTATGAGAACTTCTGGACTTTCAACCTCCCAATGGCAAATTTGTTGTTTCAGTATACAACAAGAAAGTCCCTTCAGTCGTTTATGACTCTCTGGAACCCTACAGACCATAGCACACCCGGGCTTCTCTGTCCGTGGGATTCTTCAGGCAAGAATACTGGGATAGGTTGCCATGCCCTCCTCCAGGAAATCTTCCCAACCCAGGAATTGGACCCACATCTTTCTGTTTCCTGCATTGGCAGGCGGGTTCTTCACCACCAGGGCCACCTGCAAAGCCCAGTATAGTACTATCCATTCTGAGTTAACTCTTTAAACACATCAGTTTATTCAGCTACTTAGGGATACATTTTATAGTTACCTAGTCTTGGTGGATCCATCCAGTGGTAGTATTACATGAAAGAATATTTTTGTTAAGATGAAAAGGAACTGATTACAAAGCTTGGTATTCGGCATGATTCCACTTCTGTATGAAATTGCATATGCAAATATATGCAATGAATACCATCTAGATAGAAGGCTATATAATCTAAAATCATTGCGAAAGATAAGGAATTTATTTTGGTTTATGAATATTTTTCAAATTCTGAAATAAAACATGTGACAAAATGTCCCCCCCCCCCCATTAATGGTACTGTCAGTCAATCCTAGGAGTCTAATGAAATATGTATGTCATCATTGTCTAGGAATACTTTTTTTCCAAGGGCAAACTTTTCTTCCCAACTCAGTGGCTTGGGATTTGGGATCCTTAAGCGTTAAAGCTTCCCAGCCACATGTCCGATCTTACTTTTCCAAAGTTTTAACCCAGCCTTTAAGTTGCCCTAGTTTTTTCTCCTTTAGGATTTGATGGCTTTCTGTCAGATCGGTATATAAGACTGGTGGTTGTGATTTTCATAACAGAAATATTACCATTTACATATGTAACATCTTTACATTTTTAACTCTTAATGTGTGTTGATTCTTTCTTTTTTTTTTTTAATTTTGTCCTCTTTTATTGGTTTTTCATTTATTTATTTTCATCTGTCTTTATTCTTTGGCCTGTGTGGGCCTCCCATTGCAGTGGCCTCTCTTGTTGCAGAGCACTGGCTCTGGGCACATGCACTCCAGAGCGCCAGCTTGCAATTGGGGACACTTGTCTAGCCATCTCACCGCACGTGGGATCTTCCTGGGCCAGGGATCGAACCAGTGCCTCTTGCACTGCAAGGCAGACTCTTTACCCACTGGACCACCAGGGAAGCCCAGAAGCATTTTTTAAAAATAGAATTTTGGCAAACATATCCATTTGGCCTTAATTGGTATATTTATATCAGTGCATTGTGATATATGTACTCATCAGTGAAATATTTCTAGACACATATTTCCAAGGATCATTAACACCTTTGAGTGCATCATTGAATTAAGATCTGTTTTTTGTTATCCTGATAAATGTGAACCTACACCTTATTCAGTGTTTTAGAGTCAGTAATTACATTTTGGAAATGTGTTAAATTATTGTCTGGTTTCAAAACAAAACAAAACAATTGACTTCTTGCAGCATAATTTGTATTTATGTCAGTTAAATGTTGGTAGAAAAGGGTATTTACATTAGGTGGCCCCTGGTTAGTCACTTTCATGCTGCACTCCCCATGCAAGCTCCCTCTTATGGCCCCCAGCTTCAGCAATGCTGTGTACCCAGAATGGCACCAGTGTGTTTATTTTGAGAGAGAATTTAAGGAATTAATAGGTCTTCAGATGCTTAAATTAAATTATCTTAAATGTTTGCTCTTGACTGTGTGGATGATAACTGGTCTCTTTCCCCAGTTTAATTTAATTTAGCACATCGATTAAATACCTACTGTGGAGTATTTGTACTTTATTAAAAATATATATTCTTCTTGGACAGAAAGAAAACATCTTGAATCAGTATGTGTTTGTCTAGTTATTAGCAAATACTAGCACTAAAAACCACATTATATTTTACTGAATGAGTGGGCTGTTGAGAATTTTATTGGCATCAGAAATGTTGCCTTATGAGTGTCTCTCTGGTTTATTTAGTTCCTGTGGCTTTGTCGGCCAAACAGGAGATAATTCACTTCATCTTTTTTGATGAAGTGGTTGTATGAATTTAATGATTCAGAGTCATCTAAAAGAGGGTTTGATTTGGTTTAGTGCAGATTCCAAGCATGTCCCTGAAATGTAGTTTCCCTGGAGACACGAGCGTTATCAGTATAATGAAGAAGACTCTTGGACTCTGTAATTAAGAACTTCTGCTTGAGTCTTCCCCTTTTTTGATTGGTTGCTGGTTTTTTTTTTTTTTTTTTTTTTTGAACTGTATGAGTTGTTTGTATATTTTGGAAATAAATCCCTTGTCAGTCACATCATTTGCAAATATCTTCTTGCGTTCTATAAGTTGTTTTTTCATTTTGTTTGCAGTTTCATTTGCTGTGCAAATGTTTTTAAGATTGTTTAGGTTTCATTTGTTTATATTTGCTTTTGTTTTCATTACTCTAAGAGATGGATCTAAAAAGAAATTGCTGCAGTTTATGTCACAGCGTTCTCCTTATGTTCTCCTTGAAGTTTTAAAGTATCTGGTCCTGCATTTAAGTCTTTAGACCATTTTGAGGGTTTTTGTTTGTTTGGTTTTTTTTGTTTTTAATTTTGGCTTGTTTATTTATTTATTTATTTTCATCCATCTTTATTCTTTGGCCTGTGTGGGCCTCCCATTGCAGTGGCCTCTCTCGTTGCAGAGCACCAACTCTGAGTGCATGCGCTCCAGAGCTCTGGCTTGTAATTGGACACACTGGTCCAGCTGCTCCGTGGCACATGGGATCTTCCCGGGGCAGGCATCAAACCGGCACCCCTTGCACTGCAAGGCGGACTCTTTACCCACTGGACCACCAGGGATGCCCCATTTTGAGTTTATTTTTATATTTGGTATTAGAGAATGTTCTAATTTCAGTCTTTTAAATATAACTGTTCAATGTCCCCAGCACCACTTAAGGACGAAACTGTCTTTTCTCCATTGTATATTCTTGCTCTCTTTGTCATATATTAATTGACCATGCATCAGTTTTTTTCTGGGCTTTCTATCCTCTTCTATTCACCTATGTGTCTGTTTTTGGTGCCAGTACTATACTATTTTTGATTAGTATAGTTTTGTATTACAATCTAAAGCCTGAGTCTTCCAGCTTCATTTTCAAATCTTCTATTTTTTCTGTTGGGAGTTTTTTGTGTTGTATATTTTGATTCAGAGTCATCTAAAGAGGGTTTGATTTGGTTTAGTGCAGATTCCAAGCATGTCCCTGAAATGTAGTTTCCCTGGAGACACGAGCGTTATCAGTATAATGAAGAAGACTCTTGGACTCTGTAATTAAGAACTTCTGCTTGAGTCTTCCCCTTTTTTGATTGGTTGCTGGGTTTTTTTTTTTTTTTGAACTGTATGAGTTGTTTGTATATTTTGGAAATAAATCCCTTGTCAGTCACATCATTTGCAAATATCTTCTTGCGTTCTATAAGTTGTTTTTTCATTTTGTTTGCAGTTTCATTTGCTGTGCAAATGTTTTTAAGATTGTTTAGGTTTCATTTGTTTATATTTGCTTTTGTTTTCATTACTCTAAGAGATGGATCTAAAAAGAAATTGCTGCAGTTTATGTCACAGCGTTCTCCTTATGTTCTCCTTGAAGTTTTAAAGTATCTGGTCCTGCATTTAAGTCTTTAGACCATTTTGAGGGTTTTTGTTTGTTTGGTTTTTTTTGTTTTTAATTTTGGCTTGTTTATTTATTTATTTATTTTCATCCATCTTTATTCTTTGGCCTGTGTGGGCCTCCCATTGCAGTGGCCTCTCTCGTTGCAGAGCACCAACTCTGAGTGCATGCGCTCCAGAGCTCTGGCTTGTAATTGGACACACTGGTCCAGCTGCTCCGTGGCACATGGGATCTTCCCGGGGCAGGCATCAAACCGGCACCCCTTGCACTGCAAGGCGGACTCTTTACCCACTGGACCACCAGGGATGCCCCATTTTGAGTTTATTTTTATATTTGGTATTAGAGAATGTTCTAATTTCAGTCTTTTAAATATAACTGTTCAATGTCCCCAGCACCACTTAAGGACGAAACTGTCTTTTCTCCATTGTATATTCTTGCTCTCTTTGTCATATATTAATTGACCATGCATCAGTTTTTTTCTGGGCTTTCTATCCTCTTCTATTCACCTATGTGTCTGTTTTTGGTGCCAGTACTATACTATTTTTGATTAGTATAGTTTTGTATTACAATCTAAAGCCTGAGTCTTCCAGCTTCATTTTTCATTCTCAAGATTGCTTTGGCTATTTAGGGTCTTTTGTGTTTCTATAAAAATTTAAAACATTTTGTTCTAGTTCTATGAAAAAACAATTGATTATTTTATAGGAATTGCAAAGAATCTGTAGACATTTCTCCAAAAAAGACATAAAGATGGTCATCAGGCACATGAAAAGATTCTCAGCCTTGCTAATTATCAGAGAAATGCAAATCAAAACTGCAATGAAGTATCACCTCAATTCTTTAGTCAGAAGGGTTATTATCAAAAATTCTACAAATAATAAATGCTGAAGAGAGTGTGGAGAAAAAGGAACCCCTCCTACAGTGTTGGTGGGAATGTAAATTGGTCCAGCCACTATGGAGAACAATATGGAGATTCTTCTAAAAACTGAAAATAGAGTTGCTATATGATCCAACAATCCCCTTCCTGGGTGTGTATCTGGGCAAAGGTATAGTTTGGAAGGTACATGCACGCCAATGTTCATAGCAGCACTATTTACATAGCCAGGACATGGAAGCAACCTGAGTGTCCATTAAAAGATGACTGGATAAAGATTGTGTGTGTGTACAATGAAGTATTACTCAGCCATAGAAAAGAATGAAATAATGCTATTTGCAGAAACATTGATAGAGCTAGAAATAATCATGCTCAGTGAAGTAAGTCAGACAGAGGAAGAAAAATATCATATGATATTTTTATGCCTATATGTGGAGTCTTAAAGATACAATTGAGTTTATTTATAAAACAGAAACATCCTCACAGACAATAGAAAACAAACTTATGGTTACCAAAAAGGAATGAAGAAGGGATCAATTTAGAGGTTGGGGTTAATATATACACATTACTATATATAAAATAGGTAACCAACAAGGACCGACTGTATAGCACAGGGAACACTACAAAATATTTTGTGGTAACCTGTAAGTGAATAGAATCTGAAAAAAAGAATATACACATACACACATATATCTGAATCATTGTGCTATACACCTGAATTGACATGACATTATAAATCGACTATTTGTTGTTGTTTGGTCACTTAGTTGTATCTGACTCTTTCGTGACCCCCATGCACTGTAGCCTACTAGGCTCCTCTGTCCGTGGGATTTCGCAAGCAAGAGTACTGGAGTGGGTTACCATTTTCCCCTCCAGGGGATCTTCCCAACCCAGGGATCAAAACCCCATCTCCGTGTCATCTGCATTGCAGGTGGATTCTTTTTTAAAAATTTTTTAGTTTTTAATTTTGTTTGCAGAGTTTTGTTGTTTACTGACACACATCAACCTGAATCCATGCAGGTGGATTCTTTACCACTGAGCCAGTGGTGAAGCTCTCTATACTTAAAAGGCTTTTTTAAAATAAAATATTATTTTAAAAAATAACCTTTGCAACTGATTCAGAAACATATCCAGGTTTAGGAGCTATTATTCAGCCTCAGTGCTGGACATTTTCCAGAAGGAAAAACAAACATACTATGATTTGCTCGAGCTCATAGCGTGAGTTCGGTTATAAAGATGCCTGCTTTGATTGTGTCAGATTCCCATCTTATTAATTAATATTATTAGTTGATATGGTTAGTTTTTGCCCTCATTACTAATTCATCTTGTCCTTCTTTTGATGGCCTTAATTGTGTTTTTTCTTAGAAGACAGATGAGGAATAGTTAACTCTATTCCTTTGAATTTCTTGGGATTTTCCCACAAAGTAGACTAATAATACTTGGGGAGATGATTTGCCTTCTGCAGCATTGTGGGTTTTCTTTGATAGGGAAACACCTGTGGCCTTCTTATTTCACCTTCATGTGCTTTGTAGGTGGTTTTAGGGAAAGTGGTTTCATGTCAGCCTGTAAAAGTTTGGCATTCCTGGATGGCTGCCTTGATTTTCAGTATGTTTCCATTGACACAGAAAGACTGCTGTAGTGATTTTTTTTTTGCTTGGATTTATTTGCAGTTCACTGTCATAGTCGTTATAAATTGACTTTAAATACCATAGTGTGAGCTGATTGCAGCTGTTATTAGAGACAGGTATAGTAGAGAAAGAAACCTTTTTCTTACCTATTATAATAATCTCATTGCTACTAATAAGGTATTTTTGATAAGGGTAGAAGAAAACTGGTTATTTTTCTTGGTAATTATAATCATTTTGCCTTATCTTGATGTAATGATACAATAGAGTATAAAGTGTTTTAAATGTATTGTGATTTTTAAAACATGCCTTGTGTTTTTCTAATGACACTGTAAAACTTGTTCCTTGTGCAAATTTAAAACTATAGAAAAGGTCAAAAAAGGAAAAAAATTAGATCACCTGTAATTCCAGTACCTGAAAACTATTGTTCTTTAGGTGTGGCCTTCCAGGCTTTTAAATAAATGCACATGAAATAGTGGTGTATTATTTGTAATTTCATTCCATAATATGTATACGTGTACATACATACTTATACATTATTTTAAAAGCACTTAAAGCATGTCAAAAAGTCTGATGCAGTACAAATCATCTTTGCCTCTGTTTAGCAGTTTTGCTATTTAAGCTCCAGTTATTTTCATTCAGTATAAAGAATCTTTTCCCCCACTGTTAATTGCAGTATTTTTCTTTCACACTAGCATTTTCCTTTCATAAGGTCCAGAGGTTGTCTGAAGGGACAGAGACCCATGCCACTTGCAATAATTTAGAAACCTCTAGAATGTTATTTCAGAATATCAAGACTTCTTAAAAGCAAACCCTTGTTCGAATTTTCATGAAAGTGTTCTTGATTTTAGAAACTGATTCAAAAGAGTAATAATTTCTTTTCTCCCTTAATGCTTTATTAAGCTTTGTTGACCTATATAAGGGTTATAGACGAGAAGGGGGTAGGGGATTAGAAAGATTAGTCAGCTTCCATTCCTAAAAATATCAGAGCGACTTTTTTTTCTTAATCACATATTTGTAACCTGTCTACTCAGAGCAAACTAACTTTGAGATGAAACCCAAAGAATGCATTTTCCACATTTCACTGCATGTGAATACAAATGCAGGCAGAATGATAATAATGACATATGTTCTGGAATTTCTTAAATCTCTAACATATTTTGTATATATATATATATTTTTTTTTTAATTTTGCCCTCTTTTATTGGTTTTTTATTTATTTATTTTCATTCATCTTTATTCTTTGACTTGTGTTGGCCTCTCATTGCAATGGCCTCTCTCGTTGCAGAGCACCAGCTCTGGATGCGTGTGCTCCAGAGCGCTGACTGCTAACTGGCCACACCCATCCAGCTGCTCCACAGCATTTGGGATCTTCCTAGGCCAGGGATCAAACCGGTGCCCCTTGCACTGCAAGGCGGGCTCTTTACCCACTGGATCACCAGGGAAGCTCTCTAACATAT
The DNA here is from genome assembly GCA_022376925.1 of Tragulus kanchil. Taxonomy (NCBI): domain Eukaryota; kingdom Metazoa; phylum Chordata; class Mammalia; order Artiodactyla; family Tragulidae; genus Tragulus; species Tragulus kanchil. The sequence continues at coordinate 30,591,521 of JAIOJX010000004.1, forward strand.
TTTAACATTTGAAAAATTTCAGAATCACTGTCCAGTAGGATGTCCTGTAAATGCTTGTTGGAGTGATAGAAAATTACAGACTTTTTTGTTAAGGTTGCTAAACCCTGCCTTGTTTTAAAACTTATTTTAGGCAGTAGTTTACTGGGATATAGACAACAGAGAAGGATGATAAGAAAGTAAAACGGTATTCAAAGCTCAAGGAGAAATAGCATAGAAACATAAGATAAAGTCAGAGTTGCTCTTTGCTATTATAAGATGTTATTCAGTATTTTCTTTCACACTAGCATTTTCCTTTCATAAGGTCCAGAGGTTGTCTGAAGGGACAGAGACCCATGCCACTTGCAATAATTTAGAAACCTCTAGAATGTTATTTCAGAATATCAAGACTTCTTAAAAGCAAACCCTTGTTCGAATTTTCATGAAAGTGTTCTTGATTTTAGAAACTGATTCAAAAGAGTAATAATTTCTTTTCTCCCTTAATGCTTTATTAAGCTTTGTTGACCTATATAAGGGTTATAGACGAGAAGGGGGTAGGGGATTAGAAAGATTAGTCAGCTTCCATTCCTAAAAATATCAGAGCGACTTTCTTTTCTTAATCACATATTTGTAACCTGTCTACTCAGAGCAAACTAACTTTGAGATGAAACCCAAAGAATGCATTTTCCACATTTCACTGCATGTGAATACAAATGCAGGCAGAATGATAATAATGACATATGTTCTGGAATTTCTTAAATCTCTAACATATTTTGTATATATATATATATTTTTTTTTTAATTTTGCCCTCTTTTATTGGTTTTTTATTTATTTATTTTCATTCATCTTTATTCTTTGACTTGTGTTGGCCTCTCATTGCAATGGCCTCTCTCGTTGCAGAGCACCAGCTCTGGATGCGTGTGCTCCAGAGCGCTGACTGCTAACTGGCCACACCCATCCAGCTGCTCCACAGCATTTGGGATCTTCCTAGGCCAGGGATCAAACCGGTGCCCCTTGCACTGCAAGGCGGGCTCTTTACCCACTGGATCACCAGGGAAGCTCTCTAACATATTTTAACATTTGAAAAATTTCAGAATCACTGTCCAGTAGGATGTCCTGTAAATGCTTGTTGGAGTGATAGAAAATTACAGACTTTTTTGTTAAGGTTGCTAAACCCTGCCTTGTTTTAAAACTTATTTTAGGCAGTAGTTTACTGGGATATAGACAACAGAGAAGGATGATAAGAAAGTAAAACGGTATTCAAAGCTCAAGGAGAAATAGCATAGAAACATAAGATAAAGTCAGAGTTGCTCTTTGCTATTATAAGATGTTATTCAGTTGTTTCCTAGTAACCAAGACTAAAAGGAAAATGTGTTTAATGATAAAACTCTTTGTCTATCAAAGTCTTATAAGTTATTGTTTTGCTGAAGTTTATGGGAAAACGTTTCTTAAGAAAAGAAATCTCTTAAATTTCTTAGGAGAAGTTCACAGAAAATATTTTTATCAAGATATAGTTCCCACAGTGACAAATACATACTTCCCCAGTGACCTCAGTGACTGGTTCATCACCAGCATTTCTTCAGCTGGGCAGCATTGCTACTTTATCATCAGGTGCTATGGAAAAATGGAATTGTGAATGAAAATTTGTTGACTCCTAATAATGAAGTGGCTATCAGGCTGTTCTACAGGGTGTTAGGAGTCAACAGAGCCCCTTCTAAATGGGAAAGTGGGGCCTCGTAGTGCTGACTTCTTGGCCAAATCATTGTTCGTTTTATCTCATCCACAGAATGAGTTTCTTTGTAAAGTTCCATGTGAACAAAGTATTTGACAGGTAAAAAGATATTTGAAAACCATTGCTCTAATAGTAAAGTTGGGACTATTATTCAATAAAATACATGCAAGATTGCCCAAATCCTGGCCCATCCTTCTTAAGGACAGAAATGTTGTAATACTGTGAGACATTGCTACCATCGGGTTTTGTTATACATGTTTTGATGCCAGGTAGGCTTCCCGGGTTGCGCTAGTGGTTAAGAATCCACCTGCCAGTGCAGGAGACACAAGAGAAGTGGGTTTGATCCCTGGGTCAGGGAGATCCTCTGACATAGGAAGTGGTACTCTGCTCCAGTATTCTTTCCTGGAAAATCCCATGGACAGAGGAACCTGGCGGGCTGCATTCCATGGGGCTGCAAAGAGTCAGACACAACTGAGCAAGCACACATAGATCAATATATAAAGCCATCCACCCACCTGTAAAGAGATTACATTTCATCTAGACTATTTGAAATGTTTATGGCTTCTGTTTTTACATTCAACTCTTAAATTTGTATAAATTGGGCTTCCCTGGTGGTCCAGTGGGTAAGGACACCGCCTTGCAGTGCAAGGGGCGCCGGCTCGATCCCTGGCCTGGGAAGATCCCACGTGCCACGGAGCGGCTGGACTGATGTGTCCAATCACCGAGCCGGAGCTCTGGAGCTCATGCACCCAGAGCCGGTACTCTGTGACAAGAGAGGCCACTGCGATGGGACACATGGGCCAAAGAACAAAGATGGATGAAAATAGATAAATGAAAGACCAATAGAAGTGGCCCTCCTGTCCCCCTCCCTCCCCAACCCTCCCCCTCCCAAAAAATTTGTATAAATGTATTTTGGAATATGGTTTGAGTAAGGACACATCTTTGTTATTTTTTTTTTCTGAAGCAGCCAGTTAGCTACCATCTTTTTTTTTTTTATTGCTTGATCATGCATTTTTCCCGCCTGATTTGAAATCTCACCTTAGAATATCTTTCCCAAAAGCATTCTACAGTTCGGGCAGTTCCAATGATACCATTCTGTTACCATAGTGTTTCTAGGAAGCACCTTATATGTAAACTGTTGCATTAAAATATTACCCCATGCTTGCTTGTTATTCTCTTTTCTTGAACCCCACCCCTAGCCATTTGCCCTTATCAGAGCTACTTCATTATCAGCCGAAGATATGTTCTTTTTGTCAGTTCACAGTCAGCCAGGAATAAAATCAAGTATCTTTAAGTAAGGATCAACCATTAGTAATCTAAAGAATTCGGTGTGGTTGCAAAGATATGAAAGGTTAATCTTGCTTTGTGGTAGGGAGCACATTAGTAAAGTGAACACTTAAAATTGGGGTAAATAACAGAATTTGAACTTTGAGATAGTAACTAGCATGTTCCTAAGTTAGCAACATTTCAGAAAGCATGTTTTGTAGTTGTTGATTTTAAAGTGGATAAAGGCAACAGCATTTTGAGTAAAACTATATCATCTCCATCACAGATGTGGTTAATTATAGCTTCTAAATGCCACTGGAACAGATCTCCTAAGGCTCCACCAGTGTTGGGTGGGGGGATTACACTTGTCTCCTGCCCACTGCATGGCTCCAGCCACAGAGTGGTGAAAGCTTGGTTTTACCATGAATTTCTCCAGAAATAAGAGATATATTTTCCTGCTGTGGGTCACATGTGAACTGTTGTAGAAAAACTAAATTGATGAAGGTATTTTGCTAAGAAAATATTAGTAGTTACCAGCATTCACAAAGCTGGCTAGTGGGTCAGAGTCTGAATTCTAGGTTTTGCCACTGACTGAATGGCCTCAAGTGTTTAGACCAATTTTTGCCCCCACCTCCCAACTCCCAATTTCTTTTGTACATTTTCCCAAATGTGTTTTATAGACCATTATTGTCAGAAGGTACTCCAGGGGAAGTTTCAAGGGTCCATGGTTAAATGAGTTAGAAATGCTGTGTACTAGATCTGCTGTAAGAAATGCATAATCTGTAGTAGACTGTTAAAGGCTCTAAGAAGTCTTACAGGAAAGAACTCTTAAATCTTTTGAACCCCTTTCTTGACATCTTTAAGAACTCTATTCCATGAAGTCCTCTTTAGAAACCTGTATTAGGTATCTGAGGCTATTAAACTTCTATAATATTAGTTCTAATAAAAAAAGTTTTCTCTTATTTCAATGCAGTACTTTAATTTGTATTATCAGTGTGGAATCCTAAGGAAACAGTGGGAAAAGCATTTGATTGTGGAATATCCTATTACTTGTGAATTTTAAACACAGTAACAACTATAAGAGTTGTTTTGCCCTGTGAATACGAAACTTTAGTTTGAAATGATTGGTCAGAAAAAGGCCAAGTCAGAGATTTCTCTGCTTTTCAAGAGCTCTGTCCATTACCTTGAATTCTCTCCAGACTGTTTCTATAAGATGCCATTTGATGTTAGATGCACTTTATAGCCAACATTTTTTTAAGGTTATTATTCAGAAAATAATGTCTGGCTTCCAGTGCTCTGGAGCATGTGTACCTAGAGCCATTGCTTAGCAGTGAGAGGGGCCACTTTGATGGGGAGCCCACACAGGCCAAGGAGTAGAGATGGATGAAAATAAATAAATAAGGGAACAATAAAAAAGACCAAAATTAAAAAAAAAATAATGTCTGGCTTCCTAATAATCAAGGAAAATCAGGATATTGTCATTCTGTTTATAGGATGGGGGCTGCAGATAACATATATAAAGGACGGAGCACGTTTATGGAAGAACTGGCTGACACAGCAGAAATAATAAGGAAAGCCACATCGCAGTCTTTGGTTATCTTGGATGAATTGGGAAGGGGGACGAGCACCCATGATGGGATTGCCATTGCTTATGCTACACTTGAACATTTCATTAGAGAGGTAAGTATCTTGCACACCTTTTTTGTACCAGAATGATATATACTATACAAATCGTTTTCCTGACCTCCGTTTCTCAATCTTCAACACTATCTTTGTTATAGTTGATCCTATTCCTCCAAGTGATCAGTCAGATGCTAAACATGGAACTCAGGTAGATTGACCCTGAGTAACATTTGAGTTCTTTGATGTGTCTTCTTTTCTTTTGTTTAAGTAGTATTAACCTGGTCAGGAGAAAGGCCTCCTTGGTAATATTTCTGTCTAGAAACTATATTTTACTATCTTCGGCAAGCTAAATCAAGATCAGGGACCATCCACCTGCAACTCAGTCCTTGAGAAAAGAACCAAATAAGAGTACCATTTTTGCCCTGTGAAATGCTTTTTTTTCGTCAGTATCTATGAGCTAATTTTTTTGAGTCTATTAGTAATTTTATTCCTTCAGTGTGTGTCTCTCTCTTTTTCTTCCCCCAGGGTTTATTCCTAAGTGTCTCAGTGTACAAGTTTGCTTTTGCCAAACTTGCTATACCTGTCATTTCCATCAAGCTCTCCCCCCTGTTAACTGTCTGTTTTTTATTCATTTTGACCTCTCCTTTTTTTCTCTCTGTCACCCTAACTTCTGCCCCTGAACCTTGTCTCTTCTTTGGTTTTTCTTTTTCTCTTTTGTTCTCTACTTTTTACATTTTTCTTTATCTTTCTGTCTTCCATTTTCATTTCTTTCTTCCTTAAATAGCCAGCACATTTTTTATTGTGTTTCTTTGCAAAAATAAAATTATCTTTTCTTTAAAGTCTTGTGGCCCTCATTTTTTTTGTTTAAACAGTTAGATTACATAGTTAATGATGATATATTTTGTTTTATGATAATACTTTCTTTAAAAAAGAAATTCTATATTTGCAAAAAGATACAACTCAGGAGCTTTTATTTAGTCTTTACAGAAACTATGTATCATGGATTCAATAGTCTTATATCTGCCTCCAAAATGTATTTCTTAAACATTCAGTTAAGAGTACCACTTAGCTATAAAAAGAATGAAATTTTGCCTTTTGCAGAAACATGAATGAGCGTTATGCTAAATGAAACAGGTCAAACAGAGATCAAATACTGCAGGATATCACTTATGTGAAATCAAAAAATACAGCAAACTAATGAATATAACAAAAAAGAAACAGACTTAAAGATATAGAGGACAAATTATTAGTTACCAGTAGGGAGAGGTAAGGGGGAGAGCAATTGTAGAATTAAGGAGAAAAAGGGATACTATAGGGTTATATGAATCATGTGTGTTAAACGTGAAAATTGTAAAGCCCTATAGAACTTTTAATCTTTCATTAAAAAAAATTAAGATACTCCTTTTTTTGAGCCTACAGAAACAAATTATGACAGAGCTGAATTTGTCAACTTTGAATTTAACTTACCTACTCTGTAACAGTATTCAGTTACTATGACCACATAACATATTACCTCTAAACCTACTGGCCTAAAACAACAATAGTCATTCATTAGCTCTTGGAGTGTCTAGAGGTGAGAAATTTGGGAGCAGCTTGACTGGTGGTTTTGGCTCAGGGCCTCTCCTAAGATTGCAGTCAAGTTGTCAGCCAGGGCTAGAGTCAACTGAAGGCTTGACTGGAGCTGGAGGATCCTTTTACAGTGTGGCTCAGTCACATGTGTGGCAGGTTGGTGAGGTGATTGGCCAGCTCCATCAGTTCCTTACCCTATGGACCTCTCCCTGGACTGCTTGAGTAGAGTGGAGAGTGGCATCTTACTGAGTGGCATTGGGCTTACCCCACAGGAGGCATTCCAAGAGGCCAAGGTACAAGCAGCAGAGTGTTTGATTTCACCATCGTGTTGTTGAGCACACAGGGCCAGCCCTGAGTCAGAGCGGGAAGAGGCTACACCAGAGCATGAACACTGGCAGGTGAAGATCTCTGGGACCACGGTGGAGGCTGGCTGCCAGAAGCAGTTTGTCCAAATTCCGAGGAGTTGGTTAAGAATCTTCAGAAACAAATTAGGACAGAAGTGAATTTGTCACTTCTGTTTTCATTTCTTCTGTAGCAGTTTTTGGATATTATAAATGTTGAGGAAGAAAGTGTTAGTTTCTGAGGAAAGTCATTGAAGAGGATTCTCCAGGAATAAGAGTCCCTAAACTTTTTATGGATGAAAATCTTCATTATTCATGATGTCCTTTGATTGCTGGGTGGGAAAGAGAGGGAAAGAGGAGGAATTGGGGAGTTCAGTGCTGCAAGCTGGACGTGGCCTTGAGGCAGGCAGAGGTGTAACCCAAACGCTTAGATCTTCAAGCTACAAATGCCTGTTAGCTCCAGGGAGCCAGCTGGTCCTCAGATGCTTCAGGGCAGATTTTAAGAGCAACTTGTCAAAGAAACCTTGCCTTAATAAGTTTATTTGTACTTGTTTTTGGAGAGAAGGCGTATGTTCTGACTTTTAATAAGACAAATGGCAGATGAATCAAAACTGGAGTTCTTCAATTTGATTACTCCTTCTGCTAATTTTTAGACCAAGATTTGGTGCTAACTTCCTCTAGGACAGGAATTTCTAGAATACATTGAATGTGTGCTTTAAAACAATGCTAATTAAGTAATCTACAAGCCTGTACTGATAGTAACAACACAAAAGTAAATTTTAAAATAATGGGGGTAGGGTGGGAAGAAGGCAAAGTTCTACTTTACAAAATGCTAGCTAATAAATAAAGAATGCTGTTTTTTAAAATCAACATTCATTAACTATGACAATAATGACTGATTCAGGCAATGATCATCAGTAGATAGTAAAGCCTTTGGATGGAAGATTGTTGGAGAAAATGATATTCACACAGCTTCAAAATATCACCCCACAAGTTATTAATTGTGAAGGAAAAAGGTGTTAGCACAGTGAAGAAATCTTCAGGGCATGCACTTAAACCAACTAATCAGATTTAGCAGCCCCAATAACAGATCAGATTGGTACCACACGCCTCCTGATGTGATATACTGAAAAGGTTATGTCACCTACATGTAATATTCCTGGCAATAAGTTTTAATCTGAATTTAGGGTTTGTTTGTTTTTTTTTTTTTGCCTCTAAGTCATCATTTTGTTTTTTCATCTGTCTTTATTCATTGATTTGTATAGGCCTCTCATTGCTGTGGCCTCTGTCAGGCTGGTGCATTGTTGCTTTCCAGAGTCTGGACTTAAGGAAGTCATTGAAGAGGATTCTCCAGGAATAAGAGTCCCTAAACTTTTTATGGATGAAAATCTTCATTATTCATGATGTCCTTTGATTGCTGGGTGGGAAAGAGAGGGAAAGAGGAGGAATTGGGGAGTTCAGTGCTGCAAGCTGGACGTGGCCTTGAGGCAGGCAGAGGTGTAACCCAAACGCTTAGATCTTCAAGCTACAAATGCCTGTTAGCTCCAGGGAGCCAGCTGGTCCTCAGATGCTTCAGGGCAGATTTTAAGAGCAACTTGTCAAAGAAACCTTGCCTTAATAAGTTTATTTGTACTTGTTTTTGGAGAGAAGGCGTATGTTCTGACTTTTAATAAGACAAATGGCAGATGAATCAAAACTGGAGTTCTTCAATTTGATTACTCCTTCTGCTAATTTTAGACCAAGATTTGGTGCTAACTTCCTCTAGGACAGGAATTTCTAGAATACATTGAATGTGTGCTTTAAAACAATGCTAATTAAGTAATCTACAAGCCTGTACTGATAGTAACAACACAAAAGTAAATTTTAAAATAATGGGGGTAGGGTGGGAAGAAGGCAAAGTTCTACTTTACAAAATGCTAGCTAATAAATAAAGAATGCTGTTTTTTAAAATCAACATTCATTAACTATGACAATAATGACTGATTCAGGCAATGATCATCAGTAGATAGTAAAGCCTTTGGATGGAAGATTGTTGGAGAAAATGATATTCACACAGCTTCAAAATATCACCCCACAAGTTATTAATTGTGAAGGAAAAGGTGTTAGCACAGTGAAGAAATCTTCAGGGCATGCACTTAAACCAACTAATCAGATTTAGCAGCCCCAATAACAGATCAGATTGGTACCACACGCCTCCTGATGTGATATACTGAAAAGGTTATGTCACCTACATGTAATATTCCTGGCAATAAGTTTTAATCTGAATTTAGGGTTTGTTTGTTTTTTTTTTTTTGCCTCTAAGTCATCATTTTGTTTTTTCATCTGTCTTTATTCATTGATTTGTATAGGCCTCTCATTGCTGTGGCCTCTGTCACTGTAGAGCACGGGCTCTGGGTGCATGTGCTCCAGAGTTCTGGCTAGTAATTGGACACACTGGCCCAGCTGTTCTGGGACACATGGGATCTTTCCAGGCCAGGGATCGAACCGGTGACCCCTGTACTGCAAGGCCGACTTTCCACCATTGAACCACCAGGGATGCCCGTAGTCTGAATTTAATCAGGAAAAGACAATCTGGTGAATCTAAATTGAGGGAAATTATGCAAAACAGCTCTCTTGGATACTTCAAAAATTTTAAAGACATAAAAGTAAAGAAAGAGAAATCTAAAGAATTCTTCTAGATTAATGGGGACTAAATAGACATGACTAAGTGTACCACATGAGTGAATTTTTTTTTCCCAATGCAGAGGGCGCAGGTTCAATCCCTGGTTAGGGAACTAGATCCCACATGCCGCAGCTGAGACACAGCACAGCCAAATAAATAAATAAAAATATTTAAAAACCAACAACAATGAAGAAATTTCTAAAGAACATTGTTGACACAGTAAGGGAAATTCATACAGTACGTATTAGAAAATAGTGATAGTGAAAGTGTGAGCCACTTCAGTTGTGAAAGATTCTTTGCAACCCCATAAACTATAGCTTACCAGGCTCCTCTGTCCATGAAGGCAAGAATACCGGAGTGGGTTGTCATACCCTTCTCCAGGGGGTCTTCCCAACCCAGGGATTGAACCCAGGTCTCTTGCATTGGAGGCAGATTCTTTACTATTTGAGTCACCAAGGAAGCCCAAACAGTGATATATCAATGTTAAATCTCTTGAGCATAATGATTTAATTCTGGTTATATAGGAGAATGTTTTTGTTCTTAGAAGATATAATCTTAAAGCATTTAAAAATGAAGTGTCATGATGTTTTCAGTTCTTAAATGGTTCAAGAAAAAAGTTTGTGTGTTTGTGTATGTCTGTCTAGAGGGGGAAGGAAGAAAGGAGAAATAATGACAAAATATTAACAAATGGTTGTCTAGATAATGAATATATGAATGTTCATTGTATTTTTCTTAACAGCTTTTATGAAGGTTTGAAATTTTTCAAAATAAAGTTGGAGAAAATTTTAAATTTAAAAATAAAATAACTTTTCATTATGTCTCATTGCTTTAGGTAAAATCCTTAACCCTGTTTGTTACCCATTATCCACCAGTTTGTGAACTAGAAAAACAATATTCACAGCAGGTGGGGAATTATCACATGGGATTTTTGGTCAACGAGGATGAAAGCACGCAGGATGGAGGTAGGAATTGTTCTTGCAATAAGTAAAACTTGAATTCTGTTGGTTTTTGTGATAGATAACTCAGAGCTCATAGGAGCATGACCTTATTGCTTATTGAGAATAAAAGCTGTGAATGTTGATTTGTCCAACATCATTTTCTCAACGCTTAGGGTTAAATAAAGTTTGCATTTTCCACGCCATCACTGTGTCCTTATCTGGCCCTCTTATCTCATTTTTATACAAGAAGGAGGTGGGTTAAGGGGGACATTTAGGTTTTACTCTTAGATCCAATTCAGGTAAGATGCTGAACAATCAAGTATAGTAGTCATCTTTGAAAATTCTCAATATATTTCCCCAAATATCACTTAACATTGCTTACTAAGGTTACTCTTGATTACTTACTAAGAGCAGTATTCTGTATTTATTGTTCAGTTGCTCAGTCTTGTCTGACCCTTTGCAACCTCATGGACTACAGCATACTAGGCTTCCCTGTCCTTCACCGTCTCCCTGAGTTTGTTCAAATTCATATCCTTTCATGTCCAACCATGTCGTCCTCTGTCATCCCCTTCTTCTCCTGCTGTCAGTCTTTTCCACCATCAGGGTCTTTTCTGTTGAGTCATCTCTTTGCATTAGGTGGCAAAAGTATTGGAGCTTCAGCTTTAGCATCAGTCCTTCCAATGAATATTCAGGGTTGATTTCCTTTAGGATTGACTGGTTTGATCTCCTTGCTGTCCAGGGGACTCTCAGGAGGCTTCTTCAACACCACAGTTCAAAGGCATCAATTCTTTGGCACTCGGCCTCCCTGTGGTCCAGCTCTTACATGACTACTAGGAAAACCATAGCTTTGACTATATGGACTTTTGTTGGCAAAGTGATGTCTCTAATATACATCTCTGTTAGAACTGCTCTGTGAGAGCTACAGTATTTTTTTTCCTAACCTTCTACTTACTACTCACAGAAATAAAACATTTCATGAAGAATATCATTAACCAATAAAAAAATCCAAGTGTGGTAAGTACTGTAGTAGATGTTAGCATTTCCCCCCTGTCCAGTAGTAATTTTTAAGCCATCAGCCTGTGGGCCAGTGATGGTTTGCACAGTTGTACTACAATGGAAAAATCTATTATCCAGGATACTTCAGAGTTCAGGTTTTATTTTGGAAAAGTAATAAGTAAGGATGAGCCTTGAGAAGAAATCAGGCAACTGGCCCAAATAAAACAAAACACTGGGACCTGAGATAAATGTAATGTTAGGCAATCCTTGTCTTTCACCACCATGCGGTATTGAAAAACACATCATAAATTCACTCATGGAAGCAGTTTCCCATCTATTCATCTGCATCCAAAGTGACAGAAGGAGCTTATAAGCTAAGCCTTCATGGGATAAATAAAACAGTTCACCAGCAGAGAAGGATCTGTGGTAAGTGTTTGATGTGAACTAACTACTAACCCAGACCCAATCAAGTGTGTTGACTTTTATTTTATTGATTTAAATTTTTCTTCATGAAAAGAGTTAAAAAAAAAAAAACAACAACAACTAAATGATGCTAAAGGCTCATGCTAATTGCAGTGGTCTCCTGCCATCTTTTTACTCCATGACTCCTCCTCATCCCAGTCCCAAGGCAACTGTTTTCAGCTCTTTCGTCCATTTCTCCCTGGTTCTAAAAAACATGCTTATTTTTCTGTCTCTTGGTTCATCCACCTGAAGATATTGACCTGGCTTCTTGTGTTAAATGAGGGTCTTCAGTCCTCCCTTTCCCTTCCTCCTAGTGTAGTAGTTTCACATTTTTCATATTTCACTCATATTCTTTGTTTTCACTGTTACTGCCAGTAGGTATTGCTTACTCACAAGCCACGTATGTGTATGTTTTCTTTCTTTTACGACTTTTTTCTCCAAGGTAATCATTGTTTTTATTCTTTCATCTCATTGTTGTGAGTCTTTTGTTGAATCTTCCTATCTTCCAGTCCCTTTGTAAAACACCTGTCTAGATTGGTTTCCACAGGATTGCACCTACTGGTTCCAGTTTTCCTCACTGGAGTCATTCCTCCTGGAGCCCTATGTCATCCTGCTCTTCCGAACTGATTGTTCCCTAAGGCTCAGCTGTTGTCCCAAGACCTGCCTTTGCTGTGATTCTGGGATATCTCTTAATCTGTCTTCTGTGGATTTGCTTGCAAGTAACAGAATACTTGGACTAACTCTGCCTCAGACAATGAGGATATGTATAATCTCTTATTACAGGAACCTGAGGAAGGTGGGCTTCAGCTTCTATTTTTTGCAGTTCTCCAGGCTTTATCTTCCTTCCCTGCTAGCTTTGTCATCACACTAGCAGCAAGATGGCTGTAGCTCTTTTGGGCGTCACATCCAGAATTGACAGTATCCAAAGAAAATTAAAAGGACCAGCATTTCCTGTGACTCTATCTTAGGAGCAAGGGAACTTCCCTCAGATACTCACTAGCATCTCATCAGTGTTCTGTCTTATTCTCGGAATTGAATCACATGCTCATTCTTTTCGTTTTTTAATTCATTTTTATTAGAGTGTGGTTGCTCAGCAGGAGAGAATATGCCTGTAATGCAGGAGCTGCAGAAAACTCAGGTTCGATCCCTGGGTCTGGATCCCTTCAGGAGAAAATGACAACCCACTCCAGTATTCTTGCCTGGGAAACCCATGGACAGAAGAGCCTAGTGGGATACAGTCTATGGGGTCACAAAAGAGTTGGACATGACTTAGCAACTAAACAACAATAGTTGCTTTACAATATAGTGTTAGTTTCTGCTGTACAACTGAACCATGCCCATGCTCATTCTTAAACCATTTCCTAGAAGTGAGAATGGCAGGGACAAGTGTGAACAGCTTAAAGTAACTGGAATCAACATTTGGAAGTGGGTATAAGGAAGTTAAATGTCTCTCTGTAGGGCTTTCCTGGTGGTCCAGTGGGTAAAGAGTCTGCCTTGCAGTGCAAGGGGCACGGTCTAATCCCTGGCCTGGGAAGATCCCACATGCCAAGTTGTGGCTGGGCTATTGTGTCCAATTATGAACCAGTGCTCTGCAGCGTATGTGCCCAGAGCCAGTGCTCTGCAATGAGAGAGACCACTGCGATAGGAGGTCCACACAGGCCAAAAGAATAAAAAAGGATGACAAATACATGATGACTTAGAGGCAGAAAAACCAAAAAAGGTTAAGAAAAAATAAAATGGTCAAGGTATACAATCCTTTATAAATCATGGTTATCTTAAAAGTATAATATATTTTGCAGAAGCTGTTAATTATATCCACTAAAGGAGATAAAGATTTTAAGACTCTGCATGAATGAAAATGTCTCCATTATACTTTCATGCCTGATTTATAATTTAGCTAGGGCTAGAATTTTAGGTTGAAAATCATTTTCACTCAAAAACATGAAGCATTGCTACACTGCTTGCTCACTTCCAGTATTATCCCTGGCTGTGTCTAGGCTTCATCCTTTGCCTGTGACCTCATGTTGACTCCAAAGAAAATTAAAAGGACCAGCATTTCCTGTGACTCTATCTTAGGAGCAAGGGAACTTCCCTCAGATACTCACTAGCATCTCATCAGTGTTCTGTCTTATTCTCGGAATTGAATCACATGCTCATTCTTTTCGTTTTTTAATTCATTTTTATTAGAGTGTGGTTGCTCAGCAGGAGAGAATATGCCTGTAATGCAGGAGCTGCAGAAAACTCAGGTTCGATCCCTGGGTCTGGATCCCTTCAGGAGAAAATGACAACCCACTCCAGTATTCTTGCCTGGGAAACCCATGGACAGAAGAGCCTAGTGGGATACAGTCTATGGGGTCACAAAAGAGTTGGACATGACTTAGCAACTAAACAACAATAGTTGCTTTACAATATAGTGTTAGTTTCTGCTGTACAACTGAACCATGCCCATGCTCATTCTTAAACCATTTCCTAGAAGTGAGAATGGCAGGGACAAGTGTGAACAGCTTAAAGTAACTGGAATCAACATTTGGAAGTGGGTATAAGGAAGTTAAATGTCTCTCTGTAGGGCTTTCCTGGTGGTCCAGTGGGTAAAGAGTCTGCCTTGCAGTGCAAGGGGCACGGTCTAATCCCTGGCCTGGGAAGATCCCACATGCCAAGTTGTGGCTGGGCTATTGTGTCCAATTATGAACCAGTGCTCTGCAGCGTATGTGCCCAGAGCCAGTGCTCTGCAATGAGAGAGACCACTGCGATAGGAGGTCCACACAGGCCAAAAGAATAAAAAAGGATGACAAATACATGATGACTTAGAGGCAGAAAAACCAAAAAAGGTTAAGAAAAAATAAAATGGTCAAGGTATACAATCCTTTATAAATCATGGTTATCTTAAAAGTATAATATATTTTGCAGAAGCTGTTAATTATATCCACTAAAGGAGATAAAGATTTTAAGACTCTGCATGAATGAAAATGTCTCCATTATACTTTCATGCCTGATTTATAATTTAGCTAGGGCTAGAATTTTAGGTTGAAAATCATTTTCACTCAAAAACATGAAGCATTGCTACACTGCTTGCTCACTTCCAGTATTATCCCTGGCTGTGTCTAGGCTTCATCCTTTGCCTGTGACCTCATCCCTCCTCTGTCTAAAATTAGAGGCTGTTTGATCATCAGTAAAATTCCCCAAAGGCCTTTTGGGTGACTTCTAACATGCTGTGTTTATCTGTTACCCTTGATGTGGTGGATCAGTCAATGGACCAGCAGTAAGAACCCTGCATTTTAGTCTCTTCCAGTCCATAAGATCTTGGACAAGTCACCTAATCTCATTTGTGTCCAATTTTTTTTGAATCTGTCTTGAAAGTGACTTCAGAAACTATTTGATCAGCACACATCTGTTTAATAACTGCCTAGAGAAGTTTTGCTTTAACACAGTTTTGCTAAGTTTCTCTCTAACAAGCAGAAACTTGAATTATTATTTTCACTGACTTTAAGCAGTGTCAGATAAGCTTTTCAATAATACCTGTTTAAGAAATTATTATAGCTTATAAGGAGAGTCCTCAAAATGAACTTTTATTTGAGACTTTAAAGAAATGAGTTGTTCTTGCCATCTGCTGTCTGACCTGGCTCTCTCTGCGTCCACATTTCCTTTCTACATAGACACATACACACTCACCATCCTTCTCTCTTTCTGTCTCTCTTCTCTCTTCTTCCCCCTCTTTCTCGTGGAAGAGTGGTCACATTATTTACCTTGATGCTGTAAGAACTACCATAAATAGTACTAGAGACTACATATGATGACAAATCCAGTAGTTGTTTGTCCTGAGATAGGTTAATGAATCTTTTGGGGCAATAGGATGTCTTATACAATTTAGTTCTATTTTATAGCTGTGTTTAAGAAGCATTTTTAGCTAGCTATATTATATATACTACATATTATATATATATAAAACAAAAAAAGAAAAATCAGCAAAGCAATGTTTAAATGAGGGGGTTTTGTAGCATTTAGTAGGCTTTCAGAAAAGGATGGATGGATGAATGGATGGATGAATAAGGAATGGACAGATGGATTAAGATGAATTAATCTCTTTTTTAGAAAGGTCAGTGTCGAGGCTGGATTATAGAGGAGAGGCTGGAGGTGGGAACATCAGTGAGGACTAACCCAGTCAACCGGGTGATCAAAATGATGAAGTCTGTATTTGTCTTAAAAATGAGAAGAGTTCGCTTTTTGATACCTCACTGCTGTTCACTTCACTTTGGGTCTTTGTGAGCATTGAAGGGTAACAAAAAACTATCCAGGTTAGCAGGCACTGGTTTCTATGTGCTTCTCTCCTAGTCTTTTTCCACCCACTTCCTCACCTGTTCTTTGTGTTCCGGAAGTTTTATTTGGAGGCAAGGGTATTGTTAGACCTCTGTAATGTGAGTTTAGTCTATGTATTCTGAGTGTCAGAATTCTTTTCACCTCCCACCTCCAGCACCCACCCTTAGAAAGGTATTATTTGTCTGTTGCTGAATTCTTAGAGGAGATTAAAGAAATTTCCATTATCCTTTTTCTCTGTGTGTTCAGTCTTTGGGCTTTTTAGCTTTTAGCTGATAAAAGAATAAAGCGTACACATTTATCAAATAAAATAATGTATGAGAAAAGCTTCTGATAAACTTATACTGTATGAGTGTCTCAGAAAACGCTATGAATCTGGTCATCTTGGACATTTTTGCAGTAGGTGCAATTATGTTGAACTTTGTAATGAAAGCTCCATAATCCTGCTTTAGATTTATCAGAGATTAAACTGTATGCAGCTGTTGGGGAGGAAGAATTTTTTCTTGGTTCTTTGGCTGGTCTCATAATCAAATTAACATAAGGCAGATTAACAGGGGAAGAACAAGTTTAATTATGTACTTCCAAGGGCCCCAAAAGAATCTAAGGGCCAGTCAGGCAGTAGAAGCTTCTGTGCCGTCCTGAACTAAGGAATGAGATAGGAGACTGGGGCTTCAAAGAGAAGGAGGGTGATTGACAGGAAAATGAGGAAAGTAGATATTTAGTAATTAGATGTTTGTCTTGCCATATGCATAGGCCATTGAGATAAAATTTATCTCTGGTAATAGTCTGTCTCTGAGCCACCACCACCCCCCCCCCCATCTAAATTCTTTTAGGCCATTGAAGGGGGAGGTAGAAAAGTCTTCCAGAGCCTTTTGAACATTCACTGTCTTCAGATGGTGCATACCACAGTGGCACATTTTGTTCTGAACACCTTCACAACATTGTCTTTGTATCACTGTACTTCATCATATCCCAGTTCTTTCAAAGTTTTAACTTCACGTATATATATTATGTGGTAGACTGGTTCCTCAGGTGACACGTTCTGAGATTTGAGTGCCAGAGTTTTATCGCAGAATGTTTTCACCATCAACACCCGACCAGGACGGGGCAGTCCCAGCTGTGTTACAGTTATAAGGCTTCAGCTAACCCTGGTTCTTCAGCATTACCTCACCTTAAGGTGATATGCTTCTCTCCTAGTCTTTTCCACCCACTTCCTCACCTGTTCTTTGTGTTCCGGAAGTTTTATTTGGAGGCAAGGGTATTGTTAGACCTCTGTAATGTGAGTTTAGTCTATGTATTCTGAGTGTCAGAATTCTTTTCACCTCCCACCTCCAGCACCCACCCTTAGAAAGGTATTATTTGTCTGTTGCTGAATTCTTAGAGGAGATTAAAGAAATTTCCATTATCCTTTTTCTCTGTGTGTTCAGTCTTTGGGCTTTTTAGCTTTTAGCTGATAAAAGAATAAAGCGTACACATTTATCAAATAAAATAATGTATGAGAAAAGCTTCTGATAAACTTATACTGTATGAGTGTCTCAGAAAACGCTATGAATCTGGTCATCTTGGACATTTTTGCAGTAGGTGCAATTATGTTGAACTTTGTAATGAAAGCTCCATAATCCTGCTTTAGATTTATCAGAGATTAAACTGTATGCAGCTGTTGGGGAGGAAGAATTTTTTCTTGGTTCTTTGGCTGGTCTCATAATCAAATTAACATAAGGCAGATTAACAGGGGAAGAACAAGTTTAATTATGTACTTCCAAGGGCCCCAAAAGAATCTAAGGGCCAGTCAGGCAGTAGAAGCTTCTGTGCCGTCCTGAACTAAGGAATGAGATAGGAGACTGGGGCTTCAAAGAGAAGGAGGGTGATTGACAGGAAAATGAGGAAAGTAGATATTTAGTAATTAGATGTTTGTCTTGCCATATGCATAGGCCATTGAGATAAAATTTATCTCTGGTAATAGTCTGTCTCTGAGCCACCACCACCCCCCCCCCCATCTAAATTCTTTTAGGCCATTGAAGGGGGAGGTAGAAAAGTCTTCCAGAGCCTTTTGAACATTCACTGTCTTCAGATGGTGCATACCACAGTGGCACATTTTGTTCTGAACACCTTCACAACATTGTCTTTGTATCACTGTACTTCATCATATCCCAGTTCTTTCAAAGTTTTAACTTCACGTATATATATTATGTGGTAGACTGGTTCCTCAGGTGACACGTTCTGAGATTTGAGTGCCAGAGTTTTATCGCAGAATGTTTTCACCATCAACACCCGACCAGGACGGGGCAGTCCCAGCTGTGTTACAGTTATAAGGCTTCAGCTAACCCTGGTTCTTCAGCATTACCTCACCTTAAGGTGATAGAGCCAGGCTTTTATGCCTTTTATTATCGATGGTTGCCTAACAGATTACCCACTAAAACAGCAGTTTAGCACAGGAAATATTTATTATCTCATAATTTCTCTGGTTCAGGAATCCAAGCCAAACACCTCTACCTCACAGTCTCTCACAGGCTTCATGACAATATTGGCCTGGTAGCAGTCACGTCAAGGCCTGACTGGGGGAATCCACTTCCCCGCCCTCTCTGATGCTGTTGGCAGACCTCAGAATACCCACTTCCAGGTTCACTCCTGCAGCTGTTGGTAGGCCTCCAGACCCTCACTGACTTGTTGACCAGAGACTTAGATTTCTTTACCTTTGGAGTTCTCCATAGCTTAGCAGTATGGTCACTGGATCCTCTTACAGTAGATAAGGAAGACAAGTGAGAGTGCCCAAGGCAGGCCAGCCTTTTGTAGCCTAATCTCAAAAGTGGAATGCCATAATTTTTGTCATATTGTATTCCTTAGAAGCAGGCCCCTTGGTCCAGCTCATAGTCACAGAGGGGAATGGCATAAGGACGTGGACACTAGGAGGCAGGGGCCTTTGGTGGCTCTCTCTGAGGCTACCTACCAACCAGTAGCACCCAGTCCACCAGATGAAGGCTGCCCAGGATAGACCGTGACCTTGGGTGAAGTCAGCTTTCCTCAGCTGAGGAGGTTCCTAAAGGGAGCACACAGCTGAGGGTTGCTCTTACATTTGGGGCAGTAAACCCTTTCATCCTGAGTGGGATTTGAGTGGTACCAAACAGCATCCACAGGCTTCCCAGGGAATGCTAGCGGTAAAGAACCTGCTTGCCAGTGCAGGAGACATACGAGACATGGATTTGATCCTGAGTTGGGAAGATCCCCTGGAGGAGGGCATGGCAGCCCTCTGCAGTATTCTTTCCTGGAGAATCCCCATGGACAGAGGAGCCTTCCAGAGTCCATAGAGTCACACAGAGTTGGGCATGACTGAAGCGACTTAGCATGCACTCAGGTGAACAGTATCCACTTCAGTATGCATCATTCTTTGTTAACTATGATATTTATTAAGCCATAATTTCTCAATCTTGTTATTTAAACTGTGCACCATGTAGTATTTCCTTACCTGTTTTTTGTGGTTTTGTTTCTAGCACTCTTGGAAACATCTTTATATATGTTTACAGAGTATATTACAAGACTGGTGAATACATTCTTCCACTGGAAAACACTTTTAAATATGTTTATATATATATATTTTAAAGGAGAAATTATATTGTACCATGTATCAGAATCACTCTTTTTTGGGTGTAGAAATTCATTTGAAAATTTTCAGCAAACAGCATAAAGTTAAATACTTCGTAGCTTACAATGGATAAAGCCAATGTTAAAAAAACCATTTTAACTGAGCTAAAAGATAGATCCTAAATGAAAAGGCATTTTCGAAACAGTGTTTGCTCTTTTTTTTTTTTGATATGAAATAATTGATAAAAGGAGGTAACAGGAAATTAGGAATAATGGATTTCTTTTTCAGATTATAAATTTTAATTGGAAAAGTTAAACAAATTTCTGTGTTGTCTTTAATCTTTTAATTTCTTTCAACTTTAAAACATGGTTCTTCTTTTTTTTATATATATATATTTTTACTTTTACAGAGTTTTGTTGTTTACTGCCATACATAAACCCAAATCAGCCCTAGGTATGCACATGTTCCCTCTCATTTGAACTTCCCTCCCTTCTCCCTCCCCATCCCACCCCTCTAGTAGGTTGTTACAGAGCCCCTGTGTAAGTTCCCTTGATCTTACAGCAGATTCTCATTGATTGTCTATTTTACATATGGTAATGTGTTTCCAAGTTACTGTTTCCATGCATCTTGCCCTTCCTCCCTCTGCACAATGTCCATAAGTCTGTTCTCTATGTCTGTTTCTCCCCCCATCTCCCTCCCCATCCTACCCTTCCAGGTCGCCACAGAGCCCCTGTTTGAGATCCCCTAGTGCCACAGCATATTCCCTTCCCTCACCCCAGTGTCCATAAGTCTGTTCTCCATGTTTGCCTCTCCATTGCTGCTCTGCATATGCACTTATCAGTACCATCTTTGTAGATTCCATACACATGTGTCAGTATACAATATTTATCTTTCCCTCTCTGACATACTTCAGTCTGTATAACAGGTTTTAGATTCATCCACTTCATTAGAACTGATTCAAATGCATTTCTTTTTATGGCTGAGTAATATTCCATTGTATATATGTACCACAGCTTCTTTATCCATTCATCTGTTGATGGACATCTAGGTTGCTTCCATGTTCTAGCTATTGTAAATAGTGCTGCAGTGAACAATGGGGTACATGTCTCTCTTTCAATTTTGATATCCCCAGGGTATATGCCTAGTAGTGGGATTGCTGAGTCATATGGTGACGCTGTTCCTACTTTTTGAGGAATCTCCACACTGTCTTCTATAGTGTCTTTATCAATTTACATTCCCACCAATAGTGCAGGAGGGTTCCCTCTTCCCCATACCCTCTCCATCATTTATTGTTTGTAGACTTTTTTGATGATGGCCATTCTGACTGGTATGAGGTGATACCTCATTGTAGATTTAATTTGCATTTTTCTAACAGTAAGCGACATTGAACATCTTTTCATGTGTTTTTTTGGCCATGCGTATGTCTTCCTTGGAGAGAGGTCTGTTTAGGTCTTTTTCCCATTTATTGATTGGGTTGTTTGTTTTTTGGTGTTGAGTTGTCTGAGCTGCTTGTATATTTTGGAAATTAATTCTTTGTCTATTACTTCATTTGCTATTATTTTCTCCCATTCTGAGGGTTGTCTTTTCACCTTAACATGGTTCTCTTTATCTGTCTCTCTTTTATTTTTTAGGTGAAGAAGACCAGGTCCCTGATTCTGTCACTTTTCTTTATCAAATCACCAGAGGAATCGCAGCAAGGAGTTATGGACTCAATGTGGCTAAACTAGCAGATGTTCCTGGAGAAATTTTAAAGAAAGCAGCTAGCAAGTCAAACGAGCTGGAAGGATTAGTAAATATGAAAAGGTCAGAATGGTTGTGCTGCATTTTTGATTTATAATGAAATCTTCCAAGTTGTCTCAGGAAGAGGATTGTCCTGTAAATGAGCATCAGCTCTTCCCTCAAGCGCCTCTTCAAATATTCTGAAACAGTTAATTATGATAAAATGAAAACAGCTCTTCCCAAAGCCTGTGTGAACTTAAGACTCAGGCTTCTCTGGTCAGATCTTTATCTGTTAAGTTGCTAAATTGGTTTTTCAGTCATTTTCCCAAAGAATTAACGTCTTAATATGTACCAACACATTGGTTACTTAAAATGTTCATGTATTAAAAAAACTACTAGTGCAACCCTCAATATGTGAATAAAGTTTCGACTATTTCTGTAATTCATAGAGTGCATTTAGATATGCAGCAGTTGCATTCATAAGTGAAGAATTCTATCAGAATGTGAATGAAACTAATAGTACTAGCTTAACGGATTTTTACATAACATCTTAAAGAAACACCCGAATGAACTTGGTCAAATCAGTATAACAGAACTTGATCATTAGAGTGATTGCTGTCAACTTTTAAATCCCGTTATAGTGTCTTTATCAATTTACATTCCCACCAATAGTGCAGGAGGGTTCCCTCTTCCCCATACCCTCTCCATCATTTATTGTTTGTAGACTTTTTTGATGATGGCCATTCTGACTGGTATGAGGTGATACCTCATTGTAGATTTAATTTGCATTTTTCTAACAGTAAGCGACATTGAACATCTTTTCATGTGTTTTTTTGGCCATGCGTATGTCTTCCTTGGAGAGAGGTCTGTTTAGGTCTTTTTCCCATTTATTGATTGGGTTGTTTGTTTTTTGGTGTTGAGTTGTCTGAGCTGCTTGTATATTTTGGAAATTAATTCTTTGTCTATTACTTCATTTGCTATTATTTTCTCCCATTCTGAGGGTTGTCTTTTCACCTTAACATGGTTCTCTTTATCTGTCTCTCTTTTATTTTTTAGGTGAAGAAGACCAGGTCCCTGATTCTGTCACTTTTCTTTATCAAATCACCAGAGGAATCGCAGCAAGGAGTTATGGACTCAATGTGGCTAAACTAGCAGATGTTCCTGGAGAAATTTTAAAGAAAGCAGCTAGCAAGTCAAACGAGCTGGAAGGATTAGTAAATATGAAAAGGTCAGAATGGTTGTGCTGCATTTTTGATTTATAATGAAATCTTCCAAGTTGTCTCAGGAAGAGGATTGTCCTGTAAATGAGCATCAGCTCTTCCCTCAAGCGCCTCTTCAAATATTCTGAAACAGTTAATTATGATAAAATGAAAACAGCTCTTCCCAAAGCCTGTGTGAACTTAAGACTCAGGCTTCTCTGGTCAGATCTTTATCTGTTAAGTTGCTAAATTGGTTTTTCAGTCATTTTCCCAAAGAATTAACGTCTTAATATGTACCAACACATTGGTTACTTAAAATGTTCATGTATTAAAAAAACTACTAGTGCAACCCTCAATATGTGAATAAAGTTTCGACTATTTCTGTAATTCATAGAGTGCATTTAGATATGCAGCAGTTGCATTCATAAGTGAAGAATTCTATCAGAATGTGAATGAAACTAATAGTACTAGCTTAACGGATTTTTACATAACATCTTAAAGAAACACCCGAATGAACTTGGTCAAATCAGTATAACAGAACTTGATCATTAGAGTCAGTATCCACATTGTCACTTACTTAGTGGATTTTTTTGTGAGAGATTTCTCATTCTAAACTGACTTCACTTAAAATGCTTTATGTGAATGCACTCTACCCTTTACCCTGGATATCCAGCAAATATATAGTCAGTATATGAAATGATCTTTATACAAACCTGAGACATACTTTGGAAGGAAGCTATTTCCTGTGGAAATATCTAATTAATAAATTTCAGCCTTTTGCTTCCCAAGTATAAGATAATGTTTTAAAACGGCATAAACTCCTCACGTACCTCCTACCCCACCCTTCTCTGCCTGAAGAGTCTGATTGACCTGGAGCAGGAGAGTATCATAGCCTTGGTCCATAACCATGTGATCTGGAGTGAATAGGCAGTTAGTCAGAACATTCTGGCTGGCTTTTATACTATAAAAATATTTTTTTAGTTCTGGAAATCATTGCCTATTTAAATATTAACACCTAATATTACTTAAAGAAACAATTACCAGCTTGTAAACTGACATACAGTTGTGAAATATTAACATTTAATATTAGTTAAAGGAACAGTTGCTAGCTTATATACTGACATACCAACTTCTCTTTCTTCTCTTCCTTCCTCTGTGTTTCTGCCTTGCACCCCAAACCTTATAGTGGTGAATGGTGGTGGGCCAGGTCCAAAGTGCTGCAGTACTATGAAAGACAGGTCATTTCCTCCAGTGACATTCTTTTCTGGATCCTTTCCAGTGCCAAATTAGAAACAAATGATGGAATCAGTGGCAGACTATTTCTAGTTACTTGTTGCCAAATAGATTAGCATGTAATTTTTCTAGAGGGGAAAGTAATCATTTATGAGAGCTTAAAAGCATTTATTAACGTCTTAATATGTACCAACACATTGGTTACTTAAAATGTTCATGTATTAAAAACTACTAGTGCAACCCTCAATATGTGAATAAAGTTTCACTATTTCTGAAATTCATAGAGTGCATTTAGATATGCAGCAGTTGCATTCATAAGTGAAGAATTCTATCAGAATGTGAATGAAACTAATAGTACTAGCTTAACGGATTTTTACATAACATCTTAAAGAAACACCCGAATGAACTTGGTCAAATCAGTATAACAGAACTTGATCATTAGAGTCAGTATCCACATTGTCACTTACTTAGTGGATTTTTTTGTGAGAGATTTCTCATTCTAAACTGACTTCACTTAAAATGCTTTATGTGAATGCACTCTACCCTTTACCCTGGATATCCAGCAAATATATAGTCAGTATATGAAATGATCTTTATACAAACCTGAGACATACTTTGGAAGGAAGCTATTTCCTGTGGAAATATCTAATTAATAAATTTCAGCCTTTTGCTTCCCAAGTATAAGATAATGTTTTAAAACGGCATAAACTCCTCACGTACCTCCTACCCCACCCCTTCTCTGCCTGAAGAGTCTGATTGACCTGGAGCAGGAGAGTATCATAGCCTTGGTCCATAACCATGTGATCTGGAGTGAATAGGCAGTTAGTCAGAACATTCTGGCTGGCTTTTATACTATAAAAATATTTTTTTAGTTCTGGAAATCATTGCCTATTTAAATATTAACACCTAATATTACTTAAAGAAACAATTACCAGCTTGTAAACTGACATACAGTTGTGAAATATTAACATTTAATATTAGTTAAAGGAACAGTTGCTAGCTTATATACTGACATACCAACTTCTCTTTCTTCTCTTCCTTCCTCTGTGTTTCTGCCTTGCACCCCAAACCTTATAGTGGTGAATGGTGGTGGGCCAGGTCCAAAGTGCTGCAGTACTATGAAAGACAGGTCATTTCCTCCAGTGACATTCTTTTCTGGATCCTTTCCAGTGCCAAATTAGAAACAAATGATGGAATCAGTGGCAGACTATTTCTAGTTACTTGTTGCCAAATAGATTAGCATGTAATTTTTCTAGAGGGGAAAGTAATCATTTATGAGAGCTTAAAAGCAAGCTTAGGTCTTAGTTCTTCTGAAAGTCCAAAGACAAATTTAAATCCCCTCTTGTTGTCTTCTTGTGTTTCTTTTTCCATAAAGAAACTTGAATTAAACTTTACTACAGAAGATGCAGGGTGACATTACAATATGAGTTTATACATGTTACTGCCATATTGGCTATAAAGAAAGAACAGTAAAATTTACGTTACTTATATTTTAACTCTTCCAGCTATTATATGACATATTGAAATCTAGAAAGTTGCTTTAATAAGGCAGAGAATTGTAGGAAGACGTTACACTAGGGTGGCATCTGAAGATTTATCAGGGCATTTGTTGTTTGCTTTGTTGTTTTTCCTTTTCACTAAAAGTGGTTATCACATAAATTTCATTGGCCAGGTCACAGAAACCAAACTGAATCTGGTGCATTCATGTGAGTGTTCATAGGTAATATTTATTGAGTGCTTGCTATGCATGTCAGAAAGTTCAGATAGTCAGTCCTTTGCAGCAGCCTAGACACTGTACCCCCTTACTGTCCTTACTGCTTTATATGCATTAACTGACTTAACCCTTATGATAACCTTGTGAAATAGGTACTACTGTCATCTCATGTTGTAGTTAAGGAAAATGAGGCCAAGTGAGGGTAAGAAACTGACCAGGAAACCAGGGGCACACAGCTCATTGGCGGTAGAGGAAAGATTGGAACTCAAATACTCCCTCTTCAAACCCTAAGTATTAGATTGGCCAAAAAGTCTGTCTGTGTTTTTTCCATAAAATGTTAATATTTAACTGGATTGCTTTTCTGCAGAAAGAAAAGTAGGTCTGTGTTATGTTTGCATTTTACTCTTCCAGTAGCCTGCATTATTTTATTAAGGCAATTTTACTTTTCATCTTGTGAGTACACTGACTGAGTTAGAAGATAGAGGAACGTACATCTCCCCTCCCTGGAGCTGATCAGCAGCCTTGGTCTCTCGATTAAGGCAGCAGCCCTGAGAACTCCTTTCACCGGGAGGCTGATGTTCCCCGCCATAGCTTCCCAACCACAGGGCCTGCCTGCTGTTCTAGTGTCTTTTCATAGTTTTGATGGGATGGGCTGGCCCCTAACAATTTTATTTATAAAAGAAGTGGTATTTTATTTTCTCTCCAGGAAAAGGCTAAAGTGTTTTGCGAAGTTATGGACGATGAATGATGCAAAAGACTTGCAAAAGTGGACAGAAGAAGAAATTACAGACAACCCTTCCTGATATAAGCGAAGACTATGTTTTTGAAACCAAAAAATAGAGAATTAAAAATACCAGCTGTATGAAAACAACTCTCCAGTAACTTCCCATCTTTGTGTGATGTGAGCATAAAGCCTGACCATGGCTTTTTCCTATCAGAAACAGGGAGGCCTTTGTCTCCTTTTAGTGACTTTTAGAAAGTCCACTTCAGGTTCCTGCTATCCTGACTTTTAAAAGTATAAACACTTCTGAGTATTAAGATTTCTATCATGTCATTAGAAAATCTCATGGATGGTAAGATTCAAATAAAATTAAAAACATTTAAGTAAAACCTGAAGTAGATTGTACAGTTCATGAAATTTTAGAGACTAATATAAAAATTTAATTCATAATTTTATTTGTTTACGTTCAGATAATTGGCAGCTGGGTGAAATGTCTGACAGGAATATACCTTTTCATTCGAACTAAAGGTACTACTGTCATCTCATGTTGTAGTTAAGGAAAAAGAGTCCAAGTGAGGGTAAGAAACTGACCAGGAAACCAGGGGCACACAGCTCATTGGCGGTAGAGGAAAGATTGGAACTCAAATACTCCTCTTCAAACCCTAAGTATTAGATTGGCCAAAAAGTCTGTCTGTGTTTTTTCCATAAAATGTTAATATTTAACTGGATTGCTTTTCTGCAGAAAGAAAAGTAGGTCTGTGTTATGTTTGCATTTTACTCTTCCAGTAGCCTGCATTATTTTATTAAGGCAATTTTACTTTTCATCTTGTGAGTACACTGACTGAGTTAGAAGATAGAGGAACGTACATCTCCCCTCCCTGGAGCTGATCAGCAGCCTTGGTCTCTCGATTAAGGCAGCAGCCCTGAGAACTCCTTTCACCGGGAGGCTGATGTTCCCCGCCATAGCTTCCCAACCACAGGGCCTGCCTGCTGTTCTAGTGTCTTTTCATAGTTTTGATGGGATGGGCTGGCCCCTAACAATTTTATTTATAAAAGAAGTGGTATTTTATTTTCTCTCCAGGAAAAGGCTAAAGTGTTTTGCGAAGTTATGGACGATGAATGATGCAAAAGACTTGCAAAAGTGGACAGAAGAAGAAATTACAGACAACCCTTCCTGATATAAGCGAAGACTATGTTTTTGAAACCAAAAAATAGAGAATTAAAAATACCAGCTGTATGAAAACAACTCTCCAGTAACTTCCCATCTTTGTGTGATGTGAGCATAAAGCCTGACCATGGCTTTTTCCTATCAGAAACAGGGAGGCCTTTGTCTCCTTTTAGTGACTTTTAGAAAGTCCACTTCAGGTTCCTGCTATCCTGACTTTTAAAAGTATAAACACTTCTGAGTATTAAGATTTCTATCATGTCATTAGAAAATCTCATGGATGGTAAGATTCAAATAAAATTAAAAACATTTAAGTAAAACCTGAAGTAGATTGTACAGTTCATGAAATTTTAGAGACTAATATAAAAATTTAATTCATAATTTTATTTGTTTACGTTCAGATAATTGGCAGCTGGGTGAAATGTCTGACAGGAATATACCTTTTCATTCGAACTAAAATCATTGTATAATGCTTCCAGTTTCTTCACTGTGAGCATAAGAATACACGAAAAGGAATAGAATTATCAGGCTTTTTAGAAACTAGAGCACAGAAAGAGAAAGGTCTTATGAAATTTGAAAAGTTAAATATTGTCATAGTTTTAAGAAATTTGGAGATTGTTGGATGAAATTATTTGTCATTCATTCAAGTAATAAACATTTGATGAATACTTGCTATAATTAATGATCTTCTCCCTGTTGAATTTGAGGCTTCTCAACTCTCTGGCATGAGTTACTTTTTAGGTTTAAATTATAGAACCAAGGTTTCTGCTCCTCCCTGTGCACGGAACTGAGCTTTCTCATTTTGCCCTTTCTCTTAAGTGATACACCAAAGGCCTTACAGCTTACTGACTCATAACAGCACTCTCTCCCTGCAAGGACAGACTGACACATGCTCATCTATATCCCTGAGCTCTCTACAGCACTTACAATCTGTCTCCTCGTTTCCATATGCTTTTTGTTTCTAGCTATATGATCTTGCACAAAAGCTCTCCATCCTATTTCCCACTCGGTTGTCATTCTTACCCAGTGAAATGCCTCACACACACTTGATGGTCATATTTCTAATTTCCTCTTTAGATTATTTCTTACAGTGGCCCTAACAGTGAGCCCTGGACACAATCAGTTGAGTCTCTCCAAGTTGATGAAGAGTGGTTGGTTGCTACATTAAAACAAAAATTAATTCATCTATTTATTTGTACTAGGTCTTAGTTGAGGGCCTGGGCCCCCTGCACTGGGAGCATGGAGTCTTAACCAATGGACCACCAGTACACTTTTGAGTCACTTGCTCTCTAGCCCTGAAATTCCACACCTTTATGGAGTTAGAATATGATGTAGTTTGATCCCTCCATCCTTCAAGAAATATCAACATATGATGAAATTTTCAAAAATATCTCAAAATAGAGTTAGATGGGATTTACTCTTTAAGTTTTAAAAATAACAACTTTTTTTAAAATTAAGATTTATTTATTTATTTATTTGAGGGGGTGGGGTGGGGAGGGAGGGGAGCAGGTGGGCCACTTCTATTGGTCTTTCATTTGTCCATTTTCATCCATCTTTGTTCTTTGGCCCATGTGGGCCTCCCATTGTGGTGGCCTCTGCTATCTCAGAGCACCGGCTCTGGGCACATGCACTCTAGAGCTCCGGCTCGGTGATTGGACACATCGGTCCAGCCGCTCTGCGGCACGTAGGATCTTCCCAGACCAGGGATAGAACTGGCGCCCCTTGCACTGCAAGGCAGTGTCCTTACCCACTGGACCACCAGGGAAGCCCAAAATAATAACCCTTTTAAAGCAATGTTTGAATATTCTTTAAGACTGTAAATATTTTATATTAACAGAGGTAGTACTGTAATCTTACTGGCAGGTCAGCAGAGGAAGGAGATGAATCCAGGAATGTCACGCCCGTGACTGGGAAGCTGCAGGGACCAGCAATTGCTGCTCATGTCCAGGTGAACATTCCAGGCCATCTCTGGCTCGCCTGGGCCAGTGTCAACATTCAAGAAGGTAAGGGTTTCAGGAGTAGCATGTCCAGGCAGTGACAGTCACAGGGTTTGGCAAATGACAGTGCAGAATATTGCAAGGTAGATTCCCTAACATAAAGCAGGGTGTCTGCCAGTTTGCGGGAGGTCAAGCCTGCCTCCAGGTTTGGAAGAAGACCAGCACCCCCAAGCAGCCTTTGCAAGTGAGAGTCATTCCCAGCCAGGGTACTGAGGTATTAGAGGGAAAGTTGTGTCAGAAGCCTGGTCATGACGGTTGCACACGTGCCGTGGAGGTTGGCTGTGAAAATGGTTGACTGGGTACTTACTCCAGGTGAGAAACTTAAGGAGGACTGCAGTTCTGACATTGGGTGAATGTCTTTGAGATCCTGATTTGATTTCCTTTAGTTACATACCTGGAAGTGGGAATGCAGGCTCATGTAGTAGTTCTATTGTTTGTTTCTTAAGTACCCTCCATACTGTTTTTCCTAATGACTGTACCAGTTTACGGTCTCACCAGCAAGGGTTTCCTTTTCTCTACAGTTTCTTCAACACTTCTTGTTACTGCTTGTTATTGTCCTAACATGTGTGAACTGATACCTCATTGTGGTTTATTTGGATTTCTCTGATGATTATCGTCAGTTTTAGAACATTTTTATCACCCCCCCAAAATCTGTTCCCTTTAGCAGTTACTCTTGATTCCTCCCCCAAATCCCTACTCCTAAACAGTCACTAATCTGCTTCCTGTCTCTATAGATTTGCTCTTTTGGACATTTCATATGAATGAAATTGTGCAATATGCGATCTTTGGTATCTAGCTTCTTTCATTTGGCTTACTGTTTTCAAGATTCATGTTATAGCGTGTAGAAATACTTCATTTTTATTATTGAAATCTATTGATTATGTGTATATATTACATTTTGTTTATCAGTTCATCAGCTACACACATTTAGACTGTTTCCATTTTTTAGCTGTCATGAATAATTCTCCTATGGGCATTCATGTACAGATTATTATGTGGCAAGGCACAGGATTTTTTTTTTTAATTCTCCCCAATCTAAAGTGCAGTCTGGTTTGTGAACCACTAGTCTCATAGATTACGAGTGACTAAACAGTATTTTTCATTGGATTAACAAATCATTTGATCTCTGTCTTCTCTGCTTAATGTATGATTTAGACAAAGCATGGCATAGTATAGAACCCCGATAAATATTTGTGGAAATAGAAAAGAACAACCAAACCTTTTCATTAGAAACCCAATGAAATGACTCTTTATAATCAATCAGATATTATTTCACTGGGGATTCCAGATACATATAGAAGTGTACTATATTCAAAAAATCTAAATATTTTTCTGACAATTTGTCCGCGGGGAGCCTGTTGTCATAATGGTAGTGGTAATGTAGCTGGTGAAACAGTGCTCACTGTATTGAATTCCAGAGTAAAGACTAGATTGAATCTAATGTGGTCTACAAGTTAATGTTGACCTTTCTCAAGATCCAAGATCAATATTAATTACCGCTGTGCCAAGTAACTATAAAAGTGCCATTTGATGTTTCACACCAAGAACGTAGGTGGGGAGAAAAAGGAAATTGGATGACTTCCATCTGTGGTTTCTAATTTTGTAATTACCATCAGTTCTTCTTTGGAACATTGTGGTTAGTATAGATGATTATTGTTAGGTTAGTAATGTCCATAGAGGTATCACCATTAGAGGGATGTTCATTCTGGTTTGCCTGGGGTGAATCTGGGGCATCTTGGTAGATACCTGTTTTGCTGATACACTTATTAAAAGCCTCTTTCACTGAAAAGTGTCCTGTTGTACCAAACCCTGTTCATCTTTGGGAAACACCTCACTTTCTGAGATGGCAAGTACATTTCCAGACCTGGTAGAATTTTCTGGGCACAGAAACCTCAAATGAATATAGAAGGGCATAGAAATTTCTCAAATGGTATTACTTTAAATTCATGTTACGTGTAGAAATACTTCATTTTTATTATTGAAATCTATTGATTATGTGTATATATTACATTTTGTTTATCAGTTCATCAGCTACACACATTTAGACTGTTTCCATTTTTTAGCTGTCATGAATAATTCTCCTATGGGCATTCATGTACAGATTATTATGTGGCAAGGCACAGGATTTTTTTTTTTAATTCTCCCCAATCTAAAGTGCAGTCTGGTTTGTGAACCACTAGTCTCATAGATTACGAGTGACTAAACAGTATTTTTCATTGGATTAACAAATCATTTGATCTCTGTCTTCTCTGCTTAATGTATGATTTAGACAAAGCATGGCATAGTATAGAACCCCGATAAATATTTGTGGAAATAGAAAAGAACAACCAAACCTTTTCATTAGAAACCCAATGAAATGACTCTTTATAATCAATCAGATATTATTTCACTGGGGATTCCAGATACATATAGAAGTGTACTATATTCAAAAAATCTAAATATTTTTCTGACAATTTGTCCGCGGGGAGCCTGTTGTCATAATGGTAGTGGTAATGTAGCTGGTGAAACAGTGCTCACTGTATTGAATTCCAGAGTAAAGACTAGATTGAATCTAATGTGGTCTACAAGTTAATGTTGACCTTTCTCAAGATCCAAGATCAATATTAATTACCGCTGTGCCAAGTAACTATAAAAGTGCCATTTGATGTTTCACACCAAGAACGTAGGTGGGGAGAAAAAGGAAATTGGATGACTTCCATCTGTGGTTTCTAATTTTGTAATTACCATCAGTTCTTCTTTGGAACATTGTGGTTAGTATAGATGATTATTGTTAGGTTAGTAATGTCCATAGAGGTATCACCATTAGAGGGATGTTCATTCTGGTTTGCCTGGGGTGAATCTGGGGCATCTTGGTAGATACCTGTTTTGCTGATACACTTATTAAAAGCCTCTTTCACTGAAAAGTGTCCTGTTGTACCAAACCCTGTTCATCTTTGGGAAACACCTCACTTTCTGAGATGGCAAGATTTCCAGTCTTGTACATTTTCTGCACAGACCTGGAATAGAATATTTCTCAGAGGAGAACATAGAATATTCCTCAAATGACATATAGAAGCCACAGTTTGGGCGTTAGAGGCGGCAGTGCTTTGGGGTTGGTCATTATTTCTTGGCCTTTTCAGTGGAAGGAGCTAGGAAAATCTGTAAGAAAAAATATGTCATGAGTTCAGATTGAACCATCTGGGAGTTCCCTGGCAGTCCAGTGGTTGGGCCTCAACCTTTTCACTGCCAAGAGTCCAGATTCAGTCCCTAGTCAGGGAACTTAAGATCTCAGAAGCTACAAGGCCTGGCCCTCCCCCCCAAAAAAGTGTCCTGTTCTGAATAATAAATTACCCTAGTTGTAGGTCTAATTCATGGATACACTCAGCAACTTGATTGATTTTGAATGTCATCTTTAAAAATTGATTTTTAAAAGCCCATTGTATGAACTGATGTTTATTTTAAAGGTTTGCCAGTTGTTTTTGTATGTTCACCATAAATACTTTGCATGCATGCATGCTAAATTTCTTCAGTCTTGTCAGACTCTTTGTGGCCCTATGGACTGTAGCCTGCCAACCTCCTCTGTCCATGGGATTTTCTAGGCAAGAATACTGGAGTGGATTGCCATGCCCTCCTCCAAGGAATTGTGGCATTTAGAACTACAGCTCTGGTAATTGGCATGTTAGAGCTTTACTACATTATTTTTGAACACTTAATCCCTAAAGAAAACTTTTTCATCTGTCCAGTTCCGTGATATCATGATGAAGAATATGCACTTATATGATCATGAGACACATAGCAGGCTTGTCTTCTGGTAGAAATAATTATTAATCTCTAGGTCCATTCATATTGCTGCAAATTGTATTTCATTCTTCTTTGCATGCTAAGTCACTTCAGTAGTGTCCAACTCTGTGTGACCCTGTGGGCTGTAACCTGCCAACCTCCTCTGTGCATGGGATTCTCCAGGCAAGAGTGGGTTGCCATTTCCTCCTTCAAATGATCTTCCTGACCCAAAGATTGAACCTGCATCTCTAATGTCTCTTGCATTGGCAGACGGATTCTTTACCATTCTTCTTCATGACCAAGAAATACTCAGTTGTGTATATATACATATATACAAACAATTATACATATATATAAATATATACATATATATATATACACATATATATAGTCCATTCATCTGTTGATGGACATTTAGGTTGTTTCCATGTATTGGCTCTTGTAGACAGTACTGCTATGAGCATAGGAGTGCATACATCTTTTCAAATTATAGTTTTGTCTGGGTTTATACCCATGAGTTATAGTTTTGTCTGAATATCTCTCCAGGAGTGGGATTGCCAGATCACATGGCAGCTCTGTTTTTAGGTTTTTGAGGAACCTCTGTACTGGTTTCAAGTGGTGACTTCCCCTGTTTACATTCCCACCAGCAGTGTCACAGTGTTCCCTTTTCTCCACACCCTCTCCAGCCTTTGTTATTTGTGGACTTTTTGTTGTTGTTGTTGAAGTTTTTTGGTTTTTCTACAGAGTTTCATTGTTACTGCCAAATTTGTGGACTTCTTAATGATGGCCATTCTGACCAGTGTAGCTTCAGAATCACCTGAGGAGATTTTAAATACAAATTTCTAGGCCTCACTTCAGCTGTGCTAAATCTGAACCTCACAGGAATACCAGTCAGTATTCATTTTTGTCCTCATCTCTTTGTTCCCCTTTCTTTCTCCCCTTTCCCTGTCTCAGCACCCTTACTACATGATTAGTGGTCTTGTCTCCAAAGAAATTTGCTGAAAATCATATTCTTTCATCATAATCTTTCTCCAAGATTCAGTCTGATTCAGTAGGTCTGGTATGGAATCCGGAGGACTTTAAAAAAAAAAAAAAAAAGATAATATTTTTTGAGTGGTTCTAGGTTCACAGCAAAGTTGAGGAGAGAAGGTATGGAGAATTCTTACCTCCTGTAGCCAATACGGCATATCCTTTTCAGCTAGAGTAGTACATTTGTTACAATCGATGACCTTCTTTGGCACGTCGTTATCACTCAAAGCCCATGGTATTTATACTAGGGTTCACTCTTGGTGTTATACATTTTATGGATTTGGACAGATGTTTAATGGCATGTATCCACCGTTATCCTATTGTATAAGATAGTTTCCCTGCCCTAAAAATCCTCTATACTGTTAATTCATCCCTTTTCTTGTACTAACCCCTGGAAACCACTTACAGTTTTGCCTTTTTCATTGACTTTGTCATTTGGTTGTGATCATACAACATACAGCCATTTTGGATTGGCTCCTTTCACATAGTCATACATGTTTGTTTTCTTCACATCTTTTCATGGTTTCATTGCTCATACTTTTACCATTGAATAATATTTCATTGTATTTGCCACAGTTTATCCATTCACCTTATAAAGGACATTGTAATTGCTTCTAGGTTTTGGTATTTATGAATACAGCTGCTATGGATATCTGTGTGCAGGTTGTTATGCAGACACAGTTTGTGGTAAATACCAAGGAGTGTGATTGCTGGGTTGTATGATAAGAATGTGTTTTATTTTGTAGGAAAAAAAAAAAGTTGCCCAACTCTCTTCCACAGTGACTGTGCCATTTAGTGTTCTCACCGGTATTGAATGACAGTTCCTGTTGCTCTACATCCTTGCCAACACTTGGTGTTTTTGGTGTTTTGGAATTGGGTCATTCTAATAAGTGTGTACAGTTTACTGTGGTTTTAATTTGCAGTTCCTAATGGCATCCAGTACTAAGCATCATTTCATTTGCTTATTTGCCATATATATCTATCTTTGTTGAGGAGTCTGTACAGGCCTTTCTGCCTGCCTATTTTTTAATTAGAAGGTTCATTTTATTATTGTTGCATTTTAGGAATTCTTTGTACAGTTTGACAGTCTTTTATCAGATGTGCTTTTGCAGATATTTTCCCCTGGTCTGTGACATATTTTCTCATTTTCTCTTTTCAGAAACTTTTTTTAAAGAGGGTTGGTTCACCAAAGTTGAGGAGAGAAGGTATGGAGAATTCTTACCTCCTGTAGCCAATACGGCATATCCTTTTCAGCTAGAGTAGTACATTTGTTACAATCGATGACCTTCTTTGGCACGTCGTTATCACTCAAAGCCCATGGTATTTATACTAGGGTTCACTCTTGGTGTTATACATTTTATGGATTTGGACAGATGTTTAATGGCATGTATCCACCGTTATCCTATTGTATAAGATAGTTTCCCTGCCCTAAAAATCCTCTATACTGTTAATTCATCCCTTTTCTTGTACTAACCCCTGGAAACCACTTACAGTTTTGCCTTTTTCATTGACTTTGTCATTTGGTTGTGATCATACAACATACAGCCATTTTGGATTGGCTCCTTTCACATAGTCATACATGTTTGTTTTCTTCACATCTTTTCATGGTTTCATTGCTCATACTTTTACCATTGAATAATATTTCATTGTATTTGCCACAGTTTATCCATTCACCTTATAAAGGACATTGTAATTGCTTCTAGGTTTTGGTATTTATGAATACAGCTGCTATGGATATCTGTGTGCAGGTTGTTATGCAGACACAGTTTGTGGTAAATACCAAGGAGTGTGATTGCTGGGTTGTATGATAAGAATGTGTTTTATTTTGTAGGGAAAAAGAAGAGTTGCCCAACTCTCTTCCACAGTGACTGTGCCATTTAGTGTTCTCACCGGTATTGAATGACAGTTCCTGTTGCTCTACATCCTTGCCAACACTTGGTGTTTTTGGTGTTTTGGAATTGGGTCATTCTAATAAGTGTGTACAGTTTACTGTGGTTTTAATTTGCAGTTCCTAATGGCATCCAGTACTAAGCATCATTTCATTTGCTTATTTGCCATATATATCTATCTTTGTTGAGGAGTCTGTACAGGCCTTTCTGCCTGCCTATTTTTTAATTAGAAGGTTCATTTTATTATTGTTGCATTTTAGGAATTCTTTGTACAGTTTGACAGTCTTTTATCAGATGTGCTTTTGCAGATATTTTCCCCTGGTCTGTGACATATTTTCTCATTCTCTTGACAGTGTCTTTTGCAGAAACTTTTTTTTTTAAATTTTGATGAAATCCATCTTTTCAACTTACTTCCTTCATGGATTATGCCTTTGGTGTTATATCTAATAAGTCATTGCCATACTCAAGGTCATCTAGATCTTCCCCTTTGTTATCCTGATAGAGAGTTACAGTTTTGCCATTTATATTTTGGTCTGTGATCCATTTGAGTTAATTTTTGTGAACACTTGAAGGTCTGCATTAAGATTCATTTTTTAAAATAGACTTTATTTTTGGAGAAGTTTTTGGTTCACAGCAAAATTGAGTGGAAAATACCAAGAGGAAAGTTTATTTTTAAAATGAGTGTCACAAGTGATCCCGATGCAGACAGTTAAAGAATTGAATTTTGAGGAGCGTGGTCATAATACCTTCATATTCTTACTCATATGAAGTCACTTCTGCAAAGAATGTTGGACATTATTTAATTTTTTCAGATTCCTTGCCTTTCTTTGTAACAGAGTATTAGACAAAAGAAACACATAAAGTTGCATCTTTGTGTTATGAGACTTAAAGAAGTGTCTATATAGAGTATATGTGGTGCCTCAAACTGTTAATAAACTCTCTGCTATGGTGGTATTTTTATATTCTAAGTAGTATTCGAACCAATGGAGAGCATAATCAGGAAAGGAGATAATGAAAGTCTTTCCAAGCATCATCTCACTTCATGACCTCGGGCAATACAATTTTCTAGTGAATATCAACTTTAATATTATTAGTATACAATCTAAGTACACAATTGTCTAGTGAATATCAGCTTTGATATTATTAGTACACAATCTAAGTTTTAAAATGATCTTTCACTGTAGGCACAAAAACAAGATGACCTTAGTCAGAAAAGAATTGTTAATGGCCCCAGAAATTAACTCACACTTTGTAAGCAACAGGCAGATAGGTCCCTGTGCGAGTTAATGTGGATCAGCAGTGGTTTAACAAACCTGTGGTATTACAAGCTCTCAGAACACTCACTCACTCCTGTGTCAGAAACCATAGGATGAGATTTGAATGAACGTTATCGAGTTAGTGTTCTCTTGCAGTGAGATGATGTAATTCATTATTTATAGGAAAGAACAAGCTGAAAACACTAACCTATCTACAGAACAAATCAAGACATCTTATTTAAGTGTAAAAATATTTATTATTTTTAATAGTGTAGGTAGCCAATTGCGTGACATCATATTATATTCAGTTTAGCTACTGGCCTCCAAACAGACTAAATAAAATGTTACATAAACGTCTAACCACAGTTAAGATATTTTTTGAACTAAAATGATATCTTCAGATTAGCAGTTTATCATAAATTCATTGATCTGTGTATTAGTGAATAATTGCAGACTTAGTTAATAGTGATAGATTCTAAGTTGCAGGAACAGAAAGATACTAGAGGATACGTTGAAAGTGAGGAAGACAGAAACAGCAGCCTAACTTGGACTTGTGGAAGAGGGGAAATTGGAATTATTTTCAGAATACAGAATATACAGTTCTATTTATGTTATTAGTCACTTCGTCAGCAGCAAGGTTTCTTTTCTCCCTTGTGGCAGCTGTTCCAGTCTTCATTTCTGCTTGCTTCCCCACCCCCCCCCCCTTTTTCTGAACTTCCCTCTCTGTTTCTTCCTAAAGAAGTGTCTATATAGAGTAGTGTGCCTCAAACTGTTAATAAACTCTCTGCTATGGTGGTATTTTTATATTCTAAGTAGTATTCGAACCAATGGAGAGCATAATCAGGAAAGGAGATAATGAAAGTCTTTCCAAGCATCATCTCACTTCATGACCTCGGGCAATACAATTTTCTAGTGAATATCAACTTTAATATTATTAGTATACAATCTAAGTACACAATTGTCTAGTGAATATCAGCTTTGATATTATTAGTACACAATCTAAGTTTTAAAATGATCTTTCACTGTAGGCACAAAAACAAGATGACCTTAGTCAGAAAAGAATTGTTAATGGCCCCAGAAATTAACTCACACTTTGTAAGCAACAGGCAGATAGGTCCCTGTGCGAGTTAATGTGGATCAGCAGTGGTTTAACAAACCTGTGGTATTACAAGCTCTCAGAACACTCACTCACTCCTGTGTCAGAAACCATAGGATGAGATTTGAATGAACGTTATCGAGTTAGTGTTCTCTTGCAGTGAGATGATGTAATTCATTATTTATAGGAAAGAACAAGCTGAAAACACTAACCTATCTACAGAACAAATCAAGACATCTTATTTAAGTGTAAAAATATTTATTATTTTTAATAGTGTAGGTAGCCAATTGCGTGACATCATATTATATTCAGTTTAGCTACTGGCCTCCAAACAGACTAAATAAAATGTTACATAAACGTCTAACCACAGTTAAGATATTTTTTGAACTAAAATGATATCTTCAGATTAGCAGTTTATCATAAATTCATTGATCTGTGTATTAGTGAATAATTGCAGACTTAGTTAATAGTGATAGATTCTAAGTTGCAGGAACAGAAAGATACTAGAGGATACGTTGAAAGTGAGGAAGACAGAAACAGCAGCCTAACTTGGACTTGTGGAAGAGGGGAAATTGGAATTATTTTCAGAATACAGAATATACAGTTCTATTTATGTTATTAGTCACTTCGTCAGCAGCAAGGTTTCTTTTCTCCCTTGTGGCAGCTGTTCCAGTCTTCATTTCTGCTTGCTTCCACCACTGCTGACTTCCCTCTCTGTTTCTTCCTGGCCTCTGTGTTCCCATCACTTATATTTGCTGCTTTCTTTCCAAGGGTCTCTGTTTCTGTCCCACTACCAATTTCTTGCTTCCGTTTTGACTCCAGATGTCCTGAGAAGGCAGATTTGATTCGTTCAATTGATTATGGTTGTTCCTGTGGGTAGCGTTTGTCTTGGGCCGCCCCAGAGCAGCTAATTCGCCTGGAGTGTCGCAGCCCCTCTATCAAGCATCTGCTCTGTTTAATCAGTTCTGTCCAAGGGCAGCTTCCCTTTACTATGAACTTGGGAGCAGATTTGAGCAACAGTACATGTGATTAGTCTGACTTCGTGAGATTGCTGGAGGTTTGTGCAATATGTGAATATATTAGAAATCAGCCTTCTAGACACATGAACCACCCCGATTCAACCTGGTTGGAGGAGTATTCCAACATAACTACCTATCTGAATTAGTAAAATACCCTGAGTTAAGAACATTCTGCATGATCAATTTATAGTTCTGTCATATCTTAAAATTGAGAGACTGTAACTAAAGGAAGGATAAAAGCATCTGCTGGAAATACCACACGATATCACTTATAAGTGGAATCTAAAATATGACACTAAAGAACCTATTTACAAAATAGAAACAGACTCACAGAGAAAACAAACTTACAGTTACCAAAGGTGAGAGGGTGGAAGAGGGATAAATTAAGAGTTTGGGATTAGCAGATATAAGTTACTATATATAAAGTAGAAAAAAAGGACCTACTATATAACACAAGCCAACTCATTGGAAAAGATCCAGATGCTGGGAAAGACTGAGGCAGAAGAAGGGTTTGGCAGAGGATGAGATGGTTGCATGGCATCACTGACTCAGTGGCCATGAGTTTGAGCAAACTGCATGAGATGGTACAGGACAGAAAAGCCTGGCATGCTGCAGTTCATGGGGTGGCAAAGAGTTGGACATGACTTAGCAACAACAACAACTATATGCAACGGCAAATTATATTTTCAGAATACAGAATATACAGTTCTATTATTTTCACGTCAGCAGCAAGGTTTCTTTTCTCCCTTGTGGCAGCTGTTCCAGTCTTCATTTCTGCTTGCTTCCACCACTGCTGACTTCCCTCTGTTTCTTCCTGGCCTCTGTGTTCCCATCACTTATATTTGCTGCTTTCTTTCCAAGGGTCTCTGTTTCTGTCCCACTACCAATTTCTTGCTTCCGTTTTGACTCCAGATGTCCTGAGAAGGCAGATTTGATTCGTTCAATTGATTATGGTTGTTCCTGTGGGTAGCGTTTGTCTTGGGCCGCCCCAGAGCAGCTAATTCGCCTGGAGTGTCGCAGCCCCTCTATCAAGCATCTGCTCTGTTTAATCAGTTCTGTCCAAGGGCAGCTTCCCTTTACTATGAACTTGGGAGCAGATTTGAGCAACAGTACATGTGATTAGTCTGACTTCGTGAGATTGCTGGAGGTTTGTGCAATATGTGAATATATTAGAAATCAGCCTTCTAGACACATGAACCACCCCGATTCAACCTGGTTGGAGGAGTATTCCAACATAACTACCTATCTGAATTAGTAAAATACCCTGAGTTAAGAACATTCTGCATGATCAATTTATAGTTCTGTCATATCTTAAAATTGAGAGACTGTAACTAAAGGAAGGATAAAAGCATCTGCTGGAAATACCACACGATATCACTTATAAGTGGAATCTAAAATATGACACTAAAGAACCTATTTACAAAATAGAAACAGACTCACAGAGAAAACAAACTTACAGTTACCAAAGGTGAGAGGGTGGAAGAGGGATAAATTAAGAGTTTGGGATTAGCAGATATAAGTTACTATATATAAAGTAGAAAAAAAGGACCTACTATATAACACAAGCCAACTCATTGGAAAAGATCCAGATGCTGGGAAAGACTGAGGCAGAAGAAGGGTTTGGCAGAGGATGAGATGGTTGCATGGCATCACTGACTCAGTGGCCATGAGTTTGAGCAAACTGCATGAGATGGTACAGGACAGAAAAGCCTGGCATGCTGCAGTTCATGGGGTGGCAAAGAGTTGGACATGACTTAGCAACAACAACAACTATATAGCACATGGAACTATATTCATTAATTTGTAATAAACTATGATGAGAAAAAATGTGAAAAGAATATATTATATGTCTATTTGTATGTGTGTGTGTGTGTGTTTGTGTGTGTGTGTCTGGGCTTCCCAGGTGGCTCAGTGGTAAAGAATCTGACTGTTAATGCAGGAAACACAGGTTTGATCCTTGGGATGGAAAGATTCTCCTGGAAGAGGAAATGGCAAGCCATTCCAGTATTCTTGCCTGAAAAAATCCCATGGAGAGAGGAGCCTGGCATGCTGTAGTCCACAGGTTCACAAAGAGTCAGATACAACTGAGCATGCATGCACATGAGAATATCTATGTGTGTGTATGTATATAATCACTTTCCTATATACCAGAAATTCATACCACACTGTAAATCAACTGTACTTCAATAAGAATAAATAGATATATGTGTGTGTGAGTCACTCAGTCATGTCTGACTCTTTTGTGACCTCATGGACTGTAGCCCACTAGTCTCCTCTGTCCATGGAATTCTTCAAGCAAGAATACTAGAGTGGGTTGGTATTTCTTCTCCAGGAAATCTTCCCAAACAAATATGTAACTACATAAATAATATCCGGTTGGTATGGAGAATTATCAAAGTATTTTTCATTACTACACAGTAAAGTAATGAAATGTTAACGTGCTCATGAAGAGTTATGATATTTAAATGATGAATTCGGAGTTAATAGTGTTATATAGAATCACATGGAAAAACCTTTTACAGTTCTTGGGAAGGTAATAAAGCTAGCCATTATTGGGTATAAATTAAGAGTTTGGGATTAGCAGATATAAGTTACTATATATAAAGTAGAAAAAAAGGACCTACTATATAACACAAGCCAACTCATTGGAAAAGATCCAGATGCTGGGAAAGACTGAGGCAGAAGAAGGGTTTGGCAGAGGATGAGATGGTTGCATGGCATCACTGACTCAGTGGCCATGAGTTTGAGCAAACTGCATGAGATGGTACAGGACAGAAAAGCCTGGCATGCTGCAGTTCATGGGGTGGCAAAGAGTTGGACATGACTTAGCAACAACAACAACTATATAGCACATGGAACTATATTCATTAATTTGTAATAAACTATGATGAGAAAAAATGTGAAAAGAATATATTATATGTCTATTTGTATGTGTGTGTGTGTGTGTTTGTGTGTGTGTGTCTGGGCTTCCCAGGTGGCTCAGTGGTAAAGAATCTGACTGTTAATGCAGGAAACACAGGTTTGATCCTTGGGATGGAAAGATTCTCCTGGAAGAGGAAATGGCAAGCCATTCCAGTATTCTTGCCTGAAAAAATCCCATGGAGAGAGGAGCCTGGCATGCTGTAGTCCACAGGTTCACAAAGAGTCAGATACAACTGAGCATGCATGCACATGAGAATATCTATGTGTGTATGTATATAATCACTTTCCTATATACCAGAAATTCATACCACACTGTAAATCAACTGTACTTCAATAAGAATAAATAGATATATGTGTGTGTGAGTCACTCAGTCATGTCTGACTCTTTTGTGACCTCATGGACTGTAGCCCACTAGTCTCCTCTGTCCATGGAATTCTTCAAGCAAGAATACTAGAGTGGGTTGGTATTTCTTCTCCAGGAAATCTTCCCAAACAAATATGTAACTACATAAATAATATCTGGTTGGTATGGAGAATTATCAGAAGTATTTTTTCATTACTACACAGTAAAGTAATGAAATGTTAACGTGCTCATGAAGAGTTATGATATTTAAATGATGAATTCGGAGTTAATAGTGTTATATAGAATCACATGGAAAAACCTTTTACAGTTCTTGGGAAGGTAATAAAGCTAGCCATTATTGGGAATAAATGTAGTAATGATAATGGCAGATCCTATACTCTTAAAGTGTTTAGGAAGATATCTGTGCTGATAGGATTATACAAAGAAATCCTGATGAAACACAAATAGAAGAGTGTTTTCTTCTTAGTAAATGGAAACCTCCCAAATCCCATGACTCTAGCAGGCAGCCTAAAGGTACTTCTAGATAAAAATGTGAGAAAAATATTGGAGTGGGTCTGGTATTTTTTGATTCTTAGCTGAGTTCTAAATTTGAATGTGCTGCCATTTAGTATCTTCAAACAAGTAATATCAAATATCTCTGGAACTCAGTTTTCTCCTCTGTAAAATTTTGATCAGAGTAGTAACAAGTG
The DNA here is from genome assembly GCA_022376925.1 of Tragulus kanchil. Classification (NCBI taxonomy): domain Eukaryota; kingdom Metazoa; phylum Chordata; class Mammalia; order Artiodactyla; family Tragulidae; genus Tragulus; species Tragulus kanchil. The sequence continues at coordinate 30,634,749 of JAIOJX010000004.1, forward strand.
ACTTGCTTAGCTTATTCATAGGATTGTTCTAAGGATCAATTAGAAATGCGTAAGAAAGAGCTCTATAAGCTGTAACATACGTGATAACAAATGGCATGCTTGTTTGAGTATGACTCTTAGAGATGACTAAATACCAAGTTAGAAATCATGCAGTACTGGTATTGAATGTTTTATGAATATACTTGGGGAGACTTGATTCAGTCTAATTTTGGATAGTCACCTGAACAGCGTTAAAACTTCTTTCATGGAGAATCTAATAAAAAGTGTTTATATGGGAAATCCTCAAGGGTTTTTCCCTGGGGCAACGTTCCAAATTCTTTCGTTTCTTTGAATAGGGTTGTGATGGTCCTAGAGCTTACTGAAAGCAAATGAAGAGTAGATAATGGAATTTCCTTCATTGAGAAAATTCTTAAATTTTCTAACTCCTCTTTTACTCTCCCCTCCCTTTGTCTTCCTCTAGAGAGAGATTGATTTATCTATTTTCTAACTTATAATAATATTTAATATTGCTTGCATGATTATGTTAACCACTAAGCTGAATGCATGAATCTGTGCATGTACATTCTCAGTTGCTTTATATTTTTCCTGTTTAAATCTAACAACTCTGAGATAACATCTGCACTTTTCACATAAGGAAATACAGGGTTGGAGGGAAACTGAGTAACTTCCCATAATCATACATAACTGAGTTCTGAGCACTGAATTCAAGAGTCAGTACTCAAACCAAGGCAGTTTGACCCCAAAGTCTTCATATTTAATAATGATGTTTATTAACATTTTAAAGGTATGAATTTTCCTCTAAATACATTTTTGGGTACCATCCCATAAATTTTGATATTTTCATAGTAGTTAATTTTCAAGCATGATATAATTGCAGTTTTTAATTTTTTCTTTGCACCTACGGTTGAGACAGTTTTGAAATAACCAAGTAGTTTGGATTGTTTTGGCCAAGTTCTTAGTTGCAGGCAACACCTTTCCTTTGCAAGTCACAAACCTAATTACCATACACAAGATGTTCTGCTATAACCACTGCCAAGAAACCAAATTCCAAGACGAAACCTCTGAGGAAACATGTGATTTTTACTTTACAAGGTCAGTTTTGCTAAGTTTCACACAACAATATCTTTGAGGTGAAAGGTAATCCCATACAGAACTTTAGCTTCAAGAGAATGGAAAAAAATTCCTTTGGCCTTTGACCCTCCAGGTCTTTTCTAGAGGAAGAAATGCTACAGTTAAGTTGAAGTCATACTGATTGAGCTAACCTTCAGCATCTTCTTTTGTTATTAATTTCTCATTGTGGTCTGAAAATGTCAGTTTGAACTGAGTGGATCCATTTACATGAGGATGTTCTTAATAAATATTTTGGAAAATTTTGGAGATTTGTGATGATTTGAAAAAACTTATAAAAATCAAGTAGCCCAGAGATATCAAAAAAGTAAGAAAAGATAGGGATGTCATCCATGTAAAAAATATATGTAGGTACTAGTCCATTTTATCATTTGTTATCATAAAATATGTACAAATCTGTTATAAAAGGTCAACATTTATCAAAATTTGCAAATGCAAACACATGGCATCATTTGCACATGAAAGGTAAACAGCAATATTAAGTCATACTTGCATACAATTAACTGGAATGCATACTATGCTACTATACTAATTTTGTAGCCACCTCCTGTTGCTATTGCAGTGAGCTCAAGAGTTGTGAGTACCCACCTAAAATGCCATGTCATGCTGATCATCTCTACATGAGCAGTTTATTTCTCCAGTAATTGTGTATCACAGTAAAAAGTGATCATTTATGGTTCTTGCATGTTTTTCACCTTGTTTAGTGCAATACCATAGACCCTGAAAAACACCATGGAACCCATACACAGTGCTGCTAGTGATGCTGGAAATATAAGAAGCAGAGAAAAGTCATGGAAAAGTTGAAGCTTGGTATGTTCTATAGATTGAGATCTGCAGCTGTGGTTGCTCACCATTTCTAGGTAAATGAATTTAGGGTAAAGGCTACTGAAAAGAAGAGAAAAGGAAATTCATGAAGCTGTTGCTGCAGCTATGCCAGGAGACACAAAACCTTGCACTTTTGGCAAAATACCTAATTACCATACACAAGATGTTCTGCTATAACCACTGCCAAGAAACCAAATTCCAAGACGAAACCTCTGAGGAAACATGTGATTTTTACTTTACAAGGTCAGTTTTGCTAAGTTTCACACAACAATATCTTTGAGGTGAAAGGTAATCCCGTACAGAACTTTAGCTTCAAGAGAATGGAAAAATTCCTTTGGCCTTTGACCCTCCAGGTCTTTTCTAGAGGAAGAAATGCTACAGTTAAGTTGAAGTCATACTGATTGAGCTAACCTTCAGCATCTTCTTTTGTTATTAATTTCTCATTGTGGTCTGAAAATGTCAGTTTGAACTGAGTGGATCCATTTACATGAGGATGTTCTTAATAAATATTTTGGAAAATTTTGGAGATTTGTGATGATTTGAAAAAACTTATAAAAATCAAGTAGCCCAGAGATATCAAAAAAGTAAGAAAAGATAGGGATGTCATCCATGTAAAAAATATATGTAGGTACTAGTCCATTTTATCATTTGTTATCATAAAATATGTACAAATCTGTTATAAAAGGTCAACATTTATCAAAATTTGCAAATGCAAACACATGGCATCATTTGCACATGAAAGGTAAACAGCAATATTAAGTCATACTTGCATACAATTAACTGGAATGCATACTATGCTACTATACTAATTTTGTAGCCACCTCCTGTTGCTATTGCAGTGAGCTCAAGAGTTGTGAGTACCCACCTAAAATGCCATGTCATGCTGATCATCTCTACATGAGCAGTTTATTTCTCCAGTAATTGTGTATCACAGTAAAAAGTGATCATTTATGGTTCTTGCATGTTTTTCACCTTGTTTAGTGCAATACCATAGACCCTGAAAAACACCATGGAACCCATACACAGTGCTGCTAGTGATGCTGGAAATATAAGAAGCAGAGAAAAGTCATGGAAAAGTTGAAGCTTGGTATGTTCTATAGATTGAGATCTGCAGCTGTGGTTGCTCACCATTTCTAGGTAAATGAATTTAGGGTAAAGGCTACTGAAAAGAAGAGAAAAGGAAATTCATGAAGCTGTTGCTGCAGCTATGCCAGGAGACACAAAAACCTTGCACTTTTGGCAAAATACCTTTTTAGCTCATATTGAAAATGCAGCTTTTATGTGAGTGCAAGATAGCTATTAAAAAGGCATACCTATAGACTAATACAGTTTGAGAAAATGTAGAATCATTATATTGCCAACCTAAAGCAAAAAAAAAAAAAAAATTGAGGCATCTAAAGCTAGAGATTTTAATACCAGAAAAAGATGTTTCGATAGTTATAGAGATGTGGCTTAAAAAATGTCAGGCAATAGGAGAAACAGCTTCTGTTGACCAAGAGACAGCAGACGAGTTCCCAGATGCCATTATGAAAATCATTAAGGAGAAAGGATATCTACCCAAACAGGTTTTTTAATGCATATGAAACTGCCTTATTCTGGGGGAAAAAATGCCACCAAGAGCACTTATTAGTAAGGAAAAGAAACATGCACCAGGATTTAAGCAGGGAGAGCTAGGCTAACTCTACTGATTTTTGAAAATGCAATCAGGTTTATGACCAATACAGCCCTTATATATAAAACTGCTAATCCCTGGACCTTGATGGGAAAAGATAAGCACCAGCTGTGAGTCTTTTTGTTGTACAACAGAAAGGCCTGGACAACAAGAACCCTTTTTAGGGATTGATTCCAAGAATGTTCTGTCTCTAAAGTCTTTCTTACCATAAAAGAACTGCCTTTTAAAGTTCTTTTAGTATAGGAAAAAGTCCCTGGCCACCCAGAATACCATGAGTTCAACATCAAAGTGGCCCACTTGCTCCCAAACACATCTGTAACTCAGCCTCTAGATCAAGGAGTTACAGGGACCTTCAACGCTCATTATCCATGGTACTCTATGGAGAGAATTGTTAATGCTATGGAAAAGTACCCAGATACAGAGAACATCGTGAAAGTCTGAAATGATTACACCGTTGAAATGATTACATCGTTGAAGATGTCATCATAGTTATAGAAAAAACCCTGAAAACCATCAAACCTGAAACAATAAATTCCTGCTGGAGTAAACTGTCCAGATGTTGGCATGACTTCACAGGATTTACAAGGCTACTGAAAAGAAGAGAAAAGGAAATTCATGAAGCTGTTGCTGCAGCTATGCCAGGAGACACAAAAACCTTGCACTTTTGGCAAAATACCTTTTTAGCTCATATTGAAAATGCAGCTTTTATGTGAGTGCAAGATAGCTATTAAAAAGGCATACCTATAGACTAATACAGTTTGAGAAAATGTAGAATCATTATATTGCCAACCTAAAGCAAAAAAAAAAAAAAAATTGAGGCATCTAAAGCTAGAGATTTTAATACCAGAAAAAGATGTTTCGATAGTTATAGAGATGTGGCTTAAAAAATGTCAGGCAATAGGAGAAACAGCTTCTGTTGACCAAGAGACAGCAGACGAGTTCCCAGATGCCATTATGAAAATCATTAAGGAGAAAGGATATCTACCCAAACAGGTTTTTTAATGCATATGAAACTGCCTTATTCTGGGGGAAAAAATGCCACCAAGAGCACTTATTAGTAAGGAAAAGAAACATGCACCAGGATTTAAGCAGGGAGAGCTAGGCTAACTCTACTGATTTTTGAAAATGCAATCAGGTTTATGACCAATACAGCCCTTATATATAAAACTGCTAATCCCTGGACCTTGATGGGAAAAGATAAGCACCAGCTGTGAGTCTTTTTGTTGTACAACAGAAAGGCCTGGACAACAAGAACCCTTTTTAGGGATTGATTCCAAGAATGTTCTGTCTCTAAAGTCTTTCTTACCATAAAAGAACTGCCTTTTAAAGTTCTTTTAGTATAGGAAAAAGTCCCTGGCCACCCAGAATACCATGAGTTCAACATCAAAGTGGCCCACTTGCTCCCAAACACATCTGTAACTCAGCCTCTAGATCAAGGAGTTACAGGGACCTTCAACGCTCATTATCCATGGTACTCTATGGAGAGAATTGTTAATGCTATGGAAAAGTACCCAGATACAGAGAACATCGTGAAAGTCTGAAATGATTACACCGTTGAAATGATTACATCGTTGAAGATGTCATCATAGTTATAGAAAAAACCCTGAAAACCATCAAACCTGAAACAATAAATTCCTGCTGGAGTAAACTGTCCAGATGTTGGCATGACTTCACAGGATTTACAAGGAAATCATGAAAGAGATTGTGGATATGGCAAAAAGATTGTGGGTGTGGGTTTCGAGATATAGCTAGACACCACTCTGAGGAATTAACAGAAGCCAACTGGAGGTGAGGGCTTCTGAACCAGTGCCAGATGATGAGGAAGATATAGAAGTAGCAATGCCAAAAAATAAACTGACAATCTGGTAGAAGAGTTTCAGTTATTTAAGAATGACTGACTTCTTTACAACACAGACCCTTCTATGAAATGGACACTGAAACAAAAGCAAATGGTGGAGAAAGGATCAGTATTGTTTACAAGGAGTTTTTAGAAGCCTGAGAAAGCAAAAGAGTCAGAAGAAATTACTACGTATTTCCATGAAGTTGTACTGAATGCGCTTGCCTCTCCTGCCTCCCCTTCCACCTCTGCTGTCCTGAGAGAGCAAGACAAAGCCATCCTCTTCCTCCTCGTCTTCAGCTTACTCAGTGTGAAGATGACAAGAAGGAAGACCTTTATGATGATCCACCCCCACATGTGAATAGCAAAGAATAGGACTAGCATGGCGCAGTGTAAAGAGTCACTGTGCCATGTGGTTATCATACATAAACTATCTTTTGTGTATGTGTGTGTATCTTCATGTGAAAATCTAGTAACTATACAAGAACTAAATGAGAGATTTTTGTGTCGTCATGATCCTCATCACTTCCTAAGTATTCATGGTGTAGAACATTGTGTGCAGGACTTGTATTGAAGTGCAAGCCTATCCTACCATGGGCATAGGTGAGCGATGGTTAATATAAAATTAGTAATGTGTTGATTTTCTCACTTTGCTTTCAAAGAATCACAATACTATACAGTATACCTCTCTTCCTCTCATAATTGAAAAAACTGCATATCAGACTATCATTCCAGGTAAGTGTTTTTTTAAATTAAAGTATGGTTGATTATAGTATTATATAAGTTGCAGGTATATAACACAGTGGTTCAGTATTTTTATGGATTATATTCCACTTTAAAGTTATTACAAAGTGATTAATTTATCTCCCTTTGCTGTACAAAATACCCTTGTTGCTTATTTATTTTTTATGCCATCGCTGGTATCATTTAGCCCCTATCTTGTTTTCCCCCACACTTTCCTTTCCCCATTGGTAACTACTAGTTTATTCTCTAGTTTGTTATCTTGAGTCTGTTTTGTTATATTCATTTTGTTTTTCAAATTCCACATGTACGTGATAAAAGAATATCTGTCTGTGATCTCTAGGTCCATCCATACTGTTGCAAGTGGCAGAATTTCATTCTTTTTGTGTGTGTGTGATTGAGTAGTATTCAGTTTTATGTATATGTCATATCTTCTTTATCCATTCATCTGTTGGTGCACACTTAGATTGCTTCTGTATCTTGGCTAATGTAAATAATGCTGTTATGAATGTTGGAGCAGTGCATGTATCTCTTTAATCACAATTAGTGCTTTCATTTTCTTCAGATACATTCCCAGGAGAAATACTGGGTCATATGGTAGTACTGTCTTTAGTTTCTTGAGGAAACACCATACTGTTTTCCCACAGTTGTTCAATGGCTAAGTCATGTCTGACTCTTTGTGACCCCGTGGACTGTAGTACACCAGGCTTCCCTGTCCTTCAGTGTCTCCCCACAGTTTTTTCAAGCTCATGTGAATTGAGTTAGGGGTATGATCCAACATCATGTCCTCTGCTGCCCGCTCCTCCTCTTGCCCTCAGTCTTTCCCAGCATCAACTTATGAACTAAATGAGAGATTTTGTGTCGTCATGATCCTCATCACTTCCTAAGTATTCATGGTGTAGAACATTGTGTGCAGGACTTGTATTGAAGTGCAAGCCTATCCTACCATGGGCATAGGTGAGCGATGGTTAATATAAAATTAGTAATGTGTTGATTTTCTCACTTTGCTTTCAAAGAATCACAATACTATACAGTATACCTCTCTTCCTCTCATAATTGAAAAAACTGCATATCAGACTATCATTCCAGGTAAGTGTTTTTTTAAATTAAAGTATGGTTGATTATAGTATTATATAAGTTGCAGGTATATAACACAGTGGTTCAGTATTTTTATGGATTATATTCCACTTTAAAGTTATTACAAAGTGATTAATTTATCTCCCTTTGCTGTACAAAATACCCTTGTTGCTTATTTATTTTTTATGCCATCGCTGGTATCATTTAGCCCCTATCTTGTTTTCCCCCACACTTTCCTTTCCCCATTGGTAACTACTAGTTTATTCTCTAGTTTGTTATCTTGAGTCTGTTTTGTTATATTCATTTTGTTTTTCAAATTCCACATGTACGTGATAAAAGAATATCTGTCTGTGATCTCTAGGTCCATCCATACTGTTGCAAGTGGCAGAATTTCATTCTTTTTGTGTGTGTGTGATTGAGTAGTATTCAGTTTTATGTATATGTCATATCTTCTTTATCCATTCATCTGTTGGTGCACACTTAGATTGCTTCTGTATCTTGGCTAATGTAAATAATGCTGTTATGAATGTTGGAGCAGTGCATGTATCTCTTTAATCACAATTAGTGCTTTCATTTTCTTCAGATACATTCCCAGGAGAAATACTGGGTCATATGGTAGTACTGTCTTTAGTTTCTTGAGGAAACACCATACTGTTTTCCCACAGTTGTTCAATGGCTAAGTCATGTCTGACTCTTTGTGACCCCGTGGACTGTAGTACACCAGGCTTCCCTGTCCTTCAGTGTCTCCCCACAGTTTTTTCAAGCTCATGTGAATTGAGTTAGGGGTATGATCCAACATCATGTCCTCTGCTGCCCGCTCCTCCTCTTGCCCTCAGTCTTTCCCAGCATCAAGGTCTTTTCCAGTGAGTCAGCTTTTCATGTCAGGTGACCAAAGAGTACTGGAGCTTCAGCTTCAGTATTAGTCCTTTCAATAAATATTCAGGGTTGATTTCCTTTGGGATTGACTGACTTGATCTCTGCACCAACTTACATTCCCACCAACAGAACTAGGGCTCCTTTTTCTCTACTTCCTTTCCAACACTTGTTCTTTGTAGACACTGATGATGGCCATTCTGATGAGTGTGAGGTGATATCTCACTGTGGGTTCGATTTGCATTTTTTTGATGATTAGCATTGTTGAACATATTTTCATGTCCTTGTTAACCATCTATATATCTTCTTTGGAAAATGTCTGTTCAGATCATCTGCCCAAATACTTTTCCCTAAGATTGGGAATAAGGCAAAGATGCCTGCTTTCAGCATTTCTATTTAACATTGTAAGTTCTGGCCAGTTTAGTAAGGCAAGAGCAGAAATAAAAGGCATGTTGGAAAGAAGAAAATAAAACTTTCTCCATTCAGAAACAACAGAATCTTCTATGTAGAAAGTTCAAAGGAATCTATATATTAAACTGCTGAGGTTAATTAGTTCAGCTGCAGGATACTCAGTTGACATGAAAACCAATCACATTACGAGACCAGTGCTCTAACCCCTGAAGTATGAAGCCCCATTGCCATATATACTAACCACTGGCAGTGGAAAGTTAGTATTTACATTTACATGACTGCGACCATGGTATTAAAAGATGTTTATTCCTGGAAAGAAAAGCTATGACCAACCTAGAGAGTGTATTAAAAAGCTGAGACATCACTTTGCTGACAAAGGTCCATATAGTCAAAGCTATGGCTTTTCCAGTAGTCATGTGCAGAAGTGAGAAATGGACCATAAGGAAGGCTGAGTGCCAAAGAATTGATGCTTTTGAATTGTGGTGCTGGAGAAGCCTCTTGAGAGTCCCTTGGACTTCAAGGAAATCAGACCAGATAATCCTAAAGGAAATCAACCCTGAATATTCATTGGAAGGACTGATACTGAAGCTTCAATACTTTAGCCATCTGATACAAAGAGCTGACTCATTGGAAAAGACCCTGATGCTGGTAAAGATTAAGAGCAAGAGGAGAAGAGGGTGACAGGATGTGATGGTTACAATTAAGACAGTGAAATATTTGCTATAGACTTGGAAAAATATTTCAAATTACATATCCAATAAAGGACTCACAGTCATAAAGAACTCTCAAAACTCATCAATAAGGAACAGAACTCAGTACAGGAATGGGCAACAGATTTGAACCGACCTGTCATCAGAGAAGACGAATGGGAAGTAAGCACATAAAATGATGTATAATATCAGTTGTTATTAGAGACATATAAATTAAAACCACAATAAGATACCACTGCACATCTGTTAGAATGTCTTAAAACACACACATACAACACATTAAGCCAAATGTTGGTGACAATGTGGAACAACTTAAATTCATATACTTTGCCATTTTAGAAAGAGCTTCTGTTTGGGGATGATTAAAAGTTTCTAGAAAAGGTTGGTGATGATATTTGCACAAAAATATGAGTGCACTTAATTTGACTAAACTACATACTTTAAATGGTTGAAATGGTATATCTTACATGGTATATCTTGTATATCTTACAAAAAAGTTAATAGATCACATGTTGCTTTTATGTAGATTTTGACTGAGAAATACTGGGGAAAATGCCTTAGATGTGCCCTAATCAAGTTAACTTTTAATTATTTAAAGAACAAAAAAATTAATCTATTAATTGTTTCCAAAAAGTCATATGTGACTTCTGTATAATATGTTGTCTTCGAACTTTGTTAATCACAAAATAAGTTAAATAAGGTCTCAGGGCCTTCCCTGGTGGTCCAGTGGGCAAAGAGTTCGCCTTGCAGTGCAAGGGGCACTGGTTCGATCTCTGGCCCAGAAGATCCCATGTGCTGTGGGGCAGCTGAACTGGTGTGTCTAATTATGAGCCAGCCCTCTGGAGTGCAATCGCCCAGAGCCAATACTCTGCAACGAGAGAGGCCACTGTGATGAGAGGTCCACACAGGTGAAAGAATAAGGATGGATGAAAATAAATAAATAAAAAAAAACGATAAAAGAGGCCAAAATTAAAAAAAAAAAAAAAGGTCTCAGTGCAAAACTTGCTTTAAAAGCTTCTGCAAAGCCCTAGGCAACAAGAAAAGCAATGTTTCCTCCCATAATTAATTGCAGAGAAATCACAGATAGTTACATAATTGCTCTGATTCTCATCCTGAGGTTACAGGAGCCGCATATGAAGGCAGTGTTCTCTGAGAGAGAGCTGTTTTTCAAGGACTTTATCAGGTTGTGTCTTGGGAGGATTAGAACAGAACTTTAGAAGGTGTGGGGTTTACCCCCAGTATAAACAAACATTCAGCAATAAAATTAAATATAACAATAAAATAAAAAAGATAAAATATCTTTTTTCCAACCAAGCCATATCTGACCTGTGTAAGATTAGGCTGTTTTGGTTGTGTAGGAACATTCCTTGAGCCAACCTAATTCTAGATTTAAAAAAAGAGAGAACATGAGTTGTCAGGGGGACAGTTAAAAATCATTTCTGGGGCTTCCCTTTCCTAGTGGTCCAGTGGGTAAAGAGTCTGCCTTGCAGTGCAAGGGGCACTGGTTCGATCCCTGGCCCGGGAAGATCCCACGTGCCTCAGAGTGGCTGGACCAGTGTGTCCAATTATGAGCGGGTGCTCTGGAGTGCATGTGCCCAGGGCCGGTGCTCTGCAACAAGAGAGGCCACTGCAATGGCAGGCCCACACAGGCCAAAGAATAAAGATGGATGGAAATAAAAATAAATAAAAAACCAATAAAAGAGGCCAACATTTAAAAAAAAAAATCCTTTCTGCACTCGGAAAGATTTAAAGCTAAGGTGAGAGAGGGAGATAGAAAGGTAGAACTCAGGAAATGGAACTTTTTTATGGATGTTTTAAGTTATTTTCTGTATGATTGTATTATTTACTGACAAAAATTAATGCAAGTAAACAACAAATGCTGTTATACATTTACTTGGTTCCTCAGGTGGCTTATCTTAGGATAAATAGCAAGATCTGGCTTTAATGACAGTAGAAAAATTCAAGTTTGACTGTCATTTTACAAACACTTAATGCAGAGTTAACAGATGTTCATGATCACACTGAAGTGAATGATGGGTAAATGACACATTCACCCTTTTGGTACGTTGCATTATCATACAAAATATTTGTTACCTTTCCTGGAGATTACCTTCCTGCACAAAGATAATGCTCCCTGGCTCTTAAACTCAGGCATAGCTGAATGACTTCCTTTAGGTAATAAATTATAAGCAGAAGCAATGTGTGTCTCTTCAGAGCAGAAATAGTAAGTATGAACTTCTTCACCACGTTTTTTGTTTTTTGTTCCTCTGTTGTAAGATCAGCAGCATTCCAGATAAGAGCTGCTCTGTGAGCCTTGGTTTACGAGTGGAAATGACCTGGGGTAGACAGGTAACATGAGTGGAAAATCAACCTCTGATTGCTTGAGGTTTTTTATTCCTGCAGCATTACTTAGCCAATACTGACCTTTGCATGTTTCCATCCACGCTACAGCAGCTGCCTAGACGTTTTGGTAGTTTGAAAGCAGTAACATAAGAATGTGATGCCTGGAATCATGACCATGAGAACAGAGAAATCAAACATAGAAAGAGCTGGAGTCTTTGATGACACAACTGAACCATCAAATCAACCTTAGGACTGTCTGCCTAGACTTAGTGAGCTATTAACACCCTTCCAGTTTAAGCTGTAAGTCTGGTTTTTCTGTTCCTTGCCATCAAAAGCATCCTAACTGACAACACACATGTGGACAAAGCATTGTTCACTTGGTCTGTTTCCCAGGTCATCTGAATGACTACTCTAGGTGGGCCTTAGATTTACCAGGTCTTTTTTGAAAGTACGTGGAAGTTAAAGGTGTTTGGGAATTTTAGTTAATTTGGCCATCCTAGAGCAGCTGTAACCTTCATGAAGTTCCCCTTGGTGTATGCACTGAGTGAAGCTCCCAGATCCCTGTGGTCTTTTGGTGTGTGTCCAGTATCTCTAGGTGGTCCCAGAAACTACCTGGGCTTTGGTTATTTCCCCAGTAGGGAAAATATGTTTTTCTACCACCAAACCCCCAGCTGAGATTTCCCCAATGAAAGACAGCCATGCCAAGGAAAGTCTGACAAAATTAATGCAAGTAAACAAAAGCTTTACCTTGGTTCCTCAGGTGGCTTATCTTAGGATAAATAGCAAGATCTGGCTTTAATGACAGTAGAAAAATTCAAGTTTGACTGTCATTTTACAAACACTTAATGCAGAGTTAACAGATGTTCATGATCACACTGAAGTGAATGATGGGTAAATGACACATTCACCCTTTTGGTACGTTGCATTATCATACAAAATATTTGTTACCTTTCCTGGAGATTACCTTCCTGCACAAAGATAATGCTCCCTGGCTCTTAAACTCAGGCATAGCTGAATGACTTCCTTTAGGTAATAAATTATAAGCAGAAGCAATGTGTGTCTCTTCAGAGCAGAAATAGTAAGTATGAACTTCTTCACCACGTTTTTTGTTTTTTGTTCCTCTGTTGTAAGATCAGCAGCATTCCAGATAAGAGCTGCTCTGTGAGCCTTGGTTTACGAGTGGAAATGACCTGGGGTAGACAGGTAACATGAGTGGAAAATCAACCTCTGATTGCTTGAGGTTTTTTATTCCTGCAGCATTACTTAGCCAATACTGACCTTTGCATGTTTCCATCCACGCTACAGCAGCTGCCTAGACGTTTTGGTAGTTTGAAAGCAGTAACATAAGAATGTGATGCCTGGAATCATGACCATGAGAACAGAGAAATCAAACATAGAAAGAGCTGGAGTCTTTGATGACACAACTGAACCATCAAATCAACCTTAGGACTGTCTGCCTAGACTTAGTGAGCTATTAACACCCTTCCAGTTTAAGCTGTAAGTCTGGTTTTTCTGTTCCTTGCCATCAAAAGCATCCTAACTGACAACACACATGTGGACAAAGCATTGTTCACTTGGTCTGTTTCCCAGGTCATCTGAATGACTACTCTAGGTGGGCCTTAGATTTACCAGGTCTTTTTTGAAAGTACGTGGAAGTTAAAGGTGTTTGGGAATTTTAGTTAATTTGGCCATCCTAGAGCAGCTGTAACCTTCATGAAGTTCCCCTTGGTGTATGCACTGAGTGAAGCTCCCAGATCCCTGTGGTCTTTTGGTGTGTGTCCAGTATCTCTAGGTGGTCCCAGAAACTACCTGGGCTTTGGTTATTTCCCCAGTAGGGAAAATATGTTTTTCTACCACCAAACCCCCAGCTGAGATTTCCCCAATGAAAGACAGCCGTGCCAAGGAAAGTTGCCAGTGCCCTTGTCTTGAGCTCTCTCTGTCATATTCCAAGTGAATGAGTGTAGAGGGATCCTATGGCCTCAGCCTCCAGGAGTACTCTTGTGTGTCATTCCTCTGAAGCAAGAATATTCCCCCCATTCCAGCTGTGGTCTTGAGCAACAGCAGCTACCATGGCGTAGATCATAGGTTTAGGCAAGAAAGGCTGCCTTTCAATTTTCAGCATTAGATTGGTCTTCTTACAGTTTTTTGGAACAACCTCTATATTGGCATTGTGTGATCATTCAGTTTTTCCAGGTATTTCTTGTTTTTATTCTGGTTTTCTATTTCACAGACTGTGTTTTATTACTTCTGTTGTTTTGTTTTAGTCACTAAGTCATGTCCAACTCATTTGTGACCCCATGGACTGTATGTAGCCTTCCAGGCTACTCTGTCCATGGAATTTCCCAGGCAAGAATACTGGAGTAGGTTGCCAGTCTCATGTTTTATGTCTGTGTATGCAGATCCTCGAAAAGAGCTAAAAAATGTGATCATTCCTTAATTTTCTAGGTATCTTTTTCTTTGTTGTGGTAGCTGAATATGCTTTCTGGACCTCATATGGGAGTGTTACTCTAACTTCAGATTTATGGAAACACATGACAAATAACCTCAATTGTTCCTGCACTACTTTCCTTTCATCTCTGTTTTATACATATTTCACTTTTGCCAAAAATGTTGTTTTAATATTCAGTGTCCCTTTTTATTGTCCATGCTATCATGTACTTCTTTTCTCCTTGTAAATAAGAAGAGAATATATAGAATTTATCTTGTACAGTTATTTCAATCAATCCTGGTAGCTATTTTGAAAAATTCCACTAAGAGCAGTTAGTTGCTATTAAACTAATAGCTTTTTTTCCTGCGTGGTCCAAGTTTATAATCACACGGTAACTATTTCTTTTCACTTATGTTTTCCTATTTTAACTTGCTTACTATAAATTAGCTAGTAAGTGGTTGTATTTGCAGTTTTTCTCCACTTTTTTGTATCCTTTATTTTATAACCCTTAGGTCAAGTTTTGTTGCTACTTGGCACCTGTGAATTCTTAGCATTCTTTCTTAGATTTATGCCTTGAATGAGGAAAGCTTTATTAAAAAATCTGTTTCTACATATCAGCCCATAAAATTTTCTTTGGATAGACTAACACACCCAGTTCTCAAGGAGTTTAATGGCTATTTCACTTTGTTGATTTATTGTGCTTTTTTCGGGGGGAACATTTCCATTCTTCCATCAACTCTCAGAAACCTTGAAACATCTGTGCTTGGGAGAACAGTGGTCACTGGAAATGAAAAGCACATTTAGCTGCTTTGTTACTGCATAGCATGTGGGAAATAAAAGTCATAGGCCCATGACATTCCAGACAGCCAGTGGTGTACAAATGGCTTGTGTTCTAATGGTCTATAGATCAGCTGGTTATTTAAAATGCATTTCCCCATGGAAACAAGGTTAAGAGGGGGCACTAAGGTTTCTAGGTTAGTTCATAAAAGCCTGTTTCACCCTGAATGTAACTAAAATTCTATAGATTGCAGAAAAAGCAGAATATTGTTAGTCTTAAATAGTCAGAAAAGCAATACAACAGAATAAGAAAGAGATTTTTACAGCATATGTTGAAGGCTGATTGTCAAGGAAAAGCAAATTTAACTAGATGGGAATATAATTGTCAGGGGATTACAGGCATGTGGGGATATGAACTTGGCAGGGAGCCAATTTCAGCACAGCAGAGAGGGAAGGGGCCATTTTGCAAGATGGATGCTTAGAACTAGAATTGAGGCAAAGGGGAAGGCTAGGTAATTTGGCAGCAATTTCACTCAGATAACTTCCATGATTTCAAAGAGTAAATCACAAAGGATAACTTGAGAAATGTTCAGAAGTTTCAATTCAGATCTACTCAGTAAAAAGCTATTTTAGGCACTTTCTTGGTAGTCTAGTGGTTAAGACTCTGCTTCCAATGCAGGGAGCACAGGATGGATGCCTGGTTGAGGAACTAAGATCCCACATGCCACATGGAATGAAAAAAATTTCTTAAGTTTTTAATAAAAAAGAAGCTATTTTGTGTTTGTTATAGGTTCAGTCCTTGGGTTGGGAGATCCTGGCAAGGAAATGGCAACCACTCCAGTATCCTTGCCAGGAAATCCCATGGCACGCTGCTGTCCATGGGGGTCACAAAGAGTCGGACACAACTTAGCAATTAAACAACAATATTTGTTATAATGTGATAATATGTGATTACAAATTGTATAGTGTATTTGGAGGGACAGAGTTGGAGAGAATAGCTAAGTAACTAGGTCCCCAGGAACAAACAGTAAAGTGTCTCCCCATGCAGGGTATGTAGGAACATTCCATGGAAGGCCTGCCCTATTTCCTGTCTTTCTGCATTTAGATAAAATGCACCACTGATTCCAAAGGAACTTTTAGGAGGAGAGCCATTAGAAAATTGCTTAACAGTGGTCACTGGAAATGAAAAGCACATTTAGCTGCTTTGTTACTGCATAGCATGTGGGAAATAAAAGTCATAGGCCCATGACATTCCAGACAGCCAGTGGTGTACAAATGGCTTGTGTTCTAATGGTCTATAGATCAGCTGGTTATTTAAAATGCATTTCCCCATGGAAACAAGGTTAAGAGGGGGCACTAAGGTTTCTAGGTTAGTTCATAAAAGCCTGTTTCACCCTGAATGTAACTAAAATTCTATAGATTGCAGAAAAAGCAGAATATTGTTAGTCTTAAATAGTCAGAAAAGCAATACAACAGAATAAGAAAGAGATTTTTACAGCATATGTTGAAGGCTGATTGTCAAGGAAAAGCAAATTTAACTAGATGGGAATATAATTGTCAGGGGATTACAGGCATGTGGGGATATGAACTTGGCAGGGAGCCAATTTCAGCACAGCAGAGAGGGAAGGGGCCATTTTGCAAGATGGATGCTTAGAACTAGAATTGAGGCAAAGGGGAAGGCTAGGTAATTTGGCAGCAATTTCACTCAGATAACTTCCATGATTTCAAAGAGTAAATCACAAAGGATAACTTGAGAAATGTTCAGAAGTTTCAATTCAGATCTACTCAGTAAAAAGCTATTTTAGGCACTTTCTTGGTAGTCTAGTGGTTAAGACTCTGCTTCCAATGCAGGGAGCACAGGATGGATGCCTGGTTGAGGAACTAAGATCCCACATGCCACATGGAATGAAAAAAATTTCTTAAGTTTTTAATAAAAAAGAAGCTATTTTGTGTTTGTTATAGGTTCAGTCCTTGGGTTGGGGAGATCCCCTGGCAAGGAAATGGCAACCACTCCAGTATCCTTGCCAGGAAATCCCATGGCACGCTGCTGTCCATGGGGGTCACAAAGAGTCGGACACAACTTAGCAATTAAACAACAATATTTGTTATAATGTGATAATATGTGATTACAAATTGTATAGTGTATTTGGAGGGACAGAGTTGGAGAGAATAGCTAAGTAACTAGGTCCCCAGGAACAAACAGTAAAGTGTCTCCCCATGCAGGGTATGTAGGAACATTCCATGGAAGGCCTGCCCTATTTCCTGTCTTTCTGCATTTAGATAAAATGCACCACTGATTCCAAAGGAACTTTTAGGAGGGAGAGTCACCAATAATAATGAAGTGGTACCAAATGAAAATTTTTCCATCATAACTGGGGAAGGAGAAAAAAAAAAAAACTAGAAAAAACAAGCACAGCAAAGTAGTCGGGGAACCAAAGCAGAAGAGGCAGGGTAGGGAGAAAGGGACTGATTGGGAACAGAGAGGAGAGGTAGCTACTTTAGTGACTGGAGTCGTGAGAAGCAAGTAGAATAGGGTGGGATTTAGGAAAGAAGCATCTACTGGCCGATTTAGGAAGTCAGTAGAGAGGTTACATAAAAGCCTTAGTCATCAGCACACTGATGTGACAGCTTGTTCAGTCAGACCAGGGGGTGCAGCAGAGATACTAAGTAGGGAATATGACCCAAATGTGCTGGGGCAGGCCTTGGCACTTAAACCATTTGGGCAAAGGTCAGCACCATGGATAGTCCCAAAGGACTGCTTCCCGCATGGACTCTGTAAGAAACAAAATGAACCCTAGCTATTGGGAGATAGACTCAAGTTTACTTTTTTAGCTTTGCCCCTGAGACCACCGAGCCTCTAAGGGTGTCAGTGTCCTAATGTACAAATGGACCAATCTTTATTTTCTTATGAGGATTATACCATGTGGAGCCATGGACTGTAGCCCCCCAGGCTCCTCTGTCCATGGGATTCTCTAAGCAAGAATACTGGTGTGGGGTGCCATATCCTTCTCCAGGGTATCTTCCTGACTCAGGGATTGAACGCAAATCTGCATTGCAGGCAGACTTTCTGCCATTTGAGCCACCAGGGATGCCCTGCATAATTTGTAGTAGTGACATATAAAAGATACTTTTGAAAATGGAACTACTGGGCTTCCTGGTGGTCCGTGGATAAAGAGTCCACCTTACAGTGTAAGGGCACCAGTTCAGGAAGATCCCATCTGGCCAATAGTGTCCATGCAGGGTATGTACAAATTGTATAGTGTATTTGGAGGGACAGAGTTGGAGAGAATAGCTAAGTAACTAGGTCCCCAGGAACAAACAGTAAAGTGTCTCCCCATGCAGGGTATGTAGGAACATTCCATGGAAGGCCTGCCCTATTTCCTGTCTTTCTGCATTTAGATAAAATGCACCACTGATTCCAAAGGAACTTTTAGGAGGGAGAGTCACCAATAATAATGAAGTGGTACCAAATGAAAATTTTTCCATCATAACTGGGGAAGGAGAAAAAAAAAAAAACTAGAAAAAACAAGCACAGCAAAGTAGTCGGGGAACCAAAGCAGAAGAGGCAGGGTAGGGAGAAAGGGACTGATTGGGAACAGAGAGGAGAGGTAGCTACTTTAGTGACTGGAGTCGTGAGAAGCAAGTAGAATAGGGTGGGATTTAGGAAAGAAGCATCTACTGGCCGATTTAGGAAGTCAGTAGAGAGGTTACATAAAAGCCTTAGTCATCAGCACACTGATGTGACAGCTTGTTCAGTCAGACCAGGGGGTGCAGCAGAGATACTAAGTAGGGAATATGACCCAAATGTGCTGGGGCAGGCCTTGGCACTTAAACCATTTGGGCAAAGGTCAGCACCATGGATAGTCCCAAAGGACTGCTTCCCGCATGGACTCTGTAAGAAACAAAATGAACCCTAGCTATTGGGAGATAGACTCAAGTTTACTTTTTTAGCTTTGCCCCTGAGACCACCGAGCCTCTAAGGGTGTCAGTGTCCTAATGTACAAATGGACCAATCTTTATTTTCTTATGAGGATTATACCATGTGGAGCCATGGACTGTAGCCCCCCAGGCTCCTCTGTCCATGGGATTCTCTAAGCAAGAATACTGGTGTGGGTTGCCATATCCTTCTCCAGGGTATCTTCCTGACTCAGGGATTGAACGCAAATCTGCATTGTAGGCAGACTTTCTGCCATTTGAGCCACCAGGGAAGCCCAGCACAATTGGTAGTAGTGACATATAAAAGATACTTTTAAAAATGGAGCTACTGGGCTTCCCTGGTGGTCCGGTGGATAAAGAGTCCACCTTACAGTGTAAGGGGCACCAGTTCAATCCCTGGCCCAGGAAGATCCCACGTGCCGCTGGACCGGTGTGTCCAATTACGAGCCAGCACTCTGAAACGCATGTGCCCAGAGCCAATGCTCTTCAACAAGAGAGGTCACTGCAGTGGGAGGCCCACACAGGTCAAAGAATAAATATGGATGAAAATAAATAAATAAAAAACGAATAAAAGAGGCCAAAATCTTTTTAAAAGATGGAGCTACTTTATTCTGGGAAAGACTAAATGTTTGGTTCATTCACTTATATGACCTAGGATAGAGTTCCATCCAGCCCTTTGGATTTGGGACACTGTTTCTTCCTATATTTCATGTTTCCAAATAGTCACAACCCTCAGGTTTCCTAGACATCTTTTTTGTTCAGAGGTTCTTGACAGCTGTGTTGAAAAGAAGTTAAGATATAACTTTAATGCCATTGAGGTGTGCATTCAGCAGAGATTTAGAGTGACATACCTAGCTTGTCCCTTGGTCCAGTTTGCACGGAGAGCATACCAAGTTCTCAATTGGTGGCTGTCATGGGGCTGCCTGCTGCCTGGGTTTTCTGACTCCTGCCTGAGGCTCAGAAGGACTGAGCATCCTCCCACCCAGAACTAGAGCATGCTGGGTCACAATGCTTTGGCCGTTCTACCAGAAGGTGAGGAGGCTACTGACTTTCTTGGAAAGAGGTGATAGGCAGCACAGGTGAGAGGAAGATGAATACCAACAAAATAAAGGGTCAGTTCACTCATGTTAATTGTAGGCAAGGGCCTGAGACCACCGAGCCTCTAAGGGTGTCAGTGTCCTAATGTACAAATGGACCAATCTTTATTTTCTTATGAGGATTATACCATGTGGAGCCATGGACTGTAGCCCCCCAGGCTCCTCTGTCCATGGGATTCTCTAAGCAAGAATACTGGTGTGGGTTGCCATATCCTTCTCCAGGGTATCTTCCTGACTCAGGGATTGAACGCAAATCTGCATTGTAGGCAGACTTTCTGCCATTTGAGCCACCAGGGAAGCCCAGCACAATTGGTAGTAGTGACATATAAAAGATACTTTTAAAAATGGAGCTACTGGGCTTCCTGGTGGTCCGGTGGATAAAGAGTCCACCTTACAGTGTAAGGGGCACCAGTTCAATCCCTGGCCCAGGAAGATCCCACGTGCCGCTGGACCGGTGTGTCCAATTACGAGCCAGCACTCTGAAACGCATGTGCCCAGAGCCAATGCTCTTCAACAAGAGAGGTCACTGCAGTGGGAGGCCCACACAGGTCAAAGAATAAATATGGATGAAAATAAATAAATAAAAAACGAATAAAAGAGGCCAAAATCTTTTTAAAAGATGGAGCTACTTTATTCTGGGAAAGACTAAATGTTTGGTTCATTCACTTATATGACCTAGGATAGAGTTCCATCCAGCCCTTTGGATTTGGGACACTGTTTCTTCCTATATTTCATGTTTCCAAATAGTCACAACCCTCAGGTTTCCTAGACATCTTTTTTGTTCAGAGGTTCTTGACAGCTGTGTTGAAAAGAAGTTAAGATATAACTTTAATGCCATTGAGGTGTGCATTCAGCAGAGATTTAGAGTGACATACCTAGCTTGTCCCTTGGTCCAGTTTGCACGGAGAGCATACCAAGTTCTCAATTGGTGGCTGTCATGGGGCTGCCTGCTGCCTGGGTTTTCTGACTCCTGCCTGAGGCTCAGAAGGACTGAGCATCCTCCCACCCAGAACTAGAGCATGCTGGGTCACAATGCTTTGGCCGTTCTACCAGAAGGTGAGGAGGCTACTGACTTTCTTGGAAAGAGGTGATAGGCAGCACAGGTGAGAGGAAGATGAATACCAACAAAATAAAGGGTCAGTTCACTCATGTTAATTGTAGGCAAGGGCCTGGGGCTGGCTGCTTAGGGAACCACAGGAGACAATGCCCCACCCTTCAGGGGACTCGGTCAAGATGGGTGTCCGGTACATGAATTAAATAGAAACCGGAGTTAATATTAACATTAAAGATCCCAGAAGGCAGCCTGTGGATACGATTACCCTGCATAGGTGATCCAGAGGAAAGAGAGCCACAGGCTCGGGAGATGTGCAGAGACTGCACAGAAGGGATGGAATCGGCCGGATGGTAGAATGAACGTGGCCACAGGAGAGTGATGGCTGAGAGCAAGAGGGTCAGAGAGTGTTCTGTGAGAAGCAGCAGTGGGGTGTGAGCTGACAGGAGTGTTAGGAGCATGTGGCTTGGTTTGTGTAAATCATGGGATCTCAGTTTCCTCATCTTCCTGGGAGGACAGAGCAATTTGCTTCTTATACTCCTTACAATTCTGACCTACTACCTTCCTGAGCACTGGCCTGAGGAAAACAACTTGTTTGAATGAAAGAATCTGTTGGGCTTCCCTGATGGTGCAGGGGTTAAGAATCCACCTGCCAATGCAGGGGATTCAGGTTTGATCCCTGGTCCAGGAAGATCTCACCTAAGCCCAGGCACCACAGCTATTGAGCCTAGGTGCTCTAAGGCCCATGAGCCACAACTACTGAGCATGCATGCTGCAAGTATGGGCAGCCCATGTGCCTAAAGCCTGTGCTCTGCAACAAGAGGAGCCAATGCAATGAGAAGACCCAGCACCGCAGCTAGGGAGTAGCCCACACTCGCTGCAACTAGAGAAAGCCTGCGAGCAGCAGCAAAGACCCACCCAGCAAGAAACATAAAACTAATAAATAAATTTAGAAAATGAGAGAATCTTGGCTGGTGTAACTGAAAAAGATGAGAGTGGACCTAGGGAGGCTCTATTAGGATTTACTCTGCCTCCTGTCCCCCAACCTTGAAAGGCAGGTTAAGATGTAGTGGTTGAAACTGTGGGTACCTCTCAGATGACCAGGGCTCACTCACCTCTTCATGTGATTAATACTAGCTGTGCCTCAGCTTTATCCTCTGACAAATCAGGGTGACAGTAACAATACCTACCTCCCTGGCTTCTTATGTGGTAGTGTCTGGGGTAGAGCCTGGTGCTTTGTGTTGTTTAGTCACTTAGTCCCATTCTCTTGCAACCCCATGGACTGTAGCCCACCAGGTTCACTGTCCATGGAATTTCCCAAGCAAGAATACTGGAGTGGGTGGCCATTTTCTTTCTCCAGGGGATTTTCCCAATCCAGGGATCAAACCCATATCTCCTGCATTGGCAGCCCAATTCTTTTTTTTTTTTTTAACTTTTTTTTTTTTTTTGGCCACTTCTATTGATCTTTCATTCATTTATCTTTTTATTATTATTATTATTCTTTATTTTAAAGGTTTTACAGAGTTTTGTTGTTCACAGACATGTATGTTCCCAGATCAGTCATATGCATATCCCCGGTCCCCACCCCCCCAGTTCCCCCCATCCCACCCCTCCAGACCTTCGCCCCAAGCCATTGAGAGCACTCCTATTCCCTTAGCACAATGACAATAGCTATCTTTTCCACACATGACAGTATAGGTTTCCATGTTACTCCCTCCATGCCTCCCCCTCCCTATTTCTTCCCCACAATGTCCCTATGTCTGTGCTCTGTCTGTTTTTCCATGAGTTCACTGCGTGTGTTATCTAGACCATCCTACTAGATTCCATATATGTGTGTTAGTATACTGTATTTGTCTTTCTCTTTTTGACTTACTTCATTTTTTATGATAGGTTCTAGAGCCAGCCACTTCATTAGGACTGAGTCTTCTGCATTTCTTTTAACAGCTGAGTAGTATTCCATTGTATATATGTACCAAAGCTTCTGTATCCATTCATTCGTCGATGGACATCTAGGTTGCTTCCAAGTTCTGGCTATCGTATAGAGAGCTGCAATGAACATTGGGGTACCGGTGCTTCTTTCATTTTTGATTTCATCAGGATATAGGCCTAATAGTGGGATTGCTGGGTCATAGGGTGCTTCTATTTTTAGTTTTTTAAGGAATCTCCATACTATCTTCCATAGAGGCTGTATCCATTTACATTCCCACCAGCAATGCAAGAGGGTTCCCTTTTCTCCACACCCTCTCCAGCATTTTATTGTCCGTCGATTTGTTGATGATGGCCATTCTGACAGGTGTGAGGTGATATCTCATTGTAGTTTTAATTTGCATTTCTCTAATAATCAGCAAGGTTGAGCATCGTTTCATGTGCTCATTCATTTATCTTTGTTCTTTGGTCTGTATGGGGCTCCCATCACAGTGGCCTCTCTCGTCGCAGAGCACCAGCTCTGGGCACATGCGCTCCAGAGCTCCGGCTCAGTAGTTGGACACATCCGTCCAGCCGCTCCGCAGCATGTGGGATCTTCCCAGGCCAGGGATCGAACCCGCGCCACTTGCACTGCAAGGCGGTGTCCTTACCCACTGGACCACCAGGGCAGTCCGATTCTTAACCAACTGAGCCACCAGGGAAGCCCTATCCATTTCTACACATTTCTTTTTATTCTTATTTCACTGTTATAGCCAAATGTCAAAATACTTTATCACCATAAAATAAAGGCTGACTTCCATTTTATCTGGAGAAGTTTTCTCTATGAATGGAGGTTGCTTCACAATCAACACAACCTCCATTTATGAAGCACCTACTTATGGCATGCAGAGTGCCAAGAACTGTAAGGGAAATCAAAGCAAAAAGATGAGTGAAACATGGTTCCTCCATGTGTGCGCAAGATTTTTAAATACAAAGGAGAAGACAGTATGCCCAAGGTTTATTTGAATACAGTATAGATTGTGGAAAGAACAGATAGTCGATCCAGTTTTTTCTTTTTTTTTTTTTTTTTTACTAACTGGAGGTTGGAGGGTAGAGACTTTAGTCGTCAATTTCTTGTTTTCCTAAGGGTATATATACATTTTTAAAAAAGTGTTTATAGCAGCTTTCTTTTAATCTTTTCTAAAATATTTATTTATTTATGTTTTGCTATTCTGGGTTTTCCCTGCTGCTGAGGGCTCTTCTCTAGTTGCAGGGAGTAGGGGCTACTCTCTTGTTGAGGTGAGAAGACTTCTTGTTGCGGTGACTTCTCTC
Source organism: Tragulus kanchil (assembly GCA_022376925.1). Taxonomy (NCBI): domain Eukaryota; kingdom Metazoa; phylum Chordata; class Mammalia; order Artiodactyla; family Tragulidae; genus Tragulus; species Tragulus kanchil. The sequence continues at coordinate 30,658,892 of JAIOJX010000004.1, forward strand.
GTTGTGGAACTCGGACTCTAGGGCACACGAGCTTCAGTAGTTGTGGCACATGGGCTCAATAGTTGTGGCTCCAAGGGTCTAAAGCATAAGCTCAACACTTGTGGCTCATGGGCTTAGTTGCTCTGCAGCGTGTGAGATCTTCCCGAATGAGGGATCAGGTGAACTCTTCACCACTGAGCTGCCAGAGAAGCCCATGCTAAGCATATATATACATTTAAACCTGTGTGCTGTGCCGAGTCGCTCAGTCATTTCCAACTCTGCGGTGCAGCCCGCAAGGCACCTCTGTCCATGGGGATTTCCCAGGCAAGAATACTAGAGTGGGTTGCCACGCCCTTCTCCAGGGGACCTTCCTGACTCAGGGATCAAACCTAGGTCTCTTGCATTGCAGGTAGATGGATCCTTTACCATCTGAACCACCAGGGAAGCCCATATTTTAAACCTACTGTCAGCAATACCTATCATTTATATAAAAGTGATATTTTTAATTCCTAAAATAGGAAGGGCAAATTTTTCCGAATAAAAGACAGGCCTTTAAATTTTTGTTGTTGTTGTTAGCCACTTCTTTTGGTCATTCATCTATTTATTTTCATCCATCTTTGTTCTTTTGGCCTGTGTGGGCCTCCCATCTCAGTGGCCTCTTTCATCACAGAGTGCGGCTCTGGGCACATGCAGAGCTCCATCTCCGTAGTTGGACACATCAGTCCAGCCGCTGCATGGCATGTGGGATCTTCCCAGGCCAGGGATCAAACCGGTGGCCCTTGCACTGCAAGGTGGTGTCCTTAGCCAATGGACCATCAGGGAAGCCCCAGGCCTTTAAATTTTAATAAATGCAGTTGCACTACAAACTTACTGCACTGTTCATACTTCTCTCGTTTCACAGAGAAACAGTAAAATTTTATAAACCCAATGTTTTGAGAAACATGGTCTAGATGATTTCCTGAATGTCTTTTCTGCAAGATAACATATGGGCACATTTTGATATTTTTTGAAATAAAACTCTGCTAAAAAATATAAGTGTGTCTGTGTGTATGTGTGTGTGTGTGTGTGTGCTCACTCAGTCATATCTGACTCTTCGCAACCTCATGGATGCTAACTCACCATGCTCCTCTGTCCATGGGATTACTCCAGAATACTGGAGGTGGGTTGCCATTTCCTTCTCCAGGGTACCTTCCAACCCAGGGATTGAAACTATGTACTGTTGTTTTATTTTGTTGCCCAAGTGGTGCCCTGCCAATTGCCCTAATGGGAATATTCCAGTGCTATGCTTTAGTGGGCAATAGACTCTTTAGGATAAACTTAGAACGGTACCACTGCTGGAACCAGATGTGGCCCAAGAGAGGTTTAGCTGCTTCCTGTGGCCTCAGTCCCAAATTAGCCAGAGAAATGCCTTTGATAAAGGACTTGGAAAAATAATTTTTTTTCTTTTTCTTGAGCAGTTTGACAATTTAGACTCAAAAATGCTCAAAAAATACTGTTACTGTGGTTATATAGAAAAGTTACAAATAAAGTTCCAGAGGAGGTCTCAATAACTGCAAACCCAGGATCCCCCAACAATGCAGCATCTGTTCATCCGAGCCGACTCTAATCAGCAAAACTCTTTGCAAATGCACTTAAGTCCACCTATGTGACCCTGTAAAAGTTTAGTTTCACATCTTGATTTAAAAGCCATTCAGTAATAACTTTTGATCTTAAAAAATAATGATATTCCTTGCCATTATGGAAACTGAATATAGTTTAAAAGTTCCCATGATCTTTAATGGCACAGGAAATTTTAATCAAGAGATCATGAGCTAAAATTCAGCTCTTTAACTTCATAAATGTCATAAACCTGGTGATCTGGTGGTTAAGAATCTGCCTTCCAAGGAAAGGGACACAGGCTCAGTCCCTGGTTGGGGAACTAAGATCTCACATGCTGTGGGGCAGCTAAGCCTCAATGCCACAAATGAGCCTGTGTTCTCTGGAATCCGTGTGTAACAGCGAGGGAGACCTGTGCATGGCAACCAAGAGTGCTCAGCGAAGATCTTTGCTGGAACAAAGGCCCCATGCAGCCAAATGGGTAAATATTTGAGAAACATGGTCTAGATGATTTCCTGAATGTCTTTTCTGCAAGATAACATATGGGCACATTTTGATATTTTTTGAAATAAAACTCTGCTAAAAAATATAAGTGTGTCTGTGTGTATGTGTGTGTGTGTGTGTGTGCTCACTCAGTCATATCTGACTCTTCGCAACCTCATGGATGCTAACTCACCATGCTCCTCTGTCCATGGGATTACTCCAGAATACTGGAGGTGGGTTGCCATTTCCTTCTCCAGGGTACCTTCCAACCCAGGGATTGAAACTATGTACTGTTGTTTTATTTTGTTGCCCAAGTGGTGCCCTGCCAATTGCCCTAATGGGAATATTCCAGTGCTATGCTTTAGTGGGCAATAGACTCTTTAGGATAAACTTAGAACGGTACCACTGCTGGAACCAGATGTGGCCCAAGAGAGGTTTAGCTGCTTCCTGTGGCCTCAGTCCCAAATTAGCCAGAGAAATGCCTTTGATAAAGGACTTGGAAAAATAATTTTTTTTCTTTTTCTTGAGCAGTTTGACAATTTAGACTCAAAAATGCTCAAAAAATACTGTTACTGTGGTTATATAGAAAAGTTACAAATAAAGTTCCAGAGGAGGTCTCAATAACTGCAAACCCAGGATCCCCCAACAATGCAGCATCTGTTCATCCGAGCCGACTCTAATCAGCAAAACTCTTTGCAAATGCACTTAAGTCCACCTATGTGACCCTGTAAAAGTTTAGTTTCACATCTTGATTTAAAAGCCATTCAGTAATAACTTTTGATCTTAAAAAATAATGATATTCCTTGCCATTATGGAAACTGAATATAGTTTAAAAGTTCCCATGATCTTTAATGGCACAGGAAATTTTAATCAAGAGATCATGAGCTAAAATTCAGCTCTTTAACTTCATAAATGTCATAAACCTGGTGATCTGGTGGTTAAGAATCTGCCTTCCAAGGAAAGGGACACAGGCTCAGTCCCTGGTTGGGGAACTAAGATCTCACATGCTGTGGGGCAGCTAAGCCTCAATGCCACAAATGAGCCTGTGTTCTCTGGAATCCGTGTGTAACAGCGAGGGAGACCTGTGCATGGCAACCAAGAGTGCTCAGCGAAGATCTTTGCTGGAACAAAGGCCCCATGCAGCCAAATGGGTAAATATTTAAAAACAAAACAGAAGACCAAAAACATCATCATAGTCATCAGAGTCAGGACGGTTTCTTATTTTTCTTCAGATGTCATTTATTCTTTTTGGATTTTCTTTTTTTGTGCCTCAGTCATCATTTTTCAGCCATCTTTATTCTTTGCCTGTGCAGGCCTCCCATCGCAGTGTCCTTTCTCATTGCAGAGCACTGGTTCTGGGCACATGCATTCCAGAGTGCTGACTCATAACTGGACATACCGGTCCAGCCGCTTCTCGGCATGTGGGATCTTCCTGGGCCAGGGATCAAACCGATGCCCCTTGCACTTCAAGGTGGACTCTCCACCCACTGGACCACCAGGGAAGCCTACAATGTGTTAATTTCTACTGAACAGCAAACCAATTGAGTTATATATACATTCTTTTTCATATTAGTTTCCATTATGGCTTATCATTAGATACTGAATATATTTCCCTGTGCTATACAGTAAGACCTGTTGTCTATTAATTCTAATTAATTCTATTAATATATATAATAGTTTGTATCAGATACTATTTATAAATAAGGTTTTATGTATTCCCAGAATATTTTGTTCTTCTATAAAGGCAATTTAATGGGCTTCCCTGATAGCTCAGCTGGTAAAGAATCCGCCTGCAATGCAAGATACCCCAGTTTGATTCCTGAGTCAGGAAGATCCCCTGGAGAAGAGAAAGGCTACCCACTCCGGTATTCTTCAGCTTCCCTGGTGGCTCAAATGGTAAAGAATCTGCCTGCAATGAGGGAGACCTGCGTTGGGACGATCCCCTGGAGGAGGCCATGGCAATCCATTCCAGCAATCTTGCCTGGAGTATCACCATGGACAGAGGAACCTGGAGGGCTACTGTCCACGGGATCACACAGAGTTGGACTTGACTGAGCAACTAAGCACAAAGGCAATTTATAATGCAGCTTCCTTGTTCTCTTCCAAATTACAGTACTTGCCAGTTTGTACTTGGAGTTAAAATAACACAAACAGAGAGGTACTCTTTGAAAACTTACTGCTTAACAACAGGAGCTAATGTTGTCATAATTAATAATTGCAGCAGTAGATATCAGCAACTGCAATAAGAGTTATGTAAATAAACTCATTGACAATTACCTTCACACAACTCATGTAAAGACAAATAAAATGTGCATACAACACAGTATAAAAACTCTCAGGCTTGAGTCTTCTGAAGTTTCCTCTTTTACCCCAGACCAGGATAGAGAATTTCTGAGGTTTCCTTTCTAATCTCTCTGGTTCACATTGACTTCTTAATAGAAACATTACAGAATTTATAGACTCCATCAAGACCTGGAGACTGCTGCTACACAGAGACATACAATTTTAGAAAATACATGTTGCATTTCAGACCTAATTTTCACAGTCAATTCTAGCACTAAAGGAGAACAGAGCTATAATTTGAACAAAATATGACTATTGAATCCTACAAGAGGAAATAAATGTACCTGTACCCACTGCCAGGCACTGTTCTTTGGCTCTAAAATCTAGCCAAGGGCAATGCCAGATTGGTCCCTTCCCAGGAAACAAATAAGACCTGTTGTCTATTAATTCTAATTAATTCTATTAATATATATAATAGTTTGTATCAGATACTATTTATAAATAAGGTTTTATGTATTCCCAGAATATTTTGTTCTTCTATAAAGGCAATTTAATGGGCTTCCCTGATAGCTCAGCTGGTAAAGAATCCGCCTGCAATGCAAGATACCCCAGTTTGATTCCTGAGTCAGGAAGATCCCCTGGAGAAGAGAAAGGCTACCCACTCCGGTATTCTTCAGCTTCCCTGGTGGCTCAAATGGTAAAGAATCTGCCTGCAATGAGGGAGACCTGCGTTGGGACGATCCCCTGGAGGAGGCCATGGCAATCCATTCCAGCAATCTTGCCTGGAGTATCACCATGGACAGAGGAACCTGGAGGGCTACTGTCCACGGGATCACACAGAGTTGGACTTGACTGAGCAACTAAGCACAAAGGCAATTTATAATGCAGCTTCCTTGTTCTCTTCCAAATTACAGTACTTGCCAGTTTGTACTTGGAGTTAAAATAACACAAACAGAGAGGTACTCTTTGAAAACTTACTGCTTAACAACAGGAGCTAATGTTGTCATAATTAATAATTGCAGCAGTAGATATCAGCAACTGCAATAAGAGTTATGTAAATAAACTCATTGACAATTACCTTCACACAACTCATGTAAAGACAAATAAAATGTGCATACAACACAGTATAAAAACTCTCAGGCTTGAGTCTTCTGAAGTTTCCTCTTTTACCCCAGACCAGGATAGAGAATTTCTGAGGTTTCCTTTCTAATCTCTCTGGTTCACATTGACTTCTTAATAGAAACATTACAGAATTTATAGACTCCATCAAGACCTGGAGACTGCTGCTACACAGAGACATACAATTTTAGAAAATACATGTTGCATTTCAGACCTAATTTTCACAGTCAATTCTAGCACTAAAGGAGAACAGAGCTATAATTTGAACAAAATATGACTATTGAATCCTACAAGAGGAAATAAATGTACCCCTGTACCCACTGCCAGGCACTGTTCTTTGGCTCTAAAATCTAGCCAAGGGCAATGCCAGATGGTCCTTCCCAGGAAATCAAGCCTGCTTCCAGCATAGGAAATCCAAATGACTCGATCCCACAGGAAATGCTTTTATTGTCCATGGCCATAAACTTGATGAGAAACCATGAGGGTGGCAGTGGCTGAAGATTGATCAAAGGAAGGAAACTGTTAAATAATGGAGACTTCTGCCAGTTTCCTGGCATTTTGGCTCACATCAGGGATTGTGATCTTGAAAACAGGAGTAGAGTTAGTCAGTGAGTAGAACAGTAATAGCTAACTAATGCGTACATACTATGTCCCTAGCACTGTGTTAAAAATGTACATCTAGGGGCTACTTCTATTGGTCTTTCATTTGTCTATTTTCATCCATCTTTGTTCTTTGACCCGTGTGGGCCTCCCATCGCGGTGGCCTCTGTTGTCGCAGAGCACCGGCCCTGGGCACATGCGCTCCAGAGCTCCGGCTCGGTAATTGGACACATTGGTCCAGCCGCTCCGCGGCACGTGGGATCTTCCCAGGCCAGGGATCGAACCGGCATCCCTTGCACTGCAAGGCGGTGTCCTTACCCACTGGACTACTAGGGAAGGCCCTCTGTCTGGCTTTTTGCTTCGCAGATCCTTACTGATGAGTCTCATCCAGGTTTGTCTTCTTCAACTCAAATTACATATGCTCTGGTCTCTGCTAAAAATAGGATTATATCCATTGATCATTTAAAAAAAATGGCTTCAGTGGTGACATTTACCCTGTGCTAAAAGAGTCTTCTAGTCTTCATGCTGCTGTGGATTGGCCCAGCTAATCTTCGAAAAAGTAAAGCCTGAAGTAAACCAAATCCAATAAATGATATATTTTTTTTTTTTTTTTAAATTTTTGGGCTGGGGTCAGGTTGGGGAGGGAGGGGAGCGGGCGGGCCACTTCTACTGGTCTTTCATTTCTCTATTTTCGTCCATCTTTGTTCTTTGGCTCCTGTGGGCCTCCCATCGCGGTGGCGTCTGTCGTCACAGAGCGCCGGCTCTGGTCGCATGCGCCCCAGAGCTCCGGCTCGGTAATTGGACACATCGGTCCAGCCGCTCTGCGGCACATGGGATCTTCCTAGGCCAGGGATCGAACCGGCGCCCCTTGCACTGCAAGGCGGTGTCCTTCTCCACTGGACCACCAGGGGAAGCCCAAATGATATTATTTGGACAACTGAATTCCTACCTAAATTCTGAAAGGTGGAAGGCAGGATCAAATTTCTAATATTGTTCCATATACAGCCTGGAGCCCATGGGAGAGGTGTGAACACAGGCTCCTTCAAGTCACCTTTCTTCTCTCTTGACCCTTTCCCTAGCAAAACACCTCCTCTCCCATGGCCAAAGTCAGGTGCATCTTCTTTGTGTTCTAAGACCTGTGGCTTTGGGTGAACTTTTAAAAGCGCTGTAGGCTTAAAAACAGGAACGGAAAGATTAACTGTGGCTAATATGCATGGTGCATTTGTATGCAAGGCGAAGAGATGTAAGTGATCATTAACTACTCTTTCAAGAAAGGCCTAGAGTCCTGAGCAGTTGAGTAACTCCTCTGAGTTATTCACTCCGTCAGAAAGGGTCAGGTTTGGGATTTGAACTTTGAACCTTAAACATGAGGTGTTTATCCATTCTGTAGAATCCATGTGTCTTAAAGTTACCAAACACTGTACAACACCTTGCAGGGAAAAATAAGTCTATTATCGGTTATGATCACTCTTCAAAAAGGTCACAATCTAACTAGTAAGATAAAATATAGATAGGAGTTAATTGACCCCCAAAAGTAATATTTCAAGAGCTGTTGCCTGGAATACATATTTGTTATCCAGTACACCTTACCAATTCTAATTGCCATGGGAGTTCAGAGCAGGGTTGGGGAGGAGAGGGTTAGGGTGGGGGCCTCAGGGGAAAGGTAGGGCTTAGTCGGCCTGCAGAAAAGATCACATTTCCCAGTTTTCTCAGGTGGTGCAGTTTTCCAGGTGAGAGCAGGGCCAATCCTAGAGGTAAGGCCAAGTGAGTAGAGTCCACTGAACACAGACTGGACTAGAAAGACTTGCAAGACAGTTTAAGGAACTTAGATATTAATATCATTCTCCAGTCTACAGGGAACCACTTAAAGTATGCAGACAAAATAATTCATTTGCTCAATCCCTTAGCAGAAAGGATGGCAATAGGACTGCTGCTGCTGCTATTTATCACGTACATAGCTGCCCAGCAAATTTTGAAGTAAATGTTTTCGTTGAAATGTAATTATAAAATTGTGGTGATAATAAAATGCAAGTCAAAATTGTGTGGTGAGGAATAAATGAGTTAATTTACCACAAAGACATGAACTAACACCAAGCACCTAGTAGGTGCTGTGTGTTTACTGTTGTCACTGCTATTACTTAGAACTCTACCAGACTCCTGGGCTTTTTCAGACCAAACCTTACTTGGCAGGAAAGTGCCAGCTAGGACTAAATCACTCACCTGAGCAGTGAGTGTTATTTGCACAGCAGGAACCTCCAGTATGTTTACTTCAAAAGAATGGAGGAGGCAACCACAGTGGTGCATTTGTATGCAAGGCGAAGAGATGTAAGTGATCATTAACTACTCTTTCAAGAGAGGCCTAGAGTCCTGAGCAGTTGAGTAACTCCTCTGAGTTATTCACTCCGTCAGAAAGGGTCAGGTTTGGGATTTGAACTTTGAACCTTAAACATGAGGTGTTTATCCATTCTGTAGAATCCATGTGTCTTAAAGTTACCAAACACTGTACAACACCTTGCAGGGAAAAATAAGTCTATTATCGGTTATGATCACTCTTCAAAAAGGTCACAATCTAACTAGTAAGATAAAATATAGATAGGAGTTAATTGACCCCCAAAAGTAATATTTCAAGAGCTGTTGCCTGGAATACATATTTGTTATCCAGTACACCTTACCAATTCTAATTGCCATGGGAGTTCAGAGCAGGGTTGGGGAGGAGAGGGTTAGGGTGGGGGCCTCAGGGGAAAGGTAGGGCTTAGTCGGCCTGCAGAAAAGATCACATTTCCCAGTTTTCTCAGGTGGTGCAGTTTTCCAGGTGAGAGCAGGGCCAATCCTAGAGGTAAGGCCAAGTGAGTAGAGTCCACTGAACACAGACTGGACTAGAAAGACTTGCAAGACAGTTTAAGGAACTTAGATATTAATATCATTCTCCAGTCTACAGGGAACCACTTAAAGTATGCAGACAAAATAATTCATTTGCTCAATCCCTTAGCAGAAAGGATGGCAATAGGACTGCTGCTGCTGCTATTTATCACGTACATAGCTGCCCAGCAAATTTTGAAGTAAATGTTTTCGTTGAAATGTAATTATAAAATTGTGGTGATAATAAAATGCAAGTCAAAATTGTGTGGTGAGGAATAAATGAGTTAATTTACCACAAAGACATGAACTAACACCAAGCACCTAGTAGGTGCTGTGTGTTTACTGTTGTCACTGCTATTACTTAGAACTCTACCAGACTCCTGGGCTTTTTCAGACCAAACCTTACTTGGCAGGAAAGTGCCAGCTAGGACTAAATCACTCACCTGAGCAGTGAGTGTTATTTGCACAGCAGGAACCTCCAGTATGTTTACTTCAAAAGAATGGAGGGAGGCAACCACAGTGGTCAGAGCATCTGGCAGGTATGCCCTTGATTGAGGCTCCCAAGTCTCCCTTGTAGAGTGCTGAAGGCTCACCTTGCTCCTCACCACTCCCTTCTCTTTATTTTTGCCCTCAAACTCTAGAACCTGTTTTCTCTACTTGAAATCAAGTGTGTGTGCCTGTGACCTCCAGGCTCCGGGTCTTACGTTACCAACTAGAGTCCCTCCTTATCCATTGAAACCTCAATGTATTTTTGTAATTTCTAAATCTAGAAAGGAGCCCTCCTTTGTGGGAGGCAGAGGTTTGCTTGGTAGTTTTTTGCCTCTTAGGTAGGGATGCCCTGATTTTGTGGGGTAGGTCAGGTTGCTGGATGAAAAAATCCCCATCAGGGGTCTACACCATCAGGACAAAACCTACCATGTGCCAAATCTTAGCAAGGGTCTGGGCCTGGGATTGGGGGCAGAAGTGTATACTCCCTTCTCTGAGTTCTTCCCTTGGAAATAGTCTAATTGCCCAGACTCAGATGGGATAGCAGTTGAGCAATGAGTAGAAACCTCTTGTGGAACCAAGATGGTCCCTCTTTCACACATTCTCCCATTTTTCCCTGCGAGGACACTTTAGCTTCTCAGCTCGAGTGGCCTGATTTCCATTTCAAAAAATGTGGTGATGGTGTGTGAGTTACCAGTCTGAGAGGCAGAAAAGAGAAGGTGGTCCTCTTGAGCCTGATCTGAGGTGTGAGCTTCACTGAATTCCACAGACTAGAAGGAGTGGGGCACATGGAGAAAGCAGAGGGGTGGTCTCCACTGCAGGCACACCAGCATGTCTTATCCCCATAAGCCTGGACGCTCCTTTGGCTCCACTGATCTGCTCATCCTAAGACCATGAGACCAGGGATGTCTAAGATGAGAACAGTAGAGGCCCTGTCCTGGGGAGTTTATACTCTGAGGAAAGGACCAGACAGGCACACAAAGAACTAAAGTATGAAGAAGAAAATGGAGAGTGGAGTAACCCATTAAGGCTTAGCTAGTGATTAGAGAATCAGGTAGTTTCTCTGCCACTGCCATTGAGCAGTTGCACAGCAGGAACCTCCAGTATGTTTACTTCAAAAGAATGGAGGGAGGCAACCACAGTGGTCAGAGCATCTGGCAGGTATGCCCTTGATTGAGGCTCCCAAGTCTCCCTTGTAGAGTGCTGAAGGCTCACCTTGCTCCTCACCACTCCTTCTCTTTATTTTTGCCCTCAAACTCTAGAACCTGTTTTCTCTACTTGAAATCAAGTGTGTGTGCCTGTGACCTCCAGGCTCCGGGTCTTACGTTACCAACTAGAGTCCCTCCTTATCCATTGAAACCTCAATGTATTTTTGTAATTTCTAAATCTAGAAAGGAGCCCTCCTTTGTGGGAGGCAGAGGTTTGCTTGGTAGTTTTTTGCCTCTTAGGTAGGGATGCCCTGATTTTGTGGGGTAGGTCAGGTTGCTGGATGAAAAAATCCCCATCAGGGGTCTACACCATCAGGACAAAACCTACCATGTGCCAAATCTTAGCAAGGGTCTGGGCCTGGGATTGGGGGCAGAAGTGTATACTCCCTTCTCTGAGTTCTTCCCTTGGAAATAGTCTAATTGCCCAGACTCAGATGGGATAGCAGTTGAGCAATGAGTAGAAACCTCTTGTGGAACCAAGATGGTCCCTCTTTCACACATTCTCCCATTTTTCCCTGCGAGGACACTTTAGCTTCTCAGCTCGAGTGGCCTGATTTCCATTTCAAAAAATGTGGTGATGGTGTGTGAGTTACCAGTCTGAGAGGCAGAAAAGAGAGAAGGTGGTCCTCTCTTGAGCCTGATCTGAGGTGTGAGCTTCACTGAATTCCACAGACTAGAAGGAGTGGGGCACATGGAGAAAGCAGAGGGGTGGTCTCCACTGCAGGCACACCAGCATGTCTTATCCCCATAAGCCTGGACGCTCCTTTGGCTCCACTGATCTGCTCATCCTAAGACCATGAGACCAGGGATGTCTAAGATGAGAACAGTAGAGGCCCTGTCCTGGGGAGTTTATACTCTGAGGAAAGGACCAGACAGGCACACAAAGAACTAAAGTATGAAGAAGAAAATGGAGAGTGGAGTAACCCATTAAGGCTTAGCTAGTGATTAGAGAATCAGGTAGTTTCTCTGCCACTGCCATTCTCTGTTTTCTGGTTTTGTGTCTTACTCTAGAGACGCTCATCTTTTTCTCGTGCATTTCTCAAACCTTGTTATACTGCACATCACAGAAAACCCGATCGAAAAATCAGACTTCAGGTAGGGGCTTGATCCAGAGGGATTTAACAGAGTAACTGATTCTCCCACTCCCTGACCCCTTTTCAAACATGGCTTTCCATTCGTCTTCCATAGTACTGACCTCACCCTAAGGCCAGCTCTCCTCATGGCTGCAAGGTGGCAACTGGTGCTCCAGAAGCTCCTTGGCTCTCATCCACATCTAAGTAAAGAGAAAGTCTTATTCTTTGACCTAGAGCTTCAAGTGAGAGTCCTAACATTCACTCTGGACTGGCTTATATCAGTCATTCTGAGTGGGAGAGAGAGAATATGCTGGTGGTTAAGGGATATACTTGGGGTGGCTCAGGTGGTAAAGAATCTACCTGCAATGCAGGAGACTCAAGTTCGATCCCCAGGTCAGGAAGATCCCCTGGAGAAAGGAATGGCTACCACTCCTGTTTTTTTTTTTTTTTTAATTTTTATTTTACTTTTTACTTTTGTAGAGTTTTGTTGTTTATAGATATGTATGATCCCAGATTAGTCATATGTATATCCCCCTATCCCACCCCCCCCGGCTGTCGTGCAGCACCCTTGCAGGATCCCCTTTTCTCACAGCACAATGACAATAGCTATTTTTTTCACGTATGACAATATAGGTTTTCATGCTACTTCCTTTATGCCTCCCACCCACTGTTCATTCCCCACAATGTCCACATGTCTATTCTCCATGTCTGTTTTTTCATCGCTTCACTGCATATGTTATCATTACCATCCAATATATTTATGTCTGAAAGCACTTGGGCACTGATCTGCTCATCCTAAGACCATGAGACCAGGGATGTCTAAGATGAGAACAGTAGAGGCCCTGTCCTGGGGAGTTTATACTCTGAGGAAAGGACCAGACAGGCACACAAAGAACTAAAGTATGAAGAAGAAAATGGAGAGTGGAGTAACCCATTAAGGCTTAGCTAGTGATTAGAGAATCAGGTAGTTTCTCTGCCACTGCCATTCTCTGTTTTCTGGTTTTGTGTCTTACTCTAGAGACGCTCATCTTTTTCTCGTGCATTTCTCAAACCTTGTTATACTGCACATCACAGAAAACCCGATCGAAAAATCAGACTTCAGGTAGGGGCTTGATCCAGAGGGATTTAACAGAGTAACTGATTCTCCCACTCCCTGACCCCTTTTCAAACATGGCTTTCCATTCGTCTTCCATAGTACTGACCTCACCCTAAGGCCAGCTCTCCTCATGGCTGCAAGGTGGCAACTGGTGCTCCAGAAGCTCCTTGGCTCTCATCCACATCTAAGTAAAGAGAAAGTCTTATTCTTTGACCTAGAGCTTCAAGTGAGAGTCCTAACATTCACTCTGGACTGGCTTATATCAGTCATTCTGAGTGGGAGAGAGAGAATATGCTGGTGGTTAAGGGATATACTTGGGGTGGCTCAGGTGGTAAAGAATCTACCTGCAATGCAGGAGACTCAAGTTCGATCCCCAGGTCAGGAAGATCCCCTGGAGAAAGGAATGGCTACCACTCCTGTTTTTTTTTTTTTTTTAATTTTTATTTTACTTTTTACTTTTGTAGAGTTTTGTTGTTTATAGATATGTATGATCCCAGATTAGTCATATGTATATCCCCCTATCCCACCCCTCCAGGCTGTCGTGCAGCACCCTTGCAGGATCCCCTTTTCTCACAGCACAATGACAATAGCTATTTTTTTCACGTATGACAATATAGGTTTTCATGCTACTTCCTTTATGCCTCCCACCCACTGTTCATTCCCCACAATGTCCACATGTCTATTCTCCATGTCTGTTTTTTCATCGCTTCACTGCATATGTTATCATTACCATCCTACTAGATTCCATATATATGTGTTAGTATATTGTACTTGTCTTTCTCTTTTTGACTTACTTCACTTTTTATGATAAGTTCTACATCCGGCCACCTCATTAGGACTGATTCTTCTGCATTTCTTTTTACAGCTGAGAGATACTCCATTGTGTATATGTACCAGAGCTTTTATATCCGTTCATTTGTCAATGGACATCTAGGTTGCTTCTTGCCTGGATGATTCCAGGGACAGAGAAGCCTGGAGGGCTACAGTCCATGGTGTTGCCAAGAGTTAGACATGACTGAGTGACTAACAGTTTCACTCTCACTTTGAGCAGATCAGAGCACACTCTTGGATATACATCTACTTGTAGGGTATTGTCAGGGAAGAAAAATTGAGAGGTATTTGAACTAGCGGTTACTAATATTGGTCACAGCTAGGTTCAATGCAGGCGAGCCTTTACAGTGCCCAGGACTGGGAACTCTGTTGAGGCTCAGAAATGAATAAGACAGGGTCCCTGGCCTCAAGGAGCTTACAGTCCAGTATCAGAGACAGACATACAAACAGATAATTTCCAAATTATCTGTGGTGAATGCTTATAGAGAGACAAAGTGACTAGAGCATATGGAAAGAAGACTAAATCCAGCTGGAAGTTCAGTGAAGCCTCCACGCAGGAAAAATAACCAAGCCATGTCTTGTAGGATACACCGATTCTTGTCACATGAAGACAGAAGGCTGCTCTTAAAGAAGTGTTACTCAAAAAAAAGTGTTGATCGGTTTTGTCCCATTCTTTGTGACCCCATGGGCTGTAGCCTGTTAGGCTCCTCTGTCCATGAGGATTCTCCAGCCAAGAATACTGGAGTGGGTAGCTATTCCCTTCTCCAGGGGATTTTCTCCACCAAGGGATCAAATCTAGGTCTCCTGCACTGAAGGCAGATTCTTTATTGTCTAAGCCAAAGCTCTTACAGAAACAGATAAAGAGCTAAAGGCATGAAATGACCACTTATTTAATAAGCATAGTTAAAAGCTGAGATCCACCAGAAGTCTGGAGTTACTGGAGATCAATATTTGAAGTGCCTAGAGATTAAAATTTGAATTTTGAAGTTCTTAGACATTAATATTTGCAGTGGTAGGAGATGAGACAAATCTCAAATCAAGACTAGATCACAAAGTGCCCTCTGTGCAGGAGAAGAAACCTCAGCTTTATCAAGATGGAATAGTGGACCTCTGTGCAGAAGTAACCTGGAGGGCTTTTATATCCGTTCATTTGTCAATGGACATCTAGGTTGCTTCTTGCCTGGATGATTCCAGGGACAGAGAAGCCTGGAGGGCTACAGTCCATGGTGTTGCCAAGAGTTAGACATGACTGAGTGACTAACAGTTTCACTCTCACTTTGAGCAGATCAGAGCACACTCTTGGATATACATCTACTTGTAGGGTATTGTCAGGGAAGAAAAATTGAGAGGTATTTGAACTAGCGGTTACTAATATTGGTCACAGCTAGGTTCAATGCAGGCGAGCCTTTACAGTGCCCAGGACTGGGAACTCTGTTGAGGCTCAGAAATGAATAAGACAGGGTCCCTGGCCTCAAGGAGCTTACAGTCCAGTATCAGAGACAGACATACAAACAGATAATTTCCAAATTATCTGTGGTGAATGCTTATAGAGAGACAAAGTGACTAGAGCATATGGAAAGAAGACTAAATCCAGCTGGAAGTTCAGTGAAGCCTCCACGCAGGAAAAATAACCAAGCCATGTCTTGTAGGATACACCGATTCTTGTCACATGAAGACAGAAGGCTGCTCTTAAAGAAGTGTTACTCAAAAAAAAGTGTTGATCGGTTTTGTCCCATTCTTTGTGACCCCATGGGCTGTAGCCTGTTAGGCTCCTCTGTCCATGAGGATTCTCCAGCCAAGAATACTGGAGTGGGTAGCTATTCCCTTCTCCAGGGGATTTTCTCCACCAAGGGATCAAATCTAGGTCTCCTGCACTGAAGGCAGATTCTTTATTGTCTAAGCCAAAGCTCTTACAGAAACAGATAAAGAGCTAAAGGCATGAAATGACCACTTATTTAATAAGCATAGTTAAAAGCTGAGATCCACCAGAAGTCTGGAGTTACTGGAGATCAATATTTGAAGTGCCTAGAGATTAAAATTTGAATTTTGAAGTTCTTAGACATTAATATTTGCAGTGGTAGGAGATGAGACAAATCTCAAATCAAGACTAGATCACAAAGTGCCCTCTGTGCAGGAGAAGAAACCTCAGCTTTATCTAGTGAGAGATGGAATTTGAGTCAGGGACTCTGCTGTGGGCTGGCACTAAAGAACCTCACCTAATCAGTGTTAGCAAGGCCCTCCTTCCCTCAGTCTTACCATAACTCACCAACCTGGAAAACATTCACAGATTGTGAACTATGATTTGGCATCTCTTTCTTTCTATTAATCATCTAGCTCAATCACCTTGTTTTTCTTGTGGCCATAGGGAAAACTCATCTTGGCCTTTTGTCTTGCCTTGCATTATAAACAGTTGTGTATTTGCTTGCACTCTGTGTAAAATGGGAAACCAGTGGAGGTATTTTTTTTTTTTTCACTTATTTTCCACCTTTGTTGAGATATAATTGACATACAACATTGTTTAAGGTATCAGGTCAGTTCGGTTGCTCAGTCACGTTCGACTCTTTGAGACCCCATGGACAGCAGCATGCCAGGCTTCCTTGTCCTTCACCATCTCCTGAAGCTTGCTCAAACTCATGTCCTTTGAGTCCCTTCTCACCTTCTGTCACCCCCTTCTTCTGCTTTCCATTTTTTCCAACATCAGGGAAGCATCTACTTCCGCTTCACTGACTATGCTAAAGCCTTTGACTGTGTGGATCATTGGAAAAGTTTAAGGTATACAACATAGTGATTATATATATATATAGTGAACTGTTCAACACAAGCTTAGTGAACATCTTTAACTTCACAAAGCTACAATTTTTTACTTGTAAGGATAACTTTGAAGATCTAGTCTTTTAGCAACTTCAAGTATGTAATACAGTATTATGAACTCTAGTTACCATGCTGTACTTTGCCTGCCCAGAACTTATTTACCTGGTAACTTATAGTTTGTACCTTTTGACCACCTTTGCCCATTTCTACTACCTCCTACCTGTCAATCACACTTTTTAAAAATTTTATTTTTAATTGGAGGATAATTGTTTTACAATATTGTATTGGTTTCTGCTATACATTGTGAATACACTATAAATACATCCTCTCCCTCTGAAACCTCCCTCCCAGTCCCATGTTCCCACCCCTGTAGGTCATTATAGAGTACTCAGCTGAGCTCTCTGTGCTGTATAGCAGCATCCTACTAGATAGATCTGTTTCACACATGGTAGTGTATATATGTTAATGATAAGTCTTACTTGTATTTGTTTCCACCATCACCACTATAATAAGTAAGAAGTTGATAAATGTTTGATGGATTGACCTCTTAATTATCTGGGTCCCAGAGGCCATTAAGCTGGTTACAGAATAAACTCATTTTTAGTTTGAGAAAGTAGGGTTAGGAGTTTTGGAGAGCTGACGGCAAGGTTGTGTATTTTGAAGTCTAGGACTGGAGTACCCATTGCTAAGAGTGTACCACTGGCATGCTCATGAAGTAGAGAAGTAGGTATTTGATGTTTGCCCATCTTGGGCCTGCTTGCTCTCACATTCACTTCTTGCCTGCCACCTGTTTGTATTTGTCCACTAGGCTCATGGTGCACTCACCATGAGTCAACAAGAGGCCCTGGTGAATTTGAAGGCAGAAGAGAGTTAGCTAGTTCCTTCCTTCTCTCCCCCATCTCTGCCCAGCTGGTGTCTGCAGCAATAGCAGAGCCTCTTCCATGGCTCCAGCTCCTGCCAGACAAGCCCACATGATTCCATCTTCTGCCTGGTGATGCCAGGGACCCAAGAATTCATTTTCTCCCTTTGTCTTTGCAGCCCAGAAGCTGTACTGACTTCCTGCCATTCTTCATCTCTGAGTTTTCACCCTGAACCCCATTTGACTCCTTTGGTCTTCTGTCCCTGAGTTAAGTTCTCTCTATGTAAAATAGTCAAAATTTTCAACTGAATCCTGAATGATATAAGATCTCTCCATATACCTGTTACCAATTCTTTTAACTTTTAGGTTGGCCAAAAAGTTTGCTAAGGTTTTTCTGTAAGATGCTACGGAAAAACCCAAACAAAAATTTTGGCCAACCTAATATAAATTTTGCCCGGAATTCAGTGTCAGACTCCACCTCTCCTCCCCTCCTTTCCTCCAGTTTTTCCTCTTTTTTGATCCAGGGCTTTTATGCTGCTCTGTTTCTCCTGTTAGGAAAGAATATGAGTTGATAAATCCATTCACACAAAGATGTGTACCTCTACTGAGAGTATATGCATTTTTAATAAATGCGCAGGGACATAGGAATAGTAAACTCAGAGTGATGACTCACAGATGGTGGAATTTCTCTTTCTAAGTGCCCTTCTGAGGCCCTGTCCGTTCATTCTCCACTTGTGGGTTTTATGTGAGCATCATCCTGTTTCACACATGGTAGTGTATATATGTTAATGATAAGTCTTACTTGTATTTGTTTCCACCATCACCACTATAATAAGTAAGAAGTTGATAAATGTTTGATGGATTGACCTCTTAATTATCTGGGTCCCAGAGGCCATTAAGCTGGTTACAGAATAAACTCATTTTTAGTTTGAGAAAGTAGGGTTAGGAGTTTTGGAGAGCTGACGGCAAGGTTGTGTATTTTGAAGTCTAGGACTGGAGTACCCATTGCTAAGAGTGTACCACTGGCATGCTCATGAAGTAGAGAAGTAGGTATTTGATGTTTGCCCATCTTGGGCCTGCTTGCTCTCACATTCACTTCTTGCCTGCCACCTGTTTGTATTTGTCCACTAGGCTCATGGTGCACTCACCATGAGTCAACAAGAGGCCCTGGTGAATTTGAAGGCAGAAGAGAGTTAGCTAGTTCCTTCCTTCTCTCCCCCATCTCTGCCCAGCTGGTGTCTGCAGCAATAGCAGAGCCTCTTCCATGGCTCCAGCTCCTGCCAGACAAGCCCACATGATTCCATCTTCTGCCTGGTGATGCCAGGGACCCAAGAATTCATTTTCTCCCTTTGTCTTTGCAGCCCAGAAGCTGTACTGACTTCCTGCCATTCTTCATCTCTGAGTTTTCACCCTGAACCCCATTTGACTCCTTTGGTCTTCTGTCCCTGAGTTAAGTTCTCTCTATGTAAAATAGTCAAAATTTTCAACTGAATCCTGAATGATATAAGATCTCTCCATATACCTGTTACCAATTCTTTTAACTTTTAGGTTGGCCAAAAAGTTTGCTAAGGTTTTTCTGTAAGATGCTACGGAAAACCCAAACAAAATTTTGGCCAACCTAATATAAATTTTGCCCGGAATTCAGTGTCAGACTCCACCTCTCCTCCCCTCCTTTCCTCCAGTTTTTCCTCTTTTTTGATCCAGGGCTTTTATGCTGCTCTGTTTCTCCTGTTAGGAAAGAATATGAGTTGATAAATCCATTCACACAAAGATGTGTACCTCTACTGAGAGTATATGCATTTTTAATAAATGCGCAGGGACATAGGAATAGTAAACTCAGAGTGATGACTCACAGATGGTGGAATTTCTCTTTCTAAGTGCCCTTCTGAGGCCCTGTCCGTTCATTCTCCACTTGTGGGTTTTATGTGAGCATCATCCTGCCCCCACAGCAGTCCTTTCCTAGACGTCTCTCTTTGGCCCCATGGAATGTGGATGGAGCACCAAAATCCATCTCTGGCACTGGAAAATCATTGCAGAGCACATGGATTGCAAGCTGTTGATAAGTAAACATCTTTTTTCAAATACAAAGTACACATGCCTGCAGGCTTAATGGCTCAGTCGTGTCTGATTATTTATGACCCCATGGACTGTAGCCCACCAGGGTCCTCTGTCCATGGAATTTTTCAGGCAAGAATACCAGAGTGGGTTGCCATTTTCCTCCTCCAGGGGATCTTCCTGACATAGGAATTGAACCTGTATCTTCCGTATCTCCTGCATTACATGTGGATCCTTTACCCACTGAGCCATCAGGCAAGGGGTGTGTGTGTGTGTGTGTGTGTGTGTGTGTGTATTTTACAATTTTTACTAACGCCTGCATAAATAATGATAATCCACACTATAGGATTATCTTTCCATATTCCTTGAGAGCTAAGACTAGCAGTTAGAGAATCTTATTTTATTTGCCTCAGGCAAACATATGCTACTTTGTGTGTGTTTTTGACTCTGACACATTTACTGAACATGATAATTTTACCATTTAAAATGAACGATAGAAATTTAACTGCATAAAGATTTGATAATAAGCTCCAGCATAGTAAGTCTTAGATCATCTGGTAACTTGCCACTTCCACCCTTAAATTACTCAGATGGACTTGAACCTGGAATGGCCTTAAAAACCAGCTCTTGGGAACAAAGAAGTCCTGCAGTGGCTCCAGGATTAGGGAGGTAAACCATTCCATTTGTTAGGGTCTGTGGAGTTTCCCAGGAAACCTCCTCTCAGGATGATTCTGTGGAAGGAAGAATCACTCTCATTAGGAAGAAACACATGCCCTATCTTGAGGGCTTATTTTAAGCCTCTCATGGGACCTGATAGTCCAACATGAGTCATTTGTGGTCTCCAGTGTTAAATAACACAACTTGAGTAGGGAGGACCTCAGTGGTCCAGACCACAGCGAGACTCTGCCGAGCTTAGTGCAGCTCCTCTTCATCTCTCCTACACGCAGGTTGAAGCTCCTTCCTGCCTGTCATTTACTTTGTAGATATCCCAGCAACAGGAATGCTTCATCACCTATGAGCAACTGCCAAGTAACTTCTCAAGAACAAAGACAGCGTTTCTACTTCTTGTCTTAAACAACCACAATATAGGACAAAGTATATGAAGAAATGGTTTTCAGACACAGGAAAATAGGCAGAAAGGGACTGGAGTCCTTGAACAAGGGAGGAAAACAAGATGAGCCCTACAAGTGCCCCTGCCCTCCCATCCTGGAGAGAGTTGCCAGGCTGCAGAGCTTAAAGGGAGAAACCAAAGAAGACCTGGTGGCCTCACTGAGTTAAATAGACAAGACAGTTCAGGGAAGCCAGTGGCTAGAACACACAGGACAGGTTGCTGGAGAGGAGACAGCTACATAAAGAGAGAGCAATGAATCTGCAGAAAGTTCCCCTCCAATCTTTAGCTGAGTTCAGCTCAGCTCATGCCTATGAAGAAACGATTAAGTCCAGAAAAGAGTGTCTAGAAAGAAGAAGAGGAAAAATCTCCAGAGTTTACACCATGTCCTAGCAGTGAGAATGGAAATATGCCCTAACACAAGGAGCGTGAAGTCAAGTCCTCAGCTGAAGGGCCAAACTAACTTAAATGAAAGTCTGTTCTCAACCTTCCTGGAAAAAAAAAGCTTTAATGTTAGCTTTCTAAAGATCAAACTATTTTCAAGTTACTTAACTGAGTTCTAGAACAAGGAAGAAAATATTTAAAAGTGTATACTGAGCAACTGAACCGAACTGATTACAACAAACAAACACACACAATGAACTGAAAATGTAAAATTCACAGTGTCTGTGTATGCATGCATGCTCAGTCACGTCAGTCCTATCCAACTCTTTGCAACGGCATGGAATGTAGCCAGCCAGGCTCCTCTGTCTACAGGATTATCCTGGTAACAGTACTTCCTCAGGCATCTAACCAAACATGGCAAAGACTCAGGAAAATGGGCTCATTTGAAGAGAAAATGCAATTAATGATAGGCCCAGAAATGACACAAATGATAAAACACGAGCTTGGTGCAGCTCCTCTTCATCTCTCCTACACGCAGGTTGAAGCTCCTTCCTGCCTGTCATTTACTTTGTAGATATCCCAGCAACAGGAATGCTTCATCACCTATGAGCAACTGCCAAGTAACTTCTCAAGAACAAAGACAGCGTTTCTACTTCTTGTCTTAAACAACCACAATATAGGACAAAGTATATGAAGAAATGGTTTTCAGACACAGGAAAATAGGCAGAAAGGGACTGGAGTCCTTGAACAAGGGAGGAAAACAAGATGAGCCCTACAAGTGCCCCTGCCCTCCCATCCTGGAGAGAGTTGCCAGGCTGCAGAGCTTAAAGGGAGAAACCAAAGAAGACCTGGTGGCCTCACTGAGTTAAATAGACAAGACAGTTCAGGGAAGCCAGTGGCTAGAACACACAGGACAGGTTGCTGGAGAGGAGACAGCTACATAAAGAGAGAGCAATGAATCTGCAGAAAGTTCCCCTCCAATCTTTAGCTGAGTTCAGCTCAGCTCATGCCTATGAAGAAACGATTAAGTCCAGAAAAGAGTGTCTAGAAAGAAGAAGAGGAAAAATCTCCAGAGTTTACACCATGTCCTAGCAGTGAGAATGGAAATATGCCCTAACACAAGGAGCGTGAAGTCAAGTCCTCAGCTGAAGGGCCAAACTAACTTAAATGAAAGTCTGTTCTCAACCTTCCTGGAAAAAAAAAGCTTTAATGTTAGCTTTCTAAAGATCAAACTATTTTCAAGTTACTTAACTGAGTTCTAGAACAAGGAAGAAAATATTTAAAAGTGTATACTGAGCAACTGAACCGAACTGATTACAACAAACAAACACACACAATGAACTGAAAATGTAAAATTCACAGTGTCTGTGTATGCATGCATGCTCAGTCACGTCAGTCCTATCCAACTCTTTGCAACGGCATGGAATGTAGCCAGCCAGGCTCCTCTGTCTACAGGATTATCCTGGTAACAGTACTTCCTCAGGCATCTAACCAAACATGGCAAAGACTCAGGAAAATGGGCTCATTTGAAAGAGAAAATGCAATTAATGATAGGCCCAGAAATGACACAAATGATAAAACTGAAGAATAAGGATATTAAAACAGCTATTATAAATATACTCCCATATATTTGATAAGGTAAAAGAAAGCATGAGTATGATGAAACGGAAAATGGAAGGCAAAAAGACCCACTCAAACTGTCAGAGATGTAATAATGTTAGAGGTGAAAAATACACTGTATGGGTTAACAGTAGATGATATACCATAATAAAGTAGAGTTTATCCTAGGAATGCAAGGTTTATTTAACACTATTATTTAAAGCTCTTGCTTCACCATACTGAATGATTTAAAAAGTAAAACCATATGAACATAAGAAGAAGCATCTGCCAAAATTCAGTATCCAATCATGATAAAAAAAAAAAAAAACCTCTCTGCAAACCAGGAATAGCTGGGAACTTCTTCAACCTGATTAATGGCATCTATGAAAAACCTATAGATTGCATCACACCTGGTGAATCCTTTCCACCTGAGATAAGGAGCAAGCAAGGAGGTATGTTTTCATCTCTTCTATTTAGCGTATTTCTTCGAGGTCTTAGTAATAGCAAAAGGCAAGAAATAGAAATAAAAGACATACTGATATATATGAAAGGAAGAAATAAAAGGATTTTATTAACAGATGACATCACTCTCTATGTAAAAAAATCTTAAATCTATGAAAAGGTTATAAGAACTTATAAGTGAATATAGTGAGGTTTCAGGGTACAAGATCAGTATGTTGAAATAAATTCTTTATCTGTATTACTGTCAAGGAGCAATCAGAAAACAAAGCATACCGTTTACTGTTGTTGCAGACTGTTTGTGTCCACACATCTCCAGATTCATATATTGAATTCTAATCTCCAGTGTGATGATATTGGGAGGTAATTAGACCATGAGGGTTGAGCCCTCATGAATGGAACTGGTGCCTTTATACGACAATGAAGAGACCAAAGCTCTCTTTCCCTACACTACAAGGATACAGCAAGAAGTCCACTCTCTGCAATCAAGAAGAGGACTCTCACTGGACCCAGCCAGGTTAGCACCATGATCTTGTGCTTTTAGTCTCTAGAACTGTGAGAAATTTCTGTTGCTGACAAGCTCCCCAGTTTACAGTATTTTTTAGAGCAGCCTAAGCTAAGACACTATCACATCAAAATGTGAAATATTTAGAATAAATTAGACAAGAGTGGTGCAAGATCTGTACACTGAAAACTATAAAACATCGCTAAGACAAAGAAGACCTAAAATGGGGAAATACACCATGCTCATGGATGAGAGGGCTCAATATTGTTAAAATGTCACTTTTCTCCAAACTGACTTATAGATTCAATCCAATCCCAATCTAAAGTCCAGCAAACATTTTTTGTAGAAATCTGTGAGCTGAATCTAAAATTTGTGTGCAATTTCAGGACTTAAAATAGCCAAAATAATTTTGAGGAAGGATAACCAGTTTCAAATCTTAAAACTATTGATTTTTAAGACTTTTAAAAAAGTTAATCAAGAAAGTGTCAAATTGGTATAAAGTTATACATCAGTGTAAATCTGCTGTGTTTGTGTGTGTGTGTGTATAAAGATACACATCAAAGGAACAGATTAAAGTCCAGGAATAGATCAACACATGTGTAGTCAATTGATTTTTGACAAGGGTGCCAAGGCAATTCCGTAGGGAAAGAGTAATCTTTTCAACAAATGGTACTGGAACAGTTATAACCACATGCAAAAATATGAGCCTCAATTCATACCTCACACCTTGGGTCATAGACCTAAATATAAGAACTAACACCAGAAAACTTCTGAAAGAAAATACAGGAAAAAATCTTGATGTCCTTAGGTTAATCCAAAGGACACCTCAAATGTCCATCAACAGGCAAATGTAAAACCTGAACAAAAAAACAAAAAACAGGCAAATGGATGAACAAATGTGGTGTACTCCTACTACAGAATACTACTCAGAAATGAAAGGAATAAACTATTGGTAAGCTCATCAAAATGAATGAGTCTCAATATCTCCATGAGTGGCAGACACCAGATGAAAAGATTACAGACTATGAATCCATTTTCTTTTAAATTCTAAAAAATACAGACCAACAGTGGCAAAGAAGACCAGTATTTGCATGGGGATGGAGGGAAAGGAGAGGTGAGAAGGAAAGGATTTTAAGAGGGATGAGGAGACATTTGGGAGTGATATAAATGTTTGTTATTTCATGGGTATGCAAGTATGTCAGCACTTATCTAACAGTATTCTTTAAATATGTGCATTTATTGTAGGTCATTTATACCACAATAAACCTGTTTAAAGAGGTACAAAGAACAGTTTATAGTATAATTCAGTTTAAATCCACAGAGAAATGTATCAATCAGGGCAATTAGCACTAGTTATAAGAAGAAACCCAGTATCTCTGTGGCCTGATTAAACAAAAGTTTCAGTTTGCATATGTCACAGTGTCACCTGGGTTGGGCTGCTCCTAGAAGCTCGAAGCCACGCAATGACTTAAGGACCGTGGCTTCTTCCATCATGGGGTCCTGCCGACTTCAAGATGTGTCTTCACTCTCACCAAGAAGAGACAGCAGAGGTGATCCTGACCGGACCGGGCAGGAGGGGAAGCCATCACGTCTGTCCTTGTCCCTTAGGCCAAAACCGAGTTATATGCTAAGAGGGTCTCTCCCATCCATGCCGGGAAAGATGAGTTGTGTGTTCATTTCTGTATCCAGTCAGTGTCTGCCCAGAAGTAAAAAAACCATCGCCTCCAACAATGGCTGTGCATACAATAACAAGTATTACAAAAGAATGCTGAGCTTTGGAGCTACACACTCAAGACCCCATCATGGTTCTCTAGAAAAGATGAGAGGGCCCTTACTTTATATTTCTCAACTCAAGAGCCACACAAAAATTTTCAAAGACCCCATCAAATTTTGGTTCGATCTAGGTGATGTCCTTAGGTTAATCCAAAGGACACCTCAAATGTCCATCAACAGGCAAATGTAAAACCTGAACAAAAAAACAAAAAACAGGCAAATGGATGAACAAATGTGGTGTACTCCTACTACAGAATACTACTCAGAAATGAAAGGAATAAACTATTGGTAAGCTCATCAAAATGAATGAGTCTCAATATCTCCATGAGTGGCAGACACCAGATGAAAAGATTACAGACTATGAATCCATTTTCTTTTAAATTCTAAAAAATACAGACCAACAGTGGCAAAGAAGACCAGTATTTGCATGGGGATGGAGGGAAAGGAGAGGTGAGAAGGAAAGGATTTTAAGAGGGATGAGGAGACATTTGGGAGTGATATAAATGTTTGTTATTTCATGGGTATGCAAGTATGTCAGCACTTATCTAACAGTATTCTTTAAATATGTGCATTTATTGTAGGTCATTTATACCACAATAAACCTGTTTAAAGAGGTACAAAGAACAGTTTATAGTATAATTCAGTTTAAATCCACAGAGAAATGTATCAATCAGGGCAATTAGCACTAGTTATAAGAAGAAACCCAGTATCTCTGTGGCCTGATTAAACAAAAGTTTCAGTTTGCATATGTCACAGTGTCACCTGGGTTGGGCTGCTCCTAGAAGCTCGAAGCCACGCAATGACTTAAGGACCGTGGCTTCTTCCATCATGGGGTCCTGCCGACTTCAAGATGTGTCTTCACTCTCACCAAGAAGAGACAGCAGAGGTGATCCTGACCGGACCGGGCAGGAGGGGAAGCCATCACGTCTGTCCTTGTCCCTTAGGCCAAAACCGAGTTATATGCTAAGAGGGTCTCTCCCATCCATGCCGGGAAAGATGAGTTGTGTGTTCATTTCTGTATCCAGTCAGTGTCTGCCCAGAAGTAAAAAAACCATCGCCTCCAACAATGGCTGTGCATACAATAACAAGTATTACAAAAGAATGCTGAGCTTTGGAGCCACACACACTCAAGACCCCATCATGGTTCTCTAGAAAAGATGAGAGGGCCCTTACTTTATATTTCTCAACTCAAGAGCCAATTCAAGGGCGGAAGGAACAGTTTCTACACCAAAGAGAATCCAAGGCTCCAGCGCCTGAGAGACAGAAAATTGTTTGTGGTTTTCAGATCACTCCCACGGCTTCACCCACACCTTTTCTACTAATTACCCCAATGTTTCAAGACTTTGTGAGTTTGGTCTAAGCAAAGGCACGAAGCCTGTGTCCTACACCATTTGCACCTACACCTACAGCACGAGGAGAAACTGAATCCAGACTGCCAAGGCAGAGCCACCAAGAGCATTTGCTCAATCTATGGTGCTGGATGAAGAGACTCCTTGCCAAAGCAGCCAGACAGCCCCACTGTGCTCCCCTTTGCACAAGCAGTGACTGTGATGAGGCTGGATTCAGACTGGATTCAGTCTTATTTTTATCAACCGGGTGACCGTGACAAGGTTTCATCAAGTGTCTATTCCTGGAGCAAATTACCCCATGGCAGGGAATCTTTTCCAAATTCAGCAGCACTTCTCACTCAGGTGTATCCTGTCCTGGGGCACGTGGATGGCCTGACCTGTCAGAACATGCCTGGGACTTACCCGCAAAGGGCAACAGCTGGCTCTGATCAGACTGAGATGATCAGAGTGTTGATCTTCCAAGTCCACACTGCTAAGCTGATTGACACAGGGTTTCCTAATGTTTTATTTCCTAATATTTTGATTTGCATCCTGGATTTTAAGGGCAACGTACATAATTTGTGTAAAGCCTCACTGCTCTACTCAAACCATGACTGTCACTGTCACCAGTATCCAGTCAGTGTCTGCCCAGATTGAGTCTGCCCAGTCATTGTCCAAACTCAATGGTCAGCATCCAACTTAATATCAAAGAAGTATTTGATACAGCGTATCACCCTCTTCCTCCAAGCACTTTCTTTATTTAGCTTCTAGGGTATAATCCTCTCTAGATCCTACCTGCCTGCAGTCCTCCTAACACCTCTGAATAATATTTGGCCACAGAGACCTCTCCTGGAAAGTCTTCTTCTGCATGAATTAGGCATTTGGAAAGCTATGGATTAAGTTCTGTACATGGAGAATGAGCTCCCCACCTCTACCTCCCCCAACCTTAACAACTTTGGACAACTCAGAGAAACTTTCTTTTTCCTTCTTATCTTCCTTCTTTACTCTCTCGCTCCCTCTTTTCCTTTCCCTCCTTCCCTTTTTCCTTCCTTTCTTTTTTGGTCAAATTATCTGGAAATCATCTCTCTCTACAAGTCATAGTTAGGGTTTTCAGGTTGCTAATCTTTTTCTCTACACTTGCCTAGAAAAAATCAAAGAGGACACTTTCATCATTAGCATTGAGAAAGGCACCATCAACTTGAAAATCAACTTACACTGTCCCCGTTATGAAAGAGTTCATGAAACGCAAGTGGAAAAAAATAATGAATTCATAGAAGCACTTGTTTCCACCCACTTGGAACATAGTCCCTTTGCCAGCCTGTTTGATCAGCTGGGGGACAAGCATCCTCATTTACATAGCCTCTTGGACCTTTGTGTTTCAAGGTGGCACCATTCCAGGGGTGCAGTTTCCCTCTGGATGAAGGAAGCTGAAAAGTCCACAAACACCCATCAGACACTCACTGGATTTAATTTCTCTACAATGTCTAGGAATTTCTGGTTATTTTCATCTCTTAGAGTCTTGCACAATGATCTAATATTTGCTACTGTGTACTTCCTCAAAAATGAAAACTAAATACACGTCCATCAGGTGTATCCTGTCCTGGGGCACGTGGATGGCCTGACCTGTCAGAACATGCCTGGGACTTACCCGCAAAGGGCAACAGCTGGCTCTGATCAGACTGAGATGATCAGAGTGTTGATCTTCCAAGTCCACACTGCTAAGCTGATTGACACAGGGTTTCCTAATGTTTTATTTCCTAATATTTTGATTTGCATCCTGGATTTTAAGGGCAACGTACATAATTTGTGTAAAGCCTCACTGCTCTACTCAAACCATGACTGTCACTGTCACCAGTATCCAGTCAGTGTCTGCCCAGATTGAGTCTGCCCAGTCATTGTCCAAACTCAATGGTCAGCATCCAACTTAATATCAAAGAAGTATTTGATACAGCGTATCACTCCCTCTTCCTCCAAGCACTTTCTTTATTTAGCTTCTAGGGTATAATCCTCTCTAGATCCTACCTGCCTGCAGTCCTCCTAACACCTCTGAATAATATTTGGCCACAGAGACCTCTCCTGGAAAGTCTTCTTCTGCATGAATTAGGCATTTGGAAAGCTATGGATTAAGTTCTGTACATGGAGAATGAGCTCCCCACCTCTACCTCCCCCAACCTTAACAACTTTGGACAACTCAGAGAAACTTTCTTTTTCCTTCTTATCTTCCTTCTTTACTCTCTCGCTCCCTCTTTTCCTTTCCCTCCTTCCCTTTTTCCTTCCTTTCTTTTTTGGTCAAATTATCTGGAAATCATCTCTCTCTACAAGTCATAGTTAGGGTTTTCAGGTTGCTAATCTTTTTCTCTACACTTGCCTAGAAAAAGTCAAAGAGGACACTTTCATCATTAGCATTGAGAAAGGCACCATCAACTTGAAAATCAACTTACACTGTCCCCGTTATGAAAGAGTTCATGAAACGCAAGTGGAAAAAAATAATGAATTCATAGAAGCACTTGTTTCCACCCACTTGGAACATAGTCCCTTTGCCAGCCTGTTTGATCAGCTGGGGGACAAGCATCCTCATTTACATAGCCTCTTGGACCTTTGTGTTTCAAGGTGGCACCATTCCAGGGGTGCAGTTTCCCTCTGGATGAAGGAAGCTGAAAAGTCCACAAACACCCATCAGACACTCACTGGATTTAATTTCTCTACAATGTCTAGGAATTTCTGGTTATTTTCATCTCTTAGAGTCTTGCACAATGATCTAATATTTGCTACTGTGTACTTCCTCTTGAATAACTCAGTGACCCAATATTAACTTAGGAAATATTTATGAATCACTTCTATACCTACTGCATATAAGCTCTCCTCTTGGGTTCTTCAGGCTTCCCAGGTGACTCAATGGTAAAAAATCCACCTTTAAAAACAGGAGACATGAGTTGGATCCCTAGGTTAGGAAGATCCCATTGCAGGAGAAAATGGCAACCCACTCCAGTATTCTTGCCTGGAGCATCTCATGGACAGAGGAACCTGGTGGACTATGTAGTCCACACAGCCACAAAGAGTTGGACACAACTTAGCAACTGAACATGCACTGGGTGCTGCAGCCTTATCTTGGACGAACAGACAAGTGAGATGTGCCAAAACGTTAAATCTTATTCCTAACAGACAGCACACCAGGGGTAGAGATAGGTATTTTTCTCTATGTCCTCTACATCACTTAAAAGTGATGTTGGGGCTTCTCTGGTGGTCTAGTGGGTAAGGACACCGCCTTGCAGTGCAAGGGGCGCTGGTTCGATCCCTGGCCTGGGAAGATCCCACATTCCGTGCAGCGGCTGGACTGATGTGTACAGCTACCGAGCCAGAGCTGTGCAGCGCAAGCGCCCAGAGTCAGTGCTCTGCAATGAGAGAGGCGACTGCGATGGGAAGCCAATACAGGCCAAAGAACAAAGAGAAATAAATGAAAGACCAATAGAAGTGCCCCCGCCCAAATGTGTTGAAGACATAAACATGTGATCCATAAGTAGTTTTCCCAGCGGATTTTCATAATTAAAACCCACAATGATCAGGCTCTGTGGCACAATGGATAGTGCATTGGACTTGTAGTGTAAAACCCATATGGTCATAAAATTCAAAATGCAGGGGAAAAAAAAATACAAAACAGAGCTTCTTTCTCTCACTGTCAGGGGGCATATGACAGTCACAATACCTTTTATGGTAGAAAGTGGTGACAGACCAGAGGCTGAGAAGAATACTTCTTGTGGTTCAAATCAAAAGGACCCTTGAACAGATGAGATAAACAAGCACTGGAATTAGCGTCAGTACCAGAGACACTGCTTATTGGGGAAAAAAAAAATTTCACATCTGAAAAGAACACAAGTGGTTAGGCATTCTAAATGCTCATTGCAAAATTGTTTTTGAACTGAATTCACACCCTTAATGTTTTCCACTCAAAAATGGAGCTCATCAACTATACCCCTGTCAACTCGCTTATGAGGTTTGAATCACAGAGAAGGAAATGGAAAGCCTCCTGAGGCAATTGCCATCTCTTCTACATCTTGAATCTGGCTCAAAACATTGTTTACTTTTACTTAGTGTGTCTCTGATGGTATCTCCTCTTAAAGAACAATGCAACATCTCAGCTGGGTTAAACCCAAATTAGTCAAGCACTGTGCTTTAGATATTTAAAAATATGTTGAGAGAAATGACCACAGTTCTCCCACTGTAATTTCAAATGTCAACCTCCCTATTATATAGTTTCTAATAGTGATTTTTTTCTGAGGTAAAATGGAAAGAACACTCAGCTGCTCAGTGAGGCAGAGTTAAAATATTCTGCAAAAACAGCACTTACAGCAGAACCCCTGGGCTACCAATTAATGAACACATAACTAGTGGTATAAGACACAGGTGTACTGTGGCAGATTCATGGCCCAGAAAAGGATTCTATTATTATTATTTTATCTTTAACAATGAACACTGGCAAACCATTTTTTATGATAAGTGACTAAGGGGATTAAAAATGTATATAGTAGAATCTAACACTGGTACTCCCTGGAGTGTTCATTAACTTTCTCTCACAGTTTTCTCTGCTGGGCACATAATTTCTATGGTACTTATATTGTTTAGTAGGGGTCCTGGTTTTCTGACTGAACCTGTGAGATTTGTTAATCAAATGAATCCCAGTCCCAGCAAGGGTATGTAGTGAACCGAAAAGTGTTCTACCTCGGATTGAAACTTAATCCCCAAACTCAGTTTGAGAGTCAGACCCACGTGAGCAGGATTTGAACTAGCCAAAGTTTTCCTCTGGAGCTGCAAACCCGGCCAGAATCCTGTCTGGGGGCTCTAACCCACGTGGTTGGGACTCCATCTGGCTAAAGCCTGTCTAGGACTTGAGCCCACGTGCCCAGGGCCCAGACCTGAACAAACGCTGCTTGGGACTTAAACCCACGTGTCTAGGACTCAATTCAGCCAAAGCCCTGTCTGGGACTTGAACCCACACGGTGGAACTCAACCCCAACCAAAACTCTGCGGGGGACTTGAACCCACATGGCTGAGGCTTAACCCCAGCTAAAACCCTACTTGAGATTTGAACCCAAGTGGCGGGGCTCAGACCTGATCAAACCCTACTTGGGACTTGAACCCCTGTGGTCAGGACTCAATCCAGCCAAAACCCTAGTCTTGAGCAATCTTTGAATTAAAATCACTCACTCAACGTCTGGACCCACTGAGGTTCAGGTTCTTTGTGCCTCAACGCAGAAGGAATTCAGCAAGAGGCAGAGTGATAGGCAAGAAGTGGATTTATTAGGGTAGGACGCTTGTGAGGTGCAAATGGGCAGATGGGAAAGCTCTGCTCTCTTGATTGGGTGGGCAGCAATATATATGGGAGGGTAGAAGACCACCTTCTTCAAGGAGACTGTAGATGCAGATGTAAGGCATACATCACTCCAGCCCCTCCTCCTTCGCTAGCTCTTCTTTCATTAGCTATTTATACTTAGTCAACTATTATTAAATAAGGAGCAGCTTTCTTGAGTTATCTTTAACTTACTGGCCTCCCAACTTTCCAGAGGTTTTACCTTTCTACTTACAGTCCCCTACTAGGGCTTTACAACTACCTATTTTATTCTGTCCCTATCAAACCAATGACAGCAATGGTCTCTAGGGATAAATCATGCCAGGGATCCCAAGTCTCCCTGTTTGGGTGTTTTTTTCCTGGTTGAAAACTCTGTGCTTAAAATTTGGTCTTTCATCTTAATCCTGAGAAATCATGGTCATTGACAGGGAATTGATAGTATCAGACACTTTTCTGAAAACAGGAGATTTGCACTCATTAATCTTTGCTTCAGTTTTTAAATACAGTGTACGTACAGGTGGAAAAGTCAAGGTTGCCTGTGACTCCACCCACTGCCATGGTAGCATAGTCCTGGATGAGTGTATGTGGATTTGGCAGGTGAGTGTGTTGTGTCAGTGGTTTTATGAAAGTGTATAAGTTTGCGTGAATGCTTACTTGTACGTTTCTGAGTGCTTGTGTTTGAATATGTTATTTGTGTGTATTTTTTAATATGTGCTTTTGTATGTTCGTGTGTATGCTCATCTATGTGTTTGTATATGATCACATTTTGTGTGAATGTATGACCATGAATGTATGAGTATGAATAGACTCTGTATGGGTGTATGTTTGTGTATGAATGTGCATATGAGCGTGCAAGTGTGCGTGTGTCTATTCTGTGGGTGAGTTTGGTTGAGTGTGGATGACTGTATGATTTGTGTGTGTATGTGTGTGTCTGGGTGAGCTTGTCAGTGTGTGCACGTGTGTAGTTGCCTAGATGTGTATTTGTAAATGGGTTTGTATTTTTGTGTGTAGGAATGCACATTGTGGGTGTTATTTGTATATATGTGAATGTGTACTTTTCTGTGTGTGCAAGTATTGCCTTGTGTGTATTCGTGCGACTCTGTTCGGGTGTGTTGGAGTATGTGGGTCTGTGCCTGCATCGGTGTGTTCTTGTTTGTGGGAGTGTGACTAATTGTGCAAACGCGAGCGTTTGTGTTGGGACTATGCCAGCCATGGGAGTGTGGGTTGTCTGTGCGTTTGCGGGTATATATGCTTGGTTTCTGTCTGTACGTGTGTGCGCGCGCGACTGAGCGCGCGGCTGAGCGGGTGTGTGCGGTCGCCGCGCGCCTCCACCTCCGCGCGAACCGCCCCTTCGCGGAGGGACCGGAGGTTGTGGTCGAGCGGGCGAGGGAGGGACGCGCGCCGCGGTGAGCGGGCTGCGCTGCCGTCACCGCCGCCGCGCCGACTCTGCCCTTTAAATCGGTCTCCAAGCCGATTACAGCTGATCTCCCACGTGACGTTTTACCTTCTGTCTCCCGGAGCGAGTTGCCCGAGGACAGTCCTCCCCAGGCTGCCGCGCGTCTCCAGCCCGCCGCGGGGCTCGGGCTCCCGCAACTTTGGGCGAAGCCGCGGCCGGCCGGGCGCCCTCGCGAGCCCCACTCCACGCGAGCGTCGGGGCGCCTGAGGCTTCGCTCGGCCGGACAGGGGCGGCGGTCAGGGCAGACAACGTGTCCCGGCCGCAGTCCGGCGCCCCTCGGACCCGCGCGGCGCAGCGCCCCGGAGGCCGACGGCGCGCCCCGTGCGTCGCGTCAGGCGGGGGGCGCCCTACGTCGCCGCGAGCCGAGCGGACGCGCCCTCGGAGCCGCCGGCGAGAGATGGCCGCGAGGCAGGCGTGAGCCCTCGGCGCCCTCAGCATGCAGAAGAGCGTGCGCTACAACGAGGGGCACGCCCTGTACCTGGCCTTCCTGGCCCGCAAAGAGGGCACCAAGCGCGGCTTCCTGAGCAAGAAGGCAGCCGAGGCGAGCCGCTGGCACGAGAAGTGGTTCGCCCTCTACCAGAATGTGCTCTTCTACTTTGAGGGCGAGCAGAGCTGCCGCCCGGCCGGCATGTACCTCCTGGAGGGCTGCAGCTGCGAGCGGACACTCGCGCCGCCCAGGGCCGGGGCCGGGCCGGGCGGCGCCCGGGACGCGCTGGACAAGCAGGTACCACGCGCCGTCCCCTCTCCGTCCCTCTCCCTGCGGCCCCGGCGGTTCCCAACTCTTCTAACCCTCGAAGTCGAAGGCCGACCTAACGCGGGGCCTTCGCTCCGAGATTCCCCTGCGGCGTCTGTGGCAGGACGGCTCCACGCGCCTCATCTCCTCCCCTTTGTTCTCCATCTCTTTATGATCCGTTGGCATAGGAGCTCGGCTTCTGTCTGTACGTGTGCGCGCGCGACTGAGCGCGCGGCTGAGCGGGTGTGCGGTCGCCGCGCGCCTCCACCTCCGCGCGAACCGCCCCTTCGCGGAGGGACCGGAGGTTGTGGTCGAGCGGGCGAGGGAGGGACGCGCGCCGCGGTGAGCGGGCTGCGCTGCCGTCACCGCCGCCGCGCCGACTCTGCCCTTTAAATCGGTCTCCAAGCCGATTACAGCTGATCTCCCACGTGACGTTTTACCTTCTGTCTCCCGGAGCGAGTTGCCCGAGGACAGTCCTCCCCAGGCTGCCGCGCGTCTCCAGCCCGCCGCGGGGCTCGGGCTCCCGCAACTTTGGGCGAAGCCGCGGCCGGCCGGGCGCCCTCGCGAGCCCCACTCCACGCGAGCGTCGGGGCGCCTGAGGCTTCGCTCGGCCGGACAGGGGCGGCGGTCAGGGCAGACAACGTGTCCCGGCCGCAGTCCGGCGCCCCTCGGACCCGCGCGGCGCAGCGCCCCGGAGGCCGACGGCGCGCCCCGTGCGTCGCGTCAGGCGGGGGGCGCCCTACGTCGCCGCGAGCCGAGCGGACGCGCCCTCGGAGCCGCCGGCGAGAGATGGCCGCGAGGCAGGCGTGAGCCCTCGGCGCCCTCAGCATGCAGAAGAGCGTGCGCTACAACGAGGGGCACGCCCTGTACCTGGCCTTCCTGGCCCGCAAAGAGGGCACCAAGCGCGGCTTCCTGAGCAAGAAGGCAGCCGAGGCGAGCCGCTGGCACGAGAAGTGGTTCGCCCTCTACCAGAATGTGCTCTTCTACTTTGAGGGCGAGCAGAGCTGCCGCCCGGCCGGCATGTACCTCCTGGAGGGCTGCAGCTGCGAGCGGACACTCGCGCCGCCCAGGGCCGGGGCCGGGCCGGGCGGCGCCCGGGACGCGCTGGACAAGCAGGTACCACGCGCCGTCCCCTCTCCGTCCCTCTCCCTGCGGCCCCGGCGGTTCCCAACTCTTCTAACCCTCGAAGTCGAAGGCCGACCTAACGCGGGGCCTTCGCTCCGAGATTCCCCTGCGGCGTCTGTGGCAGGACGGCTCCACGCGCCTCATCTCCTCCCCTTTGTTCTCCATCTCTTTATGATCCGTTGGCATAGGAGCTCGGCTTTATTTATTATTTTTTCCCCCGCTCCCTGAAAACGATCGGGTCCTTTCAACTTCTTTGCTAGTCTCCCGTTGCTTCTCCACACCTTGTTCGGAAGGATTTAGTGTGGTGACTTGTGTTGACACCTGTTGGATTTAGACTGGCAAAACGGAACTAACTTATTTGGGAAAGTTTGGTTTCTCCTTTACCCGGCTGGTGCGTGCAGGTTTCTTTGCCTGCAGATGTTTGGTCGCTATCTGAGCAGGGGACAAGCGGGGCTCCCGGGACAGACAGGCACTTTCTGTTGGTCACTTTCAATCTGTCTTTGTGGTTTATGTCAGTTTACTTTGGTAACATTTGGCCTTCTGGGTCTAATTATGAAGGTAAATGTGTATCCGTTTCCCTCAGAATTAATATTTGGTAGCCACATTCCTGCAGTGAGTAAACATGTGGGCATTTGAAAAGAACACTTCTGTGTACTTATCAATGAATGTGACCTTTAAATTCTGGTTCATAATTTTATTAGTTTTGCTGTGTTTTGCACTCAGGGAGAGAAAAAAAAAACCTCCAGATTTAGTAACTCCCGCCCCCTCCCCCACCCCCATTCCTGCAAATGGGAAATTTGTATTTTTTCAGTTACTATTTGTTATTAAAGTTAAAGCAGACAAATTTTATGCTTCTAAATGTTCTCATTTCGCTTCTAGATTTCCACCTTGAGCGGCTTCCTGAGCCGCTGGCACGAGAAGTGGTTCGCCCTCTACCAGAATGTGCTCTTCTACTTTGAGGGCGAGCAGAGCTGCCGCCCGGCCGGCATGTACCTCCTGGAGGGCTGCAGCTGCGAGCGGACACTCGCGCCGCCCAGGGCCGGGGCCGGGCCGGGCGGCGCCCGGGACGCGCTGGACAAGCAGGTACCACGCGCCGTCCCCTCTCCGTCCCTCTCCCTGCGGCCCCGGCGGTTCCCAACTCTTCTAACCCTCGAAGTCGAAGGCCGACCTAACGCGGGGCCTTCGCTCCGAGATTCCCCTGCGGCGTCTGTGGCAGGACGGCTCCACGCGCCTCATCTCCTCCCCTTTGTTCTCCATCTCTTTATGATCCGTTGGCATAGGAGCTCGGCTTTATTTATTATTTTTTCCCCCGCTCCCTGAAAACGATCGGGTCCTTTCAACTTCTTTGCTAGTCTCCCGTTGCTTCTCCACACCTTGTTCGGAAGGATTTAGTGTGGTGACTTGTGTTGACACCTGTTGGATTTAGACTGGCAAAACGGAACTAACTTATTTGGGAAAGTTTGGTTTCTCCTTTACCCGGCTGGTGCGTGCAGGTTTCTTTGCCTGCAGATGTTTGGTCGCTATCTGAGCAGGGGACAAGCGGGGCTCCCGGGACAGACAGGCACTTTCTGTTGGTCACTTTCAATCTGTCTTTGTGGTTTATGTCAGTTTACTTTGGTAACATTTGGCCTTCTGGGTCTAATTATGAAGGTAAATGTGTATCCGTTTCCCTCAGAATTAATATTTGGTAGCCACATTCCTGCAGTGAGTAAACATGTGGGCATTTGAAAAGAACACTTCTGTGTACTTATCAATGAATGTGACCTTTAAATTCTGGTTCATAATTTTATTAGTTTTGCTGTGTTTTGCACTCAGGGAGAGAAAAAAAAAACCTCCAGATTTAGTAACTCCCGCCCCCTCCCCCACCCCCATTCCTGCAAATGGGAAATTTGTATTTTTTCAGTTACTATTTGTTATTAAAGTTAAAGCAGACAAATTTTATGCTTCTAAATGTTCTCATTTCGCTTCTAGATTTCCACCTTGAAAAACACTAATGGTCTTTGTGGTTGCGTAAAAATATTTAGAAGGTTAAATTTTTGTGCAAGTCAGACTGAACAGCTTCTACAGCAAGCCTTGAGGGCGGCTGTGGGAGGCGCTAGCGATAGAAACGTGAATAAGATGCCTGCATAACCCCTGGGGGCTCATTAAACAATGTGTCAAATTAAGAGGAGTCAAATTAAAACTAGACCGATCAGAAGTTTTGGGTTTTTTTTTTTCACTGTTGTCAGTGTAAATCATTCAAATTTAACTGATTAAACTTGGTATACCTGAAAATTTTAAAATATACCTTTTGTTTTTGAGGGCATGTTGAGGGTACTTTGAAATCTGATTTCCAGTTTTGTAGATGTAGGTGCTGGAAATATAAATTTAAATTTCAAGTCAGACATTTTAGAAATTAGTTTGGGTGCCAGAGGAGGGGTTCTGAGGAAATATGTAGATTTTTTTTTTCAGGAATTTTTTTGAGTGTCTGTTGGTGAGGTTTTTTTTTGTTTGTTTGTTTTTTTAAGGCATTTGTTCCAAGGCCCTTGTGAGCAAAGACCAAAAGGTTTTGAGAGTTTTTAAATTTTTTTTTTACTATGCCTAAACTAAAATAGGGTACTTTGGATTATTCTGGCGATACATTATTGACTTAGTTCCAAGTATTTTTCTCTCTTTGTATGTATGTTAATATCAGGAGATAGCCACTTAAAAAAATAAGCTGGGAGTGGGGAGTTTTTCCTATTGCTCCTTAACATGGCTGCCTGACCTGGTAACATTGTATGAAAACCAAGATTCTTCTACTTGGAGAATATCCAGACTTTCTTCTTTAGGAAGTTTTCTTTGAACCATACTTTATAAAGAAATCTAATCTCTGAATAGTTTGACTCTCATGCCAGTTAGTAATGGAAGTCCGAAATAGAACTCTTTACAAAATTTTTCCCCCCTCTGTTTATTATCACACAAGCCGTGCATATTTCTCACTCGTTTCTACATCTGCATGAGGTTATAAATTAGAACCTGTGTTGCTTATAGTAAAACTGAGATGTAGAGAATAAAGCATTCAAAATGCAGTAGGAGTTGGATTGGGAAATCCATCAAAGTTTGTCTTTTGTTGGACATGTTTCTGTGACTTGGGTTGGCTTGGGTTGGCTAAGCCATTTCTTTCTGTAGCACTGTCCGGTCCGGCTGGCTGTGTTTGAAGAATGAAGAAGAAACTGCAAAGATAAGAAACAAGCAGAAACAGTTTTCTTTAAATCTACAGTTTATGCATTTGGTTCGCTTTCAGTTAATTTTTGTTGCTAATGTGCTGATGCAAAGAGCCGGAGTAATTGGAAAAGACCCTATGCTAGGAAAGATTCAAGGCAGGCGGAGAAGGGAGTGACAGAGAATGAGATGGTTGGATGGCATCATCTACTCAATGGTCATGAGCTTGAGCAACCTCCTGGAGAGAGTGAAGGACAGGGAAGGCTGGTGTGCTGCAGTCCGTGGGATTGCAAAGAGTCGGACGCAACTTAGTGACTGATGGGTAGACCTGGTGGATCTGTGAAATGGTTGAGGTGGAGAGCAGATGTGAGAGGTGGAGTAGGGATCTTGTCAACCCCATAAACATACTTGAAGATTAGGGCTTGAAACAGGTCTTAGGGAGGCAGAACCGGTTTTCTCCAACGTTTCTGTGTGACTTCTTTAAGGCAAATGTCTTAACATCTGCTCTGTTTTTTTCTATTAATGAAATCTTTTAAAAAATATTTAAATATGAAAGAGTTTGGCTAAGATGATTTCTAAGTTGCTTTTCACTAATGGCATCTCCTGTTTCTAAGGTTATAATAGATAGTGTGAGCTTTTTGCTATGTACAGGATGTGAAAGACAGTTTCACAAGATTTAAGGATTACCAGTCGCTGTAATAAATATTGCCTCTGAATAGCTGAGACCAAACAGGTGATTGAAGTGGACATTCGGATAAATCTGATTGCAGAGGTTCAAAACTGTAGAAACATCATTGCTTGAAACAGAGAGATTCTTAGCATTCACATTGAAGGCGACATAGTGTTATGAAACTGACAGTTGATGTAATTCTTGCTATAGAATGCCTCTAATAATTCTTGTCAGTTTAAATTCTACTTCTGCAAATTATTTAAAATTCTAATTAGCTGTGGTAAATTATGAGAAAAAATACTCATCGAGTTTTCCTTCTTAATAATAATTCAAAGTATGTTGGTTAACAAAAGAAAATTAAGGGTTTCTTTTCTTCCTTTTCTCTTCCATCTCTACTTTCTTCTTTCCCTCCATCCCTGCTTCCCTACCCTTTCTTTCTTTTATTTCACCATTTTATCTTAAACTTTTTCCAGTTAAGAAGAAAAAAGAAAAGTGTTTTTCACTTTCCAAATGTGCGTAGGTTGAGGGAATATTTGCATTGCTCTGTTTTCTCAGTAGTGTCCCACATTTCACTTTGGTAGGTCCTCGGGAGACCACATGACTCTATCAGCTGTCTGTAGTAGCTATTTCTTAACGATAATTACGGTGATATGATCAAAATGCTCTCATTTACAGAAAAATTTTCTTG
Source organism: Tragulus kanchil (assembly GCA_022376925.1). Lineage (NCBI taxonomy): Eukaryota > Metazoa > Chordata > Mammalia > Artiodactyla > Tragulidae > Tragulus > Tragulus kanchil. The sequence goes on from JAIOJX010000004.1 coordinate 30,698,585, forward strand.
AAAAGACATGGATTGATAGTACTTTTTCTATAAGAGCTCCATTTATGGAAAATGAAAACTTTATCTTTCAGTCCAGGTGAAGGTGTTCAAGGGGGAAAGGATTTTGCATTTAGTAATAACCTTTTTTTTTTTTTTTTAAAAAAAACCTTTTATTTATTTATTTTTGGCTGTGCTGGGTCTTTGTTGATTTATTTATTTTTGGCTTTGCTGGGTCTTTGTTGATGTGTGGGTTTAGCTGCTCTGTGGTATGCAGGATCTTCCGGGGTCAGGGATAGAACCTGTGTCTTCTGCCTTGGCAGACGGGTTCTTATCCACTGAGTCACAAGGGAAGCCCTAGTAATAACCTTTTATGTGCTAAGTTCAGTGTTACGTTCTTTTATCTAATCTAATTGGAACCTCACTTCAGCTCTGGGAGACTGATAATGTTCTTTCATGTTTACTTATGATCAGCGTGAGGCTTTAAGAGTTTTAGGGAAATGACTAGAGTCCAACTCTAGGTCTGAAGAGTGAATAATCTTGAAGAGTGTCTTATTAAGGAGACTTCAAGAAATTTCAGATCTGGGTGGAATGGGGGTTGGAGTTGTAGTATGTGAATCACTGTTTTATTTTTGCCTCTTAAAATCATTTAAGGAACAGTTTTCATTCTTGGGAAATACAGTTGCAGACCATTATATTTTCAAAGAAAAATGTGTAAATAATTGTGTGCGACATTCATTTACTTCTGTAGGCAATCTTTAAAATTACTCTGATCTCTATGTCTGTCTCTTGGGCTTCTCAGTGGCTCAGATGGTAAAGAATCTATGTCTGCCTCTTCACCACATCGAGAAGAGACTTATAGACATTGGGTGGTGGGGGAGGGAGGAATGGGCAAGATGTATGGAAGGAGTAACATGGAAACTTTCATTACAATATGTGAAAGAGACAATCAAAGTGAATCTGCTGTAAGACTAGGGGAACTTAGCACATGGGCTCTGTAACAACCTAGAGGGGTGGGATGAGGAGGGAGATAGGAGGAAAGTTCAAGTGGGAGGGGACATGTGCATACCTAGGGCCGATTCAGTTTGTGTGGCAGTAAACAACAAAACTCTGTAAAAGTAAAATTAAAAAAATGAAAAAACTCTGAGGGTGGAAGTATATATCCCAGTTAGTCTAATCTGTTTAAGTGGTTGTACCTGTCTTGCCTGCTAGCAGGAAAGGCATGTAGAATAAAATCATCTTTACTCTTACTCTCCTGGTGATGTTGAGTGTTCTGTTCAACCTGATTTCAGTTGTTTTCAGGGGCAGATCGTGGGAAAGAGAGTATCTTCTTAGTTCTGGAGGTTTGAAGTAGTAGATACATCTCATATTTGAGCTGAGTTAAACATGTTGATTTAATTTCGAAAGGATTAAAGGTTATGTGATTTCCCCTGTCACCTCATTTCCAGCCAGTCCTTTTAGCTTTCCTAACTTGACCACAAGCAGAGGATTTTAATCATTTTATCGAATTAGGCAGAGCTGCCTGCAAGCCCTGAAATATCTGTAGAGGTTGGGGAGTGTGAATGATCAGTTTTTGTTTCAGTTCACATTGTTTCATTGAAATATAATAACCCATTCAGTATTTTCTTTTTCAACCTTTGCTAAAATGTAACTTAGGAAAGAAATGGTTTATCATTTCAGATCTGGGTGGAAGGGTTGGAGTTGTAGTATGTGAATCACTGTTTTATTTTTGCCTCTTAAAATCATTTAAGGAACAGTTTTCATTCTTGGGAAATACAGTTGCAGACCATTATATTTTCAAAGAAAAATGTGTAAATAATTGTGTGCGACATTCATTTACTTCTGTAGGCAATCTTTAAAATTACTCTGATCTCTATGTCTGTCTCTTGGGCTTCTCAGTGGCTCAGATGGTAAAGAATCTATGTCTGCCTCTTCACCACATCGAGAAGAGACTTATAGACATTGGGTGGTGGGGGAGGGAGGAATGGGCAAGATGTATGGAAGGAGTAACATGGAAACTTTCATTACAATATGTGAAAGAGACAATCAAAGTGAATCTGCTGTAAGACTAAGGGAACTTAGCACATGGGCTCTGTAACAACCTAGAGGGGTGGGATGAGGAGGGAGATAGGAGGAAAGTTCAAGTGGGAGGGGACATGTGCATACCTAGGGCCGATTCAGTTTGTGTGGCAGTAAACAACAAAACTCTGTAAAAGTAAAATTAAAAAAATGAAAAAACTCTGAGGGTGGAAGTATATATCCCAGTTAGTCTAATCTGTTTAAGTGGTTGTACCTGTCTTGCCTGCTAGCAGGAAAGGCATGTAGAATAAAATCATCTTTACTCTTACTCTCCTGGTGATGTTGAGTGTTCTGTTCAACCTGATTTCAGTTGTTTTCAGGGGCAGATCGTGGGAAAGAGAGTATCTTCTTAGTTCTGGAGGTTTGAAGTAGTAGATACATCTCATATTTGAGCTGAGTTAAACATGTTGATTTAATTTCGAAAGGATTAAAGGTTATGTGATTTCCCCTGTCACCTCATTTCCAGCCAGTCCTTTTAGCTTTCCTAACTTGACCACAAGCAGAGGATTTTAATCATTTTATCGAATTAGGCAGAGCTGCCTGCAAGCCCTGAAATATCTGTAGAGGTTGGGGAGTGTGAATGATCAGTTTTTGTTTCAGTTCACATTGTTTCATTGAAATATAATAACCCATTCAGTATTTTCTTTTCAACCTTTGCTTGTTGAACACAAAAGGGCGAATGGAATAAAAATATTTGTTAAATCTTCTAAAATGTTTTAAAATGTAACTTAGGAAAGAAATGGTTTATCATTTGAACTTTGTAATCATTCTTTCCATTTAGATTTGAATGAAGAAAAATAATCTGTGGATTAGAAAAATACAGTTTTAATTTTGACTACACTAAACCTTACTGTTTATATTATTATACTTATTGTTAAGAATTCAGTGTAGAAAATCCATCTTTGATGTGACAGATGTACATAAAAATGAATTTTTATTGTGACAGTTATTTTTCCTTCGGTTTCAATAAGTGAATGCTAAATGTTCTACTAAATGGTGGAAAATATTTGTAGTGTGATAATTTTTTTCTTTTTTCAGGAATGAAAAAATAGAAATATTTTTCTTCCATTGAATGAGAGACCCTAAAACATGTATGATAAAAGTTTCTGCTTTAGGAAGCAAATATGAGTAGTTTACTAAAACAGCTGTTGATATTGCTATTTAGTTAATGTAGATTTTACTTTTTAGTTGAACATATTTTTTGTCCATATTTTTCAATAAATATGCATGGTATGGTCAATATAATTTTAATTTTGTAGAACAGGAAATGTATTTTAAAAGTATTTAGGACTATTTTGTAATGAAATAAGCCATATTGACAAGCTACCGGTATGGGTTTACTCAGCCCTGAAGTCCTGATTTTTACAGTTTTAAAGTAGCTGTATGTTTTTATGCCTTATTTTTTTGTCTTATAGGAAACAGTTTTTATACAGTAATATATGTTGGAGCTTACAGGTTTTTATTTGTATCATTAAGACACATTTCAAGATATGAGTTGTAAATCCAATCTGTGTACAATTTGGGATGCTTTATTTTTCAGGACTAATGATTTTGTTAAGTTAACCACACAGTAAATTCCTCTCTGAAATTAGTTTATCTTAATTTAAGACTGTACAGTAAAATCTTAGTTAATATTGAAACAAAACTAGAAAGGATGTTTGTTAGGCATCAGTATAACACTATGGTAAATGTTTACTGTATAATATTTGGCCATTATTCTAAACATTGACCATTGTTCCAAAGCTATTCATTATGTTTGAATTGGTGTAATTTTCAAATATTAGTTGATTGTAAAGTCATTATTATTACATTATTTTTGCTTCACCAAAGGATATAAAATATTTTACCATTTTTGCCCAAGAATTTAAAATATGATTGTGTGTATATTTGTGGGGGGTAGCGGGGAACAGCAGCACATTTTTCTTAAGGAAATATTTGTATCAGAAAGTGGATCAAAGGTTCAGGAAGCACATGTTCTTACAACTTTTCCTTTTTACTAACACTTGAAAAACTTATTCCCCCCAAAATGAAGATTCAAATCATTTTTCTTAAAACTTCTCATAGTGAGTGAAGAATGCTCCAAATACACTTTTAGGGAAATGGAAGAAAAAGAGAAAAAAGTTTGAGTTTATCTGTGTTTATTTAAATATTTCTTTTTTTTTTTTTTAATTGTAAAGAAAGAATGAGAAAGTTGAGGAGGCACAGTAAGTTAGTGAAAGAGTTCTCATAACATCTGAGAAGATACAAGTAAAACAACCTTAAGAAAAGCTATGCTTAAAAATCGAAGTTACTGATTGTTTAGTGCAGTGGTCCTTTTTGGCACAAGGGAGAAGTTTCATGGAAGCCAGTTTTTCTCTGGATTGGGGATAGGATGATGGTTTTGAGAGGATTCAAGCTCATTGCATTTACTGTGCACTTTATTTCTATTATTATTACACAAGCCCCACCTCAGGTCAGTCAGGCATTAGATCTTGGAGGCTGGGGACCCCTGCTTTAGTGCTTTATCTTTTGAAATGTAGGCTGAAATTCATAGCACTTGCTGTTATGGGAAATCAAATGACTTAATATTGTTTATTGAACAAAACTAGAAAGGATTGTTCTTTTAAAGGTCATTTCAGGACTAATGATTTTGTTAAGTTAACCACACAGTAAATTCCTCTCTGAAATTAGTTTATCTTAATTTAAGACTGTACAGTAAAATCTTAGTTAATATTGAAACAAAACTAGAAAGGATGTTTGTTAGGCATCAGTATAACACTATGGTAAATGTTTACTGTATAATATTTGGCCATTATTCTAAACATTGACAATTGTTCCAAAGCTATTCATTATGTTTGAATTGGTGTAATTTTCAAATATTGGTTGATTGGAAAGCCATTATTATTACATTTTTTTTGCTTCACCAAAGGATATAAAATATTTTACCATTTTTGCCCAAGAATTTAAAATATGATTGTGTGTATATTTGTGGGGGGTAGCGGGGAACAGCAGCACATTTTTCTTAAGGAAATATTTGTATCAGAAAGTGGATCAAAGGTTCAGGAAGCACATGTTCTTACAACTTTTCCTTTTTACTAACACTTGAAAAACTTATTCCCCCCAAAATGAAGATTCAAATCATTTTTCTTAAAACTTCTCATAGTGAGTGAAGAATGCTCCAAATACACTTTTAGGGAAATGGAAGAAAAAGAGAAAAAAGTTTGAGTTTATCTGTGTTTATTTAAATATTTCTTTTTTTTTTTTTTAATTGTAAAGAAAGAATGAGAAAGTTGAGGAGGCACAGTAAGTTAGTGAAAGAGTTCTCATAACATCTGAGAAGATACAAGTAAAACAACCTTAAGAAAAGCTATGCTTAAAAATCGAAGTTACTGATTGTTTAGTGCAGTGGTCCTTTTTGGCACAAGGGAGAAGTTTCATGGAAGCCAGTTTTTCTCTGGATTGGGGATAGGATGATGGTTTTGAGAGGATTCAAGCTCATTGCATTTACTGTGCACTTTATTTCTATTATTATTACACAAGCCCCACCTCAGGTCAGTCAGGCATTAGATCTTGGAGGCTGGGGACCCCTGCTTTAGTGCTTTATCTTTTGAAATGTAGGCTGAAATTTCTTTTATTAGCTCCTCCCCTACTTATACTGTGACACTGGTGAGACCTGTGATGATGGAGACAGCAGGGGTCAGAGGGACCCTGGTTACTGTTTGCCTTCTTTCTTTCCAGTTTCCTGAAATGTTTTGTCATTTTCTGATTTCATGTAGACAATGCCTAATTCATTTCCTGAACTGTATTTATGAGCTCATGCCATCTGTGTGACTAATGTAAACAGGAGGGTTTGTGCTGTCAAATAGAAGAACTGTTGGAAAGCTTTGAGGTTTCCTGCGTTAGAAATGTGGGAATGGGGAGGTGGTGGCCTGGTGCAAGGCTCACTGTGGAGCATCATACCTCATTGCAGGAGTCATAACATGATAATGTCAGTGATGCATAGCAATAGGTGACTCCTTATATCTAACTGAGTTTGCTTTCAACTTGAAGAATATCATTTCCTAGGTCAGATAGTAGTACTGTGTATGGTTTGGTGCAGAAGCTGAACTGTGGAGGTGTCCGTCTTTACTCAGCTGCTTACTGGATATGCACGTGATGAGCAAGTTCTCTTTCCAAGCCTGGATCCCTGCCTGCAGTGGGGATCATGGTAGTAGCTACATCATCCAGTTGTTGGAAGATTCACAGGCCATGGTCCATGCCAGGCTCTCAACACAGGCCAGCACACAGATAACACATTTGTCAGGTCATGTTTATATTGCTCTTTCTAATATAATTCCTTTTAAATTTTCTTCTTGTTGCTTTAATTACTAGGATTGCTTAGTCAGGTTTTCCCTTCATTTCTCTTAAAAAAAATACTTATAGTCTAACACAGAAAAAAAAAATAGAACATTTTAGGGAATACCAGTATACTTATTGTCCAGCTTCAACAATCTTCAACTTTCTGCTTTCTTGGTATGTTTTTCCTCCACGCATGCCTTTGTTGTTGTTGCTGTTTGACTCGTAAACAAGTCCCAGGCATCATAATAAATAAGGAAGTTTTTCCTTTTTGTCACAGCCCTTGCTTGGTGCTGAAGACTACTAGGTGTCCCTCTGAAAAGAATGATCCTGGAAAGAGTTTGTAATGGGTTTCTGGCTTAATGTGTGTTATTGTCATTGTCATCATCTTTTTGTTCCTTTGATATCATTATGAAGAAGAAAACTTGAGAAAGTAGAAGTGAAGACATAAAAGTAGTAGAATTAGTTTTTAAGATTTATTTATATATTTATTTTGGTGGGGGGGGTGGGAGGGAGGGAGCGGTGGGCCACTACTATTGGTCTTCCGTTTCTCATTTTTCATCTTTTGTTTGTAAGAAAAAGAGGGTCATGCCATCTGTGTGACTAATGTAAACAGGAGGGTTTGTGCTGTCAAATAGAAGAACTGTTGGAAAGCTTTGAGGTTTCCTGCGTTAGAAATGTGGAATGGGGAGGTGGTGGCCTGGTGCAAGGCTCACTGTGGAGCATCATACCTCATTGCAGGAGTCATAACATGATAATGTCAGTGATGCATAGCAATAGGTGACTCCTTATATCTAACTGAGTTTGCTTTCAACTTGAAGAATATCATTTCCTAGGTCAGATAGTAGTACTGTGTATGGTTTGGTGCAGAAGCTGAACTGTGGAGGTGTCCGTCTTTACTCAGCTGCTTACTGGATATGCACGTGATGAGCAAGTTCTCTTTCCAAGCCTGGATCCCTGCCTGCAGTGGGGATCATGGTAGTAGCTACATCATCCAGTTGTTGGAAGATTCACAGGCCATGGTCCATGCCAGGCTCTCAACACAGGCCAGCACACAGATAACACATTTGTCAGGTCATGTTTATATTGCTCTTTCTAATATAATTCCTTTTAAATTTTCTTCTTGTTGCTTTAATTACTAGGATTGCTTAGTCAGGTTTTCCCTTCATTTCTCTTAAAAAAAATACTTATAGTCTAACACAGAAAAAAAAAATAGAACATTTTAGGGAATACCAGTATACTTATTGTCCAGCTTCAACAATCTTCAACTTTCTGCTTTCTTGGTATGTTTTTCCTCCACGCATGCCTTTGTTGTTGTTGCTGTTTGACTCGTAAACAAGTCCCAGGCATCATAATAAATAAGGAAGTTTTTCCTTTTTGTCACAGCCCTTGCTTGGTGCTGAAGACTACTAGGTGTCCCTCTGAAAAGAATGATCCTGGAAAGAGTTTGTAATGGGTTTCTGGCTTAATGTGTGTTATTGTCATTGTCATCATCTTTTTGTTCCTTTGATATCATTATGAAGAAGAAAACTTGAGAAAGTAGAAGTGAAGACATAAAAGTAGTAGAATTAGTTTTTAAGATTTATTTATATATTTATTTTGGTGGGGGTGGGGTGGGGAGGGAGGGGAGCGGGTGGGCCACTACTATTGGTCTTCCGTTTCTCTATTTTTCATCCGTCTTTGTTCTTAGGCTCCTGTGGGCCTCCCATCGTGGTGGCGTCTGTCATTGCAGAGCGCCGGCTCTGGGCGCATGCGCTCCAGAGCTCCGGCTCAGTGATTGGACACATCGGTCTAGCCGCTCCACAGTACGTGGGATCTTCCCAGGCCAGGAATTGATCCGGCACCCCCTGTACTGCAAGTCAGTGTCCTTATCCACTGGACCACCAGGGAAGCCCTAGAATTAGTTTTTAAATAAATTCAGATATGTTAAATTCTAAAGAAAAGAAGTCTGAGATCAGTTGTTTACCCACGATCATAATGTAAAGGTATTTCCATGATTTGTCCACATTCTAGAGTAAATTAAATTATTGGTGATTCTCTTTCTGAGGGATTCTTATTGTTTATTGAAAACCACTTAGCATACACTTCCAGCAGCTCATCTCTCAGTGGTTTGCATAGTTTTGCCACAATCAGGACATCATCCCTAAACCAGTGTTTGATCCATCTTTCAAAGTCAATTCTGAGACCCAACAGTAGTAAATGCTGTTTTAAGGCAGTTGCTAAGGTTTCATTAATCAAGTGTGTAGTTTGCTTTTTCTAGTTCTGCTAAGCTTTTCTAGTGTTCTTTGGTTTCTGTCACATGATTATTTGCTTTAGGCTCTTTTGATTGCAGGGGGAGACATGAACTCAAGTTGTCTTGAATAATGGGCACCTCTGTCTCTGGTGAGGGACAGTGGAGATATTATAAAGCAATATAAGGGCAACTATTGCACTACCTTTATTGTGACTTCGCTGTACTTTGGACATGGGTGCTGGCTGACATGGTTTTCAGTGAGTTTATACCTCCTTGGTTCCCCACTGCTTCTGCTTTCTCATAATTTCTGCTTCCCTTACCTTCATGCTGCTGTGCCCTTCGTGGTTCTGACTCAGCATGGTGCGGCCCTTTCTCTCGGCTTTCACTGCTTCAGTTCTCACTGTGGCATCTCTGTTCACTCAGTGAATTCAAGCCCTTCTTTTTGTGAGAGAGAATCTCATTGGCTCAGCTCATGTTTGGGGACTAGACAAGACTAGTAGTCTCTGATTGGTCCATGGATTTGCTGTCAGACAGCAGGAGCTGTGGGTGAGGGAGTTTCATGAAAAGTTTGGTGGATGTGAGAGACACTATTATCAAGTTGGCTTAAAACTCAGCATTCAAAAAATTGAGATCATGGCATCTCGTCCCATCTTTTCATGGCAAATAGATGGAGAAACAACGGAAACAGAAACAACGGAAACAGGGACAGACTTTATTTTCTTAGGCTTCAAAATTGCTGTGGACAGTGACTGCAGCCAAGAAATTCAAAGAGACTTGCTCCTTGGGAAAAAATCTATGACAAACCTAGACAGTGTATTGCAAAGTCAAGACATCACTTTGTTGACAAAGGCCTGTGTAGTCAAAGCTGTGGTTTTTCCAGTAGTCATGTACAGATGTGGGAGTTGGACCATAAAGAAGACTGAGCATTGAACAATTGATGCTTTCTAATTGTGGTGCTGCAGAAGACTCTTGAGAGTCTCTTGGACTGCAGTGAGATCAAACCAGTCAGTCCTAAAGGAAATCAACCCTGAATATTCATTGGAAGGACTGTGCTAAAGATGTAGCTTCAATACTTTGGCCACTTGATGGAAAGAGCCGACTTATTGGAAACGACTCTGATGCTGAGAAAGACTGAAGGGAGGAGGAGTAGGGAATGACAGAGGGATGAGTTGGTTGGATGGCATCACCGACTCAATGGACATGAGTTTGAGCAAACTCCAAGAGATAGTGAAGATCAGGGAAACCTGGCATGGTCCATTTCATGGGGTTGCAAAGAGTTGCGTACAACTGAGCAGCTATTTTCACTAACTAATATTTATGGATTATAAGCCACCTTCTTTTCCTTTAGTAGCAATTTCACATCCACCTTACCAATAAGATCTTTCCAAAAGAGTTTTCTGCCCTCTGGTCCTGATTACCCTCCTGTGTTGCTAACTATTCATGTTCATGATTTCTCTTTACTTTTTAATATTAGACATTTTTTGAATATTTTTAACAGTAAATTAAATGTAAACATATTTTCAGGGTGTAGCATATGCATAGAACAGTGCACAGGGGGGCTTCCCATGGTGATCCAGTGGGTAAGGACACCGCCTTGCAGTGCAAGGGGCGCCGGTTCGATCCCTGGCCTGGGAAGATCCCACGTGCCGCGGAGCGGCTGCACTGATATGTCCAATCACCAAAAAGGAGCTCTGGAGCGCATGCACCCAGAGCCGGCGCTCTGCAATGACAGACGCCACCGCGATAGGAGGCCCACAGGAGCCAAAGAACAAAGACGGATGAAAATAGAGAAAGAAAAGACCAATAGAAGTGGCCCACTGCTCCCTTCCTTCCCCAACCCGACCCCCATCCAAAATAAATAAATAAATAAATCTTAAAAAAAGAAAAAAGTGCACAGGGCTTCCCTGGTGGTCCAGTGGGTAAAGAGTCCATCTTACAGTGCAGGGGGCACCAGTTTGATCCCTTGGCCTGGGAAGATCCCACATGCCGTGGAGTGGCTGGACAGGTGTATCCAATTACATGTCAGCGCTCTCGAGTGCATGCGCCCAGAGCTGGCGCTCTTCAAGAGAGGCCACTATGATGGGAGGCCAAACAATGAAGATAGATGAAAATAAATAACTAAAAAACCAATAAAAGAGGCCAACATTTTTTAAAAGTGCACAAATCACAAGTGTGCTTCTTCCTGAATATTCACAAAGTGAGTATATTTTTGTAAACAGCACTCAGATCAAGCAATCGACATGATCAGCCCTCCAGAAACTAACCTCATGTCTGTTCTTCTTTAGTGCTCCTACCTGTGGGTAGCTACAACCTTACTTCTAACATCATCGATTGCTTTTGCCTGTTTTAGGACTTCATCATAGACTCATGGTCCATTTTATGGGGTTGCAAAGAGTTGCGTACAACTGAGCAGCTATTTTCACTAACTAATATTTATGGATTATAAGCCACCTTCTTTTCCTTTAGTAGCAATTTCACATCCACCTTACCAATAAGATCTTTCCAAAAGAGTTTTCTGCCCTCTGGTCCTGATTACCCTCCTGTGTTGCTAACTATTCATGTTCATGATTTCTCTTTACTTTTTAATATTAGACATTTTTGAATATTTTTAACAGTAAATTAAATGTAAACATATTTTCAGGGTGTAGCATATGCATAGAACAGTGCACAGGGGGGCTTCCCATGGTGATCCAGTGGGTAAGGACACCGCCTTGCAGTGCAAGGGGCGCCGGTTCGATCCCTGGCCTGGGAAGATCCCACGTGCCGCGGAGCGGCTGCACTGATATGTCCAATCACCAAAAAGGAGCTCTGGAGCGCATGCACCCAGAGCCGGCGCTCTGCAATGACAGACGCCACCGCGATAGGAGGCCCACAGGAGCCAAAGAACAAAGACGGATGAAAATAGAGAAAGAAAAGACCAATAGAAGTGGCCCACTGCTCCCTTCCTTCCCCAACCCGACCCCCATCCAAAATAAATAAATAAATAAATCTTAAAAAAAGAAAAAAGTGCACAGGGCTTCCCTGGTGGTCCAGTGGGTAAAGAGTCCATCTTACAGTGCAGGGGGCACCAGTTTGATCCCTTGGCCTGGGAAGATCCCACATGCCGTGGAGTGGCTGGACAGGTGTATCCAATTACATGTCAGCGCTCTCGAGTGCATGCGCCCAGAGCTGGCGCTCTTCAAGAGAGGCCACTATGATGGGAGGCCAAACAATGAAGATAGATGAAAATAAATAACTAAAAAACCAATAAAAGAGGCCAACATTTTTTTAAAAAAGTGCACAAATCACAAGTGTGCTTCTTCCTGAATATTCACAAAGTGAGTATATTTTTGTAAACAGCACTCAGATCAAGCAATCGACATGATCAGCCCTCCAGAAACTAACCTCATGTCTGTTCTTCTTTAGTGCTCCTACCTGTGGGTAGCTACAACCTTACTTCTAACATCATCGATTGCTTTTGCCTGTTTTAGGACTTCATCATAGACTCATGCCATAAGCACTTGTCTGTGTCAGGCTTGTTTCCCTCAACATCATGTCTGTGGGTTTCACCCATGTCTTTGGATGGTGTGCTTCATTCCTTTCTGTGTCTTTGTAGTATTCCACTGGATGAGTATACATGGGTTTCTTTATCCATTCTTTTTTTTTTTTTAATTATGTATTTATTTGGTTGCACTGGGTCTTAGTTGTGGCATGTGGGATCTAGTTCCCTGACCAGGGATCGAACCTGTGCCCCCTGCATTGGGATCACAGAGTCTTAACCACTGGACCAGCAGGGAAATCCCTCTTTATCCATTCTTTATCTACTGTTAATGGAACATTTGATTATTTCCAGATTGAGGCTGATACAAATAATATGGCTATGAAAATTCTTGTACAGGTATTTTGTGCATGTACATGCATCCATTTGTTTCAATATATACCCAGGAATGCACTTGTTGGTTCATAGGACGTATTTATGTTCAACTTCAACAATTACTGTTAAATAGTTTGTGAAGTAGTTATATCAATTTATGTTCCCAGTAGCAATGTATGAGAATTCCAATTGCTCTATATCCTTGCTAATAGTTGATATTACCAGTCTTTTTAGTTTTAAGCATTCTAGTGGGCATTTAGTAGTTTTTTAGGCTGGTTTTCATTTTCATTTCTCTGATAATTCGGTTGAATACTTCCCCAAGTATTTCTTGATCATTTGATCATTCTGTTTTGAAATCCTTGTTCAGTCTTGTGCCCATTTTTTAGTTGAGATTTCTTATCTTATTGATCTGTGCATGCGTGTATGCACGCTAAGTTGCTTTAGTCGTGTCTGACTCTTTGAGACCCTATAGACTATCCTACTCGACTCCTCTGTTCATGAGATTCTCCAGGCAAGAATACTGGAGTGGTTTGCCATGCCTTTCTTCAGGGGATCTTCCTGATCTGGGGATCAAACCCTTGTCTCTTACATCTTCTGAGCTGGAAGGTGGGCTCTTTAGCACTAGTACCACCTGGGAAGCCTTTTTGATTTGTAGGAGTTTTAAAATATTAAATTAAACTATATGAATTGGTAATTTTTAAAAGTTTGGCCTTTTATTGGTATTTTATTTATTTATTTTCATCTATCTTTATTCTTTGACCTGTGTGAGCCTCCCATTACAGTGGCCTCTCTCACTGCAGAGCAATGACTCTGAGCACATGTGGCCAGAGCGCTGGCTCATAATTGGATACACCAGTCCAGCCATTCCTCAGCATGTAGGGTCTTCCCGGGCCAGGGATCAAACCGGTGTCCCCTGCACTGGAAGGCAGACTCTTTACCCACTGGACCACCAGGGAAGCCCCTGAATTGGCATTTTTGAATGTCAAAAATAATTAAATATCTTGTTGATCCTCATATGTATGAAGATATGAGTCCTTTATCAATTATATATATTGGAAAAATTTGCCCCTACTCTGGTTTTGTGCCTTTCTACTTTCTTAAAGGTGTCATTTGATGAAGAGAAGTTTAAAATTTTAATGTAGCATAAACTATCTGTCTTTGTCTTTGTGGTGTTTATCTGCCCATAAAATGAGTGTGGAGGGGACAGCATCTGGAGATGCTTTGTGTAGAAGGCGTAGGAACTGCGCTCTCCCTTGCTGCTCTGTGGTCAGAGCAATCAAGAGGATCTTGAAAGATGCGGCCCTGGGTAGAAGAGTAGGCACTTGCAGCAGTTTTGGATTGCCACAGCAGGATGCTTTCTCTTTGGAGGAAAGCAACACAGGCAATTCTAAAGGCCAAGCAAATGTTCTCACCTCCCTCATACTTCCTGGGATCTGTGGTGTTCCCTCCCTAGGTGTTAAGTTGTTGTTCTTCCTTTAGAGATGCAATACGTGTATACACAACACATACTTGTACAAGAATTTTCACAGCAGTGTTAGCCACAGAACTGGGTGTCTCATCCAGTAGCTCTAACTTCACTTTGTTTTCAGTCATCCCCATCTCACACCTATACCTTTCATCTCGAAGGGTCAGGTTTGAGCGGGACAAGGTACTTTTATTAACTTAACCAGAGTCAAGCTTGAATTCCTGACATCCCCTGTCAGCTCTTCTGCCACCTGGAGTCATCCAGACTGACCTGGGGGATGTTGTTAGGGAAAGAAAACTTCATCATTCCCAACATTGGTCAAGACAGAATCCTCAGTTTTCAGAATACATCTGTATAATGCTCTGTAATCCTTCCGTTTTAGTTCTAATCATCGCCCAGGAGATGATTAAGAAGGGCTGACCCTTTCTCGGAATGCCTGCACTCACTAATCAAACTGCCTTAATGAAGTATATGGACCGGAATGAAATGAGCGAGAGAGTTGGATAATCAGTCCATTGTTGAATCGAGCCATGCAGCCATTCCTCAGCTTTGTAGGGTCTTCCCGGGCCAGGGATCAAACCGGTGTCCCCTGCACTGGAAGGCAGACTCTTTACCCACTGGACCACCAGGGAAGCCCCTGAATTGGCATTTTTGAATGTCAAAAATAATTAAATATCTTGTTGATCCTCATATGTATGAAGATATGAGTCCTTTATCAATTATATATATTGGAAAAATTTGCCCCTACTCTGGTTTTGTGCCTTTCTACTTTCTTAAAGGTGTCATTTGATGAAGAGAAGTTTAAAATTTTAATGTAGCATAAACTATCTGTCTTTGTCTTTGTGGTGTTTATCTGCCCATAAAATGAGTGTGGAGGGGACAGCATCTGGAGATGCTTTGTGTAGAAGGCGTAGGAACTGCGCTCTCCCTTGCTGCTCTGTGGTCAGAGCAATCAAGAGGATCTTGAAAGATGCGGCCCTGGGTAGAAGAGTAGGCACTTGCAGCAGTTTTGGATTGCCACAGCAGGATGCTTTCTCTTTGGAGGAAAGCAACACAGGCAATTCTAAAGGCCAAGCAAATGTTCTCACCTCCCTCATACTTCCTGGGATCTGTGGTGTTCCCTCCCTAGGTGTTAAGTTGTTGTTCTTCCTTTAGAGATGCAATACGTGTATACACAACACATACTTGTACAAGAATTTTCACAGCAGTGTTAGCCACAGAACTGGGTGTCTCATCCAGTAGCTCTAACTTCACTTTGTTTTCAGTCATCCCCATCTCACACCTATACCTTTCATCTCGAAGGGTCAGGTTTGAGCGGGACAAGGTACTTTTATTAACTTAACCAGAGTCAAGCTTGAATTCCTGACATCCCCTGTCAGCTCTTCTGCCACCTGGAGTCATCCAGACTGACCTGGGGGATGTTGTTAGGGAAAGAAAACTTCATCATTCCCAACATTGGTCAAGACAGAATCCTCAGTTTTCAGAATACATCTGTATAATGCTCTGTAATCCTTCCGTTTTAGTTCTAATCATCGCCCAGGAGATGATTAAGAAGGGCTGACCCCTTTCTCGGAATGCCTGCACTCACTAATCAAACTGCCTTAATGAAGTATATGGACCGGAATGAAATGAGCGAGAGAGTTGGATAATCAGTCCATTGTTGAATACACAGATTAGTTTCAAGGGCTACAATGCAGTGACTGGAAGCTGCTAACCAGTAACCTGAAAGAATCCAGCAGTGGTGAGGCAGCACTGCAAACCCTCAGAGGGCTTCAAGTGTCAGGTGTAGCTGATCTGCCAGGAGTGGGAGGGTGACACCTCTCGTGACATGGCCTCTCGCATTGTGAGGCAATCGGGTCAGCTTTCGGCAGCAGTCACAAGCCTGTCCGGCAGTGGTAGCCCTGTCTGTTAGAAACAGAGGCAGCCTCCATCAGCGGCTTGATTCCAGTTGGTCCACAGCCCTTCCTGTGGGCACCTACATGCCTGATCCAGACAGTTCAGTCGACAGACATAGCTTGTTCCCCCATTCATATTTCTAGAGAAAGGTGTCTTAATCTTTCAGTCTGTGAGTTTTCCAAGTGGCAGACCAAATGGCTGTGCCATTGCCAACAGCCTCCAAGTCTGAGCCCTTTCCTCTGACTGGAGCAGCTCCGTCTGCTTTTCCTTCTGCACAGCTGACACACAGACTGACTAGCCACAGCACCCCCTACCCCCATTGTATACCACTGAGTTTCAGCTTAGCCAAGCCGCCAGTGAGTCAGACCCAGGTATTTAGGGAATTTCTGTGAATCAAGGACCCCATTGAGTCAGTGGCTTTGCCTCAGGTAGCCGAGTAGATAAAGTTTCCCACAGAGAGATACTTGCTGCTCTTTAAAATGTAAAGCTGGGATGCTTCTGGGGTCAGACCAGCTTCATGCTTAAGTATACCTTTTCCATTGAACAAACAGGATTTCAGCCCTTTTATACCTTATCAGTTCTTGAGTCTGAGTTGATTTATCAAAAAATGGGAATTTTAGGCTGAGAGTTGTAAGACTCTATGGGTCCATTTCAACAAGGACTCAGCTGAAAGCTAATGGTCGCCTGCATGCCTTGTAATTATTGTTTGAATGCTAGACATTGTAATCCTTCCGTTTTAGTTCTAATCATCGCCCAGGAGATGATTAAGAAGGGCTGACCCTTTCTCGGAATGCCTGCACTCACTAATCAAACTCCCTTAATGAAGTATATGGACCGGAATGAAATGAGCGAGAGAGTTGGATAATCAGTCCATTGTTGAATACACAGATTAGTTTCAAGGGCTACAATGCAGTGACTGGAAGCTGCTAACCAGTAACCTGAAAGAATCCAGCAGTGGTGAGGCAGCACTGCAAACCCTCAGAGGGCTTCAAGTGTCAGGTGTAGCTGATCTGCCAGGAGTGGGAGGGTGACACCTCTCGTGACATGGCCTCTCGCATTGTGAGGCAATCGGGTCAGCTTTCGGCAGCAGTCACAAGCCTGTCCGGCAGTGGTAGCCCTGTCTGTTAGAAACAGAGGCAGCCTCCATCAGCGGCTTGATTCCAGTTGGTCCACAGCCCTTCCTGTGGGCACCTACATGCCTGATCCAGACAGTTCAGTCGACAGACATAGCTTGTTCCCCCATTCATATTTCTAGAGAAAGGTGTCTTAATCTTTCAGTCTGTGAGTTTTCCAAGTGGCAGACCAAATGGCTGTGCCATTGCCAACAGCCTCCAAGTCTGAGCCCTTTCCTCTGACTGGAGCAGCTCCGTCTGCTTTTCCTTCTGCACAGCTGACACACAGACTGACTAGCCACAGCACCCCCTACCCCCATTGTATACCACTGAGTTTCAGCTTAGCCAAGCCGCCAGTGAGTCAGACCCAGGTATTTAGGGAATTTCTGTGAATCAAGGACCCCATTGAGTCAGTGGCTTTGCCTCAGGTAGCCGAGTAGATAAAGTTTCCCACAGAGAGATACTTGCTGCTCTTTAAAATGTAAAGCTGGGATGCTTCTGGGGTCAGACCAGCTTCATGCTTAAGTATACCTTTTCCATTGAACAAACAGGATTTCAGCCCTTTTATACCTTATCAGTTCTTGAGTCTGAGTTGATTTATCAAAAAATGGGAATTTCAGGCTGGAGAGTTGTAAGACTCTATGGGTCCATTTCAACAAGGACTCAGCTGAAAGCTAATGGTCGCCTGCATGCCTTGTAATTATTGTTTGAATGCTAGACATTGTTTATGAAAACTCAAAAGAGGTAATTTCAGTTTCTGCGTGATATTATTTTCCTTCAGAGAGGATTTACTTTTGGTTTCTTGCTGGCATCAATGTGGGGTAGTTTACACTAATCCATTCTGAGAATGAGCTGGTGAAAGTTAGGTTTCAGGCTTGTGAGAACACTGTTTCCACTTTGTCCTGATTTCTAAAGTGTGGCCTCTCTGAGGTCTTATCAGGAATTGTGGGTGTTTTCATAACCCCCTCCTCCCTGGTCTCTTCACAGCCCCGTAGGACTGCCAAAAGCCGAGTGCTGATTTCCAGCCTTAACTGCTGCTTTCTGCCTGGCCTCCTAGCCTCTTGGCTCTGTACTACTTAGAAATTAGCAGATTTGTTGAGAGGAACAACTTCAAAGACTGGTAGACTCACTAGTTTGCTTCCCTTTTCTGAGGTCTTTTACTTCTTAGGTCCTGGCAGTCTTGTTAGCTCACTGATGCTTTCAGATGGGTGTGCGTGTGTGTGTGTGTATTGTGTCCAGCTTTTCTAGTTGTTCTTAGTGTGTTCATGTTGGAGTGGTAGGGGAGGGTCTGTAACAAGCTACCTGGCCATTACCGCTTAAAAACCACTTAAAAATGGGTTTTAATAGTGAGTCTAGAATTGAGTGAAACTCCTTTTTAAACAGTGGAAGAATTATCTTGTCTCCCCCATTGTATACCACTGAGTTTCAGCTTAGCCAAGCCGCCAGTGAGTCAGACCCAGGTATTTAGGGAATTTCTGTGAATCAAGGACCCCATTGAGTCAGTGGCTTTGCCTCAGGTAGCCGAGTAGATAAAGTTTCCCACAGAGAGATACTTGCTGCTCTTTAAAATGTAAAGCTGGGATGCTTCTGGGGTCAGACCAGCTTCATGCTTAAGTATACCTTTTCCATTGAACAAACAGGATTTCAGCCCTTTTATACCTTATCAGTTCTTGAGTCTGAGTTGATTTATCAAAAAATGGGAATTTCAGGCTGGAGAGTTGTAAGACTCTATGGGTCCATTTCAACAAGGACTCAGCTGAAAGCTAATGGTCGCCTGCATGCCTTGTAATTATTGTTTGAATGCTAGACATTGTTTATGAAAACTCAAAAGAGGTAATTTCAGTTTCTGCGTGATATTATTTTCCTTCAGAGAGGATTTACTTTTGGTTTCTTGCTGGCATCAATGTGGGGTAGTTTACACTAATCCATTCTGAGAATGAGCTGGTGAAAGTTAGGTTTCAGGCTTGTGAGAACACTGTTTCCACTTTGTCCTGATTTCTAAAGTGTGGCCTCTCTGAGGTCTTATCAGGAATTGTGGGTGTTTTCATAACCCCCTCCTCCCTGGTCTCTTCACAGCCCCGTAGGACTGCCAAAAGCCGAGTGCTGATTTCCAGCCTTAACTGCTGCTTTCTGCCTGGCCTCCTAGCCTCTTGGCTCTGTACTACTTAGAAATTAGCAGATTTGTTGAGAGGAACAACTTCAAAGACTGGTAGACTCACTAGTTTGCTTCCCTTTTCTGAGGTCTTTTACTTCTTAGGTCCTGGCAGTCTTGTTAGCTCACTGATGCTTTCAGATGGGTGTGCGTGTGTGTGTGTGTGTATTGTGTCCAGCTTTTCTAGTTGTTCTTAGTGTGTTCATGTTGGAGTGGTAGGGGAGGGTCTGTAACAAGCTACCTGGCCATTACCGCTTAAAAACCACTTAAAAATGGGTTTTAATAGTGAGTCTAGAATTGAGTGAAACTCCTTTTTAAACAGTGGAAGAATTATCTTGTTTCTTTTTTTCCAGAAATGTATCTGCTAATTACTTCTAGCTCAGTAGTGATAAAATACTAAGTCAAATCACAACTAATCCTTATTTTAACAACTTAATTCTGAATATCTTTGAATATGTGTATTCTGAGGTGTAACTATTTCCTCATCTGGAAAATGGACATGATAATTTCTACTTTGTAAAGAAAGTGGGAGTTTTAAATTAATTAAGATAAACCATATGAAAAGTATATTATAGGGCGTCCCCTGGTGGTCCAGTGGGTAAGGACACCGCCTTGCAGTGCAAGGGGCGCCGGTTCGATCCCTGGCCTGGGAAGATCCCACGTGCCGCGGAGCGGCTGGACTGATGTGTCCAATTACCGAGCCGGAGCTCTGGAGCGCATGCACCCAGAGCCGGTGCTCTGCGACAACAGATGCCACCGCGATGGGAGGCCCACAGGAGCCAAAGAACAAAAGATGGATGAAACTAGACAAATGAAAGACCAGTGGAAGTGGCCTGCCTCCCCCCCACCCGCCAAAATAAATAATAAATAAATGTTAAAAAACAAGCAAACAAACAAACAAAAAAGTATATTATAAACTTAAAGAATGTTCCTTTAGGGCTTCCCTGGTGGTCCAGTGGGTAAGGACACCGCCTTGCAGTGCAAGGGGCGCCAGTTCGATCCCTGGCCTGGGAAGATCCCACGTGCCGCGGAGCGGCTGGACTGATGTGTCCAATTACCGAGCCGGAGCTCTGGAGCGCATGCACCCAGAGCCGGTGCTCTGCGACAACAGATGCCACCGCGATGGGAGGCCCACAGGAGCCAAAGAACAAAAGATGGATGAAACTAGACAAATGAAAGACCAGTGGAAGTGGCCCGCCCACCCCCTCCCTCCCCCCCACCCGCCAAAATAAATAATAAATAAATGTTAAAAAACAAGCAAACAAACAAACAAAAAAGTATATTATAAACTTAAAGAATGTTCCTTTAGGGCTTCCCTGGTGGTCCAGTGGGTAAGGACACCGCCTTGCAGTGCAAGGGGCGCCAGTTCGATCCCTGGCCTGGGAAGATCTCACGTGCCGCGGAGTGGCTGGACCGATGTGTCCAACCACCAAGCCGGAGCTCAGGAGCGCATGCGCCCAGAGCCGGTGCTCTGCGACAGCAGAGGCCACCACGATGGGAGGCCCACACAGGCCAAAGAACAACGACGAATGAAAATAGATAAATGAAAGACCAGTAGAAGTGGCTGAAAAAAGAAAAAGAATATTCCTTTAAATTCTTCACAGTTGACATTTTTTCACTTAAGTGATGGCCATTTAAACAGCAGGTCAATTGAAAGTTTGCTTACTGCAGATGTGTATTCTGTTCATTTTATGGTCCATTTTGAGAACCAGATAGCTTCTTTGCATAGTTTGTTGGCATCTTTATGAGCCCAAGGCTTTTAAGTTCTATGGAGTATATTTGGCGATGAAAAATTCCTCCAAGAAATAAGTTGGAAGATTGCTTTTACTAAGTGCAGGAGAATATTATCATTAAAGAAATTTTTCTTTGTCATTTAGATACTTTCTATTGTATAGATCCTTCTGATTGTGATATATATTAAATATATTAAAGTGAGATTAATAGATATTTTTTCAGAAGAAAAATATAGCTGAATTAATATTTGTGCTTTAAACGTTGTCTTTTACAGAGAGTGTTCATAGTGTATACTGAAATATAAGTAAATCCACAGCTTACTCATTTCTCTCCTTTTTGGTACAAATTGCCCTGTTAACAAAACATTTGTATTTTTATTATTACTGTTTTTTGTTGGTTGTCCTCCTGACTTTAAAAAAAACTTTATTGGAGGTTTATCAATTCAATGTGTTAGATTTAGGTGTACAGAAAAGTAAATCATGTATAGATAGATAGATAGATTTGGTTATAGATACATATTGTTGTTGTTTAGTCGCTAAGTTGTGTCTGACTGTTTGTGAGCCCATGGACTGTAGCCTCCCAGACTCCTCTGTCCATGGAATTTCACAGGCCAGAATACTGGAGTGAGTTGACATTTACTTCTCCAGGGGATCTTCCCAACCCGGGGACTGAACCTGAGTCTCCTGCATTGCAGGTAGATTCTCTACCACTGTGACAGCTGGAAGTTTGTATATATATATATATATATATATATATATATATACACATGTATATATAGTTGAATTCCTTTTCCCATGTAGATTATTCCCAAATGTTTAGTAGATTTCCTTGTGCTATACAGAAGGTCCTTGTTAACTGTGTTTTTTTTTTGGTGTTTACACAATGTTTATTGAGTACATGATGAGAATGTGTATAGAAAACTAAAAAAAAGTGTATAAAAGGGAAAAATGAGAAATCATTGTTAAAAATAAAACCCTGCTAACAATTTAGTATACTTTATTGCCATTTTTTTTATCTGCACTTTTTTTAATTCTTTATTTTAAAGATTTTACAGAGTTTTGTTGTTCATCAGCATGTATGTTCCCAGATCATTCATATGCATATCCCTGGACCCTCCCCCTTCTCAGTTCCCCCTTCCACCCCTCCAGACCATCACCCCAAGTGACTGTAGATACTCCTATTGCCTTAGCACAATGACAATAGCTATCTTTTCCACACATGACAGTATAGGTTTCCATGTTACTGTCTCCATGTATAGATCCTTCTGATTGTGATATATATTAAATATATTAAAGTGAGATTAATAGATATTTTTTCAGAAGAAAAATATAGCTGAATTAATATTTGTGCTTTAAACGTTGTCTTTTACAGAGAGTGTTCATAGTGTATACTGAAATATAAGTAAATCCACAGCTTACTCATTTCTCTCCTTTTTGGTACAAATTGCCCTGTTAACAAAACATTTGTATTTTTATTATTACTGTTTTTTGTTGGTTGTCCTCCTGACTTTAAAAAAAACTTTATTGGAGGTTTATCAATTCAATGTGTTAGATTTAGGTGTACAGAAAAGTAAATCATGTATAGATAGATAGATAGATTTGGTTATAGATACATATTGTTGTTGTTTAGTCGCTAAGTTGTGTCTGACTGTTTGTGAGCCCATGGACTGTAGCCTCCCAGACTCCTCTGTCCATGGAATTTCACAGGCCAGAATACTGGAGTGAGTTGACATTTACTTCTCCAGGGGATCTTCCCAACCCGGGGACTGAACCTGAGTCTCCTGCATTGCAGGTAGATTCTCTACCACTGTGACAGCTGGAAGTTTGTATATATATATATATATATATATATATATATATATACACATGTATATATAGTTGAATTCCTTTTCCCATGTAGATTATTCCCAAATGTTTAGTAGATTTCCTTGTGCTATACAGAAGGTCCTTGTTAACTGTGTTTTTTTTTTGGTGTTTACACAATGTTTATTGAGTACATGATGAGAATGTGTATAGAAAACTAAAAAAAAGTGTATAAAAGGGAAAAATGAGAAATCATTGTTAAAAATAAAACCCTGCTAACAATTTAGTATACTTTATTGCCATTTTTTTTATCTGCACTTTTTTTTTTAATTCTTTATTTTAAAGATTTTACAGAGTTTTGTTGTTCATCAGCATGTATGTTCCCAGATCATTCATATGCATATCCCTGGACCCTCCCCCCACTCAGTTCCCCCCCTTCCACCCCTCCAGACCATCACCCCAAGTGACTGTAGATACTCCTATTGCCTTAGCACAATGACAATAGCTATCTTTTCCACACATGACAGTATAGGTTTCCATGTTACTGTCTCCATGTCTCCCCCTCCCTATTTCTTCCCCACAATGTCCATATGTCTATCCTCTGTCTGTTTTTCCATGAGTTCACTGCGTGTGTTATCATGACCATCTTACTAGATCCCATATATATGAGTTAGTATACTGTACTTGTCTTTCTCTTTTTGACTTACTTCACTTTTTATGATAGGTTCTAGAGCTAGCCACCTCATTAGGACTGGGTCTTCTGCATTTCTTTTAACAGCTGAGTAGTATTCCATTGTATATATGTACCAAAGCTTCTGTATCTATTCATTCGTCGATGGACATCTAGGTTGCTTCCATGCTCTGGCTATTGTATAGAGAACTGCAATGAACATTGGGGTACAGGTGCTTCTTTCAGTTTTGATTTCATCAGGATATAGGTCTAATAGTGGGATTGCTGGGTCATAGGGTGCTTCTATTTTTAGTTTTTTAAGGCATCTCCATATTGTCTTCCATAGAGGTTGTATCCGTTTACATTCTCACCAGCAATGCAAGAGGGTTCCCTTTTCTCCGCACCCTCTCCAGCGTTTGTTGTCTGTCGATTTTTTGATGATGGCCATTCTGATGGGTGTGAGGTGGTATCTCATTGTGGTTTTAATTCGCATTTCTCTAATGATGAGCAAGGTTGACATCGTTTCATGTGCTTTTGAGCCATCTGTACGTCCTCTTTGGAGAGGTGTCTTTTTAGGTCCTTTTCCCATTTTTTGATTGGGTTGTTCATTTTTCCTGTGCTGAGTTGTCTGAGTTGCTTGTAGATTTTGGAGATTATGTTAACTGTTTTATATATAATAGTGTATCTATGTTAATCTAATGTAACGTAACTTTTTAAAAATTTTCGACCTGTTTTATTCTTTATTTTAAAGATTTTACAGAGTTTTGTTGTTCATCAGCATGTATGTTCCCAGATCATTCATATGCATATCCCTGGACCCTCCCCCCACTCAGTTCCCCCCCTTCCACCCCTCCAGACCATCACCCCAAGTGACTGTAGATACTCCTATTGCCTTAGCACAATGACAATAGCTATCTTTTCCACACATGACAGTATAGGTTTCCATGTTACTGTCTCCATGTCTCCCCCTCCCTATTTCTTCCCCACAATGTCCATATGTCTATCCTCTGTCTGTTTTTCCATGAGTTCACTGCGTGTGTTATCATGACCATCTTACTAGATCCCATATATATGAGTTAGTATACTGTACTTGTCTTTCTCTTTTTGACTTACTTCACTTTTTATGATAGGTTCTAGAGCTAGCCACCTCATTAGGACTGGGTCTTCTGCATTTCTTTTAACAGCTGAGTAGTATTCCATTGTATATATGTACCAAAGCTTCTGTATCTATTCATTCGTCGATGGACATCTAGGTTGCTTCCATGCTCTGGCTATTGTATAGAGAACTGCAATGAACATTGGGGTACAGGTGCTTCTTTCAGTTTTGATTTCATCAGGATATAGGTCTAATAGTGGGATTGCTGGGTCATAGGGTGCTTCTATTTTTAGTTTTTTAAGGCATCTCCATATTGTCTTCCATAGAGGTTGTATCCGTTTACATTCTCACCAGCAATGCAAGAGGGTTCCCTTTTCTCCGCACCCTCTCCAGCGTTTGTTGTCTGTCGATTTTTTGATGATGGCCATTCTGATGGGTGTGAGGTGGTATCTCATTGTGGTTTTAATTCGCATTTCTCTAATGATGAGCAAGGTTGACATCGTTTCATGTGCTTTTGAGCCATCTGTACGTCCTCTTTGGAGAGGTGTCTTTTTAGGTCCTTTTCCCATTTTTTGATTGGGTTGTTCATTTTTCCTGTGCTGAGTTGTCTGAGTTGCTTGTAGATTTTGGAGATTATGTTAACTGTTTTATATATAATAGTGTATCTATGTTAATCTAATGTAACGTAACTTTTTAAAAATTTTCGACCTGTTTTATTGTTTCTATATGTATGTATTTTCATCCATTTTTGTTCTTTGACCTGTGTGGGCCTCCCATCCTAGTAGCCTCTCTCGTCACAGAGCACCAGATCTGGGTGCATTTGCTTTAGAGCGCTGGCTCACAGTTAGACACACGGCCCAGCTGCTCCACAGAATGTGGGATCTTCCCTGGCCAGGGATCGAACCGGCACCCCTTGCACTGCAAGGCGGACTCTTCACCCACTGGACCACCAGGGAAGTCCAACAGAACATTTTTTTTTAATTAAAAAAAATTTTTTTTTAATTTTTAATTCTTTATTTTAAAGGTTTTACAGAGTTTTGTTGTTCATAGATGTGCATGTTCCCAGATAAATCATATGCATATCCCTGGTCCCCTTCCCCCTCCCAGGTCCCCCGATCCCACCCCTCCGGACCATTGCACCAAGCCACTGAGAGCACTCCTATTTCCTTAGCACAATGACAATAGCTATCTTTTCCACACATGACAGCATAGGTTTCCATGTTACTCCCTCCATGCCTCCCACCCACTGTTCCTTCTCCACAATGTCCATATGTCTATCCTCTGTCTGTTTTTCCATGACTTCACTGCGTGTGTCATCATGACCATCCTACTAGATTCCATACATATGTGTTAGTATACTGTATTTGTCTTTCTCTTTTTGACTTACTTCACTTTTTATGATAGGTTCTAGCTGCAGCCACCTCATTAGGACTGGGTCTTCTGCATTTCTTTTAACAGCTGAGTAGTATTCCATTGTATATATGTACCAAAGCTTCTGTATCCATTCATTTGTCGATGGACATCTAGGTTGCTTCCATGTTCTGGCTATTGTATAGAGAGCTGCAATGAACATTGGGGTACAGGTGCTTCTTTCAGTTTTGATTTCATCAGGATATAGGTCTAATAGTGGGATTGCTGGGTCATAGGGTGCTTCTATTTTTAGTTTTTTAAGAACTCTCCATACTGTCTTCCATAGAGGCTGTATCCATTTACATTCCCACCAGCAATGCAAGAGGGTTCCCTTTTCTCCACACCCTCTCCAGCATTTATTGTCTGTCGATTTGTGGATGATGGTCATTCTGATGGCTGTGAGGTGATATCTCATTGTAGTTTTGATTTGCATTTCTCTAATAATAAGCAAGATTGAGCATCGTTTCATGTGTTTTTGGGCCATCTGTACGTCCTCTTTGGAGAGGTGTCTTTTTAAGTCCTTTTCCCGTTTTTTCATTGGGTTGTTCGTTTTTCCGGTGCTGAGCACCAGATCTGGGTGCATTTGCTTTAGAGCGCTGGCTCACAGTTAGACACACGGCCCAGCTGCTCCACAGAATGTGGGATCTTCCCTGGCCAGGGATCGAACCGGCACCCCTTGCACTGCAAGGCGGACTCTTCACCCACTGGACCACCAGGGAAGTCCAACAGAACATTTTTTTTTAATTAAAAAAAATTTTTTTTTAATTTTTAATTCTTTATTTTAAAGGTTTTACAGAGTTTTGTTGTTCATAGATGTGCATGTTCCCAGATAAATCATATGCATATCCCTGGTCCCCTTCCCCCTCCCAGGTCCCCCGATCCCACCCCTCCGGACCATTGCACCAAGCCACTGAGAGCACTCCTATTTCCTTAGCACAATGACAATAGCTATCTTTTCCACACATGACAGCATAGGTTTCCATGTTACTCCCTCCATGCCTCCCACCCACTGTTCCTTCTCCACAATGTCCATATGTCTATCCTCTGTCTGTTTTTCCATGACTTCACTGCGTGTGTCATCATGACCATCCTACTAGATTCCATACATATGTGTTAGTATACTGTATTTGTCTTTCTCTTTTTGACTTACTTCACTTTTTATGATAGGTTCTAGCTGCAGCCACCTCATTAGGACTGGGTCTTCTGCATTTCTTTTAACAGCTGAGTAGTATTCCATTGTATATATGTACCAAAGCTTCTGTATCCATTCATTTGTCGATGGACATCTAGGTTGCTTCCATGTTCTGGCTATTGTATAGAGAGCTGCAATGAACATTGGGGTACAGGTGCTTCTTTCAGTTTTGATTTCATCAGGATATAGGTCTAATAGTGGGATTGCTGGGTCATAGGGTGCTTCTATTTTTAGTTTTTTAAGAACTCTCCATACTGTCTTCCATAGAGGCTGTATCCATTTACATTCCCACCAGCAATGCAAGAGGGTTCCCTTTTCTCCACACCCTCTCCAGCATTTATTGTCTGTCGATTTGTGGATGATGGTCATTCTGATGGCTGTGAGGTGATATCTCATTGTAGTTTTGATTTGCATTTCTCTAATAATAAGCAAGATTGAGCATCGTTTCATGTGTTTTTGGGCCATCTGTACGTCCTCTTTGGAGAGGTGTCTTTTTAAGTCCTTTTCCCGTTTTTTCATTGGGTTGTTCGTTTTTCCGGTGCTGAGTTGTCTGAGTTGCTTGTAGATTTTGGAGATTAATTCTTTGTATGTTATTTCATTTGGTATGATTTTCTCCCACTCTGTGGGGTGTCTGTTCAGCTTTTTTGTAATTTCTTTTGCTGTACAAAAGCTTTTAAGTTTCATTAGGTCCCACATGTTCATTTGTCTTTTGAGTTCCACTATTCTAGTAGGTGGATCAGAGAAGATCTTGCTTTGATTTATGTCCTTGAGTGTTTTGCCTGTCTTCTCCTCTAGGAGTTTGATGGTTTTTGGTCTTACATTTAGGTCTTGAATCCATTTTGAGTTGATCTTTGTGTATGGTGTCAAGGAATGTTCCAATTTCATTTTTTGCATGCAGCTGTCCAATTTTCCCAGCACCACTTGTTGAAGAGGCTGTCTTTGTCCCATTTTATATGTTCGCCCTTTTTGTCAAAAATAAGGTACCCATAGGTGTGTGGGTCTATCTCTGGCTTCTCTATCTTGTTCCATTGGTCTATAGTTTTATTTTTGTTCTAGTACCATACTGTCTTGACGACTGTTGCTTTGTAGTAGAGTCTGAAGTTAGGAAGGCTGATTCGTCCAGCTCCATTTTTCTTTCTAAGGATTGCTTTGGCTATTCGAGGTCTTTTGTGTTTCCATATGAACTGTGTGATTCTTTTGTCTAGTTCTGTGAAAAATGTCAATGGTAGTTGGATAGGGATTGCATTGAATCTGTAGATGATATTTGGTAGTATGGTCATTTTCACAGTATTGATTCTTCCGACCCAGGAACATGGAATATCTTTCCATCTATTTAAGTCTTCTTTAATTTCTTTCATGAGTGTCTTGTAATTTTCTGTGTACAATTCTTTTGTTTCTTTGGGTAGGTTTATTCCTAGCTATTTGATTCTTTTGGTTGCAATGGTGAAGGGGATTGCCTCTTTGATTTCGTTTTCTGATTTTTCATTGTTTGTGTATAAGAATGCCAGTGATTTCTGTGTATTGATTTTGTATCCTGTGACTTTGCTGAATTCATTGATTAGCTCTAGTAGCTTTGTAATAGAGTCTTTGGGATTTTCTATGTATAGTATCATGTCATCTGCAGAAAGAGAGAACTTGACTTCTTCCTTTCCAATCTGGATTCCTTTTATTTCTTTCTCTTCTCTTATTGCTGTTGCTAGGACTTCCAGGACTATGTTGAATAGTAGTGGTGAAAGTGGACACCCCTGTCTTGTTCCTGATCTTAGAGGGAATGCTTTCATTTTTTTACCGTTGAGGATAATGTTCACTGTGGGCTTCACCTAGATGGCTTTCACTATGTTGAGATAGGTTCCTTCTGTGCCCATTTTTTGAAGAGTTTTTATCATAAATAGATGTTGTACTCTGTCAAAGGCTTTTTCTGCATCTATTGAGATGATCATGTGATTTTTGTCTCTCAATTTGTTGATATGGTGTATCACATTGATTGATTTGCGGATATTGAAGAATCCTTGCATGCCTGGGATGAACCCGACTTGATCATGATGTATGAGCTTTTTGATGTGTTGTTGAATTCTGTTTGCTAGGATTTTGTTGAGGATCTTGGCATCTAAGTTCAGCAGAGAAATTGGACTATAGTTTTCCTTTTTTGTGTTGTCTTTGTCTGGTTTTGGTATCAGGGTGATGGTGGCCTCGTAGAATGTGTTTGGAAGTTTTCCTTCCTGTGCAATTTTTTGAAAGAGTTTTAGAAGGACAGGCATTAGCTCTTCTTTAAATGTTTGGTAGAATTTGGCTGTGAAGCCCTCTGGCCCTGGGCTTTTATTTTTGGGTAGATTATTAATCACAAATTTGATTTCTGAGCTTGTGATTGGGTTGTTCAAAGTTTCTGTTTCTTCCTGGCTCAGTCTTGGGAGATTGATCTTCCCCAAGAAACTGTCCATTTCTTCCAGGTAATCCAGTTTGTTGCCTTAGAGTTGTTCATAATAGTCTCTTAGAATCCTTTGGATTTCTGCATTATCTGTTTTAATCTCTCCTTTTTCATTTTTGATTTTGTTGATCTGGTTCTTCTCTCTCTTTCTCTTGATGAGTCTGGCCAGTGGCTTGTCAATTTTGTTTACCTTTTCGAAGAACCAGCTTTTTGTTTTATTTATCCATACTATAGTTTCTTTCATTTCTTTCTGATTTATTTTTGCTCTAGTCTTTATAATTTCTCTCCTTCTGCTTGCTTTGGGGTGTTTTTGTTCTTCTTTCTCCAATTGTTTTAAGCATAGGTTTAGGTCATCTGCTTCATATTTTCCTAGTTTCTTGAGGTAGGATTGTATTGCTATAAATTTCCCTCTTAGAACTGCTTTTGCGGTATCCCATAGGTTTTGCACGGTCGTGTATTCATTATCATTTTCTTCTAGGAAATTTTTAATTTCTCCTTTGATTTCCTCAGTGATCATTTGGTTTTTTAGGTATGTGTTGTTTAATCGCCATGTGTTTGTGTTTTTAGCGTTTTTTTCCCTGTAGTTGATCTCTAGTCTCATTGCATTGTGGTCTGAGAAGATGGTTATGTATATTATTTTATAGTTTACTTTACATCAGGTATTTATTTATTCTTCATATTTTGTATGCCTGTTGTAAACAACCTATGAACTGTGTATTTCCTGTGATACAAAAATCATGGTCTTATCATGTCTGCTCTGATTCAGCAACTCCACTGCTAGGCTTCAACCATTGGGTGAGTGTGCAGAGATGTATATTTAATGCCATGCTCATTACTGCCTTTAATGAAGATAAAATGGAAACAAATTTTGATGTCCCACTATGAAGATTGATTAGCTAAATCATGGACTATGTACATAATTATATTGCCAATATAAATGATGGCAATGAATTATTAAAAAGTATGTATAGACAAGCAGTCTTTTAAATAGAAATGCATGAATTTGTACTTTAAAAATTCTGAAAGGAAGAGAATAGATTCTAACTGTTCATACTGATCATTTGTTGGGTTATTTTGATTTTCCCCATGCCTTTCTGTATAGTCTAATGTTCTATAATAGATTTGTAGATCTTATGTGATTAATTATTTAATTACTTTGTGACTAATTATTGAAATAGCTCCTTGGAAAAAGTTCAGAATTCTAAATGAACATATTTATGTTGTATAGGAATTCATAAAAATAGATTCTGTTGTCACATAATGAAGGATACTCGATAAAAAGCATTTCCCCCCAGATTCCTCACATATTGCAACCAAATTGTCTTGATGTTAAGGTCAGTACTCATTGGTAGGGAGTAAAGACGCTTGTACTATTTAAAAAATAAAGTTCTTGAAAACCTTCCGAGATCTACCTGGGATTTTCACTTCACCACTTTTGTGATAGTCAGTGCTTTTTCCTCTGAAATAATTTCCTGAAATTTTAAATTGCTTCATGGCTAGGTATTTTTAAGTGACCTACCATAGGAAGGATGTGGAGGGGGTGGAGTACCATGGGAACTCCTGCCAGTTACTGGAAAAATTGTTTGCAAGTGGACTAAGGCCACCAAAAGTAGTCTGAAGAGATTGCTATTACAAAGTAAGGTTTGTGGGTTTTTTTCCTAATTATGGCAGGCAATATAGAGTGACCCTAGTAGGTCTGAATAGGTTTTAACATTTTGTTTATTTCTGTGATGAAATTCAATGGTGAGAATCAGTTGAAAATGTAAGAAAATGATTCTCATCGTAGCAGCTAATGGGTGAGCCCCACATAGCAAGCCAAACTCTGCAAATGGAATTTGCCTTTAACATTCACAGGGTTAAAGTTTAATAGAATCTATTGCATATGTTATTCCGATATATTTTAAACAACATATCCATCACTTCAGCTAAGTTAATGGGAAATAAATCACTGGCAATTTGTGTATCATTCAAAAGTTGATGACAAGTTCTTTAAATTATTAAGGCATTAATGGAGTCAAACGTTATCTGCTCCGCCCAGTCAGATAGTTTGTAGATCTCTGTGCACTTACCATGTCTCACTTCTTACGGCATTGGGATCAGTTTGGTTATTGTCTATGTATCCATCTGTCTTCTGCTAAATTCTGAGCTCCTTGACCATCACAACTATGTCTTACTTTTGTAACCCTAGCTATCAGTATGGGATATGTAATTAGTGTCAGGTAGATGTTTCTTGAAAGAAGGTAAGCAGGAGAGGAATGTTCTGGAATGTTGTAGATGTTTATTGAAAGAAGGAAAGCAGGAGAGCAGTGTTCTGAAATGTAGAATTATTAATCAGTCCCTGTATTCAAAAGGCATTAGTCCAAATTGCCTCCTGCCTGATGCTTTGTGGACACAAGAAAATCCTGCTGTCTCTAACGTGAGAGCTTACCCTACATATTTTGCAGGAGAAATCTCTTAGTGTTAATATGTGTTAAAAGTGCCTAGAACCTATCATAAAAAGTGAAGTAAGTCAAAAAGAGAAAGACAAGTATAGTATACTAACTCATATATATGGGATCTAGTAAGATGGTCATGATAACACACACAGTGAACTCATGAAAAAACAGAGAATAGACATAAAGACATTGTGGAGACCGAACAATGGGAGGGAGTAACATGGGAACCTATACTGTCATGTGTAGAAAAGATAGCTATTGTCATTGTGCTAGGGGAATAGGAGTACCTACAACCACTTGGAGCAATGGTCTGGAGGGATGGGGGAACCTGGGTGGGGGGATGGTCAAGGGATATGCATCTGATTGATCTGGGAACATACATGTACAAAAATAAATAAATAAATAAATAAATAAATAATTAAAAAAAAAAAAAAGTGCCTCCTTTTATCTCACTCATCACTTCTTGAATTCAGACCCTCATCTTACCTCATTGCCACTACCTGGTGACCTCCACGCCTCCTTTCCAGTCCCATCATCCACATTGCCATCACACCTCTCTTTAAATTAGTATGATCAGGTTATTCTCCCGCTTATATCCGTTCCTGGCTCCTTGTAACTGCTGGATAATCCTGCCTTCTTTGCAGGACACTGCAGCCCTTAGTGGGCTGACCCAGTTTCTCCCACTTTCCCTACATCTCAGCTCCAGTCATGCTACACAGAGGTGGCTGTCATTCTTTAACAGGTCGTGTACTTTGCTGTGTTACTGCTCTAAATGCTGCCCAACTTCCTGTTTCTGCCAGGTGCCTTCCTCTTCCATGAAAGACCAACTCTCTGAGCCTTTGGGGAGTTTGCCACACCTTCTGGTGTTCCCTGTCTAGTGCTTCTCAGCTGTCTATTTACCTTCTGTATTTGACTTTTGATTCTTGTCTTCTACTTCAGTTCCCTTGACTCAGCTACAGTGCTCAAGGTGCTCCTGTTTACTGAATGCCAGTGTATGTCAGGCGTTGTGTCAGTTTGGTTCCCACTGGATCAACAAGTCCTTGGGGGCTAGAACTTTTGGGGGCTAACCACTTACCCTAGGCTGAATGCCTATTCCGGCAGGACCTTTCTAAATAAAACATACTGGTTGACCAAAGACCTTTCCATCCTCTTAAAAAAAGCAGACAAGTAGCCTAAGTCATTTGAATTCAACACTCATTTTATTTTGACTTCAGACAGAGACAGTTTTGGTGTCATTGGTGGGTGATTGCATAGTGACATCATTCATTTACTCTGCTAATTTGTTCTTGAGCAAATCATTGTGCACTAGTGGGAAGAAGACCAGGGAGGGAACACACGGAGATGGTTTCCACTTAATACTCAAGAGTGGAATACCGAGGTGAAAGTAGGATAAAGCCAGAATAGTGATGGTGATAAGTGTAAAATGTAGATTCTTGGTTAAAAGAAACCCACTGTGAAGTAGCTCAGCATAGTTTCATATGATTTGAAATAGTAATACTTTGTGACATACATTCTGTTTTCTAATTGCATCTGTGTCTCTCTGGTTACTTTTTGCCTTTGTATTTGATCATGCTGTGAAGTTCCCTTCTCCCATTCGATTGGCAGTGGTTCCTTAGAAAGCTACCTTACAGATCACCTTGGCGACACTTCCTGTTAAAGCTGATATCTTTCTCTTTATTTCATTTAGACCACGCTATCATTTCCAGTTAAATGTAGCTTTGAAATAAATGTATTTTATGTATTCGTTTTTATTTTTTGTTAGCCTGCAAAGTACTTGTAGCCACAGACAATATCTTATTTTTCAAAATTTCCTGGCATTCTTAGTACCATTCTCTGAAGGTTGTTATTAAATGTTGGAGTCTTGCTGAGTTAAATCCTTGTTAAGTGTTTACAGTCTTAGTTGCTGTATATAGTCCAGGCTTTGATGGATACTGTTTGCATTTATTTGATAGCAATTGAGAGAAAAACATACTGCCTAGCTTCAGATACTGATTTTGCTATGTATTAGCAGCCTGACCTTTCTGTACTTCACTTTTTCCAGCTCTTAATGAGGCTAAAAGTCATATCTGTTGAACGTCATAGAGTTGATGTAAAGATAATGGTGTTGAGACAAGATGTGCAAAATGCTTAACAGTGTC
Source organism: Tragulus kanchil (assembly GCA_022376925.1). Classification (NCBI taxonomy): domain Eukaryota; kingdom Metazoa; phylum Chordata; class Mammalia; order Artiodactyla; family Tragulidae; genus Tragulus; species Tragulus kanchil. The sequence goes on from JAIOJX010000004.1 coordinate 30,732,567, forward strand.
TGATGTATAATACATGTGTGAGAAACAAAAATGAAATCTAACACAATATGTGTAGTTTGCATATACATGATTTACTCTAGCGATTATAAAATTGACTTGTTGCAGGCATGAGAAAAATTAAAGTGACATTCATTGTGACTCAGAAAGTTGAACACTGTTATTTTTTTCAAAGAAAAAACTTCCTTACTGTGTGTTGATACCTAAAATCAAATTAAGTGTACTGCATAAAATCTGGCCTAGAGATACCAGATGTTAGAAGAATTGAGGAAAAACATACTTAGGGAAATGTTTTGCATGAGTTTGCTCAATTCTGGGCAGCGTTTTTTTTTTTTTTTAGGAGAGGGGAGGTGCGGGTTGGGGAGGGAGGGGCTGGGCGGGCCACTTCTATTGGTCTTTCATTTATCTCTTTTTATCCATGTTTGTTCTTTGGCCCATGTGGGCCTCGCATCACGGTGGCCTCTCTCGCTGCAGAGCACCAGCTCTGGGCACATGCGCTCCAGAGCTCTGGCTCAGTAGTTGGACACATCAGTCCAGCCGCTCCGCGGCACGTGGGATCTTCCCAGGCCAGGGATCGAACCGGTGTCCCTTGCACTGCAAGGCGGTGTCCTTACCCACTGGACCACCAGGGAAGCCCTGGACAGCCGTTTTTGAGTGGAGACATTCCACTGTAGAGGGGGCTCCGTAAAGACCCCTCTGTGTGAAGTTTTGTGTTGGAGAAAACTTTATCATTGGAGCAACTAATAATGTTGCTGCAGTTTGGAGCTATAATTACTGTGAGAGTGGTGGAAAAATGTTTTCATAAAATGCCCCATCGTGTGAGCAGATGAGAACCGAAGGACAGCAGAGGCCCGCAAGCAGAGCAGTCACCCCACTCTCGGCATGTGCTGAAATCAACAGCTCTGTTTCTGCGGCCTGGGCTTTATTATGTTCCTGCATTCCAGAATGTATTCCATTACTGCCAACACTGTAACAGCATAGTTATGCTGTAGTTAGTCAGGCCATCAGTCAATTTATAAAACTCAATATAATCATGTTGTGTAAAATACAATTACACTAAGAGTCATAATGAGAACTGAGGGATGAATGAGGCCACTGGGAACTATTCCCTACTTCTAGAGTAGTGTTCTTTGTCTAGATTATTTATTGGATTCTGGGGTGCCTGTGCATCTGTAGTCTCTTTTCCTTTCTCTTCCAGCTTAACTTAGAGGCTGCCAGAGTGGGGAGGGCAGATGGATTTGTCTGTAAACATGGCATACATGCTTGTGCTGGGGGCTGAGTGGGAGTTGTGTTCCCCAGAGAAAGGAGGGCCATTTTCTTAGCATCCAGGTGCCTCTGTCTGCTAAGCCCAGCGCTCCCATCCCCCAAAGGAACAGCCCTGAGTTTGGATTTTTTTCTTCTTTTTGTTTCTAGCTGGAGCTCCATTCTCTAAATTGCACAAAGGCTCACTGTATCGTCTGATCGTGGCTTGATTTCCAGTGTCTGTACAAAGGAGGCGCACTCCTTCACACCCACAGCTTCATGGCCAACTCGGAGCCTGTTCTTGGAGTTCCAGGGATCTGGAAGGGGCTCTTGCTACAAGCAGTTAGGATCCCTGTTGCCGGGCCAGAGAGTTCTGAGTCTGGGGCTCGGGTCTCCTGGGGATGCCTTCCCTGGCCACCTTGCATCAGCAGCTCTTCAAAGCAGTTGTAATGAGCAGGGCTGTCTGTCCAGAGGAAAGCCTGGTGCAGGATTGGGCAGGGGCTTGTCAGGACACTGCTCTGTCTCCCAGGCTGGCCTTTGCCGATTGTGTAGCCAGTCCCCGAGCCTGTGCCTATCGCCCCAACCTGAGCTCTGAGCTCCTGGCACTCTGGACTTCTCTTTGTTGGCTCTTCCTACTTCCTGGCTGGGTTCTCCTACCCTGTGGTGTGGCTCACTGACTGGCTTGTATGCCCCTCGTTCTGGTGGCTTCTACCCCCTCTCGGCATGTGCTGAAATCAACAGCTCTGTTTCTGCGGCCTGGGCTTTATTATGTTCCTGCATTCCAGAATGTATTCCATTACTGCCAACACTGTAACAGCATAGTTATGCTGTAGTTAGTCAGGCCATCAGTCAATTTATAAAACTCAATATAATCATGTTGTGTAAAATACAATTACACTAAGAGTCATAATGAGAACTGAGGGATGAATGAGGCCACTGGGAACTATTCCCTACTTCTAGAGTAGTGTTCTTTGTCTAGATTATTTATTGGATTCTGGGGTGCCTGTGCATCTGTAGTCTCTTTTCCTTTCTCTTCCAGCTTAACTTAGAGGCTGCCAGAGTGGGGAGGGCAGATGGATTTGTCTGTAAACATGGCATACATGCTTGTGCTGGGGGCTGAGTGGGAGTTGTGTTCCCCAGAGAAAGGAGGGCCATTTTCTTAGCATCCAGGTGCCTCTGTCTGCTAAGCCCAGCGCTCCCATCCCCCAAAGGAACAGCCCTGAGTTTGGATTTTTTTCTTCTTTTTGTTTCTAGCTGGAGCTCCATTCTCTAAATTGCACAAAGGCTCACTGTATCGTCTGATCGTGGCTTGATTTCCAGTGTCTGTACAAAGGAGGCGCACTCCTTCACACCCACAGCTTCATGGCCAACTCGGAGCCTGTTCTTGGAGTTCCAGGGATCTGGAAGGGGCTCTTGCTACAAGCAGTTAGGATCCCTGTTGCCGGGCCAGAGAGTTCTGAGTCTGGGGCTCGGGTCTCCTGGGGATGCCTTCCCTGGCCACCTTGCATCAGCAGCTCTTCAAAGCAGTTGTAATGAGCAGGGCTGTCTGTCCAGAGGAAAGCCTGGTGCAGGATTGGGCAGGGGCTTGTCAGGACACTGCTCTGTCTCCCAGGCTGGCCTTTGCCGATTGTGTAGCCAGTCCCCGAGCCTGTGCCTATCGCCCCAACCTGAGCTCTGAGCTCCTGGCACTCTGGACTTCTCTTTGTTGGCTCTTCCTACTTCCTGGCTGGGTTCTCCTACCCTGTGGTGTGGCTCACTGACTGGCTTGTATGCCCCTCGTTCTGGTGGCTTCTACCCCCTCTGTCCTGTGAGCATTCCTTGGTAAGACTCTGGGAAAGAGCAGAGTTCAGATTGTCCTCATTTTAGAAGTGCTGATTTCTTACTAGGTTCATGCAGGGTGAGCTTCATAAGCTCAGGTAGGTGATGGTGCTACTGTAGGTGGAGGAGTTTGTGAATCAGATTAGAGCAGGAGCAGTCATTCACTTCCAGTAAGGTCAGAAGCACATTTTCATTTCAATTAACGATAAGTTTTATGACCCCTTGTTTCTGTCAGCACCTCCGAGTTTTAAGTGTTCACTGATAGAATATATGAACGTCTAGGACCTCAGAGCAAGGCTCATGAAACCTTACAAAGGTCTCCAGATCCCCTGAGCGTTTTTTAAAATGCAGACTGTGATTCAGCTTGTCAGGGCCTACACCGTGCTTTTTTAACAATCTCAGGAAGGCCTCACCAGAGTTCTTTCATTTAGTGAGATCTTTTCCACCTTTTTCCAGTTTATTTCAAAGTCCCACCTTACACACAATTTTATGTTTTATTTTACTAATAGAGCTGTTTCCAGTGTGTCTGTTTGCTTTGCTGTGATGGAGATGTGTACTGATACAGGTTTTGAAGAACCTTTCCAACTATGGAATGTGTTCCTAAGATACTATGTATAAAAGCAAAATAGTTGAATTTTTCTAATTTTATTTTGTTTTATTATTATTTTTTCATATATACACTGCTATATTTATTTTTGACTGCACTGGGTCTTTGTTGCTGCATGCAGGCTTTCTCTACTTGCAAATGGTGGCTTCTCTTGTTTTCGAGCATGGGCTCTAGGGCATGTGGGCTTGGTAGTTGTGGCTCCCTGGCTCTAGAGCACAAGCTCAGTAGCTGTGGTGCATGAGCTTAGTTGCTCCGTGGTATGTGGGGTCTTCTTGGACCAGAGGTCAAACCCATGTGCCCTGCATCAGTGTGCTAAATTCTTAAGTTCCTTCAGTCATGTCCGACTCTTTGCAACCCTATGAACTGTGGAGCACCAGGCTCCTCTGTCCATGGGGTTTCCCAGGCAAGAAGACAGGAGTGGGTTACCATTTCCTCCATCAGGGGATCTTCCTGACCCAGGGTTTAAACCTGAGTTTCATATCTCATGTATTAGCAGGTGAGTTCTTTATCACTAGCACCAACTGGGAAGCTCTAAAAGACTTAAGACCTACCCACTCATTGCCCCAGGGGAGCTTCCAACCCAGGGATTGAACCTGTTTCACTTGGGTCTCTTGCATTGCAGGTGGATTCATTGCAGGTGGATCAGCAAGTGGATTCTTATCCACTGAACCACCAGGGAAGTCTGAGTTACATTTATATTTAAAATGTTTTCATTTTTAAGTTATATAAGCGTATTTAAATTTTACAGAAATATTTTGAGCACTGGAAATTTACACATAAACCTTTCCAGGAAAGGTATCTTTGAACCTGTCTAACAATTTCGATGCGAATTCTGGAGGCAGAAGGCCTTTAGATAAGTACGTGCTGCCATGGGTAAATTTAAAGGCTGATGGACCTTCTAGACAAGAGGATGACCCTCAGGATGGGATGTTCAGGGAGAAAATTCCCACCAGGATGTTCGTAATGCAGACAGTCCTCCATATGAGTACCTGTTGCTTCCCAACCTCTCCATCACACTCCCTCCTGTAAGCCACGTCCCGAACCAGAGAAGACCGACCGCCTTTAACAGAGGGACAAGAATTCTTTGCCTGCATACATGTGCTGCACACGCACACATGTGTACACACATGCAGAAACAGAGAGAGAGACAGAGAGAGAGAGAGAGATTCAGATTGAAAGACCAAGACCCTCAGCAAAGCCAATACTGTCCTTGGAAGGGCCCTGCTTCTTAGATCTGAATGTTCCCCTTGGTGTTGAGGGTGCTGCAGGAGTGGCCTCCCCAGCCTCACCTGGGAGCACCAGCAGCCTTTGTGCCTGTGAGAGACGTGTCGCAGGGTTTCTGCAAATTTGTCCAGTGTAGTCTAGTATCGATTCCACCTTTTCTGATTAATAAAGCCAAGATTCGTGCTGCAGTTTGCAGAGGAGAGGGTACATGACAAAAAAATTTGATCAAATTCTTAAGTTCCTTCAGTCATGTCCGACTCTTTGCAACCCTATGAACTGTGTTCTACAAGGCTCCTCTGTCCATGGGGTTTCCCAGGCAAGAAGACAGGAGTGGGTTACCATTTCCTCCATCAGGGGATCTTCCTGACCCAGGGTTTAAACCTGAGTTTCATATCTCATGTATTAGCAGGTGAGTTCTTTATCACTAGCACCAACTGGGAAGCTCTAAAAGACTTAAGACCTACCCACTCATTGCCCCAGGGGAGCTTCCAACCCAGGGATTGAACCTGTTTCACTTGGGTCTCTTGCATTGCAGGTGGATTCATTGCAGGTGGATCAGCAAGTGGATTCTTATCCACTGAACCACCAGGGAAGTCTGAGTTACATTTATATTTAAAATGTTTTCATTTTTAAGTTATATAAGCGTATTTAAATTTTACAGAAATATTTTGAGCACTGGAAATTTACACATAAACCTTTCCAGGAAAGGTATCTTTGAACCTGTCTAACAATTTCGATGCGAATTCTGGAGGCAGAAGGCCTTTAGATAAGTACGTGCTGCCATGGGTAAATTTAAAGGCTGATGGACCTTCTAGACAAGAGGATGACCCTCAGGATGGGATGTTCAGGGAGAAAATTCCCACCAGGATGTTCGTAATGCAGACAGTCCTCCATATGAGTACCTGTTGCTTCCCAACCTCTCCATCACACTCCCTCCTGTAAGCCACGTCCCGAACCAGAGAAGACCGACCGCCTTTAACAGAGGGACAAGAATTCTTTGCCTGCATACATGTGCTGCACACGCACACATGTGTACACACATGCAGAAACAGAGAGAGAGACAGAGAGAGAGAGAGAGATTCAGATTGAAAGACCAAGACCCTCAGCAAAGCCAATACTGTCCTTGGAAGGGCCCTGCTTCTTAGATCTGAATGTTCCCCTTGGTGTTGAGGGTGCTGCAGGAGTGGCCTCCCCAGCCTCACCTGGGAGCACCAGCAGCCTTTGTGCCTGTGAGAGACGTGTCGCAGGGTTTCTGCAAATTTGTCCAGTGTAGTCTAGTATCGATTCCACCTTTTTCTGATTAATAAAGCCAAGATTCGTGCTGCAGTTTGCAGAGGAGAGTAAGAGGAAAATACAGCCAGTGGCTCACTTTCAAAGAGAGAAGAACCTCTTCAACAGAATAGGAAGGGCTTGGTTCTAGGATAAGCTTCAAGATAAGTTACAAAGATTATCATCACATTTCAGGCTTCTTGATGGTTTTAGAGGAGTTTTCAAATATAGACTAAGCTTTATAAGGAAAGATATGTGTCACTATTTTCAGCCTTTTTTGAAAGTTTGTTCTGAATTATCTTTCATCTATATTTCATTTCCAAAAGAATTTGATAATCCTGTCTTAGTCTGAGTTTCTGCATCAAAAATACCACTGGGTGGTTTATGAACAACAGAAATTTACTTCTCATAATTCCAAAGGCAAAAACGTCCAAGATCAGCAGGTTCAGTGTCTGGTGAGATCCACTTCCTTGTTCAGAGATGGTCATCTTCTCTTTGTGTCCTCACGTGGCAGAGGAGGTGAGGGAGTAACTTGGGGTCTCTTTTGTAAGACACCAGTTCCATTTGTGAGGCTTCACTGTCATGACCCAGTCACTTCTCAAAGACCCCATCTCTTAAGCACTGTGATGTTGGGGATTAGGTTTTGACATAGATTTTAGGGGGATGTAAATATTCAGGGTTTTGAACAGCCCACAGAAATACACCCACAAAGATTAAAAATAAAATATATAAGGAGATGGAAAGAGAAGAAGCTAGGAGTAGGGTCAGCATGCGGAACATTTCCTAGAGGACACCACTCACTAATTAGAAGTGAGCTATAGGTTTGGCTGAGAGTGTCCATGCTCCTTGAGTCAGTGATAGGATGCATTGTGGCCCTGAGATTCAGGCCAAACAGTTCTCCTGGCCTCAGACTGGAAAGAAACACCTCATAAAGGAGCACAGTGAGTGTGTTGTGAACCATGCTTTCAGCAGCATTCCTCACTAAATGGTGCTGTTTTGTGGGGCTGTTTTGCAAAAGGTCTTTCCATATAGGTTGATGGCATATGTATGCATAATTTAGTGAAGACCTTTTTACAAGGGCCCCAGATGATGAAATCTAAGTAGCAGCTCTCTGACTGCCTCCAGGGATAAAATGATCACTTCTGGAGAAATGGATGGACCCATATCCATTATGCAGTCTTCCATGAGTGTTATTTTGCTCAACCAAGTTCTGTTTTGCAAAACGTTAAGTTAAATTGCTTAAAAGGGGAAGAAAATTTGTGACTAAAGCTTTCTCTAGCAGAAAGTCATCGACTTAAATTTCTGGGAAACTTTGTATAAAATAGCTTAAATCTAGTGGCAGCTACTGGATCAGTTTCCTAATTTGTATAGTATGTATATATATGTATATGTTAGTCACTCAGTTGTGTCCAATTCTTTGGACTGTAGCCTTCCAGACTCCCTTGTCCATGAAATTCTCCAGGCAAGAGTACTGGAGTGGGTTGCCATTTCCTTCTCCATGGGATCTTTCTGACCCAGGGATTGAACCCAGGTCTCCCACATTTGTAGGCAGATTCTCTACCATCTGGACTAGTATAGTTAGTGGGTTTAAATGTATCATTAGGGTGCCTTTTGTCTCAAAAGTCTTCTGTATCAGCCAAGGTCTTGGCAAGTAAGGGCTGATATTCTCAAACTGGGTAATTGAGAGGCCATCAATAAATAAACCATTTACCAGCAGGGCATAGTGCACTGCCCAGGACTAGCTGGAGCAGGGAGCCCTTGGCATTTCCTGAAGACTTAAGGCGAAGAACCGGTTATAGAAATTTGAAAGATTAGCTTTTGGGAGCTACTTGACAAAAGCTATAGAGTGATGCAACCAGTCGTGAACTGGAGGGATGGCTACCTCAGCTTCAGTCTGTCTCCCTCCCATCCCCAGATGGTGGCCACCATGGGCCAATCCCAGCTGAAAGCCAGAGCGTTTCTGTACACCTCAGCCTCCAGGGACACAAAGCAGGATGAGAAAGAGCACAGTCAGAGAGGAGCAAATGGAAGACATGCAGCACTTTTCCTAACCTTGTGTTCCTGAACAAATACTTTGTTTTCCATCATGGTAAAGAAAATTGACCTTTTCCAGTCCTGTGGCCACTGCTGGGTTTTCCAAATTTGCTGGCGTACAGAATGCAGCACTTCTTGTTTTCTTGGACTCCAGAATCATTGTGGATGGCCACTGCAGCCATGGAATTAAAAGACACTTGCTTCTTGGAAGAAAAGCTATGACAAACCTAGACAACATATTTAAAAAGTAGAGACATCACTTTGCTGACAAAGGTCCATATAGTTAAAGCTATGGTTTTTCCAGTAGTCACATACAGATGTGAGAGTTGGACCATAAAGAAGGCTGAGTGCCAGAAGAATTGATGCTTTTGAACTGTGGTGCTGGAGAAGACTCTTGCCAGTCTTTTGGACAGAAAGGAGTCAAACTTGTCAGTCCCAAAGGAAGTCAGTCCTAAATATTTATTGGAAGGACTGATGCTGAAGTTGAAGCTCCAATAGTTTGGTCATCTGATGCAAAGAGCTGACTCATTGGAAAAGACCCTGGTGCTGGGAAAGACTGAAAGCAGGAGGAGAAGGGAGAGACATCAAATGAGATGATCGGATGGCATCACAGACTCAACGGACATGAGTTTAAGCTTAACTCCTGGAGGTGGTGAAGGACAAGGAACCCTGGTGTGCTGCAGTCCATGGGGTCAGAAACAACTGGACACAACTTAGTGACTGAACAATGAACAGCAACAAAGGAATTCTGTCTGCATGTTGTCTCCACTAGGGAGCTTATCTCTGGTTTACTTCTGTAGCTCCAGTGCTTAAGCCAGGATCTAGTCTGTGGTAGAATCCAGTGAATAAAGGGCCACTGGGCAGCGAAGCAACCTTAAGTAAGTGGCAGCAATCAAATTTCAGAGCCAGAGACATAATGTGAGCTGACAGCTTTGTCAGGTTTCTGAGTCTGTGTTGTCCTAGTCCTAATGAATCCTATGAGAATAGTTTTTGGACAGGAGGACAAAATTCATAAAATTTCACTTGCTGCGTTCATCTTTATAGTGTTAGAGAAAATTCATTTTCTCATCCGTAAATCTCACGGATGAATGACAAGATGGCACTGTGGCCTTGCCTCTGTGACAGTCTCTATTGTGAAAAACCACTCTCTCAGCTTGTATTCACTGACATGATAGCTTGAAGCAAAATCATCTGTGTCACAAAAATGTTGTGATTTGAAGTCAAGGATTAGAATGTACTCTCCTGGGGGAATTATAGTGGATTTCCCCCCAGCTTCTCAAAGAATAGCACATTTTTTAAAAAGTTCAATTGGAGAGTAGTTTATATACAATAAATTTCATTCTTTTAAAGTACACAGTTCATGAGTTTGGGCACATGTATACAATCGTGTGAACTTTCCAAGTGGCACTCGTGGTAAGGCACCTGCCTGCCAACACGGGAGGCATAAGAGACTTGTGTTCGATCCCTGGGTTGGAAAGATCCTCTGGAGGAGGGCATGACAACCCACTCCAGTATTCTTGCCTGGATAATCCCATGGACAAAGGAGCCTGGCAGGCTGTAGTCCATGGGGTCACAAAGGGTCAGATATGACTGAAGCGACTTTGCACACATGCATGCATACAATTGTGTAGTCACTACCACAATCAACGTGTAGAATATTTTATCACCTTAGGAAGTTTCTTGGGAGACTTTGTGGTAGGTCCTGGTCCTGGGCAATTTCTGATCTGATTTTTGTCACTATAGCTTTGCCTATTATAGAATTATATATACATGGAATCATATATATAGTATAGTGTCTAAATTTTAGAATCAGCCTTTCAGTTTTTTACAAGTAAATTTCCTGAGGTTTTATTGTATTTTGTGCTTACATTTTTATACAAGTTAATATTTATCCAAGTACACACACATGGTTAAAATGATCTGAGTGCTGTAAAAAGATTGAAGATGAAAAGACAAGTCTACCACCTACTCTGATTTCTAATCCCACTTAAAGAGCCAGCAGCATTTAATTGTGTGTGCCTTTCCTTCTTCTGCAGATTTTTTTGGAGATATTTTTGGAGTGCCGGGTGGGGGTGGGGTTGGGGAGGGAGGTGGGGGTTGGGGAGGGGTGGGCGGGTCACTTCTATTGGTCTTACATGTATCTGTTTTCATCCATCTTTGTTCTTTGGCCCGTGTGGGCCTCCCATCGCAGAGCACTGGCTCTGAGCGCATGCGCTCCAGAGCTCCGGCTCGCAATTGGACACATCGGTTCAGTCACTCCGTGGCACGTGGGATCTTCCCAGACCAGGGATCAAACCGGCGCCCCCTGCACTGCAAGGCGGTGTCGTTACCCACTGGACCACCAGGGAAGCCCCCTCTTCTGGAGATTTTAATTAATGCACAAACTGCTATTTCTTGACAGTATTGTTGGGGAGGAAGGAATTTTCCTCTACCCTTTTAGGTTCTTCTGGCTGGCCTAAGAGTTGAATTAACACGAGACAAATTAACAGGAGAAAATTAAAACATGTATACATGGGAAAGATCCAGGAGAACTGAGTGACTCACCAAGCAACCCTCTGCTAAAACAAAGGAAGCCTGGATAGTAGTCCTCTGGAGGGCATGACAACCCACTCCAGTATTCTTGCTGGATAATCCCATGGACAAAGGAGCCTGGCAGGCTGTAGTCCATGGGGTCACAAAGGGTCAGATATGACTGAAGCGACTTTGCACACATGCATGCATACAATTGTGTAGTCACTACCACAATCAACGTGTAGAATATTTTATCACCTTAGGAAGTTTCTTGGGAGACTTTGTGGTAGGTCCTGGTCCTGGGCAATTTCTGATCTGATTTTTGTCACTATAGCTTTGCCTATTATAGAATTATATATACATGGAATCATATATATAGTATAGTGTCTAAATTTTAGAATCAGCCTTTCAGTTTTTTACAAGTAAATTTCCTGAGGTTTTATTGTATTTTGTGCTTACATTTTTATACAAGTTAATATTTATCCAAGTACACACACATGGTTAAAATGATCTGAGTGCTGTAAAAAGATTGAAGATGAAAAGACAAGTCTACCACCTACTCTGATTTCTAATCCCACTTAAAGAGCCAGCAGCATTTAATTGTGTGTGCCTTTCCTTCTTCTGCAGATTTTTTTGGAGATATTTTTGGAGTGCCGGGTGGGGGTGGGGTTGGGGAGGGAGGTGGGGTTGGGGAGGGGTGGGCGGGTCACTTCTATTGGTCTTACATGTATCTGTTTTCATCCATCTTTGTTCTTTGGCCCGTGTGGGCCTCCCATCGCAGAGCACTGGCTCTGAGCGCATGCGCTCCAGAGCTCCGGCTCGCAATTGGACACATCGGTTCAGTCACTCCGTGGCACGTGGGATCTTCCCAGACCAGGGATCAAACCGGCGCCCCCTGCACTGCAAGGCGGTGTCGTTACCCACTGGACCACCAGGGAAGCCCCCTCTTCTGGAGATTTTAATTAATGCACAAACTGCTATTTCTTGACAGTATTGTTGGGGAGGAAGGAATTTTCCTCTACCCTTTTAGGTTCTTCTGGCTGGCCTAAGAGTTGAATTAACACGAGACAAATTAACAGGAGAAAATTAAAACATGTATACATGGGAAAGATCCAGGAGAACTGAGTGACTCACCAAAGTGGCTGAAATCCCATCTTCTGCTAAAGACAAAGGAAGATGCGGGGGGCAGTGCTTGGGGACTTGAGCAGAGAGGAAGGCAGTTCACATGGAGATAGAAAAGCAAGCACTGATTTATCAATGGACTGGACTATGCAGAAACAATAGGACCCAGAGTGGACTCTGGTCTCCAGGCCCTGCTGAGATTCAGTGGCCCATATTCTTTGCAGATGTCTCTGGTTAGCTCTTTTTCAGGAAGAAGGTTCTCTGTCTAAATGCTTTCAGGCAGCAGTGGTGAAGGTCAAAATTTTTCCTGAGCCTTTTGGACCATGGCTGATTTCATCTGAAAATAATCTGCATACTAGAGAGACATTTAGGAGTGAAACAGTTTGCTTCCCTATGTTTTCTGCTGACACCGTGCAGTGAGAGGCAATGATCTTGCTCATTGCTTTCTCCATTCTTCTGGTTTCTCTCTCTTCCTCCCAATAGGTAGTAGTCAGATCACTGTTTTTATTGCCTCTGTTACTACCTTTGAACCTTAGGTGTTTGTTCTTGATTTTATGTCCTAAACTAGCATTTCGAAGAATATATTATAATCACAGTTCTTGAACTCCAGAGACTGTCCTTGATGCAAAATAGCTGCATAAATTGCAAATTTCAGGGATGGAGATCTGGCAGGACCAGTTAAATTACTTTACCTAGTGTGTGTGTGCATGCACGTGCATGTGCATATTGACATGGTTCATTTTTGTTTCAGTCATAGGTTATAAAACGGCTAAATTAGACATTTGATGTTAACAATGTAATCTGTGTTATCATAAACAAAGTTCAAAAGGAAATTGCAGGAGACTTGGGAAAAACTGTGTTTTACTTCTTTGGTGCACAGGAGTCCAGTAAGGTGATCTAAGAAAGAAGTTTCCTCTTTCTAGCAACATGGAATTTAAAATGAGGCACATGATAAAAACTAGCTAACAAAGATTTTACAGCTAAAGGCTCCTCTTATATTGGCAATGAATTGAGTTAAAGCGTTCTTAGCCAGTGTTACAGAAAACCTTTCAGATAATATTTTAAGACAAGCATACTTTCTTTGTAACACTATAGACAGTCATTTTTGAGATGTTATAGGGGATTCTGACTATTTTCCTTGATAATGAGGAGCTGCAGACAGGGTGGTTACTAAATTACTTTCTCAGAGTCTCCTCTGGAATCTGTCAGACTTGACTTCATCATCTGGTATCTGGCATCCAGTTTGTGGATCAGGCTTCTCCATGGTCTCTGGAAGCTAGAATGTCTTCATCAAGCAGAGGGTCTTTTCTGTGCTCAAGGATAACGTTCAAATGCTTGATGGTTTCACTGAGGGCAGAAATGAAAAGACTTCTTCATACAAAGACAAACCCTTCTTACAGCAACCACAGTCTCAAGAAATTTGTTTCGTTAAATTTATCAACAAGAAAAGAACAACAAAAAATAATCTCAGTGAAGCTCAGATAACCATTTTTCTTTCTTGGTGAATTTATCCAAGGAAAATGGATAAAGTGGGAATTCTGAAATATTGAAACAGTAATAGCTTCACATATCATGGAACTCATTTAATTCCATGATTTTGATTTATCATAAAATACAAAAGTTTCTGTGTTCATATGAAAGTGGGGCTTCCCTGGTGGCTTAGTGTAAAGAATCCTACTGTCAAGCCGGAGACACAGGTTCATTTCCTGGGTCAGGCAAATCCCCTGGAAAAGTAAGTGAATACCCAGTCAAGTATTTGTGACTGGGAAATCCCATGGACAGAGGAGCCTGATAGGCTATGGTCTGTGGGGTCACAAAGAGTCAGATATGACTTCGTTCGTGACTGAGCAGCAGCACATACGTTCTGAAATTTAAATAGTCAACTGCTTTGTATGTAGGTTGGTTTTTGAAAGGTAGAAGCTGAAAGGACGTTTTATTGCAGTATACAGAGCTACACTGTGATTAGATTTCTTTCTCTCTGGTCTCAGGATCACAACTTCTTTGTCTTCAAGAAACGTTAAATAAATTCTCTTTCCAATATACTCAGCACATTTGGCCACATTTTTAGTGGGTTTCCTTTTTTTCACCATGACTTTCTTTGGCATGTTTTCTTCCTGGAGTTCTGTATAGCTTTTTTTTTTTTTTCCATTGAGAGATGTATAGAGTACTTTTTATTATTCCCCTTGTATACCCACTCTGCACTCATTTTTACCCTTTACTCTCTGCCTATATGCATTGATCAACAGACTACCTACCATGACGGGTGACTTCTAGTTAGATTCATCTGGTTAGGAGCTCAACAGGAGATGAGCATGTGAATAAAGAACATTGCCTGCCAGGTCAGTAAACAGTGACTGTTGACCATCATCAAACCATTAGCCAGTGAGGCTGTCCCTGATGGTATACCCTGAGGGGGAAATTTAGGAGTGAATAAAACAGGATACTGGTCCTACATAGTTAAGATGCATATAAAAGGGCTAATTTTTATAAATCTAGACTCTTGCATCTTCCCATATATAGAAAAGCACTAAAATAATTAATTGAGATATCTGTTTTTTCGTGTGTCATTAGCCGTAATCTTTTGATGTTTGACTACATTTTTTTCAGCAAAAAGTTGTATATATCCTGATTCCTCCCTTACCTCTTTGAAATAGTTCCTTAGAGCTATCTGAGAGACTGTCTCCCAGGCTATTGTCCTCAGTAAGTTCCCCAAATAAAGCATGCATGCCAAGTCATGTCATATGAAAGTGGGGCTTCCCTGGTGGCTTAGTGTAAAGAATCCTACTGTCAAGCCGGAGACACAGGTTCATTTCCTGGGTCAGGCAAATCCCCTGGAAAAGTAAGTGAATACCCAGTCAAGTATTTGTGACTGGGAAATCCCATGGACAGAGGAGCCTGATAGGCTATGGTCTGTGGGGTCACAAAGAGTCAGATATGACTTCGTTCGTGACTGAGCAGCAGCACATACGTTCTGAAATTTAAATAGTCAACTGCTTTGTATGTAGGTTGGTTTTTGAAAGGTAGAAGCTGAAAGGACGTTTTATTGCAGTATACAGAGCTACACTGTGATTAGATTTCTTTCTCTCTGGTCTCAGGATCACAACTTCTTTGTCTTCAAGAAACGTTAAATAAATTCTCTTTCCAATATACTCAGCACATTTGGCCACATTTTTAGTGGGTTTCCTTTTTTTCACCATGACTTTCTTTGGCATGTTTTCTTCCTGGAGTTCTGTATAGCTTTTTTTTTTTTTTCCATTGAGAGATGTATAGAGTACTTTTTATTATTCCCCTTGTATACCCACTCTGCACTCATTTTTACCCTTTACTCTCTGCCTATATGCATTGATCAACAGACTACCTACCATGACGGGTGACTTCTAGTTAGATTCATCTGGTTAGGAGCTCAACAGGAGATGAGCATGTGAATAAAGAACATTGCCTGCCAGGTCAGTAAACAGTGACTGTTGACCATCATCAAACCATTAGCCAGTGAGGCTGTCCCTGATGGTATACCCTGAGGGGAATTCAGGAGTGAATAAAACAGGATACTGGTCCTACATAGTTAAGATGCATATAAAAGGGCTAATTTTTATAAATCTAGACTCTTGCATCTTCCCATATATAGAAAAGCACTAAAATAATTAATTGAGATATCTGTTTTTTCGTGTGTCATTAGCCGTAATCTTTTGATGTTTGACTACATTTTTTTCAGCAAAAAGTTGTATATATCCTGATTCCTCCCTTACCTCTTTGAAATAGTTCCTTAGAGCTATCTGAGAGACTGTCTCCCAGGCTATTGTCCTCAGTAAGTTCCCCAAATAAAGCATGCATGCCAAGTCATGTCAGTGGTCTCCGACTCTTTGCGACCTTGTGGACCTTGTGCCCACCAGGCTCCTCTGTCTGTGGGATTTCTCAGGCAGAAATACTTGAGTGGGTTGCCATTTCTTCCTCTTCTGACCCAGGGATTGAACCCCTGTCTCTTACGCATCCTGCTTTGACAGATGGGTTCTTTACTGCTGGCACCACCTGGGACAGCTTGAATAAAGCATAACTCTCAACTTTTAGGTTGTACATTGTTTGTTTTCAGTTGACAGGCAAGAGTGGAGAGAATTAAGTCAGTATAGTCGTTCTGTTGGCTCCCTGTGAGCTTGCCTCAGTCTGACTCTGTGCTTCTACTGAAGATCACTTTTCCTTTTAAGGTAGCATTCCTGCAGACTCCTTAGCTTTTTGATGGGGTAAATACTAGCTCCTTTTGTTTCTGTGGACTTAGAGAGGGGTGATAGTCTCTTGCTAGCACCCCAGTTACTGCACTCTTTTCCTCGCTTTTGTAAACACACCCCAGATTATCCTAGCCTGAGGTGTCACTAGTTTCCTGTTGGGATCTTAACTGCTGTAGTGAACTCTTCATAGTCAAAGTTGAATGGTCAAGGCCATATCTGACTTTGTCCACTGCTGGTTTGTCGCAGCTATGCTGTCACAGACAGCTCTGATGGCATGGGGCTGGTGATCGAATACAGCAAATTGTATTTGCCGTACATACGGTACCTTGTCTTGGTGGTGTTCTGTGCTTATCTGCATGTTGTGATTGAACAAGGAGAGCTTTGTTCAATTTGTGTTTCTTCAACATGGTACACAAAACACAACTAACTGCAACCAACGGTGTTGTTGGCCAGCAATTCAAATACTTTACATAGTTAAGATGCATATAAAAGGGCTAATTTTTATAAATCTAGACTCTTGCATCTTCCCATATATAGAAAAGCACTAAAATAATTAATTGAGATATCTGTTTTTTCGTGTGTCATTAGCCGTAATCTTTTGATGTTTGACTACATTTTTTTCAGCAAAAAGTTGTATATATCCTGATTCCTCCCTTACCTCTTTGAAATAGTTCCTTAGAGCTATCTGAGAGACTGTCTCCCAGGCTATTGTCCTCAGTAAGTTCCCCAAATAAAGCATGCATGCCAAGTCATGTCAGTGGTCTCCGACTCTTTGCGACCTTGTGGACCTTGTGCCCACCAGGCTCCTCTGTCTGTGGGATTTCTCAGGCAGAAATACTTGAGTGGGTTGCCATTTCTTCCTCTTCTGACCCAGGGATTGAACCCCTGTCTCTTACGCATCCTGCTTTGACAGATGGGTTCTTTACTGCTGGCACCACCTGGGACAGCTTGAATAAAGCATAACTCTCAACTTTTAGGTTGTACATTGTTTGTTTTCAGTTGACAGGCAAGAGTGGAGAATTAAGTCAGTATAGTCGTTCTGTTGGCTCCCTGTGAGCTTGCCTCAGTCTGACTCTGTGCTTCTACTGAAGATCACTTTTCCTTTTAAGGTAGCATTCCTGCAGACTCCTTAGCTTTTTGATGGGGTAAATACTAGCTCCTTTTGTTTCTGTGGACTTAGAGAGGGGTGATAGTCTCTTGCTAGCACCCCAGTTACTGCACTCTTTTCCTCGCTTTTGTAAACACACCCCAGATTATCCTAGCCTGAGGTGTCACTAGTTTCCTGTTGGGATCTTAACTGCTGTAGTGAACTCTTCATAGTCAAAGTTGAATGGTCAAGGCCATATCTGACTTTGTCCACTGCTGGTTTGTCGCAGCTATGCTGTCACAGACAGCTCTGATGGCATGGGGCTGGTGATCGAATACAGCAAATTGTATTTGCCGTACATACGGTACCTTGTCTTGGTGGTGTTCTGTGCTTATCTGCATGTTGTGATTGAACAAGGAGAGGCTTTGTTCAATTTGTGTTTCTTCAACATGGTACACAAAACACAACTAACTGCAACCAACGGTGTTGTTGGCCAGCCGAATTCAAACAGAGCTGCAGCCCTGACACCCATCCCCTTGGCCAGCACCAAGAAGACCGTAGACAGAGCCTGGACAGCATGCCTAACTGGACATCACCTGTTTGCTGCTGCACCTCGTGGTATCTGTAACTGTGGAACTAGATGCTTCAAAGATGAGATTAACATGTTCACACTAGTTTACGATAAGGCCTCTACCTATGAGTGAGTCCTCGTCTAAGAGCAAGTTTGTAAGTCCATGTGCTTCTACTGAAGATCACTTTTCCTTTAAGATAGCATCCTTGCAGACTCTCTAGCTTTTTGATTTGGATAAATACTAGCCTAGGTACCCAACTAACACAATTGGCTATATAGTACTATCCCATAATGTATTTGTTATGCTTTTCACACCAACAGTACATGAAAACAAACATAGAAAATAAAACATTTTGAAATCTTACAGGATCTTGTAAAGTACAGTGATATAGTATAACAGCTGATGCTTTTTAGTAACACCAGCTACATCACTGCTGCCTTTATTCTTGCTTCCAGACATCCTAGACTTGAAATAAAGACATTGTACTATTGTACTCTACACAGTATATGTGCTTCTGTCAGTAAGTCATATCTGACTCTTTTGTGACCCCGTGGGCTATAGCCCAGCAGGCTTCTTTGTGCATGGCATTTCCCAGACAAGAATTCTAGAGTGGGTTGCCATTTCCTTTCCAGGGGATCTTCCCAATCCATGGATCAAACCTGAGTCTCCTATGTTGGCAGGCAGATTCTTTACCATTAAGCCACCAGAGAAGCACTCTATACATAACCATACAATAAAGGACACGAAACCACAGCCACTTATAGAGCATACACACACATGACAATGTATATGCTAGACAAGTGAACTAACCTACGTGATCAGACATGCAAACACATGTTTATATCTTTGAAAGTCTACAATTTGAAGGTTTGTATGTAGAGGACTTACTTATATAAAATAGATAACCAACAAAGACCTACTGTATAGTACAGGGAACTATACTCAAAATTTTGTGATAACCTAAAAGTGAAAAGAATATATATATATGTGTAATTGAGTCATTGTGCTATACTCCTGACATTGTGAATGAACTATACTCTACTAACAAAAATGAGAACCTGAGAGTGGTGAGGGAGGGGGCTTGTTGCATGAGTTACACACCAGTGAATGCTATCACAGTTATTTTATATTTTTCTTATTTCCTATTTAAACAAATTGGGCATATTACCAGACTCAAGGCTTCAGGCAGCCTTAATTAAGAAGCACTGTTCTAAAGGGACTGAGATGATATTTGTAATCCAACAGCAGTTTTTCTTTCTCTGTTTTTTATGGCTTCACTTGGGAAATACAATTGTTAACCCAGTCAATAGCCTTCCAGCAGCAATCTTTTTTATTAAATTTACGAATGAAGCTGGTCTTTGTTTTTAAATCTAGCTATACCCATACAATTAAAAAAAGTATTTGTTATGCTTTTCACACCAACAGTACATGAAAACAAACATAGAAAATAAAACATTTTGAAATCTTACAGGATCTTGTAAAGTACAGTGATATAGTATAACAGCTGATGCTTTTTAGTAACACCAGCTACATCACTGCTGCCTTTATTCTTGCTTCCAGACATCCTAGACTTGAAATAAAGACATTGTACTATTGTACTCTACACAGTATATGTGCTTCTGTCAGTAAGTCATATCTGACTCTTTTGTGACCCCGTGGGCTATAGCCCAGCAGGCTTCTTTGTGCATGGCATTTCCCAGACAAGAATTCTAGAGTGGGTTGCCATTTCCTTTCCAGGGGATCTTCCCAATCCATGGATCAAACCTGAGTCTCCTATGTTGGCAGGCAGATTCTTTACCATTAAGCCACCAGAGAAGCACTCTATACATAACCATACAATAAAGGACACGAAACCACAGCCACTTATAGAGCACACACACATGACAATGTATATGCTAGACAAGTGAACTAACCTACGTGATCAGACATGCAAACACATGTTTATATCTTTGAAAGTCTACAATTTGAAGGTTTGTATGTAGAGGACTTACTTATATAAAATAGATAACCAACAAAGACCTACTGTATAGTACAGGGAACTATACTCAAAATTTTGTGATAACCTAAAAGTGAAAAGAATATATATATATGTGTAATTGAGTCATTGTGCTATACTCCTGACATTGTGAATGAACTATACTCTACTAACAAAAATGAGAACCTGAGAGTGGTGAGGGAGGGGGCTTGTTGCATGAGTTACACACCAGTGAATGCTATCACAGTTATTTTATATTTTTCTTATTTCCTATTTAAACAAATTGGGCATATTACCAGACTCAAGGCTTCAGGCAGCCTTAATTAAGAAGCACTGTTCTAAAGGGACTGAGATGATATTTGTAATCCAACAGCAGTTTTTCTTTCTCTGTTTTTTATGGCTTCACTTGGGAAATACAATTGTTAACCCAGTCAATAGCCTTCCAGCAGCAATCTTTTTTATTAAATTTACGAATGAAGCTGGTCTTTGTTGCATGAGGCTTCTTTAGGATACTTGTAACCAAACATAAGATACTCGGAACTAATGGCGGATTTGAGTGGGGAGTTCCCAGCCTTTGTTGGGCGCCTCTGCCGTGTAAATTTAGATCCATCGGAGGAGCCCACAGATCTCAGGTGCACCACTTGGTACCCCTGTAGAATGTGCCCTACAGTCTTGTCTGTTTTATTCTTTTGACACAAGAACATCTCAGTCTTCACTGCCATTTGAGGACCCTCTGACTTAGTCTGTGTGGGCCACTGTATCAAAATACCACAGACTGGGTGGCTTGTAAGCAACAGCAGTTTAGTTCCCATGGTTCTGGAGTAACTGGAAGCTCCAAGATCAAGACCCTGGCAGATTGGGTGTCTGGTGAGAGCCTGTTTCTTGGTTTATAGATGCCATCTTCTCACTGTCCTCACATGGTGGAAAGAGGAAAAGGTCTCTCTGAGGTCTCTTTTGGGGGGTCTCTTTTTCTAAGAGCACTAGTGCTGCTCATGAGGACTCCACCCGTGACCGAATCACCTCCCAAAGGCTCTGCCTCCTAACTCCTTTTTGGCTATTCAATTCAGTTCAGTTGTTCAGTCATGTCCAATTCTTTGCTCCCCAATGGATTGCAGCATGCCAGGGTTCCCTGTCCTTCACCATCTCCCGGTATTTGCTCAGACTCATAGCCATATAGTCAATGATGCCATCCAATCATCTCATCCTCTGTTGTCCCCTTCTCCCTTCTGTTTTTCCCAGCATCAGGGTCTTTTCCAATCAGCTGGTTCTTCACATCAGGTGGCCATAGTATTAGAGCTTCAGCTTCAGCATCAGTTTTCCAAAATATATTCAGGGTTGATTTCCTTTGGGATTGACTTGTTTGATCTGCTTTCTGTCCAGGAGACTCTCAAGAATCTTCTCCAGCAGCACAATTTGAAGACATCAGTTCTTCAGCACTCAGCCTTCTTTATGGTCCAGCTCTCACATCCGTACATGACTGCTGGAAAACCCATAGCTTTGATTATACGGACCTTTAAGACTCACCATGTGGATTTTGGGGGAACACAGACATCTAGTCTGTTTGCACCCTCAAACCTCATTCCTTTGGGACCACAAAGATGCTCCTTGGTAATCTGAGAGTCCAGGAGTCTCTGTTTCTTGAGCACAGGTACTACCACTGGGCAGTTAAAGCATATGATGTGGATGTTTGATGACCAAGGGCTTTCACAGATACACGTGTGAACTGTGAACTGTTCTTTTTTGGGGGGAGGGGCGGATTGGGGAGGGGGGGTGTGCGGGCCACTTCTCTTGGTCTTTCATTTATCTATTTTTCATCCATCTTTGTTCTTTGGCCCCTGTGGGCCTCCCATCACAGTGGCCTCTGTTGTCACAGAGCACCGGCTCTGGGCGCATGCACTCCAGAGCTCAGGCCTGATAATTGGACACATGGGTCCAGCCGCTCTGTGGCATGTGGGATCTTCCCAGGCCAGGGATCGAACCGGCGCCCCTTGAACTGCAAGGTGGTGTCCTTACCCACTGGACCACCAGGGAAGCCTTGAACTGTTCTTTTTTGAAAATCCAGAGCAACTACATCATTTTACCTCAGTTTCTATTTATCTTCTTGTTTTCTTGCCTCTGGTTTGCTGTATGATTGTAACTTCCCTTGAGGACTGAGAAAAAGTGTTTCTCATCCCGATGGTCCATGCCCAGCATGGTTTTGGTGTATGGTGAACACTTAGGAACTTGTGCTAGATTGACAGGAAATCTGGGCTTCCCCTCATCTGGTGGTTTGAGCAAGGTCTTGTCTCCTGTGTCTCTTGAATTCTGATGGAACTTGTGGAATGGAAGGTCTTTTAGGATATCTCCTTTTTGTTTTCCCCCAGCATTAGGGTCTTTTCCAATCAGCTGGTTCTTCACATCAGGTGGCCATAGTATTAGAGCTTCAGCTTCAGCATCAGTTTTCCAAAATATATTCAGGGTTGATTTCCTTTGGGATTGACTTGTTTGATCTGCTTTCTGTCCAGGAGACTCTCAAGAATCTTCTCCAGCAGCACAATTTGAAGACATCAGTTCTTCAGCACTCAGCCTTCTTTATGGTCCAGCTCTCACATCCGTACATGACTGCTGGAAAACCCATAGCTTTGATTATACGGACCTTTAAGACTCACCATGTGGATTTTGGGGGAACACAGACATCTAGTCTGTTTGCACCCTCAAACCTCATTCCTTTGGGACCACAAAGATGCTCCTTGGTAATCTGAGAGTCCAGGAGTCTCTGTTTCTTGAGCACAGGTACTACCACTGGGCAGTTAAAGCATATGATGTGGATGTTTGATGACCAAGGGCTTTCACAGATACACGTGTGAACTGTGAACTGTTCTTTTTTGGGGGGAGGGGCGGATTGGGGGGGGGGGGGGGGGGGCGGGCCACTTCTCTTGGTCTTTCATTTATCTATTTTTCATCCATCTTTGTTCTTTGGCCCCTGTGGGCCTCCCATCACAGTGGCCTCTGTTGTCACAGAGCACCGGCTCTGGGCGCATGCACTCCAGAGCTCAGGCCTGATAATTGGACACATGGGTCCAGCCGCTCTGTGGCATGTGGGATCTTCCCAGGCCAGGGATCGAACCGGCGCCTTGAACTGCAAGGTGGTGTCCTTACCCACTGGACCACCAGGGAAGCCTTGAACTGTTCTTTTTTGAAAATCCAGAGCAACTACATCATTTTACCTCAGTTTCTATTTATCTTCTTGTTTTCTTGCCTCTGGTTTGCTGTATGATTGTAACTTCCCTTGAGGACTGAGAAAAAGTGTTTCTCATCCCGATGGTCCATGCCCAGCATGGTTTTGGTGTATGGTGAACACTTAGGAACTTGTGCTAGATTGACAGGAAATCTGGGCTTCCCCTCATCTGGTGGTTTGAGCAAGGTCTTGTCTCCTGTGTCTCTTGAATTCTGATGGAACTGTTGGTCTCTAAGGAATGGGAGAAAAGTGTCCATTCATTTCAGTTGATTGGATTCATCTGTTCAGTTGCTCTATAAAGACATATCTGTATGTGGAATTAGATAATTTGGTTACCTGTGTAATTTTTAGCAAGTGGTTTTGCATTAGTAGTCCAGTTGAAATCTGTTGTATATATATCTAGTGTTTTCAAAAAGAACATCAACCAACTTTTCCTTCTAGTCTTACTTTGTTGAAGGAAGTAAAAGTGGCACATTTAGCATTTGAAACTGTTCCTATTTATAGAGGGAGTAGTTATCAAATTTGTCAGCTTTATCTTCAGGGCTTTGTTTTTTCTGCAATACGTCTAATTATTTATTTGCCTTTCTTTTCTGCATTTGTATTCTGGATACTGAATGTAGTGCTATATTTTGAGCTAAATATTTACTAGCATAGCTAGATGGCTATTGATATGCCATTCGTTTACTACCTGTTTTAAATGATCAATCATAGAAAAAAGCTGTAACTGAGAAATATTTAAGAAGTTTCTGGACAATATCTTTTTTTTTTAATAATTTTTTTTGGCCTTTTATTGGTCTTTCATTTTATCTATTTTCATCCGTTGTTCTTTGGCCTGTGTGGGCCTCCCACCACAGTGGCCTCTCTCGTTGCAGAGCACCAGCTCTGGGCACCTGCGCTCCAGAGCACTGGCTCATAATTGGACACACTGGTCCTGCCATTCCGCGGCATGTGGGATCTTCCCGTGCCAGGGATTGAACCGGCACCTCCTGCAGTGCAAGGCAGACCCTTTACCCACTGGACCACCAGGGAAGCCCTGAACAATATCTTATGGTGACCTGTCCATTCAGTCCAAGACAGCAAATACAGGAGACTTTAAGAGACTCAGCCTCCATCCCTTGGCTGGGAAGATCCCCTGGAGAAGGAAATGGCAACTCACTCTAGTATTCTTGCCTGAAGAACCCTATGGACAGAGGAGCCTGGCAGGCTACAGCCCATAGAGTCACAAAGAGTTGGACATGCCGGAGCAAACACACACACACACACACACACAACATATCCATTCTTTTTTTCTGTGATTCAGAAGATGCAGTTCTGTCGTTGTAAGCAAGTAATTACATGATATTCAAATGAAAGAACTATAATTGCTGCTGGATAAATTTGCTTCTTTGGATGAAGCAAAACAAAAAGCAACAACAAAAAAAAACCTTAGTGCACCTTTACTTACTAATAGCCTAGATTTTAAATTTGTTAGTTCTTGTAGAATATCAAGATCATATAAATAAGGAGTATTTATTCTGTATACCTGGAAATTTTGTAATGAAGCTCTCTTTTTCTAGGATTTCTCAAGATGTTATCACACTAGATAGAGTGAAATGGAATATTTGATAACCGAATCATCATTTTCCCCAACAGTGAATTATCAACATTATATTACATTTATTGTGTCAGGTTTGGCACGTAGCATGGCAGACCTGACTCTGGCCATTGGACCACTAATGGAAAAATGCTGCTTTCTGGATGTCCTCAAACCAGATGGAAACTGCCGACAGGAACCCTTGAGCTCTGTCCAGGGGATGTGAACTGGTCAAAGTTATTGATTTCCTACCAGAGGAAAGTAGCTATCTCAATGTTTTTATATCACAAGAAGTCAGGTTTTTTTCAGTAAAGAAAAAGTAAATTGGTTTGTATTTTAAGGTTTATTCATGCGAACAGTTTTTCAGCTTTATTAAGGTACAAAGCCAACGGTTTGATTTCAGGCATCAAAAGAGAAATCTGTTTAAATATAAAGAAAAAAAACTAGAAATCTGTGTAACATAGGGTCAATGCTGAGTCTGAACTGTGGAGCTAAAGAAATGGAATATTTATATTTTCTCAATTATTTTAGGAAAATTAGATCATTCTTATATAGGAAAAATCTCAATTATTTTGCCCCCTAAACGGTGGGAAACTGAGCCTTCTACATGTTTACTATTGTCCTAGGTCAGTAGTAGAAGAGAGTCCTGGAGGTAACAGATAGGGGGTTTGCCTGGAAAAGGGCTTGTGTAACCTTAGATCAATAGTGTGCGCAGGGTTACCATCCACTGTAGCATCAGACCCTCCTGCTAAAAAATTCTTGCTTGGAAGCAGAGTCCCTGCTGCAGGGCCGTTGGTGAAATGAGAGCTGGGAGTTGATGTGTGTGCTTGTGTTTGTGTTACTGTTGGCAGGCAGGCTTGTCAGAGCCTCAGAGCATTTAAGGTTCTCTGGGATGATTTGAGGCCTGTAGCCAGAATAAAGCTCTCATTTGCTGCTGAGCTCTAAACACAATGAACAGTTTCCTGTCATTGAACAGGGGAGAAAAAAAAAATAATGCTCAGCTATTGAGCTTTGGACAAACTTGGATTTGAGGTCTCCTCCTTGATTTGAAGCAAGATAGTGTTTGGCATATTACTTCCAGGCAGTGACTGACCTACTGTTCACAGAGTGGGATCCATTTCCCAGTGTGCCTTGGACTTTCTGTGAGTGAGAAGTAGGGCAAACAGCTAAGAGGCTGTTTTGAGTGTGGTGTGAGGCCATGAAACTTCACGTCCAGTCTAATAGCAACATTCTGTCAACTGGCTTGTTACTGAGAACCACTCCACACCTAACTACTTGGTTAAACCATTTGAAGCAGATTCATTTCTTTCATCTTAATAAAGTTTTGTTCTTTAAAGCAGATGGCCCCTTTAAGTTTTATTCTACCAGAGGAAAGTAGCTATCTCAATGGTTTTTTCAGTAAAGAAAAAGTAAATTGGTTTGTATTTTAAGGTTTATTCATGCGAACAGTTTTTCAGCTTTATTAAGGTACAAAGCCAACGGTTTGATTTCAGGCATCAAAAGAGAAATCTGTTTAAATATAAAGAAAAAAAACTAGAAATCTGTGTAACATAGGGTCAATGCTGAGTCTGAACTGTGGAGCTAAAGAAATGGAATATTTATATTTTCTCAATTATTTTAGGAAAATTAGATCATTCTTATATAGGAAAAATCTCAATTATTTTGCCCCCTAAACGGTGGGAAACTGAGCCTTCTACATGTTTACTATTGTCCTAGGTCAGTAGTAGAAGAGAGTCCTGGAGGTAACAGATAGGGGGTTTGCCTGGAAAAGGGCTTGTGTAACCTTAGATCAATAGTGTGCGCAGGGTTACCATCCACTGTAGCATCAGACCCTCCTGCTAAAAAATTCTTGCTTGGAAGCAGAGTCCCTGCTGCAGGGCCGTTGGTGAAATGAGAGCTGGGAGTTGATGTGTGTGCTTGTGTTTGTGTTACTGTTGGCAGGCAGGCTTGTCAGAGCCTCAGAGCATTTAAGGTTCTCTGGGATGATTTGAGGCCTGTAGCCAGAATAAAGCTCTCATTTGCTGCTGAGCTCTAAACACAATGAACAGTTTCCTGTCATTGAACAGGGGAGAAAAAAAAAATAATGCTCAGCTATTGAGCTTTGGACAAACTTGGATTTGAGGTCTCCTCCTTGATTTGAAGCAAGATAGTGTTTGGCATATTACTTCCAGGCAGTGACTGACCTACTGTTCACAGAGTGGGATCCATTTCCCAGTGTGCCTTGGACTTTCTGTGAGTGAGAAGTAGGGCAAACAGCTAAGAGGCTGTTTTGAGTGTGGTGTGAGGCCATGAAACTTCACGTCCAGTCTAATAGCAACATTCTGTCAACTGGCTTGTTACTGAGAACCACTCCACACCTAACTACTTGGTTAAACCATTTGAAGCAGATTCATTTCTTTCATCTTAATAAAGTTTTGTTCTTTAAAGCAGATGGCTCTTGACTAAACCTGACTTGTTACAAAAGATGGTATACACAGCTGTTTAATTTGGGTCATTTCATCAGCTGAAATACTTCTGGAGACGTTACCATCTTAACAGACAGAAGCAGGAATTCCAGAGCTTGCTTAACATAACCAATGGCAGGGCAGATATGGAAGAGGTACAAACACCCTGATTGAAATCATAATCTATATAAATGATTGTTTTCTCTTCTGTATGATGTCATCAGTATTATTCTTTACTTGGAACAGAAGTGCAGTACATGCTGATAAATTTTTAGTATTTGGTTTAAGTTCCACTCAACTGTACAATTAATTTAAAATAATTCAGTTTCCCTGTCCTTGTCCCTCACAGCCCTGTTGTTGCTTTAATCACTAAGTCATGTCAGATGTGACCCTGTGGAGTATAACCTGCCGGACTCCTCTGTCCATAGATTTCCCAGGAAAGAATACTGGAGTGGATTTCCATTTCCTTCTCCAGATCCAGGGATCAAGCCTGTGTCTCCTGCTTGGCAGGAAGATTCTTTACCACTGAGCCATGAGGGAAGCCCCACTAGCCCTCGGCAACCACTAATTTACTTTCTGTCTTAATGGACAGAATGTCCAGAATGTCTTCTGGACATTTTATATAAATGGAATCAGGTATATGTAGTCCTTTGTGCTTGGCTTATTTCACTTAGTATAGTGGTTTCAAGGCTTATCCATGTATGTATTATTATATATCATTTATCAGTACGTCAGTCCTTTTATGAGTGAATAATATTCCGTTTCATGGATATACCGCATTGTTTATCCATTCATCAGTTGATAGATATTTGAGTTGTTTCCACTTTTTGGTTATTATGAATAATGCTGCTGTAGACATTTATCTACAAATTTTTGTGGGACATATGTTTTCATTTTTCTTGGGTACATACCCAAGTTTGGAGAGATATGATTGTTGCAATGTTTTTTTTTTCTTCCTGTCTGGAAAAGAGAAGAGGCACTCTCCCAGGCAATGCAGGCTCAGAGTTGGAGAGAACAGAGTTGGAGAGTTGAGTAGGAGGCAGGAATTGTGGGTCAGAGTCCTAGGTCTGCCCCTCACTGGCTATTTGTTAGGAAATTCACTGTTTCCTTGGTTGTACAATGAGGTACTTTTTATCAGACAATCTGTAAGCTCCTTTCCAAGTTCAAAAAAATTTCCTGAGTGATAATAAAAGTCTTGCAAGATATGAAGGAGGTTATTTCCAGTGAGGTCTAAATAACACACCCCACCCCACTGAATTCCCTAGATGTTTTTTTTTTGTTTGTTTCTTAGTTTGAAAGAATCTTAGGCTTTAATATTCAGTTAGTTAAATGTATGCTTTTCCAATTAAAGCAAATAAACGCTCCTTCGAAAATTAGATGCCTGTGGAACCAAAATCACTTAAATTTGTATTACCTAAAGACATCTGTTTTAACACTTCGAGTTATTTCCTGTCAGTGTTTTCCACTTTAGGTTGTTTTGTTGTTTATTGAGCTGTAATCATACTCGGTTCACAGTTTTCTGTCAGAATCTTCTTTTGATGGCCCTTCATGTTCTTCTTGATTTCACTTTGATGCTTATTACTCTGATTGAAGGGCCTTTGAACGAGGCAGTCTCTTGATTTAAATGGCTTTCTGAAAACCTCAACCATTTTGAGAGTGGAAAGGTGTTCCCCAAAGCATATTCCAGTCAGAATAGTCATTAGAAAGATACTTACTCCGTAGACAGGGACAAGGATGTAAATGAGTTAAAATCAGTGGTTTCATACCCTGGAGCAGCTAATTCATTTCCTCTTCTTATATTTTGACTGATTTAGATGCCATCAAGATCATGTGCTTTTTTTCCCCCCAGAATGTAATTTGCTCAAAATGTTTCTGATTGTGGTTTCAAGTTGACCAATTTTTCCCAGAAAACATGCTCCCAAGATTTTTTCCCTTATTGGAAGGAAGGATAAACTTGAGTTTCCTTTTGCCTACTTGCTGGTTTTCAAGCTCCTCAACCTGGGAATTTTACCCTGACCTTCTCTGGTTCCTGAGAGATGGTTCATTGAGGCCAGCCCTTCTTCCCTGGAGTATGGCAGTCCATTCCTTCCCAGGACCTTTCTCAAGCTGGGCCCCAGGCTGGGGCAGCCCCTCCCCTCTGGCCCCACACCTTCAGAGCAGTCTAGTGTGGCTTCCCCAGAATGCTCCTGCTGGTCACCACAGTGAAAGTTCTCTGGGCAGACCCTCCCTCAGTTTTTCTTTTTTCCTTTTGTCTTTTTTTTTTTGAACTCATGCCAGCAAATTCAACTTTCTAACGGTGCCCTTTTGGTTATATTAAACACTGTTTTGTATTAACTCAGTCGTATTATGGAACCCTTACTATATGTCAAACACAGGATTTAACAGCTTAGAATCACTGTTCTTGCCTTGTTGAAATGTAGTACTGTATACAGAGTCCTTTAAAATTTGGCTAAAAAAGTCTGGGTAGAAACAGTAAAAATAAAAAGTTGTAGGTGCTGGAAATTGTTTTACTTTTAAAAACCCTGGTTTGAATGGATACAGAAACTTTCTGCAGAAGGTTATGTGTGACTGCCACTTAATTCTTATAAAATACAGCTTTTATTATTTCATGATTCCAGCCCAAGGAAACATAATAAGCCTCTATTGCTTATGGAATAAAATTTATTTTCTATAGTTTCTGTGGCTTTTTAAAATCTAATGAATGAAATGATGCAACCTTACAACCCTTCTTGTTGGGACTTACGTTCCTTTCCTCCTCTGAGGTTCTCACCAGTGGGCCATGTGTAGACGAATATCCAATCAAATGAGAAACAAGGGCTGATTTATTAATCTGGGTGGACTTCACAGCCCTGGCCTGAGT
Organism: Tragulus kanchil; assembly: GCA_022376925.1. Classification (NCBI taxonomy): domain Eukaryota; kingdom Metazoa; phylum Chordata; class Mammalia; order Artiodactyla; family Tragulidae; genus Tragulus; species Tragulus kanchil. The sequence goes on from JAIOJX010000004.1 coordinate 30,762,339, forward strand.
TTGACCTTGAACGAGGAGCTTCCTGTTTCCTTTAAGTCTGGATCTGTGTATTCAGGCCCTGTAAATAAAGAGCAAGGCAAACCTGAATTTGTTAAATGAACATAGCTTTATTAACATAAATTCTTTACTTGGAAGAACTCATAGAATTTTCACAGTAACTCTGTGAGATAGGTCTAACAGTCACCCATATTTTTTTAGATGCAACAGTTGAAACACTGAGAGATTAAGGAACTAGCCCAGGATATGTACATTCCTGAGGGACCTCAGTGGGACTGGGAGCCACAGAGGCTGGCTTCACAATCAACAAAGTCACCCTAAGGTGCACCTGCCTTTTCATGATGACTGCTGACCTTGCTCCCCTAGTTGTGGGTACAGATGAGAGAGAAGGGCGACTACATGTGCTTCAGTGCAGTGACCCGGCCTACAGAGGAGAACAGCCCGCTGAATGGGAAATGCGGAGTAAGCAGATAAGATGGGGTGTCAGATGTTTGGGAGGGGGTGATTAACCCATGGAGATGTGAGTGGAAAGAGCAGTGGACATGTCCACATCCCTTGGCAGTGGCAGTAATGCAGAAGACAAAGTCCCCTGCTGCCCCAGGAACATCCAGCAGGAGGCCTATGGCCTTGTTTCTGCACGGTTCCTTCACACGTACACGTCCCGTGTTCTCTTTGCTTCTTTCTGGGTGCTCAGGTACTGGTTCTCCAGGACTTAGCCTTGGGGAGTGACTCATTTGTGTTTTGATGTTTGTTCCTTGATCCCCAGCCCCAGTAGCATTTACTATCTTCATCTATCGTAAATATTTTTGAATAGGCCAAGATCAGAATGCATGGTCTGATATACAGGAGCAACAGTCTCAATAATCTAAAAAAAAAAAAATAAAGAATGTTGATGCTTGCCATTTTCATATAGCTTATTGTAGCACTTGGACAGACCTTACAGTGTTATGTGGGCTTCCCAGGTGGCTCAGTGGTAAAGAATCTGTCTGCTAATGCAGGAGACACAGGAGACATAAGTACAATCCCCGGGTTGGGAAGATCCCCTGGAGGTGGAAATGGCAACCTACTCCAGTATTCTTACCTGGAGAATCCCATGGACAGAGGAGCCTGGCGGGCTCCAGTTTCTGGAGTTGCAAAGATTTGGACATGACTGAGCAACTCACACACACACAACACACACACACACACACACATTTAATCTTACATTGTATTCAGTTGTTCTCTGACGGCGTGATTTAGCTCTATAGCTAAATAGTAATATCCTGAAGACCAGAAAGTGGTGTGTGTGTGTGTGTGCGTGTGTGTGTGCGTGTGTGTGTGACATGCCAGCATGATACGTTCTTAAATAAGGTGGTTGATAAATACTTAGTGGGTGTTTTCCTCCCTCCTCCTCTCTCTTTCCCCCTCCTTCCTCCCTTTCCTTTATGTAGCACCTGCTGTCTCCTGGGTTTTCGATACAAAGATTAGAAATGAGGATATAAATGGTTAGGGCAGCAGAATGGAACATTATAGAGTTCAGGGGTAAAACTGTGTAGAATTGACAATTTGGGGAAAATTTGTTTTCTGGACACACCTATTCTCTGTTGAGACTCCAGCCCATCTATTTCTCCTTCCCATGTGGTCCATCCTTTGTGGTTAGTTGGCTCAGGAGAGCAAACCTCTGTGTCAGAGTTCAAAGCTCTGGACTCGTATGACCTAGCTAGCTTTGCCATGTGGACAGCTTTACAGCAGAGAACAGGAAGCATTGTGTGTGGTTGAACGTGAGTCCATTACTACCCCTGGACCTCCTAGGTTAGGCACATGCCCTGCTGAATTGGGTACAACTGTCATGCTTCTTTAAGCCTATTTCCTCATCTGTAAAAGGAGGATAAAAAATCATGATAGTGGTACGAGAATTAAATGAGAAAATACAGAAGGAATCTTAGTACAGTGCCTGGCGTATGTTAAGCACTGAATGTGCTATGCTTAGTCACTCAGCCATGTCCAACTGTTTGGCATCCCATGGGCTATAGCCCACCAGGCACCTCTGTCAATAGGATTCTCCAGGCAAGTATGCTGGAATGGGTTGCCATGTCTTCCTTCATGGGATCTTCCCAACCCAGGGATCAAACCCAGGTCTTCTGTGTTGCGGGCAGATTCTTTACCATCTGAGCCACCAGGGAAGCTAAGCACTGAATAGATATTAGCTATTCTTAGGCACAGACATGCAGATGTGAACATCATTGTTGCTCAGGTTAAAGAAACGCCCCCTGAAAGTGTAAGATCTCAGAGGGCAGGGATATTCAAGTGCTTATAATTTCCAGTTATAGTATCACAAGTGGGACTGCTTAGTTGCTGGAATTGTGGTGTAAACATTGTTTCTGTAACTGATTATCATGACTGTTGGTTGCAAGCTTGTATCAACCTTGGCAAATGTGGAGGAAGTATCCCTAAAGGAAAATCTAAAGACAAGTTTAAAAATAGTCCCCAAACTACACATATCTTTTGTCCACACTTGAGAATCTTAAGCAGTGGACTAACTGAAAATTCAGATGAAAAATTTTATGTACCAAAATGTAATGGGGAATAGCAGAAAACATTTTAAGTGTTTCAAAAAATAGGCAGATAACATTTACTGTTAACATAAACTGTAGTGTGTCCTTCCTGTACAATTCTATACAGGCTTTTATAAATGTTTACCGTGTTTTAAGTAACATGGAAACATGTTTAGGTTATCATGCAACTTGAAAAAATCTGGAGTAACATTGCATATGCAGCATGAGGTCAACTATATGAAACTGCTTTTAGAAAACAGAATGGATTGAAATACATGAAAATTTAATAGTGGTTGTCTTTGGATAATGTTAGGATTATGGGTAAATTTTCCCTCTATAATTTTATTTCTATATATTCTCTTATTTATATGATTTATGTGATTATGTTCATAGGCAAGAATCAATTTTTGTAAGGGATAAATCATTCACAGAGGTGGGTTTGGCTTGTGTGTTCATAATGAAAAAAAAAAAAATTGAATGCAGAAGGCCCAGACTGAATTGTTTGTTTTGGCTTCCTTAATGAGAAATAAGAGCATGGCATAAACTAAGCTAAAGACACACTGCTGTGGAGAATTTGAGAGGGGTTTAGCTTTTTGAGGGTTTTTAGAGAAGCAGCCAAAATATAATGCCCTCACTTACGCACATGTGCATGTGTGAATTTTCTTTTCCAGGACTGAAGTTAGATATTCTTAGCTATTCTGAGTGTGGAGCTTTGAGACTGTCGTTTTCTTTTAAATGTCTGACAGCTATCAGCAAATGAGGTGGCAATGTATTTTTAATATTGAAAGTCTTTGAGGGGCAAATAAGACCAGGAAAACCATCATTAATAGTTCATATGCAGACAACATTTTAAGCTTCTTTCCTAATCCTGCTCCTTTGGTATTTAACAACCAGATGTGCTCTAAGTTCTTTTATTTACATAAATATTTCCAGCCATTTGTTGTACATTTTTCTACTTGAGAAGTAAATGCATACCATATAGTCCTCTTTTTCACATTGTGATGCTTCAGCAGTATTTGTTTTAAAGCAGGAAAACATGTAATTGACTCAGTATTTTTGAAGATTTACCGATATAGGAAAATCAGAAACTAAAGACAATTTTAAAATACCCTGTTAACAATAAACTGTTAGTAAAATGTACCAAAATGTAATGGGAATAGCAGAAAACATTTTAAGTGTTTCAAAAAATAGGCAGATAACATTTACTGTTAACATAAACTGTAGTGTGTCCTTCCTGTACAATTCTATACAGGCTTTTATAAATGTTTACCGTGTTTTAAGTAACATGGAAACATGTTTAGGTTATCATGCAACTTGAAAAAATCTGGAGTAACATTGCATATGCAGCATGAGGTCAACTATATGAAACTGCTTTTAGAAAACAGAATGGATTGAAATACATGAAAATTTAATAGTGGTTGTCTTTGGATAATGTTAGGATTATGGGTAAATTTTCCTCTATAATTTTATTTCTATATATTCTCTTATTTATATGATTTATGTGATTATGTTCATAGGCAAGAATCAATTTTTGTAAGGGATAAATCATTCACAGAGGTGGGTTTGGCTTGTGTGTTCATAATGAAAAAAAAAAAAATTGAATGCAGAAGGCCCAGACTGAATTGTTTGTTTTGGCTTCCTTAATGAGAAATAAGAGCATGGCATAAACTAAGCTAAAGACACACTGCTGTGGAGAATTTGAGAGGGGTTTAGCTTTTTGAGGGTTTTTAGAGAAGCAGCCAAAATATAATGCCCTCACTTACGCACATGTGCATGTGTGAATTTTCTTTTCCAGGACTGAAGTTAGATATTCTTAGCTATTCTGAGTGTGGAGCTTTGAGACTGTCGTTTTCTTTTAAATGTCTGACAGCTATCAGCAAATGAGGTGGCAATGTATTTTTAATATTGAAAGTCTTTGAGGGGCAAATAAGACCAGGAAAACCATCATTAATAGTTCATATGCAGACAACATTTTAAGCTTCTTTCCTAATCCTGCTCCTTTGGTATTTAACAACCAGATGTGCTCTAAGTTCTTTTATTTACATAAATATTTCCAGCCATTTGTTGTACATTTTTCTACTTGAGAAGTAAATGCATACCATATAGTCCTCTTTTTCACATTGTGATGCTTCAGCAGTATTTGTTTTAAAGCAGGAAAACATGTAATTGACTCAGTATTTTTGAAGATTTACCGTATGTAGGACTTTTTATATATACATATTTTTTTATCCATGCATCTTTTTTAATAATAATATTTTTATTTTTAAAATATTTTTACAGTTTTGTTGTTTACAGATATGTATGTTCCCAGATTAGTCATATGTATATCCCTGGCTCCCTCCCTCCTCCACCCCCCTCCCAGTGCCCCCCATCCCACCCCTCCAGGCCATTGCACCGCAGCCCTGCAGGATTCCCTATTCGCACAGCACAGTGACAATAGCTATCTTTTTCACATATTATAGTATATGTTTCCATGTTACCCCTCTACACCTCCCACCCACTGCTCATTTCCCTCAATGTCCTTATGTCTGTTCCCTTTGTTTTTCCATCACTTCACTTCGTGTGTTATCATTACCATCTACTAGATTCCATATACATATGTTAGTATACTGTACTTGTCTTTCTCTTTCTGACTGACTTCACTTTTTATAATAGGTTCTAGATCCATCCACTTCATTAGGACTGATTCTTCTGCATTTCTTTTTATAGCTGAGTAGTACTCCATTGTATATATGTAGCAAAGTTTTTTCATCCATTCATTTGACATCTAGGTTGCTTTCGTGTTCTAGCTATTTTATAGAGTGCTGCAGTGAACATTGGGGTACAGGTGCTTCTTTCAGTTTTGATTTCATCTGGGTATAAGCCTAAGAGTGGAATTTGCTGGGTCGTATGGTGCTTCTATTTTTAGTTTTTTAAGGAATCTCCATAGTGTCTTCCATAGCCACTGAATCAATTTACATTCTAACTAAAAACAAAAATTAACATATGGGAAAAAGACAGCTTCACTTTGTTGTACCATGTTTTCTACTTGAGAAAAGTAAATGCATACCAAAATTTTAAGCTTCTTTCCTAATCCTGCTCCTTTGGTATTTAACAACCAGATGTGCTCTAAGTTCTTTTATTTACATAAATATTTCCAGCCATTTGTTGTACATTTTTCTACTTGAGAAGTAAATGCATACCATATAGTCCTCTTTTTCACATTGTGATGCTTCAGCAGTATTTGTTTTAAAGCAGGAAAACATGTAATTGACTCAGTATTTTTGAAGATTTACCGTATGTAGGACTTTTTATATATACATATTTTTTTATCCATGCATCTTTTTTAATAATAATATTTTTATTTTTAAAATATTTTTACAGTTTTGTTGTTTACAGATATGTATGTTCCCAGATTAGTCATATGTATATCCCTGGCTCCCTCCCTCCTCCACCCCCCTCCCAGTGCCCCCCATCCCACCCCTCCAGGCCATTGCACCGCAGCCCTGCAGGATTCCCTATTCGCACAGCACAGTGACAATAGCTATCTTTTTCACATATTATAGTATATGTTTCCATGTTACTCTCTCTACACCTCCCACCCACTGCTCATTTCCCTCAATGTCCTTATGTCTGTTCCCTTTGTTTTTCCATCACTTCACTTCGTGTGTTATCATTACCATCTACTAGATTCCATATACATATGTTAGTATACTGTACTTGTCTTTCTCTTTCTGACTGACTTCACTTTTTATAATAGGTTCTAGATCCATCCACTTCATTAGGACTGATTCTTCTGCATTTCTTTTTATAGCTGAGTAGTACTCCATTGTATATATGTAGCAAAGTTTTTTCATCCATTCATTCGTCGATTGACATCTAGGTTGCTTTCGTGTTCTAGCTATTTTATAGAGTGCTGCAGTGAACATTGGGGTACAGGTGCTTCTTTCAGTTTTGATTTCATCTGGGTATAAGCCTAAGAGTGGAATTTGCTGGGTCGTATGGTGCTTCTATTTTTAGTTTTTTAAGGAATCTCCATAGTGTCTTCCATAGCCACTGAATCAATTTACATTCTAACTAAAAACAAAAATTAACATATGGGACCTAATGAAACTTAAAAACTTTTGTACAGCAAAAGAAATTACAAAAAAGGTTATCAGGTAGCCCACCGAATGGGAGAAAATAATAGCAAATAAAATAACAGACAAAGAATTAATCTCCAAGATCTAAAAGCAACTCAGACAACTCAGACCAGAAAAATGAACAACCCAATCAAAAAAATGGGAAAAAGACCTAAAGAGACATCTCACCAAAGAAGACATACAGATGCCCAAAGCACATGAAACAATGCTCAACCTCGCTTATTATTAGATAAATACAAATCAAAACCACAATGAGATATCACCTCACACCAGTCAGAATGGCCATCATCAAAAAATCTACAATCAGTGCTGTAGAGGGTGCAGAGAGAAGGGACGTTTTATATCTTTAAAATGTGTATGTCATTATGGCTAATTTTAAAAATGCATACTATATATAAATAAGAAGATAATAACTACTAAGGACTAACTACTGTTAACATTTTGGTTTTCTCCCTCCATTTATTCTCATGATTATGTGTGCCATGCTCAGTCACAAGTCTGGACTGTGGCCCACCAGGCTCCTCTGTCCATGGGTTTTCCAAGGCATGAATGCTAGAGGGGGTTGCCATTTCCACCTCCAGTGGATCTTCCCGAGCCAGGAATCAAACCCACATCTCCTGTGCTGGCAGGCACATTCTTTACCACTGAGCTACCCGAGAAGCTCATTTTCATTAATTCTTTTTTGTAAATGTTAATTCTGTATTCTCTAGCTTGCTTTTATTGGTTTTCCTATAAATGTTCTGTGTGGAACTCATTCTTTTAAACTGCTTATTCTTCGTTCAGTACAATCATTTAGCTATTTTATTGATAGATATTTAGATTGTTGTCTTTTTTGGCTCTTGAAATAGTCTTGCAATGAACATCTTTGTATGTACTCTTTGCGTGTTTCTCTAGCAAGCAGCATTATTGGATGATGGTTTGCGCTTACATTTTTTCATAAAGTATGTGTTTTTGGTGTGTTTATTTATTCATTTACAGACATAAATATTATAAATAAATATATGTTAGATATATTTTTCTTTTAGGGTAAATGGCTAGTTGCACTCCATCAATTGATCTAAATCGTGTTTTTTGACTTATTGACTCTCCCCACCCCCAACCATGAATTTGCCTTCTAGCAACATTTTGTGAAAGTGAAGGTGTCTTTCAGTCATGTCTGACTCTTTGTGACCCCATAGGACCCGGCCAGGCTCCTCTGTCCATGGGATATCCCAGGCAAGAATACTGGAGTGGGTTGCCATTGCCCTTCTCCAGAGGATCTTCCCAACCCGGGAACTGAACTGTGTTGCAGGCAGATCCTTTACCATCTGAGCCACCAGGGAAGCCTGGCAATATTTTTAAAAACTTCACATTTTGTTATTATTTCAAAGTTTAGTAAAATTGCAAAAGTAGTACAACGAACTCCTGTATGTCTCTATCCAGATTCACTAGGTATGAATTGTTTACACCATTTACTTTTGTCTCTCTCTATCCATATGTATGAACTCAGAATCTTTTTCTTTATCTTGTTCATTTAGTTATGGTGTCCATCAGAGTTTTCCACCCCAAAGTTATCTTTTCCTGTAATAATTTATGGGGAGATTTATCCATTTTTTTCTTAAGAATCGGCAGTTGGTTACTTCCTGCTAATTAGTTTTGGGTTGTATTAACATACCACATATTTTTTATTCACCTATTGAAGGAACATTTAGGGTTTCCTAGACATTGGAGGTTCATCAGCCAGATTTCACGTAAGGAGGCACATTCTTTACCACTGAGCTACCGAGAAGCTCATTTTCATTAATTCTTTTTTGTAAATGTTAATTCTGTATTCTCTAGCTTGCTTTTATTGGTTTTCCTATAAATGTTCTGTGTGGAACTCATTCTTTTAAACTGCTTATTCTTCGTTCAGTACAATCATTTAGCTATTTTATTGATAGATATTTAGATTGTTGTCTTTTTTGGCTCTTGAAATAGTCTTGCAATGAACATCTTTGTATGTACTCTTTGCGTGTTTCTCTAGCAAGCAGCATTATTGGATGATGGTTTGCGCTTACATTTTTTCATAAAGTATGTGTTTTTGGTGTGTTTATTTATTCATTTACAGACATAAATATTATAAATAAATATATGTTAGATATATTTTTCTTTTAGGGTAAATGGCTAGTTGCACTCCATCAATTGATCTAAATCGTGTTTTTTGACTTATTGACTCTCCCCACCCCCAACCATGAATTTGCCTTCTAGCAACATTTTGTGAAAGTGAAGGTGTCTTTCAGTCATGTCTGACTCTTTGTGACCCCATAGGACCCGGCCAGGCTCCTCTGTCCATGGGATATCCCAGGCAAGAATACTGGAGTGGGTTGCCATTGCCCTTCTCCAGAGGATCTTCCCAACCCGGGAACTGAACTGTGTTGCAGGCAGATCCTTTACCATCTGAGCCACCAGGGAAGCCTGGCAATATTTTTAAAAACTTCACATTTTGTTATTATTTCAAAGTTTAGTAAAATTGCAAAAGTAGTACAACGAACTCCTGTATGTCTCTATCCAGATTCACTAGGTATGAATTGTTTACACCATTTACTTTTGTCTCTCTCTATCCATATGTATGAACTCAGAATCTTTTTCTTTATCTTGTTCATTTAGTTATGGTGTCCATCAGAGTTTTCCACCCCAAAGTTATCTTTTCCTGTAATAATTTATGGGGAGATTTATCCATTTTTTTCTTAAGAATCGGCAGTTGGTTACTTCCTGCTAATTAGTTTTGGGTTGTATTAACATACCACATATTTTTTATTCACCTATTGAAGGAACATTTAGGGTTTCCTAGACATTGGAGGTTCATCAGCCAGATTTCCCTTCACGTAAGGAGATGCCGCCTGGCTGCAGAGAGTCAGTCAGCAGAGAGCCCTCAGCTGTCAGCTCCTTCAGGGTCTTCCATGGCTGCAGAGATGACACCTTTCCTGAGGCAGCCCACATTCAGTGACCAAGTGAGGTGTGGTATAAGGTTCAGCCATCTCAGCCTGGGGTGGGACAACTCTGACACACAATTCTTACTTCTTACCTCGAGGCCTCCACCACCATCACCCAGGTAGCCCTTTCCCAGCCTGTGTTGATGGTTGTTGGGAGACTCTGTACAGCTCAGCGAAGGAAAAGGAACAAGCCCAAGCTTGCATTGGAGATGGGTCATTTCAAACTGGCCTTGAAAGACTGTGATTAGGAGAAATTCTCCCAATGACTGGACTATCAGATCATGTCCTTGGTCATACAGTTTGTGTGGCAAAGAAGTGGTCCGAGGCTCAAATGGAAGGCGGTGAATGTTATGGCTGGCATCAAAGACCTGGAAGGAAAAAGATTAGAGGTGTGAGGGTAGTAAGACCTGGGTAGAAGCATGTGGATGAACAAATAGGAATGGGCCCCAAATGTGACCATCTCTGCATCATTCACTGGAGAGACTTAAAGACCAGATTCTGTTATTCTCCTCTGAAGAGTCCATTTCTTATTCTAGCAGACAGTTTACTTGGCACTAAATGACCGAATCAGTGAACTGACCAGGTCACTTTATTTCAGATAATTCCTGTCAGTGGTCACCCCAATGCTGATACAGTGAGCATATGAACAAAATGATTGTTGTGGGCCCAGCAATATAGGTTTATTTTTACTGAGACTGAACTAACTGTGGTGAATGTTCAGACTGACAGCAGTAGAAATCAGCACTGAGTCTTCATATGGTACCAGTTTTTAAGGAGCTCAGCTGTCTTCTTGTGTGCAGGTTTACTAAGTTACTCTTTCACTGGAAACAGCTGTCTCTAATCTGCAATTATATTTATCCATTTAATCTTTTCATTTCCACTGTTATGCTTTTCATTTCTAAAATTTCCATTTGGTCCTTTTCAGGAATTACATTGCTATATGGAGAGTCCCAGTCTGTGTTCTCATTATGATTCTCTTTTCCTTTGTTTTTGTATACATTTTCTAATAGTTGCTTTGAAGTTCTGTCTGCTAATTCTAACATCTGTGTTCTATTTTCTCATGATTATGACCCTCGTCTTTCTGTTGTTTATTTTGTACTAAACTTTTAGCATATACTGGACATATTGGATAATACATTTTAAAGACTCTGGATTACATTGTTGTTCTTTGAAGAGTGTTCATTTTTATTCTAACAGGCAGTTTATTGGCAGACTGAATTTCTAAACTCTGTCTTCCTGTTGTGGGTAGTAGCTGAAATCTTTGATCAGTCTTTTCAGTCTTCTAGCTGTTATTTTTCACAAGATTCCTTGGAATTTTTCCTGCTATTGCAAAGTTCAGAGAGTAGCTTGAAAATGTTCTTACAGAGCATGATTATTGATTTAATTGCTCAGTGTGTTTCAAATATCTAAATTTAATTTGACCCCTATTGTTGAATACTTTTATTATTATTGATGCTTTAAACATTCTGACATAAGTCTTTGAATGTGTATTTAGTGATTTCATTAGTATAGATTCCTATATACAAACAGGGGAGTAGTTTAAAGTCTGTGATACAAATTGCCAACCAACTCCACAAAAATTTGTAACGATTTTTATATCAGTCAGCACATTTTTTCCCAGTGAACTGACCAGGTCACTTTATTTCAGATAATTCCTGTCAGTGGTCACCCCAATGCTGATACAGTGAGCATATGAACAAAATGATTGTTGTGGGCCCAGCAATATAGGTTTATTTTTACTGAGACTGAACTAACTGTGGTGAATGTTCAGACTGACAGCAGTAGAAATCAGCACTGAGTCTTCATATGGTACCAGTTTTTAAGGAGCTCAGCTGTCTTCTTGTGTGCAGGTTTACTAAGTTACTCTTTCACTGGAAACAGCTGTCTCTAATCTGCAATTATATTTATCCATTTAATCTTTTCATTTCCACTGTTATGCTTTTCATTTCTAAAATTTCCATTTGGTCCTTTTCAGGAATTACATTGCTATATGGAGAGTCCCAGTCTGTGTTCTCATTATGATTCTCTTTTCCTTTGTTTTTGTATACATTTTCTAATAGTTGCTTTGAAGTTCTGTCTGCTAATTCTAACATCTGTGTTCTATTTTCTCATGATTATGACCCTCGTCTTTCTGTTGTTTATTTTGTACTAAACTTTTAGCATATACTGGACATATTGGATAATACATTTTAAAGACTCTGGATTACATTGTTGTTCTTTGAAGAGTGTTCATTTTTATTCTAACAGGCAGTTTATTGGCAGACTGAATTTCTAAACTCTGTCTTCCTGTTGTGGGTAGTAGCTGAAATCTTTGATCAGTCTTTTCAGTCTTCTAGCTGTTATTTTTCACAAGATTCCTTGGAATTTTTCCTGCTATTGCAAAGTTCAGAGAGTAGCTTGAAAATGTTCTTACAGAGCATGATTATTGATTTAATTGCTCAGTGTGTTTCAAATATCTAAATTTAATTTGACCCCTATTGTTGAATACTTTTATTATTATTGATGCTTTAAACATTCTGACATAAGTCTTTGAATGTGTATTTAGTGATTTCATTAGTATAGATTCCTATATACAAACAGGGGAGTAGTTTAAAGTCTGTGATACAAATTGCCAACCAACTCCACAAAAATTTGTAACGATTTTTATATCAGTCAGCACATTATACTTCCCAACTCTGGATTTTATTATTAACAAAGGTGCAATTTGGAAAGATAGTTTTAATGTACTAATATGCATTTTTTTCATAGTTTCACCTGTTTATATCACTTTTGTTTATGATAAACTGTTTCTTCTTCCACATTCTTATTAGGGTATTTGTCTTTTCCTTATTGATTTAGAAAACTTCTTTGTATTAAATACATTAGTTAATCCTTTATTCAGTTTTTGATTCATGAGCTATGTATTTGATTAGTATTATTTGACTATTTTTATTATTGTTAGGGCTTCCATCTATAATAAGTGATAGTAATAAGTGATATAAGTGATAGTAATTATTGTCGAGAAGTTAGCACTTAAAATATAGAAAATGAAACATTTCAAAGGACTCTGTCAGTTTTGTATTGTTAAGAACCCAGAGCTTCTGATTAAAAAACATCAATGCCACGTGGTTGTTCTTAGTTAACTTATATTTATCAATAGAAACCAGGAATAATGTCATAGAAGACTTTACTTCTTAAAAGGCACTATTTATTTCTTTATTTAGATATATATTTTCTTTTACTCTTATTTTGGTAAGTTGCCATGCAGTAAAAACTGACATATTGAACAGCAAGATCAGAACAGTGGTCTAATCCTTATTTATATGGCTCCTCTATTGCATACCTTAATGGTAGAATTCTAGAATATGTTACAGCTGCTAAAGGTTTTGATAATGTGAAATCTTAGGAGGCCCCATCTGGTTCTGTTTTCAGAGGGCAGGAATGTCTTCTAAACACCATAGACGGACGGCCAACTGGCAGCAGCATCCCATCCCATTTTTAGAAAGATCTTTCAAATCTCTCACTTTAACCTGTTATTTCTATTTGTTCCTTCTTGGAGCTACACAGGATGAATCCAAAGTTGATCTCGTTATGCATATTCCCCCTGCCAGTTTGTTTGGCATAGCCATGGTCCCTCTTTGACGTATCACTTCAGAAAGTTTCCTTGTAGCAGCTGGGAAACTCTGACACTTGCTCAAGTGTCTGTCGAAGTATTCTCTTTTCTGCTAAGTGGTACTAACTAAACTAGGTGTTAACTGCATGTGTTTTCATTGTTTGTACTTTTTACACAAAAGAGAATATGGTTGGCAAGTGAGAAATAAGTCATACCAATGACTGTAATGAGAAAGTGATGAAGATGGCATGAAGTAAAATGGTTTCGGAGGTTTCATATGAAGTTAGAGATTCTCGATTAGTTCAGGAGAGGCGAGGGGAGAATGGACATTGGAATGGCAATAAAGTTCAGTCACCTTGCTGTAAGAGACATTTCTGACAATGGCGACTGAAGTCATAAGTGTGCTCAGTCAGTGACTCAAGGGATATTGGAGTTAGATGTCTCTCTCCAAAGATAAGATATAAGTAAACCAGAGGCTGGGGATGTGGTGAGACCAATCCCAAAGATCGAGTGTAATCATCAATAACACATGTCTCTGTCTGGAGAGGTAATACAAGAGAAAGACAGCACTGTATGAAAATGTAACAAAACATGGAGAAGAATTGTGGCTTTTTTCTGTGAGTCAGGGATGATGATTTAAGCCCCCATGTATGTCATGCTTCTGTTTTCATAATTTTCAATATATCTGGTGATTTATGGAAGCTCAGGTCCCTCAGTTGATGAAAGTTTCTCTGTTGCAGTTTTATATGATAACCTTTCAGAGATTTGAAGCACAATCAAATGTGTCAGCTTCTCTTAGCCATTCTTAAAATTACAGGTTTTCTGACCCCTTGGCATAGTTTAGTTTGTCCCACTTTCTCTGTGAAATTTGGAAGCCAGACACAATGTATTTTTTTCTGTTAAGCTAGAAAACCACAGGTAGGAAGGAGGCAGTTAAAACACTTACTCCTTGAGCTGGATTCTGTGTTATATCCTGTCAATTAAAATATGTTTAATAAAAGAGTGTATTCTAAGGCAGTTCTTAAATGCTGATACTGTAGCATAGTGTGAATTTTATATATGTTAATACTCTACTTTATTCACAGTTTCAAATTTACTGTCTGCATGTTGGCTTCTGTTGGGACAAACCATTTAACAAACTCTTGCATGTCATAGCAATTTCAAAATACAACTCTTGTTTCCTTTGGGAAAATTAGAAATCTTTTTATCATGAATATCAAACAGCCAAACTCTGACACTTGCTCAAGTGTCTGTCGAAGTATTCTCTTTTCTGCTAAGTGGTACTAACTAAACTAGGTGTTAACTGCATGTGTTTTCATTGTTTGTACTTTTTACACAAAAGAGAATATGGTTGGCAAGTGAGAAATAAGTCATACCAATGACTGTAATGAGAAAGTGATGAAGATGGCATGAAGTAAAATGGTTTCGGAGGTTTCATATGAAGTTAGAGATTCTCGATTAGTTCAGGAGAGGCGAGGGGAGAATGGACATTGGAATGGCAATAAAGTTCAGTCACCTTGCTGTAAGAGACATTTCTGACAATGGCGACTGAAGTCATAAGTGTGCTCAGTCAGTGACTCAAGGGATATTGGAGTTAGATGTCTCTCTCCAAAGATAAGATATAAGTAAACCAGAGGCTGGGGATGTGGTGAGACCAATCCCAAAGATCGAGTGTAATCATCAATAACACATGTCTCTGTCTGGAGAGGTAATACAAGAGAAAGACAGCACTGTATGAAAATGTAACAAAACATGGAGAAGAATTGTGGCTTTTTTCTGTGAGTCAGGGATGATGATTTAAGCCCCCATGTATGTCATGCTTCTGTTTTCATAATTTTCAATATATCTGGTGATTTATGGAAGCTCAGGTCCCTCAGTTGATGAAAGTTTCTCTGTTGCAGTTTTATATGATAACCTTTCAGAGATTTGAAGCACAATCAAATGTGTCAGCTTCTCTTAGCCATTCTTAAAATTACAGGTTTTCTGACCCCTTGGCATAGTTTAGTTTGTCCCACTTTCTCTGTGAAATTTGGAAGCCAGACACAATGTATTTTTTTCTGTTAAGCTAGAAAACCACAGGTAGGAAGGAGGCAGTTAAAACACTTACTCCTTGAGCTGGATTCTGTGTTATATCCTGTCAATTAAAATATGTTTAATAAAAGAGTGTATTCTAAGGCAGTTCTTAAATGCTGATACTGTAGCATAGTGTGAATTTTATATATGTTAATACTCTACTTTATTCACAGTTTCAAATTTACTGTCTGCATGTTGGCTTCTGTTGGGACAAACCATTTAACAAACTCTTGCATGTCATAGCAATTTCAAAATACAACTCTTGTTTCCTTTGGGAAAATTAGAAATCTTTTTATCATGAATATCAAACAGCCACAAAAAAAGAAATCCAAAAGAAAAAACAACCAGCAAACAACCACCATAATGAAAACAGTGTGACCTCTTCCTAATTACTGAGTACCCATTATGCTGGTTCATAATTTTAATACATCCTTTTTTTCTCCCCCATGCACTTGTATCTGAGGAGAGCAGTGAGAGGAAAGCAGGAGGAACACTCGAATTACCTAGTTTTGCAGAGCTGCAACAAGTCTAGTGTCCAAGGCAGACTCGAGATGACCAGCTTCCTGGCAAGATCTGCCAGTTCTACCATGGTAGTAACCACAAGACACCCTTTATGCTTTTCAAGATACTTGGATGCGTGTTACTGCATTTGGTCCTCATCTCGGGGTTAATGGGAGAGGTGGCCTTGTCTTCACTTGGCCCAGAAACAAACTGAGCATGAGAGGAACTTGCCAGAGCTCACAGTGTGTTGCCTGAGATGAAACAGAATGCTAATGTCCGGCCTTCCAGCCCGGGGATCCTGTTGCAGAAGCACACAGCTGGATGAGATGCGACAGGAATGTGTAGCTCACTCACGCTAAAGCGAATATGCCCACGGCAAGACCTTGGAATTGGTAGAGTTGAAAAGAAAGTGAACCAATAGGGAGGTGGTGCCTTCAGCAGCTTAGATCCTTGTAAGCACAGCACACAGGTAGTAGTTGGGAGATTTGACATATGGTGTGGGTTTTTTTGGCCACTTCTATTGATCTTTCGTTTATTTACCTTTGTTCTTTGGCCTGTGTGGGCCTCCCATCGCAGTGGCCTCTCTCATCACAGAGCACAGACTCTGGGTGCATGTGCTCCAGAGCTCCTGCTCAGTAGTTCCTGTAAATGATATTTTTTCTGTTAAGCTAGAAAACCACAGGTAGGAAGGAGGCAGTTAAAACACTTACTCCTTGAGCTGGATTCTGTGTTATATCCTGTCAATTAAAATATGTTTAATAAAAGAGTGTATTCTAAGGCAGTTCTTAAATGCTGATACTGTAGCATAGTGTGAATTTTATATATGTTAATACTCTACTTTATTCACAGTTTCAAATTTACTGTCTGCATGTTGGCTTCTGTTGGGACAAACCATTTAACAAACTCTTGCATGTCATAGCAATTTCAAAATACAACTCTTGTTTCCTTTGGGAAAATTAGAAATCTTTTTATCATGAATATCAAACAGCCACAAAAAAAGAAATCCAAAAGAAAAAACAACCAGCAAACAACCACCATAATGAAAACAGTGTGACCTCTTCCTAATTACTGAGTACCCATTATGCTGGTTCATAATTTTAATACATCCTTTTTTTCTCCCCCATGCACTTGTATCTGAGGAGAGCAGTGAGAGGAAAGCAGGAGGAACACTCGAATTACCTAGTTTTGCAGAGCTGCAACAAGTCTAGTGTCCAAGGCAGACTCGAGATGACCAGCTTCCTGGCAAGATCTGCCAGTTCTACCATGGTAGTAACCACAAGACACCCTTTATGCTTTTCAAGATACTTGGATGCGTGTTACTGCATTTGGTCCTCATCTCGGGGTTAATGGGAGAGGTGGCCTTGTCTTCACTTGGCCCAGAAACAAACTGAGCATGAGAGGAACTTGCCAGAGCTCACAGTGTGTTGCCTGAGATGAAACAGAATGCTAATGTCCGGCCTTCCAGCCCGGGGATCCTGTTGCAGAAGCACACAGCTGGATGAGATGCGACAGGAATGTGTAGCTCACTCACGCTAAAGCGAATATGCCCACGGCAAGACCTTGGAATTGGTAGAGTTGAAAAGAAAGTGAACCAATAGGGAGGTAGTGCCTTCGGCATCTTAGATCCTTGTAAGCACAGCACACAGGTAGTAGTTGGGAGATTTGACATATGGTGTGGGTTTTTTTGGCCACTTCTATTGATCTTTCGTTTATTTACCTTTGTTCTTTGGCCTGTGTGGGCCTCCCATCGCAGTGGCCTCTCTCATCACAGAGCACAGACTCTGGGTGCATGTGCTCCAGAGCTCCTGCTCAGTAGTTGGACACATCAGTCCTGCTGCTCCACGGCACGTGGGATCTCGCCAGGCCACGGATCAAACTGGTGCCCCTTGCACTGCAAGGCAGTGTCCTTACCCACTGGCACCAGGGAAGCCCCTGGCATATGTTTTAATAACGAAAAATGAGCTTCAACCTATAACCATGGTATGAAAAGGTGGAGTTTCTATGAAGTAGTTGGAAAATTCAGTCTCCTTTAATATACACAGAGCCTTCTTTGAAGCTGAAAGTATGAGGTAGGGAGAAGAATAGGGAAAGAGCAGGATGAATCTCAACAAGATGAATGTGAGCACAGGCTTTGTTATTGTTTGGGAAATACGCCTAGCTGGGGGAATTGTGTCCCTGGTTTTCATGCCTCTCCATGTCCAGGGATGTTGGAGTCTCCCTGCTGACTGAGTGGATAGTCCCAGCAACACACGGGACTGCTGTGGGAGGACTATGTGCTGAGCTGAAGAGGGCCATTCACAAGTGTTACTCACCTTTATGGTGACTAGGAAGGCCAGAACTGAAGGCCCAGCTCAGGGTGGAGAGCTCGGCCTGGCTCTGGAGCCATGCTGTGATCCCAGAGGCACTGCCGCCCCTGGTTGCTGTGTTCTCATGATCATCAGCCCCAGGTGTGTAGGTCCCCAAGCTGGGAACTCTGGAAGGCATCCATTTCTTTATCCCATCCATCGTGCTCAGTGAAGTCTCCATGAGAGGAACTTGCCAGAGCTCACAGTGTGTTGCCTGAGATGAAACAGAATGCTAATGTCCGGCCTTCCAGCCCGGGGATCCTGTTGCAGAAGCACACAGCTGGATGAGATGCGACAGGAATGTGTAGCTCACTCACGCTAAAGCGAATATGCCCACGGCAAGACCTTGGAATTGGTAGAGTTGAAAAGAAAGTGAACCAATAGGGAGGTAGTGCCTTCGGCATCTTAGATCCTTGTAAGCACAGCACACAGGTAGTAGTTGGGAGATTTGACATATGGTGTGGGTTTTTTTGGCCACTTCTATTGATCTTTCGTTTATTTACCTTTGTTCTTTGGCCTGTGTGGGCCTCCCATCGCAGTGGCCTCTCTCATCACAGAGCACAGACTCTGGGTGCATGTGCTCCAGAGCTCCTGCTCAGTAGTTGGACACATCAGTCCTGCTGCTCCACGGCACGTGGGATCTCGCCAGGCCACGGATCAAACTGGTGCCCCTTGCACTGCAAGGCAGTGTCCTTACCCACTGGCACCAGGGAAGCCCCTGGCATATGTTTTAATAACGAAAAATGAGCTTCAACCTATAACCATGGTATGAAAAGGTGGAGTTTCTATGAAGTAGTTGGAAAATTCAGTCTCCTTTAATATACACAGAGCCTTCTTTGAAGCTGAAAGTATGAGGTAGGGAGAAGAATAGGGAAAGAGCAGGATGAATCTCAACAAGATGAATGTGAGCACAGGCTTTGTTATTGTTTGGGAAATACGCCTAGCTGGGGGAATTGTGTCCCTGGTTTTCATGCCTCTCCATGTCCAGGGATGTTGGAGTCTCCCTGCTGACTGAGTGGATAGTCCCAGCAACACACGGGACTGCTGTGGGAGGACTATGTGCTGAGCTGAAGAGGGCCATTCACAAGTGTTACTCACCTTTATGGTGACTAGGAAGGCCAGAACTGAAGGCCCAGCTCAGGGTGGAGAGCTCGGCCTGGCTCTGGAGCCATGCTGTGATCCCAGAGGCACTGCCGCCCCTGGTTGCTGTGTTCTCATGATCATCAGCCCCAGGTGTGTAGGTCCCCAAGCTGGGAACTCTGGAAGGCATCCATTTCTTTATCCCATCCATCGTCTGACTCACAAGGTCAGAGAAGTTCTGGAGAGGAACCATGGCGAGTTCCTGTGGGTCCTCTCACCCCTCCTAGACAGGGGCCGAGTGCGGGAGGAGGGTTTGAGAAGGATCTTCATCCTCAAAGGCTGCAGAGAGGGTGGGTTTTAGTTCTGTTAATCTAAAACTGACAGATTTTAGTTTTTCATTACAATGTATGTAATAATTTAGAACCCTGAAGTACCATCAAAATAATAATACCGGGCTTCCCTGGTGGTCCAGTGGGTAAGGACACCGCCTTGCAGTGCAAGGGGCGCTGGTTTGATCCCTGGCCTGGGAAGATCCCACGTGCTGCGGAGCGGCTGGACCCATGTGTCCAATTTCCGAGGAGCTCTGGAGCACATGCGCCCAGAGCCGGTGCTCTGTGACAACAGATGCCACTGCGATGGGAGGCCCACACGGGCCAAAGAACAAAGATGGATGAAACTAGACAAACGAAAGATCAGTGGAAGTGGTCTGCCCACCCCCCTCCCTCCCCACCCCTGCCAAAATAAATAAATAAATAAATGTCTTTTTTAAAAAATAATACCTATGGCATAGTTTTGTTTAAAAAGAGATAATTTTTCTGCTCAATAACTTTAAGAAAACCCACGGTCATTTTTTTTGTTTGTTTATGTACAAACTTTTTTTTTTTTTAAATATTCTGGCCACTTTTATTGGTTTTTCATTTATTTATTTACTTTCATCTTGTTCTTTGGCCTTTGTGGGCCTCCCATTGCAGTGGCCTCTCTGGTTGCAGAACACTGGCTCTGGGCACATGCACTCCAGTGTGCTGGCTGGTAATTGGACACATCGGTCCAGCCATTCTGTGGCACATGGGATCCTCCCAGGCCAGGGATCGAACTGACGCCCCTTGCACTGCAAGGCAGACTCTTTACCCACTGGACCCCCAGGGAAGCCCCCCTACGGTCATTTTTAATCTGCTTTTGAACATCCCTGATTTGACCAACATAATTTTACTTTTCCTAGGTATATAAGCAGCATTATAAAGATCTGGTTTGGTTTAGTTGCTAGATTGTGTCGGACTCTTGCAACCCCATGGGCTGTAGCCCATCAGGCTCCTCCATCCAGGGGATTTCCCAGGCAAGAATACTGGAGTGGTTTGCCATTTCCTTCTCCAGAGGATCTTCCTGATCCAGGGATCAAACTGCATCTCCAGTACTGCACGCGGTCTCCTGCATTGCAGGCAGATTCTTTACTGCTGAGACACTAGGTATAGTTTTGAAAATGGATACCATCTTTATTGTTGATTATATAGCTAATGTGTTTGTTGTAAATGACTCATTTTGAAAATGGGATGAGCATTTTTTGTGGGCTATATAGCTATAAGTGTTTATGTAAATTATTCAGCCAATACAGAAATGTAGAAAGTGAAAGTGGTCCTATAACACCATTCCGCTGGAGTTGCCACTGTCATAGCCATAAACTTGTTTCTAACTTTCAGAAGCCTAAGGACCAGAGTTTTAAGTGAGCTTGAGACCTGTTCATTATGCTGTCTTTCTGGCATTTTATGGTTGTTCAAAGTTAAGAGGCAAGATCCTTTGGTGAATCTGCCAACCTACAGTATCTGTTCTTATTGTTTTTCTGTTATGATGAAGAACACCATAATATTATATTTTCCTTTTTTTGATAAAAATAGATATTTAGTAACTTTAGCAGTCTTTCTAAATCTTTTCTCTGAATGTCTACCTGGAGGTGATTATATAGTCATAAAATTGTCATGTGTGGCTATTTGAAGAAAATTTATTAGGTTAATTATACCTCATCTTTTCTTGATGATGAGCATTTATTCAGCAAACATTATTGAGGGATTTGTATGTGCCCAGCACAGATCAAGGGCACAAAGGAACAAGTTCTACAGGGGAAAGGGACACATGCATGAATAACTTTTCAGGCAATGTGAGAAGGGTGTACATGAGGTTACTGAAACAAGGAGAGCATGCATACGTGCTCAGTTATCTCCAACTCTGTGACCTCAGGGACTGTAGCCTGCCACGCTCCTCTGTCCGTAGCATTTCTCAGGCAAGAGTTCTGGAGGGGTTACCACTCCCTTCTTCAAGGGATCTTCCCAACCTAGGGATCAAACCCACGTCACCTGCATTGGCAGGTGAATTCTTTTAGCACCAAACCACCATCTACCCCGCAGAGGAGAGAGGGACTCTTTTGTTGCCAGAAGGTGCCTGGGAAAGATTCTTAGTGGAATTGACTGTTCATGACATGAGTCATGAAAGAATTTGTAGGTGGGAAAGGGACTGGGGAGGAAGAGTGTCAAGACAAAGTTTGCACTGGGGAGAAGTAATTAACATTTGTTAGGTATCTTTTGGAGGCCAGGCACTGCCGCCAGCTAATCAGTCCTATAAGGTCTCTATCTTTGTCCTCAGTGACTAGAGGAGACTCAGTCTCAGAAAGGCTGATGACCTGCCATAGGTTGTTACCACTTGGAGGAGTCAGGGTTTACACCCGGTCTGGTGACCCCGGAGATCATACTCTATCAGTAACATGAGGCTGAGGAAAGAGCTTCTCTTCTTGGGGAGTAATGGGTGCCTGCAGCGTGGCATATTCCTAACTTTCAGCCTAAGGACCAGAGTTTTAAGTGAGCTTGAGACCTGTTCATTATGCTGTCTTTCTGGCATTTTATGGTTGTTCAAAGTTAAGAGGCAAGATCCTTTGGTGAATCTGCCAACCTACAGTATCTGTTCTTATTGTTTTTCTGTTATGATGAAGAACACCATAATATTATATTTTCCTTTTTTTGATAAAAATAGATATTTAGTAACTTTAGCAGTCTTTCTAAATCTTTTCTCTGAATGTCTACCTGGAGGTGATTATATAGTCATAAAATTGTCATGTGTGGCTATTTGAAGAAAATTTATTAGGTTAATTATACCTCATCTTTTCTTGATGATGAGCATTTATTCAGCAAACATTATTGAGGGATTTGTATGTGCCCAGCACAGATCAAGGGCACAAAGGAACAAGTTCTACAGGGGAAAGGGACACATGCATGAATAACTTTTCAGGCAATGTGAGAAGGGTGTACATGAGGTTACTGAAACAAGGAGAGCATGCATACGTGCTCAGTTATCTCCAACTCTGTGACCTCAGGGACTGTAGCCTGCCACGCTCCTCTGTCCGTAGCATTTCTCAGGCAAGAGTTCTGGAGGGGTTACCACTCCCTTCTTCAAGGGATCTTCCCAACCTAGGGATCAAACCCACGTCACCTGCATTGGCAGGTGAATTCTTTTAGCACCAAACCACCATCTACCCCGCAGAGGAGAGAGGGACTCTTTTGTTGCCAGAAGGTGCCTGGGAAAGATTCTTAGTGGAATTGACTGTTCATGACATGAGTCATGAAAGAATTTGTAGGTGGGAAAGGGACTGGGGAGGAAGAGTGTCAAGACAAAGTTTGCACTGAGAGAGAAGTAATTAACATTTGTTAGGTATCTTTTGGAGGCCAGGCACTGCCGCCAGCTAATCAGTCCTATAAGGTCTCTATCTTTGTCCTCAGTGACTAGAGGAGACTCAGTCTCAGAAAGGCTGATGACCTGCCATAGGTTGTTACCACTTGGAGGAGTCAGGGTTTACACCCCGGTCTGGTGACCCCGGAGATCATACTCTATCAGTAACATGAGGCTGAGGAAAGAGCTTCTCTTCTTGGGGGAGTAATGGGTGCCTGCAGCGTGGCATACCTTGGAGGAAAAAGACAGAAATGAATTTAAATGGAGCATTGGGCCAGTGGTAGGGGTGTTAAGTTTGAGAATACCAGCAAGTGTTTTTAAGCAGAAGTGAATGCTCAGGCTTATCTTTAAGGAAGAGAAATCTGGTCATCTTGTTTGGGCTGGAGGGAGCTGGGTAAGACTGCAAGTAGGGTAGTATTAATAGATTTGTCTTCACTACAGAGCTTCTCTGGTGGTCCAGTGGGTAAGGACACTACCTTGCAGTGCAAGGGGGTGTCGGTTTGATCCCTGGCCTGGGAAGATCCCACGTGCCATGGAGCGACTGAACCGATGTGTCCAATTACTGAGCCGGAGCTCTGGGGCACATGCGCCCAGAGCCAGTGCTCTGTGACAGCAGAGGCCACTGTGATGGGAGGCCCACACGGGCCGAAGAACAAAGATGGATGAAAACAGAGAAATGAAAGACCAAGAAAAGTGGCCCGCCCGCCCCCCTCCCACCCCAACCCGCCCCCGCCGAAGAAAAAATTTTTTTTAAAAAAAGAAATAGATTTATCCTCACTACACTTAGATGTGCAAAAAGTTTTTTCCCAACATTTGAACCAACTTTATGCTTAAGACCCCCTCCGTACTTACTAAGCAGAGAAAAAGAAGCTGCATTTAGCTGAGAGTAGGAAATTCAGTCTGCTGCAATCATGTAAAATCACTCTTCTTTTCTGACTTACTGAAGACGGTGTCTCAATAAATGAGACTCCCCTGCCCTTGAGATTGTGTGGGTGGTTTATCAGAGGTTAGGGGCAGTCCTTGCTGGTGCTGATGGGGGTCTGGCATTGTTCTGGCTCTACCTTGGTCATCTGATGCTGAAGAGTGTAGTTGCTGCCACATGTGGTCCAAGCTTCTCAGGTCATTTGGGGCCCAAGTGTCTGTTTTGTCCATAGTATGCTGAATTCATACCAGAGTGAGACCAGAAGACACAAAGAAAGCATTCTGATGAGTGACTTCTCTTGAATCATTTGCAGGTACATGTAGAGACAGTGTTTGATTATTTGTGGTCGAGCTGAATTTGTTAAGTCAACTCCTGGAACCGTAACCTGTATTTCTCAAAACTCTTTCCATCACTGGCACGCCTGAGAGGCAGTCTAACCTTTGGATGTACTTCTGTTAATGCAATTACCTTGCTTTCTTTTAAAGGTGGCTTTTAATCAGGTTCCTGAGAAGCAGCTGCTGTTGAGGTGCTGGTTGCAGCCTTTCGATAACAGGTTCATGAAGGTGTTCCTCTTCCCAGACTGGGCATCTGGCCTTGGATGGTATCCAGCTGTTGCTGAAATGCCATCACTTATAGGATTGCCCTTTAAGCCACTGATTTGTTATTTTGTTGACTTTCAACTCCTCTCCTCTCAAATTTAACTGCAGCTTTATTGAATACAGTGCTAACCTCAATTCTTCCCCCTCTCAGCGACCTTTTCATAAGGTTATTTTCCCCTAAGTTTATAGCATCTAGTTCTCTGGCTGAACAAGGGGTTTAAGAATTAAAGACAGTTTGTCATTTATGGGCTCAGGACTGTCCGTGGGGTGATGCAGTAGATTATCTCACAGGCACGTCCTCTGTTGGCTGATGATTTATGTCCAGGTAGCATGAGAAGTCTCTTAGCCAGATTGTTTCTTTTTTTCTAAAATTGTGCTGAAAATTCTAGGGTTTTTAACAATTTATCTCTAGGATTGTTGTCTTAAAGTTTTTTTTTTTAATTGAAGTATAGTTGATTTATAATATTAAATTGGTTTCAAACTTAGTTGATTTATAATACTGAATTGGTGTAAAACTTAGTGATTCTGTATTTTCATTTGTTTGAAGAAAATAAGTCTGCAGTGGTTACACTGAATAAAGGAGTTTGGAATAGGTGGGAAGGTGGGACAACAGAAACAACGTGGGTTTTATCTTTGGTTTTTAATCTCAGAGTAGCTGGGTGAGCCTTGTCCTTTTCAGACCCAGGATGAAGCTGTGGGCAGGCCCAGGGTATCTGCTGATCATTCTCATTTGATAAAAAGTTCTCCAGTCATACTTGGTTCCCAAACGGGAGCATGGTAATTAATGCATCTAGCCTCAAACAGTCTGGTTTAAAGTGACAGCTCCCCTGTCCCTGGTTCAGACTCTAGGTTCCCTTTGTCAGATTCCACCTGAAGAAAACCTATTGGTAATTTTATTAGAATATATTGGTTTAAAGCTACAACTAATTGTCCTCTAGAGCAGTCTAACCTTTGGATGTACTTCTGTTAATGCAATTACCTTGCTTTCTTTTAAAGGTGGCTTTTAATCAGGTTCCTGAGAAGCAGCTGCTGTTGAGGTGCTGGTTGCAGCCTTTCGATAACAGGTTCATGAAGGTGTTCCTCTTCCCAGACTGGGCATCTGGCCTTGGATGGTATCCAGCTGTTGCTGAAATGCCATCACTTATAGGATTGCCCTTTAAGCCACTGATTTGTTATTTTGTTGACTTTCAACTCCTCTCCTCTCAAATTTAACTGCAGCTTTATTGAATACAGTGCTAACCTCAATTCTTCCCCCTCTCAGCGACCTTTTCATAAGGTTATTTTCCCCTAAGTTTATAGCATCTAGTTCTCTGGCTGAACAAGGGGTTTAAGAATTAAAGACAGTTTGTCATTTATGGGCTCAGGACTGTCCGTGGGGTGATGCAGTAGATTATCTCACAGGCACGTCCTCTGTTGGCTGATGATTTATGTCCAGGTAGCATGAGAAGTCTCTTAGCCAGATTGTTTCTTTTTTTCTAAAATTGTGCTGAAAATTCTAGGGTTTTTAACAATTTATCTCTAGGATTGTTGTCTTAAAGTTTTTTTTTTTAATTGAAGTATAGTTGATTTATAATATTAAATTGGTTTCAAACTTAGTTGATTTATAATACTGAATTGGTGTAAAACTTAGTGATTCTGTATTTTCATTTGTTTGAAGAAAATAAGTCTGCAGTGGTTACACTGAATAAAGGAGTTTGGAATAGGTGGGAAGGTGGGACAACAGAAACAACGTGGGTTTTATCTTTGGTTTTTAATCTCAGAGTAGCTGGGTGAGCCTTGTCCTTTTCAGACCCAGGATGAAGCTGTGGGCAGGCCCAGGGTATCTGCTGATCATTCTCATTTGATAAAAAGTTCTCCAGTCATACTTGGTTCCCAAACGGGAGCATGGTAATTAATGCATCTAGCCTCAAACAGTCTGGTTTAAAGTGACAGCTCCCCTGTCCCTGGTTCAGACTCTAGGTTCCCTTTGTCAGATTCCACCTGAAGAAAACCTATTGGTAATTTTATTAGAATATATTGAAACTACAACTAATTTGCTCTTTAGAGGAGATAAACTTAGTTTCTTAGATCCTTAGGATATTACTGTTTCTTTGCTATTGCAAATGCTGTGTTTTCCAAATTAAGTTTCTTATTTGTTGGTATTATACCAAAGTGCAATATATTTTGTATATTGATTTTATAGCCAACAATTTTGAGGGATGTTCTTATTTTAATAGTGTTTCAGTGGATTTTGAGACACATCATCTGTGCAAAATGATTTCCCCCCCTGCTTTCCATTTCTTTTTTCCTTCAATTTTCTATATTGCCCTCCAGACAAAACTGGTAAATAGAAGTGGTGATAGTTGCCATTTTTCTTATTTTTGATTTTAGGAGAGCTGCTTGTAATAGTGTACCATTAGGTGAAATGTTTGTAGTATGGTTTTGGTAGAAATTCCTTATTATGTTCAGAAATTTCACTTTTGAGTTTGCAGAGAATTTTGATCATGTGTTTGTACAGAATTTTATCAGCTACCTTTTCTGTATCTTAGATATTCTGAATTGAATCTTACTGAAGGATGTGAAGATGCAACCTTTGGTGTCTTCTAGGTGCATAGTCATTGCCAAGTGGACCGAGAGTGTTACTAAATTTTGAAATATGATTTACATAATGCTGATGCATTTTGTGAACATATACCTTAAGTAAGGAAGTATTGTGCTTACTCTGTTATGCTTGAAAAATAAAACACAGCTTTGTTTGTCTTTCTTTCCAGTATTACTTTACCGTTCTTTTTGGCCACGAAGGTCAGAAACCACTAGAGCTGCGCTGTGAGGAGGAGCAGGATGGTAAAGAGTGGATGGAGGCCATTCACCAAGCCAGGTATGGAGCACATTCTTTGTGTGACTCTCGATTCTCTGGTCTTGCATTGAGGTTTCACCATCGGTACTCATTTTGGGCGAACTTGCCTTTTCAGGGATATCCCTGCTGATCATTCTCATTTGATAAAAAGTTCTCCAGTCATACTTGGTTCCCAAACGGGAGCATGGTAATTAATGCATCTAGCCTCAAACAGTCTGGTTTAAAGTGACAGCTCCCCTGTCCCTGGTTCAGACTCTAGGTTCCCTTTGTCAGATTCCACCTGAAGAAAACCTATTGGTAATTTTATTAGAATATATTGAAACTACAACTAATTTGCTCTTTAGAGGAGATAAACTTAGTTTCTTAGATCCTTAGGATATTACTGTTTCTTTGCTATTGCAAATGCTGTGTTTTCCAAATTAAGTTTCTTATTTGTTGGTATTATACCAAAGTGCAATATATTTTGTATATTGATTTTATAGCCAACAATTTTGAGGATGTTCTTATTTTAATAGTGTTTCAGTGGATTTTGAGACACATCATCTGTGCAAAATGATTTCCCCCCCTGCTTTCCATTTCTTTTTTCCTTCAATTTTCTATATTGCCCTCCAGACAAAACTGGTAAATAGAAGTGGTGATAGTTGCCATTTTTCTTATTTTTGATTTTAGGAGAGCTGCTTGTAATAGTGTACCATTAGGTGAAATGTTTGTAGTATGGTTTTGGTAGAAATTCCTTATTATGTTCAGAAATTTCACTTTTGAGTTTGCAGAGAATTTTGATCATGTGTTTGTACAGAATTTTATCAGCTACCTTTTCTGTATCTTAGATATTCTGAATTGAATCTTACTGAAGGATGTGAAGATGCAACCTTTGGTGTCTTCTAGGTGCATAGTCATTGCCAAGTGGACCGAGAGTGTTACTAAATTTTGAAATATGATTTACATAATGCTGATGCATTTTGTGAACATATACCTTAAGTAAGGAAGTATTGTGCTTACTCTGTTATGCTTGAAAAATAAAACACAGCTTTGTTTGTCTTTCTTTCCAGTATTACTTTACCGTTCTTTTTGGCCACGAAGGTCAGAAACCACTAGAGCTGCGCTGTGAGGAGGAGCAGGATGGTAAAGAGTGGATGGAGGCCATTCACCAAGCCAGGTATGGAGCACATTCTTTGTGTGACTCTCGATTCTCTGGTCTTGCATTGAGGTTTCACCATCGGTACTCATTTTGGGCGAACTTGTAATTCCAAGATGGATTTTCCCTTGGTATCTCCTCCTTAGTTGTGTGTGAGATGATTTCTTTGTCCCTCCTGTGGCTATAAGCTTCCAGATTAAGGTAACAGTAGTCATGATGATTATGGAACACAGGATTTGTGGCTACGTGCTAGGCACTGTGGTAAGTGATTCTCCGATGAGGAATTTGTTAAAGGCTTTGATTCACTTGTCCTCTCAACAGTCTGTGAGAGGCATGCCATTGTTAACTCCTCTTTACAGGTAAGGAGACTGAGATCTGGAAGGTTGGTGTGCTGGTTGGGGGCCTCACAGGTAGTGAGTGGCAGAGCTGGGATGCACTTGTAAACCCTGCCCTGTGCTGCTTGGTGATCGAGAAGGATAATATCAACAGCTTGCTGTCTGGGGAGGCAGGAGAGTGTACTTTTGCTTCCTCCTAAGAAATACCAGAAAGGTAGATGTGAGCACACTCGCTCTCAAACAGGAAGAAGACGTCCAGAAGAGACACAAGCAGAACTCTCTCTTACTTTTCACATTCAGTTCTGAAGTCATGTCCATTTTTGCTTTGAATGACTCTTTTGTTTGCTGCTTTTTGCCTATCCCCACCCCAACTCCCTGCTCCATGTTTCAGAGCAAAGCTCAGACTGGGACACGTGAGTTTTTCTTTGCCGGACCTGCCCCCCTCCTCCCGTAAGTGTACTACCACCCACTTCGTACACTTTCTCCCCCGAGCCAGCGCTCACTGGCTACACGTGGAATATTTAACAATTTAGTACAGTGTGGGTTATTTTTCACATACTTCACATGTGTCAGTTCTGTTTCCTGTGCTGGATTGTAGAGACCATGAGAGGAGCAGGTCCACACTCATTTGGACACACTCATGAGGACACACTCATTTCTGAAAGAAGCACCCCACTGATTATGTAGTAGGTTATCAGAAACTATTTTTAGATTGACTATAAGGAGTTCAAGGTGTTTGTCTCGAGTGAGTTTAGGGTGTTCTTTGAGCCCTGAAGACTTTTTCTTCACTTCCCTTCCCTCTCAGCTCCTGTTCCCTCTTCTTTCTTCAGGTACTGTATTTGTTAACCACTTGACTGGCAGACAGTATGCTAAGTGCTTACGTATTACTTATCTTTTTAAAAACAATCCTCCCAACTACCCAGGAGGATTTTATTAACTCCATTTTACAGATCAGAAGACAGTCCATAGGGATGATTTCTTTGTCCCTCCTGTGGCTATAAGCTTCCAGATTAAGGTAACAGTAGTCATGATGATTATGGAACACAGGATTTGTGGCTACGTGCTAGGCACTGTGGTAAGTGATTCTCCGATGAGGAATTTGTTAAAGGCTTTGATTCACTTGTCCTCTCAACAGTCTGTGAGAGGCATGCCATTGTTAACTCCTCTTTACAGGTAAGGAGACTGAGATCTGGAAGGTTGGTGTGCTGGTTGGGGGCCTCACAGGTAGTGAGTGGCAGAGCTGGGATGCACTTGTAAACCCTGCCCTGTGCTGCTTGGTGATCGAGAAGGATAATATCAACAGCTTGCTGTCTGGGGAGGCAGGAGAGTGTACTTTTGCTTCCTCCTAAGAAATACCAGAAAGGTAGATGTGAGCACACTCGCTCTCAAACAGGAAGAAGACGTCCAGAAGAGACACAAGCAGAACTCTCTCTTACTTTTCACATTCAGTTCTGAAGTCATGTCCATTTTTGCTTTGAATGACTCTTTTGTTTGCTGCTTTTTGCCTATCCCCACCCCAACTCCCTGCTCCATGTTTCAGAGCAAAGCTCAGACTGGGACACGTGAGTTTTTCTTTGCCGGACCTGCCCCCCTCCTCCCGTAAGTGTACTACCACCCACTTCGTACACTTTCTCCCCCGAGCCAGCGCTCACTGGCTACACGTGGAATATTTAACAATTTAGTACAGTGTGGGTTATTTTTCACATACTTCACATGTGTCAGTTCTGTTTCCTGTGCTGGATTGTAGAGACCATGAGAGGAGCAGGTCCACACTCATTTGGACACACTCATGAGGACACACTCATTTCTGAAAGAAGCACCCCACTGATTATGTAGTAGGTTATCAGAAACTATTTTTAGATTGACTATAAGGAGTTCAAGGTGTTTGTCTCGAGTGAGTTTAGGGTGTTCTTTGAGCCCTGAAGACTTTTTCTTCACTTCCCTTCCCTCTCAGCTCCTGTTCCCTCTTCTTTCTTCAGGTACTGTATTTGTTAACCACTTGACTGGCAGACAGTATGCTAAGTGCTTACGTATTACTTATCTTTTTAAAAACAATCCTCCCAACTACCCAGGAGGATTTTATTAACTCCATTTTACAGATCAGAAGACAGTCCATGATGATTAAGCAGATTGGCCAAGGTACAAAAAGCAGGTTAGACAGAAGAGCTAGGACCCTAATTCAGGTCTTTCTGACTGCAGTCTTTAACCAATGTTTTCTATTGTTCTACTGTTTGTTATTGTCTCTGTTTCTCTTTAGTCTTCTCCTCTTCCATTCCTTTCTCTTGCTCTAATTCAGAGATGAAAATAGACTAGTGTCATGTTAGGGTTGATAGTAGATGTTATTTGCAAAACATTTCAGTTCCTTTTCTTTCCTTCCCTCCAAAATAGTTCTCTGAGATGCCCAGGGTTGACAACCAAATCCTGCTGTCCGAGGGGTCCCCAAGGCAGCTTTCTAACGTCAGCATCCAGGCACACTGTTCAGCTGTCTTGATTCGCAGGGTCTCCATCTGACGGTTTTGCTCCAGACTTAAAGCTAATGCAGACTGACTCACTGTAGAAAGAAAGTCAGTTCTTCAAAGGTGAAAGGAATATCGGGTTGGCAAGGTAGAGCCCTTCCCTTCGGTCATTCCCAGACACAATCTTTGTGACCAGTTAAAATGAAGTAAATGATTTCCAACATGTGTACTTGCTCTTTTTTTTTTTTTTTTTCCGGAAGAACCAAGTACCATTAGCAGCGTAAATTTCTTTGTAGTTGCCAAGCAAACATTGTGGTGAACTAAAAAGAGTATGAATTACTTTAAAATGGTAAAACTTCAAGTAAGAGGGTTTTTTGGTATACCAAGAAAACTTCGTCATATATGTGGAAGTAGGTCAGTAAGCTGTTTGATGTTGACTGGCATATGATCAATCCAGGGCTTGCATGATCTCGTCAGGAAACATAGATTTTAGAAACCACTTTAGTGGTTTAGGTAATCCAGTGGTAAAAATTTTCTTCTCTTTTAGATTTGAAGATTTGGTTAATAATCGATCTTTTTTTTTTTAATGTCCTGACTTTTGGTACGTTAGATTTGCTTTTCCTTTGATTTGAGTCAGGACTGGGTTCTTTGATGACTTCCTTTTTTATTTATTTATTTATTTATTTTGGGCTGGGGTCGGGCTGGGGAGGGAGGGGAGCGGGCAGGCCACTTCCATTGGTCTTCCATTTCTCCATTTCCATCCGTCTTTGTTCTTTGGCTCCTGTGGGCCTCCCATCACGGTGGTGTCTGTCGTCTCAGGCGCCGGTACAAAAAGCAGGTTAGACAGAAGAGCTAGGACCCTAATTCGGGATGCAGTCTTTAACCAATGTTTTCTATTGTTCTACTGTTTGTTATTGTCTCTGTTTCTCTTTAGTCTTCTCCTCTTCCATTCCTTTCTCTTGCTCTAATTCAGAGATGAAAATAGACTAGTGTCATGTTAGGGTTGATAGTAGATGTTATTTGCAAAACATTTCAGTTCCTTTTCTTTCCTTCCCTCCAAAATAGTTCTCTGAGATGCCCAGGGTTGACAACCAAATCCTGCTGTCCGAGGGGTCCCCAAGGCAGCTTTCTAACGTCAGCATCCAGGCACACTGTTCAGCTGTCTTGATTCGCAGGGTCTCCATCTGACGGTTTTGCTCCAGACTTAAAGCTAATGCAGACTGACTCACTGTAGAAAGAAAGTCAGTTCTTCAAAGGTGAAAGGAATATCGGGTTGGCAAGGTAGAGCCCTTCCCTTCGGTCATTCCCAGACACAATCTTTGTGACCAGTTAAAATGAAGTAAATGATTTCCAACATGTGTACTTGCTCTTTTTTTTTTTTTTTTTCCGGAAGAACCAAGTACCATTAGCAGCGTAAATTTCTTTGTAGTTGCCAAGCAAACATTGTGGTGAACTAAAAAGAGTATGAATTACTTTAAAATGGTAAAACTTCAAGTAAGAGGGAATTTTGGTATACCAAGAAAACTTCGTCATATATGTGGAAGTAGGTCAGTAAGCTGTTTGATGTTGACTGGCATATGATCAATCCAGGGCTTGCATGATCTCGTCAGGAAACATAGATTTTAGAAACCACTTTAGTGGTTTAGGTAATCCAGTGGTAAAAATTTTCTTCTCTTTTAGATTTGAAGATTTGGTTAATAATCGATCTTTTTTTTTTTAATGTCCTGACTTTTGGTACGTTAGATTTGCTTTTCCTTTGATTTGAGTCAGGACTGGGTTCTTTGATGACTTCCTTTTTTATTTATTTATTTATTTATTTTGGGCTGGGGTCGGGCTGGGGAGGGAGGGGAGCGGGCAGGCCACTTCCATTGGTCTTCCATTTCTCCATTTCCATCCGTCTTTGTTCTTTGGCTCCTGTGGGCCTCCCATCACGGTGGTGTCTGTCGTCTCAGAGCGCCGGCTCTGGGCGCATGCGCTCCAGAGCTCCGGCTCGGTAATTTGACATATCAGTCCAGCGGCTCCGCGGCACGTGGGATCTTCCCAGGCCGGGGATCCAACCGGCTTCCCTTGCACTGCAAGGCGGTGTCCTTACCCACTGGACCACCAGGGGAAGCCCCGAGTTTCTTATTATATAAAAATTTAAACAGATACAAGGGTTGGGAAAATAGTATGATGGTCCCCCATGTTACTTTTAAGAAAAATATTCATTCATTCAGCTGATGTTTATTACCTCCCTAGCAAGTTCTGGGATGCAGTGGGCCGGTCTCAGCAAGGACTCTCTTGAGATGACCTCTGTGAGCATCTCATTCAGTCGCCTCCCTACCTTAGGAGTTCTGATCTGGGCTTAGGAGTTCTGATGTGCTGGGCTGTCCCTCCAGCTTGAGTAGCTCCAGCTCGTCTTTCTGGCTCGGCTCTCAGTCCATCTTCCTGGGTCCTCTTACTCCCACTCTAGAGAACACTTCTTTGAGTGCCCACTGTAGCCTCTTCTTTCTCTCAGAGCATCTATGATTACTGCATTGATTTACTTGTCTGCTTCTCCCTGTCAGCTTGAATTCTTTCAACACAAATGTGTCTGCTCATTTCTTATCCCCGCTCTTGGCTCAGAGTCAAGTTGCTTTTCAGAAATGTGTGTACCAGTTTAATCTCACTCCAGTAGGGCATGAGAAACCTGGAATCATTGTTAGAACTATTTATTATATTGATGGGTAGAGAATGGTATCTTGGTATAATGAACATTTCCTTGGTTATTGGTGAGACTCTTTTTTTTGCTATTTTTATTTTTATATGAATTGCTATCTCATATCCATTCCCCATTTTTTCAGTTTGCGCTTTTCTTATCAGTTTGTTTGTGAGCTCTTTGTATGACAAAGATATTATCTGTCTTTTTATTATAAACCTATGTCTTTTTTGTCTTATATCTTTGACATTTTTTTAACATGAGTTTTTGAATTAGTTGATGCAGTGAAATTACTGCTTTTGGGGAGAGTTCATTCCATTGCTTCTTAAAAAACATTACTTTTAAAATTGAGATATAATTCACGTACCATAAAATTCGCCATTTTAAAGTGTTTGATTTTGTGATTTCTGGTGTATTCACAAGATGATACAACGATCACCATTACCTAATTCCAGAAGATTTTCAGCACCCAAGAAATAAACCCCATTCATTAACAGTTACTTCCTGTTCCCTGATTTCCCTAGCCCTAGCCAGCCACTGATCTGCTTGCTGTCTCTATGGATTTATGAATTCTAGACTTTCATATAAATGCCTTTTGTGTCTGGTTTCTTTCACTTAACATAATTTTACCAGGATTCATTCATGTTGTAGCTATGGCCTCTATGGCTGAATACTATTCCATTGAATGAATATACCACATTTTGCTTCTTCATTCACTAATCGATGGACTCTTGGGCTGTTTCCACTTTTCGATATTATGAACAGTGTTGCTGTGACTGTGTATTTGTTTTTGTGTGGACATATGTTTTCAGTTCTCTTGGTTATGTACCTGGGAGTAGAATTATTAGATTATATGGTATCTCTATGTTTAAGTTTTCGAGGAACTGCCAGACTATTTCCTCCATGGATACACTACTTTACCTTCCCACTAGCAATGTATGAGGGTTCCAGTTTTTCCAGTGTTCTACCAACACCTGTTTCCATTGCTGTTTTATTTAGAGTCCTCATGTGTTTATGGAGTCTGCTCAGTCGTGGCTGACTCTTTGAGACCACATGGACTCTAGCTGCCAGGCTCCTCTGTCCATAGGATCCTCCAGGCAAGAACACTGGAGTGGGTTGCCATTTCTTTCTTTAAGAGTCCTCATAGTAGAAATTAAACATACAAATTTACAGCCCCCTTTAATTTATTTGTATTTAATAAATATAGCTAGCTATATACTTTGGCTAAAGAACTTTTGGTGATTATAAAGAGAATTCTACCAACATGTGTTTATGCACACTTGTAAAGAAATAAAAGTCTCAGTGTTAGAAAAGGGTCATCAATATCAATTGTGGTATAAAACATGTTCCTCACTTTTGTAATGTAGTACTTATAAAATATATTTACTTTTAGAAGCATTCCTTAAAATTTCTTTCTACCAAAGTAATAACTTTACCATTATTGGCTTTCTGTCACATTTCCTTATAACAATGTTTTGCTCA
Source organism: Tragulus kanchil (assembly GCA_022376925.1). Classification (NCBI taxonomy): domain Eukaryota; kingdom Metazoa; phylum Chordata; class Mammalia; order Artiodactyla; family Tragulidae; genus Tragulus; species Tragulus kanchil. Next base: position 30,797,683 of record JAIOJX010000004.1, read on the forward strand.
TTCTTTGTATTTAGTCATATTTTAGAAAAGATCAGTGATAACTTTCCACATGCCCCAAGTTATTCAGATGTTTAAGCAATGAACTACAACTGTGAACTGGAAAGAAAGAGCAATGTTTTAAAACAGGGAGTTTTAGTCCTTAAATTTTATTTCTCTTTTTGATCTCTCCTAACAGAGATGGTTGAGTTTCCAAGGGGACAGCATAGGAAAGAAGAGCATTTTTGTAGGAAAAAAAAGAGATTAGTGGGAGTGAATTAGTGTTAGAACCTCTACCACTGATGTGATACCTGAAAAATATTGATAAGCAGTGGAGCGGACCTAGTGATGTAAGAGAATTTGAGAACCAGAAAAATGGAGAGTAGCCATGTCGCAGTGGCTGTAATGCTGCCTGGAGGCCTGGCCTTGCTCAGATAAGGGCACTGCTGCCTGTGCTCAGCCATTGCTCAGATGGGAACAGCGCTGCTGTCATCCTGGCCTGGATTTCTCCGATTCCCAAAGATGCCATGGTGTCCCTTATATGAGGAATTCTGATTCCAAAGTTTTCTCAGTAAAATTGAGCATAATCCTGTAGCTAGTGGGAATGTTTCTTCAGTGACTCATCATACAGCTTTTCAGTTTGGGTTTTCTTATAGTTCTCTTTCTCTGATATGCTAGATATATGTGCATGCATGCTATGTTGCTTCAGTGATGTCCAACTCTGTGTGACCCCATGGACTGTAGCCCACCAGGTTCCTCTGTCCATTATATTCTCAAGGCATGAAAGCTGGAGTGGATCGTTGTTTCCTCCTCCAGGGGATCTTCCCCACCCAGGGACTGAACCCATGTCCCTTATGTCTCCTGCATTGGCAGGCAGGTTCTTTACCATTAGCACCACCTGGTAAACCCCAAATATATGTGTCTAATATGCTAGACAATTATAATTATAGTTAGACACTTATGCTAATTATAATTATAATTGTCTAGCACATTAGACTCATATCACTCTCTCATAGCAAACATGTCTTCAATCAAAATAACTAGGATAAAAGACTTCCTGGTGGTTCAATGGCTAAGACTGTGTTCCCAGTGCAGAGAGGCAAGGTTCAATCCCTGATCAGGGAACTAGATCCCACATGCAGCAACTAAAAGATCCTGTGCACCACAGCTAAGATCTGGAGCAACCTCTCCCTGCCAAAAAAAAAAAAAGATGTGTGGCAAAACGACCAGAATTAGGTTCTGACCCAAGTAAAATTCCTTGCTTTTAATGATAAGGCCTGTGATTTGATACTGTGCCTCTTCTCTGAACTTGTCAGGATTCTGCTGGCCTATTTCCTTCTCTCTTGTCTGATGTAAGTAGTGGTTTGGTTTTGATTATAAATATTACAAACGAACATTTTACTCCCATATATGTTTCTCAAACTTGCCATCTGTTGGTACTCAACAGATTAGTTTGGCTTTCATCATGTTCATTTTTATGGCTTAGTTGTAGTATTTCCCTTGGTGATGAGGAATAATTTTTTTCTCAAGGAAAGTTAAACTGAATAACAAAAACCAACAAAGATCAAAAAGAGAAAGATACGTATAACATACTAACACATGTATATGAAATCTAGTAGGATGGTAATGATAACACACGCAGTGAAGCAATGAAAAAACAGACATGGAGAATAGACATATGGTCATCGTGGGGAATGAACAGTAGGTGGGAGGTGTAAAGGAAGTAGCATGAAAACCTGTACTATCATATGTGAAAAAAATAGCTATTGTCATTGTACTATGAGAAAAGGGGATCCTGCAGGGGTGCTGTGCGACAGCCTGGAGGGGTGGGATGGGGGGATATACATATGACTAATCTGGGATCATACATATCTGTAAACAACAAAACTCTGTAAAAGTAAAATAAAATTTTTAAAAACCCAACAAATAAAAAAATTGCAAAACAGAGGTAATGAATAGATTAGACAAAAACTCTTAAACCTGAGCATTAACTAGTACAGAAAATTGAATCAGACAAGACATATATTGGTAATATAGTAGAATAGAAATAGTGCTCTGAAAATTCTTACACTACAGGGAAGCCATGCTGTGTCTTAACTGATTTGACCCAGTCTGGAGTAGATTTTTAATTTTCCTGTTGGAATACATAAAAAAAACCTGTTTCATTTTAAAGTGGGAGGATGTCTGTATAAGAGTAATTAATTACTAGGGAGACCCAGTGAAATATTTTGAATGAATTGAACATTATGCAAAATAAAAGATATTTTCTTAAGAAGAATAAACTATGAAAAATAAACCATACTAAATGATTTTCTTTCATTTGACAGTGATTTCATTTGAATGACTGTTTTGTGCCAGTCCTATGCTAAATGATAGACTGATCTTTAAGATTTTTCCTGGATTATTGTGGAAATGCTGCTGATCTCCCTTTCTTCTTTATACTCCACTCCTCACTTCTGTCCTTTCATATTACAGCATCCAGTGTGATCCTTTAAAGAAGTCGGATCTTGTCATGCCTCTGACTAAAGTTCTGCATCTCCTACGACTTAGTAACTAAACAGCAGCATACTACATATTTTTCTTATTTTATTGTCTTTTGCTCTGTTGTTGCTGTTATTCAGTCGCTAAGTCATGTCCAGTTCTTTGCAGTGCCACGAGTACAGTTCGTCAGGCTCCCCTGTCCTTTCACTATCTCATGGAATTTGCTCAGAGAAAGATACGTATAACATACTAACACATGTATATGAAATCTAGTAGGATGGTAATGATAACACACGCAGTGAAGCAATGAAAAAACAGACATGGAGAATAGACATATGGTCATCGTGGGGAATGAACAGTAGGTGGGAGGTGTAAAGGAAGTAGCATGAAAACCTGTACTATCATATGTGAAAAAAATAGCTATTGTCATTGTACTATGAGAAAAGGGGATCCTGCAGGGGTGCTGTGCGACAGCCTGGAGGGGTGGGATGGGGGGATATACATATGACTAATCTGGGATCATACATATCTGTAAACAACAAAACTCTGTAAAAGTAAAATAAAATTTTTAAAAACCCAACAAATAAAAAAATTGCAAAACAGAGGTAATGAATAGATTAGACAAAAACTCTTAAACCTGAGCATTAACTAGTACAGAAAATTGAATCAGACAAGACATATATTGGTAATATAGTAGAATAGAAATAGTGCTCTGAAAATTCTTACACTACAGGGAAGCCATGCTGTGTCTTAACTGATTTGACCCAGTCTGGAGTAGATTTTTAATTTTCCTGTTGGAATACATAAAAAAAACCTGTTTCATTTTAAAGTGGGAGGATGTCTGTATAAGAGTAATTAATTACTAGGGAGACCCAGTGAAATATTTTGAATGAATTGAACATTATGCAAAATAAAAGATATTTTCTTAAGAAGAATAAACTATGAAAAATAAACCATACTAAATGATTTTCTTTCATTTGACAGTGATTTCATTTGAATGACTGTTTTGTGCCAGTCCTATGCTAAATGATAGACTGATCTTTAAGATTTTTCCTGGATTATTGTGGAAATGCTGCTGATCTCCCTTTCTTCTTTATACTCCACTCCTCACTTCTGTCCTTTCATATTACAGCATCCAGTGTGATCCTTTAAAGAAGTCGGATCTTGTCATGCCTCTGACTAAAGTTCTGCATCTCCTACGACTTAGTAACTAAACAGCAGCATACTACATATTTTTCTTATTTTATTGTCTTTTGCTCTGTTGTTGCTGTTATTCAGTCGCTAAGTCATGTCCAGTTCTTTGCAGTGCCACGAGTACAGTTCGTCAGGCTCCCCTGTCCTTTCACTATCTCATGGAATTTGCTCAGATTCATGTCCATTGAGTCAGTGATACTATCTACCCATCTCATCCTCTGCTGCTCTTTTTTTTTTTTTTTTAAAGATTTATTTATTTATTTATTTATTTGGGCGGAAGTCGGGTTGGAGAGGGAGGGGAGCAGGCGGGCCACTTCCATTGGTCTTTCATTTCTCTATTTTCATCTGTCTTTGTTCTTTGGCTCCTGTGGGCCTCCCATCGCAGTGGCGTCTGTCATTGCAGAGCACAGGCTCTGGGCACATGCGCTCCAGAGCTCCGGCTCGGTAATTGGACACATCAGTCCAGCCACTCCGTGGCACGTGGGATCTTCCCAGGCCGGGGATCGAACCAGCGCCCCTTGCACTGCAAGGCGGTGTCCCCATCCACTTGACCTCCAGGGGAAGCTCCTCTCTGCTGCTCTCTTCTCCTTTTTCCTTCAGTTTTTCCCAGCAGCTCGGTCTTTTTCAGTTGAGGTCTTTTTCACCTCTTCACATCAAGTGGCCAAAGTATTGAAGCTTCAGTTTCAGCATCAGTCCCTCTAATGAATATTCAAGATTAATTTTCTTTAAGATTGACTGGTTTAATCTCCTTGCTCTCCAAGAAACTCTTAAGAGCCTTTTCCAGCATCACAGTTCAAAGGCATCAGTTCTTTGGTGCTCAGCCTTCTTTATGGTCCAGTTCTCACATCCATACATGACTATTGGAAAGACCATAGCTTTGACTATATGGACTTTTGACAACAAAGTGATATCTTTGCTTTTTAATATGTTGTCTAGGTTTGTCATAACTTTTCTTCCAAGAAGCAAGCATTTTTAAATTTCATGGCTGCAGTCACAGTCCATAGTGATTTTTGAGCCCAAGAAAATAAAATCTGTTACTGCTTCCACTTTTTCCACTCCTATTTGCTATGAAGTGATGGGACTGGATGCCATGATCTTGGTTTTGAATGCTGAATTTTAAGCCAGCATTTTCACTCTTCTCTTTACACTCATCAAGAGACTCTTTAGTTCCTTTTCTCTTTCTGCCATTGGAGTGGTATCATCTACATATTTTTCTTATTTTATTGTCTTTTGCTCTGTTGTTGCTGTTATTCAGTCGCTAAGTCATGTCCAGTTCTTTGCAGTGCCACGAGTACAGTTCGTCAGGCTCCCCTGTCCTTTCACTATCTCATGGAATTTGCTCAGATTCATGTCCATTGAGTCAGTGATACTATCTACCCATCTCATCCTCTGCTGCTCTTTTTTTTTTTTTTTTAAAGATTTATTTATTTATTTATTTATTTGGGCGGAAGTCGGGTTGGAGAGGGAGGGGAGCAGGCGGGCCACTTCCATTGGTCTTTCATTTCTCTATTTTCATCTGTCTTTGTTCTTTGGCTCCTGTGGGCCTCCCATCGCAGTGGCGTCTGTCATTGCAGAGCACAGGCTCTGGGCACATGCGCTCCAGAGCTCCGGCTCGGTAATTGGACACATCAGTCCAGCCACTCCGTGGCACGTGGGATCTTCCCAGGCCGGGGATCGAACCAGCGCCCCTTGCACTGCAAGGCGGTGTCCCCATCCACTTGACCTCCAGGGGAAGCTCCTCTCTGCTGCTCTCTTCTCCTTTTTTCCTTCAGTTTTTCCCAGCAGCTCGGTCTTTTTCAGTTGAGGTCTTTTTCACCTCTTCACATCAAGTGGCCAAAGTATTGAAGCTTCAGTTTCAGCATCAGTCCCTCTAATGAATATTCAAGATTAATTTTCTTTAAGATTGACTGGTTTAATCTCCTTGCTCTCCAAGAAACTCTTAAGAGCCTTTTCCAGCATCACAGTTCAAAGGCATCAGTTCTTTGGTGCTCAGCCTTCTTTATGGTCCAGTTCTCACATCCATACATGACTATTGGAAAGACCATAGCTTTGACTATATGGACTTTTGACAACAAAGTGATATCTTTGCTTTTTAATATGTTGTCTAGGTTTGTCATAACTTTTCTTCCAAGAAGCAAGCATTTTTAAATTTCATGGCTGCAGTCACAGTCCATAGTGATTTTTGAGCCCAAGAAAATAAAATCTGTTACTGCTTCCACTTTTTCCACTCCTATTTGCTATGAAGTGATGGGACTGGATGCCATGATCTTGGTTTTTTGAATGCTGAATTTTAAGCCAGCATTTTCACTCTTCTCTTTCACACTCATCAAGAGACTCTTTAGTTCCTTTTCTCTTTCTGCCATTGGAGTGGTATCATCTACATATCTGAGGTTATTGATATTTCTTCCTTCAATCTTGAATCCAGCATGTGATTTATCCAGCCTGGCATTTCACATGATGTACTCTGCTTATAAGTTAAATAAGCAGGGTGACAATATATAGCCTTTATGTACTCGTTTCCCAATTTGGGACAAGTTCGTTGTTCCATGTCCAGTTCTTGCTGTTGCTTCTTGTTCTACATACAGGTTTCTCAGGGGGCTGTTTAAGAGTTGTCCACAGTTTGTTGTGATCCATACAGTGAAAGGCTTTAGTGTTGCCAATGAAAGAGAAGTAGTTGTTTTTATGGAATTCTTTTGCTTTCTTTATGATCCAATGAATTTTGGCAATATGATCTCTGGTTCTTCTACCTTTTCTAAACCCAGCTTGTACACATGGAAGTTTTCGGTTCATGCACTGTTGAAGCCTAGCTTGAAGGATTTTGAGCATTACTTTACTAGCATGTGAAATTGTGTGATAGTTTGAACACTCTTTGGCATTGTCCTCCTTTGGGATTGGAATGAAAACTGACCTTTTCCAGTCCTGTGGCCACTGAAGAGTTCTCCAAATTTGCCAACATAACAAGTGCAGCAGTTCACAGCACTATCTTTTAGGATTTGAGATAGCTCAGCTGGAATTCCATCACTTCCGAACAAAGCTGTATAGCTTTGTTTATAGTAATGCTCCCTAAGGCCAGCTTGACTTCATACTCCAGAATATCTGGCTGTAGGTGAATAACCGTATCATTGTGGTTAAGACATATTTTTTTTGCTCTGTGCTACAGTGTAAACTTCACGAAAGCATAGTTTTTTTCCTAGTTCATTTGCTCCTGTATCCAGTGCTTTTAGATACATACGAGTCAATGAATACTGAATGAAAGAATGAATTTGGAGTCACAGGAACAAATACAGAAGGAGATAAACATCACATAATCTCATCTCACAGAGTAAATACCTGCCATTAGGGTTGGTGTGTATGGAGGGGGGGGCTTCCACTTAAAATTATAGAGATGTTGGAAAGATACAGAAAAGCACAAAATAAGCAATTAAACATTACCCATAATTGTTCCAGTGGAGAAAATTGCTTTTTGTGTTTGTAGTTTGTCTTTCCCTTTTTGTCTCCCCTCCTTTCCAGCTCCTTGTATCTGTGATATACAGAATTTTCTCTCTCTGCAGTTGAACTTATGTGCCTGTGTATGCACACATCATGTTCATTTTAATCTCCTGGAGTTTTGGTTATTGTTGTTCATTTGTTAAACTTAGATATGTTTTGATTATGTTCACTATTCTTTTAAAAGGCATGTGTCATTCGATTGTATAGCAGTTTTGGGGAAGGGGGTTAAGTAGTTGTTTTATGGAATTTTCCAATGAAAGAGAAGTAGTTGTTTTTATGGAATTCTTTTGCTTTCTTTATGATCCAATGAATTTTGGCAATATGATCTCTGGTTCTTCTACCTTTTCTAAACCCAGCTTGTACACATGGAAGTTTTCGGTTCATGCACTGTTGAAGCCTAGCTTGAAGGATTTTGAGCATTACTTTACTAGCATGTGAAATTGTGTGATAGTTTGAACACTCTTTGGCATTGTCCTCCTTTGGGATTGGAATGAAAACTGACCTTTTCCAGTCCTGTGGCCACTGAAGAGTTCTCCAAATTTGCCAACATAACAAGTGCAGCAGTTCACAGCACTATCTTTTAGGATTTGAGATAGCTCAGCTGGAATTCCATCACTTCCGAACAAAGCTGTATAGCTTTGTTTATAGTAATGCTCCCTAAGGCCAGCTTGACTTCATACTCCAGAATATCTGGCTGTAGGTGAATAACCGTATCATTGTGGTTAAGACATATTTTTTTTGCTCTGTGCTACAGTGTAAACTTCACGAAAGCATAGTTTTTTTCCTAGTTCATTTGCTCCTGTATCCAGTGCTTTTAGATACATACGAGTCAATGAATACTGAATGAAAGAATGAATTTGGAGTCACAGGAACAAATACAGAAGGAGATAAACATCACATAATCTCATCTCACAGAGTAAATACCTGCCATTAGGGTTGGTGTGTATGGAGGGGGGGGCTTCCACTTAAAATTATAGAGATGTTGGAAAGATACAGAAAAGCACAAAATAAGCAATTAAACATTACCCATAATTGTTCCAGTGGAGAAAATTGCTTTTTGTGTTTGTAGTTTGTCTTTCCCTTTTTGTCTCCCCTCCTTTCCAGCTCCTTGTATCTGTGATATACAGAATTTTCTCTCTCTGCAGTTGAACTTATGTGCCTGTGTATGCACACATCATGTTCATTTTAATCTCCTGGAGTTTTGGTTATTGTTGTTCATTTGTTAGTAAGTCTTAGATATGTTTTGATTATGTTCACTATTCTTTTAAAAGGCATGTGTCATTCGATTGTATAGATCTACTACTGCTTGTTTAATTACTTCCATATTATATACATGTACATTTAGATGGTTTCCATTTTCTTATATTTGTTTTAATGAATGCACATCTTGTTTCTTTGTACATCTTTATGTCTGTGTTGATTTTCCTTGGATTAGATTATTGGAAGTGAAATTACCCTGACCGAGTATGTGTTTTCTGACCCGTTTTCACATAGCTTTGCTGGCACTCAGTAGTATTGCTTACTGAAACGCTTGATAAATTTGATAAACAATTTTTACTTTTTTGATTAAGACCTTTTTCTGTATTTATTATTCATTTGTATATTATTTTCTATGAAGTCCTTTTATCTATTTCTTTTTAAAATTTTTATTTATTTATTTATTTTGGGCTATTCTGGGTTTTCACTGGGTTTGCAGGCTCTTCTCTAGTTGCAGGGAGTGAGAGCTACTCTCTAGTTGAGGTGAGCAGGCTTCTTGTTTGCGGTGACTTCTCTTGTTGTGGAAGTCGGGCTCTAGGGCACACGGGCTTCAGTAGTTGTGGCACGTGGGCTCAATAGTTGCAGCTCCGAGGGTCTGGGGCAAGGGCTCCATAGTTGTGGCTCATGGGCTTAGTTGCTCTGCAGCATGTGGGATCTTCCCGGATCAGGGATCGAACCCATGTCTCCTGCGTTGGCAGGCGAACTCTACCACTGAGCTACCAGGGCAGCCCTTATCTATTTCTTGACTCCGTAATTTTAAGGAGTATTACTGGCTCTCCCTATTATAAAGATGAAGAATTTAATACTCTAATAATCTCTCTCACTTTTCATCCTTCTGTTCCATCTGTTTGTGTTACTTAACAGGGGTTGACTTTATATCTTAAAATCCTATCATTAAACCTCTGTTAATTTACCAGTGCTGGACAGTATGTATTGACTCTCTGCTATGAAAGATACACAAATTGAGACACTTGGTAGGGTTTTATTGTTCTTTCTTCTTTTCTAGCCCTGAGGTTTTACTACTTTCACTGTTGTTTATTCTCTGTTTATGAACTTTTAAACATCTACCTTCTGTTCTCTACATTTAATTAAGCCTCTGTTGATTTTGAAAATTAAAAAGCAGTGAAGGGCATTTACATTGTGGTTATACAAATGTTACATACCAACTATAAAAGATGGTGTTTGGTTCCAGAGAGCATGAAGTATAATCATATACAATTGTATATTTGCTCCTTGAAGGAGAATCTCACATGTTAACTTCTTATTTCTTTCCAATGTCCTTAACTTCATCAAAGGTTTGTATTCTTGCCCATGTCATCTTTGGTCTTTGTTTTCTGGCTTTTGGATTGGAAAACCTCATCATAATTTCTCCTCCTGTAGTAATCGTGGTTGTTACTAAAGTGTTGTTGTCTTGAACTGGCATTTGGTTGATAGATCAGTTGCCTGGCTATAGAAATTTAGGTTCAAAATATTTTTCCTTCTGTCCTCTATTGTGACCTAGCACCCTGGGTTACTGATGAGAAGTGCATCTGCTTGATACTCACTTTCTTTACCTAACCTGTGGTTCCTCTATGGAAGCTTTCAGAGTTTTTCTCTATCCTTATAACTCTGACATTTTACCAGGGTGTGACAGGGTATGATTTTTTTTTTTTTCATTTATCCTCTCTGATATTTGGATTAGCCTTTTTATTTGAACTGTACCATGTTCTGTTCAAGGACGGCTTCTTTGATTTCTTGATTATTTCTTCCCCATCACAGTCTTTGTTTTGTTTTGTCTTTTTCACCTGAAACTACCATAGGTAGGTTTTTTGACCTCTTGGATCTGTACTCCATGCTGTTCAATTTTTCTTTCCTATTTTTAATCTCTTTGTGTTTTTGTTCGGTGTTCTTTATCTCTGCCACCACCCAGCTTAGTTTTTAGCCGTGTCTGGTTATTGGTTAGCCAATTCATTGACCTGAAAATTTTCAGTAATTGTTTTTGTTTCCAAGAACCTTTCCTGGTATCTGATTACTTCTTTTCCATGGCAGCTGCTTTTTGTCTGATGGCTCTATTATTCTTCCATATCTCCCTGAAGATAATAAACCTCTCTAGCCTGATTAGCGTTGTTTTTCTAGTATCTCTTCTGTTTGTTCCTCCGAGGATATTCACTCCTGCCACTTGACAGTTTACTCCGCATTATCAAAACAGTAAATACTGTTGTCCCCCACAGTATCTGTGGTTTGGGAATCCAGGTACCGTTTTGCTGGATGCCTCTGCCCTAAGGTCACAAGGCAGCAATCCAGGTGTCAGCCAGGTCTGTAATCACACCTGAAGACTCAAAAGGTGTTCACTCACATGATTGCTTGGCTGGATTCACTTCCTTACCAGTTGTTGGACTGACGCCTCAGTTTCTCACCAGCTGTTGGCTGAGGCCTGTCTCAGTTTCTGTCTGTGTGGCATCTCCATGCAGCAGTTCACATCGTGGCACTGGCTTCCAGTCCAAACCAGCAAGACAACAAGAGAAAGCCAATAAAATCTAATCCAGGGTCTCCTTATAAACTTAGCTTGGGAGTGCCATCCCATCACTTTGTCTGTATTCTATTCCTTAGGAGTAAAGCAGGGCTTCCCCTGGTGGTCCAGTGGGTAAGGACACCACCTTGCAGTCCAAGGGGCGCCGGTTCGAGCCCTGGCCTGGGAAGATCCCACGTGCCGCGGAGCGGCTGGACTGATGTGTCCAATCACCGAGCCAGAGCTCTGACAGACGCCACCGCGATGGGAGGCCCACAGGAGCCAAAGAACAAAGACGGATGAACACAGAGAAATGAAAGACCAATAGAAGTGGCCCGCCTGTTCCCCTCACTCCCCAACCCGATCCTCGCCCAAAATAAATAAATAAATAAATCTTTTTTTAAAAAAAAGAAGTCAAGCAGCCAGCTCCAGCTCATGCTAAGAGGAAGGGATTCCGTAAGAATGTGAATAGCAGAAGGCAGGGGTCACCAGGGGTCATCTTACATGCTGCCTACTGCTTTCTCTTTGGGATTAGTTTTCTCAAGTGTCTAGTGATCTTTGCTTCTAAATGAAGGATCATGCGGGCTCCTACAAGTAGCTGGCTTGGGCTTACACTGTGACTGTGAATGCAGGGTCTGTGCCTCCTGGGCTTGTGCAGGCTTCCTTTTCAGGCGTGCAGGCAGACAGCAGCAAGGCTGGCTGGGACTCCCTCTTGTCTGGTTCTGTCCCCTTTAGTGTGCTTGGGTGGAACCTGTGACTTGCTACCAGTGTTAGTATGTAGCACACTTGCTATTAGTATATAGCAAACATGAATGAAGAGTGGCTGCCTACGTTACATTCTATGGCAACGGAAAAGGAATTTTGCAGATGTAATTATGACCCTAAATCAATTGATTCTGAGTTAATTAAAAAGGAACTTTTCCTGAGTGGCCCTGACTTAACCAAATGAAAAGGGAGTAGAGGCCCACCATGAGATCAGAGATGCTCACCTGCTGGTCTTGAAGAAGCAAACTGCCTGAGTTCTGTAGTTGCAAGAAAATCACTTTTTCCAGCAACCTGAATGAACTTGGGTGTGGGTTGTTTCTCATGCACACTTCCAGCACAGAAGTCACCTGGACTGACATCCTGATTGCGGCCTTGGGAGACTCTGAGTTGAGGATCCAGCTAAACTGACCCATGGAAACTATGAGATTATATGCATGTGCTGTTTAAACCACTACATTTGTGGTAATTTGTTCCCTGATAGAAAATGCATGCAGTGTATCTCACTCCTTGTCTTTCCTCAGTGCCTTTTGGGTTCTGTCTTGAGTCTGCAGTGGATGTAGTGCAAAACCAAGCTCTGTTCTCTGAGTCTAGACCCCTTGTGAGGAGCCTTCCGAAAGGTGGCCCACTCTCTACAGAGAGCTGATCTTCAGCTGACTTGAGGGCATGTCATTGTTGCTGGTTGCACCTTTTCTTTCTTTATCTTGGAAAAGGGGAAGAGGAGAAACCTGACTTCCAGATGTTCTGAAGGCTCTTGTTTAAGGAAAGATCCTGACGATCCTTCCCTTGCCAACTCCTGTCCTCTGTATTTGTTGATTCTGAACTTGGAGTTTCTCTGGCCACTCTTGGTGGGAACCGTGATTGTGCAAGGTGGTCTGCGTGTGTGGTCTCCTTGCTCCGATTTTCCCACCATTCTGATTCTCCTTGGTTTTTCTCTTCATGGAATTTCATAAAACTTCTGGTCTATTGATGGCATCTTTTCCTGTTTTATAATGCTGTTATGGTTTCCTTCTTTAAACAGAAAACAAATTTCCTAGCATTTCAGCAAGACCTTGGAAATGAAGGGAGGGAGATATATCAATAATAAGTCTGCTTGAGTTCAGCTCCACATCCTGGTCCGGACTTTTTCTTTTATAGGAGAAAATAAAATACTCTTTTGCTACCTAACACTGATCTAACATAGTTGTAATAAATTTGGCATATTTCTAATAAAACTGATGAGAAAGGATAGAGTTTTTATTATAATAAGTAATTTTCTGATGCTCTAGTATTACTTCCTCCTTTTAAAGTACCCCAAAGCATATTTCTTTGAAGACTGTGCTCTTTTTTTTTCTCCTTTCTTCCTCTTCCCACTTATACTTACACAGCCTTTCTTTCTCCTCTTTAGGGTAATTTCTTAGAACAAGTGACTTAAAATATTGCTGACACACTATGCTTTTTTTTTTTCCTTTCCTAACACTAATGACACACATGATGTAAGTGCTGAGAATGTTGAGATAATTGAACTAAAATTGTGATTTTTAGAATTGTCTTAAGACTCTTTTAGTTCCAAGTAAAAAAACTCTATTTCAAACTAGTTTAGGTTAAAAAGAGAATTTATTATGTGGACACTGCAATAGCATCTCACCAAACCCAAGGGTAAAATGATATTCAGGAATCATGAGGGTCTGGAACTAGAAACTAAAGAGCCAGCAGGAACCCAAGAAGTAATTACCTTTCTGTCTCAGACCCCCGTCTTCAGTGTTTGGGTTCTGTCTTAGTGAGATGTAGTGCAAAACCAAGCTCTGTTCTGACAGATTCCTTCCCTTGGCCAACTTGAGGGCATGTCATTGTTGCTGGTTGCACCTTTTCTTTCTTTATCTTGGAAAAGGGGAAGAGGAGAAACCTGACTTCCAGATGTTCTGAAGGCTCTTGTTTAAGGAAAGATCCTGACGATCCTTCCCTTGCCAACTCCTGTCCTCTGTATTTGTTGATTCTGAACTTGGAGTTTCTCTGGCCACTCTTGGTGGGAACCGTGATTGTGCAAGGTGGTCTGCGTGTGTGGTCTCCTTGCTCCGATTTTCCCACCATTCTGATTCCCCTTTGGGTTTTTTCTCTTCATGGAATTTCATAAAACTTCTGGTCTATTGATGGCATCTTTTCCTGTTTTATAATGCTGTTATGGTTTCCTTCTTTAAACAGAAAACAAATTTCCTAGCATTTCAGCAAGACCTTGGAAATGAAGGGAGGGAGATATATCAATAATAAGTCTGCTTGAGTTCAGCTCCACATCCTGGTCCGGACTTTTTCTTTTATAGGAGAAAATAAAATACTCTTTTGCTACCTAACACTGATCTAACATAGTTGTAATAAATTTGGCATATTTCTAATAAAACTGATGAGAAAGGATAGAGTTTTTATTATAATAAGTAATTTTCTGATGCTCTAGTATTACTTCCTCCTTTTAAAGTACCCCAAAGCATATTTCTTTGAAGACTGTGCTCTTTTTTTTTCTCCTTTCTTCCTCTTCCCACTTATACTTACACAGCCTTTCTTTCTCCTCTTTAGGGTAATTTCTTAGAACAAGTGACTTAAAATATTGCTGACACACTATGCTTTTTTTTTTTCCTTTCCTAACACTAATGACACACATGATGTAAGTGCTGAGAATGTTGAGATAATTGAACTAAAATTGTGATTTTTAGAATTGTCTTAAGACTCTTTTAGTTCCAAGTAAAAAAACTCTATTTCAAACTAGTTTAGGTTAAAAAGAGAATTTATTATGTGGACACTGCAATAGCATCTCACCAAACCCAAGGGTAAAATGATATTCAGGAATCATGAGGGTCTGGAACTAGAAACTAAAGAGCCAGCAGGAACCCAAGAAGTAATTACCTTTCTGTCTCAGACTTTCTCTCTCTTGTCTCTGTTTTTCTGAACATCAGCTTATTCGTTTCTGTCTTTGTTTCTGCATGGGTGTGGCCAGATGTGGCTGACCAACAATAGTAACATGAGTTTCCAAGTTTATATCATCTCAGTTAAAGCAAATAAGTTAGAGGCACAGTCCCAGGTTCCAAGGAGAAAGAATCCAGTTGGTTTAGCTTGGTCAAATTACCTTATTTTAGACCAGTGTACTGTGGTCACGAGGGCAGATTTGGTGGTATAAACATGGTTGCCACAGCCCAAGTTCTCAAAAAAGAGGTATGTGGGCAGATACCTCAAAATGTATCTGTTGTATTATTCTTGTTTATATCCAGTGTGCTGTTTCTCATTAGACAGTTTGTGTTGTGGTTAAGAGCATGGGCTTAGGGTCAGATAGACCCCAATTTGAATCCCAGCCCTGCCACCTACTAGCTGTGAGGATCAGATTCTTGCTCTGTACAATTAGAGTGATAAAGTGTGTCTCTTGGAGTTTCTGGGAGGATGAAAATATATGTTGATACACCCTACACACTCAATAAATAGTTACTATTTATTACTATTATCAAATCATATGGGAAAGATGATAGGAATGGAGGAACAAACATTCTACCACCTTAAATAGTGCAAGAAACTCTGGAAACAAAACTCCAGCCGCCACAGAGATCAATGAAAAGTCTAAGAATTCATGTTTTCTACACAAGTTAGGCTGATGATGTTTGGGCCCAAAAATCTATACTTATTTTTAGAATGAAGTTTTTGCCTCTGTTAGCTTTGGAAAGAGTGAAGTCAAAGGTCTCATCATCCTGAAGAGAGCAGGCTAGTCTCCAGTCTGCATCGTTCTCTCCAGCCAGTGCCTCTTCTGATGGCTCCTGCAGTCCGTCTGCTTTGTCGTTGGTCTGTTTTAATTGAACATTGCCTTACCTTGTAAAATACTTGAAGTATATTCCATTGTAAAACAATAGACTTGCTTTGCATCTTTCTCATTTGTGTGAGCCAAGGTAAGACACTGCAATAGCATCTCACCAAACCCAAGGGTAAAATGATATTCAGGAATCATGAGGGTCTGGAACTAGAAACTAAAGAGCCAGCAGGAACCCAAGAAGTAATTACCTTTCTGTCTCAGACTTTCTCTCTCTTGTCTCTGTTTTTCTGAACATCAGCTTATTCGTTTCTGTCTTTGTTTCTGCATGGGTGTGGCCAGATGTGGCTGACCAACAATAGTAACATGAGTTTCCAAGTTTATATCATCTCAGTTAAAGCAAATAAGTTAGAGGCACAGTCCCAGGTTCCAAGGAGAAAGAATCCAGTTGGTTTAGCTTGGTCAAATTACCTTATTTTAGACCAGTGTACTGTGGTCACGAGGGCAGATTTGGTGGTATAAACATGGTTGCCACAGCCCAAGTTCTCAAAAAAGAGGTATGTGGGCAGATACCTCAAAATGTATCTGTTGTATTATTCTTGTTTATATCCAGTGTGCTGTTTCTCATTAGACAGTTTGTGTTGTGGTTAAGAGCATGGGCTTAGGGTCAGATAGACCCCAATTTGAATCCCAGCCCTGCCACCTACTAGCTGTGAGGATCAGATTCTTGCTCTGTACAATTAGAGTGATAAAGTGTGTCTCTTGGAGTTTCTGGGAGGATGAAAATATATGTTGATACACCCTACACACTCAATAAATAGTTACTATTTATTACTATTATCAAATCATATGGGAAAGATGATAGGAATGGAGGAACAAACATTCTACCACCTTAAATAGTGCAAGAAACTCTGGAAACAAAACTCCAGCCGCCACAGAGATCAATGAAAAGTCTAAGAATTCATGTTTTCTACACAAGTTAGGCTGATGATGTTTGGGCCCAAAAATCTATACTTATTTTTAGAATGAAGTTTTTGCCTCTGTTAGCTTTGGAAAGAGTGAAGTCAAAGGTCTCATCATCCTGAAGAGAGCAGGCTAGTCTCCAGTCTGCATCGTTCTCTCCAGCCAGTGCCTCTTCTGATGGCTCCTGCAGTCCGTCTGCTTTGTCGTTGGTCTGTTTTAATTGAACATTGCCTTACCTTGTAAAATACTTGAAGTATATTCCATTGTAAAACAATAGACTTGCTTTGCATCTTTCTCATTTGTGTGAGCCAAGGTAAGAGAAACTCTTCTGCGGGTGATATAAAAAGGTGATTATTTAAACTCTATACAAGTTAAAGGACACCACATGTAAGCCAAACATTAATGTTTATACATAGAGTTAGTTAACCAACTATGGTTTCTTTTTAAATAAATATAGTATTTGCTGTTCTATATGGAAATGTAGTAGAATAATATGTCAATAACTAACTGTAATTTTCTCTTAAGTTATGCAGACATTTTGATTGAGAGGGAAGTATTAATGCAGAAGTACATTCATCTAGTTCAGATCGTAGAGACAGAAAAAATTGCAGCTAACCAGCTCCGGCATCAACTTGAAGATCAAGATACAGAAATCGAAAGGCTTAAATCAGAGGTATTTCCCAGTTGATAGACTCCTTCTCATTGTTTCATGCTTGTTGTCGTCTCCTCGTGTTAACTAAGACCTAGACAGGCAAAATTTTGACCCCAAACTTAGTTCCTCTTCCATCAACATGTACATGAGAAATGAATATATTTTCTAAGTTAGGATTAGGTAAATATATACAATAAAATATCAGGATAATACACTGGTTTTGCTGGTTTCACATTATCTGTCCTCCCGATGTCCTTCATTTGCTCAAATATTTGAGATTTGACTATAATATTTATGTTTTCAGATGGATTTATATTAATGATTATGGTGAATCTGTCATAGATTTAGTTAAAAAATTTGGATGGAAACTAAGGAAAGTCTAAACATGAACACAAAGTCTTTACTTTTTCTCAGTCTAAAGAGTCCAACCTTCTCCCTTTTGGAATTTTGAAAAAACTCATCTCGCTTAAAGTCTGAGGCGTATGCTGCTGTAGGTTTTTTCCTAAAGGTAGAATTGCTGCCTCCCTCCCTGTTCCACCTTGACTGTGAACTCCTCAGGCTCTGCATCCCCAGGTAGTGGGATTGACTCAGGTGGTGATGGAGCCAGTCACCGTGGGAGTGTGTCTGGGTCCTCCCTTCTCCTCATGGGGCCTCCATCTGTCTACCAGAGTGTACCTTCCCTTATTGTCCTATTACTTCTTGTGGGAAGTGATCAATACCTGAAGAATTGTAGAGGAATGTAGAAAAGGAAGTTTTTCTACTCTTTCTGACCAGTGGTACCATAGTGTCTTCTTAGCTTCAAAGATAAGAATAGGACAGAATGAAACCTTCTACTAATTGTAACCTGTTGACAAAAGCAATGCAGGCTTCTCAGCCTAGGTAACTTCTTGTTTTTCTGTCATTCAACATTTTCTTCTGCATTTCCTCACATCTTCTTTCGAGATATACTCTGTAAATTCTGTGCTGGTGTGTTTTTTTTTTTCACTCTCAATTGGAAAAAAGAAGAAAAAACGTACATTCATCTAGTTCAGATCGTAGAAAAATTGCAGCTAACCAGCTCCGGCATCAACTTGAAGATCAAGATACAGAAATCGAAAGGCTTAAATCAGAGGTATTTCCCAGTTGATAGACTCCTTCTCATTGTTTCATGCTTGTTGTCGTCTCCTCGTGTTAACTAAGACCTAGACAGGCAAAATTTTGACCCCAAACTTAGTTCCTCTTCCATCAACATGTACATGAGAAATGAATATATTTTCTAAGTTAGGATTAGGTAAATATATACAATAAAATATCAGGATAATACACTGGTTTTGCTGGTTTCACATTATCTGTCCTCCCGATGTCCTTCATTTGCTCAAATATTTGAGATTTGACTATAATATTTATGTTTTCAGATGGATTTATATTAATGATTATGGTGAATCTGTCATAGATTTAGTTAAAAAATTTGGATGGAAACTAAGGAAAGTCTAAACATGAACACAAAGTCTTTACTTTTTCTCAGTCTAAAGAGTCCAACCTTCTCCCTTTTGGAATTTTGAAAAAACTCATCTCGCTTAAAGTCTGAGGCGTATGCTGCTGTAGGTTTTTTCCTAAAGGTAGAATTGCTGCCTCCCTCCCTGTTCCACCTTGACTGTGAACTCCTCAGGCTCTGCATCCCCAGGTAGTGGGATTGACTCAGGTGGTGATGGAGCCAGTCACCGTGGGAGTGTGTCTGGGTCCTCCCTTCTCCTCATGGGGCCTCCATCTGTCTACCAGAGTGTACCTTCCCTTATTGTCCTATTACTTCTTGTGGGAAGTGATCAATACCTGAAGAATTGTAGAGGAATGTAGAAAAGGAAGTTTTTCTACTCTTTCTGACCAGTGGTACCATAGTGTCTTCTTAGCTTCAAAGATAAGAATAGGACAGAATGAAACCTTCTACTAATTGTAACCTGTTGACAAAAGCAATGCAGGCTTCTCAGCCTAGGTAACTTCTTGTTTTTCTGTCATTCAACATTTTCTTCTGCATTTCCTCACATCTTCTTTCGAGATATACTCTGTAAATTCTGTGCTGGTGTGTTTACCTCCTTCTGCCTTTGTACATCACCTCCAGCAGACAGAGTGGAGTATAAGCTGATATTCCAGTTGGGATCTGATTGCCTCTCTGAGGATAAGTTGCCGACTGTTGTTCACCATATCATTATTGTTGTTAACTTCCCGATCCAACCCTGAAGTCTGAAATAGTGAAAACAACAACAGAAAACGTAATAAACCTCCATTTTAAAACACTATATCAAGGCACTGTAATTTAAAACATAATTATTGTGTTTTGTCTTTGCCACAGTAGCTAGAGCAGATGCTTGTCTGCTAGGTGAAAGAGGTTGGCATTTCTTCCATGAGAGAAACTCGGCACCAAGCAGTGTTCCCCAATATTTATGTTTGTGTGCTTATCTGCCTTCGCTAGATTCTGTTTTAGTCTGAATATAGATTGCAGCTAGAAACTGTCAGTAGCAGGTCTGTGTTGTGTGGTCGCATGACAGGAGCCACAATTTATTTCCTCCTCCTTTTATTTTCCACTTTCTTGATAGAAAAAATGGCGAAGGAAAGTGTTTGGTAATGTGGACAAAGAGTGTAGATAGGTCAGAGGCGGCAATTATGATCTCAACGTTTTAAGTGTTTGTTTGTTGGTAAATCTGAATTAGTCTTTAAGTTTGCAGGAGCCTGCAATTGAGTGATAGGGAATCACCAGGGAATTTCATTACTAAGTGTGGTTGTGAAGCTACCTGGTTTTGAGTCACACAACTGAGCCGAGGCTATAAAGAGATCACATGATGTTTCTGTTCTTTTTGCCTTGTCTTTTCTTGGCTGGCTTGGACTAGCCTCTAGGCTCTGGAGTTCCCTTTACCATTCTTCCAAGGAGACCTGTGAGTCCGCTGTACTGTGTTTGCTTGGAAGGCCACAGGCTGACTGTGAGAAGCATGAGCTTTGAGCTGAGTGTCACTGCAGACAGACAGGGAGATCAGAGGGCATTACAGGTAGCCACCTTTGGTGAGATGCTTGACAGATCACTGGTATGCTGAGAAGGCCCTGGTATGGTCATCACTGGCAGACAAGGCCTAGTTTTGAACTCAGATATCTTTCTCTAACTCAGACCCCAGTTCACACTCTACATAGTCACTTCTTATAAGCACTTTTGTTAGCAGGCTTGCAGTAAAGTTCAGGCTTCCCTACCTTCACATTAAAAGAAGATAGAGCTTATAAAAAGAATGTTTCCTGAGAATCTTAAAGCTATGTTGTAAGCATAACTTCCTGTGATATATTTAATCTAGTGTTTCCCAAATCATGAAATGGACCGATTTTGTGTTGTAGATTATTGCTCTTAATAAAACCAAGGAACGGATGAGACCCTATCAAAGCAATCAAGAAGATGAGGATCCAGACATCAAGAAGATTAAAAAGGTAGGGTCCTTGGGGTTTCCAGCTTTGGTAAGAGTGTGGTAGTGACCAGTTGTCTTTCTGTAATGATGTCTGACATGTTGATTCTGAGCTGAGGACAGTCTTGATGTTCTTTCTTAGTGACTCCCAGACTTGCCCTTCAGAATGATCACACATGGTTACATCTCTGGAAAAGCTTTGGCTTGAGAGTTCTTTCCAGTTCTGGGAATCCATTTGTGGATTCTGTGAGAAGGATGCTAAAGCCAGGCATTAAAGACAGTAGTTTCTCCATCTGGGCTATTTAAATGCTACTGAACTTTCTGATTTTTGGGCTGCTTTTATATTGGGGGGAGTATTTTTTTAAATTGCATTTCAAAAATGTTTCTTTTAGCTCTGGTCTTCAGTACTTACTTAGAGAAGTTTATTTTTCAAACACATGAGAAATCTGAGTGAATCAATACATCTGCTCAGGTTTCTGTTTTATTGTTGTTTATTTCTTGTTTAACATCCTCATAATCATCAGTTCTTTCCACCTTACTGTCACTTGCAACTATACGACTTCTGGAATTAACCAGACCCTGGCACTCTCTCTAAGTCTGCTATGATTTATGTCATCTCAGTTTTGAGTTCCATAATCTTAGTTGTCCTGTGTAAAAGCTCAGATCACTGGTATGCTGAGAAGGCCCTGGTATGGTCATCACTGGCAGACAAGGCCTAGTTTTGAACTCAGATATCTTTCTCTAACTCAGACCCCAGTTCACACTCTACATAGTCACTTCTTATAAGCACTTTTGTTAGCAGGCTTGCAGTAAAGTTCAGGCTTCCCTACCTTCACATTAAAAGAAGATAGAGCTTATAAAAAGAATGTTTCCTGAGAATCTTAAAGCTATGTTGTAAGCATAACTTCCTGTGATATATTTAATCTAGTGTTTCCCAAATCATGAAATGGACCGATTTTGTGTTGTAGATTATTGCTCTTAATAAAACCAAGGAACGGATGAGACCCTATCAAAGCAATCAAGAAGATGAGGATCCAGACATCAAGAAGATTAAAAAGGTAGGGTCCTTGGGGTTTCCAGCTTTGGTAAGAGTGTGGTAGTGACCAGTTGTCTTTCTGTAATGATGTCTGACATGTTGATTCTGAGCTGAGGACAGTCTTGATGTTCTTTCTTAGTGACTCCCAGACTTGCCCTTCAGAATGATCACACATGGTTACATCTCTGGAAAAGCTTTGGCTTGAGAGTTCTTTCCAGTTCTGGGAATCCATTTGTGGATTCTGTGAGAAGGATGCTAAAGCCAGGCATTAAAGACAGTAGTTTCTCCATCTGGGCTATTTAAATGCTACTGAACTTTCTGATTTTTGGGCTGCTTTTATATTGGGGGGAGTATTTTTTTAAATTGCATTTCAAAAATGTTTCTTTTAGCTCTGGTCTTCAGTACTTACTTAGAGAAGTTTATTTTTTCAAACACATGAGAAATCTGAGTGAATCAATACATCTGCTCAGGTTTCTGTTTTATTGTTGTTTATTTCTTGTTTAACATCCTCATAATCATCAGTTCTTTCCACCTTACTGTCACTTGCAACTATACGACTTCTGGAATTAACCAGACCCTGGCACTCTCTCTAAGTCTGCTATGATTTATGTCATCTCAGTTTTGAGTTCCATAATCTTAGTTGTCCTGTGTAAAAGCTCTGATTCACCTGTGTTAACATGTGAAAAGCTGTAGTTATGGAACTTCATTCCTTCTTATATCTGTTTTCCTGTGCTAGGTAATTATTCCTCACCAGTTGCAGTAAAACTTTAAATATTGCTCAGAATTTGAAATAGAAAGGCTCCTTAAGACAAAGTTGTACTATTTTCAGTTTTCAAGAAATAGCAAAGTAAAATAACAGCATTCCTCTCCTACAATTTAAAAAGTTTTAAATTTGATTTATGGTATTGGTACAAGATGAATGTTATTGCCATTCTTTTAATAGCTTGCAGCTGCATGTAAACAAAGATATCAGTAAAATACAATTTTAGTACAGTCAGAAAATGTTAGCAAGTAAGCAAGCCAGCTTTTGCATGGCAGGCAGTAGTGCTCAAGTCAATAGATTTTATCTAACATTAATTCAGTTGAGTTGATTTTTGAAAGCAGTTCTCTTTAAATGGAGGAATAATGACAAAATACACACTTATTATAGTTTCTATCTTCTTGTTTCTTAATAGAAATAATTTATTTTTAAAAAACTTACTTTTCAACTTGTTGAACAGGTTTTGAATTTAACTCTGTTGTCCATTATGTCCCCATCCAGACTAACATCTTTGAGGAAGGGGATGTTTGCAAATGAATTGTGTGTGTGTGTCAGTCACTATGTTGTGTCTGACTCTTTTGAGACCCCATGGACTATATAGCCCACTAGGCTCCTCTGTCCATAGGATTCTCCAGGCAAGAATACTGGAGTGAGTTGCCATTTCCTTCTCCAGGGGGTCTTCCTGACCCAGGGATCAAATCCCACATCTCTTATATCTTCTGCATTGTCAAGCAGGTTCTTTACCACTTGCGCCACCTGGGAAGACCTACACATGAATTAGATGCTCTATTCTGATCTTGACAGATAGCAACATAATTTTTTAACTTCAGAAGACCAAGAATTGAAATTGGCTCACAGAAATTTTCCATCTGATTTCTCCAAATAATATACATATAATTTTCTCCACATAATTATACTAAAATGTGATTTTAATTTTTATTGCCTATGGTATGGCAATCGTATGAATGCCTGTTCTGAAAATTGATAGTATGCTGACATCAATTGATAAATGAGACAGTTTTCAATATTGCAAAAGAAAAGTAGTTGTTTAATTGTATGATAATTTAGACCATATGGGTGAAAGAGTATAAAAAATTAAAAAGTATAAGAATGTGTTAAGAGAAAACATACTAAAAAAAGATTTGGTAGTAATTTAATGCTTTCAATTATATATGAATTTTTAGCCTGCTTTGTTGCTTAATCTGCTGCTTAGATATAATAAATCCTAATAAATTATCATATAATTTTTCTTATATTTAGAAAGGACTTCAGATTTTTAGGTCAGTTATTTTGTAGACAAGAAAACAGAGCCCAGAGTTCAAGGTCACCCGGTAGGTTTGTGGCAGAGCCTTTGAATTAAGGAATATGACATATACCTCTCTGTTTAGCACTCAGCATTTACCTGGGAATTTAAAAGATGCTCAGTAAATATTTGTTGGCTGAAACTCAAAGGCCAGCACACTTGGTCCAGATTGCCTGTTATTTTTCAAATCGTATCTTGGGGATTCAGATCAGTTATAGAGACTTTCATCTTCCTACACATTGCTTTTAAGTTTTATTTCTTATTTTTTCCCACAAAATAGCACCATTGTGAATTTTTAATGAGTGTTTTTGTCCATGTGGCTGGAAAAGGGAATCCTTATAGTTAACTAAAAGCAGGTGAAAGAAGGCCAGGTCTGGTTGCAACTTTCTTTAGTTTACTTATCTGTAAAAAGAAGGGATCAGACGAGCTGATGTCTAACACTTATTTTTTAAGCTTAATAAAAAACTCAGATAGCCATAACAAAAAAATCAAACCTTATTTAGAAATAGACAAAAGACTTGAGTAGACATTTCTCCAAAGATGATAGACATTTCTCTCAAAGGTGATTCTTTAGAGAAATCACTAACACATGAAAAGATGATCAGCATAACTAAGCATCAGAGAAATACAAATCAAAACTGCAATGTAATAGTATCTTACATGCTTTAGAATGACTAAAAAAACAAATAACAAGTATTGGTGATGATATGGATAAATTGGAACCCTTGTGCACTGTTGCTAGAACTGTAAAATGGCTCAGCTGCTATGGAAAACAATGTGGTGGTGCCTCAAAAAATTAAAAACTGAACTACCAGCAGTCCCACCTTTGGATAGATATCCAAAATAATTATAAGCAGAATTTTAAAGACATCCTTGAACTTCTATATTCATTGTAGCATTATATACCATAGCCAAGAAGTGGAAACACCCAAAATGTTCATCAACAGATGAATGGATAAACAAAATGCTGTGCATATATGCAACAGATATTATTCAGCCTCACAAAGGAAGGAAATCCTGGTACATGCTACAACATGGGTGAACCTTAAGGCCATTGTACTAAGTGAAATAAACCTACAAAAAGATAGATTTTGAATGATACTACTTATATAAGGAATCTAAAGTAGTTAAATTTATAAGAAATAGAAACATAAAAACCAGAAAGTAGAATGGGGATTACGAGGACTAGGTTGTGGCAGAGCCTTTGAATTAAGGAATATGACATATACCTCTCTGTTTAGCACTCAGCATTTACCTGGGAATTTAAAAGATGCTCAGTAAATATTTGTTGGCTGAAACTCAAAGGCCAGCACACTTGGTCCAGATTGCCTGTTATTTTTCAAATCGTATCTTGGGGATTCAGATCAGTTATAGAGACTTTCATCTTCCTACACATTGCTTTTAAGTTTTATTTCTTATTTTTTCCCACAAAATAGCACCATTGTGAATTTTTAATGAGTGTTTTTGTCCATGTGGCTGGAAAAGGGAATCCTTATAGTTAACTAAAAGCAGGTGAAAGAAGGCCAGGTCTGGTTGCAACTTTCTTTAGTTTACTTATCTGTAAAAAGAAGGGATCAGACGAGCTGATGTCTAACACTTATTTTTTAAGCTTAATAAAAAACTCAGATAGCCATAACAAAAAAATCAAACCTTATTTAGAAATAGACAAAAGACTTGAGTAGACATTTCTCCAAAGATGATAGACATTTCTCTCAAAGGTGATTCTTTAGAGAAATCACTAACACATGAAAAGATGATCAGCATAACTAAGCATCAGAGAAATACAAATCAAAACTGCAATGTAATAGTATCTTACATGCTTTAGAATGACTAAAAAAACAAATAACAAGTATTGGTGATGATATGGATAAATTGGAACCCTTGTGCACTGTTGCTAGAACTGTAAAATGGCTCAGCTGCTATGGAAAACAATGTGGTGGTGCCTCAAAAAATTAAAAACTGAACTACCAGCAGTCCCACCTTTGGATAGATATCCAAAATAATTATAAGCAGAATTTTAAAGACATCCTTGAACTTCTATATTCATTGTAGCATTATATACCATAGCCAAGAAGTGGAAACACCCAAAATGTTCATCAACAGATGAATGGATAAACAAAATGCTGTGCATATATGCAACAGATATTATTCAGCCTCACAAAGGAAGGAAATCCTGGTACATGCTACAACATGGGTGAACCTTAAGGCCATTGTACTAAGTGAAATAAACCTACAAAAAGATAGATTTTGAATGATACTACTTATATAAGGAATCTAAAGTAGTTAAATTTATAAGAAATAGAAACATAAAAACCAGAAAGTAGAATGGGGATTACGAGGGACTGAGGGAAGGTGGAAATGGAGAATTGTTTAATGATTATACAGTTTAAGTTTTGCAAGATGAAAATGTTCTAGAGATGTGTATGTACAACACTGAATATATATGATGCTACTCAACTGTACGCTTAAACATTGTTAAGATAATAAGTTTTATGTTAAGTGTGTGTGTTTTTACCACAATTCAAAAAAAATTAATGCCTGACTTTGTTGTTAAAGAACAAACCTTCAGTTTATTCCTTGTTTTAAAAGTTAACAGCTAAATATATAATATTATTATATTCTGATGTCCTTATAGGCAGACCTAAACAGCTTAAGCTATTGAAGAAACTTTCAAAGCTGAGAAAACTATTATTCTGAAATCATCTTTTTATCTCTTGTCCAGTCCAAATCTGATGTTGTTTATTCTGTGGTGGACCCACCAGCGCTGCAGTGAAGAAGCAGGGTGTACAAGGCACAGGATGGGCACCCTGCTGAACAGTGTAAGACGCCTGTCTCACATCTCCCTGAGATTCATTTTTGTTTTGTTGCTGTTGTTCTGTAGGTTCAGAGCTTCATGCGAGGATGGTTATGTAGAAGGAAATGGAAGACCATCGTGCAGGATTACATTTGTTCTCCTCATGCTGAGAGTATGAGGAAGAGAAACCAGATTGTGTTCACCATGGTTGAGGCCGAGTCAGAGTACGTTCATCAGCTCTACGTCCTCGTCAATGGTTTCCTGCGGCCCCTGCGCATGGCAGCCAGCTCCAAGAAGCCCCCCATCAGCCATGATGACGTCAGCAGTATTTTTCTCAACAGGTTTGTCTTGACATAAATAAGTGTCATGTGAAAAACTTATTTGTATTTTCACAAGAGAAGTTTTACTTTCCTTTTAAAAGAAGAGGTATTATAAATAAGAAAGCTATCATTGTTTCATTGTTAGCCCACATTTTCATGTCTTTATCTTGTATGTTGGCATCTAATTTTCTCTTTTTTCTTCTCTATTTAACATATGTTTTCTTGTCATTGTGTGTGTGCTGGGGAAGATTATCTCCTTCATAAACCAAGGGAAATGGGAGTGATTAATGGGTCTTCACATATAATTTATATGGAAGTACTTTAGGAAAAACAGAAAGTAACAGCCTGAGAACCTCTAGTAAATTTATTTGCTCAATAAATATTTATAGTGCCTTTACTGCTGAGAATTCATCAATGGACAAAGCAGAAAATCCCTGCCTTCATGAAACTTAAATTCTTGGGAAAATATAGACAATGAATAGTGAATAAGTGAAAGATGAAGAATTTTATATTTTGATGGGTACTGTGGAAGAAATAACAATGGAAAGGAGAGAAAAAAGGAAGGGGGCTACTAGGGTGTTCATGCTTGGGCCTCCCACATAGCACTAGGTGTAAAGAACCCTCCTGCCAATGCAGGAGACGTAAGAGACCCAGCTTCTATCCCTGGATCAGGAAGATCCCCTGAAGGAGGACATACAACCCACTCCAGTATTCTATCTTATTTACCATTTTAGTTATTTATTTGTTTTTCAAGTACATAATGCATTTACATGGTTCAAAAACTAAAACACCATGAGAACATCAAACAGCTTTTAACTCTGTCTCTGCCCACCCTATTTTCTTCACTTGCCATCTGTAACTGTTTTCATTGGTTTTGTGTATACCTTTGCAGTGTTTCTTGATGTAGGTCAGTCAAATATGAATATAATCTTATTTCCCCCCTTCTTACACAGAAGGCAAGTATTTTAATACGTACCTACTGGAGGTAAATAAAAAATACAGGGGCCTCCCTGGGGGTCGAGTGTGTAGAGAATCCACCTTGCAATACAAGGGGCACCAGTTCAATTCCTGTCCTGAAAAGATCCCACATGCTATGGAGCGGCTGGACCAGTGTGTCCAGTTACGAGCCAGTGCTCTGGAGTGCATGCGCCCAGAGCCGGTGCTCTGCTATGAGAGAGGCCACCGCGATGGGAGGCCCACGTAGGTTGAAGAATAAAGATGGATGAAAAATCAAATCAATAAAAAGAGGCTCAAATTAAAAAATATATATATAAATGTGTGTGTGTGCAC
The DNA here is from genome assembly GCA_022376925.1 of Tragulus kanchil. Classification (NCBI taxonomy): domain Eukaryota; kingdom Metazoa; phylum Chordata; class Mammalia; order Artiodactyla; family Tragulidae; genus Tragulus; species Tragulus kanchil. The sequence continues at coordinate 30,825,624 of JAIOJX010000004.1, forward strand.
ACGTAAGTTTAGATGGAATACAATGACACTCACAGTGAGAGGGGAGACAATGCAGGAAGGAGCAGGAAGAATAGCTGGAGCAAGGCATGAACAGGCAGAAGGGAAGAAAGCATGGTGAACAAGTCAAGAGCTTGACGTTGAGTGGGAGCATGGACAGGGAAGGAACAGAACCTGGACACATAATGTAGTTAGGAATCAAGGGCATCAGGTGACAGTGCTGATGGGAGGGAAGGCACTGAAATAGGCCCCAAAATATATTTTCATGCGACTTTTAGTGACAGGAAGATGGCCTCTACTTCTGCTCAGTGTCTTAACCACGTGAATAAGTGAAAGATGAAGAATTTTATATTTTGATGGGTACTGTGGAAGAAATAACAATGGAAAGGAGAGAAAAAAGGAAGGGGGCTACTAGGGTGTTCATGCTTGGGCCTCCCACATAGCACTAGGTGTAAAGAACCCTCCTGCCAATGCAGGAGACGTAAGAGACCCAGCTTCTATCCCTGGATCAGGAAGATCCCCTGAAGGAGGACATACAACCCACTCCAGTATTCTATCTTATTTACCATTTTAGTTATTTATTTGTTTTTCAAGTACATAATGCATTTACATGGTTCAAAAAACTAAAACACCATGAGAACATCAAACAGCTTTTAACTCTGTCTCTGCCCACCCTATTTTCTTCACTTGCCATCTGTAACTGTTTTCATTGGTTTTGTGTATACCTTTGCAGTGTTTCTTGATGTAGGTCAGTCAAATATGAATATAATCTTATTTCCCCCCTTCTTACACAGAAGGCAAGTATTTTAATACGTACCTACTGGAGGTAAATAAAAAATACAGGGGCCTCCCTGGGGGTCGAGTGTGTAGAGAATCCACCTTGCAATACAAGGGGCACCAGTTCAATTCCTGTCCTGAAAAGATCCCACATGCTATGGAGCGGCTGGACCAGTGTGTCCAGTTACGAGCCAGTGCTCTGGAGTGCATGCGCCCAGAGCCGGTGCTCTGCTATGAGAGAGGCCACCGCGATGGGAGGCCCACGTAGGTTGAAGAATAAAGATGGATGAAAAATCAAATCAATAAAAAGAGGCTCAAATTAAAAAATATATATATAAATGTGTGTGTGTGCACACGTAAGTTTAGATGGAATACAATGACACTCACAGTGAGAGGGGAGACAATGCAGGAAGGAGCAGGAAGAATAGCTGGAGCAAGGCATGAACAGGCAGAAGGGAAGAAAGCATGGTGAACAAGTCAAGAGCTTGACGTTGAGTGGGAGCATGGACAGGGAAGGAACAGAACCTGGACACATAATGTAGTTAGGAATCAAGGGCATCAGGTGACAGTGCTGATGGGAGGGAAGGCACTGAAATAGGCCCCAAAATATATTTTCATGACTGACTTTTAGTGACAGGAAGATGGCCTCTACTTCTGCGTTCAGTGTCTTAACCACGTGCACCAATATGGGACTGAATTGACATCTAGAACCCTCTATGCAGGGAACTCTGGGAAATGTAGTTTCAGCTCTCCATCCTCTCTACCTAGAAGAACAATAGAATGGAGATTGAAAGACTAATCTTTTAGTATCTATCAAACTAGATTTGGTTGAAGGAAATCTTAAGCAAACACTGCTTAGTTTAGATTTCTATGAAAGAAAAACAAATCACAGTCTTCAAGCAGCATCTACTGTGGACCATTCAGATATAGTAAGGATTTCCCACGGATGTGGAATTTGACTTATAACAAACTGACGTGTGTCAGTGACATGAATAATTCTGTTTTTGATTGTGTCAATGTGTTAGTTCAGAAAAGCCTTCGGAGACTCATTCCAGTAGGTTAATTCTAGTGAGGAGAAATGTTATTTTGCTCACCCCTTCTTGAACGTTTTAGAAATTTGAATCTTTGATTTATGTATAATCTTCATTTTAATGTATTTGTGTAGGTTATATCCTTTTGAGAAGATTCCTTTCCATTTCTGGCCTGAGGATTTTAGGAGTGGTTGTGGTAGAGGTTTGTCAAGTCTTTTCCCCTCTCTCCTTATGTCAAAACTTATTTTAGCAAAAGAGAGAGATCTTACCCTGAGTTTCCATCTAGATTTAGACACTTTATAGTGATTGAATTATATTGACTTTTCATTTATTACAGTGAAACAATCATGTTTCTTCATGAAATATTTCATCAAGGACTGAAAGCAAGGATAGCCAACTGGCCTACTTTAATTTTAGGTAAGTGCATGCTTTAGAGAGAGAAAACTTTCTCTTAATGTGGCTACAATAAAGAGTAAATGGTTTCAGTATTATTCATCCTAAGTTGTTTGAATTTCCCGGATGACCTGGGAGCTTCTGTGGGCATGGAGACTCTGTCTCATTGCCCTTTGACCCTTTCCCCTGGCCTGTCATGGTTCTCTGGGGACTAGAGTTGGGCTCTGCCTCATGATGCATTCTACCAGGTGTGTCATTCCAGCATCTGTCCTGGGCCATGTAGTGCGCCACCTGGGGCTGGGAACCTCTCTCTGCCATTCCTGCAGGGTGAGGAGTCTCTCCCTGTCCCATGGACAATTTACTCAGCACCAAGATAGACAGCCATGTTTATTTACTTCTCCTTTCCAGCTGATCTGTTTGATATTTTGCTCCCCATGCTGAACATTTATCAAGAGTTTGTGCGTAATCACCAGTACAGCCTCCAAGTGCTCGCCAACTGTAAGCAAAACAGAGATTTTGACAAACTCTTAAAACAGTATGAAGCCAACCCCGCCTGTGAGGGGAGAATGCTGGAAACGTTCTTGACCTATCCAATGTTTCAGGTAAGTCACCTGAGATGTGTCCTGTTGTTCCAGCTCAGTGTGACTGGGACCCAGTGTGACCAGCGTGAGATGTGCACATATTTCCTGTGGGGGTTGTGGCACATTCTCTGTCATCTTGAGCTTGACCTTGAGATAACAAATCTATGCCACACATTCTGCCTAATCTGTCTTGTGTTTGTAAGAAAACCAGGCATTTTTGAGACAATTAAATCAGGAATGATGTTTTTTTTTTTTTTTTTTTAAAGCAGCACAAATTTCTCTCTGCAGAACGGCTCCTCACAGACCTCTTCTGTGGAGTCTCCTCCTCCAGCGTATTTAAAAATATTATTGGGTTTACAGAAATAGGCTGCTGTGCAAATGTTCCAGTGCGTGCTGGTTGCATAAAAGGTTTTGGGGTTGGGGGGTGGGGGGAGGTTGGAAGGACTGCTGGGAAGGTGTTTGTTTTCCTGCCCTGTTCTGATTGCTGCCGAGTCTCCCTTGGCTGGAGCTCTGCAGAGCACAAGGCGGGCCCTCCCCCTCACAAAGGCTGTGTGGAGATGAAGGAGCCAGAGGCACTGGCCAGGCCTGGGGACTCCTGGCCCCTGGTCAGGTTACGGCAGTGAGGCTAGGGCTTGTTCCAGTCTTCATTTTTGGGAGTTAGAGCAACCCAAAGGATCAAATACACTTGCATTATTTCCTGTATCTAAGACTTCACCACTCTTTAGTGAGAACTACAGAGGCCAAAATGTGAATTGAACCTGCTGTCCTTTTTAAAAGTGTTGATTCTGTTCTTTTGGAAAAGCATTGAGTGTTCCCATTGTGGAATTTGTGGGGCTTCAGGCCAGGCCTCCAAATTGTCGTGTGGCAAACCGACTCTTCAAATCATGTGTGTTATGGTTTCTGTGGAGAGCTTTGTCCCCCTGAATGAGCATCTCTGACCCCAACTGATCATTCTGTAGCCTCAGAGAGAAATGATGCTCTGGTTCATAATTGTTTGTCAAACAGAGATTTTGACCTCTTAAAACAGTATGAAGCCAACCCGCCTGTGAGGGAGAATGCTGGAAACGTTCTTGACCTATCCAATGTTTCAGGTAAGTCACCTGAGATGTGTCCTGTTGTTCCAGCTCAGTGTGACTGGGACCCAGTGTGACCAGCGTGAGATGTGCACATATTTCCTGTGGGGGTTGTGGCACATTCTCTGTCATCTTGAGCTTGACCTTGAGATAACAAATCTATGCCACACATTCTGCCTAATCTGTCTTGTGTTTGTAAGAAAACCAGGCATTTTTGAGACAATTAAATCAGGAATGATGTTTTTTTTTTTTTTTTTTGTAAAGCAGCACAAATTTCTCTCTGCAGAACGGCTCCTCACAGACCTCTTCTGTGGAGTCTCCTCCTCCAGCGTATTTAAAAATATTATTGGGTTTACAGAAATAGGCTGCTGTGCAAATGTTCCAGTGCGTGCTGGTTGCATAAAAGGTTTTGGGGTTGGGGGGTGGGGGGAGGTTGGAAGGACTGCTGGGAAGGTGTTTGTTTTCCTGCCCTGTTCTGATTGCTGCCGAGTCTCCCTTGGCTGGAGCTCTGCAGAGCACAAGGCGGGCCCTCCCCCTCACAAAGGCTGTGTGGAGATGAAGGAGCCAGAGGCACTGGCCAGGCCTGGGGACTCCTGGCCCCTGGTCAGGTTACGGCAGTGAGGCTAGGGCTTGTTCCAGTCTTCATTTTTGGGAGTTAGAGCAACCCAAAGGATCAAATACACTTGCATTATTTCCTGTATCTAAGACTTCACCACTCTTTAGTGAGAACTACAGAGGCCAAAATGTGAATTGAACCTGCTGTCCTTTTTAAAAGTGTTGATTCTGTTCTTTTGGAAAAGCATTGAGTGTTCCCATTGTGGAATTTGTGGGGCTTCAGGCCAGGCCTCCAAATTGTCGTGTGGCAAACCGACTCTTCAAATCATGTGTGTTATGGTTTCTGTGGAGAGCTTTGTCCCCCTGAATGAGCATCTCTGACCCCAACTGATCATTCTGTAGCCTCAGAGAGAAATGATGCTCTGGTTCATAATTGTTTGTCTTAAAGTCTGTCACTCCTGCTTGGAATCCTGGAAGTCACCACAGAAGTTTAGTAAGGTTTAAAAAAAAAACAAAAGGATGCATGTGTAACAACTTAAGTATAGGAAACTGTATAATGTTGTTGTGTTTTCTCTTCCCCATGGCACTGAATTGTTTAACACTTTGCTTCTATGACAAATATTCCATAAGAAAAACTACAAACAGAAAAATTGCTTCTTAAAAACCTTATATAAAATTGTAAGTTAAGATTTGTTTACAGTGAAATAGATTTTTATCTAGTTCAGTGTTCTGAGATTCTATTTGAATCTTTGGCAATTAACTCTAGGTTGTGATTAAATACTCCAAATCCTGTCTTCCTAGAAACCCTCAAACTCAGGTGAGTAAACAAAGGTAGGGTTATGAAGGATGCATGGAACATTCAGAGAGGTCTCACATTCATTTCCTGACAGACCAGTGATGCCTTTTCAAGTATTGTTTATTTCCTTTGGTGTGAGTCTCTCAGTGGTTTAAAATGAAAGAACTGTGCTTGAATTTTAGATCAGGTGTCTAAACAGTTGAATGTAAGGCCTTAGAAAGGCCTTTGGATTTCTTAAAAATGCTGAGATACTCTTTTACTAACCTTCCTTTGTCCCCTTGGAGTTTAAACCCAATAACAACAACTTGGCATTTTGGTTGACCCCAGATAAGTCCCATAATGTCTGAAAAGGACCGTTGGATTGGGAATATTTAGGAGACCTGCACACCCTACTTTCCCTTCAGTGATAGCATTGGGAAACATCATTGAACCAATCTGATTCTCTGGTTCTTAAGTTTGAAATGGGGGCAGTTGAGCTCTGTCTCCCAGCACCCTAGCTCCCTCGAGGACTAGACTGGAAGTTTGAGCTGGGTAACTAACTAACCTTCTAGTAGTCTCGGATCCCTCCCTCCAGATCCTAGAATTAAACTGAAAGGTCAGATGTTGAGGTTATCTGTTTCTTTAAGACTAGGGTAACCAACGAGTGCTGGGAGAAGCCTCAGACTTGAAGAATGTAGCCAGAATTGGCCCAGCTGCAAGAAATATGCAGATTGAACGAGCACTGAGTTGTGCTCTTATTTATTTGCTTCCCCAGAACTGTTTTTCTTCTCTGTAGCTATCTGGAACGAACCAAGAGTGGAAAACATTGTTGTTGCTGCCTGGAGGCCTTGTTCTCCCTCCTGCCTTCATCCTAGGAGTGACCACATGAAACACTTGGGAAAAAACTTCCCTTTCTAGAAACTCAAAGGTGTTTTTTTCTTACTAGGTTCATTCTATACTTGTTGTTCCCTGTTGGTCCTTTCACGAAAGAGCCCCAAGGCATTTGCTCCCTCCGATGGCCTGCTTCCCTCTGCATCCATTGTAATAGCAGTGGTACTTCTGCACATTCGCCTTGCACCAGCGGAGGTGGGACACCTTAGGTTGAGGCTAGGGTATGATCCTTTTTTCCTGTAGATCAAGAGTGGAAGAGGTGACATCAGGTCATACTGCCTAGAGGCCACTGCTCAGAATTTTTCTTGAGTTTAGTTACGGCAGCAAAAGTTGGTATGGGGCCTGAGGGAAGAATAGAAGTTATTGGAAACTTTTAGCTTGTGTGTATTTAGAAAAGTGTTTTATACCACCTCTTCCTGGGCTATTTGTTGAGTAAGTCAGTTGTTATTGTCAATGAGTTATGCTGAACTATGGAAACCGTTGAGGAATTGTAGTGAATTTATCCTTAACTGATGATGGAGTGAATTTATCCTCAGTTGGACTATTAATATCAGACAAGTAAGTTTGTGTTATCAAGATACTTCTTATAGACAGTAATGTAGGCACTAACTTAATTTTTATTTAGCAAAAACCATGGTTTGGCTGTTACTGTGTTAATTGGCTTCAGCTGCTCATATGTCCATTGGTAAGCAGATCATGAAATCTGCGTCTGACCAGGACAGTGCTGTTAGAGGTCCTCTGGGAAGTAGCCGCTTCCTGCTCTAGTTACCGGTTTACTGTAACTAAAGAGCAAGCTCATTAGTGTCTATAAAGTGCCAAGCATTATTTCATAATTGAAAGAATTATGGCCTCTTTTTATTTTTAATTTATTTTTATTTATTTTCATCCATCTTTATTCTTTGGCTTGTGTGGGCCTCCTATTGCAGTGGCCTCTCTCTTTGCAGAGCACTGGCTCTGGGCACATGTGCTCCAGAGCTCTGGCTCATAATTGGACGTACTGATCCATTTGCTCAGCAGCACATGGGTCTCCTTGGGCCAGGGATCAAACTGGTGCCCACTGCATTACAAGGCAGACTCTTTACCCACTGGACCATCAGGGAAGCCCCTGAAAGAAGAATTATGATTCATCGAGATGATACTATGATCCTTGGGTTTTAAAGATTGCGTGCGTGTGTGTGTGTGTGTGTGCGCGCGCTCAGTCACATCTGACTCTTTGGGACTCTGTGGACAGTAGCCCACCTGGCTCCTCTGTTCATGGAATCTTCCAGGCAAGAATACTGGAACAGTTTGCCATTTCCTCCTCCAGGGGATCTTTCCAACCTGACCCAGAGATTGAATCGTTGTCCTCTGCATCTCCTGGGTCTCCTGCAGGCGAATTCTTTACTACTGCACCACCTCCGAAGCTCCAAGGTGTTTGGGGGAACTGACTTATAATCAGTTCTTGAATATATCAGATGAGCTGTCTGGAGAGCTGTCCACTTCTCTCTGCAGAAGTCCTTTTTTCTGCTTTTTGGTACTTTAAGGCTTATTTGTTTCTCTGCCAGAAAGTGAAGTGGGCCAGTTACTTTCAAATCCATCCACTTGACTCATAGCCAGGGAGCTCTCTAAAATAGATTTAATGATTGGGGGAGGATCATGAAGCTATTGACTTAGCTTAAGTTTTGTGGGTTTTCAGTAAGCAGTCAGGCTCTCCCACTCCTGCCTTCTTTGTTTTGAAAAATTGAGTACCTTGGCTATTGATTACCTTGATTTTTTTGTAGAACAACTAACTTAGAAGCAAACTTTTACTAATCATGGTATTGTACAAAAGGGATATTTGAAAGTATACTTATCCCAAAAGCTTTCACCAGTGGCCCAACCAGCTGTCTGAGTGAGAAGTTCATGGGACAGAAAGGCACAAAACCTCCTCCCACATGCTTCAGAGGTAGGAGTCTCCTGTGCCCCATCCCCCTCTAACTAAGGAGCCTGCACTTCTAAAACCCTGACTTGATGACATTCTCTAGGACAGGATGCAAGTGTATAAACTGCTAATGGCACTGCCTTCTGTGCCCATGCTTAATCTGGGTACTCAGTAAATACTAGCTAGCAATTGACCGAGTGAAGGCAAGAGGGAAAAAGCAGATCTCTAGATAGAGATGCCAGTGCCTTGGGTCAACGTGGATGGAGCTACCCACAGGGCTTTGCGAAGCTGCCTTACTTTCTCTATTCTTAGAGGTCCTTTCAAGACTAAGACCCCAGTCGCTTCAGAGAGATGCACTGGGCTTGTGCCCTGGTCATGACTGGGTTCATGGTGCTGCCATTTACTGTGAGACCACTTTGGCCAAATCATGGAACCTCTTCATGCCTTGTTTCCTTATCCATAAAGTGGGGAAGTAATCCTTATGTTTTGATGGAGGGTTAGGTACAAACCTCAAAATCTCAATCTGACCCATAGTGGGCAGTGTTATGGTAGCTGTTGTTCATGCAGGTCTTCATTAAAATTAAACCCACTGCCCCTGCTCTCTAAAAATGTTTAGTTTATAAGCCAGTAATAAATGTACTGAGTCAGGGCTTCCCTGGTGGACTAGTGGATAGAGTCCACCTGGAAGTGCAAGGGGCACTGGTTCGATCCTTGGCCCAGGAAGATCCCACAGACTGAGGGACAGCTGGGTCAGTGTGTTCAATTAGGAGCCAGCATTCTAGGGCATATGCACCCAGAGCCAGTGCTCTGCAATGAGAGAGGCCACTGCAATGGGAGGCCCACACATGCCAAAGAATAAAAAGATGGATGAGGGACTTACCTGGTGGTCCAGTGGTTAAGACTCCGTGTTCCCAGCACAAGGGCCCGGGTTCGATCCCTGATCAGAGAACTAGATCCCACATGCCACAACTAAGACCCAGCACAGCTAAATAAATAAATAATTTTTTAAAAAAGATGAAAAAAAATGATGACTTGAGGGCAAAAAAAAAAAAAAAAAAGGAAAAGCTCACTCAGTTTAAAAAGAAAAAACAATACAAGGCCAAAATTAAAATAAAAAAACAACTTACTGAGTTAAATCAACACATTTAACTTGAGTTAAATCTCTACTGTGTTCTATTAAATCCTTCACAGCGTTGGTGGCATTTCTGCCTTTGAGAGAATTCAAACAGTCTGTTCATTAATAAAAGTACAAACACATGATCTAATTAAATAGTATTTCTTACTGCTGGAAGAATGAGGTGAGATAAAGCAGGAACAGAATTTAATAAGGGTAAACATATCTTTTCCCAAGTTTTAATTCTTAAAGAGAACATTGCAATAGGATTGTCAATTTAAAAAATTCTGAACAGCCAAATGAATCTAAAATTCAGACTCAGGTGGCTTGCTGATAACTATATCTGTTTCTGTATGGGCTGGTTGTCAACAATTATGATTGAGAAATATATGATTATATGAGTAAACTAAGGACACAGTTGTATCTTTACAATATAATGCCTTATTATCTTCATGTGTTCTTGGTGAAGTTTTCATGTGTGTTTGAGATTTGAAGCATAGTTCATTATAAATGTCTTTCTTAAAAATATCTATCTGTGGGACTTCGCTAGTGATCCACTGGCTAAGACTCCTCATTCCCAAAGCAGAGGGGATCTGAGTTTGGTCCCTGGTTAGGGAACTAGATCCCACGTGTGCAACTAAGACCCAGAGCTAGCCCAATAAATAAATATTTAGAAAAATATATGTGTAAAACAGTCAGCCATGTCCGAGTAGAGATGAGCTTCTCAGAAGTGGTGACGGCACAATAGAGAAGGTCTAGTGGTTCTCATCTGGCCCTCCTGCTCATGCCGGCCTTGGTTTGCTTTTAGATCCCCAGGTATATTATCACACTTCATGAACTCCTGGCTCACACTCCCCATGAGCATGTGGAGAGGAAAAGTCTGGAGTTTGCTAAATCCAAACTAGAGGAGTTATCCAGGTATGTGAAGCATTTATAATAAAGGCTTAATATAGGAAAGTAACATGTTAGTCTTTGGTGAAAATCGAATGTATATGTCCAGGGAACAAGAAGCAAGACATAATCCGGCTTCTCAGATTAACATTAAATGTTAGCTTCTGAGAACATTAAATAATAGCTTCTGAGATGGTGTTAAATCAGCATGCATGTTAATTTTAACCAATAAAAAATGATATATATATATATATAAAATAAATATATATAAAGTATATATATATATATAAAATCTTTGACAATGATTTTAGGTCATGTATGTTTGTATACTTGAGATTAGACATATTTTGGTTTCAGTTTGAAAATGTTCACATTTATTTCATTATAATAGCAAAATGGTTGTTGGTTGCATTTTTGTATTCATATTTGGTAAGAAGTTGGAAACTACATACTTTGGATTAATCAATGACTTCAATATTTGAGACATTTCTTTGCAGCTGTGTTCCTTTAACTCATAGGGGATAAATGGTATAAAGGTCTCTAGTTTACCTCATCTCTAAGAAATGGCATCCCAATTTCAGTCAACAATTATGATTGAGAAATATATGATTATATGAGTAAACTAAGGACACAGTTGTATCTTTACAATATAATGCCTTATTATCTTCATGTGTTCTTGGTGAAGTTTTCATGTGTGTTTGAGATTTGAAGCATAGTTCATTATAAATGTCTTTCTTAAAAATATCTATCTGTGGGACTTCGCTAGTGATCCACTGGCTAAGACTCCTCATTCCCAAAGCAGAGGGGATCTGAGTTTGGTCCCTGGTTAGGGAACTAGATCCCACGTGTGCAACTAAGACCCAGAGCTAGCCCAATAAATAAATATTTAGAAAAATATATGTGTAAAACAGTCAGCCATGTCCGAGTAGAGATGAGCTTCTCAGAAGTGGTGACGGCACAATAGAGAAGGTCTAGTGGTTCTCATCTGGCCCTCCTGCTCATGCCGGCCTTGGTTTGCTTTTAGATCCCCAGGTATATTATCACACTTCATGAACTCCTGGCTCACACTCCCCATGAGCATGTGGAGAGGAAAAGTCTGGAGTTTGCTAAATCCAAACTAGAGGAGTTATCCAGGTATGTGAAGCATTTATAATAAAGGCTTAATATAGGAAAGTAACATGTTAGTCTTTGGTGAAAATCGAATGTATATGTCCAGGGAACAAGAAGCAAGACATAATCCGGCTTCTCAGATTAACATTAAATGTTAGCTTCTGAGAACATTAAATAATAGCTTCTGAGATGGTGTTAAATCAGCATGCATGTTAATTTTAACCAATAAAAAATGATATATATATATATATAAAATAAATATATATAAAGTATATATATATATATAAAATCTTTGACAATGATTTTAGGTCATGTATGTTTGTATACTTGAGATTAGACATATTTTGGTTTCAGTTTGAAAATGTTCACATTTATTTCATTATAATAGCAAAATGGTTGTTGGTTGCATTTTTGTATTCATATTTGGTAAGAAGTTGGAAACTACATACTTTGGATTAATCAATGACTTCAATATTTGAGACATTTCTTTGCAGCTGTGTTCCTTTAACTCATAGGGGATAAATAGTATAAAGGTCTCTAGTTTACCTCATCTCTAAGAAATGGCATCCCAATTTCAGTAAAAGATGCTGTTCATAAAATAATATGTTGCTTTCCAATTGCCTTTACAAGCAACTTCCCCAGAATACTCCATTTGTTTTGTTTTGAGTCATGATGAAGGCTAAAAGTCCAGCATGACTCCACCCACCCCCCGCCCACGTCTAAATTGACGCAAATTCAAGCCCTTGCTTCTTCCCACATAGAGCTCCTTTGCTTACCTACCAGGATCAAAGAATCTCTTTCACTGTGGTCCCATACTGTGCTTGACAGGGTCATGCACGATGAAGTGAGCGACACTGAAAACATAAGGAAGAACCTTGCCATAGAACGAATGATCGTAGAGGGCTGTGATATTTTGCTGGACACTAGCCAGACTTTCATCCGCCAAGGTAAGTCCTCGTTCAGCGGACCCACCCTCTGAGTGGTCTCTGCACCTGTCACGTTATCCCAGGCAGATCCAGGAAAGCATTGTGGAGCAGGCTTGACGTAGCTGTTTGACGCGGTTCGTGCAGGACGTCCCAGTGGCCTTGACTGAGGCTGTGGTTGAGGCCCACCTTTGTGCTGTTTCTTTTCAGGGGCCATGAAAAACAGCAACACAATAATAGTAAACCACGAGTGGGACAGTAAATTACATTCTGAGTGGACTCTGCTCCTCAGTGGACCGGACATTCTCTACAGCTCCAAGGAGGACAGATTGGTCTGGCCAATTGGAGTGGCAGTGCCAGGTGGTGACGACATCCAGGCAAAGGCCCAAGAAAAGCTTGCATTACTGAAAGCCCTCTCATACAGGAGTGGGGACAATGTTCGCAGTGAAAACAGCTGTCTCTTGTTCCCATTTCATCAGCACTTCTGGATCAGCCCCCAAGATATGACTTGATTTAGTTGGTAACTTCAGTTTGCACATTTATTTCATTATAATAGCAAAATGGTTGTTGGTTGCATTTTTGTATTCATATTTGGTAAGAAGTTGGAAACTACATACTTTGGATTAATCAATGACTTCAATATTTGAGACATTTCTTTGCAGCTGTGTTCCTTTAACTCATAGGGGATAAATAGTATAAAGGTCTCTAGTTTACCTCATCTCTAAGAAATGGCATCCCAATTTCAGTAAAAGATGCTGTTCATAAAATAATATGTTGCTTTCCAATTGCCTTTACAAGCAACTTCCCCAGAATACTCCATTTGTTTTGTTTTGAGTCATGATGAAGGCTAAAAGTCCAGCATGACTCCACCCACCCCCCGCCCACGTCTAAATTGACGCAAATTCAAGCCCTTGCTTCTTCCCACATAGAGCTCCTTTGCTTACCTACCAGGATCAAAGAATCTCTTTCACTGTGGTCCCATACTGTGCTTGACAGGGTCATGCACGATGAAGTGAGCGACACTGAAAACATAAGGAAGAACCTTGCCATAGAACGAATGATCGTAGAGGGCTGTGATATTTTGCTGGACACTAGCCAGACTTTCATCCGCCAAGGTAAGTCCTCGTTCAGCGGACCCACCCTCTGAGTGGTCTCTGCACCTGTCACGTTATCCCAGGCAGATCCAGGAAAGCATTGTGGAGCAGGCTTGACGTAGCTGTTTGACGCGGTTCGTGCAGGACGTCCCAGTGGCCTTGACTGAGGCTGTGGTTGAGGCCCACCTTTGTGCTGTTTCTTTTCAGGGGCCATGAAAAACAGCAACACAATAATAGTAAACCACGAGTGGGACAGTAAATTACATTCTGAGTGGACTCTGCTCCTCAGTGGACCGGACATTCTCTACAGCTCCAAGGAGGACAGATTGGTCTGGCCAATTGGAGTGGCAGTGCCAGGTGGTGACGACATCCAGGCAAAGGCCCAAGAAAAGCTTGCATTACTGAAAGCCCTCTCATACAGGAGTGGGGACAATGTTCGCAGTGAAAACAGCTGTCTCTTGTTCCCATTTTTCATCAGCACTTCTGGATCAGCCCCCCAAGATATGACTTGATTTAGTTGGTAACTCCAGTTGCCAGGTGAAATGTCTCACTATCAACTTACCGTGCCATACTTTGATGATGGCCAAGGTGTCATGTTTGCGGGATGTGCTTTGGGGGCATCACCCAGTAAATTAAGCATTTGAAGAATTGACAAAATTTTCCCTGGAAACTGTAGAGAAGCAACACTAAGAATGTACATTCTTCTGGGGCTCTCATTACAGAGTACACAAACTAAACCACATGCAAAGATCTTCTCAAGTGCTTAGGTGTTCTGGAGGAGGGGAACAAGCCCCCGCGGAGTCAGTTTGAGGCAGTATATGGCACAGAGTCATAATTTGGAGCATGGGGAGGAGCGGCATGTACACTTGGAACTAGAATTAACCTTTAATGAGGTTTCTGTTTATATCGTGCCAATATTATTTGAAGATACTTGCATTTCTAGTGCCTACCAAAATGGGCTGCTCAAGACTTCTTTTATTTTTACCTCATCAAACAAGACATTGTTTGTGCTGTGCACATTAATTTTTGCACGCAACACTTAAAAAATTTAACACATGCTGTTCTATTTTCCATTATTTATTTACAAGGAGAGAAACCACACATATGTTAAAGTTTGGAAGTATATTTCAGGATACGATACCTTGCTCATTTTTGCCTTGAAATATTAATTTTTCTTTAAGTAATAGTGGCCTGTAATGCTGACAACAGCTGTTTGACGCGGTTCGTGCAGGACGTCCCAGTGGCCTTGACTGAGGCTGTGGTTGAGGCCCACCTTTGTGCTGTTTCTTTTCAGGGGCCATGAAAAACAGCAACACAATAATAGTAAACCACGAGTGGGACAGTAAATTACATTCTGAGTGGACTCTGCTCCTCAGTGGACCGGACATTCTCTACAGCTCCAAGGAGGACAGATTGGTCTGGCCAATTGGAGTGGCAGTGCCAGGTGGTGACGACATCCAGGCAAAGGCCCAAGAAAAGCTTGCATTACTGAAAGCCCTCTCATACAGGAGTGGGGACAATGTTCGCAGTGAAAACAGCTGTCTCTTGTTCCCATTTTTCATCAGCACTTCTGGATCAGCCCCCCAAGATATGACTTGATTTAGTTGGTAACTCCAGTTGCCAGGTGAAATGTCTCACTATCAACTTACCGTGCCATACTTTGATGATGGCCAAGGTGTCATGTTTGCGGGATGTGCTTTGGGGGCATCACCCAGTAAATTAAGCATTTGAAGAATTGACAAAATTTTCCCTGGAAACTGTAGAGAAGCAACACTAAGAATGTACATTCTTCTGGGGCTCTCATTACAGAGTACACAAACTAAACCACATGCAAAGATCTTCTCAAGTGCTTAGGTGTTCTGGAGGAGGGGAACAAGCCCCCGCGGAGTCAGTTTGAGGCAGTATATGGCACAGAGTCATAATTTGGAGCATGGGGAGGAGCGGCATGTACACTTGGAACTAGAATTAACCTTTAATGAGGTTTCTGTTTATATCGTGCCAATATTATTTGAAGATACTTGCATTTCTAGTGCCTACCAAAATGGGCTGCTCAAGACTTCTTTTATTTTTACCTCATCAAACAAGACATTGTTTGTGCTGTGCACATTAATTTTTGCACGCAACACTTAAAAAATTTAACACATGCTGTTCTATTTTCCATTATTTATTTACAAGGAGAGAAACCACACATATGTTAAAGTTTGGAAGTATATTTCAGGATACGATACCTTGCTCATTTTTGCCTTGAAATATTAATTTTTCTTTAAGTAATAGTGGCCTGTAATGCTGACAACACCAGGCTTTCCTAATTCCATCTCTGCTCCTCTCCACAGACTGTGTCCCTTTATTGACTTCTTGCCTTTCTAGCACTTGTGTGCCTCTGTGCCTTTCTGTGTGCTGGCCCCAGCCAGTTCTAGGAATGCTCTCATACACCTTTCTTGTGCCTGTGGAAGGTCTGCTTGTCCTACTAGACTCAGATCAGAGCCCTCTGAAGAGCCTTTTAAATTTCCTCCTCATCTTCCCTTCCCTCTGGTTAGAATAGATTTACCTTACTCCTCGTATCTAAGCTCCCTTGCTCCCACTGCATGCATTTCATCCTCTTGGATGTGTTTGCTTGCATGTTTATCCCAGTCATTGTAACTCAGGAGGGCAGTATTCGTAAGTTCTCTCTTGCCTAGTAAAATGCTTTCCATTATAGATACCTGGAAAATGGATGATGGATTAAATTGAATTGCTTCTTGAACTGCAGTTTTGAATGTCAGCTGTCTTGTTTTGTATTTTTCTTGTATTTGGAGTCCACTGGAAAATACTTAACCAAAGGACTTGAGTTTTGTACTATGTGAAAATGGAAACAAAAGTTTCTATAACTAGTATTCAATTTCTGAAGGACTTTAGATGGAAATGTATTAGTTCACATAAACAGTTAATATATTTCTAAGTTTGAAAAAGCATTTACGATGAAAATGCTGGAAGATAGAATACAATGATAAACTGTTTTTTTTTTTTTTTTTCACTTGCACCAGAAAAAAACAATCAAAACCTCTCCCTTTGGTTCATGTCTAGATGTTATTTATTGCTTGTTCTGTACCACATGTTTGAGGCGCTTCTGTTGGCTATTAATATATCTGAAGTTATTGCTGTATTGATTGATTGATGCTGATATTAATTATTTGCCTTTCAGCAGTATTTTTATGTGTTGTGTGATTTGACTAGTCTATTTGGGAATTACTCAATAAAGGTGGTTTAAAAAAAATCAGACATTAATCTGAAAGCAGACGGTAATCCAATTACAGTCAATTTGGAAAGTTTATGTTGTTTTGGTTGCTACTGTTATTACTTTAGAGGAGGGCATGGCAACTCACTCCTGTACTCTTGCCTGGAGAATCCCATGGACAGAGGAGCCTGGCAGGCTACAGTCCATAGGGTCACAAAGAGTCAGTCACCACTGAATTGATTTAGGGTAGCGTAACATAGCGTTATTACTTTTACTAAATACATTTAATGGTCTTTAAAAGCCCATTGAGATAGGTTTAAATATTTTTTTTTCTTTAATTTTGAGGGATTCTACTTTCTATGAAATGGACTATAGTTTATTTCTAATTGTATACTGATATTTGTGTTATTCACTCTTAGAGATGATACGTGGTCTGTTTTTCAATGCAAGAGTGCATGCACAAACACATGAGCATAAATATGTGTGGTTGCAATCTCAAATGAATTTTTATTCTGAGGACTAGAAAAAATAAGGTCATCTGAAAGATCTCCTCTGAATAGGGGTGATAGCCAATCTTGGATAGCAGTCTGTGGGAATTTAGTGATTGACATAACCTTTTTATGAATTGATTCCGATTACTAAACCTGTATGCAGGTCAAGAAACAACAGTTAGAATCAAACACGGAACAACAGACTGGTTCAGAAATGGGAGAGGAGTATGTCAAGACTGTATATTGTCACCGTGCTTATTTAACTTATATGCAAAGTAGATTATGCAAAATGCCAGGCTGGATGAAGCTCAAGCTGAAATCAAGATTGCTGGGAGAAGTATCAATAACATTAGAAATGCAGATGACACCATCTTAATGGCAGAAGTGAAGAGGAATTAAAGAGCCCCTTGATGAAGGTGAAAGAGGAGAGTAAAAAAAAACTGGCTTAAAATTCAAAATTCAGAAAACTAAGATCATGGCATCTTGTCCCATCACTTCATGGCAAATACATGGGCAAACAATGGAAACAGTGATAGAATTTATTTTGGGGGGCTCCAAATCACTGTGGATGGTAACTGCAGCCATGAAATTAAAAGACACTTAGTCCTTGAAGAAAAGCTATAACAAACCTAGACAGTGAATTACAAAGCATAGACATCACTTTGCTGACAAAGGTCCATATAGTCAAAGCTATGATTTTTCCATAGTCATGTATGGATGTGAGAGTTGGACCATAAAGAAGACTGAGCATCCAAGAATTGATGCATTCGAACTGTGGTGCTGGAGAAGACTCTTTGAGAGTCCCTTGGATTGCAAGGTAATGAAACCAATCAATC
Source organism: Tragulus kanchil (assembly GCA_022376925.1). Classification (NCBI taxonomy): domain Eukaryota; kingdom Metazoa; phylum Chordata; class Mammalia; order Artiodactyla; family Tragulidae; genus Tragulus; species Tragulus kanchil. Next base: position 30,843,270 of record JAIOJX010000004.1, read on the forward strand.
CTGAAGGAAATCAACCTTGAATATTCATTGGAATGACTGATGCTGAAGCTGAAGCTCCAGTGCTTTGCTCACCTGATGGGAAGAGCCAGTTCCTTGGAAAAGGCCCTGATGCTAAGAAAGATTGAAGACAGGAGAGGGGGATGACAGAGAATGAAATGGTTGGATGGCATCACTGATTCAGTGGACATCCAAGAGATGGTAAAGGACAGGGAATTCTGGCATGCTGCAGTCCATGGGTTGCAAAGAGTCAGACATGATTGAGAGACTGAACAAGAACAACTAGACAGCTGATAAGTATGATGCAGAGGACTGTGTTGTAGCAGTGGTCTGATGTCATTCATTTTCCAAAATCTTTTCAAAGTTTCTTGAGCAAATGTTGTATGTGTTTTAGTCAGTAATAAATAGTATAGCTACATTATGGAGGTAAAATCCTGTCTCCTCCACTTCCTTGCTGTGTGTATTGGGCAATTTATTTAACCTCTCTTTGCCTTAGTTTCCTTTCTTTGTTGTTGTTTAGTCACCAAGTTATATCTAACTCTTTTGTGACCCCATGGACAGGGGTTCTTCAGGCAAGAATGCTAGAATGGGTTGTCATTTCCTTCTCCAGGGGATTTTCCTGACCCAGGGATTTAAACTGTGGCTCCCGTATTAGCGGGTGGATTTTTTTTTTTTTTTTATACCACTGAGACACCATGGACGCCCCTTCCTCTTATTAAGTTGGAGTTGACAGTAGTACCTGTCTTTTAGGGTTTTTGTGAAAATTAAATGTTCATAAAAACAAGTAAACTAGTGTCTGTGGAATTATGACATAAACTTAAAAGGCCAAGATCTAAATTGAATTACAAAGCAAAAAAGACTTTTCCAAAACTTAACAAACCTAGACAGTGAATTACAAAGCATAGACATCACTTTGCTGACAAAGGTCCATATAGTCAAAGCTATGATTTTTCCATAGTCATGTATGGATGTGAGAGTTGGACCATAAAGAAGACTGAGCATCCAAGAATTGATGCATTCGAACTGTGGTGCTGGAGAAGACTCTTTGAGAGTCCCTTGGATTGCAAGGTAATGAAACCAATCAATCCTGAAGGAAATCAACCTTGAATATTCATTGGAATGACTGATGCTGAAGCTGAAGCTCCAGTGCTTTGCTCACCTGATGGGAAGAGCCAGTTCCTTGGAAAAGGCCCTGATGCTAAGAAAGATTGAAGACAGGAGAGGGGGATGACAGAGAATGAAATGGTTGGATGGCATCACTGATTCAGTGGACATCCAAGAGATGGTAAAGGACAGGGAATTCTGGCATGCTGCAGTCCATGGGTTGCAAAGAGTCAGACATGATTGAGAGACTGAACAAGAACAACTAGACAGCTGATAAGTATGATGCAGAGGACTGTGTTGTAGCAGTGGTCTGATGTCATTCATTTTCCAAAATCTTTTCAAAGTTTCTTGAGCAAATGTTGTATGTGTTTTAGTCAGTAATAAATAGTATAGCTACATTATGGAGGTAAAATCCTGTCTCCTCCACTTCCTTGCTGTGTGTATTGGGCAATTTATTTAACCTCTCTTTGCCTTAGTTTCCTTTCTTTGTTGTTGTTTAGTCACCAAGTTATATCTAACTCTTTTGTGACCCCATGGACAGGGGTTCTTCAGGCAAGAATGCTAGAATGGGTTGTCATTTCCTTCTCCAGGGGATTTTCCTGACCCAGGGATTTAAACTGTGGCTCCCGTATTAGCGGGTGGATTTTTTTTTTTTTTTTATACCACTGAGACACCATGGACGCCCCTTCCTCTTATTAAGTTGGAGTTGACAGTAGTACCTGTCTTTTAGGGTTTTTGTGAAAATTAAATGTTCATAAAAACAAGTAAACTAGTGTCTGTGGAATTATGACATAAACTTAAAAGGCCAAGATCTAAATTTTGGATTGAGTTTCCATTTCAATGACATGAAATATATATGAATATTTATTTGAAGATAAAGGCACTCTAAATTGACATTTTGTGCAAAATCCATTATTCATATATATTATACATAATCCATATATCATTGTCTGATGGAAAGGTGAATTGGGAAAATTAAATGAAGGTGATTGACTTCAGAGCTAAATGCATAGAGAAAGAAACATGAACCTTTCTGGTATTTTAATCATTCCCAGACTCAAAATCATGTACTTTCAATGTACCAGTGTTCTTTGAAATTGTAACATGGGGTCTGGAAATAGTTATACCTTCTTAAATGCCTAATCCAATAACATGGAAATTGCTCTTCATGATTTTTCACTACTGAATGGAATTAGGAATAAGGGCATTAGCCAGTCTTGAATGCAACACTATGAGAATCTAGTGATTGAAAAACAAGGTTTTTAAAGTTGGCCCCAATTATTAGATAGACTGATGAAAATGGTGATGCAAAGCATCATTAAGACCAGTGATTTCTTTTATTTGTATTAACTAGAAAGGAATCTTCAAATCTCATGGTTATGTTGAAACATCATGTCATGCATAAGATGAAATGTGAAAAAAACACACTTAACATGTTTTTCAATATGATTATTATAAGCCAATGTTGAAATTGTTCACTTCTAATTCGGATGTACAGATTTCTTTGTATATCTAATGCACATAGTCTCCTATTTGAATATGAGATGGGCATTATATCGGGTGCCTCTCTTTGCCTTAGTTTCCTTTCTTTGTTGTTGTTTAGTCACCAAGTTATATCTAACTCTTTTGTGACCCCATGGACAGGGGTTCTTCAGGCAAGAATGCTAGAATGGGTTGTCATTTCCTTCTCCAGGGGATTTTCCTGACCCAGGGATTTAAACTGTGGCTCCCGTATTAGCGGGTGGATTTTTTTTTTTTTTTTATACCACTGAGACACCATGGACGCCCCTTCCTCTTATTAAGTTGGAGTTGACAGTAGTACCTGTCTTTTAGGGTTTTTGTGAAAATTAAATGTTCATAAAAACAAGTAAACTAGTGTCTGTGGAATTATGACATAAACTTAAAAGGCCAAGATCTAAATTTTGGATTGAGTTTCCATTTCAATGACATGAAATATATATGAATATTTATTTGAAGATAAAGGCACTCTAAATTGACATTTTGTGCAAAATCCATTATTCATATATATTATACATAATCCATATATCATTGTCTGATGGAAAGGTGAATTGGGAAAATTAAATGAAGGTGATTGACTTCAGAGCTAAATGCATAGAGAAAGAAACATGAACCTTTCTGGTATTTTAATCATTCCCAGACTCAAAATCATGTACTTTCAATGTACCAGTGTTCTTTGAAATTGTAACATGGGGTCTGGAAATAGTTATACCTTCTTAAATGCCTAATCCAATAACATGGAAATTGCTCTTCATGATTTTTCACTACTGAATGGAATTAGGAATAAGGGCATTAGCCAGTCTTGAATGCAACACTATGAGAATCTAGTGATTGAAAAACAAGGTTTTTTTAAAGTTGGCCCCAATTATTAGATAGACTGATGAAAATGGTGATGCAAAGAATCATTAAGACCAGTGATTTCTTTTATTTGTATTAACTAGAAAGGAATCTTCAAATCTCATGGTTATGTTGAAACATCATGTCATGCATAAGATGAAATGTGAAAAAAACACACTTAACATGTTTTTCAATATGATTATTATAAGCCAATGTTGAAATTGTTCACTTCTAATTCGGATGTACAGATTTCTTTGTATATCTAATGCACATAGTCTCCTATTTGAATATGAGATGGGCAGTTATAGACTAAGCATATAAGGGTATAGTTGCCAAGGAAACATTTTGTTTTTTTAACCTCAGTGCTAAAATTCACAGTAATGACTAATGTATGAGTTTACGGTGTATTTTGTAATTTCTAGTTTACAAAATTATTAAATACTAGAGGCATTTATGCATCAGCACATTATTCTCAGTTTTCTTAGCCTTGGTTATATCTTTCTGCAAATGACCCTCAAGCCCACTTGTCCACCTGTCTGTGCAGCCGTCTTCCACTCGGCACTATCCCATCTGCCTGGATGACTCATGACCGCCCATGGCAAAGCTGGAACTCACTGTCTTTTCCCATCCATTCCACTTCTGACTTTCAGTTTTTATGTTGCTGAACCCATGGCTGACTCCCGGCTGGTATAACACAGGTCCTCTGAAAGATCTCCTCTGGCTTTCACTCCACCCATGGCTCTCATGAGTACAATCCTTCTGCGGCTATTACTTGCTCATCATCTACCCTCTAAGCATTCTGCCTTCTGCTTTTTCGCCTCCCCTTTATTCTTCATATTTAATTACTTGTTGGCTATGTTCTCTGCCAGTTTGCTCCCGCCTACCTCTCTTCCTTGTTCCCTGTTCCTATCACTGGAACTAAGCCTTTTCCCACCCTTGTTCCCCAGTACCACGCCCTCCCCCAGGACTGCCTCAGCACTTTAAGCCCCATGTAAAGGCTAGTTCTGGCTCTGTCAGGCAGCTCCCCCTGGACACTCACCTGAACCAGAGGGCCTTCAGGGACCTATAGAAACTTGGTTTCTTTACCTGCTGCACATCTTTAGATGTCTGTAAAAGTAGGTGCTGTTTGGAATAGTCATATGCTAATGTAAATGTTTTGTGACCCACAGTCATAGATTTACTATTCTAAAAACACAGGTTAAAAACAAAAACAAAACAGTCAGGAAATGTAGGAAATATAGGAAAAGGAAAATAAAGTTGCCTACAATCTCATCTCTTAGTAATGACCCTTGTTCATAATTAAGGAATGAATGTTCATTTAATAACTCTTATGAGGCTGAAAGGCGCCTTTGTAAGGCTGCACTTGAGGTGGGTGATGAATTACACAAACAGTGGAAGTATTACTGGCTCAGGGCACTGCATAAAGCAGAGGCGAGGTATTTGCAAGCATTTTTTGTAGTACTTTTTTGGTTTGATATTTAACTTAGTATAATTTTCTTTTGAGGAGAGCAGGAGGTCATAATTAGAAAAAATTATATAAAGTCTATGCATTTCTTCTTGAAGTAATAATTAGAATAAAATTATATAAAGTCTGTGCATTGCTTCTTGAAGATATTTTGCTCATAGAAATGTTCTGCTTATAGAATTTATATAGTTTATTTTCCATGTAGATTCCACAAAGAATTTTTATCACATATAATTTAAATGTAACCTGAAATAACTGCCCTTTAAAAATAGTCCTTCACAAAATTGTGTTGAATTGTATAATCTATGTATTTTTATAATGTACGTGTATTGTACATAATATTTTTAAATACAAAGTAAGCTATATTATTGCTATTTATCTACCTTCATGGTTTAGGAAAAATAAATTTGATTTGCTTTTTATTATGTTCTTTTATTACTATATGTAATTATATAACATGTACCTTGTTCTTATGTAAATAAGTTGATAGAGTTCAGATTATGAAGGACAGATGGCAGAAGTATCTCATTCTTTGAATTCACTTTGGCTTTCTTTTAACCTTATTTTCCAGCTTATATATAAATAATCAAATCTAAAGTGTGTTTTACAAAAATAGTAGGAATTGATGCAACCCTTAAAGCATAACAGTGCATTGTTTCTTCTGCTCAGAGTGCAGGGGATTTGCTTGTTCCGATGGTGCATCAAATAAATCCTTGGTATCTTGGGAAACAGACCCTAGTGTTTTTGCATCAGGAACAGCTCTCACTTGACAGAATTTTAACTACTGTGTGTTCTTCACTTTTGTGACCAGGTTCTCTTATTCAAGTACCTTCTGTTGAGAGGGGAAAACTTAGTAAAGTTCGCCTGGGTTCATTGTCTTTGAAAAAAGAAGGAGAAAGACAGTGCTTCTTGTTTACAAAACACTTTTTAATTTGTACAAGAAGTTCAGGAGGAAAACTGCATCTGCTCAAGGTACTGGTTTTACATGACTGTTGCATTTATGTTCCATGTACTTAAGAGGCATTGAGGTTCATTTAATTATGACTTTCCCATGCCTGCTATCATAAAATAGATTGTCATGATATCATGGTGAGGTAAAATCATAACCTGGACAGAATTACTAGTTGTTGACTACTGAGCTCAAAAATCTTGTCAAATGACTGCAGTGTATTGATTATGTAATTTTGCTAAATGGCTGTTTTACCTTGCTCGGTACCAAGAGGGAGAAAACTGTGGCCCACAGCATGCTGCTAGTTTTTGATAATAAAGTTTTATTGGAACACACAGCCACACTCATTTCCTTACATATCATATCTGGCTGTTTTCATGCTTTTTAAAATGGCAGATTTAAAATGGCAGTTGCAATAGAGATCATATGACTTGCAAAGCCTTAAAGATTTACTAGTGACCCTTTACAGAAAAAGCCTGAAATTTTATCCAGCATCACAACAACAGGTTTCTGCTGCTTAAATCACTTCCTGGTTGGAGAGTTCTACCCTTTGCCAAGCTGCATTCACTTTACGGGGCCTCAGAAGTAGACCAGTTTGTTAAATTTTACAGACATTGGTAGTGAGAGTCGAATAGTGGGAAGAATCATGAAGCTTAGCAAATTCAGTTACTTTTACACATGTAAGTTTTATTTTGGACTCTATGAAATATTGTTTTCAAGACCAAATTGCTGTTTTCTTCTGTGGCAGTTCAAACATAGAGTTTACAAATCACAGCTTCCCAACTTATGCAAGACTCTCAGCCTCTTAATGAAAAATTGGTCTGTTTCCAGACAGGTGGAGTTCTGTCTCTAATAGAATGTACGTTGGTGGAGGAGCCCGATGTGAGCGATGATGACTGTAAGTCACATTCTATCACTTAGAATTATATTAGCATTAAATTGTGCTATGGTTTTTATTCATTGATAGCTAAGAAGAGCTGCTTAAGGAGACATGAAAGATGTTAAGAATAAACTCCTGGGTTCATTGTCTTTGAAAAAAGAAGGAGAAAGACAGTGCTTCTTGTTTACAAAACACTTTTTAATTTGTACAAGAAGTTCAGGAGGAAAACTGCATCTGCTCAAGGTACTGGTTTTACATGACTGTTGCATTTATGTTCCATGTACTTAAGAGGCATTGAGGTTCATTTAATTATGACTTTCCCATGCCTGCTATCATAAAATAGATTGTCATGATATCATGGTGAGGTAAAATCATAACCTGGACAGAATTACTAGTTGTTGACTACTGAGCTCAAAAATCTTGTCAAATGACTGCAGTGTATTGATTATGTAATTTTGCTAAATGGCTGTTTTACCTTGCTCGGTACCAAGAGGGAGAAAACTGTGGCCCACAGCATGCTGCTAGTTTTTGATAATAAAGTTTTATTGGAACACACAGCCACACTCATTTCCTTACATATCATATCTGGCTGTTTTCATGCTTTTTAAAATGGCAGATTTAAAATGGCAGTTGCAATAGAGATCATATGACTTGCAAAGCCTTAAAGATTTACTAGTGACCCTTTACAGAAAAAGCCTGAAATTTTATCCAGCATCACAACAACAGGTTTCTGCTGCTTAAATCACTTCCTGGTTGGAGAGTTCTACCCTTTGCCAAGCTGCATTCACTTTACGGGGCCTCAGAAGTAGACCAGTTTGTTAAATTTTACAGACATTGGTAGTGAGAGTCGAATAGTGGGAAGAATCATGAAGCTTAGCAAATTCAGTTACTTTTACACATGTAAGTTTTATTTTGGACTCTATGAAATATTGTTTTCAAGACCAAATTGCTGTTTTCTTCTGTGGCAGTTCAAACATAGAGTTTACAAATCACAGCTTCCCAACTTATGCAAGACTCTCAGCCTCTTAATGAAAAATTGGTCTGTTTCCAGACAGGTGGAGTTCTGTCTCTAATAGAATGTACGTTGGTGGAGGAGCCCGATGTGAGCGATGATGACTGTAAGTCACATTCTATCACTTAGAATTATATTAGCATTAAATTGTGCTATGGTTTTTATTCATTGATAGCTAAGAAGAGCTGCTTAAGGAGACATGAAAGATGTTAAGAATAAACTCCCTGAATTCATTTATACATGAAAAATTTTGTTGAACCATTTAACCTGTGACCCTGGTTAAACCGTCTTTGGGAATCTGCATTTTACTGAATTTGTCTCGTGTTAGTGACTTTGCAGAGAGAGAGAAGAAAGTAATTGAATTAGAACGTTGAAATTCTGTAATTAATGGAAAATATTTAATTGAGGAGAGGAGGATCCTAGTCCTGAGTAACCTACTGATTTCAGCTGCTTATGAGCTTGACAAAACTTTCCCTATGCCTGAGAAGCACTGTATTGATAAAATGAGATTCTGAACTTAAATCCACATCGGTTTTATTACCAGAACTTGAGAAAGAAATTATCACTCATATTTTTGTATTCACATCTAATTGTTTGGTTTGCGTGTGTTGAAGCCAAAGGTTCTGGGCAAGTGTTTGGACACTTGGATTTTAAAATAGTGGTGGAGCCTCCTGACGCCGCCCCTTTCACTGTGGTCTTATTAGCACCTTCCCGCCAGGAGAAAGCTGCCTGGACAAGTGACATCAGTCAGGTAAGCAAGTGGCTTTGGCTGCAAGTTGGTTTTGGTTTTTGTTTTAAATGTCACAGCATGAACTTTTGGGAAGCAGTTTTAGAGTCAATTTATTTTTATTAGAAAATTATATCTGATTGCTATGGTCACTATCTTCATGTATTGAATTATTTGTTTTTTGTTTGTTTAAAATTCACCTAAATGTTGTCATTGCATTATATATACTTGGCATTTTTGTACAAGCCAGTATACACTTGTGTTGGACAGTAGTTTTTGTTTGTTTGTTTAGGTAGTGTTAAAATTACCCTGTGGGCTTCCCCTGGTGGTCCAGTGGGTAAGGACACCGCCTTGCAGTGCAAGGGGCGCCGGTTCGAACCCTGGCCTGGGAAGATCCCACGTGCCGCGGAGCGGCTGGACTGATGGGTCCAATTACCGAGCCGGAGCTCTGGAGCACATGCTCCCAGAGCCGGCGCTCTGCAACTGCAGACACCACCGCGATGGGAGGCCCACAGGAGCCAAAGAACAAAGATGGATGAAAATAGAGAAATGAAAGACCAATGGAAGTGGCCCGCCCACTCCCCTCCCTCCCCAACCCGACTCCCACCCAAAATAAATAAATAAATAAATCTTAAAAAAAAAAAATTACTCTGTGAGTAATAAATTCTCCCGTGACCTCATTAGATTTTATTTATTTATTTATTTTTGGCCACTTCTATTGGTTTTTCATTTATTTCCATCTTTGTTCTTTGGTCTGTGTGGGCCTCCCATCGCTGTGGCCTCTCTCACTGCAGAGCACCGGCTCTGGGCACCTGTGCTCTAGAGCTCCGGCTCGGTATTTGCACACATCGGTCCAGCTACTCCACGGCACACGGGATCTTCCCAGGCTAGGAATCAAACCGGTGCCTCGTGCACTGCAAGGTAGTGTCCCTACCCACTGGACCACCAGGGAAACCATAGATTTTATTTATTTTATTTTTGTTTATTTGTTGTTGAGATAGGAAAATGGTGAAATAGATAATAAGACTATGTAATCAAATCATAAAACAGGAACTGTCTCTAGTATGAGTCCTGAAAATGAGCTTCTGTCTTTTATATAGAAAAAGTTAGGAAATAGATTTTCTCACCTTTTCCTTGATCAGCAGTGACCAAGCAGTGACTTTTGTTCAGAATTTGAAAAACATTTGAAAAAAATGTTAAAACTAGTGATGGTTGGACTTGGCATTCTTTAATCCAAGATCCACATTAGTTTTGGCTCCATTAACCAATCTAGGTGAAGAGGGAAGCTGTGAAGGAAAATATTAAGAGAAAGCTTAATTATCATCTTCAGAGTTGTTAACTGAAGGGTGATTGAGGCAAACAGGAAAGGCATATGTCTTAGATTCTATTGTCTTCCTTTTTTGAAGAGCTCGTAGTAATTTATATATGGCTTAGGTTTAAATATCAACTATCAATATATCATAGTTCTTCAGATACTTCATTTTTTTCTTTTTTAAAAACAATTTTTTGATATTTTAAAATTTTTTGGCCTCGCTGTAAGCCATGCAGGATATTAGTTCTCCAACCAAGGACTGAGCCTTGCATTCTGCATTGGGAGAGTGGAGTCTTAACCACTGAACCCCAGGAAAATGCCTTAATTGTTTTCTAAGGGACTGAAAAATGAACAATAGAAAATGAATGGCCAAATTAATTATTTTTATATGTGAAAGAATTTTGGGCTTCCCTGGTGGCTCAAAGAATCTTAATCTCATTTGTCCCTTAAACAGTAATATTCTGAAGGTAAACAGTAATAGTAATCCCTTTTCACAGGTGTGAAACCTGAGTTTCGTCAGATTAATAAGCATTTGTTCAAAGTTACACAACTGTGCTGGGTCAGGGCACTAACCCTAACCCAGGTCTTTTATTACCACTCTAAATATCCTCTACTGGAGGTCTGGATTTTCACTTCTTTTCTCCCAGGATTCTTTTGATGATGAATAGAGAGCTGAAGTGAAGGTGCTTCTTTTCTGGTTAACCAAGGAATGAAACTATGGGATCGTGTACATGTGCATAATTACTTATGGTGATTTACTAATACTTTCCTTAGCTCTAAGCTGTATGAATCAATACTTTAATTAAGTCTCTGGAATGCGTCTCTTACCTTAGGAAACTCTGAATCAGTCATTGACTCTGTGAATGTTAACTGAGCAACCACCCTGTGCTGCCAGGTATTGTATAGGTACCAGGAGATAGACAGGCCCATAGGGAAGAAAGGGAAGTAGACAATGCAACACAATTCTGTATTTGTTGTGAAGCCAGGATAAGTAAGAAGAATGGGGAGAATTAGAGTTACAGGCAAAAATGTTTTTCCAGCTGCTTATAGTTTCTGCTTGTGACTAAACTGGGGTGCCTAAGATACAGAGTTGATAAAAATTTTAAGAGAAAGCTTAATTATCATCTTCAGAGTTGTTAACTGAAGGGTGATTGAGGCAAACAGGAAAGGCATATGTCTTAGATTCTATTGTCTTCCTTTTTTGAAGAGCTCGTAGTAATTTATATATGGCTTAGGTTTAAATATCAACTATCAATATATCATAGTTCTTCAGATACTTCATTTTTTTCTTTTTTAAAAACAATTTTTTGATATTTTAAAATTTTTTGGCCTCGCTGTAAGCCATGCAGGATATTAGTTCTCCAACCAAGGACTGAGCCTTGCATTCTGCATTGGGAGAGTGGAGTCTTAACCACTGAACCCCAGGAAAATGCCTTAATTGTTTTCTAAGGGACTGAAAAATGAACAATAGAAAATGAATGGCCAAATTAATTATTTTTATATGTGAAAGAATTTTGGGCTTCCCTGGTGGCTCAAAGAATCTTAATCTCATTTGTCCCTTAAACAGTAATATTCTGAAGGTAAACAGTAATAGTAATCCCTTTTCACAGGTGTGAAACCTGAGTTTCAGATTAATAAGCATTTGTTCAAAGTTACACAACTGTGCTGGGTCAGGGCACTAACCCTAACCCAGGTCTTTTATTACCACTCTAAATATCCTCTACTGGAGGTCTGGATTTTCACTTCTTTTCTCCCAGGATTCTTTTGATGATGAATAGAGAGCTGAAGTGAAGGTGCTTCTTTTCTGGTTAACCAAGGAATGAAACTATGGGATCGTGTACATGTGCATAATTACTTATGGTGATTTACTAATACTTTCCTTAGCTCTAAGCTGTATGAATCAATACTTTAATTAAGTCTCTGGAATGCGTCTCTTACCTTAGGAAACTCTGAATCAGTCATTGACTCTGTGAATGTTAACTGAGCAACCACCCTGTGCTGCCAGGTATTGTATAGGTACCAGGAGATAGACAGGCCCATAGGGAAGAAAGGGAAGTAGACAATGCAACACAATTCTGTATTTGTTGTGAAGCCAGGATAAGTAAGAAGAATGGGGAGAATTAGAGTTACAGGCAAAAATGTTTTTCCAGCTGCTTATAGTTTCTGCTTGTGACTAAACTGGGGTGCCTAAGATACAGAGTTGATAAAAATTTTAAGTGATCTTACTTAGCGGGCCTGGTTAGGCATTACTAAGAGAGAAGAGACCCATGGAGTGTATGAATGATTCTATGCTTGGTTCTTCTTTTTTTTTCTTTTTAAAAAAATTTTGGCCTCTTTTATTGATTTTTTATTTATTTATTTTCATCCGTCTTTATTCTTTGGCCAGTGTGGGCCTCTCATTTCAGTGGCCTCTCTCACTGCAGAGCACTGGCTCTGGGTGCATGCGCTCCAGAGTACTGACTCGTAATTGGACACACCAGTCCAGTGGCTGTGCAGCACATGGGATCTTCCTGGGCCAGGGATCAAACCATTGCCCCTTGCACTACAAGGTGGACTCTCTATCCACTGGACCACCAGGGAAGCCCCCTATGCCTGGTCCTTTAAAGAAGGGATCCAGTATTTTGCCTCCCAGAAGCATTCAAGTAATTCTCTCTCCTTAGACTTGGTAGGAAAACATCCTACCAAGATCCTTCCTACATCTTGGTAGGAAATGGCAACTCACTGCAGTATGTAATCTTACCTGAAAAATTCCATGGACAGAGGAGCCTGGCAGGGTATCATCCATGGGGTCAAAAAGAGTTGGACACAACTGAGTGACTGAACATGCATGTTGATCTTGAATTAGGTGTACAATCTCCAAGTTTCTATGACTAATATGTTAAATAGTACTAGATTATATGTACAATTGAGTGGGAGAAGGAAACAACAGAAAGTTGTCTTTCTGAGTGGCATTGTTATCGTGATGTGAAATAACTGTGTTCAGAGCCTGGATGTTGTGTGGCTTAACACTTAAAATTTCAGCCATTCAACAAATATATTTATGCAGTACTACCATATGTCAGGCACTGGCTAGGTGCTCATGGTATGTCATGGACAGGAGACAACAACAGAAATTCCCTAATCTCATGTAGCTTACAGTGTAGCGTGGGGAAACTGAAAATAACAGTAAACATAATAAATGAGTATATAATATTTTATGTTAGAAGGTGATGGACCAGGGTAAGGAGGATTGGGCTACTGGAGGTAGATGTGGGTCAATGCAATTCTTAAAAGGTGATTATCTCATTTGGAAGACAGTGTGTAAACAAAGACTGTGGCAAGTGTCAGAAATACCATGCAGACATGTAAGGAAGGGCAAGGCATTCCACACAGAGGGAACAGCTGCTGCAGACACTCCACAGAGTAGGAGACACTGCATATTCTGAGCAACAGCATGGAGCCTAGTGTGGCTGAAGGGGAATGTTGAGAAGGAAAATAGAAAAGGGAGAAGTAATTTCAGAGGAGTTAAGTAAGCAGTGGGATATGGACGCTCAGTTCTTAGAGGGTGGCCCATGTGGGAGACTCTCTGCCATTTACATCTTCTCTCTTAAGACCAGGAGACTGTTGAGATCACCCAAGGAGTCAGTTTAGATAGGAATGAGGAGAAAGCCATGGACTGCGGGAGGAGTCACAGAGAACAGTAAAGAAGAGAAGGAACCAGTAGTGAATTTGGAGGATAGCCAAGAAGATGTGGTGTCCTGCAAGTCAAGTGAAAAAAATGTTTCAGAGAAAGAAGTGTGTTGGTCACTCAGTTGTGTCCAACCCTTTGTGACCCATGGATTGTAGCTTTGTCCATGGGGTTCTCCAGGCAAGAATACTAGAGTAGATTGCCATTTCCTCCTCCAGGGAATCTTCCCAACCCGGGATCATACCCTCATGTCCTGTGTCTCTTGCATTGCAGGTGGCTTCTTTACCCACTGAGCCACCAGGGCTTCCCTGTGTCAGAGGAGGGAGTGGTTATGAGCCAACTGCTTCTGAGAGAAGATGTGGTTCATATGTACACTGGAATATTTCTCACCTATTAAAAGGAACTAAATTGGGTCATTTGTAGAGATATGGAGGGACGTAGAGATATGGAGGGACCTGAGTCTGTCAGAGTAAATCAGAAAGAGAAAACCAAACATCACATATTATTGCATATGTATGAAATCTAGAAAAATGGTATATGTGAACCTAGTTCCAGGGCAGTAACAGAGACACAGACATACAGAACGAACATGTGGGCATGGTGAGGGGAGGATGGGAGGAATTGGGAGATTAAGTGTGACACAGGTACACTATGGTGTGTAAAATAGAGAGCTAGTGGGAACCTGCTGTATAGTCTAGGGAACTCGCTTGGTGCTCTGTGATGACTAGGGGGTTGGGATGTGGGGGAGAGACAGAGGCTCAGGAGGGAGAGAATATATGTATATTTATATAGCTGATTCACTTTGAGTTATAGCTGATTCACTTTGCTTTACAACATTGTAAAGCAACTATACTCTAATTTAAAAAAAAAAAAAAAAACACGTTGAGCAAAGTAGTGCGTATTCTGAGATAATTAGTGATTTTCCTGACTCAAGGCTTGACTGGAGGGTGATGGGTACAGAGTACTCCACTATTGATTGACCCAAGCTTACTGCCCAGCAGCCTGCATCTTAACTGGGCTTTGTTCTCCACTTATGGAGGCAATTATGTGCTGTACATACATCGATGAAATTTGTCAGTCTCCCAAATATGCCTCCAGACATATTCATTATTGATAAGATGAGCCTATAGAATGCTTGAAAATGTGAGTTTTTTTTAAACATTTTATCACATATATGTAAAAATATGGACACAAAAAAGAACCAGAAATATTCCCAGCACCCAGCTCACTAAATAAATGTTTATCAAAATGTCTTTCACAGATAATTACCTGAAGGTTTTTTTCTTAATGCAAATTCCTGAACCCACATTCCAGACACCCCCTCACATTTAACAAGCTCCACTGATCACTTTGCACAATTGCATTTGAGAAACTCTTTCTGAAAATAAAATATTTTCATCTCTAAAACCTTCACAGTCCTGCTATACAAAAATAATTGAACAGTTTGGCTCTAGGTGTGTATATGCATCATTTTTTGCTTTTTACACCTTTCTGTATTCCTATGAGTTCTTTGTTTCAGCGTCTTCTCCTAGCAATATAAGTTCATCTACCATGTTATCTTGGGCTTCCCCAATGACTCAGCAGGTAAAGATTCTGCCTGCCATTGCAGGAGACACGGGTTCCGTCCTTGAGTCAGGAAGATCCCCTGCAGACAGAAATAGCAATCCACTCTAGTATTCTTGCCTGGAAAGTCCCATGGACAGAGGAGCCTGCCAGGCTACAGTCCATGAGGTTCCAAAGAGTCCTATCTGACTGAGTGATTAAGCATGTACCACGTTGACTTACCACTTCCCTAGCTCTTTCTGAATAATTAAGCATACAGACAGTTTCCAAGTTTCAGCACCAGTATTTATGTGTTGTTAACCATTTTTGCACCTGGAATTTCTCAAGGCCCCTTGTTGGTTTATCTTCCCCACGGGGGTAAGTAAGGCTAATGCAGGAAGCCTGATCACTTTAATGCTTTCATGATACATGACACGACAGACTGCCCAAACACCCCAAGATATATGTAACTCATCTCTTCTAAGTCCTGCCATTGTTGAGATATGATATGTTTGTCATATTTTCTCACTTAACAGAAAAGTGGTATTCTTTTCTAGTAGTTCTAACTTATCTTTTTGTAAGTTATCAGTGAGACTCACCTTTTCCACTATATCTGTTTCTTGTCTGTTTATACCAGATGGACATTTGTCCATCAGAGCTGTCCTCACGGATATCCTTCCCTATCCTTGGGAAATGAATATTTTCTTCCAGTCTAAATTATGATTGTATTGTCCATGATTTTGTCCTTATTTTTGTCATGCTTGGCTTTTCAGAATTTTAGTTTTTTTCTGGTTTCATTTGACAACGCCTTGCTAAACTATTGTACTGTGTTATCCTAATCACATGCAGCTCTCGTTGGAGATAATAAAGTGGTGCCTGAGTATTGACACAGTCCCAGTTTCACAGAGAGAACTCTGTATAAAATCTAAGACTTTTAGCTTTGTCAGGCCTCTCTCTTTGAAGCTGTAATTTTTAGAAGTAACAATTGCTTGAATGATTAATTATACTTTCAGTTCCACCAGCAAGGTCATAATTAACCCCCAAAATTTTGTGCGGTAGCATTTTTTTTGTATTCCTATGAGTTCTTTGTTTCAGCGTCTTCTCCTAGCAATATAAGTTCATCTACCATGTTATCTTGGGCTTCCCCAATGACTCAGCAGGTAAAGATTCTGCCTGCCATTGCAGGAGACACGGGTTCCGTCCTTGAGTCAGGAAGATCCCCTGCAGACAGAAATAGCAATCCACTCTAGTATTCTTGCCTGGAAAGTCCCATGGACAGAGGAGCCTGCCAGGCTACAGTCCATGAGGTTCCAAAGAGTCCTATCTGACTGAGTGATTAAGCATGTACCACGTTGACTTACCACTTCCCTAGCTCTTTCTGAATAATTAAGCATACAGACAGTTTCCAAGTTTCAGCACCAGTATTTATGTGTTGTTAACCATTTTTGCACCTGGAATTTCTCAAGGCCCCTTGTTGGTTTATCTTCCCCACGGGGGTAAGTAAGGCTAATGCAGGAAGCCTGATCACTTTAATGCTTTCATGATACATGACACGACAGACTGCCCAAACACCCCAAGATATATGTAACTCATCTCTTCTAAGTCCTGCCATTGTTGAGATATGATATGTTTGTCATATTTTCTCACTTAACAGAAAAGTGGTATTCTTTTCTAGTAGTTCTAACTTATCTTTTTGTAAGTTATCAGTGAGACTCACCTTTTCCACTATATCTGTTTCTTGTCTGTTTATACCAGATGGACATTTGTCCATCAGAGCTGTCCTCACGGATATCCTTCCCTATCCTTGGGAAATGAATATTTTCTTCCAGTCTAAATTATGATTGTATTGTCCATGATTTTGTCCTTATTTTTGTCATGCTTGGCTTTTCAGAATTTTAGTTTTTTTCTGGTTTCATTTGACAACGCCTTGCTAAACTATTGTACTGTGTTATCCTAATCACATGCAGCTCTCGTTGGAGATAATAAAGTGGTGCCTGAGTATTGACACAGTCCCAGTTTCACAGAGAGAACTCTGTATAAAATCTAAGACTTTTAGCTTTGTCAGGCCTCTCTCTTTGAAGCTGTAATTTTTAGAAGTAACAATTGCTTGAATGATTAATTATACTTTCAGTTCCACCAGCAAGGTCATAATTAACTGGTGGTGCCTCCAACAAAATGTGCAAGTGGCTAATGGTCTTGACCAATGATTTTTCCCCTTTTCGTCTATTTATAGGGAAAAATTTGAAGCTGAAGATTTGACCGTTAATTTCAATGTAGTGCATTCATTTGTGCATGTCTTACTGTGATACATAATGAAGTATTAAATAGATTTTTCTGTAATTACAGGTATTAACTAAAATGCAGAATTAAAATTCACCTTTGAGCTTCTTGGTTTGGGCAGATGTGTCAAAATATAGACAAATTTATAGCACCACTGACATGCTTCCTCCCTTAAAATAGCTTCTTTGGAATCAATAGGGAATTTTTTACTCTAATATAAAAAAGGGAAATTAAAAGAAAAATTGAATTTACTTTGCTTCCCACTACTTAGAAGTATTAGGAAGATTAAAAGATATGGTGAAAGCAGATTACTGACCTTTGACCAGATATTTCCTTAAGCAAGATCCTCAGAAAAGTCTACTATAGAGAATTCCCTGGTTTTCCAATGGTTAGGACTCTGCATTTCCACTGCAAGGGGCATGGGTTCTATTTCTGGTCAGGGAACTAAGATCCCACAAACTGTGGTGACCCTCACCCCATGCCCACCGCAAAAAAGAAAAAAAACCCTAAAATGAAGCAAAACAAAAAAGCCCAAACAAACAAACTCTTCTGGAAAAGCCATCCTTGGCTCTCCTTCAGAGACCAGTTGTGTCAGAATTACCTGCAGCTAACAATCCCATTCCTGGGCATATTCCTTGAGAAAGCTATAGTTTAAAGAGATACATGTACCCCAATGTTCATTGCAGCGCTTTTTACGATAGCTAGGACATGAAAGCAACATAAGTGTCTATCGATAAATGAATGGATACAGAAATTATGGTACATATATGCAATGGAATATTACTCATCTAGAAAAAACAAATACATTCGAGTCAGTCCTAATGATGTGAATGAATTCTGAGACTGTTATACAGAGTGAAGTCAGAAAGAGAAAGACAGCTATTGTATATCCAAGTGGCACTAGTTGTAAAGAATCTGCCTGTCAGTGCAGGAGACACAAGAGATGATTCAGTTCCACCAGCAAGGTCATAATTAACTGGTGGTGCCTCCAACAAAATGTGCAAGTGGCTAATGGTCTTGACCAATGATTTTTCCCCTTTTCGTCTATTTATAGGAAAAATTTGAAGCTGAAGATTTGACCGTTAATTTCAATGTAGTGCATTCATTTGTGCATGTCTTACTGTGATACATAATGAAGTATTAAATAGATTTTTCTGTAATTACAGGTATTAACTAAAATGCAGAATTAAAATTCACCTTTGAGCTTCTTGGTTTGGGCAGATGTGTCAAAATATAGACAAATTTATAGCACCACTGACATGCTTCCTCCCTTAAAATAGCTTCTTTGGAATCAATAGGGAATTTTTTACTCTAATATAAAAAGGCAAATTAAAAGAGAAAAATTGAATTTACTTTGCTTCCCACTACTTAGAAGTATTAGGAAGATTAAAAGATATGGTGAAAGCAGATTACTGACCTTTGACCAGATATTTCCTTAAGCAAGATCCTCAGAAAAGTCTACTATAGAGAATTCCCTGGTTTTCCAATGGTTAGGACTCTGCATTTCCACTGCAAGGGGCATGGGTTCTATTTCTGGTCAGGGAACTAAGATCCCACAAACTGTGGTGACCCTCACCCCATGCCCACCGCAAAAAAGAAAAAAAACCCTAAAATGAAGCAAAACAAAAAAGCCCAAACAAACAAACTCTTCTGGAAAAGCCATCCTTGGCTCTCCTTCAGAGACCAGTTGTGTCAGAATTACCTGCAGCTAACAATCCCATTCCTGGGCATATTCCTTGAGAAAGCTATAGTTTAAAGAGATACATGTACCCCAATGTTCATTGCAGCGCTTTTTACGATAGCTAGGACATGAAAGCAACATAAGTGTCTATCGATAAATGAATGGATACAGAAATTATGGTACATATATGCAATGGAATATTACTCATCTAGAAAAAACAAATACATTCGAGTCAGTCCTAATGATGTGAATGAATTCTGAGACTGTTATACAGAGTGAAGTCAGAAAGAGAAAGACAGCTATTGTATATCCAAGTGGCACTAGTTGTAAAGAATCTGCCTGTCAGTGCAGGAGACACAAGAGATGAGGGTTTGATCCCTGGGTTGGGAAGATTCCCCTGGAGGAGGGCATGGCAACCCAGTCCAGTATTCTTGCCTGGAGAATCCCATGGACAGAGGTACCTGGTGGGCTACAGTCCTTGAGGTCTCAAAGAGTCAGACACGGCTGAAGTGATTTACCAGCAGCAGCACACCCACAATGCATGTGCATGGAATCTAGAAAGATGGTACTGATGAACCTATTTACAGGGAAGCAGTGGAGACATAGACAAAGAGAACAGACTTGTGCATACAGCGTGGGAAGGAGACAGTAGGGTGAATTGAGAGAGTAGGATGGAAGCATATCCATTACCGTATGTAAAATAGATAGCCAGTGGGATTTTGCCATGTGACACAGGGAGCTCGACCCAGTGCTCTGTGACAATCTAGAGGAGTGGGGTGGCTGAGAGATGGGAGGCAGGGGACATATGTATACCTGTGGTTGATTCAGTTGACGTATGGCAGAAACCAGCACAATATTGTAAAGCAATTGTCTTCCAATAATACGTTAAAAAAATTGCCTGGGGCTTTTGTAAATCGACTTCTTCCCAGACTCCCAGATCCCCGTCACAGTCATCGGAACCTGAACAGCGCAGCCATGACCTAGGAATCTGCTTTTGTTGTCCTGTTAATTTCAGAGTTTATAGTAATTCACAGAAGTTCAGTGTGTCGTTAAAGGTATATGATACCCTGGTTATTTTCACGTTTCTTCATAAATGAAGCAAAACAAAAAAGCCCAAACAAACAAACTCTTCTGGAAAAGCCATCCTTGGCTCTCCTTCAGAGACCAGTTGTGTCAGAATTACCTGCAGCTAACAATCCCATTCCTGGGCATATTCCTTGAGAAAGCTATAGTTTAAAGAGATACATGTACCCCAATGTTCATTGCAGCGCTTTTTACGATAGCTAGGACATGAAAGCAACATAAGTGTCTATCGATAAATGAATGGATACAGAAATTATGGTACATATATGCAATGGAATATTACTCATCTAGAAAAAACAAATACATTCGAGTCAGTCCTAATGATGTGAATGAATTCTGAGACTGTTATACAGAGTGAAGTCAGAAAGAGAAAGACAGCTATTGTATATCCAAGTGGCACTAGTTGTAAAGAATCTGCCTGTCAGTGCAGGAGACACAAGAGATGAGGGTTTGATCCCTGGGTTGGGAAGATTCCCCTGGAGGAGGGCATGGCAACCCAGTCCAGTATTCTTGCCTGGAGAATCCCATGGACAGAGGTACCTGGTGGGCTACAGTCCTTGAGGTCTCAAAGAGTCAGACACGGCTGAAGTGATTTACCAGCAGCAGCACACCCACAATGCATGTGCATGGAATCTAGAAAGATGGTACTGATGAACCTATTTACAGGGAAGCAGTGGAGACATAGACAAAGAGAACAGACTTGTGCATACAGCGTGGGAAGGAGACAGTAGGGTGAATTGAGAGAGTAGGATGGAAGCATATCCATTACCGTATGTAAAATAGATAGCCAGTGGGATTTTGCCATGTGACACAGGGAGCTCGACCCAGTGCTCTGTGACAATCTAGAGGAGTGGGGTGGCTGAGAGATGGGAGGCAGGGGACATATGTATACCTGTGGTTGATTCAGTTGACGTATGGCAGAAACCAGCACAATATTGTAAAGCAATTGTCTTCCAATAATACGTTAAAAAAATTGCCTGGGGCTTTTGTAAATCGACTTCTTCCCAGACTCCCAGATCCCCGTCACAGTCATCGGAACCTGAACAGCGCAGCCATGACCTAGGAATCTGCTTTTGTTGTCCTGTTAATTTCAGAGTTTATAGTAATTCACAGAAGTTCAGTGTGTCGTTAAAGGTATATGATACCCTGGTTATTTTCACGCCTTTCTCTTTAACTGAGTGAACTGTATTCATTTCCCCAGGACTTGGTCTCTTCTCCTCAACACAAGATAACATGCTTATATGACCATGAATATATACCATGCTTCCAATATAAATATTAATGTATTAACACACATTTATACATACAAATTTTATTGTAATTTAACTTTCTTCTTGGAAGAGAACTCTTTCTTCAGTATAGCAGTACTGAAAATGCCAAATGGAAGTGAGATAAAAGAAAAATACTCTGGTTGAATTAGAATTGGTTCTCCCAGAGCCTCTAGGATTCCTGTTTGTTCAAAATCGTGGCACTGGAACCTATCTGTGGAGGCTCTAAGAAATAGAGTCCATTTCAAAACCACTCCACTATTATAAATATAATATACCTTATGTATACGTGTATGTATACGTGTATATCCTGAAGAAGGAAATGGCAACCCACTCCAGTATTCTTACCTGGAGAATCCCATAGACAAAGGAACCTGACTGGCTATAGTCCACTGGGTCATAGGAGTTGGACATGACTTAGTGACTAACCTACAAACTGTACATGTTTATGGGCTTTGTTGGTGACTCAGTGGTAAAGAATCTGCCTGCTAATGCAGGAGATGCAGGTTCACTCCTTGGGTTGGGAATATCCTTTGGAAAAGGGACTTTCCTTGTGGCTCAGATGGTAAAGAATCTGCCTGCAATGCAGTTGATCCAGGTTCTATCTCTGGGTGGGAAAAATGCCCTGGAGGAGGGAATAGAAACCACTTCAGTATTCTTGCTTGAAGAATTCCACTGACAGAGAAGCCTGGCAGGCTGCAGTCCATGGGATTGCAAGAGTTGGACACAACTGAGTGTCTTTCACTCACTCACTCAACCGAATCCAGTATTCTTGCCTGGGAAATCCCACAGACAGAGGAGCCTGGCGACTAAGGTCTATGGTGTTGCAAAAGAGTCAGACACAACTTAGTGACTTATCAACAACAACAACCGATGTATGTGTATATATATTCATCCATCCCACAGATAGATGTGTCAGTTATGAAAGATCTTTTTGTACAATTAAATATGATTTTTTTTTATCACATCATCTTTTAAGCTATGGTTCACATTGCATGTATATTTCCTTCGGAGACCTGAGTGTAAGTAAAAATTTCTTTCTCTTCCTGTTGAAAATAATTGCTTGACATAATGAATCAGGAAGATTTATGAAATGAGATTTGACACTGGATAATAAGATGTCCAAAAATGGGCACGTAAATCTTCTCTTTTGAACCTAAAACATTTATCTCAGGTTTCAATTCTGGCAGTGTGAATGACTGCACTGATTTTGATCCTCTCTGGCCACAAAACCAGAAATATTCAGTACATAAAATCAGTATAATAAAAAGTTTTAATTCATTGATGGTATTTACAGATAGAAAAGGAAATCTCTAGTTGCCAGAAATAACAAAGAAACACCAAGTCAGGGCAAATAGCAGGTAAACTGAAGACATAGAGACTTGAGAATGATTTATGTTTGGTTATTGGTCCCATGCCCGAGGGGCATTAACAGAGGGAGCAAGGGTTAGCCTTGGGCCCCTTAGAGGAATTGAGATTCCTGTTTAAAGCCTGAGCATTGGAAGGATGTCCCCGACATGAAATAAGAACTCGAAAAACTACCCATTTGGCTTAGGAAGCCGTAAGGAAGTTTGTCTTTGTCTTGAGTTCTGAATTTTTTTACATCTCCTTTGAAAAAAGAATGTGTTTCTGGCCTGTGGATTTGAAATTCAGATTTACCATATTCACATGGTGTGAAAATTTCAAACTAAGATATTAATGCAGAAACAATTTTTGGACCGTTGCTAACCCAAGAATGCTTGGTAGAGGCGAAGTCACTGCATTAGCAACACCTCAGTAATTCATGACAATGTGTTCAGAGTCAAAAATTACAACTCTTGTGAGAAAGTGAGCTATCATGAACCAGAGTCGGAAGGCACAGTATGCGATATAATTAGCCCTGCTGGAACTTTGGCTAATAGCGTGATAACTTAGAAAAGACATTGAAAAAGAATGTTTAAACTATAATAAAGCTATGAAAATACGGGAAGGAAGGATGAAGAAAGGAAAGAAAAGATTGCTGTGTAAAAAAGATCCAGACTGGTCTGTTAAAGAACCAAATAGAAAATCTAAACATAAAAACTATAGCCCTGAGTCATCCTAAGGCTATTGTCTGGTAACTATGCTGTTGCTTAGACTTTTAAAGGAAATTGAAGGAACACTGTTTACTTTCCACAGTTCTCACCAAACACCATCCTTGCCCTCCCACTTCCTGTGTTGGTTACCCAGGTGACATCCTCATTCTGAAAACTGAGAGTGGAAAGTCTTAAGGAGTAGTAGACACAGCCCTGGGGTGAGAAATCACTTCACCCCTCCTTTCTCTCCCTGTCAGCACGCAACACCTGTTCTCATACAACCTTCTCCCATGCCCCTAAGTCTTACACTCGTATTCAAAATACCAGAAGAAAATATTCAGTACATAAAATCAGTATAATAAAAAGTTTTAATTCATTGATGGTATTTACAGATAGAAAAGGAAATCTCTAGTTGCCAGAAATAACAAAGAAACACCAAGTCAGGGCAAATAGCAGGTAAACTGAAGACATAGAGACTTGAGAATGATTTATGTTTGGTTATTGGTCCCATGCCCGAGGGGCATTAACAGAGGGAGCAAGGGTTAGCCTTGGGCCCCTTAGAGGAATTGAGATTCCTGTTTAAAGCCTGAGCATTGGAAGGATGTCCCCGACATGAAATAAGAACTCGAAAAACTACCCATTTGGCTTAGGAAGCCGTAAGGAAGTTTGTCTTTGTCTTGAGTTCTGAATTTTTTTACATCTCCTTTGAAAAAAGAATGTGTTTCTGGCCTGTGGATTTGAAATTCAGATTTACCATATTCACATGGTGTGAAAATTTCAAACTAAGATATTAATGCAGAAACAATTTTTGGACCGTTGCTAACCCAAGAATGCTTGGTAGAGGCGAAGTCACTGCATTAGCAACACCTCAGTAATTCATGACAATGTGTTCAGAGTCAAAAATTACAACTCTTGTGAGAAAGTGAGCTATCATGAACCAGAGTCGGAAGGCACAGTATGCGATATAATTAGCCCTGCTGGAACTTTGGCTAATAGCGTGATAACTTAGAAAAGACATTGAAAAAGAATGTTTAAACTATAATAAAGCTATGAAAATACGGGAAGGAAGGATGAAGAAAGGAAAGAAAAGATTGCTGTGTAAAAAAGATCCAGACTGGTCTGTTAAAGAACCAAATAGAAAATCTAAACATAAAAACTATAGCCCTGAGTCATCCTAAGGCTATTGTCTGGTAACTATGCTGTTGCTTAGACTTTTAAAGGAAATTGAAGGAACACTGTTTACTTTCCACAGTTCTCACCAAACACCATCCTTGCCCTCCCACTTCCTGTGTTGGTTACCCAGGTGACATCCTCATTCTGAAAACTGAGAGTGGAAAGTCTTAAGGAGTAGTAGACACAGCCCTGGGGTGAGAAATCACTTCACCCCTCCTTTCTCTCCCTGTCAGCACGCAACACCTGTTCTCATACAACCTTCTCCCCATGCCCCTAAGTCTTACACTCGTAGTTTCATAAGAAAAGGGACAGTGCTAATCCGTTTTCCCATTGGAATTAAGAAAGTGAATTTAAAGTGATTTGCCTTTATTCATCTTTGAAGCTCTTTCCTATATTCTTCTCTGCTCTCTGCCCTCATCTCCCAACCCAGTATCTGTCTCCTAGGTAGGTACTTAATAAATGCAAACATGAGATCCTCATTTAATAAAATTCCCAATGTCATATAATCAGTGTATCTTCTTTGCACTTGTGAGAATCCAACAGATAGACTAGTTTTGGTTAAGTTCTGTGTCATTCAAAAGACATCTGGCCATGTTTATTGCTTTTAAATATATTTGCATTTTCCAATTAAAAATGGCCTAATAGAGGTAGTCATCTTTGAATTTTACCCTGCTTTTTTCTCGTTTTTTTTTTTTCTCTTGGTTTTATTCAGTGACTCATCAATTTATATTATTGCTTTCTTCAAAATATTTATCTCCATCTGTTCCTCTTCATTCCCATGGTCTGCCTCAGCGGAGGCATGAATCATTTCATTTATGACTCAGAATATCGTTCTGATGATCTTGCCATTCAGTGAATTCCTCCAGCTGTAGATCTTTTAACTTGAACAGACCACTTAGAAACTTGTAGTGACTTCCCATCTGCCAGCTGGATATGATCCAGATCTGAAACTGCTGACTCCAGCTGACTTCCTCTCTCTTTCTGTCTCCTCCATTATAGATGCACACAGCAGCCAGCCTTATCTCCTTGCTTTCCCCTGTATGTTCATGCATAGAAATGGAAGGAGTCACTGGCATCTCTTTTCATCTCTTTCAAGGTCGTGTGGCCATTTTGAGGCCTAAGAGGATACCCCGCCCCCTACTGGTAGCTTGGCTCACCATGGAAATACCGACTGCATACAACTGGGTACTAACTTAGGACATTGCAGTTTCAGCACTTTGGGAAGAATACTATGTCTAAATTCCTGCCACTAAAAACTGGTAGAAGAAGCAGCATTTTTTAGCCTAAAGAAGAGCAGCCCACACATACCCTTTTCTGCAGAGTGTGAAATCAGTGCTTGAAAACAGATGAGCAAAGGCAGGACCCCATCCTTCAGGACCCACCGCAGAGTAGTTAGTTTGAAATTGTACTCACCAACCAATGTTGAGGGAGTTTATAAGACATGATATGATAAACTTTAAGGATGTTGTTGAAGACCTTGTTCGCAACATAGTCAATGTTTTCTTTATAAGACCCTTGAGATAATTTTCCTTTGGAATAGGAATTTTCCTGAGAATAGGATGAATTGAGCTTCTGTTGAACCATGAATTTTGTAGTTGCTCATGTGTCCCCCTTTGAGTTGGCTGCTCCATAGCTCAGCTAATTCTAAGGACCGCATATAGCAAGTGCGTTGGACTTCACAGCATAAAATAAATGTGGTGGATTGGTTCCAAGATTTGTCTTAGTATTTTCCACCCCTTATCCAAATCCTCTCTGATTTCCTTACTTATCTTGACTCTGTCTTGCTACATATATATATTTGTAATCCATCTATAAGAATAAAACATAGTATGAACTCACATAGAAGCACATATAATCTAATTTATAGTTAAATAACCATAATTACTCATATAAAAAGACAACTCAAAATTCCAGATACTTAAAGAAATGAACTGAAAGGGAACTTTAAAATAGTCTGCATTATTCCCAGAAGTTGAGATCCTCTATACCTGGTCATTGAAGTAATGGCATAAGACATGATGAAACAAAGTTTTAAGGAACAATAAGTATGCAAATGACTGGTATACTAAGTATGAAAATGACTGATATGCTAAGTAGGGGTCAGTCAGGGCAGATGCTGGTGATCCACGGTTTTTTATATGCACATGCATTCTTTCATTAGACATTGTGGTTTAGATCCTAAACCTTGAGTTCAGGAGCTATGTGAAATCACCTGGTAGTTTCTTCACACCATTTAATTACAATAATGAAGTAATACGTGGTATCATAGTAGCTAAAAGTAATTTCTGATTTTAAAAATGGTTTAGATCTTTCTTTTTTCATTTTCTGTTTTATTTAAAGGGACTATGTATAATTAAATAAATCCTTCTTTAACCCAAAGTAATTGCAAACAGAAATTTTGAATTGATAAGGCATAGATACAAAGAAGGCAGAGAAAATCAGCCAAGTTCCTGAGTTTTTTTCTTAGAAAAGAGAGATGAACAGGGCTTTTTGTGTGCCATCAATAGGGGAAATTATACAGTTCATCCTCACCAAACCAACACAGTGCCAACAGAAACTGCTAGAGAAACTGGTAAAATGTGGGAATTTATTGGCAAAAAAACCCAAAGAAGCAGGCACAGAGCTTGCTAGTGAGAGAGAGGATGAATTCCATCAAAGGAAGCCACCATTTCTTCTCTACCTACCCCATATCACTGCCTGGGACAGAGAATGAATATGGCAGAGGTGGTCACTAGAGGTGGTTCCTAGGTGGTCACTAGGGCTAGCGTTGTAACTCCCTGAGAATTGTGCCAATGTGACATTGTGATCAGAATCCTTGGGAAACACATTCCAGGAAAAGGTAGCCCTTATATCTATCCTTAGGCATTTGCCAATTGCATGGTTTTGGTATGTAGATCCCTTACTTGATTTCCTTACTTATCTTGACTCTGTCTTGCTACATATATATATTTGTAATCCATCTATAAGAATAAAACATAGTATGAACTCACATAGAAGCACATATAATCTAATTTATAGTTAAATAACCATAATTACTCATATAAAAAGACAACTCAAAATTCCAGATACTTAAAGAAATGAACTGAAAGGGAACTTTAAAATAGTCTGCATTATTCCCAGAAGTTGAGATCCTCTATACCTGGTCATTGAAGTAATGGCATAAGACATGATGAAACAAAGTTTTAAGGAACAATAAGTATGCAAATGACTGGTATACTAAGTATGAAAATGACTGATATGCTAAGTAGGGGTCAGTCAGGGCAGATGCTGGTGATCCACGGTTTTTTATATGCACATGCATTCTTTCATTAGACATTGTGGTTTAGATCCTAAACCTTGAGTTCAGGAGCTATGTGAAATCACCTGGTAGTTTCTTCACACCATTTAATTACAATAATGAAGTAATACGTGGTATCATAGTAGCTAAAAGTAATTTCTGATTTTAAAAATGGTTTAGATCTTTCTTTTTTCATTTTCTGTTTTATTTAAAGGGACTATGTATAATTAAATAAATCCTTCTTTAACCCAAAGTAATTGCAAACAGAAATTTTGAATTGATAAGGCATAGATACAAAGAAGGCAGAGAAAATCAGCCAAGTTTCTGAGTTTTTTTCTTAGAAAAGAGAGATGAACAGGGCTTTTTGTGTGCCATCAATAGGGGAAATTATACAGTTCATCCTCACCAAACCAACACAGTGCCAACAGAAACTGCTAGAGAAACTGGTAAAATGTGGGAATTTATTGGCAAAAAAACCCAAAGAAGCAGGCACAGAGCTTGCTAGTGAGAGAGAGGATGAATTCCATCAAAGGAAGCCACCATTTCTTCTCTACCTACCCCATATCACTGCCTGGGACAGAGAATGAATATGGCAGAGGTGGTCACTAGAGGTGGTTCCTAGGTGGTCACTAGGGCTAGCGTTGTAACTCCCTGAGAATTGTGCCAATGTGACATTGTGATCAGAATCCTTGGGAAACACATTCCAGGAAAAGGTAGCCCTTATATCTATCCTTAGGCATTTGCCAATTGCATGGTTTTGGTATGTAGATATTGAATATGTTCATCAGTGTGTAATGTTTCACTGTGTGTATGAATGTGCACATGTGCATGCATGCTTATATACACAAATGAGAAACTGAGTTGTTTTGTGACTGTAAGTAATTTTGAGAATATATGCTCTACCTACGTTTTTATGTGGGTCGTTAACTGTCTTTTTAAATTTCACAGTGTGTGGACAACATACGGTGTAATGGTTTAATGACTATAGTGTTTGAAGAAAATTCCAAAGTTACTGTGCCACATATGATTAAGTAAGTGTGATAATCCTTTCTCTGACATTTTAATCAAGATCAAATTGGTGGAGAATGTAAAACCCTGAATAAAATATTGCTTCAGTAGCATTTGGCTTCATACTGTGAATGTTTGACAGTAATGTGATAATTCATAATATGCCATTATAAATAATAAGACTATCAGAATAGTTTTTCAGATTCATAGTTTATTGACTCACAGCACAGAAATAATATAGTATCTATACTATTTAGAATGCCTTCCTCAGTACAAAAGAAACCTATCAATATTTTCAAGTTGAATAAAGAAAGTTGTGATAGCCAGATGTGTCAGAGGGTAAACAGAAATTTGGCAGATCCTTTTGAAATCTGTTTCAGTGAGCATGAATCATATTAATTAGATTTGTTTGTAGAGATGCATGGACATTTTGAAGACAATCAGCATGAATTAATTGGCTTTTCTATATACTGCCTTACCTACAGTCTATATATGGATTTGCCCCAGAGGCTAATGCTGGGGGATTTCCCTTCTCACTCTCTATGTATTTTGTTAACAAAGTAAGTCGTATTATTTAATGTGATCACTAAGGAAACCATAGTTTTAAAGTGAGAAGTTATATCCATAACTATGTGCCACAGCTCTCTACATTAGTGCTTTTGTCTCTTCATACTTTTTTGTTTCCAAATTCAAAAATCATTTTGGGAGGATTTTCAAGTTGACCAAACTGTTCCCTACTATCATTTTCTTGGTTATTTGCAGTCCAAATTCTAAGAATAAAATGTATTTTTAAAAGTAGTCCTTTTATATCTTTCCAAAAAAGTTACATCAAACTAAGAAAATGTTTGTCTTCCATGTCTTTTCTGTGGAAAATTTTCATGTCTAAACTAAGACAAAAAAAACAGCATTAACTTTTCTCCTCTGATAGGCATTCATTATAATTAGCATTATTCCAATGGTGTAAGCTTTAAAACTTATTAATTATTGTATCAGGTGAAGGCAGAGTACATTATACTAGTGCCATAATCACTACAGAAAATGTGTAAAAGGGTGGCACTATTTTAAATTGCTCGTTGGTTTTAAAATATTTTGAGTAGGGTCATTTTTTTCTTTCTTTTTTTGAGAGAAAATCTGTGACAAACCTAAACAATGTATTAAAAATCAGAGAACACTTTTCCAACAAAGATCCATATAGACAAAGCTATGATTTTTCCAGTAGTCATGTAGAATGTAACCCTGAATAAAATATTGCTTCAGTAGCATTTGGCTTCATACTGTGAATGTTTGACAGTAATGTGATAATTCATAATATGCCATTATAAATAATAAGACTATCAGAATAGTTTTTCAGATTCATAGTTTATTGACTCACAGCACAGAAATAATATAGTATCTATACTATTTAGAATGCCTTCCTCAGTACAAAAGAAACCTATCAATATTTTCAAGTTGAATAAAGAAAGTTGTGATAGCCAGATGTGTCAGAGGGTAAACAGAAATTTGGCAGATCCTTTTGAAATCTGTTTCAGTGAGCATGAATCATATTAATTAGATTTGTTTGTAGAGATGCATGGACATTTTGAAGACAATCAGCATGAATTAATTGGCTTTTCTATATACTGCCTTACCTACAGTCTATATATGGATTTGCCCCAGAGGCTAATGCTGGGGGATTTCCCTTCTCACTCTCTATGTATTTTGTTAACAAAGTAAGTCGTATTATTTAATGTGATCACTAAGGAAACCATAGTTTTAAAGTGAGAAGTTATATCCATAACTATGTGCCACAGCTCTCTACATTAGTGCTTTTGTCTCTTCATACTTTTTTGTTTCCAAATTCAAAAATCATTTTGGGAGGATTTTCAAGTTGACCAAACTGTTCCCTACTATCATTTTCTTGGTTATTTGCAGTCCAAATTCTAAGAATAAAATGTATTTTTAAAAGTAGTCCTTTTATATCTTTCCAAAAAAGTTACATCAAACTAAGAAAATGTTTGTCTTCCATGTCTTTTCTGTGGAAAATTTTCATGTCTAAACTAAGACAAAAAAAACAGCATTAACTTTTCTCCTCTGATAGGCATTCATTATAATTAGCATTATTCCAATGGTGTAAGCTTTAAAACTTATTAATTATTGTATCAGGTGAAGGCAGAGTACATTATACTAGTGCCATAATCACTACAGAAAATGTGTAAAAGGGTGGCACTATTTTAAATTGCTCGTTGGTTTTAAAATATTTTGAGTAGGGTCATTTTTTTCTTTCTTTTTTTGAGAGAAAATCTGTGACAAACCTAAACAATGTATTAAAAATCAGAGAACACTTTTCCAACAAAGATCCATATAGTCAAAGCTATGATTTTTCCAGTAGTCATGTACAGATGTGAAAGTTGGGCCATAAAGAAGGCTGAGTGCGGAAGAATTGATGCTTTTTTTTTGGCAGGCCACTTCTATTGGTCTTTCATTTATCTATTTTCATCCATCTTTGTTCTTTGGCCCATGTGGGCCTCCCATCGCAGTGGCCTCTGTTGTCACAGAGCACTGGCTCTGGGCGCATGTGCTCCAGAGCTCCGGCTCGGTAATTGGACACATCGATCCAGCCGCTCCAAGGCACGTGAAATCTTCCCATGCCAGGGATTGAACTGGCACCCCTTGCACTGCAAGGCGGTGTCCTTACCCACTGGACCACCAGGGAAGCCCGAATTGATGCTTTCTAATTTTGGTGCTGAGGAGACTCTTGAGAGTCCCTTGGACTGTAAGGAGATCAAACCAATCAATCCTAAAGGAAATCAACCCTGAATATTCCTTGGAAGGGCTGATGCTGAAGCTGAAGCTGCAAGACTTTGGCCACCTGATGTGAAGAGCTGACTCACTGGAAAAGACCCTGATGCTGGGAAGGATTGAAGGCAGGAAGAGAAGGGGAGGACAGAGGACGAGATGGTTGGATGGCATCACTGACTCAATGGACATGAGTTTGAGCAAGCTCCGGGAGATGATGAAGGACAGGGAAGCTGCATGTGGTCAAAAAGAGTTGGACACGACTTAACGACTGAACAGCAACAAGGTCATTTTAAAACTGTCTGGCGGAGATTCCTTTAGCATTAAGTTTTCTAGGTTTTTAATTTAGTGTAGTTAAAAAAAAAAAAAATAGAGCAGGGATGTCCCTGGTAGCGCAGTGGTTGAGAATCTGCCTTCCAGTTCGGGGGGCTCAGCTTTGATCCCTGTTCAGGGAACTGAGATCCCATGTGCCATGGGACAAGTAAGCCCACGCACCACAACTACTGAGTTTGGGTGCCTCAACAAGACAGTCAGAGTGCAACAAACTATAGAGCCCATGCGCTCTGGAGCCTGCGCACCACAACTAGAGAGAGCTGTGTGCCACAATGAAGATTTCACGTGCCTTAACCAAGACCCAGTGTAGCCAAAAATAAACAAATAAATAAGTGTATGTTTTAAAGGTTAGAAAAAAAAGAAAAGAAAAAAGGCAGATCAGTTAAAAAATATGATACTAAAGTTAAAACCAAGTATGGAATATTAAGTGAAAAGTTTCAAATTTTTCAATTTACATCACCAGGCTAGTTTTCTTACTAGCTGTCTACCAGAGTATTTTTGTTTTAATATTTCACAAAATCATATATATTATTTTCATTAATTTTTAAAGTACTTTTTTTTGTCAGTTAGAGCCATTTCTTTTGCCTCTAAGTCATCATTTATTTTCATGCATCTTTATTCTTTTGGCATGAGTGGGCCTCCCATTGCAGTGGCCTCTCTCATTGCAGAGCACTGGCTCTGGGTGCATGTGCTCCAGAGTGCTGGCTCATAATTGGACACACCGGTCCAGCTGCTTTACCGCACGTGAGATCTTCCCGGGCCAAGGATCAAACATGTGCCCCTTGTACTGCAAAGCAGAGTCTTTACCCACTGGACCAGCAGGGAAGCCCTAAAGTACTTTTCTGAAGGTTGGACAGCCATGAAAATCCAATCTGCTTTAGAATGAGAATATGTAAGTTGGACTGGGAAGGCAAGTTATAAGCTCCTGAAGCTTAGGGCAGTTGCACACCCACTCTGTGTACACTTTGTTCATTTTAAAAGTTTATATAGGTTCAGAACTTATTTTAGTTGAAGTAAACAGGGAAGCTGCATGTGGTCAAAAAGAGTTGGACACGACTTAACGACTGAACAGCAACAAGGTCATTTTAAAACTGTCTGGCGGAGATTCCTTTAGCATTAAGTTTTCTAGGTTTTTAATTTAGTGTAGTTAAAAAAAAAAAAAATAGAGCAGGGATGTCCCTGGTAGCGCAGTGGTTGAGAATCTGCCTTCCAGTTCGGGGGGCTCAGCTTTGATCCCTGTTCAGGGAACTGAGATCCCATGTGCCATGGGACAAGTAAGCCCACGCACCACAACTACTGAGTTTGGGTGCCTCAACAAGACAGTCAGAGTGCAACAAACTATAGAGCCCATGCGCTCTGGAGCCTGCGCACCACAACTAGAGAGAGCTGTGTGCCACAATGAAGATTTCACGTGCCTTAACCAAGACCCAGTGTAGCCAAAAATAAACAAATAAATAAGTGTATGTTTTAAAGGTTAGAAAAAAAAGAAAAGAAAAAAGGCAGATCAGTTAAAAAATATGATACTAAAGTTAAAACCAAGTATGGAATATTAAGTGAAAAGTTTCAAATTTTTCAATTTACATCACCAGGCTAGTTTTCTTACTAGCTGTCTACCAGAGTATTTTTGTTTTAATATTTCACAAAATCATATATATTATTTTCATTAATTTTTAAAGTACTTTTTTTTGTCAGTTAGAGCCATTTCTTTTGCCTCTAAGTCATCATTTATTTTCATGCATCTTTATTCTTTTGGCATGAGTGGGCCTCCCATTGCAGTGGCCTCTCTCATTGCAGAGCACTGGCTCTGGGTGCATGTGCTCCAGAGTGCTGGCTCATAATTGGACACACCGGTCCAGCTGCTTTACCGCACGTGAGATCTTCCCGGGCCAAGGATCAAACATGTGCCCCTTGTACTGCAAAGCAGAGTCTTTACCCACTGGACCAGCAGGGAAGCCCTAAAGTACTTTTCTGAAGGTTGGACAGCCATGAAAATCCAATCTGCTTTAGAATGAGAATATGTAAGTTGGACTGGGAAGGCAAGTTATAAGCTCCTGAAGCTTAGGGCAGTTGCACACC
Source organism: Tragulus kanchil (assembly GCA_022376925.1). Classification (NCBI taxonomy): domain Eukaryota; kingdom Metazoa; phylum Chordata; class Mammalia; order Artiodactyla; family Tragulidae; genus Tragulus; species Tragulus kanchil. Next base: position 30,877,288 of record JAIOJX010000004.1, read on the forward strand.
CACTCTGTGTACACTTTGTTCATTTTAAAAGTTTATATAGGTTCAGAACTTTAGTCTTGTGCCTTCAGTTATGGCTTGCGCCTGAATTCATCTCTGTCCTCTGTGATGGCAGTTTGACCACTGCCCATGTCCAGTCTCATTTGTGTAACTGCCTCCTGTGTAGACCAAGACTTCCCTGCAACTGGGTGCACAAAGAGGTCACTGTAATGAGTTGGAACCACTCTTTTGCGAGAATAGAGACCTGTATCTCAGGCTGTAAGAATTTCCTGTTGAAGTCACACATGTTTGGATGCCCATCTCTTCTCTACTAGGTATATACCCAAGGCAGAGTTTCTTAGATTTCATGTCTTCTGTTTTCCCATATCTCATTGAATGTGGTTCTCTTCAGTCAGAGAAAAGGATGATTTTCCAATCTTTGTTCCTTCTGATATATCAGTCTCCTCCAGGTCCTGTTCTCCCCTAAAGTCTATATTCTTGCCTTCCTGCACATTTCCCTAGCTACATGCAATGAAAAAAAGTTTTGCAGAGCTAAAACAAAAAATTTATCCTATCCTAATGGCACTATTTTGCAGGCACTCACTTTTAAAACTTACTAATTACAACATGTGATTTGGATTTGATGTCTCAGGATTGTTTTTTCCTTTTAATGTTTACCAAAAAGGAGATGTTATTATCATAGGAGGCTTAAGTAATGCATTATATCTTTTTGAGGGCCCCTTAGGAAATAAAGTAAGATCTGTTTCAGTGTAATAAAAGAAAATTAAATAATTTCATATTATTTAATTTTTTCTTTACTTAAAATGAGAATGTAATCATAATTTTGAAAGACAGTGGTATAATTAGTTTTTATTTCATGTTGGTTATAATATATTTTTCCTCCTAGTGTTTGATTACAGTAATTATAATCAAAAGATGCGATGCGTAAAACTGCAATTAGAATGCAAAATCATGACATTTATTAGTGATTATATTCCTTTAAGTGATGTTTTATACTTTATGTGTATAGGCTAAGGCTTGCTTTCTTTTAATAATAGTTGACATCAACTCAGCGGTTAAAAGAAAAAAAAATTATCCTGTCTTAATGCATTACTTTGAATGCCATGTCTAAAAAAATAAAGATTTTATAAGCTCCTGAAGCTTAGGGCAGTTGCACACCCACTCTGTGTACACTTTGTTCATTTTAAAAGTTTATATAGGTTCAGAACTTTAGTCTTGTGCCTTCAGTTATGGCTTGCGCCTGAATTCATCTCTGTCCTCTGTGATGGCAGTTTGACCACTGCCCATGTCCAGTCTCATTTGTGTAACTGCCTCCTGTGTAGACCAAGACTTCCCTGCAACTGGGTGCACAAAGAGGTCACTGTAATGAGTTGGAACCACTCTTTTGCGAGAATAGAGACCTGTATCTCAGGCTGTAAGAATTTCCTGTTGAAGTCACACATGTTTGGATGCCCATCTCTTCTCTACTAGGTATATACCCAAGGCAGAGTTTCTTAGATTTCATGTCTTCTGTTTTCCCATATCTCATTGAATGTGGTTCTCTTCAGTCAGAGAAAAGGATGATTTTCCAATCTTTGTTCCTTCTGATATATCAGTCTCCTCCGCGGTCCTGTTCTCCCCTAAAGTCTATATTCTTGCCTTCCTGCACATTTCCCTAGCTACATGCAATGAAAAAAAGTTTTGCAGAGCTAAAACAAAAAATTTATCCTATCCTAATGGCACTATTTTGCAGGCACTCACTTTTAAAACTTACTAATTACAACATGTGATTTGGATTTGATGTCTCAGGATTGTTTTTTCCTTTTAATGTTTCCCAAAAAAGGAGATGTTATTATCATAGGAGGCTTAAGTAATGCATTATATCTTTTTGAGGGCCCCTTAGGAAATAAAGTAAGATCTGTTTCAGTGTAATAAAAGAAAATTAAATAATTTCATATTATTTAATTTTTTCTTTACTTAAAATGAGAATGTAATCATAATTTTGAAAGACAGTGGTATAATTAGTTTTTATTTCATGTTGGTTATAATATATTTTTCCTCCTAGTGTTTGATTACAGTAATTATAATCAAAAGATGCGATGCGTAAAACTGCAATTAGAATGCAAAATCATGACATTTATTAGTGATTATATTCCTTTAAGTGATGTTTTATACTTTATGTGTATAGGCTAAGGCTTGCTTTCTTTTAATAATAGTTGACATCAACTCAGCGGTTAAAAGAAAAAAAAATTATCCTGTCTTAATGCATTACTTTGAATGCCATGTCTAAGAAAATAAAGATTTTAGATGGGAGAATAGTGGGAGAAAAAGTGATGACCTTGATTAGCTATCCTCTAGACTGACTGAATCATAAAAGTTTCTAAGGTCTTTTAACAGATGAGAAAGATTAAGAACCAGAAAAGTAAAGTTGCAAAAAAGAGCCATGTTGTTTTCAAGCATCTCAACAGACACACTTCTGTATTTTTGAGATCAGTGATGTGACTAAAATGAACAGGCTGCCCTTAGTTCCTCGTCAGAAGTAAGTTGCTCATTTAAAATGCTCTTTCAGGCCCTAAAACAAAGTCTTCCCCCCTGCACTGAGCTTACTTTGGGGTGGAACATTTCCAAGAGCAAGCTAAAGAAGCTATTGATTTCTCTTTATCCCAGAGAAAATAAATATATAATTTAAAATTCCTCCAAGTGCTGAAAGGGCTAATTAGGGACACTCACCACAAGCCAGCTGATTCTTAGCAAACAGCTGTGTCACTCAACATCATTGGCCTGCAGTGTACCCTTTCATCAAGTGGTGAAATCCAGGACTGCATTGATCACCTGTTCTGAGATGCTGCCAGAATGTTGGACATAGAGACTCAGAAGGGAACGTGAAGGCTACGGGCAGTCCTCGCAAAGGTGTGCATTTCTTTGAGTCTCACTTGGAAATTCGGCCTCAGCTTCCAAGCTTTTCATCTGATGACCTTGGCTCTGTGCCAGCTTCTTGACCTTTCTAACGAAAGTGCAACATGGACAGAGGGCTCTGAGCCCAGCCAAGGGTCCCAAGGACTGCCGTGTGAACCTTCCCACCAGCTTGCTGTTCACCTGAAAGACTGCTAAAGGCTTCCAGGCCAGGATGATAGGTTGAGGAGCAGTCAGATGGAGGTTTTATAGAAAGATAGAAGCCCAGTATTGCATGTGGGCAGGTGGGTACTGTGCTAGGGGGATCTTTAGAAGAGGTCACTGACTATATTGCATCCATTATTTTTTGGAAGACATTTTTAACACTTCAGAATATTGAAAACATAAGGAAAACACAATATTTTACACAATTTATGGTTTAAATTATATTCAGAATAATGGACTGGCTTAAATGCATTAACTGGTCAGAAAGAATGAAATGGATTAACCACTCAAGAAGTTAGAAGAGGAATGACAAAAATCAACTGTAAGAAAGTGCAGGAAGAAAATAATTACAAATGGAAATCAATACATTGAAGTATGGGAAAACAGTAGAACTGATCATAGAACTGGTTCCAGAGTGAAAAAACCTAATAACAGAATAGCTGTTAGTTTAATCAAGAAAAAAGGGGGGGAGGGAGCACAGATGTACAAAATTACAAGTGAGAAAAAGAAATAACCACAAAGAGTAGCAGTGATATCTGGGTATCCCCTTCCTTCCCACCCTTCTGTGGGGAGAATGTCACCCTTACTTTTTAGTCACACTTCTGATTTGAGGGTGTAAGCTGTGCCCTCCTAAATAGAACTTGGGCCTTTAATTTCCCAATGAACTATGACTGAACCAGAGAAAGAAGTGAAAGCATAGTATGCCACCACTTCGGCATATTGAGTATGTTGAGCTACAGACACTTAAAAAACAGCAAAGGCAGAGAGAACTCTTCTTATTTGCCTAAAGACAGTCTCCAAAAGGAACTCAGGGGTCATAAATCTTCCCAGGAATTTCACCAGCCATGGAAGATTGACAGTTGTCACAGGAGAGACTAGATGTCAACATCAAACTCAGGCAATAAATCTCTCCATCAGGATCATCTTTTCTAGAAATCAGGTGCTCTCCAGATCTGATGACCTTGGCTCTGTGCCAGCTTCTTGACCTTTCTAACGAAAGTGCAACATGGACAGAGGGCTCTGAGCCCAGCCAAGGGTCCCAAGGACTGCCGTGTGAACCTTCCCACCAGCTTGCTGTTCACCTGAAAGACTGCTAAAGGCTTCCAGGCCAGGATGATAGGTTGAGGAGCAGTCAGATGGAGGTTTTATAGAAAGATAGAAGCCCAGTATTGCATGTGGGCAGGTGGGTACTGTGCTAGGGGGATCTTTAGAAGAGGTCACTGACTATATTGCATCCATTATTTTTTGGAAGACATTTTTAACACTTCAGAATATTGAAAACATAAGGAAAACACAATATTTTACACAATTTATGGTTTAAATTATATTCAGAATAATGGACTGGCTTAAATGCATTAACTGGTCAGAAAGAATGAAATGGATTAACCACTCAAGAAGTTAGAAGAGGAATGACAAAAATCAACTGTAAGAAAGTGCAGGAAGAAAATAATTACAAATGGAAATCAATACATTGAAGTATGGGAAAACAGTAGAACTGATCATAGAACTGGTTCCAGAGTGAAAAAACCTAATAACAGAATAGCTGTTAGTTTAATCAAGAAAAAAGGGGGGGAGGGAGCACAGATGTACAAAATTACAAGTGAGAAAAAGAAATAACCACAAAGAGTAGCAGTGATATCTGGGTATCCCCTTCCTTCCCACCCTTCTGTGGGGAGAATGTCACCCTTACTTTTTAGTCACACTTCTGATTTGAGGGTGTAAGCTGTGCCCCTCCTAAATAGAACTTGGGCCTTTAATTTCCCAATGAACTATGACTGAACCAGAGAAAGAAGTGAAAGCATAGTATGCCACCACTTCGGCATATTGAGTATGTTGAGCTACAGACACTTAAAAAACAGCAAAGGCAGAGAGAACTCTTCTTATTTGCCTAAAGACAGTCTCCAAAAGGAACTCAGGGGTCATAAATCTTCCCAGGAATTTCACCAGCCATGGAAGATTGACAGTTGTCACAGGAGAGACTAGATGTCAACATCACACTCAGGCAAACTGTCACAAACTGTCATGCCTTCCATCCATTCTGAGGGTGTATTCATCTTTTCTAGAAATCAGGTGCTCTCTCCTGAGAGCCACTCCCCCCGCAACACTTTCCTATCCCTATTAAGATGGTATTTAAGTCTGAGTTCTAAGCCACCTCTTTGAGTTTCTCATTTTCTCCTGGTTATCTCCCATGAACATATGAGGCATACATGTTAGTAAACCTGTTTATTTTTCTCTTGTTAATCTGTCTTTTATCACAGGGACTTGGCTAAGAACTCAGGATGGTAGAGGGAAAATGATTCTTCCTCCTCCCGCAGGAGGAATCCACAAAGGCAAATGAATTATTCCCATCCCCACAATGAATTCTGATCTTCCTAAATTATAAAGGCATAGTTGATGTTTTCATAGCCCTGCTTTGTTGTATGTTATATGTCCTAGCCATCTTCTATCAAATGCAGAGGGAAGCCTGGAGACAAGTGTGCATTTACAGACATTGAAATACTCCGACTGAGAGGCAGCCAGGCCCTGGTTTTGTCATCATGTTCCTGCTTTGTGCATAGGTCTGATGCCCGTCTTCACAAGGATGACACCGACATTTGCTTCAGTAAGACCCTCAACTCCTGCAAAGTGCCCCAGATCCGTTATGCCAGTGTGGAGCGCCTCTTGGAGAGACTGACGGACCTGCGGTTTCTTAGTATTGATTTCCTCAACACCTTTCTGCACACCTATCGGATTTTCACGACAGCAGCTGTGGTGCTGGGGAAGCTTTCTGACATATACAAGAGGCCTTTCACCTCCATCCCAGTCAGGTAAACCTGAGATTAGCCTGTGAGGAAAAGATGGCCCACCAGGTCCCTGGGTCTCTGTGCAGATGGACAGCCTGCTGGGCAGAGCACTGACTGGCCTTTGTACTTATCAGGCCCCACCAGTAGAAGAGGGTGAGAAGTGCTCACAGTTCCCAAGGGAAACAGCAAAGGCAGAGAGAACTCTTCTTATTTGCCTAAAGACAGTCTCCAAAAGGAACTCAGGGGTCATAAATCTTCCCAGGAATTTCACCAGCCATGGAAGATTGACAGTTGTCACAGGAGAGACTAGATGTCAACATCACACTCAGGCAAACTGTCACAAACTGTCATGCCTTCCATCCATTCTGAGGGTGTATTCATCTTTTCTAGAAATCAGGTGCTCTCTCCTGAGAGCCACTCCCCCCGCAACACTTTCCTATCCCTATTAAGATGGTATTTAAGTCTGAGTTCTAAGCCACCTCTTTGAGTTTCTCATTTTCTCCTGGTTATCTCCCATGAACATATGAGGCATACATGTTAGTAAACCTGTTTATTTTTCTCTTGTTAATCTGTCTTTTATCACAGGGACTTGGCTAAGAACTCAGGATGGTAGAGGGAAAATGATTCTTCCTCCTCCCGCAGGAGGAATCCACAAAGGCAAATGAATTATTCCCATCCCCACAATGAATTCTGATCTTCCTAAATTATAAAGGCATAGTTGATGTTTTCATAGCCCTGCTTTGTTGTATGTTATATGTCCTAGCCATCTTCTATCAAATGCAGAGGGAAGCCTGGAGACAAGTGTGCATTTACAGACATTGAAATACTCCGACTGAGAGGCAGCCAGGCCCTGGTTTTGTCATCATGTTCCTGCTTTGTGCATAGGTCTGATGCCCGTCTTCACAAGGATGACACCGACATTTGCTTCAGTAAGACCCTCAACTCCTGCAAAGTGCCCCAGATCCGTTATGCCAGTGTGGAGCGCCTCTTGGAGAGACTGACGGACCTGCGGTTTCTTAGTATTGATTTCCTCAACACCTTTCTGCACACCTATCGGATTTTCACGACAGCAGCTGTGGTGCTGGGGAAGCTTTCTGACATATACAAGAGGCCTTTCACCTCCATCCCAGTCAGGTAAACCTGAGATTAGCCTGTGAGGAAAAGATGGCCCACCAGGTCCCTGGGTCTCTGTGCAGATGGACAGCCTGCTGGGCAGAGCACTGACTGGCCTTTGTACTTATCAGGCCCCACCAGTAGAAGAGGGTGAGAAGTGCTCACAGTTCCCAAGGGAAGCAGTTTAAGTTTCCAAGTGGCCTTTGCTTGCCCTGTGATTATTTGCTGGATTATTAGCGTTTCCAAGATAAAGCTATTGTTTGGAGCTTTTCTTTCTACTTTTTTTTAACAATTGTGCTTTTCCAATTTTAATATGCAGAACATCATCTGAGGGACTTGTTAAACTTCAGGCTCTGATTCATTAGGTCTGGAGTGGAGCCAAATCCTAGTGTTTCTTGTCTTTGGACCACAGTTTAGTAGCAAGGAGTTAGACAAAACCTGAAAAGTGTGTGCGTTCCTTTGTCAAGTGTGTCATATACACCCAACCTTTAAATGAAGGTGAATTCAGCAACAGAAGTACTATGGTCACGTGGCCTTTAAATGGAGGGAGCATGTTCTTGAACGACCTCCGGGGACACATTTTTGAACTCAAATCTGTTAACAGCTTTTCCTCTTCCTTTTAGGTCATTGGAACTGTTTTTTGCTACCAGCCAAAACAACAGAGGTGAACACTTGGTGGATGGCAAATCCCCACGCCTCTGTCGCAAATTCTCTTCCCCACCTCCACTGGCTGTCTCCAGAACGTCCTCCCCAGTGAGGGCCAGGAAGCTATCCTTGACTTCCCCCTTGAACTCAAGGATAGGCGCTTTGGACCTGACCACCACCTCGGCGTCCAGCAGCCCCACCACCACCCACAGCCCTGCTGCGTCTCCGCCACCGCACACTGCTAAAGTACCCTTGGATCTTAGTAGAGGCCTTTCATCTCCAGAACAAAGCCCGGGATCTGTAGAAGAGCCTGTGGATAACCCCCGCATGGACCTGTGTAACAAGCTGAAACGAAGTATTCAAAGAGGTATTATCCAGCTGCCACACCCTGTGTCTGTGAGGTGGGCAGAGGCTGGTTCCCCAACATTCCTTCTGGAACCCTAGTTCCCTTTCTTTACAGCTTTCCTGCTTTTGCATAGAAAGTGGAATGAATACAGTGGCTAGTTAGAAGAGAAAATTCCTGGAGTTCTCTCCAGCCTTTGTGGAAAGAGATCAAGGTTACCTGCCTTCTGTCCTAAAAGGCTAATTGTATTCAGTTGTCTGTGGAGGGATGGTGTCATTTCAGTGATTATTACTGGAAGATACTTCGTGGAATTTGATTAAGGCTAGTGGGCTAAAGAGCATAGCATGATATTTGGCATAGAGGGAAGTTGTAGGCACCCTCGTCCATGATCTAGAGCCTCAGAGCTTTCTCCTCCAGGGTCTATCTTAAGCATCTGTACTGCTTCCAGCCTTTGCTCACCAAGGATGATAATCTAGCCTGGAAACATTAAGATGACTTCTTCAGTTGATTTTCCAAGGGAACACTTTATATTACAGCAGAGATATATGGAGAAAAATTAAGTCTGAGACAGTGTTTGTTGTCTGTGACACAACCAAAGTGGTTTTTAGAAATGAGAATTAGATCATCTGGTTTCCTGATTAGATTCTCTAATAACTTCCCATAATAACTTCCCATCATACTTAGAATAAAGTACATTCTTCTTCCCAAAGTCTTCTGATCCTGTGAGATTTGAATGCTGTCTCTCTTTTTTGGGGGGCGAAGGAGGGGAACCACTTCTATTGGTCTTTCATTTATCTATTTTCATCCATCTTTCGTTCTTTGGCCCGTGTGGGCCTCCCATCCCAGTGGTGCCTGTCTCTGCAGAGCACTGGCTCTGGGCGCATGCGCTCCAGAGCTCTCGCTCAGCAGTTGGACACATCGGTTCAGCCGCTCCGCGGCACGTGGGATCTTCCCAGGCCAGGGATCGAACCGGCACCCCTTGCCCTGCAAGGCGGTGTCCTTACCCACTGGACCACCAGGGAAGCCCGCTGTCTCTGTTTAATCCTTATGTCTGCCATGCTTTGTCATCTTCTAGGCTACTGTCATGTTGATTTCCTTTTTGTGTCTGAGAAACACCTGGGTCCTTACTACTTGCAGAACCGTTGCACTTGTCTATCCCGCTGCCTGGTCAGTCTTTTCCCATAGAAGCTTATGAGTTCAGCCACCCTGTCTGTCTTCTTCACCTCTGTTCTGTCAGGGCCTTGGCCAGTGCCTGGCAGGTAGTAAATTTTTGCTAAATGGATAAATTAAGCAGAATACTCAGGGAACTCATCATGGGTTCCTGTGGCAATCTCCCTGCCCTCCCAGCTTGGTATAGTGTCAGGGGGGAGGAAGTGAGCCTTGTTCTTTTATAATCCAGTGTTTCTGTGATGAATGTAGAGATTTAGCAGCAAATTAGCAAACAGCTTCTTTTTAAACTACATAGCGGATTTGTTTACCAATAAAATAATTTAAAAAATGGGCAGCAAGTGAGGCCGAGTGTCCAGATTTTAAGAAGAATCACCCAGATGGAAGCATAGACTCCTGCTTTCCTACCTACTTGAAGTGTCTATGAAGTTTATAGCTCTGATCACTTAAATCAGCTTTCTGATTGAAGTGCTTAATAGAATTTTAGCTGTAGTGGTTGTCATCATCAAAAGGAGCACCCTTTTAAACAAGAAATTCTTTAAGTTGACATGTTAGCAACTAAGAAGGATGAAAGGGGAAAGATAGGATTAAGAAATCATTAGAATAGCAAGCTGCAGCAGGCTCGCGATAGATTTTCCTTGGGAACAGTGAGGCAGTGCACAAGCTGACAAGTGCATATGGGGTTTGATCCAGGCCAGTGCTTGGCAGTCTCCATGGACCGAGTGACTTTGGGAGGCTTATCTCAAGTCTTGTGTCGGGGCTAGAACAGCCTGGGAAGTGTAGGAAAGAACTTCCTATATTCTGGGAAGTTCTTTCTCCTCCTTTATTGGATTGTATTAAACGAGAGAGAGGGAATCTGGAGGTTAGTCTGAATTCTCGTGTCATCTCGTGTTAGAACAGCTTTAGGAATAGCATTTTAATGTCAGACATTGGTGGCTCCAAGGCTGGGAGGAGAACAGGTAAGGGAGTCATTGTGATCTTCTCTGTGTAGGTTTCTGTGCTACGGGGTCCATGGTGGTAAATAAGATGGCACCCTGGCCCCTCGTGTGTAGTTCCCTGGAGAAGGTAGACAGAACACAAGTATAGGTAAGATGGTACAGGATGTGGAGATGGGGTGCTCAGGAACATGAAAAGCAGGGAAGATGATGTTTGGTTGAGCGGAATCTGTGTCATTGATGTGAGCCAAGAAGAATGGGTATGTGGGCTGCAACTCACAGGAAACAGGCAGGCTCTTGGGCAAAGAGAACCTCTGTGCCAAGGTGCTGGTGGTATCCTCCAGTGGGGAAAGCCATTTCTGAGAGCAGGAGTGCTTGCTGCTTGTGCAGGTGCAGACGAGACCCTGTTATGAGTCCTCCTGCGTTCTAGCCTCTAGAAACTATTTAAAACTCTCCTAAAGAGGTCTCCTCTTCCTGCTCCTTTTTTTGGGTCATTTTAGCCATGAAGTGGACTGGTCAGTAGTGTTGAGTATCAGTATATTCACGTTAGTGTGCAATACATAGAACTTTTTCATCTTGCAAAACTGAAACTACATACCCATTGAACAACTCACCGTCTCTCCCTCCCTCCAGCCCTTGGCGTCCACTGTCTTGTTTTTGTTTCTGTGAGCTTGACTACTTTAAATACTGCATATAACTAAAATCACACAGGATTTACCTTTTCAAATAATATAATGTCCTCAGGGTTCATCCCTGTTGTGACATGTGTGAGGGTTTTCTCCCTTTTAAAAAGCTGAATAGTATTCCCTTGCATGTAAATGTCATATTTTCTTTATCCATCTCTCCCTTGATGGACTTTTGGATTGTTCCCATCTCTTGGCTGTTGTGAACAATACTGCAGTGTACATGTGTATGCAGGTGTCTCTTCAAGATCCCGCTTTCAGTGCTTTTGCATATATTCCCAGAAGTGAGGTTGCTATAGCATATGATAACTCTGTTTTTAATCTTTTTAGGAATTTTTTACAGAGTTTAGTTGTTTACTGCCACACATCACCCTGAATCAGCCCTAGGTATACACATGTCCCCTCCTTCTTGAACTTCCCTCCCGCCTCCCTCCACATCCCACCCTTCTAGGTTGTTACAGAACCCCTGTTTGAGTTCCCTTCGTCTTACAGCATATGCCCATTGGTTGTCTCATTCACATACGGTAATGTAAGTTTCCATGTTACTCTTACGATACATCTCGCCCATTCCTCCTTCCCCCCAGTATCGATGTCTATTCTCTATGTCTGTTTGTGTATTGCTGCATATACATTTACCAGTACATCTTTCTAGATTCCATATATATGTGTCAGTGTACAATATTTATCTTTCTCTTTCTGAATTACTTCACTCTGTATAATAGGTTCTGTGTTCGTCCACCTCGTTAGGACTGACTCAAATGCATTTCTTTTTATGGCTGAGTAATATTCCATTCTATTTATGTACCACAGCTTCTTTATTCCCTTATCTGTCAGTGTACCTCTAGATTGTTTCCATGTTCTAGCCGTTGTAAATAGTGCTGCAGTGAATAATGGGATACATGTGTCTTTTTCTATTTTGATTTCTCTTTTGAGGAAATTTTTATTTTTGATAGTGCCTACATCATTTACATTCCTGTCAACAGTGTACATGGTTCCAATTTCTCAGCATCCTTGTCAACACTTAGCATCTTCTGTTCTTTTGATAGTGGCTTCCTAATAAGAACATGGTGAGAATCTTTCTCCTTTTTTGCAATTTTCCAGAGATTGCATTTTCACTTAACTAAGGCCTACGTAGTATGGATAGTAATTTTTTTTCTTTAATAGAAGAGCAAAAGAAAAATCTGTTCCTTTCTGCCTTATGACTAAGTACGTGTCATAGTTCTAAAGGCCCTCAGTCAAGCTGCCCCTTACTTATAATAAATAATCGTTACACTTTTATTTACATGTGGATTGTTCCACAGTGGTCACCAAATTTCCTAGTTCTGGTCTTTGAAGCCCAGTCCCAGAGTGCATGGTGATGGTCCCATGGCGTATCATAACATCTGTTTAGTCTACCATCTCACACAGAGATGTGATCACTGGCAGGAATCAGTGGCTTTTCTCGAGGAGCAATCAGCTGGAAAAACTTTAGACCTGGGGAGCCAAGATAAATGAGAAAGAACTGAATCAACCGAATCAAGCAAGAGCTGACAAAGACTGCAAAGACCGTTCAGTTCAGATATTGACAGAGGTGGAAATGTTGTGGGCATGGCTGGCGGCACCTAGAGACCTTGTTATATGTCAGCTTGGATCACTTCTGACCAGGGCCCCACAGATGGCTAGGGTCCGTGGATAAGGGTGCAGCAGAAATAGTATAATCTTTTTCACATTAGAGAGATAGCTGAAGTTGAGGGCTCAGTGCTCCTGTATCTCCACTGGGTTTTCCCCAAAGAAATGATTTGCAGTTAGAATTTCAGGGGTCAGTTTATTCACATGGTTTGTGGGGTATAAATAGGATTATCTGGTTCTTGGGTCAAGGTTAAATGTAGAACTTGTCTCAGTGTGGGGGTGGGGATGTCCCAGGATTGTGTCCATGCGTGGCCATGGCCCTTTTTAGCCCTTAGAGCCAGCCTTGGCTCCAGAGATGTCTGCTCCTCTGCCCAGTATGTCATAGTCCTGTCTACCCACTAATACCCCCGTTATCTCTCATTTTTACTATAATTTCCCCCCTACACAACAGTTCTTCCCTTGTGTGCATGCTGAGTCACTTCAGTTGTGTCCAACTCTTTGCAACCCCATGAACTATAGCCCACCAGACTCCTCTGTCCATGGAATTCTCCTGGCAAGAATATTGGAGTGGGTTGCCGTGCCCTCTTTCAGGGGATCTTCCTGACTCAGGGATCAAATCTGCATCCCTTACATCTCCTGCATTGTCAGGTGTGTTCTTTACCACTAGCACCACCTGGGAAGGCCCATCCTTTGCTTAAATACTTTGTTTCTGGACACTTCTTTGCATCTTGATTTCTTTTCCCTTTTGGGTAGCTGATGATTTAAAAAAAAAAAAAAAAACATTTATTTTATTTATTTATCTTTTGGGAGTGGGGTGGGAGGGAGGGAGGATGGGCGGCCACTTCTATCGGTCTTCCATTTCTATTTTCATCCATCTTTGTTCTTTGGCTCCTGTGGGCCTCCCATCGTGGTGGCCTCTGTTGTCAGAGCGGCTCTGGGCGCATGCGCCCAGACTGTCTGCGTCTTTAGACCTGGGGAGCCAAGATAAATGAGAAAGAACTGAATCAACCGAATCAAGCAAGAGCTGACAAAGACTGCAAAGACCGTTCAGTTCAGATATTGACAGAGGTGGAAATGTTGTGGGCATGGCTGGCGGCACCTAGAGACCTTGTTATATGTCAGCTTGGATCACTTCTGACCAGGGCCCCACAGATGGCTAGGGTCCGTGGATAAGGGTGCAGCAGAAATAGTATAATCTTTTTCACATTAGAGAGATAGCTGAAGTTGAGGGCTCAGTGCTCCTGTATCTCCACTGGGTTTTCCCCAAAGAAATGATTTGCAGTTAGAATTTCAGGGGTCAGTTTATTCACATGGTTTGTGGGGTATAAATAGGATTATCTGGTTCTTGGGTCAAGGTTAAATGTAGAACTTGTCTCAGTGTGGGGGTGGGGATGTCCCAGGATTGTGTCCATGCGTGGCCATGGCCCTTTTTAGCCCTTAGAGCCAGCCTTGGCTCCAGAGATGTCTGCTCCTCTGCCCAGTATGTCATAGTCCTGTCTACCCACTAATACCCCCGTTATCTCTCATTTTTACTATAATTTCCCCCCTACACAACAGTTCTTCCCTTGTGTGCATGCTGAGTCACTTCAGTTGTGTCCAACTCTTTGCAACCCCATGAACTATAGCCCACCAGACTCCTCTGTCCATGGAATTCTCCTGGCAAGAATATTGGAGTGGGTTGCCGTGCCCTCTTTCAGGGGATCTTCCTGACTCAGGGATCAAATCTGCATCCCTTACATCTCCTGCATTGTCAGGTGTGTTCTTTACCACTAGCACCACCTGGGAAGGCCCATCCTTTGCTTAAATACTTTGTTTCTGGACACTTCTTTGCATCTTGATTTCTTTTCCCTTTTGGGTAGCTGATGATTTAAAAAAAAAAAAAAAAACATTTATTTTATTTATTTATCTTTTTGGGGAGTGGGGTGGGGAGGGTGGGAGGATGGGCGGGCCACTTCTATCGGTCTTCCATTTCTCTATTTTCATCCATCTTTGTTCTTTGGCTCCTGTGGGCCTCCCATCGTGGTGGCCTCTGTTGTCGCAGAGCGCCGGCTCTGGGCGCATGCGCCCCAGAGCTCTGGCTCGGTAATTGGACACATCGGTCCAGCCGCTCCACGGCACGTGGGATCTGCCCAGGTCAGGGATCGAACTGGCCCCCCTTGCACTGCAAGGCGGTGTCCTTACCCACTAGACCACCAGGGGAAGCCCTAGCTGATGATTTTTAATGCGTTTACTTCCCATCTGTTCTTCAAAGTATTTAAGATGGTAGTTCCAAAAGACATATAGTGGGCTTCCCTGGTGGTCCAGTGGGTAAGGACACCGCCTTGCAGTGCAAGGGGCGCCAGTTCAATCCCTGGCCTGGGGAGATCCCACGTGCCGCGGAGCGGCTGGGCCGATGTGTCCAGTTACCGAGCCAGAGCTCTGGAGCACATGCGCCCAGAGCCGGTGCTCTGAGACAACAGAGGCCACCGCGATGGGAGGCCCACACGGGCCAAAGAACAAAGATGGATGAAAATAGATAAATGAAAGACTGATAGAAGTGGCCCGCCCTCCCTCCTTCCTCCCCAACCCACCCCTCAAAATAGGCATATAGTACACTGGTTTGAAAATAAAGTAAATAAAGGAATAGGAAATGGAGAAAAATTGTATGAGGTGAAGGGTATGGTTAGTGGACAAACCATATGCTGTGTGATTCTCTGCAATTCCTAGAGTCATTCTGATGTTGGTTCTGAGTATAATCGATTACACAATTCATATAGAAAACCAAGGACAGACTGGTGTGCAGGCACGTTTTTCCTTGCTCCCGAGACTTGAGAATAATTTCTCCTGTCAATCCTCATAAAGGAAATACTGTGTTTAGGAAGCTTAGAATTGATACTGGGGTCTACAGAGCTCTTTGGCATTTTTCTGAAAGGTGAAATAAAGGAATTATAGATTATTTTTCCTTTTATTTGCATGGGTATATAAACAATACTGATCATGAATAGTTCCAGAAAAGTCATAGATGAAATGCTTTATTTCAGCATCAGGCTGACAAGATCAGTGTGTGTGCGTGTGTGTGTGTGTGTGCATAGTGTCTATAGAGGCCACGATGCTGCTGTGTTAACTCTTCTATCTAATCTTGAAAATTCCAGTTGGCAAAGTAAATGGAGACAATGATCTGTCTTTAATTTGAAAGATGTTTGTGTGTTCTTTGCATCATGTTAACACTTAAAACAGTTGGCAAACTTGAATAAGAACTCTGTGCCAGGAGTTTATACCTATTCTGCTGTTCATCTCAGGATGCCACTTTCCAAACCTCATGGCACAAGATCAGCTTCACCGTTAGGTCCATAGTGAGGCCATGGGCTCTGCTGTCCAGCTAGACAGTCGCAGGATGCCCTCTTTGAAAAATACTAGTAATATTTATCCAATTTTATTGTCATGGCAGTTACAATGCCAGTCTTGCCATCTTTCCCCCACAGTAAGAGAACTTCAGGTGACCTGACGGGGGAAAAAAGAGACAGGAACTATCCCTGCTCTGAGGGAGACTATAAACTTGTAAGGGAAAAGTAATGTAGCTGGTTTCACCTCCACCCAGTCCACAGATGTGTTCCAGGCTCACCCATCATCCATCTTCTTTCTTCCTGTTAGGAAGTCCCCACCTTCTGCTATCTTGAATGCTTCTAAAAAGCACAAGTGTGAGCCCAGTACATATCCAGATTCCACCCAGTGGTGAGATCTTAACAAAAATGTAACAGCAGACATGAGAGGAGGGCCACCGGGGGTCGCTCACTGTGTTTGGGTCTCTTACCCCATCATTGTTCTCTTGGGCCCTGGCTGTGCCACCCAGTCTAAGCACTGCTGCTTGACCCACATCACTAGTGTCTGTTTCTACATTCTTGGTTTGAAAATTGCCTGCCTGTGGACTAAAAGTACTCCCAAATATAGCATTTGTTTTGAGCCCACATCTGCCCACTCGTTCTGCAAGCAAAGCTGTTTGCAGGGAACTTGATTGAAAGTGAACCTGCCAGAAGGAAACACTTCTTTCCCCCCACCATGCTGGCATGGTTTCTCCTTTCCGAAGGTGCCTGTTTGCTTCCAGTGTTATTCTGTGCTTTTCTGTTCTTTCAGTGGACTTTCGGGGCCCTGTCCGGCTCTCGCCCTGGGAAGTTATTTTGGGTTCAGTGTAGTTGCTCACCAGATGATTTGCTCATTTGCCTCAAAGGAATGAGTGGTTGAATCAGACCAAGGACACACATTTAATATTCTGCTTGCTCTGGCAGAGCAGATGCCTTCTATTACTGAATTTTGAGGGAGTTGTTTAGAAAATAATAAAACTAACAGCTAAGCACTGATTTTTTGTCTCCATCCTGCCTCATTGCCAGCTTGACTATAATTATGTCATTCAAGGAAAGATTCTAACCATTTCCCTTCCCTGGCCCTTTGTGTTTCAAAAGAGTTGAATTGAGGCCCTATTTCTAAAGGAGTGAATCACATGCAAGTGTAAAAATGGGTTTATGTGAAGTCATTAGGGCTTTTGTGGAGTTTGGAGTTTGTCGAGTGAAATCTTGAATGGAATGGTCACAAGGGAGTTGAGAGTAATTCTGCCTACAGAGGTAATGGAAAAGTAGTGGAGGTGACACAGCTTTTATCTGTGGACGAAAAGCTAAGGAAAAAGAAGTCGAAGAGTTGTTAGAAGTGTATGAAATTTGTGTAGCACTTTTCCTGAAAAGAACACACACAAAGTTGTAGTTTTACCTGGTTAATAAGTTAGTACAAGGGATGTGGTAATAGCTTGAATGTGACCCTGGAATCTGTTTCTTTTCCTCATAGACTGTTACCTGCAGCGAAGGGACTCAAATTATCTTAAAACCTCTCAACTGTTCATTGTGAACATTTCCACTTGCCTCCTGACTTAGTCTAGGAGGACAGAACTTCCTGGAGTTCTCTTGGGCCCTGGCTGTGCCACCCAGTCTAAGCACTGCTGCTTGACCCACATCACTAGTGTCTGTTTCTACATTCTTGGTTTGAAAATTGCCTGCCTGTGGACTAAAAGTACTCCCAAATATAGCATTTGTTTTGAGCCCACATCTGCCCACTCGTTCTGCAAGCAAAGCTGTTTGCAGGGAACTTGATTGAAAGTGAACCTGCCAGAAGGAAACACTTCTTTCCCCCCACCATGCTGGCATGGTTTCTCCTTTCCGAAGGTGCCTGTTTGCTTCCAGTGTTATTCTGTGCTTTTCTGTTCTTTCAGTGGACTTTGGGGCCCTGTCCGGCTCTCGCCCTGGGAAGTTATTTTGGGTTCAGTGTAGTTGCTCACCAGATGATTTGCTCATTTGCCTCAAAGGAATGAGTGGTTGAATCAGACCAAGGACACACATTTAATATTCTGCTTGCTCTGGCAGAGCAGATGCCTTCTATTACTGAATTTTGAGGGAGTTGTTTAGAAAATAATAAAACTAACAGCTAAGCACTGATTTTTTGTCTCCATCCTGCCTCATTGCCAGCTTGACTATAATTATGTCATTCAAGGAAAGATTCTAACCATTTCCCTTCCCTGGCCCTTTGTGTTTCAAAAGAGTTGAATTGAGGCCCTATTTCTAAAGGAGTGAATCACATGCAAGTGTAAAAATGGGTTTATGTGAAGTCATTAGGGCTTTTGTGGAGTTTGGAGTTTGTCGAGTGAAATCTTGAATGGAATGGTCACAAGGGAGTTGAGAGTAATTCTGCCTACAGAGGTAATGGAAAAGTAGTGGAGGTGACACAGCTTTTATCTGTGGACGAAAAGCTAAGGAAAAAGAAGTCGAAGAGTTGTTAGAAGTGTATGAAATTTGTGTAGCACTTTTCCTGAAAAGAACACACACAAAGTTGTAGTTTTACCTGGTTAATAAGTTAGTACAAGGGATGTGGTAATAGCTTGAATGTGACCCTGGAATCTGTTTCTTTTCCTCATAGACTGTTACCTGCAGCGAAGGGACTCAAATTATCTTAAAACCTCTCAACTGTTCATTGTGAACATTTCCACTTGCCTCCTGCTTATCTGTAGCTCTAGGGCAGGGCTATCCATTAGAACTTCCTGGAAGAATGGAATTGCTCAGTACTGAAGCCACTAACCACCTGTTTTGAGTCATCAGCATTCTGCCAGGAGACATGATGGGCTAACATGGGATGCTTATGGTCATAGTGAACTTTTGTGTCTCCATGCACAATGCTGACAAGAAGCTGTTGATTCATAGCCTGGTTGTTAAAATGCGTGATGTTTTCAAGCAGCCGTCCTGGAGTCCGGGCCGGTGGACCGAGCAGCAGTGGAAAGCGCTGCTCCAGCAGACACCGCTGAGCTCTCGCCCTGCAGGTCCCCCTCCACTCCTCGGCACCTCCGCTATCGCCAGCCTGGAGGTGAGTGCTAAGAAAGGGATTCGGGAACACACAAAGGAGAGATGATTTTAGCTCCTGAATCTTTTGTTTACCTTACTGTTTCAGTTCCCAAGTGTTTTTCAGTCTCAGTTATGAAAATGATTTGGAAGCAAATGTTACTGTGGGACCAAGCAATGGAAAATAAATGATGAGAAACTTTGTCATTAGGATAGCCAAAATTTACTTGACCCCCATCACTGCATGACACTTTGTGTGGGGTAACCTGAGTCTCAGGTTAGCCTCTAAGCCTGTTCTTAGTTTCTAGTTGGTTGAATCTCCGTACTAGTTTTGCCAAAATGTTCCCAGACTCTGATAACCCTTCCATGAATCCCAGCATAGTCCGTATTAAACAGGTTCGTATTAAACAAAACTGTGGAGTTATTAAGAAAAATATTTCAGCTCTAACAATGTCCGTTGCCTGGGACTCCAGTCTTCATCGTTAGTGGTAGAATCTGGTATATTCTCTGTAGTTATGAAAAGGATAAAATATTATTCCCTACTGTGTTTTAGAATATACCAAGTGTTTTCCAATTGGAGGAAAAGCCATCAAAACAAAAGATAGGAATCTTTTATCTCCTCATTGCTCAAAGAAATGTATCTCCAAATCACAGTTGTTTTTGAAATGTTTCCTTTTTTCTAAAGACAGTTATTTCAAGTAGAAAGGGGAAATTATCCCATTGTGAAGGCAGATTCACCCCAAGTAACCTAAGTAAAATGTAGAGTTTTTCTGACATCCCTGTGCATGTTCCTGCTTCAAGTAAGGCAGTTTAGCAAAAGACAGAGTGCATGGCTCCAAATGGTCATTTAATTTGTAGCCTTAGCAACCCGATGGAAGCTGTTGCCATTGCCATCAGCACCAAGAGAAGCTAGCCTGGGTCAGGCCACTGTCAGCAGAATTGCCCTGATGGATATCAGCCCTTGAGGAAGGGACGGATTCAAGGTTCCTGGTCAGTTGTGGGTCGCCCTTACATTTGCGTAGTTCGGGAAAAATAATCTGACAAGTCAGACTTGGCTGGCTTTGTTATCAGACTGCTATAGAATCTGCCAAATCTCTTCACTATTCTTAGAGCCTTGGTCAGTCCAGGCCTTGGCAATGTCCGTGATCATTTCCAGGTCAAACACACCCCCTTGAGTTCATTATAACCTGGAAGAGTTTGGAGTCAAACCCTATGGAAGCAAAACTTTACGGAGGCAAGAGTTCAGTGCTCTCCGCTTGGTTACTATTATTAGAGATCTGTTTTATAGTCTCTTTTCATATGTGTATATTCCTTTAAGATTCTTTAACTTTATATAAGCATTATTTGGAACTCCTCATCCTGTTTGTGGTTGAACTAAGTCCTTTGTTTCTTTCCTGATTTGACTAAATCCCAGAGAGACAGGAAGGAAACCACACTCTGATGATATGGGGGATCCAAATAGCGACAGCAGCCCACATTGTCTCACTGAAATCTTGCCTGTTCCTCTGTCTGCATGCTACCCTGTTCCACACATGTCTTCAGGCTACCGCTGAAGGAGAGAGTGGAGCGGTTTTGTGCTTTTGTGCTTAGGCACACTAAACAGCTCTTTGCCACCCATCTTATTTATTTTAAGCACGACTGTATAACTTCAGAGGCAAACTAATCAAGCCACAAGATCACAGTGAACTGTCTTCACTAAAAGCCTGAGTGAGAAAGTCAGTGAGGTTGGCATCAACCTTATCAAATGCCGTGTGTAAGTATCTGAGGCGTGAAAGGGGCTACCCAAAGGTGCTCCGTGCCTCCTTCAGGTCGAGAGCCCATCCCCTCCTTAGGGTGCTTCTAGAAGAACATTCTTATCAGTGGCGTGTAGAATATTTTTCAAAAATACTTTAATATTTAGATAAAATTCACATGCCATAAGATGCACTCCTTCACAGTGTGCAGTTCAGTGCTTTTTATATATTCACAAGGCTGAGCAGCCTTAACCATGACCTCAATCCAGAAATCGGCATCACTCCTGCCAGGGAAATCCTGCGCACATCAGTCGTCACTTCACATTCCCTTCCCACCATCCCAGCTCTGGAAACCACTGGTTTACTTTTTGTCTCTATGTATTTACCTATTCTGGACATCCTATTTAAATGTGATCATAGAATAAGTGACCAACTTTTTTTGTGACCAGACTTTCACTTAGTATGACTGGCTTTGTTATCAGACTGCTATAGAATCTGCCAAATCTCTTCACTATTCTTAGAGCCTTGGTCAGTCCAGGCCTTGGCAATGTCCGTGATCATTTCCAGGTCAAACACACCCCCTTGAGTTCATTATAACCTGGAAGAGTTTGGAGTCAAACCCTATGGAAGCAAAACTTTACGGAGGCAAGAGTTCAGTGCTCTCCGCTTGGTTACTATTATTAGAGATCTGTTTTATAGTCTCTTTTCATATGTGTATATTCCTTTAAGATTCTTTAACTTTATATAAGCATTATTTGGAACTCCTCATCCTGTTTGTGGTTGAACTAAGTCCTTTGTTTCTTTCCTGATTTGACTAAATCCCAGAGAGACAGGAAGGAAACCACACTCTGATGATATGGGGGATCCAAATAGCGACAGCAGCCCACATTGTCTCACTGAAATCTTGCCTGTTCCTCTGTCTGCATGCTACCCTGTTCCACACATGTCTTCAGGCTACCGCTGAAGGAGAGAGTGGAGCGGTTTTGTGCTTTTGTGCTTAGGCACACTAAACAGCTCTTTGCCACCCATCTTATTTATTTTAAGCACGACTGTATAACTTCAGAGGCAAACTAATCAAGCCACAAGATCACAGTGAACTGTCTTCACTAAAAGCCTGAGTGAGAAAGTCAGTGAGGTTGGCATCAACCTTATCAAATGCCGTGTGTAAGTATCTGAGGCGTGAAAGGGGCTACCCAAAGGTGCTCCGTGCCTCCTTCAGGTCGAGAGCCCATCCCCTCCTTAGGGTGCTTCTAGAAGAACATTCTTATCAGTGGCGTGTAGAATATTTTTCAAAAATACTTTAATATTTAGATAAAATTCACATGCCATAAGATGCACTCCTTCACAGTGTGCAGTTCAGTGCTTTTTATATATTCACAAGGCTGAGCAGCCTTAACCATGACCTCAATCCAGAAATCGGCATCACTCCTGCCAGGGAAATCCTGCGCACATCAGTCGTCACTTCACATTCCCTTCCCACCATCCCAGCTCTGGAAACCACTGGTTTACTTTTTGTCTCTATGTATTTACCTATTCTGGACATCCTATTTAAATGTGATCATAGAATAAGTGACCAACTTTTTTTGTGACCAGACTTTCACTTAGTATGATGCTTTCAAGGTATATTCATGTTGTAGTGTGTATTAGTACTTCCTGCCCTTTGTGGCTAAATCATATCCCCTTATCATTTCATCAGTTGGTGGAGATTTAGCTGTTTTTTTACTTTTTGGCTGTTACGAATAATACTGCTGTGGGTGTTCATGTATAGGTTTTTGTGTAAGACATGTGTTTTTCATTTCTCTTGGGTCTGTAACTAGAATGGACTTGCTGATACAGAATCTTGTTATTTGCCTGTTAATGAAGACAACACAGGGTATTTGACCTAACCCTTCATCCAGTGCAAGAATGAAAATGATAATTTTTATTATATAATATCATGCATCTGCCTCACCGTGCCATTTCCCTTCTTTTTAAATAACCAGGACAGACGGCTGACAACTCCCACTGCTCTGTTTCGCCTGCCTCTGCTTTTGCAATTGCTACAGCTGCAGCAGGACACGGGAGTCCACCCGGTGAGTTGGGGTGAACTATTGCGTGCTCGGCAATTAATTACCAGACCCCTGGCAGCCTGCCAGCCTCTTGATAATACACTGGGCAGCTTCTTAAGAATGCAGATTCCCAGCTCCCTATTATAAGTCAGTGTGTCTTGGTGTGGGACAGTCTTTTAAACAGCCCCTTCAAGTCTTCCTCAGACAGGTAGCCTATAGGTAACAATTTTGAAAACTTCTATATCAGAAAAGGGTTTGTTATTTTTCTTATGTTGTATTATGGAGTTCTTTAACCTTTGAAGCCAAATTGTCGTGATCGAGTGTTTCCTTTTTAAATGAGTGACGTGCTGGAACCATATGCAAGGTGGAAGAGAAGGCTTGTGGAGGGCGTGGGAGAGGAGAAAGGGATCTATTGCTTTAGTGGACTCACCATTCACTTCCAAGTGTCTCCACGGTGCCGAGTTGCTGTCAGTTAATGTTCAGAGTAAAGAAGTACCTAAAATAAAAAGCACAGTATTTTAAATAGATGAAAAATTATATTCATTGTCTCTATCCTCTTTTCTCATGGGCAAGAAGGACCTTATGTTAAAATAAATCTGTGTGTGGCTTAAATAGCCCTTGTTGCTATGAGTTCTTCATCTAAACTAACTCCACAGGTTCCAGGAGTAATGGTATATTTTGTTAATTAGTAATTTCTCTCTTCCCACAAAAAAGTCCATTTCCAAAGCCTATGAGCCTGTATTCAACAGTAGTAACTGGTAGGTACTGTCTGCATGAAACCTTTCTAAATCGACCTAAGAACAGAGAGATATTCTATAATGGACATGAATTACCACAGTAATTATATACATATGTATATATGTATCCCATCTGAATGGAACGTCATTGAACCCCGAAAACATTCCACGTCTCAAATATTTTACCACACACACTTCACTGGATGTGGTCAGGCAAACTGGGAATATTCTTTGCCCCATATATTCCCAGAACAATACCCCCAATTCCCATCAGCATGACGTAACGCAGCCTGTAATGCTTTTAATATTGGTGTCTTCTCAATCCAGACATCTTCTGCTGTTCACTACATGTTATAATAATGAACATTTCTTTGGTGAAGTAGTAAAAGTCTTCCCTACCCTTTTGGCAGAGTTAGTTATCAACTGGGATTCACTGAGACCTTCTCTTGTCTTTTGTTCTCACAATCTAGTCTGTGTCTTTTGAAAAAGGGAAATACAGAGCTTCCTCACAGGTTTCTTCATCTAAATGTGGTTTGTGAGGGAAAATAACTTTTAGGTCCATCTATTTTTATTTTATTTTTTACAGAGTTTTGTTTACTGCCACACATCAGCCTGAATCCACTATAGGTGCACATACTCATTTAGAATGAGCCCATTTCCCCAGTGGCTGGAGGCTGGGTCAGTGAAGGTATTCACCTGGGGTTGAGGCAAAGTCCTGATGGAGAATGGCTTTCAGACTCGGGCTTGTCCAGTGCTAAGGGGAAACTTGTGGAGGGCGTGGAGAGGAGAAAGGGATCTATTGCTTTAGTGGACTCACCATTCACTTCCAAGTGTCTCCACGGTGCCGAGTTGCTGTCAGTTAATGTTCAGAGTAAAGAAGTACCTAAAATAAAAAGCACAGTATTTTAAATAGATGAAAAATTATATTCATTGTCTCTATCCTCTTTTCTCATGGGCAAGAAGGACCTTATGTTAAAATAAATCTGTGTGTGGCTTAAATAGCCCTTGTTGCTATGAGTTCTTCATCTAAACTAACTCCACAGGTTCCAGGAGTAATGGTATATTTTGTTAATTAGTAATTTCTCTCTTCCCACAAAAAAGTCCATTTCCAAAGCCTATGAGCCTGTATTCAACAGTAGTAACTGGTAGGTACTGTCTGCATGAAACCTTTCTAAATCGACCTAAGAACAGAGAGATATTCTATAATGGACATGAATTACCACAGTAATTATATACATATGTATATATGTATCCCATCTGAATGGAACGTCATTGAACCCCGAAAACATTCCACGTCTCAAATATTTTACCACACACACTTCACTGGATGTGGTCAGGCAAACTGGGAATATTCTTTGCCCCATATATTCCCAGAACAATACCCCCAATTCCCATCAGCATGACGTAACGCAGCCTGTAATGCTTTTAATATTGGTGTCTTCTCAATCCAGACATCTTCTGCTGTTCACTACATGTTATAATAATGAACATTTCTTTGGTGAAGTAGTAAAAGTCTTCCCTACCCTTTTGGCAGAGTTAGTTATCAACTGGGATTCACTGAGACCTTCTCTTGTCTTTTGTTCTCACAATCTAGTCTGTGTCTTTTGAAAAAGGGAAATACAGAGCTTCCTCACAGGTTTCTTCATCTAAATGTGGTTTGTGAGGGAAAATAACTTTTAGGTCCATCTATTTTTATTTTATTTTTTACAGAGTTTTGTTTACTGCCACACATCAGCCTGAATCCACTATAGGTGCACATACTCATTTAGAATGAGCCCATTTCCCCAGTGGCTGGAGGCTGGGTCAGTGAAGGTATTCACCTGGGGTTGAGGCAAAGTCCTGATGGAGAATGGCTTTCAGACTCGGGCTTGTCCATGCACGGTGAGCCAGAGAATGAAGTAACCAAAACAGCCAAGTCTTCCTCACTGTCTTCACACTGTTGCTGCTCAGCCGCCTGTCTTCCTGCCTCTCTCTTGCAGCTGGAAGGGCCACAGCGAGAAAGCTGTCCTCACTGAGCCGGCTGAGGAGGAGGGCAGACTGCCTGCCGACTGACTGCAGCCAGTGTGCCGGGCTCAGGGTAGCCTGGTTCTCCACCTGTCACACCGGCGCTGCTGTTGCCTGTGCTGTGGTCTGGAGCCGCATGATCCAACTTCTGTTTATTTGGTTTTTTTGAGAGGAGAAAGAGTGGCTTTATTTCTTTGCCAGGCAAAAGGGGAACATGATGGCTAACACCTCAAGAACTGTGCCCCTACATGATCCAATTCTAGACATAAATGAAGTAAAGGGTGAATTTGGCAGTGTCTGTGACCCTGCTGTCAAGGCAGTGAGTTGCACAGGGGTCAGTCTCCGTCCTAATGGTGCCTAGAAAGGGGGTCAGCTTTGGAATACAGATCAGTACATCCCTGGGGCTCAGCTGCTCCATGAAGCTGGCCCTGCCTGCCTGGGAGAACTTGGCCCTTCTGCCAAGGTCATGAGGGCAGGAGGACATGGAGCAGAAAGAAAGGAAGTACTGAGAAGATGATCTGGACTTCTTAGACAATCAGGGAGAACCTAGTGCTGTCCAGAGAAGTTCTAGGTCCAGCTGGACAAGTGTCCAAAGGAAAGCAGTGCTAGCTTAAGCTTAAGGTCCCATAATGGGCTTTGTGTCCACTCTCTGAATCAGGAATGACTGACCTGCGTGTGCCCCTGAACGTGGAGAGCTGCCAAGGTGAGCAGGAGGGACAGTGTGTAGACTGCATGCTCACGTCTCTCTTTCCAGGCCACTGGTCTGCTTGTTTGACTGTAAAACAAGCCCATTGGTGTCAATCTGCTGTGTGTGGCTGGTAGCCTGATGTAAGAGGCTGCCCAGCCAGACCATGCAGTCTTCAGAGTGGGTTTCCATATTTCAGTCTCCTCTTCAAGTTTCCTCAGCCTTTAATCCTCTCCCATCTCTGTGTCCCCAAACCTCTACCTCCTTCAAAATACATAGGAACCTGGGAACTCTGGGTTAGAACCATCTATTAGTGGTCATGCTTTCAAATATTCACTCTAGACATTTTGCAGGTGAGCCATTTCTCATTACTGACGGCTTAGAAGGGTACTTTTACTTCATTAAAAGGAATTTGAATTCAGCAAGAGGAGGAACAGAAAATTTTCTTCACAAAGAGGCCAATCAAGAAATGTGTGCTTGGCCATGAAGGCAGAGAAAGCTGATTTGTATCTATGGAAGGTGGCCTAGGATCTGCTCAGGATCGCCAGCCCCTCGGGTCTGAGTCTACCTAATTTCTGCACACTCTGGAAAAGCTTAGATATCCCACTCTGGTTTGTTTTCGCACCTAGAGCCTGTCCTTTCCAAGGATGGATTTCCTTTCCTTTCCTGTAATTTCCCCCTTCCCTCGCAGACCAAGAGGAGGACCTCTGTTGGAGAGGAAGAAAAGACTGACCTGTGAGCTTAGTCAACAACTAATTCTTGTTGACTTTACATTATGGAGATTTCAAAGCTTGTTTTAGTGCTTACCTCCCCAATGGCAGCCAACTTACACTAGGCACACTATGGATGAATCCAGGATGTGTGGGGTGTAACACTTACATAATGTGCCTCAAGCAGAAGCATATAAAATTACAAGTACAAACCTTTCCCCGAGCTTCATTGGCTTCCTGGTAAATCTGCTTATGATTTAGTCCCAATAGAGAAGTTCTAGGTCCCGCTGGACAAGTGTCCAAAGGAAAGCAGTGCTAGCTTAAGCTTAAGGTCCCATAATGGGCTTTGTGTCCACTCTCTGAATCAGGAATGACTGACCTGCGTGTGCCCCTGAACGTGGAGAGCTGCCAAGGTGAGCAGGAGGGACAGTGTGTAGACTGCATGCTCACGTCTCTCTTTCCAGGCCACTGGTCTGCTTGTTTGACTGTAAAACAAGCCCATTGGTGTCAATCTGCTGTGTGTGGCTGGTAGCCTGATGTAAGAGGCTGCCCAGCCAGACCATGCAGTCTTCAGAGTGGGTTTCCATATTTCAGTCTCCTCTTCAAGTTTCCTCAGCCTTTAATCCTCTCCCATCTCTGTGTCCCCAAACCTCTACCTCCTTCAAAATACATAGGAACCTGGGAACTCTGGGTTAGAACCATCTATTAGTGGTCATGCTTTCAAATATTCACTCTAGACATTTTGCAGGTGAGCCATTTCTCATTACTGACGGCTTAGAAGGGTACTTTTACTTCATTAAAAGGAATTTGAATTCAGCAAGAGGAGGAACAGAAAATTTTCTTCACAAAGAGGCCAATCAAGAAATGTGTGCTTGGCCATGAAGGCAGAGAAAGCTGATTTGTATCTATGGAAGGTGGCCTAGGATCTGCTCAGGATCGCCAGCCCCTCGGGTCTGAGTCTACCTAATTTCTGCACACTCTGGAAAAGCTTAGATATCCCACTCTGGTTTGTTTTCGCACCTAGAGCCTGTCCTTTCCAAGGATGGATTTCCTTTCCTTTCCTGTAATTTCCCCCTTCCCTCGCAGACCAAGAGGAGGACCTCTGTTGGAGAGGAAGAAAAGACTGACCTGTGAGCTTAGTCAACAACTAATTCTTGTTGACTTTACATTATGGAGATTTCAAAGCTTGTTTTAGTGCTTACCTCCCCAATGGCAGCCAACTTACACTAGGCACACTATGGATGAATCCAGGATGTGTGGGGTGTAACACTTACATAATGTGCCTCAAGCAGAAGCATATAAAATTACAAGTACAAACCTTCAGAGTTTTGGAAGAGGCCCAGACACACTGAGAGGCCCCCAGGCTTAAGCTTCATTGGCTTCCTGGTAAATCTGCTTATGATTTCAGTCCCAATCATTCCCGGAATGAGAGCAACTTTAGGAAACACTGATCATCTGGGGGCGGTGGGAGCAGAGGTGGGAGTGGGACCAATGATCATCAGTCAAAGAAGTCCTCTTCTGGGTGGTGGAGTTTT
Source organism: Tragulus kanchil (assembly GCA_022376925.1). NCBI lineage: Eukaryota > Metazoa > Chordata > Mammalia > Artiodactyla > Tragulidae > Tragulus > Tragulus kanchil. The sequence continues at coordinate 30,905,460 of JAIOJX010000004.1, forward strand.
AATTCTACACAAATTGAGACAAGAAATAATCGATGGGTCTTAGGAGCCACCACACGCGTTGAACTGTAGTTTCAAGCGTCAACTTAAATTGAAGAGTTGTGCCTTAAAGTTGAATTAAAATGTGTGTCTTTCAGATGGCTGCTGATACAGGGAATCTGCAGGTGCAGTTTGGATATAGTTATGACATGAATAGAAATGCAAATCCAGTGAATACACATATAAGGGCATATCATGGTGCTTACTCTACACCTGAAGCTCTGGGATTAATGACTGAGTTTCTGAAATGATCTAAAATGAAATATGAAAGTGTGAGGTGGGTTATTTTTATGAGAGTAGAAATAATGGCAGTGAAAGTATTACAAGCAACTCTTGATTATCTGTGAGAAGATTATAGGTTTTGCCATTCTGTGCAAGTCAAAGTAAATTAACAAAGTAGAGGAATGGTTGACTGCATTTATAGGAAAATTAATGTCAGTTACAGTCGCTTGGTGGAAATAGCGAGTTCTTCATTGGTGGTGACTTGGTGCTTGTAAAACAGATGGTTCGTAATCTGTTTTTCCCCCTTTCAAACCACTCAGTCTTGTGTAGCAGTAGGTCTGAGCTAGCTTTGAATTGGCCATGGACCAGCTATGTATTTTATTTATTTTTTATTGGACTATACCTGCTTTACAATGTTGTATTAGTGTCTGTTACAATGAAGTGAATCAGTTATATATATATACACATATATCCTCTTTCTGTTGAACCTTCCTCCACTCACACCCGTTCTGCCCCTCTAGGTCACCACAGAGCACTGAGCTGAGCTCCCTGTGCTGTACAGCAGCCGCCGCCAGCTGTCTGTTTTACACGTGGTAGTGTTTATATGTCAGTGCTGCTCTCCCAATTCTGGACCCACTTTTTAAAATACTGATCACGGTCCCATCCCCAGAGGTTCCGACTTGACTGGTCTGGGTACACTTGGAGCATCAGAATTCTTCAAGTTCTTAAAGGTGATATTGGGCCTCAGGTGGAGCCAAGATAGAGAGCCACCAAACTAACTGGAGAAGGTGTATTTATTCCTTCTCTGGTTGTAGCATTCCTACTGGAAGTAGCCTAGTCTGAGACGTATTTTCTGTTTTTTTTTTTTTTTTTTAGCATATATTGAATCCATTTTTAAAAATGCCTTAATGTAACTAGTTGGAGTTTGGAAGACAGGCTGTGTCTAATTTATAGTTTTAATGAAAACCTGATTACCACTATTATTAAGGTAAAACCAAGAGCTTTGGCAAGCCAAATGTAACTTAACAATGACTCCACATCTATTTTAAATGATTTATTTTGAAGTTTCATATGTACAACATTGTATAATGAAGTTTCATATGTTTTCACCCATCGTACAATTACTCTAGAGTCTGGAAAGGTGAAAAATATGAAAGTGTGAGGTGGGTTATTTTATGAGAGTAGAAATAATGGCAGTGAAAGTATTACAAGCAACTCTTGATTATCTGTGAGAAGATTATAGGTTTTGCCATTCTGTGCAAGTCAAAGTAAATTAACAAAGTAGAGGAATGGTTGACTGCATTTATAGGAAAATTAATGTCAGTTACAGTCGCTTGGTGGAAATAGCGAGTTCTTCATTGGTGGTGACTTGGTGCTTGTAAAACAGATGGTTCGTAATCTGTTTTTCCCCCTTTCAAACCACTCAGTCTTGTGTAGCAGTAGGTCTGAGCTAGCTTTGAATTGGCCATGGACCAGCTATGTATTTTATTTATTTTTTATTGGACTATACCTGCTTTACAATGTTGTATTAGTGTCTGTTACAATGAAGTGAATCAGTTATATATATATACACATATATCCTCTTTCTGTTGAACCTTCCTCCACTCACACCCGTTCTGCCCCTCTAGGTCACCACAGAGCACTGAGCTGAGCTCCCTGTGCTGTACAGCAGCCGCCGCCAGCTGTCTGTTTTACACGTGGTAGTGTTTATATGTCAGTGCTGCTCTCCCAATTCTGGACCCACTTTTTAAAATACTGATCACGGTCCCATCCCCAGAGGTTCCGACTTGACTGGTCTGGGTACACTTGGAGCATCAGAATTCTTCAAGTTCTTAAAGGTGATATTGGGCCTCAGGTGGAGCCAAGATAGAGAGCCACCAAACTAACTGGAGAAGGTGTATTTATTCCTTCTCTGGTTGTAGCATTCCTACTGGAAGTAGCCTAGTCTGAGACGTATTTTCTGTTTTTTTTTTTTTTTTTTAGCATATATTGAATCCATTTTTAAAAATGCCTTAATGTAACTAGTTGGAGTTTGGAAGACAGGCTGTGTCTAATTTATAGTTTTAATGAAAACCTGATTACCACTATTATTAAGGTAAAACCAAGAGCTTTGGCAAGCCAAATGTAACTTAACAATGACTCCACATCTATTTTAAATGATTTATTTTGAAGTTTCATATGTACAACATTGTATAATAGTTCAACTCTCGTATTGACTACTATGTGCTCACCACAGCAGGTATAGTTTCCACCCATCGCTATGCAGTTGACCCCCTTTACCCACTGCGTGTCCAAAATGTCCCTTTCCCCTTGGTAACTGTTACTCTGTTCTCTGTTCATTTCCGTTAGGTTTGGTTTGGTTGTTTTTTATTTTTTATATTCCTCATAAGCGAAAACATACGACATTTGTCTTTTTTCCATCTGACTTACTTCACTTAGCATAATACCCTCAAGGTCTGCCTGTGTTGTTTCATCTTTTTGTTTTTATGACTGAATACTATTGCATTGTGTATATACACTGCGTCTTTATCCATTCATCCATTGATGAGCACTTAAAGTGTTCCCTATCTTGGCTATTATAAATAATGCTACACTAAATATAGGGTGCATATGTCTTTTTGAATTAGTATCTTAATTTTTCTTTTGATAAATACTCAGAAATCGAAAAGCTGGATTATATAGTAATTCTAGTCTTAATGTTTTGAGGAATCTCTATACTGTTTTTCATGGTAGCTGCACCAGTTTGCATTCCCACCACCAGTGCTTATGTTGCATTTACTCATCATCCTCACCAACAATTGTTTTTTCCTGTTTTTGTTGGGGTTTTTTTGTTTGTTTGATAATAGTCCTTTTAACTGGTATGAGGTGATATGGCACTGTGGTTTTGATTGTATGCATGCTAAGCCACTTCAGTCGTGTCTGATTCTGTGTGACCCTATAGATTGTAGCCTGCCAGGCTCCTCTGTCCATGGGATTCTCCAGGCAAGAATACTAGAGTGGGTTGCCATGCCCTCTTCCAGGGAATCTTCCCGACCCAAGAATCAAACCCTGGGTCTCTTAGGTCTTGTACACTGGCAAGCAGGTTCTTTACCACTAGCGTCACCTGGGGAGCCCATGGTTTTGATTAGCATTTCCTTAATAATTAGTTATGTTAAATATTATTTCATGTGCCTACAGGCTATCTGTATGTCTTTGGGAAAATGCCTACTTAAACCCTCTGCTCTTTTTTTTTTTTTTTCAAATTTTTGGCCACTTTTATTGGTCTTTCACTTATTTTTCATCTATCTTTGTTCCCTGGCCCATGTGGGCCTCCAGCCGCAGTGGCCTCTCCCAAAGCAGAGCACTGGCTCTGAGTGAATGCGCTCCAGAGTGCTGGTTCGTATTTGGACACATTGGTCCAGTTACTCAACGGCATGTGGGGTCCTCCTGTGCCAGGGATCGAACCAGTGCCCCTTGCAGTGCAAGGCGGACTTTTTACCCACTGGACCACCAGGGAAGCCCTGCCTGTTTTTAAATAGGGGTATTTGTTTAATTGTTGAGTTGTGAGTGGTTTTTTTTTTTTTTAATTTTTTCCTTTACTTTTCAGCTCTGCTTCTTATATCACAGATTCTTTTATTTATTTTATTATTATTCTTTTCTTTGGCTGTACTGCACAACTTATGGGAGCTTAGTTTCTTGGTCAGGGATAAAACTCAGGCCCCAGCAGTGAATCTGTGGAGTCTTAACCACTGGACCACCAGGGAATTCCCTGCATGAGTTTATTTATGTGTTTTGGATATTAAACCTTTATTGCATTTATAATTTGCAAATATCTTGTCCCATTTGGTGGATTATCTTTTTGTTTTGCTGATAGTTTCCTTTGCTGTGCAGTTTTTCAGTTTGATATAGTCTCATTTGTTTATTCTTGCTTTTGTGTTTCTTACCTCAAGAGACATATTCAGAAAGATATTGCTAAGACTGATGTTAAAGAGTGTACTGCATATGTTTCTTTCTAGGAGTTCCATGCTTTTGAGTCTTATATTCAAGTCTCTCATCCATTCTGAGTTGGTTTTTGTGTAAGGAGTAGAGTATCAGTCTAATTTCATTCCTTTGCACATGGCTGTCCAGTGTTCCCAGTACCATTTATTGAAGAGATTATCCTTTCTCTTATTGTATGTGCTATGCTCCTTTGTCTTAAATTAATTGTACATATATATGTAGGTTTATTCTGGGCTCTCAATTCAGTTTCGTTAATCTATGTACATTTTTTCTGCCAGTGTCATGCCGTTTTGATTACTATAGCTTTGTACATATATACTTTGCTTTATTATGTTTCACAAAGACTATATTTTTCTCAAGTTCAAGATTGTTGGTAACCATGTGTCAAGCAAGTCTGTCAGTGCCGTTTTTTCAACAGCATTTGTTCACTTGATGTCTCTGTGTCACATTGTGGTAATCTTCACAATATTTTATACTTTTTCTTTATTATTATATTTGTTATGGTGAATTGTGACCAGTAACCTTTGAAGTTGCTATTTAATTTAGTAGTCCATGAACCATACCAATATAAAGATGGTGAAGTTAATAAATGTATATATTCTAGCTGCTCTACACCTGCTATTCCCATCTCTTCTTTCCTCGGGCCTCCCTGTTCCCTGAGATACAACACTATTGACACTGGGCCAATTAATTATACTGCGGTGGCCTCTAAGTGCTCAAGTGAAAGGAAGAATTACACATCTCATACTTTAAATCAAAAGCTAGAAATGATTAAGCTTATTAAGGAAGGCATGTCAAAAACCAACATAGGTTGAAAGCTAGCCCTCTTGTACCAGTTAACCAAGTGGGGAATGCAAGGGGAAAGTTCTTGAGGGAAATTAAAAGTGCTACTCCAGTGAACACATGAATGATAAGAAAGCAGAACAGCATTGTTGCTGATATGGAGAAAGCTTTAGTTGTCTGGATAGAAGATCAAACCAGCTGCAACATTCCCAAAGCCTAATAAAGAACAAGACCCTGAAAGTGTTAGTTGCTCAACCATGTCCAACTTTGCAACCCTATGGACTGTAGCCCACCAGGCTCCTCTGTCTGTGGGATTTTCCAGGCAAGAATACTGAAGTAGGTTTCCATTTCAGTACTGACCATGCTTTTGAGTCTTATATTCAAGTCTCTCATCCATTCTGAGTTGGTTTTTGTGTAAGGAGTAGAGTATCAGTCTAATTTCATTCCTTTGCACATGGCTGTCCAGTGTTCCCAGTACCATTTATTGAAGAGATTATCCTTTCTCTTATTGTATGTGCTATGCTCCTTTGTCTTAAATTAATTGTACATATATATGTAGGTTTATTCTGGGCTCTCAATTCAGTTTCGTTAATCTATGTACATTTTTTCTGCCAGTGTCATGCCGTTTTGATTACTATAGCTTTGTACATATATACTTTGCTTTATTATGTTTCACAAAGACTATATTTTTCTCAAGTTCAAGATTGTTGGTAACCATGTGTCAAGCAAGTCTGTCAGTGCCGTTTTTTCAACAGCATTTGTTCACTTGATGTCTCTGTGTCACATTGTGGTAATCTTCACAATATTTTATACTTTTTCTTTATTATTATATTTGTTATGGTGAATTGTGACCAGTAACCTTTGAAGTTGCTATTTAATTTAGTAGTCCATGAACCATACCAATATAAAGATGGTGAAGTTAATAAATGTATATATTCTAGCTGCTCTACACCTGCTATTCCCATCTCTTCTTTCCTCGGGCCTCCCTGTTCCCTGAGATACAACACTATTGACACTGGGCCAATTAATTATACTGCGGTGGCCTCTAAGTGCTCAAGTGAAAGGAAGAATTACACATCTCATACTTTAAATCAAAAGCTAGAAATGATTAAGCTTATTAAGGAAGGCATGTCAAAAACCAACATAGGTTGAAAGCTAGCCCTCTTGTACCAGTTAACCAAGTGGGGAATGCAAGGGGAAAGTTCTTGAGGGAAATTAAAAGTGCTACTCCAGTGAACACATGAATGATAAGAAAGCAGAACAGCATTGTTGCTGATATGGAGAAAGCTTTAGTTGTCTGGATAGAAGATCAAACCAGCTGCAACATTCCCAAAGCCTAATAAAGAACAAGACCCTGAAAGTGTTAGTTGCTCAACCATGTCCAACTTTGCAACCCTATGGACTGTAGCCCACCAGGCTCCTCTGTCTGTGGGATTTTCCAGGCAAGAATACTGAAGTAGGTTTCCATTCCCTTCTCCAGGGTATTTTCCTGACCCAGGGATCAAACTAGAGTCTCTCGCATTGCAGACAGATTCTTTATCTGAGCTACCAGGAAAGCCTAATCTAGATCAAGGACCTAACTCTCCAATTCTTTGAGGAGTAAGAGAGGTGAAGAAGCAGTAGAAGAAAGATCTGAAGCTAGCAGAGATTGGCTTATGAAGTTGAAAAAAAGATGTTGTCTCTATAACATAGAAGTGCAAGGTGGACCAGCAAGTGTTGATGTAGAAGTTGAACCCAGTTACCCAGAAGACCTAGCTGTGATTGTTAATGAAGGTGGATACACTAAACAACAAATTTTCAATGCAAGTGAAACAGTCTCTATTAGAAGATACGATCTAGGATTTTCATAGCTAGAGAGGAGAAGTCTGTGCCTGGCTTAAAACACTTCAAAGGACAGATGACTCTCTTGTTCGGCACAAATGCAGCTGGTGACTTGAAGTTGCACCAGTGCTCATTGACTTTTCTGAAAATGCTAGGGCCCTTAAGAATTATGCTATATCTACTTGGCCTGTGTTCTGTAAATGGAATAAGAGAGCCTGGAAAACAGCACCTCTGTGTATACCATGATTTACTGAATATTTTAAGCCTGCTGTTGAGACTTATTGCTTAGAAAAAAAGAAGATTCCTATCTAAATAGTGAGGCTCACTGACAATGTACCCGGTCACTCAGAAGCTCTAATGAAAAGCTGCAACAAGATTCAAGTCATATTATTTAAGAATTACATTTTGCGAGGTTATAGCTGTCATAGATAGTGATTCCTCTGGTGGTTCTGGGGTGGGTAATTTGAAGACTTTCTGTAGAGGGTTCACCCTTCTGATGTAATTAAGAACATTCATGAGTCATTGAAAAAGCTCAGCATTAGCAAGAGTTTGGAAGAAGTTGATTCTCACCTTCCTGGATGACTTTGAGGGATTCAGGACTTCAGTGGAGGAATTTACTGCGGATGTGGTAGAAATAGCAAGAGAAGTAGAGTTAGAAGTGGAGCCTGAAGATGTGACTGACTTAACTGAAGTCTCATGATCTCATGATAAAACTCAAATAGATGATGAGATACCACTAACGAATGAGCCAAGAATGTGTTTCTTGAGATAAAATCTGTACTTTTCGAAGATGCGGTGAAGATTATTGAAATGACAACAAGGATTTACTATATGACATATATTTAACTGATGAAACAGCAGCAGGGTTTGAGAGAACTGACTTCAGTTTTAAAAGAAGCTCTCCTAGGGGGAAAATGCAATCAAACAGCATTGCATGCTACAGAGAAATCACTGGTGAATGGAAGAGTCAATTGACATGGCAAACTTCATGGTTGTCTAAATTTTAAAAATTGCCATAGCCATCCCAGCCTTCAGCAACCACACCCTGGTCTGTCAGCAGCTATCAGCACTGAGGAAAGACCAAAGGATTATCGCTTGCTGAAGGCTCAGATGATGGTAAACAGTTTTTAGCAATAAAGTATTTTTAATTAAGGTATGTACATTATTTTTTAGCCCTAATGCTGTTGTAAACTTAATAGACTACAGTATAATGTAAACATAACTTTTATGTGCACTGGGAAACCAAAAGAATTGTGTGACTTTATTGCAATATCCATTTTTTTGCCATGGTCTGGAGCTGAAGCCTCAGTATTGCCAAGGTATGCCTGAAGAATAATTATTTTAATTTATTTGTTTTGGAGTGTGCATAGTTTTTTCAATTTGTCTAATTGATAAAGTCACTCAATAGTGAGGCTCACTGACAATGTACCCGGTCACTCAGAAGCTCTAATGAAAAGCTGCAACAAGATTCAAGTCATATTATTTAAGAATTACATTTTGAGGTTATAGCTGTCATAGATAGTGATTCCTCTGGTGGTTCTGGGGTGGGTAATTTGAAGACTTTCTGTAGAGGGTTCACCCTTCTGATGTAATTAAGAACATTCATGAGTCATTGAAAAAGCTCAGCATTAGCAAGAGTTTGGAAGAAGTTGATTCTCACCTTCCTGGATGACTTTGAGGGATTCAGGACTTCAGTGGAGGAATTTACTGCGGATGTGGTAGAAATAGCAAGAGAAGTAGAGTTAGAAGTGGAGCCTGAAGATGTGACTGACTTAACTGAAGTCTCATGATCTCATGATAAAACTCAAATAGATGATGAGATACCACTAACGAATGAGCCAAGAATGTGTTTCTTGAGATAAAATCTGTACTTTTCGAAGATGCGGTGAAGATTATTGAAATGACAACAAGGATTTACTATATGACATATATTTAACTGATGAAACAGCAGCAGGGTTTGAGAGAACTGACTTCAGTTTTAAAAGAAGCTCTCCTAGGGGGAAAATGCAATCAAACAGCATTGCATGCTACAGAGAAATCACTGGTGAATGGAAGAGTCAATTGACATGGCAAACTTCATGGTTGTCTAAATTTTAAAAATTGCCATAGCCATCCCAGCCTTCAGCAACCACACCCTGGTCTGTCAGCAGCTATCAGCACTGAGGAAAGACCAAAGGATTATCGCTTGCTGAAGGCTCAGATGATGGTAAACAGTTTTTAGCAATAAAGTATTTTTAATTAAGGTATGTACATTATTTTTTAGCCCTAATGCTGTTGTAAACTTAATAGACTACAGTATAATGTAAACATAACTTTTATGTGCACTGGGAAACCAAAAGAATTGTGTGACTTTATTGCAATATCCATTTTTTTGCCATGGTCTGGAGCTGAAGCCTCAGTATTGCCAAGGTATGCCTGAAGAATAATTATTTTAATTTATTTGTTTTGGAGTGTGCATAGTCTTCATTGCTGCACATGGGCTTGCTTGCTCTAGTTGCGATGAGCAAGGGCTGCTCTCTAGTGCAGTGTGAGGACTTTTCTCATTGTGGAGCATGGGCTCTAGGTGCATGGTCTTCAGTAGTTGTGCACCTGGCCTTAGTTTCCCCAAGGCGTGTGGGATCTCCCCAGACCAGAGATCAAACCCATGTCCCCTGCATTGGCAGGCAGGCTCTCAACCACTGGATCACCAGGGAAGTCCTGAAGTATAATTTGAAATCAGGGTGTGTGATACTTCCAGCTTTGTTCTTTTTGCTCAGGATTGCTTTGGTTGTTTAGGGTCTTTTGTGTGGTGCTGGTGATAAAGAACTCTCCTAATACAAGAGACATAAGAGACATGGGTTCGATCTCTGGGTCAGGAGGATCCCCGAGAGGAGGAAATGGCAACCCGCTCCAATATCTTTGCCTAGAGAAGCCCACGGACAGAGGAGCTAAGTTAGACTATAGCAACTTAGCATGCACAGCATGTTTGTGGTCCTATATAAATTTTGAGATTTTTGTCCTATTTTTGTGAAAAATATCATTGAGATCTTGACAGGAATTGCATTGAATCTGTATATTGCTGTAGGTAATATGGACATTGTAAGTGTTAAACCATAAGACATTACTGACAGAATTTGAAGGAGACACAAAGAAGTGGAAAGGTACTCTGTGCTTATGGATTCCAGTCTTATTTTTAGATGCACACACAGAGAGACTGGAATTATAATTTTGAAGTTACATCTGTGTTAAAATTTTTCATTTTTTAAATTGAAGTATGGTTGATTTACAATGCTGTGTTAGTTTCTAGTCTACAGCAAAGTGAATATATATATATTCTTTTTTCATATTCTTTTTCATTATAGGTTACTGTAAGATAGTGAATCTAGTCCCTTGTGCTATATAGAAGGACCTTCCTGTTTATCTTTTTTATACATAGTAGTTTGTATCTGCTAATCCCAGGCTCCTAATTTATGCAGAAGAGCTAGGAAGACTCATGTCAGGGGCCCAGTGCATTCTCCTCCTGGGAGGATGCCCACAGCGAGACAGGTCACATGGAGCGCCTCCTCTGCCCATCATGTGTTTCTGATAAGCCTTTTAAGCAGACCCAGATCCTGTTCCAGCTGGCCTTAGCATCCTCTTTCCTGACCATGCTGCATTGCCAAGTTCTCTTTCTTTGTGCTTCCCTTTCCTGAATTCCACACAGAGCGTTCTCCTCTGTTACTGTGTCTCTGTTGCAAAGATACAATGCAGTTGATTGTGCCTTTTTTCACTTCTTGGATTTGCTCATATTGCCTAATTGCTGTTGGGCTGCAGTGCAGTTTCATCCACTGCAGGGCCAGGCAGGTAACCGAAAGACGGGGCTGGAGAGTTGATACTGTGTGAAAAAAGGGCAGCCACTGCTTGGCTCATTTTGATTTTGGCCACAACAGAATACAGATAATAGGACTGTCAGAGCTGTTTTCTTTCATTCTTTTCTTTTTTAAGGAAAACCCGGAAATCTTGATATTTATGCAGAATGTCCTATTTGTAAGTGAGAAGTGAATTCATTCTCTTTAAAAACAACTGTCCAGGCCAAGCAGAATCCTTCTGTGGACCATGTATGGCTGTGAGCCACCAGTATGTGGCCTCATATTAACTATAATCATTTACAGCTGGAGTTGTGGGTTGATCCAAATAAGAGTTCCTGAGACATACCTGAATACTAGCAATGGACTCCTGAATCTCCCCAGTCCTCCCTCCCTAAAACTAGTTCCTGTTCCTTTCATTGGGCTGTTTGAAGGAAGTTCATCTCTTTTTGTCCACAGTGGCTTGACGACGTTTTGCTTTCATTGAGTAACCTTGTCTGATTGTCATCCCTTCACCACAGAAGGGATACACAGAATATGTTTCTTACTTTACAGATGTTGAAGTAAGTGTGAGACTCAGAGTGGTGGTGGGCCTGGACCACGTCTCACAGTGCCTGAGAATAAGGCTCAGATCTATCCCTGCCACACTGCTGCCCAGTCATTGCCTCTTATTTTATGTATATGTCAAAAGAACATTGGGACACTTGGGTGATACAATTTTCTTACTGACTCTTGATCTGTCTTAGTCTGCAGCATACCCATTTCTTTCCATCTTCTTTTCACCTCAATGTCCACCTGACCCCATGAATTATTCAGTACATTAATGTCACACATGTACCACAATGTTGTTTTCTCATGATTTGTGAGAACACGCAGCTCTGTTTGAGTAGTTTAGCTGTTTAGTGAGTGAACTTGTAAGAAAGGCACAGAATATAAGCTTTTTCCAATATTGTTTGTCTTTCTGGCATTTATATAGCTTGTGGCTTCACAAGTGCTAGGAAGACCTGAAGAGGCAACTTAATGACATATAATTGTGGTGAATACTTCATAATTGTGGGTAATTTTTGTGGTAAGACGTATCGCAGGGCAGGCAGGTAACCGAAAGACGGGGCTGGAGAGTTGATACTGTGTGAAAAAAGGGCAGCCACTGCTTGGCTCATTTTGATTTTGGCCACAACAGAATACAGATAATAGGACTGTCAGAGCTGTTTTCTTTCATTCTTTTCTTTTTTAAGGAAAACCCGGAAATCTTGATATTTATGCAGAATGTCCTATTTGTAAGTGAGAAGTGAATTCATTCTCTTTAAAAACAACTGTCCAGGCCAAGCAGAATCCTTCTGTGGACCATGTATGGCTGTGAGCCACCAGTATGTGGCCTCATATTAACTATAATCATTTACAGCTGGAGTTGTGGGTTGATCCAAATAAGAGTTCCTGAGACATACCTGAATACTAGCAATGGACTCCTGAATCTCCCCAGTCCTCCCTCCCTAAAACTAGTTCCTGTTCCTTTCATTGGGCTGTTTGAAGGAAGTTCATCTCTTTTTGTCCACAGTGGCTTGACGACGTTTTGCTTTCATTGAGTAACCTTGTCTGATTGTCATCCCTTCACCACAGAAGGGATACACAGAATATGTTTCTTACTTTACAGATGTTGAAGTAAGTGTGAGACTCAGAGTGGTGGTGGGCCTGGACCACGTCTCACAGTGCCTGAGAATAAGGCTCAGATCTATCCCTGCCACACTGCTGCCCAGTCATTGCCTCTTATTTTATGTATATGTCAAAAGAACATTGGGACACTTGGGTGATACAATTTTCTTACTGACTCTTGATCTGTCTTAGTCTGCAGCATACCCATTTCTTTCCATCTTCTTTTCACCTCAATGTCCACCTGACCCCATGAATTATTCAGTACATTAATGTCACACATGTACCACAATGTTGTTTTCTCATGATTTGTGAGAACACGCAGCTCTGTTTGAGTAGTTTAGCTGTTTAGTGAGTGAACTTGTAAGAAAGGCACAGAATATAAGCTTTTTCCAATATTGTTTGTCTTTCTGGCATTTATATAGCTTGTGGCTTCACAAGTGCTAGGAAGACCTGAAGAGGCAACTTAATGACATATAATTGTGGTGAATACTTCATAATTGTGGGTAATTTTTGTGGAAGATCTCTTAAAGTTGCACTCACATCTTGCAAACCTTGATCCTTTGCTCCCCTGTTGGGCATTTCTGTATGCAAATTGAGTGGGTTGTGCTTATTGTCGATGTCAGAATAACAACAATAAAGTTACATAATTCTGTAAGATATGCAGTATACCAAGCACAGTTAGTTATGTTGCCTGATATGTGAAGTAGGAATTATTATTATACTAATTTTCTAGTAGAGGAAATTAAGATATACAGAGTTAAGTAAGTCACCTAAGGTCACATAGGTAATAGGTGACAGATTTGGATCATATCGTCTGGCTAATGAAAAGAGGACCCAAAAGTTCTATTACCAGTCCCAGTCTCTGCCTTGCATAGTTAAGGCAGAACTGGAATTTCATTCTCTGGATTTCTACTGTGCTGCTAAGTTGTTTGGAGAAGTATATGAATGTTTCCAGTGACTGGTCTGGTGGTTTTAAAAATACGCCCACAAATTCATACTCCATCAAGATGTGACGCTTAATTTCTCTTTATTTTTGTGTGGACAGGACTTAGTAGCTTGTTTCTAGCAAGTGAAATTAAGCACAAGTAATCATGGGTGACTTTGGAGCCTAGGTCATCGGAAGGCATAGTGGCCTCTGTCTTGGTCAGTCCCTCTCTTGGATTATTTGTTCTGGTGGAGACAAGCTTCTGTATCTTAAGGAGAGGCCCATGAGACCAACAAGAAACTAGAAAGTAAGCTCTCTACTAGGATACAATTTTCTTACTGACTCTTGATCTGTCTTAGTCTGCAGCATACCCATTTCTTTCCATCTTCTTTTCACCTCAATGTCCACCTGACCCCATGAATTATTCAGTACATTAATGTCACACATGTACCACAATGTTGTTTTCTCATGATTTGTGAGAACACGCAGCTCTGTTTGAGTAGTTTAGCTGTTTAGTGAGTGAACTTGTAAGAAAGGCACAGAATATAAGCTTTTTCCAATATTGTTTGTCTTTCTGGCATTTATATAGCTTGTGGCTTCACAAGTGCTAGGAAGACCTGAAGAGGCAACTTAATGACATATAATTGTGGTGAATACTTCATAATTGTGGGTAATTTTTGTGGAAGATCTCTTAAAGTTGCACTCACATCTTGCAAACCTTGATCCTTTGCTCCCCTGTTGGGCATTTCTGTATGCAAATTGAGTGGGTTGTGCTTATTGTCGATGTCAGAATAACAACAATAAAGTTACATAATTCTGTAAGATATGCAGTATACCAAGCACAGTTAGTTATGTTGCCTGATATGTGAAGTAGGAATTATTATTATACTAATTTTCTAGTAGAGGAAATTAAGATATACAGAGTTAAGTAAGTCACCTAAGGTCACATAGGTAATAGGTGACAGATTTGGATCATATCGTCTGGCTAATGAAAAGAGGACCCAAAAGTTCTATTACCAGTCCCAGTCTCTGCCTTGCATAGTTAAGGCAGAACTGGAATTTCATTCTCTGGATTTCTACTGTGCTGCTAAGTTGTTTGGAGAAGTATATGAATGTTTCCAGTGACTGGTCTGGTGGTTTTAAAAATACGCCCACAAATTCATACTCCATCAAGATGTGACGCTTAATTTCTCTTTATTTTTGTGTGGACAGGACTTAGTAGCTTGTTTCTAGCAAGTGAAATTAAGCACAAGTAATCATGGGTGACTTTGGAGCCTAGGTCATCGGAAGGCATAGTGGCCTCTGTCTTGGTCAGTCCCTCTCTTGGATTATTTGTTCTGGTGGAGACAAGCTTCTGTATCTTAAGGAGAGGCCCATGAGACCAACAAGAAACTAGAAAGTAAGTCTCCTGCCCAGAACCTCATGCATGAGCTTGGAAGTGAATCCTCCAGCCCCAGCTGAGGCTTCAGATGATCGTAGCCCTGGTGACCATCTGGCTTCCAACCTCATAAGCTACCCTGAGCCTGAGACACTTCCAAAATTTCATTCTAAAGATTCTATGGAGCAATAAATATTTGTTATTTTCAACCCGTAAACTTTGAGGTGTTCAATTCCTGAATCAGGAAGATCGCCTAGAGAAGAAATAGGTTACCCACTCCAGTATTCTTGGGCTTCCCTTGTGGCTCAGATGGTAAAGAATCCACCTTCAGCACAGGAGATCTGGATTTGATCCCTGGGTTTGGAAGTTCCTCTGAAGGAAGGATTGGCTACTCACTCTAGTCCCACTCTAGTATACTTTTTATTTTTTTAATTTTGGCCTCTTTTATTGGTTATTTATTTATTTACTTTCATCCATCTTTATTCTCTGGCCTGTATGGGCCTCCCACCGCAGTGGCCTCTCTCACTGCAGACCACCGGCTCTGGGTGCATGCACTCCAGAGCACTGCCTTGTAATTGGACACACTGATCCAGCCACTCCATGGCACATGGGATCTTCCCGGGCCATAGATTGAATCGGTGCCCCTTGCACTGCAAGGCGGACTCTCTACCCACTGGACCACCAGGGAAGCCCCACACTCTAGTATTCTTGCATGGCGAATTCCAAAGACAGAGGAGCCTGACAGGCTACAGTCCATGGGGTCACAAAGAGTCAGACATGACTGAGCGACTGTCAGTTTCCTCAGGTGGTATCATGGTAGGCAGTAAGCCTTGGTGAAATTACTCATAATCAAATTGAATATTTTAACATTGAAAAGAGAAGTATGTCTGGGCTTTTCCTATAGGACAGAACACCCTGCACTTATTCCCTAAAAATATTTTGAAATGGAGAGACTGTATCTAGAAGTAACGAAGTAATGTGTAGCCTAAATCTACCTTATACCTCACGATCTCTGAACAGACTTTCTCTTCTCCCTTCACCTCTAGTGCTGTGAACTGAATAGACTGATTTTCCTGCTGTTTGAGAGCTGAAAGCAGTTTGATTTGAACACAACGGTTGCTTAGCAATAGGAAGGAACTTAATGGCTCTACTGTCTTCTGCAAACTGAAAGGAACCTCCCTGTGTAGCTGTTGTCTGTCTAGAATGCCGAATGTAAAATTGTAATTATCATTTTAAGATGAAATTGAAGCTGGCCTAGCCCCCCAGATTGCCATAAGTCTAGAATCTTCAAGATCAGGGAAATGTTATTTTCAATTTTCCTGAATCAGGAAGATCGCCTAGAGAAGAAATAGGTTACCCACTCCAGTATTCTTGGGCTTCCCTTGTGGCTCAGATGGTAAAGAATCCACCTTCAGCACAGGAGATCTGGATTTGATCCCTGGGTTTGGAAGTTCCTCTGAAGGAAGGATTGGCTACTCACTCTAGTCCCACTCTAGTATACTTTTTATTTTTTTAATTTTGGCCTCTTTTATTGGTTATTTATTTATTTACTTTCATCCATCTTTATTCTCTGGCCTGTATGGGCCTCCCACCGCAGTGGCCTCTCTCACTGCAGACCACCGGCTCTGGGTGCATGCACTCCAGAGCACTGCCTTGTAATTGGACACACTGATCCAGCCACTCCATGGCACATGGGATCTTCCCGGGCCATAGATTGAATCGGTGCCCCTTGCACTGCAAGGCGGACTCTCTACCCACTGGACCACCAGGGAAGCCCCACACTCTAGTATTCTTGCATGGCGAATTCCAAAGACAGAGGAGCCTGACAGGCTACAGTCCATGGGGTCACAAAGAGTCAGACATGACTGAGCGACTGTCAGTTTCCTCAGGTGGTATCATGGTAGGCAGTAAGCCTTGGTGAAATTACTCATAATCAAATTGAATATTTTAACATTGAAAAGAGAAGTATGTCTGGGCTTTTCCTATAGGACAGAACACCCTGCACTTTTTCCCCTAAAAATGTTTTGAAATGGAGAGACTGTATCTAGAAGTAACGAAGTAATGTGTAGCCTAAATCTACCTTATACCTCACGATCTCTGAACAGACTTTCTCTTCTCCCTTCACCTCTAGTGCTGTGAACTGAATAGACTGATTTTCCTGCTGTTTGAGAGCTGAAAGCAGTTTGATTTGAACACAACGGTTGCTTAGCAATAGGAAGGAACTTAATGGCTCTACTGTCTTCTGCAAACTGAAAGGAACCTCCCTGTGTAGCTGTTGTCTGTCTAGAATGCCGAATGTAAAATTGTAATTATCATTTTAAGATGAAATTGAAGCTGGCCTATGTGACACATTACCCTCACCCTAGCATCTCAGCTACCCAGGGGGTTGGAATTTAAGGCTCTTTTGCAGAGAAGCTAGTCTCCTAGAATTTGGGGGCATTTAGAAGTTGAAGGCAAAGCTCTAAATAAGCTAGTGTATTCCTCTTTGGTAAGTGGTTTGTATTCCCTAAACATTGACTTTGTGATTCTGGGAATGAAAACTTGGCTCTTGAAGTGTTGTGACATTAGGGAAAGGGCTAGGGTGGCATGGAGATTCCAGAGAAATTTGGGGCAGTCTGAGGGAATGGGAAGTTTAGCGACCACTGACCTTACTACCCAGCTCTGTTGGAAAGATTCCTAGAAATGTCAGCTGCTTTGGATTTTTAAGGTCTAAATCTGATCATTCATCAGAGAGGTTGGTATGGAGATTCAGAAATCTCCATCAGGATTGAAAGCATTATTCTTTCACACTCTTTGGATTAAAGGATGAATAAATTTATTAGATTTTGTTTAATCTTCAGTTATTTATATCAGTCTTTCTATGTGCACACTATGTTCTACCAAGTATTGTGGAAAGACAGAAACAAATTAACAGGCTTGCCTGTACTCTAAGGATTGTTAAGTCCAATGAAGAAATTAGAAAAGCATAAAGAAAATTTAAAATGATTAAGGTGGAAACTCCAGAATACCGATAATAATCAGTGTAATTATTGGCCATGTTGTTAAATTCTGAACTTGAAAACCAAGAGAAAATGGCACATTAGGAAAATAACAAGCCTTCAGTGCATAACCCTGAAAAAAAAGGATTATTGTCATTTCAAAGCATTTCATATACTTTTCCAATTAGTGTTCTGAAAATAGTTTTTTGGACCTTTTTGTTTTTGTTTTTAACTTTGAGACGTTTCCCTCTGGATCTGTGTGTTACTTGTATAGACGCACACTTCCTGGTATGTGTTATAGTCTTAGAAGTTGAGTTGGCTTTATGTGCAGGCGATGTCTGTCATAGCAGAGTAAATTCACATTACCAAGATTCCCACGTGTGCATCTAGAATGCCGAATGTAAAATTGTAATTATCATTTTAAGATGAAATTGAAGCTGGCCTATGTGACACATTACCCTCACCCTAGCATCTCAGCTACCCAGGGGGTTGGAATTTAAGGCTCTTTTGCAGAGAAGCTAGTCTCCTAGAATTTGGGGGCATTTAGAAGTTGAAGGCAAAGCTCTAAATAAGCTAGTGTATTCCTCTTTGGTAAGTGGTTTGTATTCCCTAAACATTGACTTTGTGATTCTGGGAATGAAAACTTGGCTCTTGAAGTGTTGTGACATTAGGGAAAGGGCTAGGGTGGCATGGAGATTCCAGAGAAATTTGGGGCAGTCTGAGGGAATGGGAAGTTTAGCGACCACTGACCTTACTACCCAGCTCTGTTGGAAAGATTCCTAGAAATGTCAGCTGCTTTGGATTTTTAAGGTCTAAATCTGATCATTCATCAGAGAGGTTGGTATGGAGATTCAGAAATCTCCATCAGGATTGAAAGCATTATTCTTTCACACTCTTTGGATTAAAGGATGAATAAATTTATTAGATTTTGTTTAATCTTCAGTTATTTATATCAGTCTTTCTATGTGCACACTATGTTCTACCAAGTATTGTGGAAAGACAGAAACAAATTAACAGGCTTGCCTGTACTCTAAGGATTGTTAAGTCCAATGAAGAAATTAGAAAAGCATAAAGAAAATTTAAAATGATTAAGGTGGAAACTCCAGAATACCGATAATAATCAGTGTAATTATTGGCCATGTTGTTAAATTCTGAACTTGAAAACCAAGAGAAAATGGCACATTAGGAAAATAACAAGCCTTCAGTGCATAACCCTGAAAAAAAAGGATTATTGTCATTTCAAAGCATTTCATATACTTTTCCAATTAGTGTTCTGAAAATAGTTTTTTGGACCTTTTTGTTTTTGTTTTTAACTTTGAGACGTTTCCCTCTGGATCTGTGTGTTACTTGTATAGACGCACACTTCCTGGTATGTGTTATAGTCTTAGAAGTTGAGTTGGCTTTATGTGCAGGCGATGTCTGTCATAGCAGAGTAAATTCACATTACCAAGATTCCCACGTGTGCATCTGAGTGAGAAGGGATGAAAATCTTAGGCAAAGTATATTTCAGTATCTTCAAAAATCAGGAGTTGCAAACCTACAGAAAACCTGAAATAGACTTGTTGAAATAGAATTAAATAGTGGTATACAGATAAGTTTTTGTGTGCATGTCTGTTTTTTTTTTTTTTTTTTTGATAAATGTAACAGTCATGGGAGGCAAAGTGCTCCTTTTTCAGATACTGTTGTTATTGTTGTTGTGTAGTTTCTAAGTCATGTTGGACTCTTTGTGATGCTTTGAATGGTAGCCTGACAGGCTTCTCTGTCCATGAGGCTCAATGTTTAATCATGGGCCACATTTAAGTAGCAACCCTGCAAATGTTACTGTAATTCTCTTTCTCTTTATAGACTTTTCTTTGGGCTTGTTTCTAATTTTCAAGATCCTGTGCAGAATTCAGAATTAATTTGAAACAGTAGAGCATCTTCATCAGGATAAAGCTTCATCTGGCAAATAATGTTGTACTGCCATAGTCAGTTCTCTTGATCCAAGTGGACTGTGTGGGAAATGAGCCACAGAGCCCTTTAGAGGCAAGCACACAGGCTGACAGTCATACAAAGCCTGGGGTTTCTTGCCTCCCTCCTACTTCCCTTTCTTGCTGTAGTGTTACAGATTTGTAAGTAATGTTCTCATGTGTTTTTTTCTATCCTAACTGTGTGGATTTGTGAAGACCTAATCCTGTACCTCACATTTATATAAGTAACAGCATGTGTGTCCATCACAACACGGCTGGAAAGTGGACTGGTCGATATTGTCTTTGTTTTCTAGTATATAAAGAACTGAGTTCAGCGAGGTTAAGTGACTTACAGGCATTTATAAATGGCAGGAATAGGCCCTGAGTCCGTTTAAGACTTTGGAAAATCATAAAAATGTGTTACCTTTTGTATTAAAGCACTTTAAAAGTGTTCTGAAAATAGTTTTTGGACCTTTTTTTTTGTTTTTAACTTTGAGACGTTTCCCTCTGGATCTGTGTGTTACTTGTATAGACGCACACTTCCTGGTATGTGTTATAGTCTTAGAAGTTGAGTTGGCTTTATGTGCAGGCGATGTCTGTCATAGCAGAGTAAATTCACATTACCAAGATTCCCACGTGTGCATCTGAGTGAGAAGGGATGAAAATCTTAGGCAAAGTATATTTCAGTATCTTCAAAAATCAGGAGTTGCAAACCTACAGAAAACCTGAAATAGACTTGTTGAAATAGAATTAAATAGTGGTATACAGATAAGTTTTTGTGTGCATGTCTGTTTTTTTTTTTTTTTTTTTGATAAATGTAACAGTCATGGGAGGCAAAGTGCTCCTTTTTCAGATACTGTTGTTATTGTTGTTGTGTAGTTTCTAAGTCATGTTGGACTCTTTGTGATGCTTTGAATGGTAGCCTGACAGGCTTCTCTGTCCATGAGGCTCAATGTTTAATCATGGGCCACATTTAAGTAGCAACCCTGCAAATGTTACTGTAATTCTCTTTCTCTTTATAGACTTTTCTTTGGGCTTGTTTCTAATTTTCAAGATCCTGTGCAGAATTCAGAATTAATTTGAAACAGTAGAGCATCTTCATCAGGATAAAGCTTCATCTGGCAAATAATGTTGTACTGCCATAGTCAGTTCTCTTGATCCAAGTGGACTGTGTGGGAAATGAGCCACAGAGCCCTTTAGAGGCAAGCACACAGGCTGACAGTCATACAAAGCCTGGGGTTTCTTGCCTCCCTCCTACTTCCCTTTCTTGCTGTAGTGTTACAGATTTGTAAGTAATGTTCTCATGTGTTTTTTTCTATCCTAACTGTGTGGATTTGTGAAGACCTAATCCTGTACCTCACATTTATATAAGTAACAGCATGTGTGTCCATCACAACACGGCTGGAAAGTGGACTGGTCGATATTGTCTTTGTTTTCTAGTATATAAAGAACTGAGTTCAGCGAGGTTAAGTGACTTACAGGCATTTATAAATGGCAGGAATAGGCCCTGAGTCCGTCTCTGAATTGCTAGTCCAGTGTTCATTCTGTTCAACCCCGGTTACTCTTGTAAAGTGGCATTTCAAAGTCATATCTCTGAAATGTCAAGAGATGGTTGAGCAATTAGTTGGTATCCAATTAATTAATTGGTCTTTAATGATTTTATTTTTTTAATATTTATTTATTTGGTTGCCTTGAGTTTTAGTTGTGATGCATGGGCTTGTTTGCTCCACAGCATGTGGAATCTTAGTTTCCCTACCAGGGATCAAACCACAACCCTGACATTGCAAGACAGATTCTTAACCACTAAACCTCCAGGGAAGTCCCCTAACAATTTTAATTATTGTGTGTATGTTTGTGTGTGCGTGCATGCTAAGTGGCTTCAGTCATATCCGACTGTTTATGACCCTGTGGACTGTGGCCCACTCGACTCCTCTGTCCATGGGATTCCCCAGGTAAGAATACTTGAGTGATTTGCCATGCCCTCCCCCAGAGGATCTTCTCAACCCAGGGGTTGACCCCACTTCTCCTGCAATGGCAGACAGGTTCTTTACCACTAGTGCCACCTGGCAAGCCCTTTTAATTATTAACTGTCTTCAAATATGAATCTCAGCTCCCTTCCATATCAGATTCCATCACTTTCTATACAGAAGAAAGTTTCAAGGATTGCCTTTTTTTTAAGGGTTGCCTTTTGTTCCTGGTTTCATAGTTTGTGTCTAATTTCCCAGCAAGGCTCAGGACCTGCCACCTAAGCATGCCTAGGAAGGATTCTGGGTTTCTTTGCCTCCCCCTTCCCCTACAGTCATACAAAGCCTGGGGTTTCTTGCCTCTACTTCTTTCTTGCTGTAGTGTTACAGATTTGTAAGTAATGTTCTCATGTGTTTTTTTCTATCCTAACTGTGTGGATTTGTGAAGACCTAATCCTGTACCTCACATTTATATAAGTAACAGCATGTGTGTCCATCACAACACGGCTGGAAAGTGGACTGGTCGATATTGTCTTTGTTTTCTAGTATATAAAGAACTGAGTTCAGCGAGGTTAAGTGACTTACAGGCATTTATAAATGGCAGGAATAGGCCCTGAGTCCGTCTCTGAATTGCTAGTCCAGTGTTCATTCTGTTCAACCCCGGTTACTCTTGTAAAGTGGCATTTCAAAGTCATATCTCTGAAATGTCAAGAGATGGTTGAGCAATTAGTTGGTATCCAATTAATTAATTGGTCTTTAATGATTTTATTTTTTTAATATTTATTTATTTGGTTGCCTTGAGTTTTAGTTGTGATGCATGGGCTTGTTTGCTCCACAGCATGTGGAATCTTAGTTTCCCTACCAGGGATCAAACCACAACCCTGACATTGCAAGACAGATTCTTAACCACTAAACCTCCAGGGAAGTCCCCTAACAATTTTAATTATTGTGTGTATGTTTGTGTGTGCGTGCATGCTAAGTGGCTTCAGTCATATCCGACTGTTTATGACCCTGTGGACTGTGGCCCACTCGACTCCTCTGTCCATGGGATTCCCCAGGTAAGAATACTTGAGTGATTTGCCATGCCCTCCCCCAGAGGATCTTCTCAACCCAGGGGTTGACCCCACTTCTCCTGCAATGGCAGACAGGTTCTTTACCACTAGTGCCACCTGGCAAGCCCTTTTAATTATTAACTGTCTTCAAATATGAATCTCAGCTCCCTTCCATATCAGATTCCATCACTTTCTATACAGAAGAAAGTTTCAAGGATTGCCTTTTTTTTAAGGGTTGCCTTTTGTTCCTGGTTTCATAGTTTGTGTCTAATTTCCCAGCAAGGCTCAGGACCTGCCACCTAAGCATGCCTAGGAAGGATTCTGGGATACTGATTGATACACAGAAAGTCATGTATTTCTTTATTCTCTTCCTGGAGGAGGAAATGGAAACCCACTCCAGTATTCTTGCCTGGAGAATCCCATGGATGCAGTAGCCTGGCGAGCTACAGTCCATAGGGTTGCAAAGAATCAGACACAACTGAAGCAACTGAGCACACTTTGTTCTCCTGAACATTTCTTCAGTTGAATATCATGGCAAGTAGAAGAAAACCCTGAACTCAAAACCAGATTTTACTTATTTACTGTTATCATTTTAAAATCCACTCACCACTCATTTCCTTGAAATACATTCTGCCATTCAACAGCCTTTAGTGGTGACTTAGAAGCCTTTTATTTTCAAAAATGGGCTGCTCTGTCATTTCGAGACTTTTTAAAACAGCCTTATGGAGATATATTTTGCATACTGTAAACTCACCCATTTAAAGCACACATTTTGATGGTTTTTAGTATTGCCCTGGCATCTTTAATGGAATTCCAGTCTGAGTTTTGAAAGCACTCAGACTGTTTACTGTGGAAAACAATTCAGTCGGGATCAATGATGGGCTCAGGGAGTCTGGTCTCACTTGGAACTGTCGCGTGGGTGGAGGATGCAGTTCAGAGGCCCTCTTGCCCTCTTGTGGGAGCTCACAGTGAGGCCTGAGGATGAGCACAGTGCTTGCTGGAGAAGCGGCCTCTCAGTGCCGGTGCCTGATGATCTGGCTATGGGAAAAAGAAGTCATTTGGGGCTAGGGGCCGTGAGGGCCATGTCCCAGGTAAGAATACTTGAGTGATTTGCCATGCCCTCCCCCAGAGGATCTTCTCAACCCAGGGGTTGACCCCACTTCTCCTGCAATGGCAGACAGGTTCTTTACCACTAGTGCCACCTGGCAAGCCCTTTTAATTATTAACTGTCTTCAAATATGAATCTCAGCTCCCTTCCATATCAGATTCCATCACTTTCTATACAGAAGAAAGTTTCAAGGATTGCCTTTTTTTTAAGGGTTGCCTTTTGTTCCTGGTTTCATAGTTTGTGTCTAATTTCCCAGCAAGGCTCAGGACCTGCCACCTAAGCATGCCTAGGAAGGATTCTGGGATACTGATTGATACACAGAAAGTCATGTATTTCTTTATTCTCTTCCTGGAGGAGGAAATGGAAACCCACTCCAGTATTCTTGCCTGGAGAATCCCATGGATGCAGTAGCCTGGCGAGCTACAGTCCATAGGGTTGCAAAGAATCAGACACAACTGAAGCAACTGAGCACACTTTGTTCTCCTGAACATTTCTTCAGTTGAATATCATGGCAAGTAGAAGAAAACCCTGAACTCAAAACCAGATTTTACTTATTTACTGTTATCATTTTAAAATCCACTCACCACTCATTTCCTTGAAATACATTCTGCCATTCAACAGCCTTTAGTGGTGACTTAGAAGCCTTTTATTTTCAAAAATGGGCTGCTCTGTCATTTCGAGACTTTTTAAAACAGCCTTATGGAGATATATTTTGCATACTGTAAACTCACCCATTTAAAGCACACATTTTGATGGTTTTTAGTATTGCCCTGGCATCTTTAATGGAATTCCAGTCTGAGTTTTGAAAGCACTCAGACTGTTTACTGTGGAAAACAATTCAGTCGGGATCAATGATGGGCTCAGGGAGTCTGGTCTCACTTGGAACTGTCGCGTGGGTGGAGGATGCAGTTCAGAGGCCCTCTTGCCCTCTTGTGGGAGCTCACAGTGAGGCCTGAGGATGAGCACAGTGCTTGCTGGAGAAGCGGCCTCTCAGTGCCGGTGCCTGATGATCTGGCTATGGGAAAAAGAAGTCATTTGGGGGCTAGGGGGGCCGTGAGGGCCTTAGGGAGATTGAGGTATTGGTGAGAGCAGTTGTGAATGACTCTCCAAGGAGTAAGAAGTGAAAGTGGTTAAGAGAGTGGATTTGGTGTCAAATAAACCTCCTGTGTCTGAGTTCTGCCACTTGTCTAATCTGTGTGATCTCGGGCAGAATCTCTGTTTTCTCATCTTTGGTAGAAGTGAGAGTAATGAGTGTTCCTCCCTCAGAGAGTTGTCACGAGGATGAGATGATCCCTGTTCTTAGTGTTTGGAGCCAGCCAAGCACTCACTATTTCCCGCTGTTATTATTGGCGGTTTCTTCCACATATTATAAGCTTCTTGAGAACTGGGACAGTTGTGTTTACCATTAGATCTCCAGCCCCTGTCATCATGGCAAGTGGAGCTGAACTGAAATGAACGCACTCTTCAGGTGCCCATTCATTCCTTCTGTTTCTTCCTGCTTCATTTATGTGCAAGCCTGTGTGAACACATGCACACATATGTGTATACCATGCCCCCTCCTGACTACTTTTACATGGGAAAGAATTAGCAAAATAACTGTGAAAGAGTATTAATTGCATGTCATCCCATAGTTGTCTGATAAAAGTAGGGTAGTTTCTGGGTACCATCAAGAAGCTTGGAGATAAGTTTGTTCAACGAATATATGCTATATAATAGGCTTCCTTAGTGGCTCAGACGGTAAAAAAAATCAACCTGTGGTGCAGAAAATCCAGGTTTGATCCCTGGGTCTGGAAGACCCCCTAGAGAAGGGAATGGCAACCCACTTCAGTATTTTTGCCTGGAGAATCTCATGTCCATGAGACCGCGAAGAGATGGACACGACTCATCATAGACCATGCTATATAATGGTATCCACTCAGCTGACTCTTGTGCATTATGACAGGTAACTGGGAATAGAAGAGGTGAGCAGCTCACTGGTATGTTTTTATAGTAGTAATAGTAGGCAACGCTTAGGATTTGCATTGGATGGTTCCAGAAGGGGGGAAATCTGAGTAATGTTAGTGTAGACATTTTTGATGAACTATACATAGTACTCAGTGAAAAAGAGAGAAGCCATGCAAACGGTTAGGTTGCAAGTCCAAGGCCTGAAGATTGAGTTAGCAATATAATGATGTCAGTTCACGATTAGCTAAGTGTTAGGTATCAACAAGAAATCTAAGTGGTGAGAACCAATGAGAAGGGAATAACACACTTCTCAGCTGAGCTTGTCCAGCCCCTCTCACCCCTAGAGAGGTGTCCCCTGAGCTTGTTTATTTCTGCCCTGTGTCATTGAGGAAAGGGCTTGAGCAGGGGTCCCCAACCCCTGGCTGCAGACCAGCTAGGAACAGGGCCACATAGCTGGAGATGGGCAGCAGACAAGCAAGTAAGGCTTTATTTGCCACCCCTGTTCACTCCCCATTGCTCACATTACCACCTGAACCAAATACTTTGCCCTCTTCATCTGTGGAAAAATTGTCTTCCACCAAACCAGTCTCTAGTTCCGCAAAGGCTGGGGGACGCCTGGGCTTGAGGCGAATCCTTGGCTGCACAGTGAGTCACTGGGCTCCATTCTGGATGGGGTTCAAGGGAAATTGGGTTTCAGCCCATAGCAAATTGGCATCTTAATCATGAAAATTACGTCTGAAGCCTTCTATCCTGAAAGTGTCACACATCCCAGCAAACAGATCTTGAGCAGTGCTGCCGTTATCCAAGGCAAGGTCATCTGATGTGGTGTTTGCGTCCATGCACTGGCTATACTGGTCAGGGTCTCAGGGTGCTCATACTGCTTCTTGTGTTAGCCTTAAGCTCTGGGTTACGTCACTTACTAGCTCTTTGGGGCATCCGCTTCCTCGTCATGAAAAAAAAGAATAATTGTGTCTCATTTACTGGAATTTTGAGACTTCACTTATTTTTCTCCATCCCAGTGATAATCAGAAAGAGATGGGCTACATGAAGATACATTTGTGGTGTGGGTTACAGGATGGCAAATGAATGAAACCGTGTTTCCTGGTGTTTCATGCTTATTGACACCTTCCTACTGCTTGGTTGTCCTGTGCCAGAGAGATATGGTTCTGTTGGACAGAATTCTGAGAATAGAAAGGCAGGAGGTCTGGGATCCAGGGGGAATGTCCAGTATGATTGAATATCTTTATTTCACCTACTGTGGTCAGTTCTGGTGTTTTCTTAGGTAAGGGCTCCTTTAGCCTTCCCCTGACACTGCCCCACCCATGCCTGTCTGTCACAGGTCCAGCTGCTGAAACTGACATTTCCATGGATGATTTTCATAGGTACTGTCTTGCATCCAGGCTTGGACTCAGCCACGCTGCTACTAGGAGCATGTACATGCTCCAGAACGGCTCCCAATGTGGTTCAGTTCAGTGTATGATTTCTTTCAGTTCTGATTCATTTTCATGCATAAGGATGATAACACTAGACTCATTTGTGTTGAAATATTGGAAATACTGGATTTTTCTGTAGTTAGAAGGATTCGAGAAGCAGTACTAAATCTATGAAACAAGGTGTCGTGTTCAAATTCAAATAAATGCTAGAGGCACTGAACTAAGCCTTTGGATAATTATTGCTAATAATTTGAAACCATCACTAACATTCTCAGTGCTCGTCTTGTCAGTGTATGAAATGACTTATCATATCTAAAAAAGAGAAAAGGATATCCTTATATAGGTTATCCTTTCTCTGCTCACATATAGGTAGGTAGGTTTTCTGGTAGTATATGATTGCCTTCTTACTGCAAAGTTATCAGATTCATAAATAGGATGACTTTATCTATACAGATGAAGAAAACTGAATTATTAATTTAAAATCTTCCCCCAAAGAAATTCCCAGACTAGATGCATTCAGAGGTGATTTCTGCCAAACATTTAAAGAATAAATAATGTCAGTGCTTCACAAAATCTTCCAGGAAATGGAGGAGAAAACACTTTCCAACTTATTTTGTGAAGCCAGTATTACCATGATACCAAAAGGAAAGACATATGAAGAAAAGAAAACCATAGGGAAACAGCTTTTGTGCTCAGTTGCTAAATCGTGTCAACTCTTTGTGACTCCCATGGACTGCAACCTGCTAGACCCTTCTGTCCTTGAGATTTCCCAGGCAAGCATACTGGAGTAGGTTTCCATTTGCAAACCAAATACAGCAACTTAAGAAAAGTATTAAACATCATGAACAAATACATTTTATCTCAGGAATGGGACACTGGCTTATCAGAAGATCAATTAATGTAATACATCATAAAAATATAATAAAGGATAAAAATAATTTGATTACCTTTATACAACAGAGATAGCATTTCATATGATCCAACCAAGAAAGCAGGAAATTCCTTAGTCTGATTAAATTTATATTCATTGACATTTCCATGGATGATTTTCATAGGTACTGTCTTGCATCCAGGCTTGGACTCAGCCACGCTGCTACTAGGAGCATGTACATGCTCCAGAACGGCTCCCAATGTGGTTCAGTTCAGTGTATGATTTCTTTCAGTTCTGATTCATTTTCATGCATAAGGATGATAACACTAGACTCATTTGTGTTGAAATATTGGAAATACTGGATTTTTCTGTAGTTAGAAGGATTCGAGAAGCAGTACTAAATCTATGAAACAAGGTGTCGTGTTCAAATTCAAATAAATGCTAGAGGCACTGAACTAAGCCTTTGGATAATTATTGCTAATAATTTGAAACCATCACTAACATTCTCAGTGCTCGTCTTGTCAGTGTATGAAATGACTTATCATATCTAAAAAAGAGAAAAGGATATCCTTATATAGGTTATCCTTTCTCTGCTCACATATAGGTAGGTAGGTTTTCTGGTAGTATATGATTGCCTTCTTACTGCAAAGTTATCAGATTCATAAATAGGATGACTTTATCTATACAGATGAAGAAAACTGAATTATTAATTTAAAATCTTCCCCCAAAGAAATTCCCAGACTAGATGCATTCAGAGGTGATTTCTGCCAAACATTTAAAGAATAAATAATGTCAGTGCTTCACAAAATCTTCCAGGAAATGGAGGAGAAAACACTTTCCAACTTATTTTGTGAAGCCAGTATTACCATGATACCAAAAGGAAAGACATATGAAGAAAAGAAAACCATCGGGAAACAGCTTTTGTGCTCAGTTGCTAAATCGTGTCAACTCTTTGTGACTCCCATGGACTGCAACCTGCTAGACCCTTCTGTCCTTGAGATTTCCCAGGCAAGCATACTGGAGTAGGTTTCCATTTGCAAACCAAATACAGCAACTTAAGAAAAGTATTAAACATCATGAACAAATACATTTTATCTCAGGAATGGGACACTGGCTTATCAGAAGATCAATTAATGTAATACATCATAAAAATATAATAAAGGATAAAAATAATTTGATTACCTTTATACAACAGAGATAGCATTTCATATGATCCAACCAAGAAAGCAGGAAATTCCTTAGTCTGATTAAAGTCGTCTATGGGGCTTCCCTGGTGGTCCAGTGGGTAAATAGTCCACTTTGCAGTACAGAGGGCACCGGTTCGAGCCCTGGCCCAGGAGGATCCCATGTGCCGAGGAGTGGCTGGACTGGTGTTTCCAGTTGTGAGCTAGCGCTCTGGAGTACGTGAACCCAGAGTCGGTGCTCTGCGACGAGAGAAGCCACTGCAGTGGGAGGCCCACACAGGCAGAAGAATAAAGATGGATGAAAAATAAAATAGGTGAAAGATCAATAAAAAAGAGGCCAGGGCTTCCCCTGGTGGTCCAGTGGGTAAGGACACCACCTTGCAGTGCAAGGGGCGCCAGATCGAGCCCTGGCCTGGGAGGATTCCACGTGCCGCGGAGCGGCTGGACTGATGTGTCCAATCACTGGGCCGGAGCTCTGGAGCGCATGAGCCCAGAGCCAGCGCTCTGCAACGACAGACGCCACTGCGATGGGAGGCCCACAGGAGCCAAAGAACAATGAAAATAGAGAAATGAAAGACCAATAGAAGTGACCCGCCTGCTCCCCTCCCTCCCCAACCCAACCCCCACGCAAAATAAATAAATAAATCTTAAAAAAAAAAAAAAAAGAGGCCAATTTTTTTTTTTTAAACTCATCTATGGAAAATGTACCACTAACATCTTACTAAATGGTGAAACACCGAATGCTTTCCTGCTAATATGAAGAACAACTTGAAGGATATCTGGCCACTTCTCATCATTTCTGCT
Source organism: Tragulus kanchil (assembly GCA_022376925.1). Classification (NCBI taxonomy): domain Eukaryota; kingdom Metazoa; phylum Chordata; class Mammalia; order Artiodactyla; family Tragulidae; genus Tragulus; species Tragulus kanchil. The sequence goes on from JAIOJX010000004.1 coordinate 30,935,364, forward strand.
CTGGAGTATTTTTCCTGAAGAAGAAGATAATATAAAGGCATCCTTACTGGAAGAAAGGAAGGAGGTGAAACTGTCATTATTCACAGATGGCATGATCCTATATGTAGAAAGCTGTAAGGAATCCTCAGAGAAAACCTACCAGAACTAATAAGTTCAACAATGTTGCAGAATATAAGATCAATATATAAAAGTCAATTGTATGTTATCTACTAACAGTGTACTTAAATGAAATTAAGAAAACAATTCTAAAAAAAAAAAAAAGAAAACAATTCTATTCACAAAGCATCAAAAAGAAATAAATACTTAGGAATAAATTTAATATAAGAAGCGAAAGACTTTATACTATAATGTAAAGAACATTACTAAGGGAAATTAATAGAGAAAGGTACCAAGCTCATTGACTAGAAGATTGTTTTCTCAAAACTGATCTATATATTCAACACAATTCCTATCAAAATCAATAGGTTAGTTTCTAGAAATTAAAAAGCTGATCCTAAAAAAATGCATAGCTTTAAATGTATATGTATTTTTGCTTTCATTTTTATATTGTTTTCGTAGGGTTCTAACATTTATATGGAAATGCAAAGGACTCAAAATAGCAAAGACAATTTTGAAAAAATGAGAACTCAGTTCGAGAACTTCGGTTTCCTGATTTGAAACCTTAACAGAAGACTACAGTTTGCAAGATACTAGGGTACTGACATAAGGATAGTCATATACTTCAATGAAATGGAAGTAGGAGTCTAGAAATAAGTCCCTAATCTTATGGTCCATTGACTTTTTTATAAAGGTATCAAAGCAGCTTGATGGGAAAAAAGGATAGTCTTTTTCATCAGATGATGTTGGAGCAATGACTGGCTACAAGCAAAAAGACTAACTTACTCATAACTGTAAGGGCTGACATTATGAACTTTAGTAAGAAACATAGGAAAAAGTCTTAGTACTTTGGGTTGGGCAAAGAATTTTTAGATACAATATCAAAATCAAGATTTATAAGTGAAAAAATTAATAAATTAGACTACATCAAAATTGAAGACTTTGGTACTTCAGAGGAACATCAAAAGAGCAAAAAAGACAACCTATAGAGAAATGGCAAGAAATATTTGCAAATCATGTATCTGTTAAAGGACCTCTGTCCAGAAGCGACCCAGTGACTAAACTTTCACTTTTTTTATCCAGAATATTTAAAGAACTCAATGGTAATAAGAAGACAAACCACTGAAGTAGAAGTGGGTAGAAGATTTGAATATATATCTCATCAAAGAAGATAAAGAAATGGCTAAAAGGAACATGAAAAGATGCTCATTAGTCATTCGGGAAAATACAAATTAAAGTCACAAGATACTACTTAACACCCGTCGTGTGTGTTAGTCACCCAGTCTTGTCTGACTTTTTGCAACCCCACGGACTGTAGCCCACCAGGCTCCTCTGTCCATGGGATTCTCCAGGCAAGAATACTGGAGTGGGTTGCCATTTCCTCTTCCAGGGGATTTTCCCAACCCAGGGATCTAACCCATTTTTCCTGCATGACAAGAGGATTCTTTGCCATCTGAGCCACCAAGGGAGCCCATGGCATCCAGCAATTTGGGTTGGGAAGATTCTGGAGGAGAAAATAGCAACTCACTCCAGTTTTCTTGTATAGACAGTCTCGTAGGGTTCTAACATTTATATGGAAATGCAAAGGACTCAAAATAGCAAAGACAATTTTGAAAAATGAGAACTCAGTTCGAGAACTTCGGTTTCCTGATTTGAAACCTTAACAGAAGACTACAGTTTGCAAGATACTAGGGTACTGACATAAGGATAGTCATATACTTCAATGAAATGGAAGTAGGAGTCTAGAAATAAGTCCCTAATCTTATGGTCCATTGACTTTTTTATAAAGGTATCAAAGCAGCTTGATGGGAAAAAAGGATAGTCTTTTTCATCAGATGATGTTGGAGCAATGACTGGCTACAAGCAAAAAGACTAACTTACTCATAACTGTAAGGGCTGACATTATGAACTTTAGTAAGAAACATAGGAAAAAGTCTTAGTACTTTGGGTTGGGCAAAGAATTTTTAGATACAATATCAAAATCAAGATTTATAAGTGAAAAAATTAATAAATTAGACTACATCAAAATTGAAGACTTTGGTACTTCAGAGGAACATCAAAAGAGCAAAAAAGACAACCTATAGAGAAATGGCAAGAAATATTTGCAAATCATGTATCTGTTAAAGGACCTCTGTCCAGAAGCGACCCAGTGACTAAACTTTCACTTTTTCTATCCAGAATATTTAAAGAACTCAATGGTAATAAGAAGACAAACCACTGAAGTAGAAGTGGGTAGAAGATTTGAATATATATCTCATCAAAGAAGATAAAGAAATGGCTAAAAGGAACATGAAAAGATGCTCATTAGTCATTCGGGAAAATACAAATTAAAGTCACAAGATACTACTTAACACCCGTCGTGTGTGTTAGTCACCCAGTCTTGTCTGACTTTTTGCAACCCCACGGACTGTAGCCCACCAGGCTCCTCTGTCCATGGGATTCTCCAGGCAAGAATACTGGAGTGGGTTGCCATTTCCTCTTCCAGGGGATTTTCCCAACCCAGGGATCTAACCCATTTTTCCTGCATGACAAGAGGATTCTTTGCCATCTGAGCCACCAAGGGAGCCCATGGCATCCAGCAATTTGGGTTGGGAAGATTCTGGAGGAGAAAATAGCAACTCACTCCAGTTTTCTTGTATAGACAGTCTCGTGGATGGAGGAGACTGGAGGAATATAGCCTGTAGCCTCGCAAAGAGTCTGACACAACTTATTGACTAAGCATACATGCATGCATGCACTAGGCATCTACACAGGAGAAATGAAGTCATATATTCACACAAAGACTTATACACGAGTATTTATAACAGCATTATTTATAATAGTCCCAAATTAGAAACAGAGCAAATGTCCATCAAGTGAATGAATAAACAAATGTGATATTATTCCACAAGAAAAAAGAGTGATCGATACATGCTACAACATGCATGCTTGTTAGGTCACTTCAGTCATGTCTGATTCTGTGTGACTCTAAAGACTGTAGATGCCAGACTTTTGTGTCTGTGGGTTTCTCTGGGCAAGAATCCTGGAGTGGGTAGCCATTTCCTCTGCCAGGGGATCTTGCAGAGCCAAAGATCAAACCTGCATCTCATATTGGCGGGCAGGTTGTTTACAACTAGTGCCACCTGGGAAATCTGTTACAACATGGATAGACTTCAAAAATATCCTGTTGGGCTTCCCTGGTGGTCCATTGGTTACAGAGTCCTCCTTGTAGTGCAGGGGGCACCGGTTCGATACCTGGCCCCGGGAAGACCCCATGTGCTGCAGAGCAGCTGGACTGGTGTGTCCAATTAAGAGCCAGTGCTCTGGAGTGCATGCACACAGAGCTGGTGCTCTGCAAGGAGAGAGGTCACTGCAGTGGGAGGCCCACACAAGCCAAAGAATTAAGATGGATGAAAATAAATACAAAAACAAAAGAGGGGGCTTCCCTGGTGGTCCAGTGGGTAGGAACACCGCCTTGCAGTGCAAGGGGCGCTGGTTTGATCCCTGGCCTGGGAGGATCCCACGTGCCGCGGAGCGGCTGGACTGATGTGTCCAGTTACCAAGCCAGAGCTCTGGAGGGCATGCGCCCAGAGCCGGCACTCTGCAATGACAGACGCCACCGCGATGGGAGGCCCACAGGAGCCAAAGAACAAAGACAGATGAAAAATGGACAAATGAAAGACCAATAGAAGTGGCCCGCTCGTCCCCCTCCCTCCCCAACCCGACCCCCGCCCAAAAAAAAAGAGGCATGATGGGGAAAAGAAAAAAAAAATACCCTGTTAAGTCAGGGTCAGCAATGTTTTTTTAAAGGTCAGATAGTGAATATTTTAGGCTTCTGGACCATATAGTCTCTGTGTCAACATCCCAACTCTGCTTTTGTAATACTTACGCAGTAACAGACAACATGTAAATGATTGGGTGTGATTGTGTTCTAATAAAGCTTTATTTACAAAAACAGGCAGCAGTTACTTTCCTGGCTTCTGTGCTGAGTGAAAGAAGCCAGATGCAAACAACCGCACAGTGGTATGGCTCCACATGGTGGAACCGTACGGTGGTATGATTCCATCTATGCAAATATTCAAAGAGTAAATCTATGATGACAGAAAGCAGATTCATGCTTGCCTGGCATGGGGGTAGAAACAGGGAGTGACTGCAGATCAGAACTGGGAATATTTTGGGGGCAATGGGAGGCCCACATATTCTCTAATTGGCTTGGATCAAGGTTGCACAACCCTGTAAATGTACTACCTATTTAGTGAATTACACACTTAAAAGGGATAAATTTCATGCCCTGTTAATTATCTCAGTAAACCTGTTAAAGATTATATGTGCTTTCATTTGTTCATCTCTTTTGTTTACTGGCTTAACCATTTTATCCTCATTTTGTCTCCAGTGAAGATTTTATTTTATTAGTGACTCTGTTATTCCAGCTAAGAGCAGTGCTTCGAGAGTTTTTATAAGTAGCTTGTAACTTTGAACTCGTCCCGCCAGAGCAAAAGTTGATATGAGTTAGGTGAGGTCTTTTTGAACTCACTCCCAGGGAGCTTATGATAAGGAAAACCCTATTGAGAACTCTGAAGGAAGTTTTATAGAACCATCAATACTGGAGTATCTGAAATCAAATGTCAGGGACTGTGATTTCAGAGGTGCGTAAGAAGGGAGCTTTTAATTGTATGTATTTGTTTCCTGCCTTCTTTAAAAGTTCTAATGATATCTGAGACTGGAGTAGGTTAATTCATCTGAAGCTTAAAGAATTTTCCATGCCTTTTGAAGATTTTTTATCTAACTTGCCTTTTTATTGAACTGGCTGTTTGTGTGTGCCAGTTGTAGTTGTCTGCAGTGATCACTGCATTCCCATCATGAGATCTGGGGCTCAGATGGGTCAAGGACTCAATTTAAATTCATCTTGGGCATAATTGCCCACAGCATCTTGCCAAGAGAGTAAGTTTGTCAAATGTGCAACCATTGGCATTCCTGATACACAGGCAGACTTTCATGGAACTCAGAATCATCTCTCTTTTTTTGCATTTTTTTGCAGTGTGGGGGCACTTCTATTGGTCTTTCGTTTATCTCTTTTCATCCATCTTTGTTCTCTGGCCCATGTGGGCCTCCCATTGCAGTGGCCTCTGTCGCTGCAGAGCACCAGCTCTGGGCGCATGCACTCCAGAGCGCTGGCTCGGTAGTTGGACACATCGGTCCAGCCGCTCCACGGCACGTGGGATCTTCCCAGGCCAGGGATTGAACTGGTGCCCCTTGCACTGCAAGGCAGTGTCCTTACCCACTGGACCACCAAGGAAGCCCTGGAACTCAGAATCATCTTGCTGGTGACAGAATTGGTTGTACTGAGAGAAAAGAGAGCCATGTGATGTCTGGCACCGTGATCTGCTGATCTGGTTTCATTTTCCTCATCAGAGAGCATTTCCGAGGTGTGATCTTGAACGAGAACAGCCTATTCTCTGGGTTGATGATGGGGAATAAGCTCTAATGAGTGACCACACTGTATGATTGAGATACTGTTAAATCCTCACCCTTGGAGCTAAGGATAAGAGTTGGCTCTTAGCGTCCTCAGGAGCCAGAAGTGAGAAGTATGCCCTTGGGAGGATGTGCTGTTTACCAGTCACAGGTTTTTCTAACTTGCTTGAGCTTGCTGAACATTGTAGAGCTGGAGGGGCCCTCTTGGACAAAATATTTATATATGTTGTTTTGTCCCTACTGTACTCTCTTTCCATCTTGTTTACCAAGATTTCTGTTTTATGATTTGTGTGCAAAAGATTAGATGCCTTATGTAAATCCTTATAATAAAGATTACTAATTACTATAAGCATTATCAGCACTGGTGAACTCATTGCCTGTGTATTAGTCAGATATGCAATATTATCTATTTAAATTCATTTCTTCTGTCCATCAGTCTTTTTGTCCAAATATATAGAACAATCCTTTGGTTGGTTTTCATTTAAATGAAAGGCCAACTTCTGCCATCAAACATAGTCAGAGAGAGGTTTTTAAAAACTCTTGCAGGCTGTCTTCTTAAGGCTGGCTCCAAAAGTGTCTAATTCACCCAGAACTGTCCCCAGGGTAAGAGAGATGCATCTGTGTGAAGTCTCTACTTCTACTGGGACCTCTCTCCCTCCCCTTTCCCACCTTCTTCTTTCCTTCCCTACTTACTTCACATGTGGAAAGCAGTTTTGATCAGTGAGTATTTATCTAGAAACTATGGCGGTCTGTTAGAAGACAGGCTTCCACATAAAGAAACTAAAGAGCCTCTAGTTACCTCTGAATGTGGAACGTACTGTGTAAATTGAACATCAAGACTTTTCAGGCACTGTCTCCCTCATCTGCCTCTGACATCTGATGGGAAAGATGGTTTCTGATCACAAATAGTGCGTGTGTGTGTGTGCGTGTGCACTCTGTCACTTCAGTCGTGTCTGACTGTTTGCAGCCCTGTGGACTGTAACCTGCCAGGCTGTTCTATTCATGGGATTCGCTAGACAAGAATACTGAAGTAGGTAGTCATTTCCTGCTCCTGGAGATTTTCCTGACCCAGGGATCAAACCCACATCTCCTGCATTGTAGGCAAATTCTTTACCAAGGAGCAACCAGGGAAGCCACAAATAGCATCATAGGCTAATTCCTAGAACTTTGGCCTTGGACACTTGCTGTCTGTCATCTGTGAAAGTTTGGTTGTAGGAACAAATGAGTTATTTCCTTGGGAAAATATTTATTACAAGGATTGGGTGCAGAAGAAGGAACAGGCTTAAGAAAACTGGGGTACAGCATAGAACTGTCACAGGTTTTTCTAACTTGCTTGAGCTTGCTGAACATTGTAGAGCTGGAGGGGCCCTCTTGGACAAAATATTTATATATGTTGTTTTGTCCCTACTGTACTCTCTTTCCATCTTGTTTACCAAGATTTCTGTTTTATGATTTGTGTGCAAAAGATTAGATGCCTTATGTAAATCCTTATAATAAAGATTACTAATTACTATAAGCATTATCAGCACTGGTGAACTCATTGCCTGTGTATTAGTCAGATATGCAATATTATCTATTTAAATTCATTTCTTCTGTCCATCAGTCTTTTTGTCCAAATATATAGAACAATCCTTTGGTTGGTTTTCATTTAAATGAAAGGCCAACTTCTGCCATCAAACATAGTCAGAGAGAGGTTTTTAAAAACTCTTGCAGGCTGTCTTCTTAAGGCTGGCTCCAAAAGTGTCTAATTCACCCAGAACTGTCCCCAGGGTAAGAGAGATGCATCTGTGTGAAGTCTCTACTTCTACTGGGACCTCTCTCCTTCCCTTCCCACCTTCTTCTTTCCTTCCCTACTTACTTCACATGTGGAAAGCAGTTTTGATCAGTGAGTATTTATCTAGAAACTATGGCGGTCTGTTAGAAGACAGGCTTCCACATAAAGAAACTAAAGAGCCTCTAGTTACCTCTGAATGTGGAACGTACTGTGTAAATTGAACATCAAGACTTTTCAGGCACTGTCTCCCTCATCTGCCTCTGACATCTGATGGGAAAGATGGTTTCTGATCACAAATAGTGCGTGTGTGTGTGTGCGTGTGCACTCTGTCACTTCAGTCGTGTCTGACTGTTTGCAGCCCTGTGGACTGTAACCTGCCAGGCTGTTCTATTCATGGGATTCGCTAGACAAGAATACTGAAGTAGGTAGTCATTTCCTGCTCCTGGAGATTTTCCTGACCCAGGGATCAAACCCACATCTCCTGCATTGTAGGCAAATTCTTTACCAAGGAGCAACCAGGGAAGCCACAAATAGCATCATAGGCTAATTCCTAGAACTTTGGCCTTGGACACTTGCTGTCTGTCATCTGTGAAAGTTTGGTTGTAGGGAACAAATGAGTTATTTCCTTGGGAAAATATTTATTACAAGGGATTGGGTGCAGAAGAAGGAACAGGCTTAAGACTGGACTTCAGGAAGTCACTTCTGGGGTACAGCATAGAACTGACCCACCTAAAGTTTCTGCTTCTGCTGTCCTCGGATGGTGGGCACGCAGGAGGTCTCTACGGAAACTGCTGACCCAAAAAGACAGTGACTTCACTACCTCAGTAATCAGAAGACTGCTGCCTGCATCTGTGAAGGGTGTCCCTGTAGGCTGGGACGCTGCTAGCCTCTGTGGCCACGCCTGCCTGCAGAAATGGCTGCTGCAGCGGATAATGGCCTGTGTGTCCTTTCTCCTTCCCAGGCCCTTAGCAGATGCTCTAACTTGCATTCAGAACATGAGTGGCAGGAGAGCCTAGGAAATGCAGATTTTAGCTTTTGAGCCTTCCTGCTCCAGAAGACATCAAGGAACACCTCACTATCTTAAACATTTACACATAGTCACTTATGCTTACCAAAAAATGTTTATTTTAACCATTGTAATTCAAATACAGATGTGAATGAACGTATTGGAAGAATATGCAAAATCGAGGAAGTCTGTAGGCACGGGTGTTCTCACAAATTTAAATGCGCCACTTTTGACCACCAGACTCACTAACTGAAAACGTCTTTTAGCCAAGCAATGTCTGTGCAGTATGTAGTCTAGCTACAAAAGAAACATGCAATTAGAGTGTACTTGGGGGACCCCAGTTATGTGTATGTGCGTGCACGTCCAGTCCTATGCTGAGAATAAAGAGCCCTTTTTTTCTGACCCAGGGAGGTACAGACACAATGTGTGTACCAGCATGAGATGCTGTGTAATTGGAGAACTGGGCTTGGCTGATGGCCTCGGAACGTGTTTCCTTTTTGGGGAACTCTAAATCGGGGCCGTTAGAACTTGTGAGTGCTGCCGTCATGGCTGTCGTTGATGTGAATGGCCACTGGTGACACTGTGCATGCAAAAATTCTGGTGCATTGTGAGTTTATTGTGTGGGTTAAGTATGTGTGAAGTGCTCGATCAGTGCCTGGCCAATATTGAGCACTATATAAATAATTGCTGTTAGCACTACTATTATTATTATTTAATCATTATTGTTTTCTGTTAAGTGAGGATAACTGACATAGGATTATTCGAAAGCTTAAATGAGTTTCAGTTTTCCACGCTTTGCGACCACGTGAACCACAGCACACCAGGATTGCGTATCCTTCACCATTTCCTGGAACCTACTCAAACTCATGTCCATCGAGTCAGTGATTCCATTCAACCATTTTATCCTCTGACTCCCGGTTCTCGTCTTGCCCTCAGTCTTTCCCAGCCTCAGGGTCTTTCCCAGTGACTCAGCTCTTCGCATCAGGTGGCCAAAGTATTGGAGCTTCAACTTTGGTCTCCATCCTTCCAATGAATATTCAGGGTTGGTTTCCTTTAGGACTGACGGGTTTGATCTCCTTGCAGTCCAAGGGCCTCTTAAGAGTCTTCTCTAGCAAGCATTAAATAAATGTTAGGTATAAAATAATGAGAATCATAATATTTAACTCATAGTATGATGCTTTCACTGTAAGGTAGTTCCCTAGACCTTTTAGCCGAGAGGCCTCCTACCTCTGCAGAGGACGAGTCACTGGCTACAAGGCTCACCTTCTCTTTTCAGGACAGGGTAACTTCTCAGCAATGCATGCATGGACTCCACAGCTTTAGTATCCTTTGCAGTCTTTCAGTAGAACCTCAAGTCCAAGAAGTCAGTTCACTTTTGGAAAATTATTTTTCTAACCGAAACAACTCTCCGCCACACTTATTCACTGTGTGAAATAAGGTCTCTACCCTTAAAATTTGGCTGAGTTTAATTAAAAAAAAAAAAAAAAAAAAAAAAGGATCCTACCTTCACGAAATTTAGAAGTCAGTATGGTTCATTAATTCAAATTTATATTAACTAAACACTTTGAACTGATTTGGTAGAAAATACTTTTGCCTGAGTATCTGGTAGACTGTTGAATCATTTTTAGACTGTTGAATCATTTCTTGGGAAGTTAAAAAGAACATACTTTTGGAATTTGTGGTTTTCAAAGAGGATTTTCTCTAGCCAGATGAATAGTTACAGTAACACAGATTTAGGGAATGAACTTCTTAGGGAGCTTCTAGTACTTTCTAGCGGTTGCATGCTAGTTAGCAGTTGACTGGATCAGCACTGGATTCTGGAGGGAAGACATTTCCTAGGGAATTCCTGTTCTGGAGTTAAAATCCTTCACAGATGAGGTGAAGGTGTCTAGGTAGGGCAGCCAGGAATTCTGAAACTTTCAAACGGATTTTAAGAATTGTTAGAGATGGGTTTGAAAGTTTTCCACATTGAATGCTGAGCAGCCGTCTTCCGCTGAAATGATGTTATACAAATAGATTGTATCTGAAACACTGTGTGGAGAGAAGGATCCCAAGCCAGGGTGGAGCCGGCCCAAGGATGAGGGACATTTCCTGGGGTTGAAGGTTTCCCAGCTGTGGACAAGCCTCTCTTCTGAGTCCTCAGCTGCTGAACTGAAAGTACTTTACGGCACCTGGAGTCTTGTGGTTACACACCCAGGGGAGCATGGGATGGGAGAAGTGAGGTAAATTCCAAGGCAGGGAGGTTCAGGAACCTCCTGCCTCAGGAAATACCAAGGTTTTCCAACAAATGGAACCAGTCTGTGTTGGTTTATTTATCCACAGTGATAAAGTGTGTTTAAAACGTTGAAATTGTCCTTTTAGCCGAGAGGCCTCCTACCTCTGCAGAGGACGAGTCACTGGCTACAAGGCTCACCTTCTCTTTTCAGGACAGGGTAACTTCTCAGCAATGCATGCATGGACTCCACAGCTTTAGTATCCTTTGCAGTCTTTCAGTAGAACCTCAAGTCCAAGAAGTCAGTTCACTTTTGGAAAATTATTTTTCTAACCGAAACAACTCTCCGCCACACTTATTCACTGTGTGAAATAAGGTCTCTACCCTTAAAATTTGGCTGAGTTTAATTAAAAAAAAAAAAAAAAAAAAAAAAAGGATCCTACCTTCACGAAATTTAGAAGTCAGTATGGTTCATTAATTCAAATTTATATTAACTAAACACTTTGAACTGATTTGGTAGAAAATACTTTTGCCTGAGTATCTGGTAGACTGTTGAATCATTTTTAGACTGTTGAATCATTTCTTGGGAAGTTAAAAAGAACATACTTTTGGAATTTGTGGTTTTCAAAGAGGATTTTCTCTAGCCAGATGAATAGTTACAGTAACACAGATTTAGGGAATGAACTTCTTAGGGAGCTTCTAGTACTTTCTAGCGGTTGCATGCTAGTTAGCAGTTGACTGGATCAGCACTGGATTCTGGAGGGAAGACATTTCCTAGGGAATTCCTGTTCTGGAGTTAAAATCCTTCACAGATGAGGTGAAGGTGTCTAGGTAGGGCAGCCAGGAATTCTGAAACTTTCAAACGGATTTTAAGAATTGTTAGAGATGGGTTTGAAAGTTTTCCACATTGAATGCTGAGCAGCCGTCTTCCGCTGAAATGATGTTATACAAATAGATTGTATCTGAAACACTGTGTGGAGAGAAGGATCCCAAGCCAGGGTGGAGCCGGCCCAAGGATGAGGGACATTTCCTGGGGTTGAAGGTTTCCCAGCTGTGGACAAGCCTCTCTTCTGAGTCCTCAGCTGCTGAACTGAAAGTACTTTACGGCACCTGGAGTCTTGTGGTTACACACCCAGGGGAGCATGGGATGGGAGAAGTGAGGTAAATTCCAAGGCAGGGAGGTTCAGGAACCTCCTGCCTCAGGAAATACCAAGGTTTTCCAACAAATGGAACCAGTCTGTGTTGGTTTATTTATCCACAGTGATAAAGTGTGTTTAAAAACGTTGAAATTGTCCATGGAGTTCTCCAGGCAAGAATCCTGGAGTGGGTAGCCATTCCCTTCTCCAGGGCATCTTCCTGATCCAGGGATTACACCCAGGGCTCCCACATGGCAGACAGATTCTTTACCATCTCAGCCAAATTGCATTACTTTGTGAAGGGAAATGTAAACCTAATCCCATGTCCCAGACCTCCAGCATGGAACATCAGAGTTAAACCTGATTTCTTCGAATAAGTTGAGTTAAATCCATTTAAGAACTGCCTCCTTCACGTCATATCCAGTATGGATTATTATTGGAGCATCCGTCTTTCAAAGACTTCCTTGGGAATATTTCTAAGAATTGGAGGTGCTGTGTTTCCCTGTCTTGTCTGCTGGTGCTTCTCCAGGTCGAATGTCAGGTTCTAACTTCGTTAAGACCCCACTGGCTGGTCGTCTACAGTGCCTCTCCTGCTGGTGTGGAAGCTCTGGCCAGTCCACAGAGATGCTCCTGTGAGCCCCACTCTCTTTATGCCCCACCCCCAGGGCTGGTGTAGATCCCTACTGATTTGCCCTGACCACACGGTTTGCACTTTCCCTCAGCTCCAGGGTTTATTCTGGGTTTCAGTTCCGATTTCTCCTTTCTTCTGGTGACTTAACTCTTAGGAGCTCCATCATCCTTTTCTACAATCTGACCTGGTTCCGTCTGTGCCACATAGGGCCACCCAGTGTGTCTCAGTGTAGGGCTCACAGAACCATGTCTTTCCTTTGGGATTGTGATCATAAGGAGGCCTTATGCAAGAATCGTGGAGACAATCAGATGTATGGAATTGGTGGTGCCCAGCTTTACCAAGAAGCACTGGAGACCAAAGGTGGATTACTGGGACACTTTATTTCTCCTGCCGAAAGCCCGTGCCTCATTACAATTCTAGGGATACCTGGGGTAAGCAAGAAAGAGTGCACTGTCACATGTGAAGGGGTAGCTGCCCTGAGGAGAGGCCTTTGTAAGCAGAGGGGAAGAGTCCACGGAGGCTGAGGGACTAGAGAAGAAGAGGGGTGGGGAGGGAAGGAGGCAGGTAACTGATGCTGCCGGGGAAGAGAGGGTGTCAGCCACATGGTGGGAGACTGGAGCTTTGCCCACGGAAATCCTGAGGAAGGGACCTTAGGAGCATCTAGATAAGCTCTGTGTCATACCAAAGAGGAAATTGAGACTGTGAGAGATGAAGGGAGTGTTCCAAGGCCACTCAGGAAGATAAGTCCATTAAAACATCTCCAGCTGGCTAATCCTTGTATCACATTTGCTGCTTTCTCTGGGGAAAGGAAGAGAGTGAGGGCAGGGAGATTTTGAAGGGCATAGCTCAGGTGTCTTAGACTGTGACTGCAGTCTTCAAGCCACAGGTGGCGAGGGGTGAAGGTGAAGGAACCAAACCATGCCTGTGACGTGTGTCTCAGTGCCACATAGGGCACCTGGTGCGTCTCAGTGTAGGGCTCACAGTAATGCCCCAGGGCACCGTTATCGGGTTTCTGTGATAACTCAGCTGGTAAAGAATCCCCCTGCAGTGCAGAAGACCTGGGTTCAATTCCTGAGTTGGGAGATCCCCTGGAGGAGGGTATGGCAAACCACTCCAGTATTCTTGCCTGAAGAGTCCTCATGAACAGAGGAGTGTGGTGGACTACAGTCCATGGCGTCACAAAGAGTCGGACACGACTGAGTGACTAAGCACAGCTTCGTCATCAGCATTGTGAGCTGTTAGACGTTGCCCTCGGTGGTCAAGGGGATGGATCCGAAGTCGTCAGCATAAGGAACTGGGCTTGATTCATCCGTCCACAGTGCTGTGAAACTAAGTCACTGGAGCAGAAGTATGCAGCAAGCTGCTCCGAATCTGTCTGAAATCCTGGGAGAGGCCTTTAAACTGCACACTTCAGTTCACAGTTGGGTGGTGGTGATATTATCCTCCATGCGCATTCTGTAAGTTTCAAAGCAGCCACAGAATTTTAAATGAAAGGCCACAGAGCTAGTGCAGGCTTGAAAGCCTGAGTTCTGACTCCACGCCTCTCCGCGGCCGCCTCTGGGGCACGTGAGGAAAAGCAGAAGCCTGCCTGGCTGTGATCTGATTCTGATGGTGTGATCCAAGGCGCGGAGCCTGGAGCCACCAGGACCTTAACTAAACACGGGCAGGGTCAGCTGGACTTGGTATTCACAGCCTGGAGCCGCTCTCTGGAGAGCCTGGCAGAACTGGGCTGCCTGGACTCACCCTCTGTTTTCAGATCTCGCATGGGTGTTCTGTGCCGCCAGACCATGCTAGTAAAGTCACTTTCTTACCCGGCAGGATTTATCATCCTCTGCTCTCTCCTGGTCTCCTCTTCCGTCACTGCTAAGCCTTCACAGTGAAGACAGAAAGCATGGCCTTTCCCCTCACTAGTGTCACTGGCCCACTGGACTTATCTGCTGCCTTCTCCCTGTGGGTCTGTAGGATCCCCCTGGCCCTGTTCTTGGGCCCACCCCACCCCTTCCTGTGGCTCAAGACCCATTCTCATGCAGTTCATCTCCATTTCCTCTGTCATCCTCCATCCTCCCTTAGCCAGCCTTCCCCACTGGCATGCCAGCATGCCCTTACATCCCCCATTTTAACAGCTTGTTTTCAAGGCAGACTGTCTCCCAAGAGTGACCCGACTTACGTCTCCCCTTCATCACCTCCATTCTTCTTCACCTCTTCTCTTGGACTTCCACTCTGAAGTGACTCTTGTTGCCTGTGCCCCACGTCCTGCTGAAGTCCAAGCCCTCATCTTAGCCTCTCAGCAGCATGTCGCAAGCTGATGGCATCCTCTTGTGGGCACACTTGCACTCTTTGTCTCCATGACACCGCACGTGCTGAATTCTCCATTTACCTTGCTCTCCTCCCCTTTGTGATCTCCTCTGCTGTCTCCTCTTTGGCAAAATCTCTAGGGTTGTGGGATCACAGGACTCTCCTGGCCTTTTGCCCCATCTTCACTCTTGACCTAAGTAGGCTCCTGCGGCCTCTGATCCCAAGGACTGCATGAATGCTTGATGGTCTCCAGTTTATATTTCCGGTCCGAAGCTTTCTGCTTGAGTTTCGGACTGTTATATCTGAGGGCCTCACAAATATGGCCACTTAGATGTCTAAAAGAGGCACATTCCATTTAAAATCAAGCTCTTGATTCTCTTCCTAAAACCTAGTTTCAGGAAAGAGCATCATCATCTAAGCCAGTCGCTCAGGCCCCACACAGTAGGACTGTCCTTGACTACTGTCTTTTCTTTAGACCTCACAGTGGCTTCGTAGGGCTTCTGTAATAAATGACCGCAATGGGCTGCCTGGACTCACCCTCTGTTTTCAGATCTCGCATGGGTGTTCTAGTGCTAGTAAAGTCACGTTCTTACCCGGCAGGATTTATCATCCTCTGCTCTCTCCTGGTCTCCTCTTCCGTCACTGCTAAGCCTTCACAGTGAAGACAGAAAGCATGGCCTTTCCCCTCACTAGTGTCACTGGCCCACTGGACTTATCTGCTGCCTTCTCCCTGTGGGTCTGTAGGATCCCCCTGGCCCTGTTCTTGGGCCCACCCCACCCCTTCCTGTGGCTCAAGACCCATTCTCATGCAGTTCATCTCCATTTCCTCTGTCATCCTCCATCCTCCCTTAGCCAGCCTTCCCCACTGGCATGCCAGCATGCCCTTACATCCCCCATTTTAACAGCTTGTTTTCAAGGCAGACTGTCTCCCAAGAGTGACCCGACTTACGTCTCCCCTTCATCACCTCCATTCTTCTTCACCTCTTCTCTTGGACTTCCACTCTGAAGTGACTCTTGTTGCCTGTGCCCCACGTCCTGCTGAAGTCCAAGCCCTCATCTTAGCCTCTCAGCAGCATGTCGCAAGCTGATGGCATCCTCTTGTGGGCACACTTGCACTCTTTGTCTCCATGACACCGCACGTGCTGAATTCTCCATTTACCTTGCTCTCCTCCCCTTTGTGATCTCCTCTGCTGTCTCCTCTTTGGCAAAATCTCTAGGGTTGTGGGATCACAGGACTCTCCTGGCCTTTTGCCCCATCTTCACTCTTGACCTAAGTAGGCTCCTGCGGCCTCTGATCCCAAGGACTGCATGAATGCTTGATGGTCTCCAGTTTATATTTCCGGTCCGAAGCTTTCTGCTTGAGTTTCGGACTGTTATATCTGAGGGCCTCACAAATATGGCCACTTAGATGTCTAAAAGAGGCACATTCCATTTAAAATCAAGCTCTTGATTCTCTTCCTAAAACCTAGTTTCAGGAAAGAGCATCATCATCTAAGCCAGTCGCTCAGGCCCCACACAGTAGGACTGTCCTTGACTACTGTCTTTTCTTTAGACCTCACAGTGGCTTCGTAGGGCTTCTGTAATAAATGACCTCAAATGGTTGACTGAAAACAGAAGAAATTTGTTCTTTCATGAAACAACTATGAAATCTGAAGTTTGCCCCCACCTGTCCACACTATTCTTAAAGAGATGGAAATACCAGACCACCTTGCGTGCTTTCTGAGAAACCTATATGCAGGTCCAGAAGCAACAGTTAGGACTGGACATCGAACAATGGACTGGTCCCAAATTGGGAAAGGAGGACGTCAGTCAAGGCTAGAAATCTGAAGTCAAGGTGGCAGCAGGGCCGTGCTCTCCAAGGGTGTTGGAGGAGTCTGCCTTGCCTCTTCCAGCCTCTGGTGACTGCTGGCTGCCCCTGGGCTCCCTGATCTGTGGCCGCAGAACTCTCTCCTTGGCCTCTGTTGTCACAGGCCCTCTTCCCTCTGGGTGTGTCCATGTCCCAATTTCCTTCTTCTTAGGACCATACCAGTCACTGGATTTAGGACTCTTACTCATCCAGTTCGATATCTTAACTTGATTACACCTGCAAAGACCCTGTTTCCAAATAAGGTAACAGTTGGGTTCTGAGTGAATGTGAATTTGGGGAGCACTGTTCAGTTCAGTGTAGACCGTATCCAGTCCATCTGCAGGTCGTAGCTCCTCCACCTCCAGCGATTCTTACCATTCTTGCCATCGCCTTTGTCCATGCCAGCAGCACCTGGATTATGGCCTCACACCTGGTCTCTCCCACTCCACTTCTCCCCCTCCTATCCACACTACCCAGGGGAACCAGAGTAACCTGTTCAGAGTGTCAGTGCCACTACCCTTGCAAAATCTCTAGGTTTGGGGCAGGTTTGTTTTTACTCTTGAAGTAGGCTCCTGCAGCCTCTGATCCCAAGGACTGCATGAATGCTTGATGGTCTCCAGTTTATATTTCCGGTCCGAAGCTTTCTGCTTGAGTTTCGGACTGTTATATCTGAGGGCCTCACAAATATGGCCACTTAGATGTCTAAAAGAGGCACATTCCATTTAAAATCAAGCTCTTGATTCTCTTCCTAAAACCTAGTTTCAGGAAAGAGCATCATCATCTAAGCCAGTCGCTCAGGCCCCACACAGTAGGACTGTCCTTGACTACTGTCTTTTCTTTAGACCTCACAGTGGCTTCGTAGGGCTTCTGTAATAAATGACCTCAAATGGTTGACTGAAAACAGAAGAAATTTGTTCTTTCATGAAACAACTATGAAATCTGAAGTTTGCCCCCACCTGTCCACACTATTCTTAAAGAGATGGAAATACCAGACCACCTTGCGTGCTTTCTGAGAAACCTATATGCAGGTCCAGAAGCAACAGTTAGGACTGGACATCGAACAATGGACTGGTCCCAAATTGGGAAAGGAGGACGTCAGTCAAGGCTAGAAATCTGAAGTCAAGGTGGCAGCAGGGCCGTGCTCTCCAAGGGTGTTGGAGGAGTCTGCCTTGCCTCTTCCAGCCTCTGGTGACTGCTGGCTGCCCCTGGGCTCCCTGATCTGTGGCCGCAGAACTCTCTCCTTGGCCTCTGTTGTCACAGGCCCTCTTCCCTCTGGGTGTGTCCATGTCCCAATTTCCTTCTTCTTAGGACCATACCAGTCACTGGATTTAGGACTCTTACTCATCCAGTTCGATATCTTAACTTGATTACACCTGCAAAGACCCTGTTTCCAAATAAGGTAACAGTTGGGTTCTGAGTGAATGTGAATTTGGGGAGCACTGTTCAGTTCAGTGTAGACCGTATCCAGTCCATCTGCAGGTCGTAGCTCCTCCACCTCCAGCGATTCTTACCATTCTTGCCATCGCCTTTGTCCATGCCAGCAGCACCTGGATTATGGCCTCACACCTGGTCTCTCCCACTCCACTTCTCCCCCTCCTATCCACACTACCCAGGGGAACCAGAGTAACCTGTTCAGAGTGTCAGTGCCATCCTGATTCCCTTGCACAAGGCTTCTGATGACTCCCCAGTACCAGAGAATACAGTCCCGCTCTTTCACTGGTATGGAGAGATGCTCAGTGGCCTCGCCCCTTTCCAGTTTCACCTCTTCCTCCAGCTCCCACATCCCCCGGGTCCCAGCCAGCCTGGGCCATGTTCTGACCCTCTGTCAGGCTGAGCTGTCTCTTGGTCTCTTCATTCACCGTTCTTCTTGAAATGCTCTTCCCCTAGATTTTTATCTGAGCATTTTCCATTTCATTGTCTAAGTCCCTGTTCACGTGTTCAAGTCCCTGCTCACGTGTCCCAGTTGCCTCCTTACAGAGGCCTTCCCATTCCAGCCTAACAAATGTTCTCTCTCTTTCTGTGTGTGTGTGTGTCTCTCTCTCTGTCTCTTTTTGTCTCTGTATCATACACACACACACACACACACACACACACGAGCCTATTTATTTTCCACATAGCTCTTCTTTTCAGTATCTATATTTACCTTGTCTATTTGTAGATAATATCACTGACATGATTTATTGCTTATTATTTCTGTCTCCCTTAGTAGAGCATAAATTCCTGCAAGCAGCTAATTACCGTCCTGTGGTCCACCACTGTCTACCAGTTTCTATGAAAGAGACTGACACAGAGATGCTCAGGCAGTGTTGTGATAAAATGTATTTTGTGGCTTCTGCCCTCCCTCTCAGGGTATGTCGTATTTTCTACTGTCAAAATCTGTCGTTTTTATACATTGAAACTTTCTGTGTGCTTTCTTGTGTTAACAGTTAAGGGGGAGACAGGGGCCTGTTTTTATCCTCCACCCCCGCCATCTCTAAAATTCCCAGCAGTGGCTTCTTCAGAACAGTTCAGTTCATTCTGTGATTGTCCTCGCTCCTCACACACACAAGTGCCTGCTCCTTCACCGCCGTATGCACACTCTACACCTCCCAGGATCAGGAACTGTCACTCATTGCCTCACCCCTACCCCCGTGGATAAGCATTTCTAGATATGTGTGTAGGATTCTGTAGAAAGAAATGTGGAAGGGTTTGGAAAGTCACTCATTTGGCTTTGTGGAGAAGTGATGCTTAACGCAAGGATAGGAATATTGTTCCACATCAGGCTGGTGAGCCACCTGTTACCTGGAAGGGGTAGCAGGTGCCCGTCGGAGAATTCAGACTGATGTACAGAAGAATCATCCTCCTTTCTTTTTTCAGATAGTTGGTTATGAAATTGGGCTGAAAAGGAAATAATCAGGAAATTTAAAGTTTGTTCCTTTTGGTTTTTGGTGTTCCTTATGTTAATCATTTCTAGAGCATTTAGTGTGTTTCCAAAGGCCTGGGTAATACTGGCTTTGCTATCAAGAAACTGACCGTGAGTATTAGATTTCTTGGCTTCCTATAATAGATTGCCATATTTTGATTTTCAGTGTCCACAAACTGATGTCACCTCTCAGTTTCTGTCCTGTCTTGCCTCAGCAGTCTTATTGAAAACTCACTTAAATTTGCTTACTGTCTGACTTCACTTCTTACTGACACCTCAAAGGCCCCCATTCTGTTTTGGCAGAAGTCACCATCGCCCTCTGTACTGACTGTGTGTCCTTGCTGTGTCTCAGCGCCAGCACAAAAGCTGATGGCAGCCGCCATGGGAAGGCTGGAGCTTACATGGCAATAAACACAGGCAGCGAGCCCTTCTCCAACTATAGAAATGATCCCTGAAAGTATAGTCTTCAGCGAGCCCTTCTCATGTCTCAGTGGGAAGAGGCAGGGTTTTAGAATTTAACGACCTCGCCATAAATCCTGGTTCTTAAGATCTGTGACCTTAGGTGACTATTGGACTTCTCTGAGCTTCAGTTTCCTCATCTGTAAAAGTGAAGAATATGTTTTATACAACTGTGAGAGTTAAAAGAAGTAACACCCAATGGCTGTCAATAAGTTTTGTTTTAAACTTAGTATATAATCATTTCTTCAAGAATCTGAACAGCACATATTTTTTTAAAAAGCTCCATGAGAGCAGTTCAGCTGACAATCTTAGTTACTGATTTTCTTGAAAGGTGAAAGCAAAGGGAAGATACTGATTTTTGCCATTCTTCATGTATCTTTCATCACAAATGATGATAGACCTGCTGAGCTTCTTTTCCTCATTGTCTTGTACAGGATGTGTTATATGCATTGTTACAGTTAATTGCACTTAGTAAAAAAACTCAGGTTAAACTGATTCAAGAGAAGAACTTAAGTTATAAGGGTACACTTATAGAAAATTTTTCAGAAGTCTCACTAGGCAGAATTTATTCATTGCCTCATCAATGTCTTGCCATATAACTCTCATATAACTTGAATGCTTTAGTGTGTTTCCAAAAAGTTTGTTCCTTTTGGTTTGTTTAAATCATTTCTAGAGCATTTAGTGTGTTTCCAAAGGCCTGGGTAATACTGGCTTTGCTATCAAGAAACTGACCGTGAGTATTAGATTTCTTGGCTTCCTATAATAGATTGCCATATTTTGATTTTCAGTGTCCACAAACTGATGTCACCTCTCAGTTTCTGTCCTGTCTTGCCTCAGCAGTCTTATTGAAAACTCACTTAAATTTGCTTACTGTCTGACTTCACTTCTTACTGACACCTCAAAGGCCCCCATTCTGTTTTGGCAGAAGTCACCATCGCCCTCTGTACTGACTGTGTGTCCTTGCTGTGTCTCAGCGCCAGCACAAAAGCTGATGGCAGCCGCCATGGGAAGGCTGGAGCTTACATGGCAATAAACACAGGCAGCGAGCCCTTCTCCAACTATAGAAATGATCCCTGAAAGTATAGTCTTCAGCGAGCCCTTCTCATGTCTCAGTGGGAAGAGGCAGGGTTTTAGAATTTAACGACCTCGCCATAAATCCTGGTTCTTAAGATCTGTGACCTTAGGTGACTATTGGACTTCTCTGAGCTTCAGTTTCCTCATCTGTAAAAGTGAAGAATATGTTTTATACAACTGTGAGAGTTAAAAGAAGTAACACCCAATGGCTGTCAATAAGTTTTGTTTTAAACTTAGTATATAATCATTTCTTCAAGAATCTGAACAGCACATATTTTTTTAAAAAGCTCCATGAGAGCAGTTCAGCTGACAATCTTAGTTACTGATTTTCTTGAAAGGTGAAAGCAAAGGGAAGATACTGATTTTTGCCATTCTTCATGTATCTTTCATCACAAATGATGATAGACCTGCTGAGCTTCTTTTCCTCATTGTCTTGTACAGGATGTGTTATATGCATTGTTACAGTTAATTGCACTTAGTAAAAAAACTCAGGTTAAACTGATTCAAGAGAAGAACTTAAGTTATAAGGGTACACTTATAGAAAATTTTTCAGAAGTCTCACTAGGCAGAATTTATTCATTGCCTCATCAATGTCTTGCCATATAACTCTCATATAACTTTGAGAAACTGCCCCTTCACATTTCTGGCCATGTGGTTTCAGTCAGAGCTTACCTCCTCCTCCATGCACACACTCACTCATGCACTATACAGACGTGCATATCCCTGCCATCTCTGACAACCTCCCCCACTGCCGTAGGGATGAATTTGAAGAAAGGACATGATGCACTTTGGTTGAGTGAAATGCAGAGATGTTTCAGAAGGCTTCTGGGTTACATATTTCTTTATCTTTAGTGGAAGCTACCAAAATGAATGCCCTCCCATCCTCTGGATGGTGTGGTATGAGGTTATATGATGATATGATTAGCATGGCCTTATCCATTTTTGATACCTGGAAATGAGAGCAAAATAAAAGCATTAAAGAGAAATAAGCATGGACCAGGCTAACATGGGGCTTCCCTGGTGGCTCAGATGGTAAAGAATCTGCCTACAGTGTAGGAGACCCCCATTCATTCCCTGGGATTGAAAGGTCCCCTGCACAAGGAAATGACAGCCCACTCCAGTAATCTTGCCTGGAGAACTCCATGGATAGAGGAGCCTGGTAAGCTACAGACCATAGGATCACAAAGAGTCAGAAATGACTGAATGACAACACAGGTTAACATGTGCCTCTGAATCAAACAGGATCTGAATCTAGAACTATCTCCAGATATATAAAATAGTAATTCCCTTTTTATTCTAAGCCAGTTTTGTTGCTGGTGAATTTAAGGTTCTTACTCTGTCATTAAAGAATTCAGAGATGAAATGATAGGTACGAAGTGGATTTATTTAGAAAGAAACAACTCCACAGACTGAGTGTGGGCCATCTCAGAAGGCTGCCCTGAATTACGGTGTGGTTAGTTTTTATGGGCTTGGTAACTTCATTGGTTAGCAAGTGGTAGGATTATTCCAATTATTTTGGGAGAAGGGACAGGGATTTCCAGGAACTGGGCCATGGCCCACTTTTTGACCTCTTATGATTAACCCATTAGCATGCAAATATATTGCAGTGGGCATCTAATGAAGCTCAAGGTCTAGTAGAAGTCAAATCTTCTACCATTTTGGAACCAGTTGGTTCTAACCAGTCTTTGTCATGTCCTTGGCTTATGTCACTTTTTTAAAGGTTGTGCCTTGCCCCTTTCCCTCCTGTTTGTTGGAATTGTGTGTTCTCTCCCTTTGCAAACAGAAGATTCACAGCTAAGAGTCCATTAAAGTGGGAGTAGTTGAATGTACTGGCAGATTACTGCACCAAACATCCTACCATATACAGACTGAGGTTCAGTTTCTGTAATTGTAGCTATTATTCCAGACTCTCTCTCAAAAAAGGATATGACAGTTTATACTGTTTTCATGATGTTCAGCACAGTATATGTGCAAATCTGCTAGTCTCCATTAGCTTGTTACTCTTTTTTTAGTTTACTAGCTCATAAAGCCCCTTCATAACTAGGAAAATATTCTAGACTTGGTTCAGTGGGCAGTAGGGAGACATAAGAAGTACTTGGTGCTGGAACAGTAACAAATTAGAGGGATATTTGCAGTTTCTCTTGAAGAGACAGTACCTTGCTCATTTGCAGGGTTTTGAATTACCCATCTCTGGTGTATTACTTGTTGTAGGCTATCTTCTCCACATTTAAAGGGCCAGCTCATGAGAGCAGGGCCACATCTCTTGTTCACTCAGCATCTAAACAGTTCCTGGAACATAGATTTTGATTGAATACTTGAATTATGGATGAGGAAGAATAGAAGGGCAAAGAGAATGGGGGAAACGAAGAACATATAGGAGATAAGAAGCTACAACCCATGTGTGAGGTGCTTAGATGTAGGGTTATAGCAGGAGATAGAGCAGAAGGGATCAGTCTGACAGATGCTACCAAAAAGTTAACAGTATTTCTTGACCGAATGGGAAGAACCAAGGGGAGGCAGACAGAAGTGAGGTTTCCCACCTTGAGAAGCAGAAACCGTGACTATTCTATTAACTCAGTAGAATGTTAGGATGGGGAGGGCCTTGAGAGGAAAAAAAAAAAAAAAAACCATATAAATTTGATTTTTAGATGTGGTTTTTCGTGAGAGAAGAATGTGTCATTCATATGGAAATGTAAGAAGCATTTCTTTCAAGGAATGAGGGATTTAGGGACATGATGGAACTAAACGTGTCAGGTTGGAATATGTAGACAAAAGCGTGGGAGAAAGTTATGTTCCCAAGGGAGTGAGAACTGAATGGAGTCAGCTCAAGAACATACCAGAAACTGAGAAGGAGCATCCTCTGCTTATTCTTTCAGACTGTTTCAGAGTGAAGAACAGATTTAGTTATCGAGAATTTCTGGGAAATTAATGCAAATAGTTGAAACATAATGGTCATAATCAGATTGTCTCTAGTAATCATTTTCAGACTTTTATTGCAACCCGCTCTTAAGAAATACAGTTTACATTTTGACCCAGAATACACACACACACACATACACACACACACACACACACACACACACACACACAGTTGGTACAACATTTTCTCTGAAGAATACCCAGTCTCACTATATACATTCTATTCATTTTTCATCTGTTTCTTTGCTTAATGCTGGTTAACAACCCACTCAGTTGATCTCACTCTCCATTAATAGGTCATGTCTGGAAGTTTTAAAAGCTCTGGTCTATGTGATGGTCACATAAGAAATATAATGAATTTGAGGAAAGGATAAATTTTGAGAAAATTTAAATTCCAGTTAGATAAATAAAAGTTTTTGTTTAAAATCCATTACCATAGAAAATTCTGTAATGGCGCTATATTCTTACAGCTCCTGAAATATTTAGAAAGAATTAAAAGGAAAGCACTTAGTTTCCCAAAACATTCAAATAGCATCTTATTTTGTACCTTTAATAACATTTACCAGCCTGTAAAGAAAGCTTAAAGTCTAAACCTTGGATGCGGGCTATGAGGTGTAATTAAAAGCACTCTGTCTTGGAAATGGACAGACCTCGGCTCAAGTCCTGGATTGGCCACTTATTTTATTGTTTATTTATTTATGTAATTTTGGCTACTCTGAGTCTTTGCTCTTGTGCATGGGCTTTCTCTAGGTGTAGTGTCCAGGCCTCTCATTATGGTGGTTTCTCTTTTGGCAGAGCATGGGCTCTAGTTATGGCTCACAGGCTCCAGAGGCCAGGCTTAGTAGTTGTGGCTAATGGGCTTATTTGCTTCATGGCTTGTGGGGTCTTCCCAGACCAGGGATCAAACTGGCATCCTCTGCCTTGCAAAGTGCATTCTTAACCTCTAGACCACCAGGGAAGCCCCTGACACTTATTCATAACTCTGTGACCTCTGCCAAGTTTCTTAACCTGTCTGAATTCCTGTGTCTTTGTCCATGAGTGGGCAACCAAAGTGTAGAAACACAGTTGTAATCCAACTGCATAGAAATGGAAAAAGCAATTGTATGATTTTGTATTACCTATAATTTTTATTTTATTTCTTTAAAAAAACCTTTATTTTGCTATTAACTTTTACAGAGTTGTGTTGTTTACAGATACGTATGTTCCCAGATTAGTCATATGTATATCCCCCGCTTCCCACCCCTCCCAACCAACACATAGCACCCCTGAAGGATCCCCTTTTCTCACAGAGCAATGACTAGAGCTATTTTCTTCATTTATGATAGTACAGGCCTTCATGCTACTTCCTTTACACCTCCCACCTTCTGTTCCTTCCCCACAATGTCCATATGCCCACTGTCCATGTCTGTTTTTCCATCGCTTCACTGCGTGTGTCATCATCACCATCCTACTAGATTCCATATATATGTGCTGATATACTGTATTTGTCTTTCTCTTTCTGACTGACTTCACTTTTGATGATACGTTCTAGATCCAGCCACCTCATTAGGGCTGATTCTTCTGCATTTCTCTTTACAGCTGTGTAGTATTCCATTGTGTATATGTCCCAGAGCTTTTGTATCCATTCATTTGTCGATGGGCATCTAGGTTCCTTCCATGTTCTAGCTATTGTACAGAGAGCTGCAATGAACATTGGTGTATAGGTGCTTCTTTCAGATTTGATTTTATCAGGGTATAAGCCTAAGAGTGGGATTGCTGGGTCGTATGGTGCTTCTATTTTTAGTTTTTTAAGAAATTTCCAGACTGTCTTCCATAGAGGCTGTATCAATTTACACTCCCACCAGAAATGCAGGAGTGTTCCCTTTTCTCCACAGCCTCTCCAGCATTTATTGTCTGTCGATTTGTGGATGATGGCCATTCTGACAGGTGTGAGGTGATATCTCATTGTAGTTTTGATTTGCATTTCTCTAATTATAAGTGAAGTTGAGAATCGTTTCATGTGCTTTTGGGCCATCTGTATGTCGTCGTTGGAGAGGTGTCTGTTAAGGTCCTTTTCCCATTTTTTGATTGGGTTGTTCGTTTTTCCGGTGCTGAGTTGTCTGAGTTGCTTGTAGATTTTGGAGATTAATTCTTTGTCTGTTATTTCATTTGCTATGATTTTCTCCCATTCTGTGGGCTGTCTGTTCAGCTTTTTTGTGATTTCTTTTGCTGTACAAAAGCTTTTAAGTTTCATTAGGTCCCACATGTTCATTTGTCTTTTGAGTTCCGCTATTCTAGTAGGTGGGTTAGAGAAGATCTTGCTTTGATTGATGTCCTTGAGTGTTTTGCCTATATTCTCCTCTAAGAGTTTGATGGTTTCTGGCCTTACATTTAGGTCTTGAATCCATTTTGAGTTGATCTTTGTGCATGGTATCAGGGAATGTTCCGACTTCATTTTTTTGCATGTAGCTGTCCAGTTTTCCCAGCACCATTTATTGAAGAAGCTAGCTTTGTACCATTTTATATGTTCACCTCCTTTGTCAAAAATAAGGTACCCATAGGTGTGTGGGTTTATCTCTGCGTTCTCTATCTTGTTCCATTGGTTGATAGTTCTGTTTTTGTGCCAGTACCATACTGTCTTGATAACTGTTGCTTTGTAGTAGACTCTGAAGCTAAGAAGGCTGATTCCTCCAGCTCCATTCTTCTTCCTCAGGATTGCTTTGGCTATTCGAGGTCTTTTGTGTTTACATATGAACTGTGTTATTCTTTGATCTAGTTCTGTGAAGAATGTCATTGGAAGTTTGATAGGGATCACATTGAATCTGTAGATGACATTTGGTAGTATGGTCATTTTCACAATATTGATTCTTCCAACCCAGGAACATGGAATATCTCTCCATCTGTTTAAGCCTTCTTTAATGTCTCTCATGAGTGTCTTGTAATTTTCTGTGTACAGTTCTTTTGTTTCTTTGGGTAGGTTTATTCCTAGATATTTGATTCTTTTGGTTGCGATGGTGAAGGGGGTTGCCTCTTTGATTTCATTTTTTGATTTTTCATTGTTTGTGTATAGGAATGCCAGTGATTTCTGTATATTGATTTTGTATCCTGTGACTTTGCTGAATTTGCTGATTAACTCTAGTAGTTTTGTAATAGTGTCTTTGGGATTTTCTATGTATATTATCATGTCACCTGCAGAAAGAGAGAGCTTGACTTCTTCCTTTCCAATCTGGATTCCTTTGATTTCTTTCTCTTCTCTTATTGCTGTTGCTAGCACTTCCAGGACTATGTTGAATAGTAGTGGTGAAAGTGGACACCCTTGTCTTGTTCCTGATCTTAGAGGGAATACTTTCACTTTTTTACCATTGAGGATAATATT
The DNA here is from genome assembly GCA_022376925.1 of Tragulus kanchil. Lineage (NCBI taxonomy): Eukaryota > Metazoa > Chordata > Mammalia > Artiodactyla > Tragulidae > Tragulus > Tragulus kanchil. The sequence goes on from JAIOJX010000004.1 coordinate 30,962,520, forward strand.
CGCTGTGGGCTTCTCCTAGATGGCTTTCACTATGTTGAGATAGGTTCCTTCTATGCCCATTTTCTGAAGAGTTTTTATCATAAATGGATGCTGTACTTTGTCAAAGGCTTTTTCTGCATCTATTGAGATGATCATGTGGTTTTTGTCTCTCAATTTGTTGATATGGTGTATCACATTGATTGATTTGTGGATATTGAAGAATCCTTGCATGCCTGGGATGAACCCAACTTGATCATGATGTATGAGCTTTTTGATGTGTTGTTGAATTCTGTTTGCTAGGATTTTGTTGAGGATTTTGGCATCTAGATTCGTCAGTGAAATTGGCCTATAATTTTCCTTTTTTGTGTTGTCTTTGTCTGGCTTTGGTTTCGAGGTGATGGTGGCCTCATAGAATGTGTTTGGAAGTGTTTCTTCCTGTGCAATTTTTTGGAAGAGTTTTAGAAGGACAGGCATTAGCTCTTCTTTAAATGTTTGGTAGAATTCACTTATGAAACCATCTGGCCCTGGGCTTTTATTTTTGGGTAGATTTTTGATCACAAAGTCAATTTCTGAGCTTGTGATTGGGTTGTTCAAAGTTTCTATTTTTTCCTGGCTGAGTCTTGGAAGATTAATCTTCTCCAAGAAACTGTCCATTTCTTCCAGGTTGTCCAGTTTGTTGCCATAGAGTTGTTCATAATAGTCTCTTAGAATCCTTTGGATTTCTGAATTCTCTGTTATAATCTCTCCTTTTTCATTTTAGATTTTGTTGATCTGGTTCTTCTCTCTCTTTTTCTAGATGAGTCTGGCCAGTGGTGTATCGATTTTATTGACCTTTTCGAAGAACCAGCTTTTTGTTTTATGTATCTTTACTATTATTTCTTTCATTTCTTTTTCATTTGTTTCTACTCTGATCTTTATGATTTCCTTTCTTTTGCTGGCTTTGGGGTGTTTTTGTTCTTCTTTCTCCAGTTGTTTTAAGTGTAAGATTACGTTGTCTGTTTGAGATTTTCCTAGTGTCTTGAGTTGGGATTGAATTGCTGTAAACTTCCCTCTTAGAACTGCTTTTGCAGTATCCGATAGGATTTGCACTGTCGTGTGTTCATTGTCGTTTTCTTCTAGGAATATTTTTTATTTCTCCTTAGATTTACTCGGTAATCAGTTGGGTTTTTAGGTATGTGTTGTTTAATCTCCATGTGTTTGTGTTTTTAGCAGTTTTTTTCCTGTAGTTGATCTCTAGTCTCATTGCATTGTGGTCCGAGAAGATGGTTGATAGAATTTCAGTTTTCTTGAATTGACTAAGGTTTGATTTGTGGCCCAAGATGTGGTCTGTCCTGGAGAATGTTCCGTGAGCACTTGAGAAGAAAGTGTATTCTTCTGCTTTTGGATGGAAAGTCCTAAAGATATCAATGAGGTCCATTTCTTCTAGTGTGGCATTTAAGGCTTGTGTTTCTTTCTTAATTTTCTGTTTGGATGATCTGTCCATTGGTGTGAGAGGAGTGTTAAAGTCTCCTACTATTATTGTGTTAGTGTCGATGTCTTCCTTTATGTCTGAAAGTGTTTGTCTTATGTATTGGGGCGCTCCTGCGTTGGGTGCATAGATATTTATGAGTGTCTTCTTCTTGGATCGATCCCTTGATCATTATGTAGTGTCCTGCCTTGTCTCTTCTAATCTTCTTTATTTTGAGGTCTATTTTGTCTGATATGAGGATTGCTATTGCAGCTTTCTTTTGATTTCCATTTGCATGGAATATCTTTTTCCATCCTCTCGCTTTCAGTCTATGAGTGTCTCTAGGTCTGAAATGAGTTTCCTGGAGGCAGTATATGTATGGGTCGTGTTTTTGAATCCATTCAACCAGTCTGTGTCTTTTGGTTGGGGCATTTAGTCCATTTACATTCAAAGTAATTATTGATACAAATGATCCTATTGGCATCTTCTTAGATGTTATGATGGGTTTGTTTCGTGGATCTTCTCCTTTTATACTTGTCATCTACATAAGTCCCTTTAACGCTTGTTCGGGGGTGACTAATTCTTTTAATTTTGCTGGCTTTGGGGTGTTTTTGTTCTTCTTTCTCCAGTTGTTTTAAGTGTAAGATTACGTTGTCTGTTTGAGATTTTCCTAGTGTCTTGAGTTGGGATTGAATTGCTGTAAACTTCCCTCTTAGAACTGCTTTTGCAGTATCCGATAGGATTTGCACTGTCGTGTGTTCATTGTCGTTTTCTTCTAGGAATATTTTTTATTTCTCCTTAGATTTACTCGGTAATCAGTTGGGTTTTTAGGTATGTGTTGTTTAATCTCCATGTGTTTGTGTTTTTAGCAGTTTTTTTCCTGTAGTTGATCTCTAGTCTCATTGCATTGTGGTCCGAGAAGATGGTTGATAGAATTTCAGTTTTCTTGAATTGACTAAGGTTTGATTTGTGGCCCAAGATGTGGTCTGTCCTGGAGAATGTTCCGTGAGCACTTGAGAAGAAAGTGTATTCTTCTGCTTTTGGATGGAAAGTCCTAAAGATATCAATGAGGTCCATTTCTTCTAGTGTGGCATTTAAGGCTTGTGTTTCTTTCTTAATTTTCTGTTTGGATGATCTGTCCATTGGTGTGAGAGGAGTGTTAAAGTCTCCTACTATTATTGTGTTAGTGTCGATGTCTTCCTTTATGTCTGAAAGTGTTTGTCTTATGTATTGGGGCGCTCCTGCGTTGGGTGCATAGATATTTATGAGTGTCTTCTTCTTGGATCGATCCCTTGATCATTATGTAGTGTCCTGCCTTGTCTCTTCTAATCTTCTTTATTTTGAGGTCTATTTTGTCTGATATGAGGATTGCTATTGCAGCTTTCTTTTGATTTCCATTTGCATGGAATATCTTTTTCCATCCTCTCGCTTTCAGTCTATGAGTGTCTCTAGGTCTGAAATGAGTTTCCTGGAGGCAGTATATGTATGGGTCGTGTTTTTGAATCCATTCAACCAGTCTGTGTCTTTTGGTTGGGGCATTTAGTCCATTTACATTCAAAGTAATTATTGATACAAATGATCCTATTGGCATCTTCTTAGATGTTATGATGGGTTTGTTTCGTGGATCTTCTCCTTTTATACTTGTCATCTACATAAGTCCCTTTAACGCTTGTTGTAAGGCTGGTTTGGTGTGACTAATTCTTTTAATTTTTGCTTATCTGTAAAGCTTTTGATTTCTCCATCAATTTTGAATGAGATCCTTGCAGGGTAGAGGATTCTTGGTTGCAGATTATTCTCTTTTAGCTGTTTAAATGTGTCCTGCCATTCCCTTCTGGCCTGCAGAGTTTCTGTTGAAAGATCAGCTGTTAAACGTATGGGCTTTCTCTTGTATGTCACTAGTTGCTTTTCCCTTGCTGCTTTGAGAATTCTGTCCTTGTGTTTAATTTGTGTTAGCTTCATTAATATGTGTCTTGGTATGTTTCTTCTCAGATTGATTCTGTATCTTACTCTTTGTGCTTCTTGGACTTGAATGGCTATTTCTTTTCCCATGTTGGGGAAATTTTCAACTAGAATCTCTTCAAAAATTTTCTCATAGCCTTTCTTTTTTTCTTCTTCTTCAGGAACCCCTATAATTCGAATATTGGTGCGTTTGATATTATCCCAGAGGTCTCTGAGGCTATCCTCTGCTCTTTTCATTCTTTGAGCTATATTCTGTTTTTCAGTAGTTACTTCCACCATTCTATCTTCCGGCTCACTTATCTGATCTTCTGTCTCAGATACTCTGCTCTTGATTCCTTCTACAGTGTTTTTCAGTTCAGCAATTGAGTTTGTCTCTGTTACTTTTTTGGTAAGTTCTTGTATTTCTTTATTCAGTGTGTTAGTTGTGTCTTGCGATTTCTCTACCATTCTGTTTTCAGTGTCTTTGATCATCTTTACTATCATTCTTCTGAAATCACTTTCAGAAAGTTTGTCCAAATTCTCTTCATTGATTTGATGTTTGTAGAGTGTGTTTGTGTGTTTGTAGAGTGTTCCTTCACATGTGTGGTATTTCTCTGCCATTTCATTTTTCTTATTAATTTTTTAACTGACTCTGTTTGGGATTTCCTTTTCCCAGCCTTTGAGTTACGTCTGTTGGTGTTTGTTGTTTGGAGGGGGCTTCTTATTTTGGGTGATGCTGGTGGTTGGGTGATGTCAGGACTTGCATACAAGTCTACTCTCCTTTATACTTGTCATCTACATAAGTCCCTTTAACGCTTGTTGTAAGGCTGGTTTGGTGTGACTAATTCTTTTAATTTTTGCTTATCTGTAAAGCTTTTGATTTCTCCATCAATTTTGAATGAGATCCTTGCAGGGTAGAGGATTCTTGGTTGCAGATTATTCTCTTTTAGCTGTTTAAATGTGTCCTGCCATTCCCTTCTGGCCTGCAGAGTTTCTGTTGAAAGATCAGCTGTTAAACGTATGGGCTTTCTCTTGTATGTCACTAGTTGCTTTTCCCTTGCTGCTTTGAGAATTCTGTCCTTGTGTTTAATTTGTGTTAGCTTCATTAATATGTGTCTTGGTATGTTTCTTCTCAGATTGATTCTGTATCTTACTCTTTGTGCTTCTTGGACTTGAATGGCTATTTCTTTTCCCATGTTGGGGAAATTTTCAACTAGAATCTCTTCAAAAATTTTCTCATAGCCTTTCTTTTTTTCTTCTTCTTCAGGAACCCCTATAATTCGAATATTGGTGCGTTTGATATTATCCCAGAGGTCTCTGAGGCTATCCTCTGCTCTTTTCATTCTTTGAGCTATATTCTGTTTTTCAGTAGTTACTTCCACCATTCTATCTTCCGGCTCACTTATCTGATCTTCTGTCTCAGATACTCTGCTCTTGATTCCTTCTACAGTGTTTTTCAGTTCAGCAATTGAGTTTGTCTCTGTTACTTTTTTGGTAAGTTCTTGTATTTCTTTATTCAGTGTGTTAGTTGTGTCTTGCGATTTCTCTACCATTCTGTTTTCAGTGTCTTTGATCATCTTTACTATCATTCTTCTGAAATCACTTTCAGAAAGTTTGTCCAAATTCTCTTCATTGATTTGATGTTTGTAGAGTGTGTTTGTGTGTTTGTAGAGTGTTCCTTCACATGTGTGGTATTTCTCTGCCATTTCATTTTTCTTATTAATTTTTTAACTGACTCTGTTTGGGATTTCCTTTTCCCAGCCTTTGAGTTACGTCTGTTGGTGTTTGTTGTTTGGAGGGGGCTTCTTATTTTGGGTGATGCTGGTGGTTGGGTGATGTCAGGACTTGCATACAAGTGATCACCTTTGTTGGCATTCTCACTTGTATAGTGCTCTCTAGTGTTAGCATTCTCTAATATTGTAGAGTTTTGGAGTCAGTGCTCCCTCCCTAAAGCCCCGGGGCTTGTTGCCTGACCAGGGAATGAAGATTTGACGGCTGGTTTGTTATGGCATTAAATGACATTAAAGCATATATATGCAAATGAGAATCAGAAGATATACCTTTGACAAATGGCAATTAAAATATTATGCAAATACTATACAGCATATTGAATTATACACATAAACATATACAGCTGTAACATAACCCAAGCATTCCAACCAAAAATACAGTACAATATGTTAGCACGCAAATAGAGAAAACCAAGAATGATATCCACCAGTTAATAACCAAACTAAGTAGAGCACCAATTGGAGAATAATGCTAGAGCAGGGTCCCCATTGGGGATAAGGCAACGAGGACAGAACAGACTAAGAAATATGGTGGGAAAAGGGAAAAAGAGAAAGGGTGGATAGAAGAGAAATATAGAATAATACTGCAAAGTGAAATATAGGGAGATAAAGATTTGTATGTATTAGAGTTTAGTGCTATAGGAAAGGAGCTTCAGAGAAAGCAAAGAATTACAGATGAAGTAGTAATACAAATGAAAAATTTTAAAAATTAAAAGAGATAAGTATATATAAAAATATAGAAAAACAAAGCAAAAATAATAAAAACAAACAGAACCCCCACAGAACTTTAAAAGGCCAATGGGGAACCAGAAGTTTATACCAAAATAAAATGTGTGGTTTAAAAGGAAAAAGAAAAAAAAAATTATGTAAACTTGAATATATTCAGTCTTACTGATAAGATTAGTAGCTTCAATAGAATTCAGTGAAGGAAATGAACACACCCCTCTCACACACCCCCAAAAAACAAAAAACAACAAAAAAAAAACGGGAGGTGCACTGAGTGGGTTTGGAAAAAAGGGGAAAAAAACAATTGAAACAAAGCAATACAATACAAAAAAAAAAGCAATAAAAAAGAATAAGGAATAAAATGAAATTTTAAAAATCCAGCAGTAACTCCAGCTTCAGACAAAACGTGAAAATAGTGTTTATGTTCTTCTGTCTCTTGCTGACTATTCAGGAATTATCAGTCTTTTTCTTGCCTCTGGCAGTGGTTGGATCTGAAGACCTCTTTGACTGCTTGTTTGTTTAGGCCTATTCCAGAATTAAAAGGCCCGCCCAGGCTGGCCCTGGGAGTTTCTTAATCCAAATCCCTTTTCTTGCTGGGTGGAGCTAAGTTCCCTCCCTGTAGCTTGACCAGCAGCCCTGCAGTTTGACCAGAAGCCAAACTACACTAGGGAAAAGGGCGTCTGTCTCACAAAGGATTTATTCCCACACGCTCTATGGGAAGCACTTCCGCAGTGACCCCGACCCTGCTGCAGGCCACCGTCGACCCCCGCCACCGCGGGAGACGTCTGGTTACTCAGAGGTGAGTCTGGCTCAGTCTCATGCAGGATCGCTATTCCCCTCTCCCAGATCACAGTGCGCACAGAGTTTCCAGTCCTCCTCGGCAGCTCTATGATCCGGTTAATGGTAACCTCCTCCAAAGGAAACTGAGTGCCGCCCTTCCGAGGCCTGCTCAAGGGCACTTCTAGCTCAAGGGGGCACGTGGACCCTCCAAAGCAGGTCTGGCTCAGTCCGTTGTGGGTGTCACTGCTCCTTTCCCAGGTCTTGATCTGCAACAGACTTTGCGCCTTTGGCCCACCCAGCCTCTCTGGCAGGTATGAGGTTTGACTTTTAAAAGTGCAATTGTGCCCTTCCTACCGTCTTGATGCAGCTTCTCCTTTGTTCTTTGATGTGGGGTATCCTCTGTGATCAGATCCAACCTCCTCCTGTCGATGGTTTCCCAGGAACTCGTTGCAATTCAGGTGATTTTGCAGCAGAGATGAGTGCACGTCCTTCTACGCCGCCATCTTAGCTCCACCCCCTACCTATAATTTTTAGAGAAAGATATTTTCTGGATAAAGTAAAGCACATGGATAACATTGATGTTATTGGAGAGATTGAGTCCTTTGTGTGTGATGAAAAATTAATCATTGCTGTTCTGATATCTTTCTTAATTCCCCCACTGATATAATCCTTAAGGTGGTCTCAATAAACCTAAATTCAATAAACCTAAATTTATTAAGACCCAAAATGCGAGGTACTGGGGATAAAAACACAACGAGAAATAGTTTCAAGAAGTGTGGTTAAAGTAATCAACAGTTAGCATTTTCTTTTGCTCGCAAGCAGTCCGTCACCATGGACCACTGACATCATTGCTATCTCTGTGCTTTCTGGATCTTCCTGACTATGCTCTGACTTTACTCCCACGTCAGAGGATGGCCTAAGGTGTGCTGTTGGCATTTACAACAGCCCGTGGTCCACTTCTTGATGATCTATTTTTGAGGTTAAAATACTTCACTGTGTTCAAGAACTCCTTTTTTGGGGCATTTTGTCCTCAGGCAGCTTCGGGGTCGCTCTAACTGAACAAGCCCATAATCCACCTACTTGTAATCTTATTTCCATCTCACCGTACAGTGACATTAATGGAGTATCACATCACTGGAAGAATAAAATGAACATTTTCTTCTTTCCTCTATTTTAAAATGTCCTGGCCTCCCTCCCCGCCACTTTATTGTCTGCCTGTTGGTGATAGGTTTCATATATGTAGTCATCATGGTAATAGGGTGGGGAAATGCCCTGAATTCAGATACTTAGCATCTGCAGACACTTTCTGATAGTTTTCATTGGAAGACATGCAGGGTTTTTTTGTTGTTGTTGTTTTAATTTTTATTTTATTTTTTCTTTTGCAGAGTTTTGTTGTTTACAGATATGTATGATTCCAGATTAGTCATATGTATATCCCGCCATCCCACCCCTCCAGGCCATCGCACAGCACCCCTGGAGGATCCACTTTTCTCACAGTGTAATGACAATAGACATTTTTTTTACATATGATAGTATAGATTTTCATGCTACCTCCTTGGGTAAAGTCTCTTGATAAATGTATTTAAAGATGTGTACATTCCCTTCATAGTAATGTTTTAGTTTAAAATTTTGGCATTTGATGTTTGAATTATTTAGCTATAGATATTTTGTCATTTATTATATCATTTAAGAGTGAAACAAAATATTATTGATTAACATATTTATTTTTCCAACTTAGGGAATTTGAAAAGCTATTACTTCTCTATAGATTTCCAATTTTAATGAATTATATATATTAGTTAAACTTCCAAGTCAGTGGAGGGTTCCTCTATGTCCTAAAACAAGGCAAGATTTTGTTAAGATCCTCTGTATGCTTGAAAAAAAAGTTTAATCTTATTTAGTAAAGAGCCTAAATATGTCCAGAGCCTAGTACCTGAATATTATTAACACATTGCAATTAATAATTCCCAAATTGCATTTCTGAACTCTAAATTTCCAACTTCAAATTTTTATCTAGCTAGTATTGATTTAGCTATCTCTATTCTATAACAATTTCATTAAAGTTATGTTGAATATTTCTTCCTAATATTCAAGTGTATATTGTTTTATACGTTAATTACATATATGTGCAGGTTGTTACAATGTTCTTTCAACTTTCACAAAATACTCTTCTTAGGCTCATCCTGTGTGCTAGTTAGTGCTAGTGTTAGTTGCTCAGTTATGTCCAACTCTTTGCGACTCTACAGACGGTAGCCTGCCAGACTCCTCTGTCCATGGGATTCTCCAGGCAAGAATCTTGGAGTGGGTTGCCATTTCCTTCTCCAGACATGCAGTTTTTGTTAAGAAAAATAACTACTGAGTGCCTGTGTGCCAAGCTGAGGGGCCTCCAAAGATGCGTGAGATAAAAATCCCTTCACCAGGGAGTATAGAGTTTAATGAGAGAGATGTCGCATCTACTACCTGCTGTAAGGGAGAGAATAGCTCATGAAGTGTCTGGGAGAAGGACCACAAAGTTGAATCTCATTCTTCACTTCATACATACAGTGATTTGGTTCTTACTGTATTTTTAGATGGCTTTTGTTGCCCAAATTAGCTCATCTGACCAGTGCCTACAACTGAAAAAAAGACATGTATGAATTGGAAAGGCAGGAATCTCTGGCATTCATCTGAGGTGGAATACTCATAAAATAAACTCTCCTGGCATCTGCAGAGTTTGCTTGTGTTGTCACACTTGACAAAGGAGAGATACTTAGAGCTTCACAGAGATTTGCTGTTTGCTCTTACCAAAAGTGGCTTAAGAACTCTTTTGGGGTGGATCCATGATTACAGGATGGAATGGCTTCTACGTGGTTATTGCCACCAATTAGCTGTGTGGTTCATGGTTCATTTTGGAAATAAATATTGCTCAGGCAGCCCCCAGTTTGTATGGTGGCTTACAATAAGGAAGAAGTCTGGCGAGTTGCAGAGAATGGTTGCTCTAATCACAGAGCTTTGAAGTCTGTGAAAAACAGGCACCTTTCACTGCTTGATCAACAGGTGGATGTCTTTGATCTTAGAAGTACTCTATCAATTCTGTTTAAACCAGATACATTAACCATCTATCTGAGGGGCATATCTGTAGTAAATCTTGATAGGTCAAGCTTTATTAATAGAGCTGTGACTTACTCATAAAGTGAAATTGCCATGACTAGGCTCTATGTGCTAAGCTGATATGTGTGGATTTGATGTAATTTTGCACATGGTTTTACGTTGCTGATCAGAAAACCTAGCTATGGCTTCCGTGATGGCTGAGCAGGTAAGGAATCCACCTGCAGTGCAGGAGACATAGGAGATACAGATTTGATCCCTGGGTTGGGAAAACTCCCTGGAGGAGGAAATGACAACCCAGTCCAGTATTCTTTGCATAGAAAATTCCATGGACAAAGGAACCTGGCTGGCTACAGTCTATAGGGTTGCAAATTTTCAGCTGTCTTTACAGTTTATACCTCTCTTCATTCAACTGAGTCTTAAAAATGAAAATTAAAGTCACTCATTTGTGTCCTACTCTTTGTGATCCATGGATGAGCCATGGGATTCTCTAGGCAAGAATACTGGAATGGATAGCCTTTCCCTTCTCCGGGGTATCTTCCCATCCTAGGGATCAAGCCTCAGTTTCCCGCACTGCAAGCAGATTCTTTACCATCTGAGCCACCAGGGAAGCCCTGGTGTCTAATGTGTGTTCTCTGGTTTTTGTATTTTTTTTTTTTTTACAGCTTTTTTGGGCCTCTTTTATTATTTTTTAAATTTTTTCATCCATCTTTTTTCTTTGACCTGTGTGGGCCTCCCATTGCAGTGGCCTCCTGTTGCAGAGCATTGGCTCTGGGCACATGCAGTCCAGAGTGCTGGCTCGTAATTGGACACACTGGTCCAGCCACTCTGTGGCACGTGGGATCCTCCCATACCAGGGATCAAACTGGTGCCCCTTGCACTGGAAGGCAGACTCTCTACCCACTGGACCACCAGGGAAGCCCCTAACATATGTTTATTTATAGTTTCTATCCATGTTTTGGGCTTTCCTGGTAGCTCAGATGGTAAAGATTTGAGTTGGGGTAGCCTGGCAGGCTACAGTCCATGGGGTCACAAAAAGTTAGATACCATTGAGCAAACCAACACATCCACGTTTTAAATATCAACTTGTCTATTTTTCAGCAATAATTGAAAGAATAATTCTGTTAATTTGAAGACATTTTAGGTGGATCTTATAAAACTTGACTTAAAAGTATTTTAAATTCTTTTCACATGGTTTTACGTTGCTGATCAGAAAACCTAGCTATGGCTTCCGTGATGGCTGAGCAGGTAAGGAATCCACCTGCAGTGCAGGAGACATAGGAGATACAGATTTGATCCCTGGGTTGGGAAAACTCCCTGGAGGAGGAAATGACAACCCAGTCCAGTATTCTTTGCATAGAAAATTCCATGGACAAAGGAACCTGGCTGGCTACAGTCTATAGGGTTGCAAATTTTCAGCTGTCTTTACAGTTTATACCTCTCTTCATTCAACTGAGTCTTAAAAATGAAAATTAAAGTCACTCATTTGTGTCCTACTCTTTGTGATCCATGGATGAGCCATGGGATTCTCTAGGCAAGAATACTGGAATGGATAGCCTTTCCCTTCTCCGGGGTATCTTCCCATCCTAGGGATCAAGCCTCAGTTTCCCGCACTGCAAGCAGATTCTTTACCATCTGAGCCACCAGGGAAGCCCTGGTGTCTAATGTGTGTTCTCTGGTTTTTGTATTTTTTTTTTTTTTACAGCTTTTTTGGGCCTCTTTTATTATTTTTTAAATTTTTTCATCCATCTTTTTTCTTTGACCTGTGTGGGCCTCCCATTGCAGTGGCCTCCTGTTGCAGAGCATTGGCTCTGGGCACATGCAGTCCAGAGTGCTGGCTCGTAATTGGACACACTGGTCCAGCCACTCTGTGGCACGTGGGATCCTCCCATACCAGGGATCAAACTGGTGCCCCTTGCACTGGAAGGCAGACTCTCTACCCACTGGACCACCAGGGAAGCCCCTAACATATGTTTATTTATAGTTTCTATCCATGTTTTGGGCTTTCCTGGTAGCTCAGATGGTAAAGATTTGAGTTGGGGTAGCCTGGCAGGCTACAGTCCATGGGGTCACAAAAAGTTAGATACCATTGAGCAAACCAACACATCCACGTTTTAAATATCAACTTGTCTATTTTTCAGCAATAATTGAAAGAATAATTCTGTTAATTTGAAGACATTTTAGGTGGATCTTATAAAACTTGACTTAAAAGTATTTTAAATTCTTTTCACATGTTTTTCACTTTATATCTCTAGTCTTTATAAACATCCTACTCTTAGGCTATGTTAAGTAGAGCTCTTGCATAGTTCTAGTTTCTGAAATTTTTGGTAGTGGTAGAGGGGTGGGGTGAGGTGAGGAGTTCCTGATCCCTGTGGCTGTAGAGCCTTGTTCATGTTGGATAGCTTGTATGCTTTGTACTTTGGGATTGTGAGTTTTTCTTAAGGGACTTTCTTATTGGTACAGGCTGAGGGCATGTGTGTGTGTCCCCAGAGATGTTTTGTATGTGCTTTTGTCAGCGCCCATAGTTATCACTGGGAAGGGCCACACGGTAAAGGTTCATTCGGGACTTCAGACCTACGTGAGGTGGTCCTGTGGCTATTATCAGCAGGTGGGGGGAGCGCCTTTTTCACCCCCACTGAGATCCAGGCTAAGACAGTCAAGTTTCTTAACTGTCTCCTTGTGTGGGCTGGAGATTTCTTTTCCTAATCCTCTCTTGGGCAGAGGGGGTGGTCTTAGGAGAATTCCAGCTGTATGTAGGAGTCTCAGTTCTAATTCTGTCACCCATGCTTCCTGAAGGCCTTGGGGCTTCTTCTCTTGAATCACGTGGATTTACCATCTCCTATTACCAAGACCAGTAACCTGCTCTCCTCTCAAGACGGTAGTTGAGAGGCTTAGTTCTTGTTTTCAGATCTCTGTATGTTTGACTCTGGAAAATTCCTTATCTTCTTGAGAACTCAGCTGTGCATTTTAAAAAATATTTATTGTATTTTACTAAGAATTTCTGGGCTTCGCTGGTATCTCAGTCAATAAAGAATCTGCCTGCAATGCAGGAGACCTGTATTTGATCCCTGGGTTGGAAAGATCCCCAGAGGAGGAAATGACAACCCATTCCAGTATTCTTGCCTGGAGAATTCCATGGACAGAGAAGCCTAGTGGGCTACAACCCACAGGGTCACGAAGAGTTGGACAGGACTGAGGTGACCTAGCATACATGCACCCAGAATTTCTAAGATTTTAGTAACAAAAGGTTTAAAAAAAAAAAAATCTGTTCTTTCAAGAGCACATTGCCATCGTCTGACAGTGTCTTCTAGTGGGTGGAAGATGCCTGGTCTATACTCAAAGAGGAACATGGAGAAAGAGCCTCTGCCCTTTAGAAGCATGTGGACTTTTTTGATCTAACTCATCTATAGGCTCTGAGGACTATTCATTCAGTCTTTCATTCAGTTATCCTTACATTTATAGCACACTCAGTAAATATGAGGTTCCTATTGTACAAGCTTTCTTTCATTTACTCAGCAAGCATGCACTGGTCTAGCATCCACTACATGCCAAGTTTGTGCTTGTGCTCAGCCAAAGCACACCTGATCCCTGGCTTCACAGAGAACACACATACTGATCAGATAATCACATAGATAAAATGCATAATTGTAAATGTAGCCAGTGTCAGAAGACAAATGTGCCTGTTGTTGTGAGATGAGCCATGAAGCATTTATCCAGCTCAGGCCAGAAAGGGCTTATGTGGGGAAGTGAGATAAGAGTGGTTTTCACTGAGAGCAAAGAGGAGCAGTAATTGAGCCAGATATGGAGCAGTATGTACAGAGGCCCTGGGATGAGGATGAGGGGCTGAAAGAAGGGCAGTTAATTGGAAGAGGAAATCAAGAAAATAATACTGTCTCGGGACAGGCTGAGAGGGAGCTAAGAGCCGAACCATGGAAGACATAGACTATGTTAAGGAGTTTTGTATTTTTCTCCTAGGAATCATTGAACGGCTTTACACAGGGAAATGGCACATGTAATTTGCCCTGTGAAAGATCCTTCTAACTTCAGAAAAGAGGACGAATTGGAGGAGACAGACGTGGCAGTGAAGCAAGTTAAGAGAGTGTTGTCTGTAGACTAGATAAGAATTACCAGAGCTCAGTGCCGGTTTCGGCTTTGTAAATACAAAGACATGGACAGATTTGAGATTCATTTAGCAGGTAAAATTATCAAGGAGAGGCAGAGAGATGGGCCAAGAACTATTCCAAAATTTCAGCCATCCAGTCACAACTGAATGGCTGGTGGTGGTCCTTACTGAGCTGGGGAACAACAGAAGACCGTAAGGTTCAGTGGAAAGGACAGGGCGGTTTTCTTTGGCACGTATTGAGTTTGAGGTTTTCGAAACATCTGAGAGGAAAATACCAAGAGGCTGTTGGAGGCATAGGTCCAGAGTCCAGAGAAGAAAACTGGGGATGTAATTATGTGAGTAATTCTTTATAGGGAATTGTTAGACGAGATTTCCTATGGAGAGATGATAGGCTGTTATTGTTGAGTCACCAAGTCATGTCCAACTCTGTGTGACCCCATGGACTGCAGCGTGCCAGGCCTCCCTGTTCCTCACTTACCCAAGTTCATGTTCTTTGAGTCAGTTATAGAGATGTGGAGGTTATTGGTGACCTTAGTGGGAGCTGTTTTGGTGGTAAGATGAGGTGAGAAGCCAGGAGTAGGATGTAGAGCAAGTAGGAGATGAAATCAGTGAGTATAAACAACTTTCAAGAAGCTTCCCAGTGAAGAAGTGAGGTTTGAATTCATTTTTTAAAAATAATGGTGACTTTTATTTATTTTTATTTTTTGGCCACACCACATGGCATGTCAGATCCCAGTTTCCTGACCAGGGGTCAAACCTATGCCCCTTGCAGTGGAAATGAAGAATCTTAACCACTGAACCACCTGGGAGGTCTCCTTGGATTCATTTTTAAAGGAAACAGGTCACTTAATTATGATTGGAAAGCAAAATCTTTTAAAATAGAGAATCGGTAGAAAATACTAAAATCATTTCTTGATAGTGAAAAGGTGGTCAGATAGAAACACAGGCTGGCACAGAGATGAAGACTCTGACCCAAGACTGAGCTGTGACAATAGCTAACATTCACTGTGCTCTCATTATTTTCCCGAATGCCACTCTATATTCTCAACCAACTTGATCTCCAATAGGTCTCTGTGGTTGATACACTTATTCCATTCAGGATATGAGGACACTGGTCACCAGAGAGTAGCTGTAACTTACATGGTAGGATGGGCATTTGAACCCAGACAGTCTGGCTGTGGAGTTTGTGTTCTTACGTGTATGTGTGGGTGCTAAGTTGCTTCAGTCCTGTCTGACTCTGTGCAACCCTACGGACTGTAGCCTGCCAGGCTCCATTGTTTATGGCATTCTCCAGGCAAGAATACAGGAGTGGTGATGGTCCAGTGGGAAAAGAGTCCTCCTTGCAGTGCAAGGAGCACTGGTTCGATCCCCGGCCTGGGAAGAGCCCATGTGCCATGGAGCAACTGGGCCAGTGTCCAGTTACGAGCCAGTGCTCTGTGGTGCCTGTGCCCAGAGCCAGTGCTGTGCAATGAGAGAAGCCACTGCAATGGGAGGCCCACACAAGGAATAAAGATGGATGAAAATAAATAAATAAAAAACCACCAAAGGGGCCAAAAAAAAAAAAAGCGGGAGTGGGTTGTCATGCCCTCCTGCAGGGGATCTTCCCAACGCAGGAATCAGACCCACGACTCTTACATCTCCTGCGTTGGCAGGCAGGTTCTTTACCACGAGTGCCACCTGGGAAACCCACCGTGTTCTTAACCACTATGCTTGACTGCTTCTCAATACATGGGTGCACAAGAAGTACTTGTATCCTCTGTGAGGCAAGCAATGGGGTTACCCCTCTACAAATATGACTCAGAAGCAAAAGTAGAAACTAATGCTGGCTCAAAAACTTTGTTTAAACTCTTGGCTTTATGTTCTATAACAAGACAGGCACACATGGAAGTGTCACTAGGCCAGCTGTGGCTTTAATCAGTGGCCTTTAATAAATGTATGCACATTATTCATTTAGTCACATCTGTAACTGTGTAGGGGACTTGCTGCTGAGGTGTAATAGGTAAGTCAGCAGAATCCATGATGAGCTGAAGCTGCTTCCTCCCCTGCCAAGATGTGCCATTTGTGAGTGGCATTAACCAGTGTCCCAAAATAAGTGACCTTTCACAGGTCCCTGGGGATTGGCTTTAATGACAACATGTGTGTTTCTTTTCCTCCCAAGGGTTTAACAACACCGAGAGAACATGCGACAAAGAGTTTATTATACGTAGAACAGCCACCAATCGGGTCCTGAACGTCCTCCGCCACTGGGTCTCAAAGCACGCACAGGTAATTCAGTGGCCTTGGTCATTACGTGCAGGCGTTTTTTTAAAACCAGCTTGTTAAATTGTTACAATACCTCCTGATGCTTCGAAGTTAGAGTTTTGAAACCTTGGGAACAGAGCATCTTGAAGGGAAGAAACTGGAGGGTGAGCATACAGGTCAAAGCAAACAAACGCATACCACCACCCTCCGCTGGTTCAGGTCTGCCAGGGGCAGGACGCAGGAAGTGAGGCAGGACTCCACTCTCCTCTCACCTCTGAGGCAAGAGCACTCTCTGGGGGCGCTAGAGCTGTGGCCGGGTCACTGTCCTCTGCCACCTAGGAGCCCCGTTCATAGGGCCCTCTTTGTAAGTGGAGTTGGGACTGCTGGGGTGGTACCTCCCCCAGGAGGTAAAGAGCAGGTGCTCTCTGGAAGCAAGCAGCACTCTGGTACCAGACACTCTGGTGTCTGCTTGGGGAGTGTTTCCTCAGCCTGATTCAGAAATTACTTTGCCTTCATACCCTCTGATGTTGTATTCCTAGAACAGTTGACTCTTAGTTGTGGCATGTGGGATCTACTTCCCTGACCAGGGATGGAACCCAGGCCCCTCGACCCTGGGAGCGTGGAGTCTTAGCCACTGGACCATCGGGGAAGTCCCTGCTCTTGAACAGTGTAGTGGTTAGGAGCACCAGCCCTCTGCACAGTGGAAGGTGTGCAAATGCCTTATAGTTGGCGCTCTGTACCTGTGGTCCTGTGATGCATGTGGTTCCTCCGCATCAAGGTTCACCCACCGCAGATTGTGTCGAGCTGTAGTACTTACTATTGAAACCAATCCACACACAAGTGGACCTGTACAGTTCAAATCTGTGCTTTTCAAGAGCTGAAGCTGCTTCCTCCCCTGCCAAGATGTGCCATTTGTGAGTGGCATTAACCAGTGTCCCAAAATAAGTGACCTTTCACAGGTCCCTGGGGATTGGCTTTAATGACAACATGTGTGTTTCTTTTCCTCCCAAGGGTTTAACAACACCGAGAGAACATGCGACAAAGAGTTTATTATACGTAGAACAGCCACCAATCGGGTCCTGAACGTCCTCCGCCACTGGGTCTCAAAGCACGCACAGGTAATTCAGTGGCCTTGGTCATTACGTGCAGGCGTTTTTTTAAAACCAGCTTGTTAAATTGTTACAATACCTCCTGATGCTTCGAAGTTAGAGTTTTGAAACCTTGGGAACAGAGCATCTTGAAGGGAAGAAACTGGAGGGTGAGCATACAGGTCAAAGCAAACAAACGCATACCACCACCCTCCGCTGGTTCAGGTCTGCCAGGGGCAGGACGCAGGAAGTGAGGCAGGACTCCACTCTCCTCTCACCTCTGAGGCAAGAGCACTCTCTGGGGGCGCTAGAGCTGTGGCCGGGTCACTGTCCTCTGCCACCTAGGAGCCCCGTTCATAGGGCCCTCTTTGTAAGTGGAGTTGGGACTGCTGGGGTGGTACCTCCCCCAGGAGGTAAAGAGCAGGTGCTCTCTGGAAGCAAGCAGCACTCTGGTACCAGACACTCTGGTGTCTGCTTGGGGAGTGTTTCCTCAGCCTGATTCAGAAATTACTTTGCCTTCATACCCTCTGATGTTGTATTCCTAGAACAGTTGACTCTTAGTTGTGGCATGTGGGATCTACTTCCCTGACCAGGGATGGAACCCAGGCCCCTCGACCCTGGGAGCGTGGAGTCTTAGCCACTGGACCATCGGGGAAGTCCCTGCTCTTGAACAGTGTAGTGGTTAGGAGCACCAGCCCTCTGCACAGTGGAAGGTGTGCAAATGCCTTATAGTTGGCGCTCTGTACCTGTGGTCCTGTGATGCATGTGGTTCCTCCGCATCAAGGTTCACCCACCGCAGATTGTGTCGAGCTGTAGTACTTACTATTGAAACCAATCCACACACAAGTGGACCTGCACAGTTCAAATCTGTGCTTTTCAAGAGTCTACTGTATCCTGTTTTTAAATTGCATATGCTGACAGGATACCTGCTTATCTATTTGTGTTTATTTAGTCCAAGTATATAGAATTTATATCCATTTCACCATGTCACAAAATAAAGGAAGGGCCCCCTTTTCCTCATTGATTCAAGGCATCAGTTGTGCCAAACAACGTCCCCACTGCCACATAAAGGCTGGGCCTTCCTGACACAGGCCGCCTAGCACCCTGCAAAGAGAACTGTAGAGAGAGAAAAGGGGGTCCTTCATGGCTCAGATCAGAACACAGGAAATGTGTAAAGTGTGAGTTAGCTAATGAGTAGAGGAAAAGAAAAATGCAAGGAATTCCCATGTCTCCCTTCATTATATTCTCAGAGGCCATCATAGGTCTACTGCCTGGCCCTTGGTAGTGACTGCTCATCAGAGAGAGTCTCATGATGTCCAGGCTTCTGAAAACCCTGTGGCAGGATAGTTCATTAACTGGAACAAGTGGGATTTGGACCTCATCACCAGCTGGCTCATGACAACATTAAATATTAATTAAATTAGAAACAAAGACAGCACATTAAATAAATGCTGTAAGCACTTCATCTTGTGCATCTTATAAATAACAATGGATCCTATATGACTCACATTCTGAAAACCATTCTTCACTCATTGGAAATGTCTAATCTCTCTTTTCCACAGTCTCAGTGAACTTCTTGGAATCTCTTTTAGCTCATTGCAGATAAAACAATATAGAGATGTTTCTCCACCACCTGACTATCCATCCTGTCATCTCTGGTTTTTGACTCAGAGTCTTGGCTTCTATTCCTGTACCTGACAGTGGCTTGGAGATGCAGAGTAGCATCAACAGACAAAGCTGAGCAGATGCCCCTTGTTTCTCTTCCCCGGTCACAGCTTGGCCCCTGCAAGTTCATGGCAAGACTCACAGCACAGTACCACTCACTGCCCAGGTTTCCTTGGTCCCAGCTCCCATCTCTCCTCCACATCTTCCCTCAAAAACTCTAACCCCGCCTCCCTATTAGCCTCACTTTCCTTTTATCAACCCCTAGTTCCCTCTTTATTTTTTTTTTTTTTAAAGATTTATTTATTTATTTTGGAGGTGGGTGGGGTGGGGAGGGAGGGGAGCAGGCGGGCCACTTCTATTGGTCTTTCATTTGTCTATTTTCATCCATCTTTGATTTTTGGCCCGTGTGGGCCTCCCATCGCGGTGGCCTCTGTTGTCACAGAGCACCGGCTCTGGGCACATGCGCTCCAGAGCTCTGGCTCGGTAATTGGACACATCGGTCCAGCCGCTCCACGCCATATGGGATCTTCCCAGACCAGGGATCGAACCGGCACCCCTTGCACTGCAAGGCGGTGTCCTTACCCACTGGACCACCAGGGAAGCCCTAGTTCCCTCTTTAAAGATCTCAAACAGGGTTCCCTCACAGTTCATGTATAACACTCATATTAGCTGAAAAAGTACCACAATTCAGATTACAGTACACTGGGGTTATTTTATGTTTGGTAAAGATAGTTCGCAGATGGGAAGAGATTGGTATATTGAATCCATCACTTATGATTAAGAGATTTATAGTAAGTGTTATCATCCAATTTGATAGCTACATTGTACATGCAGGTCTGCACGTGCGCATACAGGCAATATCAGACTGAACAGCACCAAGCCTTTGGAATACAAAGTGGATTCATGTGAAAGCAGGTCTCTTAATTCAGTTTGTGGCCTAAGGGCCTTTAGTTCTAATCCAAAAATCACTCTTGATGAATGGATAAAGATGATAGATAGATGTTGTTTCTGTTGTTTAGTCACTAGGTTATGTCCAACTCTTTGCCACCCCATGGGCTGTAGCCCACCGGCTTCCTCTGTCCATGGTATTTTCCAGGCAAGAATACTGGAGTGAGGACTTCCCTGGTGGTCCAGTGGGTAGAATCTGCCTTGCAGTGCAGGGGGCACTGGATCGATCCCTGGCCTGGGAAGATCCCACGTGCCATGGAGCAGCTGGACCGGTGTGTCCAATTTTGAGCCAGTGCCCTGGAACATATGCGTCCAGAGCCAGTGCTCTGTAGCACGAGAGGCCACTGCAATGAGAGGCCCACACAGGCTGAAGAATAAAGATGATGAAAATAAATAAATAAAAACCAATAAAAGAGGCCAAAATTTAAAAAAGAAAAGAATACTGGAGTGGGTTGCCAACTCACATCTCCTGTATTAGCAGGTGGATTCTTTGCCACTGATACACAGGGAAGCCTAGATAGGTAGGTAAACAGAGACATAGTTAAACCAAGGACTAAATGCAACAGGTTCAAAGTTTCATCTGTTGCAGCAGAATCCCGGGAGGTAGACGCTTGGGGGTTTCAGCCCAGAGCTCTGGCTCGGTAATTGACACTCGGTCCAGCCGCTCACGCCATATGGGATCTTCCCAGACCAGGATCGAACCGCACCCCTTGCACTGCAAGGCGGTGTCCTTACCCACTGGACCACCAGGGAAGCCCTAGTTCCCTCTTTAAAGATCTCAAACAGGGTTCCCTCACAGTTCATGTATAACACTCATATTAGCTGAAAAAGTACCACAATTCAGATTACAGTACACTGGGGTTATTTTATGTTTGGTAAAGATAGTTCGCAGATGGGAAGAGATTGGTATATTGAATCCATCACTTATGATTAAGAGATTTATAGTAAGTGTTATCATCCAATTTGATAGCTACATTGTACATGCAGGTCTGCAGTGCGCATACAGGCAATATCAGACTGAACAGCACCAAGCCTTTGGAATACAAAGTGGATTCATGTGAAAGCAGGTCTCTTAATTCAGTTTGTGGCCTAAGGGCCTTTAGTTCTAATCCAAAAATCACTCTTGATGAATGGATAAAGATGATAGATAGATGTTGTTTCTGTTGTTTAGTCACTAGGTTATGTCCAACTCTTTGCCACCCCATGGGCTGTAGCCCACCGGCTTCCTCTGTCCATGGTATTTTCCAGGCAAGAATACTGGAGTGAGGACTTCCCTGGTGGTCCAGTGGGTAGAATCTGCCTTGCAGTGCAGGGGGCACTGGATCGATCCCTGGCCTGGGAAGATCCCACGTGCCATGGAGCAGCTGGACCGGTGTGTCCAATTTTGAGCCAGTGCCCTGGAACATATGCGTCCAGAGCCAGTGCTCTGTAGCACGAGAGGCCACTGCAATGAGAGGCCCACACAGGCTGAAGAATAAAGATGATGAAAATAAATAAATAAAAACCAATAAAAGAGGCCAAAATTTAAAAAAGAAAAGAATACTGGAGTGGGTTGCCAACTCACATCTCCTGTATTAGCAGGTGGATTCTTTGCCACTGATACACAGGGAAGCCTAGATAGGTAGGTAAACAGAGACATAGTTAAACCAAGGACTAAATGCAACAGGTTCAAAGTTTCATCTGTTGCAGCAGAATCCCGGGAGGAAGACGCTGTAAGTGAAGAGGAGAAGGGGTTAAAGTGCACTGGACACCTACTCCACAGGTCATCTTAAACTTGCTACACTATTTTATTGTCTGCATCTTACAGTTGAATCCCAGACATGAAGTACCAGAAGTCACGACATTCATAAGTGGTAGAACCTGGATGTGAACCAAGAACTGTTGAACTCCAGAGCTCAAGTCCTGTTTCCAGAGAGCTGAGTCTGCCAGTTCCAGCTGGCTGGAAAGGCAGCTGCAAACCTGAACCCTTAATTAGAAAAGCAAAGGCAGAATAAGAAGTGGTGCATGGTTAATTTTATAGGAAACCCTTTTTCACTTCCAAGTGTGGGTGAAATGGACTAAAATGTAGCTGTCATCTTGGAACTAAAATCTCCTCCATGCAACGAAAGGTGTTAGCTTTTGTTTGGACAGCTCAAATACTGTGCAGCCTGTTGTTTCAGATGTGCTTATTTGTGGGGAAGCACTTTTCAGTCCGTCAGCCCAGACCCTCTCTACCTCAGGGTGGTTCCTCTCACAGGTGTGGACATAAGGCTTTACGCTCACAAAGGTAATGAGACTTGAGACTCAGGTATCCAGTCTTCTCTCCTGCCAGGATTACTGTATACAATTTAGACCCTGATGTACCCAAGACAGTTCTTCCCTCTTCCTCAAACCTACTTTTCTTACCTTCCCTGCGTGTGTGAGGGGATTGTCGTGATCTGTGGTTGGTGACTGATGGTCCTGGTAAAACCTCATCATGTGCACAGCCTGTCACCGTCCTCATTCAAGCAAGTCCTCCGTCACCCTCTCTCAGTAAGTGTGTGAGGTGCAGGTATTTCCGTAGCATTTCCTCTTATTGGCAGAGAGCTTTAGGACATGGTTTACTGGCTTCAGTATCCAGATTTCTCTCCCTCCCTTTACTGACTTGCTCTTGGTGGGACTTGAGCCCAGGCCTGCCCATTTCTAAAGCCAGAGTGCTTTTAGCTGGACCTCATGGCCTGAATCCAACAGCTTAGTCACAAAAAATTTCTTTTTAAACCAAGGACTAAATGCAACAGGTTCAAAGTTTCATCTGTTGCAGCAGAATCCCGGGAGGAAGACGCTGTAAGTGAAGAGGAGAAGGGGTTAAAGTGCACTGGACACCTACTCCACAGGTCATCTTAAACTTGCTACACTATTTTATTGTCTGCATCTTACAGTTGAATCCCAGACATGAAGTACCAGAAGTCACGACATTCATAAGTGGTAGAACCTGGATGTGAACCAAGAACTGTTGAACTCCAGAGCTCAAGTCCTGTTTCCAGAGAGCTGAGTCTGCCAGTTCCAGCTGGCTGGAAAGGCAGCTGCAAACCTGAACCCTTAATTAGAAAAGCAAAGGCAGAATAAGAAGTGGTGCATGGTTAATTTTATAGGAAACCCTTTTTCACTTCCAAGTGTGGGTGAAATGGACTAAAATGTAGCTGTCATCTTGGAACTAAAATCTCCTCCATGCAACGAAAGGTGTTAGCTTTTGTTTGGACAGCTCAAATACTGTGCAGCCTGTTGTTTCAGATGTGCTTATTTGTGGGGAAGCACTTTTCAGTCCGTCAGCTTCGCAGACCCTCTCTACCTCAGGGTGGTTCCTCTCACAGGTGTGGACATAAGGCTTTACGCTCACAAAGGTAATGAGACTTGAGACTCAGGTATCCAGTCTTCTCTCCTGCCAGGATTACTGTATACAATTTAGACCCTGATGTACCCAAGACAGTTCTTCCCTCTTCCTCAAACCTACTTTTCTTACCTTCCCTGCGTGTGTGAGGGGATTGTCGTGATCTGTGGTTGGTGACTGATGGTCCTGGTAAAACCTCATCATGTGCACAGCCTGTCACCGTCCTCATTCAAGCAAGTCCTCCGTCACCCTCTCTCAGTAAGTGTGTGAGGTGCAGGTATTTCCGTAGCATTTCCTCTTATTGGCAGAGAGCTTTAGGACATGGTTTACTGGCTTCAGTATCCAGATTTCTCTCCCTCCCTTTACTGACTTGCTCTTGGTGGGACTTGAGCCCAGGCCTGCCCATTTCTAAAGCCAGAGTGCTTTTAGCTGGACCTCATGGCCTGAATCCAAAGCTTAGACCTTAAGCCTCATTTACAAGTTAGTAGTAACAACACTTCAAGCTTCAAGGGAAGTTGCTGTTTGAATATTTTGAGAAAGTAAATGCTTTCATTTCAATTCTCTCTTCTGAATTTTGAGGAGTGATAAGAACTTAGCAGTGTTTCAAAAAAAAAAAAAAGAACTTAGCACTGTTTTAGAGTTTCAGATGATAATGGATTTTAAACAAAAACGTTTATTTATCCAACTGGAATTACAATTAAAATGTCATTAGGGCTTCCCCTGGTGGTCCAGTGGATAAGGACACCGCCTTGCAGTGCAAGGGGCGCTGGTTCGATCCCTGGCCTGGGAAGATCCCACGTGCCGCGGAGCGGCTGGACTGATGTGTCCAATTACCGAGCCGGAGCTCTGGGGCACATGCGCCCAGAGCCGGTGCTCTGCAACAACAGACGCCACCGCGATGGGAGGCCCGCAGGAGCCAAAGAACAAAGACGGATGAAAATAGAGAAATGAAAGACCAATAGAAGTGGCCCGCCCGCTCCCCTCCCTCCCCAACCCGACCCCCGCCGAAAATAAATAATCTTTTTTTAAAAAGTCATTAAATTCCACTTTAATTAACATGTCATTAAAATTTAAGTGTACTCTTTGAAGTGTACTCATTCTGTTTTCTGTGCGATCCATGCACAGACCAGAGCTTCTAAAGTTTTCAGTCATGACTGCCTAATGGAGAGAGGAATCAGTTTAGCGGGTGTGACCAAGAGAAGGTCAAGGCAGGCTGTTGGTAATGGGTCGGTCGACAGTTCAATGAGACACACCTGGTGGTTTCAGCTCCCAGTCCTGGAGGCCACATGGTGTGCCCACTGCCTTTGTCACCACTGTGGTGCCACCTGAGCCCGTTGAGTTAGAAGAGGTGGGAGCATGGCCACCAACTGGATAGACCCTAAGTCAAGTGACCACCATCATGGTTAAAGAAGGATTAACAGCACTGCTCCAAACCTTCATCCATTTCTTCCCAGACTTGCTCTTGGTGGGACTTGAGCCCAGGCCTGCCCATTTCTAAAGCCAGAGTGCTTTTAGCTGGACCTCATGGCCTGAATCCAAAGCTTAGACCTTAAGCCTCATTTACAAGTTAGTAGTAACAACACTTCAAGCTTCAAGGGAAGTTGCTGTTTGAATATTTTGAGAAAGTAAATGCTTTCATTTCAATTCTCTCTTCTGAATTTTGAGGAGTGATAAGAACTTAGCAGTGTTTCAAAAAAAAAAGAACTTAGCACTGTTTTAGAGTTTCAGATGATAATGGATTTTAAACAAAAACGTTTATTTATCCAACTGGAATTACAATTAAAATGTCATTAGGGCTTCCCCTGGTGGTCCAGTGGATAAGGACACCGCCTTGCAGTGCAAGGGGCGCTGGTTCGATCCCTGGCCTGGGAAGATCCCACGTGCCGCGGAGCGGCTGGACTGATGTGTCCAATTACCGAGCCGGAGCTCTGGGGCACATGCGCCCAGAGCCGGTGCTCTGCAACAACAGACGCCACCGCGATGGGAGGCCCGCAGGAGCCAAAGAACAAAGACGGATGAAAATAGAGAAATGAAAGACCAATAGAAGTGGCCCGCCCGCTCCCCTCCCTCCCCAACCCGACCCCCGCCGAAAATAAATAATCTTTTTTTAAAAAGTCATTAAATTCCACTTTAATTAACATGTCATTAAAATTTAAGTGTACTCTTTGAAGTGTACTCATTCTGTTTTCTGTGCGATCCATGCACAGACCAGAGCTTCTAAAGTTTTCAGTCATGACTGCCTAATGGAGAGAGGAATCAGTTTAGCGGGTGTGACCAAGAGAAGGTCAAGGCAGGCTGTTGGTAATGGGTCGGTCGACAGTTCAATGAGACACACCTGGTGGTTTCAGCTCCCAGTCCTGGAGGCCACATGGTGTGCCCACTGCCTTTGTCACCACTGTGGTGCCACCTGAGCCCGTTGAGTTAGAAGAGGTGGGAGCATGGCCACCAACTGGATAGACCCTAAGTCAAGTGACCACCATCATGGTTAAAGAAGGATTAACAGCACTGCTCCAAACCTTCATCCAGGTTTACTTAAAGGTCTTTACACTCACAAAGGTAATGAGACTTGAGACTGCTGGTCAGAAACATTGAGCTCTACTCTGACTGCCAGTGAACCCTCGTCTCTGCTTGTTTTTTTTTTATTAATTGATTAATTTGGCTGTGTCAGGTCTTAGTTGTGACATGCATGATCTTCATTGCATCACGTGGGATCTTTTGTTGTGAACAGTCTCTCTCTAGTTGTGGCCCATGGGCTTATTTGCTTCACAGCATGTGGGACGTTAGTTCCCAGACTAGGGATTGAACCCATGTCCCCTGCCTTGCAAGGCAAGTTCTTAACCACTGAACCACCAGGGGAGTCCCACCCTCATCTGTGTTGTCTCTGGTTTTCACGTGGCCAGTGAAGGGCTTGGGCAAGAGAATGGTTCTTATTTTATTTTTTTGGCATCCATTGAGTCCGTTTAAGGAAGAATGCAGTGTTGTGGCAACCTGACTATTCTGAGGTAGTAGCTGTTTAGAAAAATGAAACAGGAGTTGAACTTGTTTCAGAAAGCAGCACAGAACGCTCACAGTTACATTTTTCATCATGCGGTAGGCTAACCAGGGAGCACCATTGAAGTTTGTAGAAAATAACCCTAGTGAAACAGCAAGATCTAAATATACCCACAACTAATCTAGAAAATTGAGTCTCTGACAAAGTATTACATATCATACATTTATTTCTCCCCACTCATCAAAAGTGGCTAAGGTTGGCAGGTACTATCCTGAACTTATTTCAGGAGAAATAGAGAGTTGTAGAAGTACAGTTATTGGTCTCCAGAGAAAGAAAAACTTCCTCGGCTGTCACCTTCAGCTCTCCCCATCTCCCCAAAGGTAGAGCTAGGACACTTCTAGCCTTCTTCTCCTGGAAACTTCCAGCCTTTTCTTTAGTATTTGGTAAGGCCAAAATATTTCATTTTTTTCTGATTCTAAAATTTCACACCTATGAATGCACTCTGCCGTACTTTCTCATCATCTTGTCATGCTTTTTCACTCATTTATTTCCTTTCATGTTGAAGGCAAAGCCATGAGGGCAAGCTTAGTTTCTCGCATATGCCTTGTGTATGGATCAGCAACCCAGCAGCCCATGCTGATCCATGAAGGAGAAAGGGTTTCGCTGGTGCCTCAGATCGTAAAGAGTCTGCCTACAATGCAGGCGATCTGCGTTTGATCCCTGGGTCAGGAAGACCCCCTGGAGAAGAGAATGGGAATCCACTCCAGTGTTCTTATCTGGAAAATTCCATGGACAGAGGAGTCTGACAGGCTAAGTCCATGGGATCACAAAAGAGTCAGACACAACTGAGAGACTAACACTTTCACTTTTGTGGATCAACAGCCCAGAGTTGGGGATGGGAAAGGCTATGTACTTCTTCCAGCTCTGCCATTATATCTTCTCTGGGGCCTGAGTTGGTCACTCAGCCTCTCTGGGGGCTAATTTCCTTGTCTAAAAAAAGAGAACAACCATCCCTGTTTGCCCTCACCTCAGGCCAGACAGCATATTAGAAAGTAGAGGCATCACTTTGCTGACAGAAGTCTGCATAGACAAAGCTGTGGTTTTCCCAGCAGTCATGTGTGAATGTGAGAGTTGGACCATAAAGAAGGATGAGTGCCAAATAATTGATGCCTTCGAACTGTGGTGTTGGAGAAGACTCTTGAGAGTCCCTTGGACTGCAAGGAGATCAAACCAGTCAATTCCAAAGGGAATCAACCCTGAATATTCACTGAAAGGATGGATGCTGAAGCTGAAGCTCCAGTGCTTTGGCCATCTAATGTGAAGAGACAACTTACTGGAAAAGATCCTGATGCTGGGAAAAAAAGGAGACAGAGGAGAAGGGGACGACAAAGTATGAGATGGTTGGATGGCATCACTGAGTCAATGGACATGAATTTGAGTAGGCTGCAAGAGATGGTAAAGGACAGGGAAGCATGGCATGCCATAATCCATGGGGTTGCAAAGAATTGGACACATCTGAGTGACTAAACTGAACTGAAGTTGGCTGTTGTGAGAATTAAAGATGATGTCCAATTAAAAGAAGCATGAAAAGGGGGCATTTTAAAAAGTTTACAACATAAGGTTTTGTGTCCATCTTGCTTTCACTCATTTATTTCCTTTCATGTTGAAGGCAAAGCCATGAGGGCAAGCTTAGTTTCTGATATGCCTTGTGTATGGATCAGCAACCCAGCAGCCCATGCTGATCCATGAAGGAGAAAGGGTTTCGCTGGTGCCTCAGATCGTAAAGAGTCTGCCTACAATGCAGGCGATCTGCGTTTGATCCCTGGGTCAGGAAGACCCCCTGGAGAAGAGAATGGGAATCCACTCCAGTGTTCTTATCTGGAAAATTCCATGGACAGAGGAGTCTGACAGGCTAAGTCCATGGGATCACAAAAGAGTCAGACACAACTGAGAGACTAACACTTTCACTTTTGTGGATCAACAGCCCAGAGTTGGGGATGGGAAAGGCTATGTACTTCTTCCAGCTCTGCCATTATATCTTCTCTGGGGCCTGAGTTGGTCACTCAGCCTCTCTGGGGGCTAATTTCCTTGTCTAAAAAAAGAGAACAACCATCCCTGTTTGCCCTCACCTCAGGCCAGACAGCATATTAGAAAGTAGAGGCATCACTTTGCTGACAGAAGTCTGCATAGACAAAGCTGTGGTTTTCCCAGCAGTCATGTGTGAATGTGAGAGTTGGACCATAAAGAAGGATGAGTGCCAAATAATTGATGCCTTCGAACTGTGGTGTTGGAGAAGACTCTTGAGAGTCCCTTGGACTGCAAGGAGATCAAACCAGTCAATTCCAAAGGGAATCAACCCTGAATATTCACTGAAAGGATGGATGCTGAAGCTGAAGCTCCAGTGCTTTGGCCATCTAATGTGAAGAGACAACTTACTGGAAAAGATCCTGATGCTGGGAAAAAAAGGAGACAGAGGAGAAGGGGACGACAAAGTATGAGATGGTTGGATGGCATCACTGAGTCAATGGACATGAATTTGAGTAGGCTGCAAGAGATGGTAAAGGACAGGGAAGCATGGCATGCCATAATCCATGGGGTTGCAAAGAATTGGACACATCTGAGTGACTAAACTGAACTGAAGTTGGCTGTTGTGAGAATTAAAGATGATGTCCAATTAAGAAGCATGAAGGACATAAAGTACAACATAGGTGTGTGACTCTACCCCTTTCTTGCTAAGGACAGGAGAGATGTACATTTCCTCTCCCACCAACCAGCCTGGAAGCCCCATCCAGCCAGGGCACCGTTTCATTCATCTTTGTATCTCCTTTCACCAGCTCTGCACTCCCCTCATCAGGGACTGCATGGTAGTGGCCCAGGGATAGCTGTTGAATTTACACCTTCATGTTGCTGTTCTTCATTCTCTCCAGGAAGTCATTTTGTAGCCTTTAAAGTTTCCAAAGTCAGCCAAGACAGACTATAACCACTAATGGAGATCAGGGCTGTGTGTGGAGAGAGTCTGAGTAGAATTGTCTTCACGGGGTGTCCACACCCTTCTGAGGGTGTCACACTGGGCGGCCTTCTATGTCATTCACACAATTCCTCATTCCAAGGTGTCTGCAGGTTCCAGTACTGTAGAACTTAAAAAGAAATTTTTAAAAATTGACGTATAGTTGGTGTACCATGTTTTATAAGTTACAGATGTATAATAGAGTGACTCACAATTTTTAAAGGTTATATTCTATGATTATTATAAAACTTTGGCTATATTCCCCATGCTGTATGATGTATCCTTGTAGCATATTTTATACATAATAGTTTGTGCCTCTTAACTCCTCTCCTATATGGCCCCTCCCTCCTTCTCTCTCCCCACAGGTAACTGCTTACTTTTTCTGTCTCTGTGAATCTGCTCTATTGTGTTGTATATCCAGGGTGTATTGCTAGTTTGTTCTATTTTTTAGATTCCACATATAAGTGATATACAGTATTTGTCTTTCTGTCTTACTTATTTCACTTAACGTACTACTCTCCAAGTCCATCTGTGTTGCGTGTTCCCTCTGGCCTAGGGCTGCAGGCCCTAGCCCAAACATAAGGATGCTCATTGTCCTTCCTTACTGGGAAAAAGCCATCATGCTCTCTGTGAGATTTATAACCCTAAGATCAATGTTCCACTAGGGTTTTGCTTTTGCCTACATAAAGCCAGTCTGGATATATCCTCAGCAGGCTCATCACGGCCCTGACAGGGGCCAGTTACCCAGGTTCTTGCAGGGGAGTGGAAGGACAGGAAGTCAGAGCTGGATCTGCTTGCTGCTGAACTCTTTTTTTTTTTAACTTTTATTTTGCTTTTAACTTTTACAGAGTTTTGTTGTTTACAGATATGCACGTTCCCAGATTAGTCATATGTGTATCTCCCCCATCCCACCCTTCCAGACCGTGACACAGCACCCCTGCAGGATCCCCTTTTCTCATGGAACAATGACAATAGCTATTTTCTTCACATATGATAGTACAGGTTTTCATGCTACTTCCTTTACGCCTCCCACCCACTGTTCATTTCCCGCTATGTCCATATGTCTATTCTCCATGTCTGTTTTTTCATCACTTCACTGCATGTGTTATCATTACCATCCTACTAGATTCCATATATTTGTGTTAGTATACTGTACTTGTCCTTCCCTTTTTGACTTACTTCACTTTTTATGATAGGTTCTAGAGTCAGCCACCTCATTAGGACCAATGCTTCCACATTTCTCCTTACAGCTGTGTAGTATTCCATTGTATATATGTACCAGTGCTTTTGTATCCATTCATTCGTCGATGGGCATCTAGGTTGCTTCCATGTTCTAGCTATTGTATAGAGAGCTGCTGAACTCTTGAGTGGCCTCTTACTCTGTAGCCATGAGTCACACAAAGACTACTATTCTGGAGGCTACAGACATAAAACCTTTCTACCCCTATAGAAAGCTCCCTGGAAAGTGCTGAATGAATCTTCCTGAGACCTAATGGGTTCACTGGTCAAGTAGGGGTAGCGGCATTTTGTCTGAAGGCCTGGAATCATCCCAGATTCCACCCTCACAGGGCTCTCCCCCAAAACAGCCAATTAGAGAAACCTCTGTTTATTTTAATTACGACAGCAGCTTAAAGCCCTTTTGACTCCTCCTAATTTCCTGGACACACTGGTGCTTATCTTCATCAGTATAGTTTGAATCCTGCTGGAGGATTTTGTGGTGGTGATTATTGGCATTGTCCTTGCCTCCCCTCCCCTTGGGCATCGAATTTCACTTTAGTTTCTAGATCAGAAAGGACTCACATGAGGAGAGAAGTCTGGAAACCTGAATTCTCATCTGGATTCCAGCATACGTTTGCTCTAAATTTGTACAAATTGACCAAATGATCTGCAGGGGAGTGGAAGGACAGGAAGTCAGAGCTGGATCTGCTTGCTGCTGAACTCTTTTTTATCATTTATTTTGCTTTTAACTTTTACAGAGTTTTGTTGTTTACAGATATGCACGTTCCCAGATTAGTCATATGTGTATCTCCCCCATCCCACCCTTCCAGACCGTGACACAGCACCCCTGCAGGATCCCCTTTTCTCATGGAACAATGACAATAGCTATTTTCTTCACATATGATAGTACAGGTTTTCATGCTACTTCCTTTACGCCTCCCACCCACTGTTCATTTCCCGCTATGTCCATATGTCTATTCTCCATGTCTGTTTTTTCATCACTTCACTGCATGTGTTATCATTACCATCCTACTAGATTCCATATATTTGTGTTAGTATACTGTACTTGTCCTTCCCTTTTTGACTTACTTCACTTTTTATGATAGGTTCTAGAGTCAGCCACCTCATTAGGACCAATGCTTCCACATTTCTCCTTACAGCTGTGTAGTATTCCATTGTATATATGTACCAGTGCTTTTGTATCCATTCATTCGTCGATGGGCATCTAGGTTGCTTCCATGTTCTAGCTATTGTATAGAGAGCTGCTGAACTCTTGAGTGGCCTCTTACTCTGTAGCCATGAGTCACACAAAGACTACTATTCTGGAGGCTACAGACATAAAACCTTTCTACCCCTATAGAAAGCTCCCTGGAAAGTGCTGAATGAATCTTCCTGAGACCTAATGGGTTCACTGGTCAAGTAGGGGTAGCGGCATTTTGTCTGAAGGCCTGGAATCATCCCAGATTCCACCCTCACAGGGCTCTCCCCAAAGCAGCCAATTAGAGAAACCTCTGTTTATTTTAATTACGACAGCAGCTTAAAGCCCTTTTGACTCCTCCTAATTTCCTGGACACACTGGTGCTTATCTTCATCAGTATAGTTTGAATCCTGCTGGAGGATTTTGTGGTGGTGATTATTGGCATTGTCCTTGCCTCCCCTCCCCTTGGGCATCGAATTTCACTTTAGTTTCTAGATCAGAAAGGACTCACATGAGGAGAGAAGTCTGGAAACCTGAATTCTCATCTGGATTCCAGCATACGTTTGCTCTAAATTTGTACAAATTGACCAAATGATCTGTAGGGAGTTATTCTGTAGAAAGGAATGATTTTTCAAACGCCTCTAGAAAATATAAACTATAAGAAACTATGATCTGTAAATATGGTTTCTCTTTTTTTCTTTGAATCTTCAAGATAGATCCTGACTCTGCCTCTGGTCCAAGCAAAGATGATCCTATTTCCTTGAACTGCTTACCAGAGCTTTTTCTTATCTTTTATGCGTCTCTGTTGTTATCCTCTAAACTCCCCTTAAGCTTTCCATGCTTGTCTTTTATAAAATGCTTGGCAAGACATTTTCAGCAGGATTTAAGTCAGTGTGAAATAGAATTAAGAGTTTAAGAAGCCAGTGTCTTAAGTGGAACTTATTTTCAGTTTCCATTAATCACCAAGACAGAAGTGTGGTTTTCCCTGTGGAACAAGTGGAATTCTTTACCCTTTTATGGATGAATGGCAATGAAAGACGAAATACAGAGAAGCACACCTGGGACGGTGTGCCCTTGGATGGCTTTTCTCTACACTGAGAGTTTTCTGATGAAAGGTGCCGTGGAGAACCCTCATTTTCCTGGTTTACCTTCCATGCTCATGATCACACTTGGGCCTTGGAAGCGTCTCCAGAGACCGTGGTGTGCCACCAGGTCCTCAGGACCAGTGACCTTCTGCCACCTGCAGTCACCTTAGGCCTCTCAGGAGCCTGCTTCACACTGATGCCTCACGTGGCTCCTTCAGATCTAAGACGTTGTCTCACTTGTTGTCTCTTGCTTTGTGTTCCTCGCCTGCAACTCTGCTGCCCGGAGTCACCAGCCTATAGCTTCCTGAGACCTAATTTTGTCGGGGAAGGCCTGGAATCATCCCAGATTCCACCCTCACAGGGCTCTCCCCAAAGCAGCCAATTAGAGAAACCTCTGTTTATTTTAATTACGACAGCAGCTTAAAGCCCTTTTGACTCCTCCTAATTTCCTGGACACACTGGTGCTTATCTTCATCAGTATAGTTTGAATCCTGCTGGAGGATTTTGTGGTGGTGATTATTGGCATTGTCCTTGCCTCCCCTCCCCTTGGGCATCGAATTTCACTTTAGTTTCTAGATCAGAAAGGACTCACATGAGGAGAGAAGTCTGGAAACCTGAATTCTCATCTGGATTCCAGCATACGTTTGCTCTAAATTTGTACAAATTGACCAAATGATCTGTAGGGAGTTATTCTGTAGAAAGGAATGATTTTTCAAACGCCTCTAGAAAATATAAACTATAAGAAACTATGATCTGTAAATATGGTTTCTCTTTTTTTCTTTGAATCTTCAAGATAGATCCTGACTCTGCCTCTGGTCCAAGCAAAGATGATCCTATTTCCTTGAACTGCTTACCAGAGCTTTTTCTTATCTTTTATGCGTCTCTGTTGTTATCCTCTAAACTCCCCTTAAGCTTTCCATGCTTGTCTTTTATAA
Source organism: Tragulus kanchil (assembly GCA_022376925.1). Lineage (NCBI taxonomy): Eukaryota > Metazoa > Chordata > Mammalia > Artiodactyla > Tragulidae > Tragulus > Tragulus kanchil. The sequence goes on from JAIOJX010000004.1 coordinate 30,996,113, forward strand.
AATGCTTGGCAAGACATTTTCAGCAGGATTTAAGTCAGTGTGAAATAGAATTAAGAGTTTAAGAAGCCAGTGTCTTAAGTGGAACTTATTTTCAGTTTCCATTAATCACCAAGACAGAAGTGTGGTTTTCCCTGTGGAACAAGTGGAATTCTTTACCCTTTTATGGATGAATGGCAATGAAAGACGAAATACAGAGAAGCACACCTGGGACGGTGTGCCCTTGGATGGCTTCTCTCTACACTGAGAGTTTTCTGATGAAAGGTGCCGTGGAGAACCCTCATTTTCCTGGTTTACCTTCCGCATGCTCATGATCACACTTGGGCCTTGGAAGCGTCTCCAGAGACCGTGGTGTGCCACCAGGTCCTCAGGACCAGTGACCTTCTGCCACCTGCAGTCACCTTAGGCCTCTCAGGAGCCTGCTTCACACTGATGCCTCACGTGGCTCCTTCAGATCTAAGACGTTGTCTCACTTGTTGTCTCTTGCTTTGTGTTCCTCGCCTGCAACTCTGCTGCCCGGAGTCACCAGCCTATAGCTTCTCATCTCCTCTGGTGAAGTTTCTCTCTAGATGGACATGGAAGGTTCTAATTCTACCACGTTCCTATGACTCTGAGTCTGTTTTTTCTGTGGGGAAAACCTACCAGCTTTCTTTGTCATTCTTTTCCCCTCTCATCTATCCGGGAAACATAGCTTAGAGAAGGCATTCTAGCATTCTCGTAAGGTTTTTATTCAAGTTAAATTTTCTCGGCATGTAGCCTTCTTTTAAGTTACAAAATCGGGATTAAAACCAGGCTCTTCCAGTCTTTTCTTTCTCCCTCCGATTCTTGCCATGGTCTTGAAAGCCACAATCGATATGAATCAACCACCTATCTAGAAACCAATGGAAAACACGGCATGTGGGAAAATTCTCTCTTTTTTTCTGATAAATGCTTTTCAGCTGGCTGATTCTCTTCGGAAACTTAGAGATGTAAGCTTGGGAACTATTTCAAGGTTGTAGGGCAGTGTTTAAAATTCTTCTGAGCACAGCTATTCAGGTCTAGAGGCTGCATTTTGGCAACTCATTCACATGCAGAATCATGTGTTAAGAAATGATGGAATAAATGATCTTCTGCAGGCCTTTTTCCTTCTCGCTGAGTTGGTATCATTCATTGCCATTTGCCTTTCCCCAGTTATTTTTGTTCTAACATATCTTCCACATTTTACATTGTGCCTTCTCCTCGTAGCCTCCCACTTCACATCTGCTAAACTAATTTCTCAAACTGCCAGTTTAAGAAAAATTAGGTAGCTTATTATCACCTGTCTCACAGTGAAGAATGCTTCTCAAGAACGTTTATCCATTCATCCAACAAATATTTGAGGGCCCACCAGGCATACCCGTGCTTGCCAAATTTGAGGGTGAGTTATATTTGAGATTTACGAATTTTTCCTGGTTCATGAGCTTTTTACATGATAGTGAGGCATACATTTCTTATATTTTCTGTACCTTTGTGAAGATTCTAAACTTTATGATTAATTAATAACTAGTAAGTGTTGAACAGGTACTAGAAAGAGTTTAGAATGACTATGGTATGACTTTGTAAGATTTCCTTCTGCACTTAATGCCTTTCCTTTAAAATTTCAACTAGGCTGTTCTTTTTGTAGTGTGAAAAAAGAGGTGGTTAAAATATTTTCGCAAGGCTTCCCTGGTGGTCCAGTGGGTAAGGACACTGCCTTGCAGTGCGAGGGGCGCTGGTTTGATCCCTGTCCTGGGAAGATCCCATGTGCTGTGGAGCCACTGGACCAGTGTGTCCAACTACGGAGCCAGAGCTCTGGAGCGCATGTGCCCAGAGCCAGTGCTCTGCAGCAGGAGAGGCCACTGCGATAGGAGGCCCACACAGGCCAAGGGATAAAGGTGGATGAAAACAAATAAATGAAAGACCAATAGAAGTGTCCAAATTATATATATATATATATATATATATATATATGTATATATATATATATATATATGTATATATATATATATTATATACACACACACACACACACACACATATATATATATATATGTATATTTTCAGTTTGATTTTGAGAAGTGCTGGAAAACACTACCTTTCCCTTTTCAAGCAAAAAACCCCAATTCAGAGTCACAATTGCCTAGAGGTGATGAGAAGGCAGGCACACCAGGGCGGTAGCAAGTGGAAAAGACAAGGCAGGTGCTGTGCAAGATCCCTCATCGAGCACAGTCTCCCCTAGGATCAGATGTCAGTATTAAAGTTCTAAATAAAGGTTCCCCTCAAAAGAGCTGAAATCCACAGTGGTTGACAGGCTTATTATCTTTAATTCATTAACATCTAGGGAGTTCATCCTAGACTCATCAAGGTTGGTTTGCGTAGATTTGGGAAGATCAGTCAGTACCTTTGTCTCAGTTTCCCCTTGACAAAATGGTCTGGGGGGATCCAACCTAAATGTACATCATAATTACAAGTAAAAATTTCATCTTCTGTCGTCAAAGATAACCAGAAACCATAGTTTTTCATTGAAAATCACAAAGTCAAACTTCAGGCTCTTATTTTTGAGCCTATGTCACCCTAAATCCCTTCCTTTTTGAGCCCTTTAATCCATTAAAATTGTTTACGTGGTTTTTACTCCACTCTGCAGTATTTCCACTTGCCTTTTAAAAACTCCGGCCACTGGTAGGAATACACTGTACTGATTACAGTGAGGAAATTACTCTCATAATTCTCTTTACCCTCCAGCTGTGCTTACTGAGTCAGACTTTCCCATTGTCCTAGAGTTCCCGTGGCCATATGGGGTAATTGTATTTATTACCCTGCTCTCCTTCAGGTACGGATGTCATTTCCAAGATGCCCGAGCGATCAGCAGGGCTTGGTTTTAAAATGCCAGCGAATCTGATTTGTTGCTTCACAGATGCTTTTTCTGTTGTCTTATTCATACAAACCTGAGTCTTAAGATCCATGTGTCAGATGGTGTTTAGTATGTATGGAACGCAGCTCAGGATCGGCATGGCACCAGCTACTGTTTCTATGTGTCTTTCAGCCCAGGACACCAGTGCACCTTCACTGACAACCACTTTTTTTGTTTGGAGAGTCTTTGTATAGCAGTTAAAAATGCAGGGTTTAGCCCGCACTGCCAGGGCTTGAGTCCTGGGTCTGCACTTGTTACCTGCATGACTTTGGATGACACACCTGGATTCTCTGTACTTTGACACCTTCCCTTGAGATGGGCATATGGTAACTGTGCTGCTGTTGAGGGTTGAATTAGATAATAGGGTGGCTGAAATCTCATCCAGCAGGTAGCTAAGTCTCAGTCTTAGTTGTGGTAATTACCACAGGAGTCGTTCACTAACCTAGAGAAAATATTGACTCTCGTAACCATTTTCAGTGGGTTTGAGTAGAGTCTATAAGGTGCTGGTGAAATATCTGTGAGTCCCAGGAGCTTACCTCTCCAGGAGGATTCTTTTTTTTTTTCTTTTCTCCAAATCATTTATTTGCCATGTACTTGGGGATTTCTACCTTTTTCTAGAGTAATAGTGAAAGGACCACATATAAACAAGATTGCCCCCTCTCCTGAATGTAGTAACTGCGAACCGCATGTCAAAGTCTGGCTTTCAACTCTGCCCGTCTCTGCTTCTCATAATTTTGCCCCAGCCAGAAAGTGTGTAACACGGAGAGTGAGTCCATTCACTCTTCTGCTGCACTGTTGAGCTATAGACTCAGTTATACCAGAGCTCTCCTTAAGGACATGTTAGCCATTTGGCCTGGCTGGCTTCCTAGAGAAAAAAAAAATTTTTTTTTCTTTTCTAAATTCTGTCTCTAAGATGTCCATTTAGTGCAGTTGTTCTTAACACATTCAGACTATCCCAGACTCATTCAGCTCAATCGCTTAAGTCGTATCTGACTCTTTGCGACCCCATGGACTGCAGCTCACCATACTCCTCTGTCCATGGAATTTTCTGGGCAAGAATACTGGAGTGGGTTGCCATTTCCTTCTCCATCCAGGAGGATTCTAACATCACCGATTGGTGACATTCTGTTCCTAAGCAGGTACTGTGTGCCACACCCCTCTCCTTGACACTCCACTCCAGCTGTCCCTGCTTTTTCTTTTCTTTTTTTTAAATTTTGGCCTCTTTCATTGGTTTTTTATTTATTTATTTTCATCCATCTTTATTCTTGGGCCTGTGTGGGCCTCCCACTGCAGTAGCCTCTCCAATTGCAGCGCACCGGCTCTGGGCACATGTGCTCCAGAGCACTGGCTCATCATTGGACACACCCGTCCAGGCGCTCTGCCGCACGTGGGACCCGCCGGGGCCGGGGGTCAAACCGGCGCCCCTTGCACTGCAAGGCAGACTCTTTACCCACTGGACCACCAGGGAAGCCAAAGCTGTCTGCTCTTTACAGGGGCTACCCAGACTCATATTTCCAGGCCCTGACCCTCTCCTGAGACTTAGCCGGACACCTGCTTTTAGATGTCCCTCTCCCTGGATTTTATTGGTTACTATTTCCTTCCTCTGCCCACTTCTGTTGGCTGTTCTGTGTGTTCCCTAGAGCCCTAGATTAAGATGCTCAGTGACTGTTGAAAGAACACGAGCTATAGCCTCCTTTTTAGAGACTGAAATGTAAAAGTCTCACATTTTCTGGGCTCTCTGCCTTTGAAAGCAGAGTGGTTTCTTTTTTTCCAGCCTTCAGTCTCCCCTGCCCTGCTTCATGAATTGGCAAACGAAAACTAACCTAAGTAAGCTGTTGCTGTGATAACTGCAGGCGCTCTTAGGTACCATGGCGTTTGCTCATTTTCGCTGGAGCTCCAAGGCTCCGTCCGGCCTGGCTCGCTCCGTGGGTCCAGGGGGGGCCCCTAGCGCTACCTTGTGGCCATTATTATTGCTGCCTTCGCTTCCGTACCTTTTTTCTTTTCTAAATTCTGTCTCTAAGATGTCCATTTAGTGCAGTTGTTCTTAACACATTCAGACTATCCCAGACTCATTCAGCTCAATCGCTTAAGTCGTATCTGACTCTTTGCGACCCCATGGACTGCAGCTCACCATACTCCTCTGTCCATGGAATTTTCTGGGCAAGAATACTGGAGTGGGTTGCCATTTCCTTCTCCATCCAGGAGGATTCTAACATCACCGATTGGTGACATTCTGTTCCTAAGCAGGTACTGTGTGCCACACCCCTCTCCTTGACACTCCACTCCAGCTGTCCCTGCTTTTTCTTTTCTTTTTTTTAAATTTTGGCCTCTTTCATTGGTTTTTTATTTATTTATTTTCATCCATCTTTATTCTTGGGCCTGTGTGGGCCTCCCACTGCAGTAGCCTCTCCAATTGCAGCGCACCGGCTCTGGGCACATGTGCTCCAGAGCACTGGCTCGTAATTAGACACACCCGTCCAGGCGCTCTGCCGCACGTGGGACCCGCCGGGGCCGGGGGTCAAACCGGCGCCCCTTGCACTGCAAGGCAGACTCTTTACCCACTGGACCACCAGGGAAGCCAAAGCTGTCTGCTCTTTACAGGGGCTACCCAGACTCATATTTCCAGGCCCTGACCCTCTCCTGAGACTTAGCCGGACACCTGCTTTTAGATGTCCCTCTCCCTGGATTTTATTGGTTACTATTTCCTTCCTCTGCCCACTTCTGTTGGCTGTTCTGTGTGTTCCCTAGAGCCCTAGATTAAGATGCTCAGTGACTGTTGAAAGAACACGAGCTATAGCCTCCTTTTTAGAGACTGAAATGTAAAAGTCTCACATTTTCTGGGCTCTCTGCCTTTGAAAGCAGAGTGGTTTCTTTTTTTCCAGCCTTCAGTCTCCCCTGCCCTGCTTCATGAATTGGCAAACGAAAACTAACCTAAGTAAGCTGTTGCTGTGATAACTGCAGGCGCTCTTAGGTACCATGGCGTTTGCTCATTTTCGCTGGAAGCTCCAAGGCTCCGTCCGGCCTGGCTCGCTCCGTGGGTCCGGGACCGGCGCGGCAGACTCGGGAGGAGCCAGGTGGCCCTGGAGCGCTACCTTGTGGCCATTATTATTGCTGCCTTTAAGAAGGCGCCGGTGTTCCGTCCACCACCGAATATTCTAATTTCCCATTTCAGGACAGGGAAGCCTGGCGTTCTGCAGTAAATGGGATCTCAGAGAGTCGGACACGACTGAGAGACTGAACAGCCTTTCAGGACTTGGGGAATTGTAGCCAAGAATGAGATTCTAAATAAATTACAATATGGTTATCAGGCAGATTTATTGTGAATAATCCCATTTATATAGGGCATGTGCCTTTTAGCTGTTTTAGTTTAGTTTAGTTTTTTTTTTTTTTTTTTAATATCTGTTTGGCTGTGACTAGTCTTAGTTGTACATGCTGGATCTGTAGTTGCAGCATGGGGGATCTAGTCTCCTGACTAGGGATGAAACCCACCCAGTCTTCCCCTCAATGGAGCACAAAGTCTTAGCCACTGGACCCTGAGGGAAGTCCCCAGATTTCTTTTATTGACTAGTAGGTACTATGTTTTTAACAGAGATTTTTTGAATGACCAATTCTTCATTTTACATGTTCTGATTTTAAAAAAGAAAAATTTGTTTTCTGAAAAATCAGAAGATTCAGATTTTGTTTCACTAAGCTTTTGAGGAGCTGGCTTTTGCGTGATTATTTTTTAAGGGCCACATTTTGCTACTCAGAGTGTGAGCAGCAAAACCCAGGAGCTCCTTAGAAAAATAGAATCTGAGTCCCTTTCCAGACCTCCAGCGCCGGAATCTGCAGCAATTCGTGGGTATGGGCAGTGTGAGAAGCTTGGGTGGAAATAAGATGGAAGACCTGTGTACTTGTCCCCACCTAGAGACTGAAATGTAAAAGTCTCACATTTTCTGGGCTCTCTGCCTTTGAAAGCAGAGTGGTTTCTTTTTCCAGCCTTCAGTCTCCCTGCCCTGCTTCATGAATTGGCAAACGAAAACTAACCTAAGTAAGCTGTTGCTGTGATAACTGCAGGCGCTCTTAGGTACCATGGCGTTTGCTCATTTTCGCTGGAAGCTCCAAGGCTCCGTCCGGCCTGGCTCGCTCCGTGGGTCCGGGACCGGCGCGGCAGACTCGGGAGGAGCCAGGTGGCCCTGGAGCGCTACCTTGTGGCCATTATTATTGCTGCCTTTAAGAAGGCGCCGGTGTTCCGTCCACCACCGAATATTCTAATTTCCCATTTCAGGACAGGGAAGCCTGGCGTTCTGCAGTAAATGGGATCTCAGAGAGTCGGACACGACTGAGAGACTGAACAGCCTTTCAGGACTTGGGGAATTGTAGCCAAGAATGAGATTCTAAATAAATTACAATATGGTTATCAGGCAGATTTATTGTGAATAATCCCATTTATATAGGGCATGTGCCTTTTAGCTGTTTTAGTTTAGTTTAGTTTTTTTTTTTTTTTTTTAATATCTGTTTGGCTGTGACTAGTCTTAGTTGTACATGCTGGATCTGTAGTTGCAGCATGGGGGATCTAGTCTCCTGACTAGGGATGAAACCCACCCAGTCTTCCCCTCAATGGAGCACAAAGTCTTAGCCACTGGACCCTGAGGGAAGTCCCCAGATTTCTTTTATTGACTAGTAGGTACTATGTTTTTAACAGAGATTTTTTGAATGACCAATTCTTCATTTTACATGTTCTGATTTTAAAAAAGAAAAATTTGTTTTCTGAAAAATCAGAAGATTCAGATTTTGTTTCACTAAGCTTTTGAGGAGCTGGCTTTTGCGTGATTATTTTTTAAGGGCCACATTTTGCTACTCAGAGTGTGAGCAGCAAAACCCAGGAGCTCCTTAGAAAAATAGAATCTGAGTCCCTTTCCAGACCTCCAGCGCCGGAATCTGCAGCAATTCGTGGGTATGGGCAGTGTGAGAAGCTTGGGTGGAAATAAGATGGAAGACCTGTGTACTTGTCCCCATGCACCTGCATCCTTATGGGCCTCGTCTCACCCCACGTGATCACATCCTGTCAGCCTCAGTGGCCCGGGTGTGAACTGGGTTTGTGGTTCCAGCCTTGCGTACCCCTGGGTCGGCTGAGGAAGGGCTGAAATAAACATAGGAGGTCACTTCAGATATGATCAAAAGGTGTTGCACGTATAAGGGAAAATTATGAGTGATAATTCTTATTTTGGGTACTCAGCCGTCATTAGCTAATGTGCTTTATATTAACTACATCCTCAGCAAGGCCAGTATTCACCTATCACCATTCATCAGGCTTCTATAGCATCTTTCACTAAGTTTGCAAAGGTCTCTCCTAGGCTCGTCTTCCCAGAGCTCAAAATAATCAAATTACATTCTGCTTTCCTTCACAAGACCTTTCACACAACTTGCCTTCCTGGGGTCTCAGAATCATTCCCGCTGTTGAGCCCAGACTGGGGCACAGGAGGCGTTGGAGGATGCTTGTTGATTAAGTCACTGATTAGCCCCTAGCAGGGTCTAAACACCGGCTAGATGTCCTTCACACGAATCCATTTATGATAATCAGATGATTTGCATCATTGAGAGATTCAGCAGAGCTCCAGGACTCAGTCAGCACAATAATAAATATCAGCTATTCATTAAGCAAGATTCCTGATGGCTGAGAAATCCTTTGGTAGTGCGTGAAGACTGAGGCAGGTGAGATCATTGTTTGTAGACCTCACTCCCTGGTAGGCTTGAGATTGGGGAGGGAGAGAACAAAGGACCAAAACAGCAGCAATATATTACTCTCTTCTCCTTGCATATATTCTTAAAAGAAAATAGCCAAAAAGCTGTTGGACAAAAAGTAGGTGAAATTATTGGAAAACATATCCTCTGAAGGTATTGCCTTGGACCCCAGTGGCTCCTCTTCCCTAAGAAGTGGTACCGTTTCTCAGTGAAAGTGGAGTATTGAGAAAATTTAATGACGCTGTTCTCCACCAACCTGAGGCGCACAGGTATTCAATTCAGGTTAAATTAGACTTTTGCATTGTCCAGACCTCCAGCGCGGAATCTGCAGCAATTCGTGGTATGGGCAGTGTGAGAAGCTTGGGTGGAAATAAGATGGAAGACCTGTGTACTTGTCCCCATGCACCTGCATCCTTATGGGCCTCGTCTCACCCCACGTGATCACATCCTGTCAGCCTCAGTGGCCCGCGTGTGAACTGGGTTTGTGGTTCCAGCCTTGCGTACCCCTGGGTCGGCTGAGGAAGGGCTGAAATAAACATAGGAGGTCACTTCAGATATGATCAAAAGGTGTTGCACGTATAAGGGAAAATTATGAGTGATAATTCTTATTTTGGGTACTCAGCCGTCATTAGCTAATGTGCTTTATATTAACTACATCCTCAGCAAGGCCAGTATTCACCTATCACCATTCATCAGGCTTCTATAGCATCTTTCACTAAGTTTGCAAAGGTCTCTCCTAGGCTCGTCTTCCCAGAGCTCAAAATAATCAAATTACATTCTGCTTTCCTTCACAAGACCTTTCACACAACTTGCCTTCCTGGGGTCTCAGAATCATTCCCGCTGTTGAGCCCAGACTGGGGCACAGGAGGCGTTGGAGGATGCTTGTTGATTAAGTCACTGATTAGCCCCTAGCAGGGTCTAAACACCGGCTAGATGTCCTTCACACGAATCCATTTATGATAATCAGATGATTTGCATCATTGAGAGATTCAGCAGAGCTCCAGGACTCAGTCAGCACAATAATAAATATCAGCTATTCATTAAGCAAGATTCCTGATGGCTGAGAAATCCTTTGGTAGTGCGTGAAGACTGAGGCAGGTGAGATCATTGTTTGTAGACCTCACTCCCTGGTAGGCTTGAGATTGGGGAGGGAGAGAACAAAGGACCAAAACAGCAGCAATATATTACTCTCTTCTCCTTGCATATATTCTTAAAAGAAAATAGCCAAAAAGCTGTTGGACAAAAAGTAGGTGAAATTATTGGAAAACATATCCTCTGAAGGTATTGCCTTGGACCCCAGTGGCTCCTCTTCCCTAAGAAGTGGTACCGTTTCTCAGTGAAAGTGGAGTATTGAGAAAATTTAATGACGCTGTTCTCCACCAACCTGAGGCGCACAGGTATTCAATTCAGGTTAAATTAGACTTTTGCATTGTCGACAGTGTGTGATGTTGTGGACTTTATGCCCCCAGTTTACTAAATATAGTAAAAGTATGCTTTTTTATACAGAAAGATAGTCGGTCAGAATCAGATCTCAAAAGCAGGGTGTGGAAGTGTCCAGTTCATCTCTGAGTACCTGATAATTTCAGGGTGCTGTTAGTATGCTGTTGGTGTTTTAGAAGAAATGCATGTAATAAAAGAGTGTGAAAGAACTATAGGTTTACCTTTTTAATTAATTTTTTCTTTGAAAATTTTCAAATCAAGAGAAAATGCCCGGATCAAGTGAAGGGCATTCAAGTGAAGGGGACACGTCTGGAGCGACTGGTGGTGCACCCGTGTACCCCACGTGTGTCCTCCCTCCCTCTCTTTTCCTTCCTCACCTTCTCTCTCCTCCCCTCTCCCCAGACAAAGAACAGAGGCCTGCTCCTAAATAGTCCCAGAAAAATGGTCAGATTCGGGACCATTTCACATGGATAGGGTGCTCTCGACTGGTACCTAATTCTCAGCTGTTGCCAGTGGTTGCAGTGATGCCCTGTGCAGCATTTCCCCCTCGATCCTGGATCTAATCCAGGCTTCCCTCTTGCATTTGGCTGTGGTCCCTTTGGTCGCCTTTAAATTGGAACGGCTTCTCCGTATTTCTTTGTCTTTGATGACATTAACATTTTTGAATTGTGCTCACCAATGCTTCCTTACAGTGCAGGTGTGAGATTATGTGTTTGGAGCAGAAATACTAAATGGGGCTTCCCTGATGGTCCAGTGGGTAGAGAGTCCGCCTGCAGTACAAGGGGCACTGGTCTGATCCCTGGCCCGGGAAGACCCCACGTACTGCAGAGTGGCTGGACCAGTGTGCTCAGTTACGAGCCAGCTCTCTGGCGCACGCACCCAGGGCCAGTGCTCTGCAACAAGAAAGGCCACTGCAATGGGAGGCCTACACAGGCCAAAGAATAGTGGCTCCTCTTCCCTAAGAAGTGGTACCGTTTCTCAGTGAAAGTGGAGTATTGAGAAAATTTAATGACGCTGTTCTCCACCAACCTGAGGCGCACAGGTATTCAATTCAGGTTAAATTAGACTTTTGCATTGTCGACAGTGTGTGATGTTGTGGACTTTATGCCCCCAGTTTACTAAATATAGTAAAAGTATGCTTTTTTATACAGAAAGATAGTCGGTCAGAATCAGATCTCAAAAGCAGGGTGTGGAAGTGTCCAGTTCATCTCTGAGTACCTGATAATTTCAGGGTGCTGTTAGTATGCTGTTGGTGTTTTAGAAGAAATGCATGTAATAAAAGAGTGTGAAAGAACTATAGGTTTACCTTTTTAATTAATTTTTTCTTTGAAAATTTTCAAATCAAGAGAAAATGCCCGGATCAAGTGAAGGGCATTCAAGTGAAGGGGACACGTCTGGAGCGACTGGTGGTGCACCCGTGTACCCCACGTGTGTCCCCCCTCCCTCTCTTTTCCTTCCTCACCTTCTCTCTCCTCCCCTCTCCCCAGACAAAGAACAGAGGCCTGCTCCTAAATAGTCCCAGAAAAATGGTCAGATTCGGGACCATTTCACATGGATAGGGTGCTCTCGACTGGTACCTAATTCTCAGCTGTTGCCAGTGGTTGCAGTGATGCCCTGTGCAGCATTTCCCCCTCGATCCTGGATCTAATCCAGGCTTCCCTCTTGCATTTGGCTGTGGTCCCTTTGGTCGCCTTTAAATTGGAACGGCTTCTCCGTATTTCTTTGTCTTTGATGACATTAACATTTTTGAATTGTGCTCACCAATGCTTCCTTACAGTGCAGGTGTGAGATTATGTGTTTGGAGCAGAAATACTAAATGGGGCTTCCCTGATGGTCCAGTGGGTAGAGAGTCCGCCTGCAGTACAAGGGGCACTGGTCTGATCCCTGGCCCGGGAAGACCCCACGTACTGCAGAGTGGCTGGACCAGTGTGCTCAGTTACGAGCCAGCTCTCTGGAGCGCACGCACCCAGGGCCAGTGCTCTGCAACAAGAAAGGCCACTGCAATGGGAGGCCTACACAGGCCAAAGAATAAAGATGGATGAAAATAAATAAATAAAAAACCAATAAAAGAGGGGAAAAAACCCTCCACAGATGGTTCTCCACAGACCATTTAACTATTTAACTGGTGGGTCCATGATGTTGGCTTGCGTGTTGCTGTGACAGTTAAAGCTGATCCCTTGGCTCAGGTGGCATCTGTCAGATTCTCCCTTTGATTTAGTAAATAATCTCTAATGGCGGTGGTGTGAGCAGGGGGTACCCTGACACTATCATTCTATTGCCCCACAAATTTGGGGGAAATTTACCTGAATCGGTTATTACTGGTATTGTCAAAAATGATGATTTTCTAACTCATATTGCTTTGCATTTATTGGAAATCCACTGTAAATACAAGTTTTTTCTTGCACCCTCTTCGTGTATTTATGTATGTATTTGTTTGGAGGCACTAGTAGGGACTTGCAAGCTCTTCTGACTCGGTTGGCTATCACTTATTACTCTCATTACTCATTTTGGTGCTCATAGGGTCCCCACCCACCTTTTGCGGGTGGGTACCCTTTCAGAACTGCTTCTGTGTTTGTTTGACACAATCCCATAGGCATGTATCATTTATTCTTCAGTATATCCATATTGAGGTTTATTAAAGTTTTTGGAAAAAATCTTTTTTTTTAATTTTTATTAAAGCTATTGCTACTGACTCATGGACCAATGGGAAACCAGACAGTTAAATCAGCCCTTACAGTACAGTAAGTTATGATAGAGTGCACCATGGGAACACCAAGAAAAAGTTCATCCCACCAGATCCGCTCAGGAAGACACCTAGTATGTCACCTCCTAGAGCCGAAAGATGAAGAGAAATACACGTGGAGAGGGGACAGCGTTCCAGCAGGAGGGAAGCTCACAGCTCATTGAGGAATCCCCCAGGGAGCCTGGCAGCAGCGCCCCATCCTGAACCAATAAGGTCAGGATCTCTAGAGGAGAAGGGTCTAGGTTCCGTATATTTCAGTTTCCATCCACAGCTTCTAGAGAGTTTGTTACAAGGAATGGTGTCATGTGTCATGGAGCTCAACCCTTCAGAACTAAAATTTTAAACACTCCTTTCGTTTTATAGGACTTTGAACTCAACAATGAACTAAAGATGAATGTCTTAAATTTGCTCGAAGAAGTTTTACGAGACCCAGATCTTCTTCCCCAAGAACGGAAAGCCACAGCGAATATCTTGAGGTAAAAGCAATTGCAGAGGCCTATTAATTACCCTGGTTGATTTGTGCTGTGATCATAGAAAAAAAGATCCAGACTGGAAGGACGTATGGGCTCCTCAGGTGCAGTCAAGGTTCTGTCTTCAGTGGTAAAGTTTCCTTGGGAAGACTTTGGTCTGGTTGGTATAACTTGTATTTAGTACATTCACTCCTTTCTGTGTGACAGACAGGGGTTTACTGCAGAACCAGAAGTCTGGACAATGGTCTCCTGAGGGTCCATCAGGTGTTGCAGAGGTGTTTTTTCCTCACATGTATTCTGTTTATCACAAGCTCACAGTTATGGGTTGGGTAACCGCATTTCTATAGGAGTTTCGTGTAGCTGGCTTGTGGATGTTGCCACCATAGAGCAGCTATGCATTTTCTTCAGCTTATTTCACTGGTCCTGAACCATTAGGCTTTACCATCAGCTTCTTCGTTTTTAATATTATTCATTTATATTTCTTTATTTGACGGGGTCGGGTCTTAGTTGCGGCCCTCAAGAATATTTGTTGAGGGCTTCCCTGGTGGTCTAGTGGTTAAGGAGTCCACCTTGCAGCGCAAGGGATACTGGTTCAATCCCACCTGCCGCGGAGTGGCTGGACTGGTGTGTCCAATTGCGAGCCAGCACTCTGGAGCACATGCACCCAGAGCTGCTGTTCTGCAGTGGGAGAGGCTACTGCAATGGGAGGCCCACACAGGCCAAAGAGTAGAAGATGGATGAAAAATAAATATAAATAAAGAAGAGGCATGATGGAGGGGGGGGGAGAATATTCGTTGAGGTGCACGTGCTCTAGTTGTGGGAGGTGGGCTCAATATTCAGGCTTAGTTGCCCCGAGGCATGTGGGTTCCTAGTTCCCTATAAACCTGCATCCCCTGTGTTGGAAGGTGGATTCTTAATCACTGGACCACTGGAGCCGTCTCTACCATCAGCTTCTTTGGTGGAGATTCCCACACCCTGTAGGTTATATAAACTCAGACCCTGTACTTCTGAGACAAAGTTTTAAACACTCCTTTCGTTTTATAGGACTTTGAACTCAACAATGAACTAAAGATGAATGTCTTAAATTTGCTCGAAGAAGTTTTACGAGACCCAGATCTTCTTCCCCAAGAACGGAAAGCCACAGCGAATATCTTGAGGTAAAAGCAATTGCAGAGGCCTATTAATTACCCTGGTTGATTTGTGCTGTGATCATAGAAAAAAAGATCCAGACTGGAAGGACGTATGGGCTCCTCAGGTGCAGTCAAGGTTCTGTCTTCAGTGGTAAAGTTTCCTTGGGAAGACTTTGGTCTGGTTGGTATAACTTGTATTTAGTACATTCACTCCTTTCTGTGTGACAGACAGGGGTTTACTGCAGAACCAGAAGTCTGGACAATGGTCTCCTGAGGGTCCATCAGGTGTTGCAGAGGTGTTTTTTCCTCACATGTATTCTGTTTATCACAAGCTCACAGTTATGGGTTGGGTAACCGCATTTCTATAGGAGTTTCGTGTAGCTGGCTTGTGGATGTTGCCACCATAGAGCAGCTATGCATTTTCTTCAGCTTATTTCACTGGTCCTGAACCATTAGGCTTTACCATCAGCTTCTTCGTTTTTAATATTATTCATTTATATTTCTTTATTTGACGGGGTCGGGTCTTAGTTGCGGCCCTCAAGAATATTTGTTGAGGGCTTCCCTGGTGGTCTAGTGGTTAAGGAGTCCACCTTGCAGCGCAAGGGATACTGGTTCAATCCCACCTGCCGCGGAGTGGCTGGACTGGTGTGTCCAATTGCGAGCCAGCACTCTGGAGCACATGCACCCAGAGCTGCTGTTCTGCAGTGGGAGAGGCTACTGCAATGGGAGGCCCACACAGGCCAAAGAGTAGAAGATGGATGAAAAATAAATATAAATAAAGAAGAGGCATGATGGAGGGGGGGGGAGAATATTCGTTGAGGTGCACGTGCTCTAGTTGTGGGAGGTGGGCTCAATATTCAGGCTTAGTTGCCCCGAGGCATGTGGGTTCCTAGTTCCCTATAAACCTGCATCCCCTGTGTTGGAAGGTGGATTCTTAATCACTGGACCACTGGAGCCGTCTCTACCATCAGCTTCTTTGGTGGAGATTCCCACACCCTGTAGGTTATATAAACTCAGACCCTGTACTTCTGAGACAAAGTCTTAAACGTTGGGTTTCACTTTAGAGGCTGCTTGTGTCTGTCATTACCCACCCCATCGAGGCAGTTTGTGATAAACAAACTTTCTCATGGCTCCTTGAACTGATGAGTGGGTTTTTTCCAGTCCAGTCTGCCTGAAGAGGGCAGCCGTCATCATCTCTGTGAGAACATTTCAGTTAAAGTTTCCACCTCACTCCTGGCTGTATGCCTATCCCCACATGGGGTAGGAAGCCCAGGGCCTGCTACTCCTTTACCATTCTGACTTCTAGTTCCCTCTGCATTTGCAGCCTCTGGAAAGAACCCTTCCTTTCTTCTACACTTGACTCTATTGTTTCTTCGTTATCCTGAATGCTTGTGTGTAGAGGGGTCAATCCATCATGCCTTTGGAGGCCTCTGCCTGATGCGGCAGTGCCAGATTCTGGTCTGTAACATCTTAGCAATTGGTTCATAAGTCATATTAGCCTCATTAGCTCAAGATCCCATAGCCAGACCCTTGTTTGGTTCTGTGAACTGTTATGGGTTGAATTGCATCTTCCTAAAACAGATATTGAGGTCCTACCCCTCGGCACCTTGGAATATGGCCTGATGTGGAAACAGGGCTATTGCAGATGTAATTAGTTAAGATGAGGTCATATGGGAGGTGGGCAGGCACCTTATTCAACATGACTGGTGTCCTTATAAGAAAACGGCTGTGCGAAGACCAAGGGAGACATGGAGAGAAGGCCATGTGGGGATAGAGCAAGCCAAAGAGTGCCAACAGTTGCTGACAAGCCTCCCAAAACTGGGATAGGTCAAGAAGACTGCAGTCCCCAACTTTTTTGACACCAGAGACCAGTTTTGTGCAAGACAGTTTTTCTACAAACTGCAGATGGGGATGGTTTCAGGATGATTCAAGTGCATTGCATTTATTATGTACTTTATTTCTATTATTATTACATCACCTCCACCTCAGCTCATCAAGCATTCCATCCCGGAGGTTGGGGACCCTGCAAGGAAGGATTCCTCTGCAGTGGATTCTTAATCACTGGACCACTGGAGCCGTCTCTACCATCAGCTTCTTTGGTGGAGATTCCCACACCCTGTAGGTTATATAAACTCAGACCCTGTACTTCTGAGACAAAGTCTTAAACGTTGGGTTTCACTTTAGAGGCTGCTTGTGTCTGTCATTACCCACCCCATCGAGGCAGTTTGTGATAAACAAACTTTCTCATGGCTCCTTGAACTGATGAGTGGGTTTTTTCCAGTCCAGTCTGCCTGAAGAGGGCAGCCGTCATCATCTCTGTGAGAACATTTCAGTTAAAGTTTCCACCTCACTCCTGGCTGTATGCCTATCCCCACATGGGGTAGGAAGCCCAGGGCCTGCTACTCCTTTACCATTCTGACTTCTAGTTCCCTCTGCATTTGCAGCCTCTGGAAAGAACCCTTCCTTTCTTCTACACTTGACTCTATTGTTTCTTCGTTATCCTGAATGCTTGTGTGTAGAGGGGTCAATCCATCATGCCTTTGGAGGCCTCTGCCTGATGCGGCAGTGCCAGATTCTGGTCTGTAACATCTTAGCAATTGGTTCATAAGTCATATTAGCCTCATTAGCTCAAGATCCCATAGCCAGACCCTTGTTTGGTTCTGTGAACTGTTATGGGTTGAATTGCATCTTCCTAAAACAGATATTGAGGTCCTACCCCTCGGCACCTTGGAATATGGCCTGATGTGGAAACAGGGCTATTGCAGATGTAATTAGTTAAGATGAGGTCATATGGGAGGTGGGCAGGCACCTTATTCAACATGACTGGTGTCCTTATAAGAAAACGGCTGTGCGAAGACCAAGGGAGACATGGAGAGAAGGCCATGTGGGGATAGAGCAAGCCAAAGAGTGCCAACAGTTGCTGACAAGCCTCCCAAAACTGGGATAGGTCAAGAAGACTGCAGTCCCCAACTTTTTTGACACCAGAGACCAGTTTTGTGCAAGACAGTTTTTCTACAAACTGCAGATGGGGATGGTTTCAGGATGATTCAAGTGCATTGCATTTATTATGTACTTTATTTCTATTATTATTACATCACCTCCACCTCAGCTCATCAAGCATTCCATCCCGGAGGTTGGGGACCCTGCAAGGAAGGATTCCTCTGCAGGTTTCCAAAGGAGCATGGTTCTGCCAACCACTTGTCTTTGGACTCTGAGCCTCTAGAACCCTCAGACAATAAATCTCTGTTGTTTCAAGCCAACTAGTTTATTGTACTTGTCTAGGGTAGCCCTGCGTGTGTGTGTGTCTGTGTGAGTCATGTCCAACTCTTTGCAACCCCGCAGACTATGGCCTTCCAGGCTGTTCTGTCCATGGAGTTCTCCAGGCAAGAATACCACAGTGGGTTGTCATTCCCTTCCCCAGGGCATCTTCCCCATCTAGGGATCGAATCTGAGTCTCTCTCCCACATTGCAGCCAGATTCTTTACCATCTGAGCCACTAGGGAAGCCCTAGGAAACCGTTAAGGGTCTTCAATTTTTCCATCCTATGAAAATATCTCAGTAAGCTTAGGGACTCTGTTCCCATGTTATTTTCAGATTTTAAAGTTCTAAATACATCTTCAGATAAAGCCTGGTATTGGTGAACACATGGTTATGGCTGTGAGTGACTGCTGTTCCTCTTGTCTCCGTATAAACAGTTGACTCTGCTCTTTGTATTTAAAGCATGGATGGTTAAAAACTAGGTTCTGGAAGTGTGGGCCCCTAGTGACATTTGACTAGCTGGCAGGAAGATGGGGTGGTCAGATGGAAAAGGCTGTCAGGACTGGGCAGTCTGAGACCCTCCCGTTGCTCGTCCCCTCACAGACCCCACACCAGACATCACCAGTCAATCCTGATCACTTTCTGCCTGTTGTCTCAGGTGAGCTCAGAACTCAGCGGACTGGCACTGCCGCTTCAGATGAACCTTATTTACCATCCCAGGTCTTTATTAGTCATCAGGCTGAAGATGTACAGTTTTTCTTTTCTGAATTAAGTGACCTAAGATTTAGAGATGTAAAACTGATAATTAATGGAAATTTTAGTAGATGGTATTGGCTGGGAGTGTAAGTAACACCTAGCCAAGTCTGATTCTGCCTTTGGCAGGAGGTCACAAGTTTAAATAAATAAATCAACAAGTGAATGCAATTTAAAAATCATTCAAATTTGCACTTTAAATGGGTGGATTGTTTGGTATGTGATTTATATCTCTAAGTCCTGACCAAAGAAACCCCCGCAGTCATAACCCACTTACTGCTATTTTGTAAAAGAAAAAAGTAAAAAAAAAAAAAAAAAGCAATTCCACTGACAGGGTGACTCCTAGCTGCCCATGCAGAATTCTAGTTCCTTGCACAGTCTTTCCAGGCATTCTTAAAGCCCCAAGAAAAATGTACTCAGAAATGAACCCAGTCGTTTTTCTGCCTCAGCACCTTTATGCAAGCTCCCAGGTCATGTGATGGAGAGACCTTCCAGTGCCACCACAGTCTCTGTAGAGAGTGCTGCCTGCGGTCTTGGGAAGCCACCATTTGCCCGTTGAAAAGCTGAGACGGCTGCCACCTGCCCTGTCCCTGTGCCACCTGGGCCCGGAGCAGCCTCACTCAACCCAGAGTCTCTGTCTCTCTTGTGGAAACAGCTCTTCCCATGTCTTTCTTAGTTCCACATCTTTCACCATAAGATTCAAAAGCCACTCACGGAGCCAAGCAGGGAATAGATGTTACACTCCCCCACCCATTCTCCCAGTTCTCACTGACCGTCTTTCTTCCCATGGAGCCAAAATGAAACAAAACAAAAGCCTTTGTTTCGCCGCAAACATAAGGACATATCAACTAAAGCCGGCAGATACAGCTACTGGTTGGTCACCAACCCATCCGCTGACCAGACAGAGACAGATCCTGAGTCCTAGTTTGGGTCAGCTCAGTCTCTGGGGCACTAACATGTCTTCCCATCAAGCTAGTGGATAGATTTGTCAGTAGACCCTGGTACTTGAAAAAACAGCTGGTATTTGATTGGATTTCTCCTGCCAAGTAATTCATTCCACTTGCACCAGGTTTGAGGGTCCCTGCCCCAGCACATGAGATCGTAATTATAGGAGGGATAAGTCATACATTAATTTTCAGAGTTCTTGGTGATTTTCCATATCCAGTTGACCTTCAGGAAGTTAATCATTGTTTCTTTTCATTCTGTGGCATGTAAGTTGTCCATAAAAACCTATACTGCATAGATTCAGAAGCCAGCTAGTTAGACAGCGTTGGATGGGGTGTGGTATTTTAGGAATATGAAAGTCTTGAGCAGAGGTTTTTTTGCACAAACAGGGCCATAAACTACCTACGCTAATCCAGTTTCTTCATCATAAAGCAACCCTGTGACACTGTGTAAAGTGGGGATGATGCATCACAGGAAGCTATCACTCTGCTGTATTAATGTGTTATGTGTTTAAATACTTGTGTCGTGTTTATGGCAGGAGGGTTTGTGAACCCTTAGAGACTGTTTAGTGATACTTTAAGGTTCAGAGCTTTTGCTGTAAGGGTACAGTCTCAAAAGAGATCACATTTATTTTGATTTGTGGAGCAGGTTCTTTTGAAGAGAGAGCTATTAGGTAACTTAATGGGACCAGACATGGCCTGGAATGTTACGGTAAGATCGCTGAGGAGAGGAACATTTGATAGAAGTGAAATAACTTCTGGACCATTTTTTTCCAAGTGAAGAGTATTGCCCAACCTTAAGATCTTTTCCACCGGTATGCATAGTTATACAGCCACTGATCTCTCTCCAAGAACCCGGGCTGCAGTAGAAAGAATGACGTGAGCCTTGGGAAGGAGCCACTGTTCCCGGTGTCTAACCGTTCAGTGTGATGTAACCGTCTTTGGAGAAAGAGTTGTGTTTGCTTATTTTTCTTCCTCACCTTAATCTGCCCCTTAGCATATGGTGATTTTTTCTTCTCACAAATGATAGGGCTAATTGCAGACGAGAGGATTGCCACTCCGGTGAGCTAGAAGGATTCCATTCCCTGGTAAACAGCCGAGAGCTTTTGTTAGAGAGAAAGGAGACAGGAGGAAAGGGAACTGACTCTTTTTTGGTGTGTGTTCTATGCTGGGTTCTAGAAGCAGTGCCTTTTATAAGCCTGCTCATGACCAGCGAAAGCAACAGGAAAGCAAACTTGACCAGACCCTGAGCCAGTCATTTCTTTGAGCTTTTGTTTCCTCATCTGTGAAATGGAGATAATCATGCTTTCCTTAAAGTGGTTTTTTATGAAACAGGAGAGAGCGTGTGTCAGATGGTTAGCACATTCCTGGCACATAACGGGCATACAGCTACCCACCTCAGTGGGTATTTGTATTTTGGAGGGTGTTAGTTTTGTTTTCATCAATTCAGAACACAACAGAATATCACATCAGTGTTGCTCTTTAAAACTAGCATCCTCCAGCAGACAGGCTACCCAGTTGGGCACTGTTTCAGTATTTTAATACTTTGAATACATGATTATGCTTCCACTTTAGGATACTTAAAATTTTTGGCCCAGATGGCAAGTTATGTAATCAGGATAATGCTGGGCTCTGAACTTCTGTTGGACACGAAGTGTCACTCTCATTCTGAAACTAGACCTTGCCTTAACTTAGGAATTCATTTATTCGTTCGTCACTCATCAAAAAAATATTTACTGACTGCTGAGTAAGGGGATACGGGACCAAATGTGTCTCAGGAAAACCCAGCTGGGAAGCAACAGGGAAGAGTTGACCTGCTGGCCTCTACCTGGCATTGTTCAAGCTCCTACGATCTGGAGACCCACCCCTGAGCTTCTGGTCTGACTGTACCTGGGGAGGGGAGGCTCTGCATCTGCTGCCTCTGCACCCTCAGGGAGGGGCCAGGGTAGGGGCCAGAGGAGGGGGATGGAGCACTCAGCCTGTTAGCACCCTGACTAACAGCAGCACAGGGCGCCCGGATCCTTGGCCCCGATCCTCTTGGAAACGCAGAGTGCCAGCGCACCCTCCGCTTCACTTTCATGGTGGGTGTTTTACTTGCAACCTTAGACTTTCCTGGTGGCTCAGGCAGTAAAGAATCTGCCTGCAGTACAGGAGACCCAGTTTAATTCCTGGGTCAGGAAGATCCCTTGGAAAAGGGAATGGCTACCCACTGCAGTATTCTTGCTTGGAGAATTCCGTGGACAGAGGAGCCTGACACAATCTAGGGGTCACATGGAGCTACCGCACTTTCGTGTTGGCTCCTTGTTATAAGCCTGCTCATGACCAGCGAAAGCAACAGGAAAGCAAACTTGACCAGACCCTGAGCCAGTCATTTCTTTGAGCTTTTGTTTCCTCATCTGTGAAATGGAGATAATCATGCTTTCCTTAAAGTGGTTTTTATGAAACAGGAGAGGCGTGTGTCAGATGGTTAGCACATTCCTGGCACATAACGGGCATACAGCTACCCACCTCAGTGGGTATTTGTATTTTGGAGGGTGTTAGTTTTGTTTTCATCAATTCAGAACACAACAGAATATCACATCAGTGTTGCTCTTTAAAACTAGCATCCTCCAGCAGACAGGCTACCCAGTTGGGCACTGTTTCAGTATTTTAATACTTTGAATACATGATTATGCTTCCACTTTAGGATACTTAAAATTTTTGGCCCAGATGGCAAGTTATGTAATCAGGATAATGCTGGGCTCTGAACTTCTGTTGGACACGAAGTGTCACTCTCATTCTGAAACTAGACCTTGCCTTAACTTAGGAATTCATTTATTCGTTCGTCACTCATCAAAAAAATATTTACTGACTGCTGAGTAAGGGGATACGGGACCAAATGTGTCTCAGGAAAACCCAGCTGGGAAGCAACAGGGAAGAGTTGACCTGCTGGCCTCTACCTGGCATTGTTCAAGCTCCTACGATCTGGAGACCCACCCCTGAGCTTCTGGTCTGACTGTACCTGGGGAGGGGAGGCTCTGCATCTGCTGCCTCTGCACCCTCAGGGAGGGGCCAGGGTAGGGGCCAGAGGAGGGGGATGGAGCACTCAGCCTGTTAGCACCCTGACTAACAGCAGCACAGGGCGCCCGGATCCTTGGCCCCGATCCTCTTGGAAACGCAGAGTGCCAGCGCACCCTCCGCTTCACTTTCATGGTGGGTGTTTTACTTGCAACCTTAGACTTTCCTGGTGGCTCAGGCAGTAAAGAATCTGCCTGCAGTACAGGAGACCCAGTTTAATTCCTGGGTCAGGAAGATCCCTTGGAAAAGGGAATGGCTACCCACTGCAGTATTCTTGCTTGGAGAATTCCGTGGTCAGAGGAGCCTGACACAATCTAGGGGGTCACAGAGTCGGACACGACTGAAGCACTAACACGACACTTTCGTGTTGGCTCCTTGTTATAAGTCAGCCCTCTCGATGATCCTCTGCTGCCTTTAGCATGCGTGTTTTCCCGTTTTCTCAACCCCATGTCTTCAACTCAAGTCTCCACAATCTTGTAGACCCAAACTCTCTAACTTTCCAGCCAGGGAAAACCAAGTTGCATTCATCCATTTCATTCCTGGCCTGTGTATGTATGTTCTGTTCATGGAGGATATTTTGGCTTTTATTTTAGGGCCCTTTCACAAGATGATCAAGATGACATCCACCTAAAACTTGAAGATATAATTCAGCTGGTAAGTCGAACCATAGTCTTATCCTGCACAATTACGTGTGAGATTTACCTCTCAGAGGCGAGCACTGTGCCCACAGCTGGTAACTGAGGTCTGGACTGTGAGTTCTGTTGCTGAAACCGTGTAAGAGGCACTGGACTTGGCGCGGGGCTTAGCAGCTGGTCCATGGTGTTAATGCTGCTTGATGTCTCTGAGTCCTCGGCCATCTTCTTCAGAGATGGACTCTGGGGAGGACTTTGTCCTCCCACAGCCGCGGTGTGCTGAAGGGCATCTCGCTTCTAGGTGTGTGACATTCCTCGCCCTCATCTCTTGCAGACAGATTGTCCAAAGGCCGAGTGCTTTGAGACCTTATCGGCCATGGAGCTGGCTGAGCAGATCACCCTCCTGGACCACATCGTTTTCAGAAGCATTCCCTACGAGTGAGTGCGCCCCCACGGCAGCAGCCCCCCACCCCACCCCATGTGTGTGCAGAGAGCTACGGCTATTAATCTTACGATGGCTTGGTCCCACTTGAATGTCTTTTGCTTCCAGTTCATGGTGAAAATATCAATATTTAAACACTGGAAACTCTCAAGATGGTCACTCTTATGTTTCTGTGTGTACTACAGTTATCAGAATGCACATGTCTCTGTCCACTCACATTCTAAGGTTAAAGAAGCCTCCATACAGCCATAACAGTGGTCCTCATACTTCATGGTGCCTAAAATCATTCGGAAAACTTCCTGAAATGTACATCCTTAGGTATCTCCCTCAGAGATTCTGATTCCAGGAGGTCTGAGGCCCAAGAAACTTCATTTTCACTGAGGATCCCGGATAATTCTGTGTGGTCCAGGACTATACTTTGAGAAACACTCATTTGGGACAATGCTGTAAATTCTATCTGCTGCAGTGCTTCAGCAAGTATTGCTGAGCGTGGGGTCTCCACAGCAGCGGAGATCCCCAAGACAGTGCTTGGCACAGAGCACACGTGGAGTGGGTATGTGCCACGTGGACTGTCACAGACCGAGGATCTGCTGCCTCTTCACGGCCTCGTGTGTAGAGGAAGGGCGGCCCTTTCACAAGATGATCAAGATGACCCCCTAAAACTTGAAGATATAATTCAGCTGGTAAGTCGAACCATAGTCTTATCCTGCACAATTACGTGTGAGATTTACCTCTCAGAGGCGAGCACTGTGCCCACAGCTGGTAACTGAGGTCTGGACTGTGAGTTCTGTTGCTGAAACCGTGTAAGAGGCACTGGACTTGGCGCGGGCCTTAGCAGCTGGTCCATGGTGTTACTGCGGCTTGGTGTCTCTGAGTCCTCGGCCATCTTCTTCAGAGATGGACTCGGGGGAGGACTTTGTCCTCCCCCAGCCGGTGTGCTGAAGGGCATCTCGCTTCTAGGTGTGTGACATTCCTCGCCCTCATCTCTTGCAGACAGATTGTCCAAAGGCCGAGTGCTTTGAGACCTTATCGGCCATGGAGCTGGCTGAGCAGATCACCCTCCTGGACCACATCGTTTTCAGAAGCATTCCCTACGAGTGAGTGCGCCCCCACGGCAGCAGCCCCCCACCCCACCCCATGTGTGTGCAGAGAGCTACGGCTATTAATCTTACGATGGCTTGGTCCCACTTGAATGTCTTTTGCTTCCAGTTCATGGTGAAAATATCAATATTTAAACACTGGAAACTCTCAAGATGGTCACTCTTATGTTTCTGTGTGTACTACAGTTATCAGAATGCACATGTCTCTGTCCACTCACATTCTAAGGTTAAAGAAGCCTCCATACAGCCATAACAGTGGTCCTCATACTTCATGGTGCCTAAAATCATTCGGAAAACTTCCTGAAATGTACATCCTTAGGTATCTCCCTCAGAGATTCTGATTCCAGGAGGTCTGAGGCCCAAGAAACTTCATTTTCACTGAGGATCCCGGATAATTCTGTGTGGTCCAGGACTATACTTTGAGAAACACTCATTTGGGACAATGCTGTAAATTCTATCTGCTGCAGTGCTTCAGCAAGTATTGCTGAGCGTGGGGTCTCCACAGCAGCGGAGATCCCCAAGACAGTGCTTGGCACAGAGCACACGTGGAGTGGGTATGTGCCACGTGGACTGTCACAGACCGAGGATCTGCTGCCTCTTCACGGCCTCGTGTGTAGAGGAAGGGCGGCTCTTTCAGACCCATCTAGCTGTCCTAAGCAGCAGATCCACAAACAAAGCCTTGGTTTGGACAAATAACAGCTGCTGGCCCAAGTCCTCTGTGAAATCATAGCTAAGTGAAAGGTAAGGGAGGGACCAGGCAAGAGGGCTGAGTGTGGTCCATGTCATGTGTAAGAAGAGGCTGCCCGTGATGATGGAGGCACGGGCGTAGCAGGGTGGGTGGTCAGAGGGGCATGGGACAGGGCTAGAGCTGCTCCTGCAGACTTTTATTTTTCTTTTAATATTTTGAATTCTTTTTTTTTTTTTTTTTGCCTCTAAGTCATCGTTTATTTTTCATCCATCTTTATTCTTTGGCCTGTGTGGACCTCCCATTGCAGTGGCCTCTCTCATTGCAGAGCACTAGCTCTGGGCTCATGCGCTCCAGAGTGCTGGCTTGTAATTGGACACACCATCCCAGCCGTTTCTCAGCATGTGGGTTCTTTCTGGACCAGGGATCAAACCAGTGCCCTTGGCTCTTTACCACTGGACCACCAGGGAAGCCCCAGACTTTTCTTTTATGCATTTGTCTTACTTCCCTCCTTCTCTTTCAGGATTCATAGACCTATCCGTGACAGAGTGAAGTAAATCAGAAAGAGAAAGACAGATATCCTATAGTAATGCATACATGTGGAATCTAGAAATACAGTGCAGAGGGCTAGAGACACCGATGCAGAGAACAGACCTGTGGACATGTAGGGGAGGGGATCAACTGGGAGACTGAGATTGGCCTGTGTGCCCTGCCGTGTATATAGCAGATAGCTAGAGGGAGCCTGCTGTACAGCACAGGGAGCTTAGGTCAGAGCTCTGTGATGACCTAGAGAGGTGGGATAGGTGGGGAGGGAGGTCCCGCAAAGAGGGGATGCATGTATACATATAGTTGATTCATTTCGTGGTACAGCAGAAACTAACACAACGCTGTGACGCTATACCCAATTTTTTTTAAAAAATAAATAAATTGCATCTGCCATTTTTTAAAAAAGGCATGTGGCCCCATGGCTGTACAAATGAACCCATTAACTCTTTGATGATGTGAGTTAGGAGCCTCTTTGCCTACCTCCTGACTACCCTCCAGTGCAATGAGGATTCAGAAGGGAGGGGGCATGACCTCTGTGGAGAAGGAGAAAGAGCAAAGCCTGAACCTTTGTGGTTGCCCGTGAGGTGGTCTGTGCCAAGGACCCTTCTTCCCTCTCTTCCTGTCCCCTCCATGCCACTGTGAACACGTACAAGTTATTTTCACGCATGGAGCCAGTGCATCTTCGTGTCCAGCAGCCTTGCAGGACAAGAACAGTACCATCCATCAAGGGACAAAGAACCTTGTCCAGGGACTCGGTCAACATTTCTGGGTTGTGACTGTGTCAGAGTATTTTCATTTTAAATTATTTTTGATAGTGCCTCAACAAAATAATTCCTGTACGCTCCAGCGTGCTTGTCCCTTGCTTACTGTGGTCCGGTGACCTGCTCATGAATGAAATGAAGGAGCAGGGATGCTATTTGCCAGACAGACCTTCTGCCAGGCTGAGCTCCCACCACAACTGCCTTCATCAAATCACCAGGCTGCGAAGTGCTCTCACACTGCTGTTTGTTCTTTCAGCCCTTACTGTTTGGGCTCTGGGGAGAACAAAGGAAAGTCCCTGCCAGTGGAATTGACGTTCTCCTGGAGAACATCAGAACAGAGTGGAGGAAAACATGCTGTTCTTGATTAACATTTTGGATAGTGATGAATTGTTTAGCCTTCTCTTCAGGCTTAAGATATTTTAAGCTAATCCGGAGGAGATTGGCCTGTGTGCCCTGCCGTGTATATAGCAGATAGCTAGAGGGAGCCTGCTGTACAGCACAGGGAGCTTAGGTCAGAGCTCTGTGATGACCTAGAGAGGTGGGATAGGTGGGGAGGGAGGTCCCGCAAAGAGGGGATGCATGTATACATATAGTTGATTCATTTCGTGGTACAGCAGAAACTAACACAACGCTGTGACGCTATACCCAATTTTTTTTAAAAAATAAATAAATTGCATCTGCCATTTTTTAAAAAAGGCATGTGGCCCCATGGCTGTACAAATGAACCCATTAACTCTTTGATGATGTGAGTTAGGAGCCTCTTTGCCTACCTCCTGACTACCCTCCAGTGCAATGAGGATTCAGAAGGGAGGGGGCATGACCTCTGTGGAGAAGGAGAAAGAGCAAAGCCTGAACCTTTGTGGTTGCCCGTGAGGTGGTCTGTGCCAAGGACCCTTCTTCCTCTCTTCCTGTCCCTCCATGCCACTGTGAACACGTACAAGTTATTTTCACGCATGGAGCCAGTGCATCTTCGTGTCCAGCAGCCTTGCAGGACAAGAACAGTACCATCCATCAAGGGACAAAGAACCTTGTCCAGGGACTCGGTCAACATTTCTGGGTTGTGACTGTGTCAGAGTATTTTCATTTTAAATTATTTTTGATAGTGCCTCAACAAAATAATTCCTGTACGCTCCAGCGTGCTTGTCCCTTGCTTACTGTGGTCCGGTGACCTGCTCATGAATGAAATGAAGGAGCAGGGATGCTATTTGCCAGACAGACCTTCTGCCAGGCTGAGCTCCCACCACAACTGCCTTCATCAAATCACCAGGCTGCGAAGTGCTCTCACACTGCTGTTTGTTCTTTCAGCCCTTACTGTTTGGGCTCTGGGGAGAACAAAGGAAAGTCCCTGCCAGTGGAATTGACGTTCTCCTGGAGAACATCAGAACAGAGTGGAGGAAAACATGCTGTTCTTGATTAACATTTTGGATAGTGATGAATTTTTTTGAGCCTTCTCTTCAGGCTTAAGATATTTTTAAGCTAATCCGGAGGAAATGGCCTTGGTTTCTGAGTTAGCCCTTAGCCTCATTATTCCTCTTGTCATTGTTTTCCAGTTTCAGAGGAGCCTTTATAATCATCTTAATAGGGACTCAGTTCCAAACATTTATAAGAGAAAGCTGAAAACTGAAAAATAGTTTTCTTTTTGGCATCCAGTGGCGACATGGTAGAATTTCGCTAAAATTCATTTGAGATGGAGCAGCAGCAGTTGAGCAATGTCAAGTTTAATTTATATAATATTCATAATAATTATTCAGGATCATACACACCCTTAAGAAACTTCATTGATTTTGTGTCCTGCTTTGAACTTTCAGAGAATTTCTGGGGCAGGGGTGGATGAAGCTGGATAAAAGCGAAAGAACACCTTACATAATGAAAACCAGCCAGCACTTCAATGATGTGAGTAACCATGAAAATAGAGGTTTTATTTTTATTTTACCTAAGGTTTGGGTGGGAGTCTTGTAGGATGATGAGGATCAGGGTCTTCAGACTCCTTTCCTAAATTAAAGGAAATCAGCCACCCACTTTTAAAACAGAACCAATGGAATGTTACCAAAAAAAAAAAAAGCTTAAGTCTCCTCTTAACTGTTCACAGTGATGGGATACCTTATGGTTACCTTCCAGATGTAAGTGGCTCACTTTGACGGTATACACGTCCGATGACTGCTCAATGATACAGAGATATTGTTGTTGTTCAGCTGTTAAGTCATGTCTGACTTTCTGTGACGTCATAGACTGTAGCCCACCAGGCTCCTCTGTCCTCCATTAACTCCCAGAGTTTGCTCAGACTCATTCCCATGAGTCAGTGATGCCATCCAACCATCACATTCTCTGCTGCCCCCTTCTCCTCCTGCCCTCAGTCTTTCCCAACATCAGAGTCTTTCCCACTGAGTCAGCTCTTCACATCAGCTGACCAAAGTATTGGAGCTTGAGCTTCCGTATCCATTCTTCCAATGAATATTCAGGGTTGACTTCCTTTAGGATTGACTGGTTTCATCTCTTTGCAGTCCAAGGGACGGCACTGCTGGCAGCTGCTGTTATTTTGATCATGATCATCATTATTTCATGGTCGTAGATCAACTGGTTCTAATGGCGCCGTGTCCCAAGGCCCCTGGTGGTGCTGGTGATCGTGAGGCTGTTTTGGTACAGCTCTTCTTTGTCATTACTGAATATTCGGTCCTCGAACATTC
This sequence comes from Tragulus kanchil, assembly GCA_022376925.1. Lineage (NCBI taxonomy): Eukaryota > Metazoa > Chordata > Mammalia > Artiodactyla > Tragulidae > Tragulus > Tragulus kanchil. The sequence continues at coordinate 31,025,387 of JAIOJX010000004.1, forward strand.
CAGGGTGGGAAGGGACCTCTTTGAGCATTATTACAGTGCTGCTGAGGCCGTGTGCCACGGTAACCAGTGGTCGGCCTGTTTGCCCCTCTGCTCTTCTGCAGCAGTGGGACGGAGTTGCTTCTCTACCCTCCAGCTGCCTCTTGGCGCTGTTGTAATGGTCTTAGTCCTGTGAAGAACCACAAATGTTGGAGTATCTTCAGGCCTGTCCAGGCCAAGGGGAGGCTACCGTTTCAATTCTACTAAACTATGGAAAAGAGGATAGCGGTCATATTAAAAAAAAAAAAAAAAACTACCATGGACTTGTAGGTAAATTACTAAATCATTCAGAATCAAAATACAAAACAGTGCCAATTCTCAGTGCAGTTTTTGTCTTTGCTGAGGGTACACGCCGAGTAGATGTTACCACATGTTAAGCACCGGTGCAGCTGCTTCCTAAAGGACAACATGTGACCCGTCTGGGCCACTCTCTGAGAAACAGAGGCCCTGCTGTGGACCATAAGCCTTTGGTTTTGGCCTGTGTTGTACATATGCTTGGAATGTAATGACACTCAGATCAGAGGTTCAGATGGTGGGGCTCAGGCTTCAGACCCACGAGCCTCTACTTGAAGCCACTTGATTGGCCACTGTGTCCAGATCGCAGACAGAGCACATCATCATCCCCTCTCAGGTCTACCAAGCCCGCTTCTCCATCTGCTGCTCAGTGCTTGGTCTTGGGTGATGCAGCCACTGGCTCACCCAGCCATGGAGTGTTCCCCACCCTGCCCAGCCCTCAGTGTATCAGTGAGCCCTGACTCTAGCCGTGTCTCTGACCATTCCAACCCCTCTCTTCCTCAGCCATAGTCTTGATCTGGCCTTTCACGCTCTTCCCCAACTCACCATCCTAACTCACCATCCCCCACCCCACCTCGCTGCCACCCATACCTTTCTTCACACAGTGTCTCAGAAATAGCTTCTCTGTAAGGCCCATCGAATTACGTCACTGTCTGTGATGAAATTTTGTCTGTGGTTTTTCCTCTCGCCTTTATGATACAGCTGGGGCCTCTCTGCCTGGCCTGCAGGGCCCCACCCGCCTATCACCCTTGTCTCTCACCATCCCCCATGCTGCTCAGACAGCAGGCACACTGCCCTTCCCTGTCCCTTCACAGATGCTTCCCTACTCGGATGGGACGCAGCACCACCTCCTCCTCCAGGGTACAGCACAGGTGTGATCCCCTGCCCCCTGCTGCCTCCATTTCTCCAGCTTCCCCCACCCACAGCCATAGCTTTGCATTTCGCTGTGTGGTATTTACTGTTTCTGTCTGGCTCCCCTCCCCTTCCCTCCTGACCAGGCTCAGCACTCTAAGATCAGGGAGAAGCATTTATTTGTTTTTCCTCTTCTCACAACCTAAAAGAATGCCTAGTCCTTACTAGGTGCTCATTACAAAGTACTCTCTTTATGAATATGCATGTTTGGAGGCCCTGTGACCTGAGATGCTCCTGCTGTGCTTAGTCCTGTCCAATTCTTTGCAACCCCACAGACTGTAGCCCACCAGGCTCCTCTGCCCATGGGATTCTCCAGGTGAGAAGACTGGAGTGGGTTACCATTTCCTGCTCCAAGAATCGTCCCATTCCAGGGATTGAACCCGTGTCTCCCGCTTTGGCAGGTGGATTTTCTTTTACCAATGAGCCACTTGGGAAACCCATGACCTAAAATACCTATGGAGTTAACAAAGAATGGGTGTGCTCATCAGATTTAGTATATGGATAGGAATTTATGGATCTTGTATTCCCTTTGTTAGTTATCAATCCTGTCCATTTCCTTTCTATATTCTAAGTCTTGAGCTTCTTAAGCTATCTCTTTTTCTCTTGGCTTTCACTAATAGAAATTATAGCACTTCAGCTTTGAAACTCAGGTCCCTTTAACTGCTGGCCAAAAAAAAAAAAATTCAGCAAGAAGGTGAAATGTGGGCTTCCCCTGGTGGTCCAGTGGGTAAGAACACCGCCTTGCAGTGCAAGGGGCGCTGGTTCGAGCCCTGGCCTGGGAAGATCCCACGTGCCGCTGGACTGATGTGTCCAATTACCGAGCCAGGGCTCTGGAGCGCATGCGCCCAGAGCCGGCGCTCTACAACGAGAGACGCCACCACGATGGGAGGCCCACAGGAGCCAAAGAACAAAGACAGATGAACAGAGAGAAACGAAAGACCAGTAGAAGTGGCCCGCCTGCTCCCTTCCCTCCCCAACCCGACCCCCGCCCAAAAAATAAATAAATAAATAAATCTTTAAAAAAAAAAAGAAGGTGAAATGTTCTCTTCCCCTGCTCCCAAGCGTTTCTGGTCTGAGAATTGGTAGGTCAGAGTTTGATTTGATTGGGTGGAAATGTGTTCTCTTTCTCTGTGATAGCCAAGGCTTCCTAGAGTGAGTATCCCCACGTTGTTGGGACCCAGGGAACATGGGGAGAGGCCCCAAGAAGTGAGACTCATCATATACAAAGGTTGCCCTTCCTCAGGGGCTAGCACATCCTGTGGCCTTCTTTCAGTAATTATTGGAAATGACTTCTTCCCTGAAATTACTAACAAAATCACCTCTTGCCCAGAAAGCTGATCCCAAGCAATGCCTCTCTTCACTCTGAGAATAAACATTGTTTTTTTTTTTAATAATGTTAATAATAATGATAGTGTTACTATTAATAAACTTTAGTCTTTTCAGAATCTGGTTGATATCTACAATGGATTGTGTCCCAAAAAATAAATTGTAAGTATATACTTGTCAGTTCATTTGATGGAAATTCTTTAGTACCTCCTCCTGAAGAAGATACACATTAATAAATAGTTATAAATGAATACATTCCATTGAAAAAATAAAACTCAGTTGAGCCACGCAAACACAAGATGGACTGTGATCTTGCATCCCTGGACACCCGCTTTTCCGACGCTTCTCTAGGTGACTCAGGTATTGTGCCTGTGTGAATGGCTTTAGCTCTTAGCTGACATCTTTGTGCTTTCCCCTTGTCTCAGATGAGTAACCTGGTGGCCTCCCAGATCATGAATTACGCAGATGTCACCTCCCGAGCCAACACCATTGAGAAGTGGGTGGCGGTGGCAGACATCTGCCGGTGCCTGCACAACTACAATGGCGTGCTGGAGATCACCTCAGCCTTAAACAGAAGTGCCATCTACCGGCTGAAGAAAACCTGGGCCAAGGTGTCCAAGCAGGTGAGCGCGGGGCAACGCCTCCTGACACCTGCCCGGAGGAGGAGGAGGGGCTGGGAGATCAGAGCCAAGATAAATATTCCCGATTAGGAAATAATTAGCTGAAAGGTGCCAACATGGGTAATTACTGTGTTCTTACCACTTAATTGATTCCTCTCATGTGCATTTCTAAATGGTTAATTTCGAAAAGAAAATACAAACCAAAACATTCATTGTCACATGTTTGGGGACAACTTTAGACAGTGGGATTGACAGTCAGGAGCAGTTCTGAGTCATTTAGGAAGGGCACACAGACTCCTGGTGAGCACAGTGGTGTCTGTGGATCCGTTCTTTCCCCCTCACTGTAAAGGTACAAATGCCTTAGGGCCGAGGGCCAGAGACCAAGGGCCTCCATGCTCACCTTTTTGTCATTCTTGTGGTCAAGTTTTGGTGTTAATGACTTGAATGTGAAGAGATTAACTTTCTTAGTTTTCTTTTCCTTGGACTCAGCTTGTTCATGCTTTTTGTTTTCATTCAGATAATTTGAAGATTCAAATGATGTCACCATTTTCCTTCTGGTCTTTCTTCTGGGTGTCAGCGGATGTTGGGTATTGGGGAGGGCATCTCTGGGCCCATGGGAGGCTGTGTGCCCCTACCGGCTTCCTGTTGTAGTCTTTGATTAGTCATTGGGTTCAAACCACTGTGCATTGCCTGTGCCTGGGGTTCAGATGGCTAGTTTACCCCATCAAGAACATGGCATGGTTATTGTACCCAGGGAACTGGGCTGACCTCATCTCCACTCTCGTGGGCTCTGCTAATACTTCCATTGAAAATAAAACTCAGTTGAGCCACGCAAACACAAGATGGACTGTGATCTTGCATCCCTGGACACCCGCTTTTCCGCGCTTCTCTAGGTGACTCAGGTATTGTGCCTGTGTGAATGGCTTTAGCTCTTAGCTGACATCTTTGTGCTTTCCCCTTGTCTCAGATGAGTAACCTGGTGGCCTCCCAGATCATGAATTACGCAGATGTCACCTCCCGAGCCAACACCATTGAGAAGTGGGTGGCGGTGGCAGACATCTGCCGGTGCCTGCACAACTACAATGGCGTGCTGGAGATCACCTCAGCCTTAAACAGAAGTGCCATCTACCGGCTGAAGAAAACCTGGGCCAAGGTGTCCAAGCAGGTGAGCGCCGGGGCAACGCCTCCTGACACCTGCCCGGAGGAGGAGGAGGGGCTGGGAGATCAGAGCCAAGATAAATATTCCCGATTAGGAAATAATTAGCTGAAAGGTGCCAACATGGGTAATTACTGTGTTCTTACCACTTAATTGATTCCTCTCATGTGCATTTCTAAATGGTTAATTTCGAAAAGAAAATACAAACCAAAACATTCATTGTCACATGTTTGGGGACAACTTTAGACAGTGGGATTGACAGTCAGGAGCAGTTCTGAGTCATTTAGGAAGGGCACACAGACTCCTGGTGAGCACAGTGGTGTCTGTGGATCCGTTCTTTCCCCCTCACTGTAAAGGTACAAATGCCTTAGGGCCGAGGGCCAGAGACCAAGGGCCTCCATGCTCACCTTTTTGTCATTCTTGTGGTCAAGTTTTGGTGTTAATGACTTGAATGTGAAGAGATTAACTTTCTTAGTTTTCTTTTCCTTGGACTCAGCTTGTTCATGCTTTTTGTTTTCATTCAGATAATTTGAAGATTCAAATGATGTCACCATTTTCCTTCTGGTCTTTCTTCTGGGTGTCAGCGGATGTTGGGTATTGGGGAGGGCATCTCTGGGCCCATGGGAGGCTGTGTGCCCCTACCGGCTTCCTGTTGTAGTCTTTGATTAGTCATTGGGTTCAAACCACTGTGCATTGCCTGTGCCTGGGGTTCAGATGGCTAGTTTACCCCATCAAGAACATGGCATGGTTATTGTACCCAGGGAACTGGGCTGACCTCATCTCCACTCTCGTGGGCTCTGCTAATTCTCTGAGATGGAATGTGTATCACTTCTACTACAGGCTGCCCTGCTCCTTGCTGATCTCTGTTGGGCAAGCTAACTCTTCATTACTGTTAATAAATAACTCCCTTGATCCCTCTCAAAGGGTGTTGGGGAAATCTGTAGGCTCCTCCATGTCCTGTGGGTACCAGAGATTTTGGAGTGTCATGCCAGGGCCTCTCTGTATATCCATCTTCCACAGACCACCGTGCCTGCCTCATTGGGACCGCCTAGCGTTGGTGAGGGGCGTCTTCAGGGTGCCCACCTCCAGGGTTTCAGGCAGGAAGAAGAGCGTATAGTCTGCTGACATTTCCTCACGACAATCTGGTTTCTTTTGCTCCTTCTGAGGGTCCAAGCTACCTCAGAGACACTGCATATATCTTTTCTCTCTGTAAGCCTTTTACATTCCTCCTTGTGTAGCAGGAAACCAAGCCTAAGTCATATCTTCTATTCCCTCCCCCTGCCATTCCTTAGTGAAAATGAAGTGCTTTGAGAATCCCAGATTTGGCCTCGAAAACTAGCAGACTCTTTTTTCTATGAGTTAAGCCTGGACCTTGCAAATAAAGCCCATAGGTTTTTTTTGGAGGTGGGGTACTTCTGTTGATCTTTCATTTATTTATTTATCTTTGTTCTTTGGCCCGTGTGAGCCTCCCATGGCAGTGGCTCCTGTTGCAGCAGAGCACCGGCTCTGGGCGCATGCGCCCCAGAGCTCCGGCTTGGTAGCTGGACACATCCGTCCAGCCGCTCTGCGGCACGTGGGATCTTCCCAGGCCAGGGATCGAACCGGCGCCCCATGCACTGCAAGGCAGTGTCCTTACCCACTGGAACACCAGGGAAGCCCAAGCCCATAGCTTTTATAAAAGCTGTTTAAGAATTTTTTAATGTTGAGATCTTTGTAGGTTCATACACAACTGTAAGAAATAGTGGAAATCCCCTACACCCAGTGTCCCCCAGTGGTAACATCTATTACCTTGTGATAATAGATACTATCACAACCACAAACTAACCATTGGGACCACCAGCCAACCTTGTTCAGACTTCATCAGTTTTACGTGTGTGTGTGTGTTTAGTCTTATGTGCCTTTATTCCAGGGGTAGATTCACCACAGTCACGATACTGAACAGCTCTATCACCAGGATCCCTCCTGCCACCTTGTTAAAGCTGCCGCCACCTTCCTCCCTCTCTGTAACTCCTGGCAGCACAGATCTGTTTTCCATCTCTATAATTTTGTCAAGAATGCTATATGAATAAAATCATACAGTATATGACATTTTGAGATTGCCTTTCTTTTTTCACTCAGCATAATTCCTTTGAGATCCACTCAAGTTGTTACACATATCAATACTTAGTTCCTTATTTGGTTTAACCATTCACGCCTTGAAGAACATCTGGGTTGTTTTTAGTTTTAACTATTACAATAGAGCTACTATGAACATTCATGTGTAGGTTTTTCATGACTAACTTTTCATTTCTCTGGGATGAATGCCTTTGAGTGCAATTGCTGGGTCATGTGGTAATCGTGTATTAAGTTTGGTAAGAAACTTCCAGACTGTTTTCTAGAGAGGTTCTACTGTTTTACATTTCTCTCAGGAATGTATGAACAAACCATTTATCTAAATTCTTGTCAGCACTTGGTGCTATCATTACTTTTAATTTTAGTCATTTTGATATTTCATCATTGCTTTAGTTTGCATTTCCTGCTGGCTAAGAATGGTTAACATCTTTTCATGTGCTTGTTTGCATCTTCAGCAAAATATCTGCTCTTGTCTTCTGCTAATTTTTTAATCAGATTCTTTGGGTATTTTTACCTTTGAGATTTGAGTTCTTTCTAGATTCCTCCCACTTTATTCTTCTCTTCCAAAATTATTTTAGCTATCCTAGATGCTGTGACTGCCATATACATTTTAGAATAAAAACTCCATCTTAAAAATGTTACTGAGATTTCCATTGGAATTTTCCTACATGGACTCTTCAGTACATAAATGCAGTGTTTCTTACTACTCTTCAGATTTTCTTTGATTGCTTAATCAACATTTTGAAATGGTCAACATATAAGTCCTGTTTAATTAGGTTTACACCTAAATATTTCATTTTCATCAGCGGTATTTTAAATGTTCTTGTGGTTTTAACTTGGGTTTCCATGTATTCATTGTTAGTATATACAAATGTAATTGATTTTCATATGTCATTCTTACATTTGTAACATAGCTGAACTCACTTATTAGTCCTTGGGGTTTTTAAAAATAGATTCCTTGAGATTCTTTACATAGGGAATTACATCTCTTGTAAATAGGAGTGATTTTGTTTCTTCATTTCCTATTTATATGCCTTTCATTTCCTTTTCTTGCCTTATTGTTCTGGCTAGACTTTCTAATGCTGTGTTGAGTAAGGTTAGTAAGAAAGGACATTCTTACATGTTCCTGACTTTGGAGTGAAAGCTTTCAGTTTTTCACCATGAAAGATGGTGTTAACTGTATGTTTTTTTGTAAGTGCTTTTTATGAAGTTGTGGAAGCTACCCCTCTTCCTAGTTTTGAGAGATTTTATGATGAATGGGTATTGGAATACTGTTTTTAAAATGGGCTTCAAATAGCTATGTCAGGATCCAAAAGCTGGACCCAGACCCTTTGTCATGGCTGGGTTTTCCTCCCTCTAAGGTCATGGTTGCCTCAGCCACTGGTCACTGTATACACAGAGCAGGTCATCCGGTCACACATGCCACACTTCCTCAGGGTCAGCAGGTCACTCCTCTGCCTTTTCTTTTCTGCATTGCATTTCTTTTTCCTCTGAAGTTGGCACCTTGTTAAATCTTTAACCAAATGTTAGGTCTTCCCTGCAGTCAACTTAAGCGATATTCATATCTTTGGCAGGACGCAGGGTTTTCTGAACTGACTATGGAATAGAGATGATAAGGCTAATATTTAAATTGTTTTTGTTTAATTATATTACCTGTAGAGTCATTAAGTAGAATTTGCCATTTCAGTCACATATATAGATCACTCAGAGTGGCTTTAGTGTGAATGATGGACTGTCCTCCAGGGCGGGGCCATCATTGTTGGCCTTTTGTGTTCAGGCATTTTTAAAAAGTCTAGATTTCATTGGAATTTTCCTACATATTTCATTTTTCATCCAGCGGTAATTTTGAAATGGTCAACATATAAGTCCTGTTTAATTAGGTTTACACCTAAATATTTCATTTTCATCAGCGGTATTTTAAATGTTCTTGTGGTTTTAACTTGGGTTTCCATGTATTCATTGTTAGTATATACAAATGTAATTGATTTTCATATGTCATTCTTACATTTGTAACATAGCTGAACTCACTTATTAGTCCTTGGGGTTTTTAAAAATAGATTCCTTGAGATTCTTTACATAGGGAATTACATCTCTTGTAAATAGGAGTGATTTTGTTTCTTCATTTCCTATTTATATGCCTTTCATTTCCTTTTCTTGCCTTATTGTTCTGGCTAGACTTTCTAATGCTGTGTTGAGTAAGGTTAGTAAGAAAGGACATTCTTACATGTTCCTGACTTTGGAGTGAAAGCTTTCAGTTTTTCACCATGAAAGATGGTGTTAACTGTATGTTTTTTTGTAAGTGCTTTTTATGAAGTTGTGGAAGCTACTCTCTCTTCCTAGTTTTGAGAGATTTTATGATGAATGGGTATTGGAATACTGTTTTTAAAATGGGCTTCAAATAGCTATGTCAGGATCCAAAAGCTGGACCCAGACCCTTTGTCATGGCTGGGTTTTCCTCCCTCTAAGGTCATGGTTGCCTCAGCCACTGGTCACTGTATACACAGAGCAGGTCATCCGGTCACACATGCCACACTTCCTCAGGGTCAGCAGGTCACTCCTCTGCCTTTTCTTTTCTGCATTGCATTTCTTTTTCCTCTGAAGTTGGCACCTTGTTAAATCTTTAACCAAATGTTAGGTCTTCCCTGCAGTCAACTTAAGCGATATTCATATCTTTGGCAGGACGCAGGGTTTTCTGAACTGACTATGGAATAGAGATGATAAGGCTAATATTTAAATTGTTTTTTTGTTTAATTATATTACCTGTAGAGTCATTAAGTAGAATTTGCCATTTCAGTCACATATATAGATCACTCAGAGTGGCTTTAGTGTGAATGATGGACTGTCCTCCAGGGCCCGGGGCCTCAGTCCAGTCCTAGGTTGGCCTGGTCACGGGTATGTCCTGCTTCAGGCACTTTTGTTAACACCACCAGCCATGTAACTGTCTTTTCTGTAGATCTGAGTCTAGTCTGGGAGACATCCAGAAGCCTTGGTAGACATGTTCTCTCAGATATGGTCTGTGACTGTGGGACAGATGATTTCTGCCGCTTCTTTGAGGCAAGGCCAGCCAGGCACCACGCAGGAGGTCTCCACAATCCCTTCAACTTGCCAGCCCTGCCCACGCCTTGCTGGCTGTCTTCTCCAGAGCCCTCAGGAGCGAGCGTGGGGACGGTAGCCCTTTGAGTCACTCGGGAAGCGCTCATGCGGCTGGCAGCTCCTCTCTAGGCTGAGACAGAATTGTCTGAGGAGCCTCGGCCTGGCTTCATTCCAGGTGCTTCTCCCAGCCAAGCTGCCTAGATGTGGGTTTAACCAGGAATGGTTCGTCATCTCCAAGGGCCACCCTACCATTCTCCCAGACACATGGAAGAGACTCCAGGCCAGGGTCATCAACAATTTTATTTGTTGGTAAATACCAGTTATACTTTTCTAATATATTGATGAAAATGAACACAAAGGGTTTGGACTAGAGGGTATTGCTTGTTCCACAGCCAAGCAAGGTAATATGGGCCTTGATGACTTGGAAATTAATAGTCAGAAAGATTCATCATGTTACCTCCCTGACACAGGACCTCTCCTTTAAGATTCCCTATTCAACATGTTCTTTTCAGGTCTTTAAGTTCCTAAGTTTCCTGTGAGTTACAATTTTTCTTTTCTACACATTTTCTCTCTTTCTTGGGTAAATGAGTAGTATAGTCAGCTTTTGTTTTCCACATTTCTTTTTTAACAGATCGAATTTAAATACATATCCCTACTTTGAAAGTCATATCGCATCACGATAGTCTGGCAAAGGTGTCTGTACCTGCCACAGTAGAAGAGAATTTAACATTTTTTGGTAACTCACTGTCTTAGCAAACCATATGAGTATTTTCATGACATACTAAGTTATTTGTTTCTTTCTAGACAAAAGCTCTAATGGACAAGCTTCAAAAGACTGTTTCATCTGAAGGAAGATTTAAAAATCTCAGAGAAACCCTTAAAAAGTATGTTTATTTTCTTAAATTATTTGTAATTCAGAAGTATATTTATATAATTTTTATAACATACAAATAGTGGCCTACCTCATACTTTGTTTTGAAAAGAAAGCAAATGGGAAATAACTTCCATCATCTTCCATCATCAACTACGTCCATGTTTTTCTGATTTTCCTTTACATTTGGAATATGATGCATACCATGTCTTATGGATATACTCATGGTATGCAGATTATTCCAAATAAGAAGAAAATTCACCAGAGTAAATATTTTACTATGTTTTACCACAAAAAGTTTATTTGGTATTTTATTTAAAAGTTTCTTTACTTAGTATTTAAAAGTTTCTTTATTTGGTATTTCCTGATCTAAACACAGTGATTTCCTGTGACTTTATTTGAGTATTCCAGTGCCTATTGCTTTTGTTTTTTGCTTTTGGTGTTTTTATTGCTGGATCATTTTCCCCTTCTTTAGACACACACACACACCCACACACACAGAACAGAATATATCCTTCTGCGATTTGTTTTCTTATTATCTGCCACATGGATGTCACTTACTCTGCACAATTTTGTCCTGTGATACCATGAGTGAAAGAAGACTTAACGTAACAACAACAATAGTCTAAGAACTACTGAAGATTTCCTAAATGACTGACTCTGTGTGAAGTGCTTGATGTGTTTTATTTAAGCCTCACAACAAAGTAAAGAGACTGGAGTTTGACTGTCTCCGTTTTACAAGACAGGGAAACTGCTAAAGTTTAGAGAGTTTGCCCAACACCACTTAGTAAGTAGGCAAACGGGGACTCCGACCCATTTCCCTCTGGCTTAAGAGGCCGTGTTCTCAACCTCTAGATTCTCTGAGAAGACCAGATGGACCCACCTTCCAAACAGAGAAGGTCTCACTTTCGTGTGTGGGTGTGATATTATGCTTGTACCTTCCAAAACATTTAAGTACTAACTAAAACAGAAAACAAGTTTTAGCAAAAAATTTTTGGATTGTTTCTTTCTAGACAAAAGCTCTAATGGACAAGCTTCAAAAGACTGTTTCATCTGAAGGAAGATTTAAAATCTCAGAGAAACCCTTAAAAAGTATGTTTATTTTCTTAAATTATTTGTAATTCAGAAGTATATTTATATAATTTTTATAACATACAAATAGTGGCCTACCTCATACTTTGTTTTGAAAAGAAAGCAAATGGGAAATAACTTCCATCATCTTCCATCATCAACTACGTCCATGTTTTTCTGATTTTCCTTTACATTTGGAATATGATGCATACCATGTCTTATGGATATACTCATGGTATGCAGATTATTCCAAATAAGAAGAAAATTCACCAGAGTAAATATTTTACTATGTTTTACCACAAAAAGTTTATTTGGTATTTTATTTAAAAGTTTCTTTACTTAGTATTTAAAAGTTTCTTTATTTGGTATTTCCTGATCTAAACACAGTGATTTCCTGTGACTTTATTTGAGTATTCCAGTGCCTATTGCTTTTGTTTTTTGCTTTTGGTGTTTTTATTGCTGGATCATTTTCCCCTTCTTTAGACACACACACACACCCACACACACAGAACAGAATATATCCTTCTGCGATTTGTTTTCTTATTATCTGCCACATGGATGTCACTTACTCTGCACAATTTTGTCCTGTGATACCATGAGTGAAAGAAGACTTAACGTAACAACAACAATAGTCTAAGAACTACTGAAGATTTCCTAAATGACTGACTCTGTGTGAAGTGCTTGATGTGTTTTATTTAAGCCTCACAACAAAGTAAAGAGACTGGAGTTTGACTGTCTCCGTTTTACAAGACAGGGAAACTGCTAAAGTTTAGAGAGTTTGCCCAACACCACTTAGTAAGTAGGCAAACGGGGACTCCGACCCATTTCCCTCTGGCTTAAGAGGCCGTGTTCTCAACCTCTAGATTCTCTGAGAAGACCAGATGGACCCACCTTCCAAACAGAGAAGGTCTCACTTTCGTGTGTGGGTGTGATATTATGCTTGTACCTTCCAAAACATTTAAGTACTAACTAAAACAGAAAACAAGTTTTTACAAGTTCTAATCACATTGATTTTTCCACCCGCTTCTTCAAGTTGAATGTTTGCACTTTAATGAGGTGAGGGCATGGGTTTTCCTACATGGCTTATGCCTCAAATAAGTGTGGCCAGTTGAGAAGCACTGCAGACAAATGCTGCAAGCAGGTCCCATTAGCAGACGTTTTGTATTTGTCTATAAGACATCCTGTTGTTTGAAATACCATTGTCTGAAACACATAGTAAACTATTGGCTGTAATTTTGTATCACATTCTGTTGTAAGACATAATTAAACCTCTGCATATCATGAGCATGCTTCTGAAAATGGAATTAGAAGAGTTTTTTTCTTCAGGAGGGGAGCAGCACAGTTGCTTCCTGTGTAAACTGGGGAGATAAGTGGATGCCTGTGCAAATGAGCATGAGAACAGTGCCTCTTGTCTTTCAGCTGTAACCCTCCTGCTGTTCCTTACCTGGGGATGTACCTGACAGACCTGGCGTTTATTGAAGAAGGAACACCAAATTTTACTGAGGAGGGCCTCGTCAATTTCTCCAAGATGAGAATGGTGGGTGAGAGTTTCATATAATCAGCCTGTCTTGGTGAATTCAGTGGCTTATAGAGAAGAGGCGACGTCATGAAAGAGTGATTCTTAGCTTTTTCATCTTGACTGTTTTATCAGACGCTGGGTCTGATGCCCGATGTTGGCTGATTCAGGAGGTTTTCCCAGGCCTCTTTTAGCAAAGCAGTCTAGACAGAGAATGTAGGGGATATAAAGTCCCAGAGTTGACTTTCTGAGACTGACTAGTGATAGACGGAAGCTGAAGGCTTTTTGCTGGACAGCGGGATTCTGAACACTAAATTAGAAGCAAGGAGCCCATGGACACCAGCACCGCATGCTTGCCACTCCCGACCCTGAGGCCAGCTCCTGCCAGTTGTCTCCCTGATGGGGAATTCAGTGTCTTCTTGCTGTTAGCATTTCTTGTGGCTCATTGAAGAGCAAGAAAGCCCTGGGACTACTCATGCCCTCATGATGGGGCAGGGCTCCCAGATACCTCACTGGAGGAAGGGACTGACTGCTCTGGGAGGGGCTCCCAGAACACCATGCTGCAGCCCCGGGCAGTACTCACCCTTGGCTTCTGTTGTTTCTCCATCAGATATCACACATCATCAGAGAGATTCGCCAATTCCAGCAGACTTCCTATCGAATAGATCATCAGCCAAAGGTATACTGTGTGGTTGTAGGGAATTTAAGAAGAAAAAAGCGGAAGTTAATTATTTGGTGACAGCAGTAGAGTAGATCAGTAATACCAAAAGCTGACTCAAAGAAAAGACCGAGGGGGCTTCCCCGGGACTTCCCCAGTGGTCCAGTGAGTAAAGAGTCCACAATGCAGTGCAAGGGGCACCGGTTCGATCCCTGGCATGGGAAGATCCCATATGCCACGGAGTGGCTGGACCAGTGTGTCCAATTATGAGCCAGCATTCTGGAGCACATGCGACGAGAGAGGCCACTGCAATGGGAGGCCCACACAGGCCAAGGAATTAAAACAGATGAAAATAAATAAATGAAGGACCAATAAAAGAGGCCAAAATTTAAAAAAAAAAAAAAGACCGAAGAAACAGGCAAACCTTTGGTAATTCTGATAAAGAAAGCAAAAAGAGTATCGATTCATCATCAGATCTTATCTATTTTATATCCAATATTTCTTTTTTAACTTAAACTTTCATTTTAATTTCAACGTATCATATAATTCAGCCTAGCCTTCTATCCAGTATTTCTCGTGCAACTGTCCACATACCCCCCATCACCGACCCCGGGCCAGGCTGCTGGTATCTGCTACCTTGTGTACAGAATGCAGATCCATCCTACAAATTTGCAGCCAGACAGAACTCTGTGAACACACAGTGGGAGTTGTTTTCCCCTTGCATAAAATATTTTACTAACTTCTCTTTGCTCTTAGGGTAACGAAAAAAATCCCTTGATATATCCAAGAAATCTTGCATTATGTGGTCCCTGCTCATTTTTCAAGATTCGTCTTGTGTCCTATACGCCCTTCTTCTCCATCCCAACCATAGCTGGTGTTTAGGCTCATGAAGAGCAAGAAAGCCCTGGGACTACTGGATGGGGCAGGGCTCCCAGATACCTCACTGGAGGAAGGGACTGACTGCTCTGGGAGGGGCTCCCAGAACACCATGCTGCAGCCCCGGGCAGTACTCACCCTTGGCTTCTGTTGTTTCTCCATCAGATATCACACATCATCAGAGAGATTCGCCAATTCCAGCAGACTTCCTATCGAATAGATCATCAGCCAAAGGTATACTGTGTGGTTGTAGGGAATTTAAGAAGAAAAAAGCGGAAGTTAATTATTTGGTGACAGCAGTAGAGTAGATCAGTAATACCAAAAGCTGACTCAAAGAAAAGACCGAGGGGGCTTCCCCGGGACTTCCCCAGTGGTCCAGTGAGTAAAGAGTCCACAATGCAGTGCAAGGGGCACCGGTTCGATCCCTGGCATGGGAAGATCCCATATGCCACGGAGTGGCTGGACCAGTGTGTCCAATTATGAGCCAGCATTCTGGAGCACATGCGACGAGAGAGGCCACTGCAATGGGAGGCCCACACAGGCCAAGGAATTAAAACAGATGAAAATAAATAAATGAAGGACCAATAAAAGAGGCCAAAATTTAAAAAAAAAAAGACCGAAGAAACAGGCAAACCTTTGGTAATTCTGATAAAGAAAGCAAAAAGAGTATCGATTCATCATCAGATCTTATCTATTTTATATCCAATATTTCTTTTTTAACTTAAACTTTCATTTTAATTTCAACGTATCATATAATTCAGCCTAGCCTTCTATCCAGTATTTCTCGTGCAACTGTCCACATACCCCCCATCACCGACCCCGGGCCAGGCTGCTGGTATCTGCTACCTTGTGTACAGAATGCAGATCCATCCTACAAATTTGCAGCCAGACAGAACTCTGTGAACACACAGTGGGAGTTGTTTTCCCCTTGCATAAAATATTTTACTAACTTCTCTTTGCTCTTAGGGTAACGAAAAAAATCCCTTGATATATCCAAGAAATCTTGCATTATGTGGTCCCTGCTCATTTTTCAAGATTCGTCTTGTGTCCTATACGCCCTTCTTCTCCATCCCAACCATAGCTGGTGTTTATTGCCTTTTTTTTCTTTCTTTCTTCTTCTTTCTTTTTTTCTTCCTTTCTTTCCTTGCCTCCTTCCCTTCTTTTCATTTTGTAATAGATGTTATTTTTTAGAATCATTTTAGCTTTACAGAAAAGTTGAGGCGGTAAGATAGAAGATTCCCATTTAATACACAACCAGTCATCCCTGTTATTTCATGGAACTTGACATACTTACTAAGAAATGCATAAGGAAGCTTTGATAGGCAAAAAATGGTAAGAACTTTTTGAAAAATAAGAGTAAGGGAGAGCTTTCCCCACCAGATATAAACACGGATACTGAATTGAATAGAACCGGATGATCTTGGCAGAGGATACCAACTCAGCGGAGCAGGATAAAGTCCAGATGCAGATTTTGTCTACGTGAAAACCTCATTGTGTAATGTGGGATAAAGGAGACATTTAGAGAAAGTGCCAGAAAGAAACAGACCATTGTATAAATGGAGTAGAGACTTTGGCTCTCCATCTTCTACTATCCACAAAAATGAGTTCCAGATGAATTTGCTACTGTAATATAAAAATGACATATTACATTATTTTAATAAAATAATATAGGACAAAATATTCATGACCTTTGGATTTGAAAGACCTTCTTAAATACAGAATGCAAAAGCTATAAAAAAAAAACAAGGTTAATGACATTTGTTGAATCAAGATCTAAAAGTTGTTAGACAAAGAGCAATTGTTTAAAAAGTCAGAATTCAAGCAGTAGACTAGGAGACAGTGTAACATAAAAAACAAGACACAAAATAGAAGTATTCCTGTAAGTTAAAAAAATTCTTATAAATCTATAAGAAAAGCATAAACAACTCAATAAGAATACTGGTAAAGCCATAAATAGGCGATTCACAGAAGAAGAAACAAAAATGTCTAATACATATTTGTAAAATGCTCAACTTAATCAATAAGAAAGAGGCAGATTATGAAGCATCATCAGCTATCAGGTAGACAAATTTTTAAAATATTGTTAACATTATTAACATTATTGTTAATATTAGTTAGGATATGGGATAACAGATACTCTCGTGTACTATGGGTGCAACAGTCTTGGAAGTTATTTTATTATATTACCTATTAAAAATAAAATTGATATACCAAGTAACTATAACTCTTAATACATTGCTGGTGAGAATAACAGGGTACAACCAACCTCTTTGGAAAAGTGTGCTATTTGGAGGTTTCTTAAAATGTTACATATGCCTATTTAACTTAAATACTCAGATATTTATCCAAGGGGGAAGTGAAAACATGACTACTAAAAATCTCATATAAAATGTTCATAGCGTTTCTTAATAAAAGCCCCAAATTAGAAACAGCTCAGGTGTCCATGAAGAGATGAACGGAGAAACACATTGTGAATCTATACAGTGGACGCACACTTACTCTGCAATGAAAGAGGGCAAGCCAGTGAAACACACCACAGTGTGGGTGCATCTCAGCATATTATGCTGGGACAAAGAAGTCATACACCAGAGAGCACACACTGTGTGATTCCACTTAAAGATGTTCTAAAGCAGACAGCACCAGCATATGGTGATGGAAATCAGAGCAGCCATTGCTCTGGTTGATGGGAAGCTGCATGAGGGAACTTCCTGAGGTGATGGAATTAGTCTTTAACATGCTATATATGTAGGTTCATTGTTGTTAGTCACTAAGTCATGTCTGACTCTTGCAATCCTGTGGACTGTAGCCCACCAGTTTCCCCTGTCTGTGGGATTTCTCAAGTAGAAATACTGGAATGGGTTGCTATTTTCTTCTCCAGATACATAAGTTACATGGGTATTTGCATTTGTCAAAACTATCAAGCGATTAATTGTACTTATTTAAAGAGATGTTTCTATGGAGATGACCCCGGTTCCAGCATGTTCATTTCAGTGTCTTTCCTTTCCCTTTATATCCAGTGTGGAACCATTCAGATGTGAGCACTAGGGAGCATGCTAACGAGGACTTCACTGTAACTTTGTGTCATCGTGAAATATTGACAGGAACCCATCCATATGAGGTCATTAAATAAACTCTGATATGTCACACTGGTTAAAGACTAGCACAGCAGTGAGAGCCCTCTGTACTGACCTGAGGAGCTTTCCACAGCTTCTGATCTGATAAAGCAGAATACAGTGTACCATTGTGATGCCTCGTATGAGAAGGAAAATGATTTCTGTAAGTACATGGTAATGTCTGAAAAGATAATGAAAAATATCTGCGAGAATATAAGCCAGCTGATAACATTTGGACTTCTTGAGGTCAGTACCTGGGCTCGGGAGCTGAGAGAGGATCAGAGATGTTTTATTATTTTTTACAGTCAGAACATACTCATGTTTTTTAGTCACATAAAGTACTTTAGTGTTTGGGAGAAAGTGTTGTGTCAGGTTTCATTCAGAAAACGTACGTACTGGTCTTGTGAAAGAAATCAAAGTGGGGATTTCCCTTTCTTCTCTAGGTCACTCAGTATTTGCTTGACAAAGCCCTCATCATAGATGAAGATACGCTGTATGAGCTGTCACTAAAAATTGAACCTCGACTCCCTGCTTGACGATCCAGCCTTGCCCCGAGTCCGTGGAATTTTCATGGAAAGCAGAGCGGACAGAACTGTGCATGCCATGCCTCCCACAGTGCGGAGAGGACGGGGGGATGAAGACAAGTCAGTCTTTTGGGCCCCCAAAGATGACAGAACCAAACCAGAATTCTGTCTCCAGCCAGGGAAGCCCCACTGGTTGGGATCCAGGACAGATGCTTCAGACTTGGGTGGGAAGGTGAAGAGAGTGATGTTTGGTAAAGCTGAGGGCACATGTATGTGCATGAGGGAAGATAAGCTGGGAGGTGCTGGTAGTCAATTTAATGAAGCAGGTAAGAAGGGGAATTTGAAACACTGAGCCATAATCTCTTAAGAACTCGGGGACAAAGGTCCATGGAAGAGGCCTGTGATGTTTCACTGGCACTTAACTGACCTGGGACACCTTCCAGTCTTCTCCTAGGATTTAACTGCTTCTGTTACATGTTGTTTGTTGTAGGCTTCTAGAAGAGCCGAGGCTGCCTCTGTAGGGATGGGCCAACACATAAACAATTTCAGTCCTCAGCACGCGCATGGTTCTCAGTGCTTCGTAAATGTTTATACGAATGGCATGTTCTGAAAAGGCCCCCATTAAATAAACTCTGATATGTCACACTGGTTAAAGACTAGCACAGCAGAGATTACAGCTTTCCACAGCTTCTGATCTGATAAAGCAGAATACAGTGTACCATTGTGATGCCTCGTATGAGAAGGAAAATGATTTCTGTAAGTACATGGTAATGTCTGAAAAGATAATGAAAAATATCTGCGAGAATATAAGCCAGCTGATAACATTTGGACTTCTTGAGGTCAGTACCTGGGCTCGGGAGCTGAGAGAGGATCAGAGATGTTTTATTATTTTTTACAGTCAGAACATACTCATGTTTTTTAGTCACATAAAGTACTTTAGTGTTTGGGAGAAAGTGTTGTGTCAGGTTTCATTCAGAAAACGTACGTACTGGTCTTGTGAAAGAAATCAAAGTGGGGATTTCCCTTTCTTCTCTAGGTCACTCAGTATTTGCTTGACAAAGCCCTCATCATAGATGAAGATACGCTGTATGAGCTGTCACTAAAAATTGAACCTCGACTCCCTGCTTGACGATCCAGCCTTGCCCCGAGTCCGTGGAATTTTCATGGAAAGCAGAGCGGACAGAACTGTGCATGCCATGCCTCCCACAGTGCGGAGAGGACGGGGGGATGAAGACAAGTCAGTCTTTTGGGCCCCCAAAGATGACAGAACCAAACCAGAATTCTGTCTCCAGCCAGGGAAGCCCCACTGGTTGGGATCCAGGACAGATGCTTCAGACTTGGGTGGGAAGGTGAAGAGAGTGATGTTTGGTAAAGCTGAGGGCACATGTATGTGCATGAGGGAAGATAAGCTGGGAGGTGCTGGTAGTCAATTTAATGAAGCAGGTAAGAAGGGGAATTTGAAACACTGAGCCATAATCTCTTAAGAACTCGGGGACAAAGGTCCATGGAAGAGGCCTGTGATGTTTCACTGGCACTTAACTGACCTGGGACACCTTCCAGTCTTCTCCTAGGATTTAACTGCTTCTGTTACATGTTGTTTGTTGTAGGCTTCTAGAAGAGCCGAGGCTGCCTCTGTAGGGATGGGCCAACACATAAACAATTTCAGTCCTCAGCACGCGCATGGTTCTCAGTGCTTCGTAAATGTTTATACTGGACGAATGGCATGTTCTGAAACTGCACTCTCAGTCTTTAGGCAACAGGACAGGAGAGATGTGTTGAAAGTCAAGTGCATTTGTATGTAACATTTCCATACTTTAAAACTCAATAGCTGTGCCCCCAGAGAGTCCAGCCACTGGGGGATGTGGAGGCTACGTCCTGAGGCTGTGCCGCTTAGGAAGTCAATGCCCTTTGAGAAGCAAGTGTGGGCTTTACCAAGAGATGCCCACTCGACTCACCAATGAAACTGTGGAATATGACAGAAGGCCACAAGGGGAAGAGTGGGTTTCAATGCTAAGTGAAAAGATACACTTAAAAGTCATCTCTGCGCCTTTCTGTGCTTGTTTTGATTTCCCTCCCCCCACCTTGATTATGTGGGAATCTGTTCTGTTTATCACAAACCATTTGTAAGCTCACTCTGAACGTTGTTTTTTTTTTTTTTTTTAAGTTGTTTAGTGCAGCGGCCCCTAACCTTTTTGGCACCAGGGACCAGTTTCATGGAAGATGATTTTTCCACAGACAGCGGGGAGAGGGCAGTTTCAGATGACTCAAGTGCATTACATTTATTGTGCACTCTATTTCTATTATTATTATTACATCAGTCCCACCAAAGATCATCAGGCATTAAATCGTGATGGGGAGGTTGGGAACGCCTGGTTTAGTGGGATTTTCTTTTTAAAACTCACCCTTCCATGTGTTACTAGTAGTTCTTCTATAGTCATCATTGTTTTTAAATCTTAAGACATTTCTGAGTGAAAGTATTGTTAAGTATATGGGAAATGGGCCAAACCACTCATGGGCTCTTGTGTCAGAAAACCAAATGCTGGGTTTCGTCCTCCTGCCCTAGTTTGGAAAAGTGACTGTGATTTCCCCAGGACTGTTGGTGGTTGAAGAAATAGGGCTATCTTGTGTTTACCTTCCTCTTCTCTTCTCAGGGAGACCTCTGCTTTCAAAGAAGAGAAAAGATATATAGAGTTATTGTTACCTGAGCCTATTGCATCTGGTATTATTTTTTAGAGGCATGAAGCATATTGATGCTGACATTGAAAAAAAATATTGATCTGTTTGGCTGCTTTCTCTCTCTTTTTGCACTTTAATCATGTTGTTGGAGCTGACAGCTGACTAATAAGTTCAACACTCTGGCTCATAAGACCCAGTGGAATTTGATAATGCCCCACAGAGGTGGAGAATGTACATTTTTCCTGCATGGTTAAGGGCCATCTCTGTACATAGTTATATAGTGAAATATCAGATAAGTGAAAGAAAATATTTATAATATTTGAAGACCATTCCAAAAATATTTTCAATAGCTCATATTAATCAACAGGATAGCAGTAAATCCAAAGAGGGTGACTTATGGATGCTTTCTCTTTTTTTGTTGTTAAGTTGCTTGTTTTTTCTCTTTAGTTTCAAATAAGAAGTCGATGCATCTTGATGCATGATAAGAAGCATGAATTATGTGGATCCTAACAATGCATAATTTACAATTTATTTCTCAGTGTTTGGAAACAAAGTTTGAACTCATATGTATCAGTTGCACCAAGCACCTCAAAGTTTTGCAAAAGAATAAGAAAGTAACTTTCTTGGTGCAAAGACACGGTTTTAAAGGTGAACTAAAACCAGGGCAAATCAGTGAAAAGACCACACACATAGCAGTTTCAGGCAGAACAACACGTTGAAATGTTGACGAATCCGGCTCTGCCCTTCGAATCCCCAGAGTCTTCCAGAAGGGAGGCAGAGGTCCTCTGGGCTCTGTCCCTAGAAGTTTGGACCCTTAATTCTCTGACCCAGCGATTCCGGAAACACTGCAGCCATTCTTATTAGAGAAAAAATAGGAAGTAGAGGAATTTCCAAATGCTCCTTTCCTTTGGACATACAGGTTTTCCTCAGCTAGACAAAGCCTTCAGATCTATTTCCTGCAGAATGTTGGGAGCGCCCCCCAGTGGTCAACGATGGGCGCTGTCCGTCGTCTATGCTGACCTTTAGCCTTTTACTGAGAATTGCACACCCGCTCTTTCTGCTTCCTAGAATTGGAGCTACAAGAGAAAACTCCACCTCCAAGAAAGTTGCTTTTGATGACCTGCACCATTTCTGAGCTAGCTGGGAAAGGAAAGCGCATTTTTAAAAAGCTCAATCTAGTTACATTTAAAATCCTCAAGAGCAATTTGTGGTTTCCTTTTGATTGTTTAAAGCATCCATTCTCTTCTGCCTTGCAGACTCTGTGTGACCGTTGGAGTGACCGCTCCTGGGTGGGTCTACTTATATGAGACCCATTTCTATGAGCAGATGGGAGTTCAGCCTCTAACAGTCAAGTGGAGAACACTTGTATTCTTGCAAAATTAACCTAGAAAATCAGCAGTAAATCCAAAGAGGGTGACTTATGGATGCTTTCTCTTTTGTTGTTAAGTTGCTTGTTTTTTCTCTTTAGTTTCAAATAAGAAGTCGATGCATCTTGATGCATGATAAGAAGCATGAATTATGTGGATCCTAACAATGCATAATTTACAATTTATTTCTCAGTGTTTGGAAACAAAGTTTGAACTCATATGTATCAGTTGCACCAAGCACCTCAAAGTTTTGCAAAAGAATAAGAAAGTAACTTTCTTGGTGCAAAGACACGGTTTTAAAGGTGAACTAAAACCAGGGCAAATCAGTGAAAAGACCACACACATAGCAGTTTCAGGCAGAACAACACGTTGAAATGTTGACGAATCCGGCTCTGCCCTTCGAATCCCCAGAGTCTTCCAGAAGGGAGGCAGAGGTCCTCTGGGCTCTGTCCCTAGAAGTTTGGACCCTTAATTCTCTGACCCAGCGATTCCGGAAACACTGCAGCCATTCTTATTAGAGAAAAAATAGGAAGTAGAGGAATTTCCAAATGCTCCTTTCCTTTGGACATACAGGTTTTCCTCAGCTAGACAAAGCCTTCAGATCTATTTCCTGCAGAATGTTGGGAGCGCCCCCCAGTGGTCAACGATGGGCGCTGTCCGTCGTCTATGCTGACCTTTAGCCTTTTACTGAGAATTGCACACCCGCTCTTTCTGCTTCCTAGAATTGGAGCTACAAGAGAAAACTCCACCTCCAAGAAAGTTGCTTTTGATGACCTGCACCATTTCTGAGCTAGCTGGGAAAGGAAAGCGCATTTTTAAAAAGCTCAATCTAGTTACATTTAAAATCCTCAAGAGCAATTTGTGGTTTCCTTTTGATTGTTTAAAGCATCCATTCTCTTCTGCCTTGCAGACTCTGTGTGACCGTTGGAGTGACCGCTCCTGGGTGGGTCTACTTATATGAGACCCATTTCTATGAGCAGATGGGAGTTCAGCCTCTAACAGTCAAGTGGAGAACACTTGTATTCTTGCAAAATTAACCTAGAAAATCAGAAGTAAAATCCAATTTCATGCTTCCAGATGAATACCCCCATTTTGTAAAGTCAGTGAAATTATCTTGGGGATTTTAGGGGATGCCTTTGGTGATTAGCTCAGACATCCAGTTTTGCTGCAGGAACAAATCTCTTATTTAAGCTAATATATTATGTGACAGATTCAGGCATGAAGTAGAATGTTGTCACTTTTCCTTAGTGTTTCTCTGAAGGAATTTCAAGAGGGAAATTCAAACTGCTGTTACAGTGTTTTCAACTGGCTCTCACACCAAGTCACCATTACTGTTTGTTAAATTTCAGTACAGATACTGAATAACTTGGCAGAGAAAAGTCCGTGTTGTTCCAGTTTGAACTGTGTGTGATAATAGACCCAGGCCTCTTTTCTGCTTGCAGTGTTGTAACAAGCACGACATTGGGTCAGAAGTGATTGGACCATTTTCAAATTCTTAACTGAAAAAGAGTAATGCAATAGGATAATTATTCCCAATAACATTAAGTTTTATTTTAAAATAAAGGATTTTATTTAGCTTTTCTTTTCAGATTTTGATTTTGTTCCCCCTGGAGGGGGAAAAAACCTTTCCCTTTCCTTTAAAGTGGAAACTTCTTAAAAACCAGCCTGTAAATTTTTATCATTTGTACTGCTATTGAAATGATAAAAAAAAAAAGATAGCATTTATGATTAAAGAATAGAGCTAGGGTAATGTCCACAGCTAGAAAAAATAAGTGAGTAAGATTCATTTTCACTTCAAAGAGACACCAGATTGTAGCTTTAAATAATGACTTGATAACTGATGCCACTATATGAATCCTGGTAATAAGACTTGAATCAATGAAGTCTAATCAGAGTGTCATTTTTCAGTGTCTGTTAAAATTAAGGCAGGGTGGAGCTAAAGAAGAAAACAGCCATCTTGTGGTAGGTATGCATACATGAGAGATTCAGAAAATATTCATCTTGGCTACCACACCACTTGATGGTCACATTAGGGTTGATTTGATTGTACTTGATGGCATTTGCTCAAGAAAAAAAACAGTTCTATTAAATGATATTGAACCACTGTCTTTGTTATACCACCGTTAATTTTTCCCTGGAAAGGCAGTTGTGAAAGAGCAGCTAGTCCTAGGCTCTGTTCTACAGGTAAAGCTGGGAAACCCTGGGCCAGTGCTGCAACCTCTCTGAGCCTCAGTTTCCTCATCTGTGAAGTGGAGTTACTAGTGATTCCTGTGCTGCCTACCTCACAGGACTGTCAT
The DNA here is from genome assembly GCA_022376925.1 of Tragulus kanchil. Taxonomy (NCBI): domain Eukaryota; kingdom Metazoa; phylum Chordata; class Mammalia; order Artiodactyla; family Tragulidae; genus Tragulus; species Tragulus kanchil. The sequence continues at coordinate 31,049,905 of JAIOJX010000004.1, forward strand.
GAGGACAGGGGATTAGACAGTCAACTGTAAATTGCTGTCCAACGTGAGGTAATTTGATTACCATCCTCATCTCTCTTTTTCAGAGGATTTAAGTGTATTTCTTTGTTATTTGTGTGTGTGATGGACAATCACCTGTGTGTTACTTGGAGAAGTATATTGTTTGTGTCCAGTTACTTTGCAAATCTTCTGACATCTGTGACTCCAGACAGGGGGATTTGTGCTGTGGCCTAACACTTGCCGGGTGAGGTGTGGGTTATGCCTATATGCAAATTAAACCTTGCCTTTCTCAAATTCTTCAGAATCTCTTTAGTCTCTTCATTTGATTCTTTCAGCATTTTTCTATATTGTCTCCTTCATAGCTGTGGGCTCCTACCACCGAGGAAGCCCATGGGGTGGGTGGGGGAGGCTATGTGTCCACTAGTAAGGAACTGGAAACCAAGAACGGTTTCTCATTGAAACCACCATCTTTTAAATTCTGTATTTCCATGCTCTTCAAAAGCCTTGCCATTCTCTGGGTTTGGAATCTGGGCTATTTCAGGCTCACTAGAAAAAATAAGTGAGTAAGATTCATTTTCACTTCAAAGAGACACCAGATTGTAGCTTTAAATAATGACTTGATAACTGATGCCACTATATGAATCCTGGTAATAAGACTTGAATCAATGAAGTCTAATCAGAGTGTCATTTTTCAGTGTCTGTTAAAATTAAGGCAGGGTGGAGCTAAAGAAGAAAACAGCCATCTTGTGGTAGGTATGCATACATGAGAGATTCAGAAAATATTCATCTTGGCTACCACACCACTTGATGGTCACATTAGGGTTGATTTGATTGTACTTGATGGCATTTGCTCAAGAAAAAAAACAGTTCTATTAAATGATATTGAACCACTGTCTTTGTTATACCACCGTTAATTTTTCCCTGGAAAGGCAGTTGTGAAAGAGCAGCTAGTCCTAGGCTCTGTTCTACAGGTAAAGCTGGGAAACCCTGGGCCAGTGCTGCAACCTCTCTGAGCCTCAGTTTCCTCATCTGTGAAGTGGAGTTACTAGTGATTCCTGTGCTGCCTACCTCACAGGACTGTCATGAGGACAGGGGATTAGACAGTCAACTGTAAATTGCTGTCCAACGTGAGGTAATTTGATTACCATCCTCATCTCTCTTTTTCAGAGGATTTAAGTGTATTTCTTTGTTATTTGTGTGTGTGATGGACAATCACCTGTGTGTTACTTGGAGAAGTATATTGTTTGTGTCCAGTTACTTTGCAAATCTTCTGACATCTGTGACTCCAGACAGGGGGATTTGTGCTGTGGCCTAACACTTGCCGGGTGAGGTGTGGGTTATGCCTATATGCAAATTAAACCTTGCCTTTCTCAAATTCTTCAGAATCTCTTTAGTCTCTTCATTTGATTCTTTCAGCATTTTTCTATATTGTCTCCTTCATAGCTGTGGGCTCCTACCACCGAGGAAGCCCATGGGGTGGGTGGGGGAGGCTATGTGTCCACTAGTAAGGAACTGGAAACCAAGAACGGTTTCTCATTGAAACCACCATCTTTTAAATTCTGTATTTCCATGCTCTTCAAAAGCCTTGCCATTCTCTGGGTTTGGAATCTGGGCTATTTCAGGCTCACTGGGTTTATTTCACCTGTGCCTGAACTGTCATGAAACAGAAACAGCAGCTGGTCAGCCCCACAGACCTCTAGCTTGCTGCCTCTTCTACCAGGGGAGCAAGAGGGACCATCGCCCATTAGGACAAAATGTGCAAACTGGTTACTTTAACTCTACAGGATCATGCAGTTTGGTGAGTCCCAATCAGTAACTGTTCAATGAAATAACATAGGAGAGCCTAGAAAATATCTGCGTATATCATATGCAAAAAGGACAAAACGGGTAAGTATTACTGGAACGTCAGGCTATAATGATAGCATATATGTTAACTGAGACCATTTCACCTTCAAGTGCTTGAATCTTCAGTGTACAGCCTGAGGAATTTCTACACGTGTGTACACGCATTCAACAACCCCTACATCAAGAACTGGCCCCAGGAGGCCCTCTCATGCACACTCTCAGTCACTACCCCCATGCAAAGATGAAATATTTGGTTTTGCTTTTGGTGGTATTTAAAAGAGATGGAGAGTCCAAAAGAGAACCACTTGAGGTGGGAGGTTGTTGCTGGGCTCCATCATCCCTGTCTTGCCTGGCTTGGGTCCTGAGAAGGAAGGGAAAGGAATCAGCTGGTGATGTGCACCTGGTCATACAAGCTGGGTACGTGACGGTCGCCAGAGGCCTGGGCAGCTCCCTCTGAAATGCAGGCTGCACTCCAAAGTCCTGGTGGGTCAAGGCTATTTACAGTCACCCTTTCCAATTTGCAGCGGATGTTCCAAGGAGGGTTATTTTTAAGCAGGGCGATGGCCTGCAGGACTTTCTGGTAGTAAATTAAGCCAGTGTGGATACAAAATGAGATGGTCTAGCAACCTACTTCAGATGGCCTGATCTAGAAGAGAAGGATGATTTCCCCTGAATCCAGGCCCTAGACACAAGTTGGAAGGAGAAAGAAACCCTGGTTCCTGGTTCAGAGCGTGATTAGAAGCTGGAGAGAAGGAGCTTTAAGGTGTCTTTTTCAGCTTGGAGGTAACAGGGGAAGGCCCGGAAATTGAACTTTTCATGAAAGCCTTGCCATTCTCTGGGTTTGGAATCTGGGCTATTTCAGGCTCACTGGGTTTATTTCACCTGTGCCTGAACTGTCATGAAACAGAAACAGCAGCTGGTCAGCCCCACAGACCTCTAGCTTGCTGCCTCTTCTACCAGGGGAGCAAGAGGGACCATCGCCCATTAGGACAAAATGTGCAAACTGGTTACTTTAACTCTACAGGATCATGCAGTTTGGTGAGTCCCAATCAGTAACTGTTCAATGAAATAACATAGGAGAGCCTAGAAAATATCTGCGTATATCATATGCAAAAAGGACAAAACGGGTAAGTATTACTGGAACGTCAGGCTATAATGATAGCATATATGTTAACTGAGACCATTTCACCTTCAAGTGCTTGAATCTTCAGTGTACAGCCTGAGGAATTTCTACACGTGTGTACACGCATTCAACAACCCCTACATCAAGAACTGGCCCCAGGAGGCCCTCTCATGCACACTCTCAGTCACTACCCCCATGCAAAGATGAAATATTTGGTTTTGCTTTTGGTGGTATTTAAAAGAGATGGAGAGTCCAAAAGAGAACCACTTGAGGTGGGAGGTTGTTGCTGGGCTCCATCATCCCTGTCTTGCCTGGCTTGGGTCCTGAGAAGGAAGGGAAAGGAATCAGCTGGTGATGTGCACCTGGTCATACAAGCTGGGTACGTGATGTCGCCAGAGGCCTGGGCAGCCCCCTCTGAAATGCAGGCTGCACTCCAAAGTCCTGGTGGGTCAAGGCTATTTACAGTCACCCTTTCCAATTTGCAGCGGATGTTCCAAGGAGGGTTATTTTTAAGCAGGGCGATGGCCTGCAGGACTTTCTGGTAGTAAATTAAGCCAGTGTGGATACAAAATGAGATGGTCTAGCAACCTACTTCAGATGGCCTGATCTAGAAGAGAAGGATGATTTCCCCTGAATCCAGGCCCTAGACACAAGTTGGAAGGAGAAAGAAACCCTGGTTCCTGGTTCAGAGCGTGATTAGAAGCTGGAGAGAAGGAGCTTTAAGGTGTCTTTTTCAGCTTGGAGGTAACAGGGGAAGGCCCCGGAAAGAAGGGGACATTCTCCACAGGTAACCAGGTACCCGGGGACGGTACCTGGGAAGACAGGAACAAACTCCCCAACAGGTGCAGCGGTTGTCCGGCGGCCCTCCCATCGCAACGCGAGAGCCTGCAGGTCTGGGCAGCCGGTCAGCCTGGCTGCGGGCCCAGGAACCCCTCGCAGAACCTTGGGAGAGGCAGCTTTCAGGACTGGACTTCGGAGAGGGGAACATTTCGAAGAAAAAGATAAGCGCTAGTAAGAGTTCGTGGCCCCGGGCTTCCCCTGGTGGTCCAGTGGGTAAGGACACCGCCTTGCAGTGCAAGGAACGCCAGTTCAAGCCCTGGCCTGGGAAAATCCCACGTGCCGCGGAGCGGCTGGACTGATGTGTCCAATTACCGAGCCAGAGCTCTGGAGCATGTGCGCCCAGAGCCGGCGCTCTACAATGACAGACGCCACCGCGATGGGAGGCCCACAGGAGCCAAAGAACAAAGACGGATGAACATAGAGAAACCAAAGACCAATAGAAGTGGCCCGCCTGCTCCCCTCCCTCCCCAACCTGACCCCCGCCCAAAATAAATAGATAAATAAATCTTAAAAAAAAAAATACGGAGAAACCTTTAATTGCCTTCCTAAAACTTTAGGAAAAAAAAAAAAAAAAGTTCGTGGCCCCTCGGCGGAACAATCAAAAGCGGGTGTTCAAGGGCAAATGGAGCGCAAGTGCGTCCTGAGGCTTATTCGGGATTGGCCGAGACGGGCCTCGCCCCGCCCCGCCCGGGTGCCCTTTCAAGGCCGGCCCCGCCTCTCCCCTTCCAGTCCTCGGCTGTTCGCGAGCGGCTGGACACGGGCGGTTTGAGCTCCAAGGTCAGTGTGACTGTGAAACCGGCTTTATTCCTCCAAAATGGGGTCATTGCTAGAGCTAGGGTCGAGGCCTAGTGAGCTGTGGGCCCAGGGCTGTGGGCCGGGGTCCGGGGTCCGGGCACCGCTCCGCATAAGGAATTCGTGGTAACTCTTGAGAAAAGCCCGCGGAGCGTCCGCCCTTGGCTGAAGCCGCCCGGCCCCCAGGCGCAGGTGACCATTCGGTGGGACAGCTGCGCGCGAGGCGCTGGAACCCTGTCAGCACCCTTCTTGCGGGAGCCTGTTTTTGATAGTGAATCAGGACTTTTTCTTGATGCTAAAAAAAATGAAAATCTAAATGCCGCTGAACTGGAAAATTTAACCTTGAATTTTCTTTCCGTTGTCATCTGTAGAAATTCATTAGTCTGAGGAATGATTTCCCTCAGCAGCATTCAAAGAGATGCAAACCAGTGACTTGGGATAAAACTAGCTGGAAAATGAACACTGTGAAACTCTGGAAAGGAGCTTATTACAGAAATGCTAGACCCGATTTAAACTGATTAATATTAATATTATTGCTAGAGAACTATTTTAATAACCATTAATAATTCAAGCCCTGGCCTGGGAAAATCCCACGTGCCGCGGAGCGGCTGGACTGATGTGTCCAATTACCGAGCCAGAGCTCTGGAGCATGTGCGCCCAGAGCCGGCGCTCTACAATGACAGACGCCACCGCGATGGGAGGCCCACAGGAGCCAAAGAACAAAGACGGATGAACATAGAGAAACCAAAGACCAATAGAAGTGGCCCGCCTGCCCCCCTCCCTCCCCAACCCGACCCCCGCCCAAAAAAAATAGATAAATAAATCTTAAAAAAAAAAATACGGAGAAACCTTTAATTGCCTTCCTAAAACTTTAGGAAAAAAAAAAAAAAAAGTTCGTGGCCCCTCGGCGGAACAATCAAAAGCGGGTGTTCAAGGGCAAATGGAGCGCAAGTGCGTCCTGAGGCTTATTCGGGATTGGCCGAGACGGGCCTCGCCCCGCCCCGCCCGGGTGCCCTTTCAAGGCCGGCCCCGCCTCTCCCCTTCCAGTCCTCGGCTGTTCGCGAGCGGCTGGACACGGGCGGTTTGAGCTCCAAGGTCAGTGTGACTGTGAAACCGGCTTTATTCCTCCAAAATGGGGTCATTGCTAGAGCTAGGGTCGAGGCCTAGTGAGCTGTGGGCCCAGGGCTGTGGGCCGGGGTCCGGGGTCCGGGCACCGCTCCGCATAAGGAATTCGTGGTAACTCTTGAGAAAAGCCCGCGGAGCGTCCGCCCTTGGCTGAAGCCGCCCGGCCCCCAGGCGCAGGTGACCATTCGGTGGGACAGCTGCGCGCGAGGCGCTGGAACCCTGTCAGCACCCTTCTTGCGGGAGCCTGTTTTTGATAGTGAATCAGGACTTTTTCTTGATGCTAAAAAAAATGAAAATCTAAATGCCGCTGAACTGGAAAATTTAACCTTGAATTTTCTTTCCGTTGTCATCTGTAGAAATTCATTAGTCTGAGGAATGATTTCCCTCAGCAGCATTCAAAGAGATGCAAACCAGTGACTTGGGATAAAACTAGCTGGAAAATGAACACTGTGAAACTCTGGAAAGGAGCTTATTACAGATGGGCCCAATAGCTAGACCCGATTTAAACTGATTAATATTAATATTATTGCTAGAGAACTATTTTAAAACTCTCTAACCCATTAATAATGAGCCAAGTAACTGTTTCCCGGCAGTGGAGGTAAAAATGCTACCGAGTTACTCTACATGTGTTTCATCTCTGGCAAAGGGCTGTTGTTCACTTTCTTGATTGGGTTCTCAGTCCTGTTTCTGTCCCTTGAGTAGGTGACATCTCTGCTGGGTGTGGAGGCTCACATTCACCAGAACGAGGCGCCACCCTCAGGCCCTCCCAAGCGCTGCTTGCCTCAGCGTTGTCCTGGCTCTGTGACCGCTCCACCCCCCACACAGGGTCAGGTGAAATCAGCAGAGGTGGCAGTTAGTGGCCTCATGACACGGCTTCACTCTTTCACCTGGAGTGCAGTTTCCAGAAATACCATGTTTCCTGTCTGCAGAGACCCCGCGGCATGTGTCTATGAGCATCCTTGGTCCGTTCCTGCTGTGCTCAGGGAGAAGAGCACGACCACCACCAGAACTTGGCAAGGGGCTTCCTGCACCTCCCAAGCCGGCTGTGGGGCTTATTGGGCGGTGTGGGCCCTCCACTTCCTCCTCTACTTTTGTGGGCACCTTTTCCAACCCCCACCTAACCTTTTGTGAGTTAAGACACTGTTCAAGCACCAAGGGGCACGAGCACCGCGTGCACCCGCAGACTGCCGGCTTCCTGATCAGATCCTACCCTTAGAGAATGGGCCAGGGGTCGGGCCAGTTTTCCTAAAGGGATGACTGAGGAAGGTCCAGGAAACGTGGAGTCGGAGCAGGAGAAGGAATGGGGCATCTTGCATGTTCTAAGGCAGGAAGAGAATTGAGACACACGTTGCCCCTGGCTCAGAGTCGCTGGGGCTCCATCTCTGCCACAGCTCAGAGCAGGAGCCGTTTGTCTTTCCAGAGGGGAGCACATGGCATCTTGGTCAGCATTCTGGGAATTTCTGCCCACCGAGCCAGGAATCCCACGGGAACCCGTCTGAAGGTGACTGCTGGAGGTCACAGCCACTCCTGCCTGGGAGACCACAGAGCTCCTTCCCTTGGACAGGGAAGGAGGCTCCCACTCCTGTACAGCATTTCGAAGAGCTAGTTTCCTATTTACTTGAAAACAGCTTACCCTTGAGAGGTGAGCTTGTGATGGTTGTATGTCTTCGTCACCTGGAGGCCTAGGAAAGGCCTCTGTTTTACATGGAAGACCATAGATTTCTCTGATTCTGACTTTCCATTTGAATAGAGCAGAGATGCTCAAGGGTGCATCTTCAGGTGCCCTTACCTCAGTGGTGGTGAAGTAACTTGAACCCTTTGCTCCCTTAGAACTGGGAAGGGACAGCCATTCTCTGCTGGCCACGAATGACCTCATGAGGATTTGTTCCGCATGTTCTATTGGAGCTAGTCCAGCCTCAAGGATGTCCTCTGTTTTGGGGTGACTCTCTCTGGAGGGAAAGCTGACACGTGGTCCTCCCCCTGGCCTTCCAGTGCCCTCCAAGGAGCTTGGAACACACCGATGCCATGGACAGCTGGACCAGAAATAACTCTGAGTCAGCAGAATGGCACCCATGGCGTCTCCCTCCAGGTTACTCAGGACAGCCAGAAGGTCGGAGCTGAGGCAGTGCCAGAACCCAAGGCTAGGTTCCATCCCCATCCTAGGATGTAACAGAAGCAAACAAAACCAGACCCAGATTCCCAGCACGCCTGCCTGAGACAGAGATAGGGAAGTCTTAGGCATGATGATGGTAGAGCTTAAGTGGTGACTTTTGTTTTTCAGTGGAGAGTGCCTGTAGGAATAACCACAGCACCATTGCCCTTTGGCTGTGATCTTGCACCCCATCTAGAAATATCCCTGGCTTGTAGCCCAACAATTCAGCCAGATTTTAGCTGTGAGACCAAAAATCGAACCAAGAGTTGTGAGGTGTTCCAAGTTAGGGAGACTGAGGCAGACTTCTGTGGGGTGAAAGCTAGAGACTCCCTTCCTCCTCCCGCGTCCCATGCCCACTTCTGTAGGAGAGAGGGAAGTGGAGGGGAAGAGAGAGAGGGAAGCCCGTGCCCCGTCTCCTCCGAGAGAGGAAGGCAGGCCCAGCTGCCCTGGCATGGCTGGCAGGCACTTTAGGCACCTGGCCTCACACTGGGGTGGGTGAAGTGACCCCTGGCATCTCGGCCACTTCAGCAGAAGCCTGAGGACAGGAACGAGAGCGGGCGTGATACATTCTGGGACTCTGGGTAAATCACATGCTCTCAGGTGACAATCCCGTGTCTAGAAGCTGCTGTGGTAAATGCATTTCTACGCTCTTGAGGGCTTAATGGAGAGGAGTGACCTGTGACTCCCAGGTCCTAAACCACAGAGGTGGTTTCTCTCCAGTTGCTCGTCAGTGTGGGGCTGCCTTTGAGGTGTGTGGTTTGCAAGGAGCCCGAACCAAGGGCCAAAGGCATGCCTAGGTTCAAATGCCAGCCTTATCAAGGTGCTGGTCCCAAGACCTGGGGCAGGTCTCTTAACCTCCCTCGGTTTTGTTTTTTTTTTTTTCATTTGTAAAATAATGCCTGCTTGGCAGAATTGTTTTGAAGACTGAAAACAACTGAAACATGCCTTTGGCATGATGCATGGCTTGTGGTGAGAGTTTGATAAATGGTAGTTAAAAAGAAAAAAAGACCGTAAGGTTTGACTGGCCATGCAGAGATGGAAAGGACATTCCAGGTGGAAGGAAAGGCCTGGGTAAAGGGTCAGAGTCTGGAAGAAGAACTTGGGAGCCTAACTGAGTTAAGACCATGTTGTGAGCTCTGACATTGGTTTTCAGAGAGATGATCTGCGGATCTGAACGTACATGATAGGCTCCATCTGGAATCAAGGCTTGTCCTCAGATTACAGAATTAAGCAATTAGATGAAACACTTTGAATAGTAAAACTGTAAACTAAAGTCAACAAACATTCAGAGAAGGGGCAGACCAGTGCTGGCTGGGGTAACTGGGGATGACTGTGGAAAGAGTATTAACTGTCTCATAGCCTTAGGGTCACTGCGGGAAGAGACTCACATTTATTCAGTGCCTCCTGTAGCCTGTCACTTAGTCCTCACAGCAGCTCAGGGAGGGCTCTCGTGGAGTCCATTATATGCAGGGGTTTGCTGAGGCTCAGTGGGCAGTTTGCAGGCTGCTTAGACCCAACAGGGCTCAGAAACTGCTGGTACAGCGTACATAATGTGCATGTGACGGTGTCTTTCTTTCTACTAATTCAAATGATGGAGCCTGAAAATGTGGATTTTTAACACACTTCACAGTTATTGTTTTTTTTAGCATTTAGTGTAATTTATGATCATAAAGGCAATCCATGCTGGTTTAACAAGTGATGCAATAATACAGAATTCTATTAAGAGAAACTAATCTGCCTACTCCAAGTCTGTTGCTCTGAAGTAATGCTTTTTGCAGCTTGATGGATAACCTTTAATACTTTTCTTTTATGTTCATGCAGATATATGCAAATACATACATACATCATTGTTATAAAATTGGAGGCAGTCATATTCATTGCTCTGAGATTTTTTTTTCCCTTTTAACCTAAGAATATGGCATAGACATGCATCCAGATAAAGTGGAGGCAGTTTAAACTGATTCTTTATTAGCTGTGGAATATTCCATTGTCTCTTTGTATCACATTTCATACTTCCCTTCTTCCTCTGATAGACATGTTCTTCTAGGTTTTCATGCGGCTGCACATTGTGCTTCACTGAATGTTGTGTGTCTCTCTCCTTCCGTAAGGCTTCCCTGGTGGCTCAGATGGTAAGGACTCTGCCTGCAATGCAGGAGGCCCGGGTTCCATCCCAGGGTCAGAAAGACCCCCTAGAGAAGGGAATGGTTACCCACTCCAATGTTCTTTCCTAGAGAATCCCATGGACAGAGGAGCCTGGTGGGCTGCAGTCCATGGGGTCACAAAGAGTCAGACAGGAGTTAGCAATTGAGCATGCATACACAGAAACTAACGTATGGATATGATAACATTTCAAACATTAATATTTGATTCAGACACCCACCCACAGATCACCTTCACAGTGAGGAAGACCTTTGAAGACCACCAGTGGTCAGGGGTTCACATGGACACCACCCCTTCTCTTCCTCCTGCCACTGCCTCTTTGGATGTCTCTTCCATCTGAACTGTCACTTAGTCCACACAGCAGCTCAGGGAGGGCTCTCGTGGAGTCCATTATATGCAGGGGTTTGCTGAGGCTCAGTGGGCAGTTTGCAGGCTGCTTAGACCCAACAGGGCTCAGAAACTGCTGGTACAGCGTACATAATGTGCATGTGACGGTGTCTTTCTTTCTACTAATTCAAATGATGGAGCCTGAAAATGTGGATTTTTAACACACTTCACAGTTATTGTTTTTTTTAGCATTTAGTGTAATTTATGATCATAAAGGCAATCCATGCTGGTTTAACAAGTGATGCAATAATACAGAATTCTATTAAGAGAAACTAATCTGCCTACTCCAAGTCTGTTGCTCTGAAGTAATGCTTTTTGCAGCTTGATGGATAACCTTTAATACTTTTCTTTTATGTTCATGCAGATATATGCAAATACATACATACATCATTGTTATAAAATTGGAGGCAGTCATATTCATTGCTCTGAGATTTTTTTTTCCCTTTTAACCTAAGAATATGGCATAGACATGCATCCAGATAAAGTGGAGGCAGTTTAAACTGATTCTTTATTAGCTGTGGAATATTCCATTGTCTCTTTGTATCACATTTCATACTTCCCTTCTTCCTCTGATAGACATGTTCTTCTAGGTTTTCATGCGGCTGCACATTGTGCTTCACTGAATGTTGTGTGTCTCTCTCCTTCCGTAAGGCTTCCCTGGTGGCTCAGATGGTAAGGACTCTGCCTGCAATGCAGGAGGCCCGGGTTCCATCCCAGGGTCAGAAAGACCCCCTAGAGAAGGGAATGGTTACCCACTCCAATGTTCTTTCCTAGAGAATCCCATGGACAGAGGAGCCTGGTGGGCTGCAGTCCATGGGGTCACAAAGAGTCAGACAGGAGTTAGCAATTGAGCATGCATACACAGAAACTAACGTATGGATATGATAACATTTCAAACATTAATATTTGATTCAGACACCCACCCACAGATCACCTTCACAGTGAGGAAGACCTTTGAAGACCACCAGTGGTCAGGGGGTTACACATGGACACCACCCCCTTCTCTTCCTCCTGCCACTGCCTCTTTGGATGTCTCTTCTCAAACATGCGGATGTGAACACATATCTGTGGTGAAGCCAGCTAAGAAAAGACAAATAAAATCAAGCTATTTGAGCCAAACTCAAAAACAAATACACATCTTGTTAACGTCGGGAGACCATGTCTTGGGTTAAATTTTGGCCCATGTGTAGTCTCAAAGAATTTGGGCAATGCTTTCCTTACTTTCGTGAGTTCTTTGGTTAAACTCAGAAGAGACAGTATTGGCTCTCTGCTTAGGAAGCAGATTGGAGGGTGTGGAAGCAGATACAACAGGTTCCAAAGGTGTCAGTTAGTGTCACCTGTTGTGTATGAGAGTCAGGAAGAATGGGTACTGTTCCTTGAGGCACACTGACTTAGCCTTGGAAGGAGATTAGCAACAGCCCGAAGTCTAGTTGGGAACAAAGAAGTACGTGTGCTGAGATGAATGTGGGGCCATTACAGATCCCTGGAACAACTCAAAGAAAGGACCCGTTTATCTTGCCTAAAGTAATCCCTGTTGTCTTTAGGATTGAGGGAATTGTTTTTAGACCTGGCAAAGAGGAAAGACTGATAATTTGGTTTCCTGGGCTAACATAGAAAAATAACTCCCTAATTTTTTCAAAGACTTTGATGCTTTTAGCTAAGATGTTCAAATTTCTCCCTTGAGTTGCTCAAAAAGGTGTTAAGTAAAGACTTCTAGGTGGTGATCCTGAAAGAATAAAGTTGGAGAACTGATCCCAGTTCCCAAAATGCAATCAAATAGGAGAGTGGACCTCAGAAGGCTACTCTTAGAATTGTGTGTAAAGCCATGCCAGTTTCACCCTATTAGAGGAGTTTATGGTCTGCAGGGTAGCTGAGGTTTCCATCCCATAACCATACTCTCAACAGGCTCATCACAGCCATCCAACCAACCTGTGTTTGGAATCTTGTATCCGAGTCCTGGTAATCTACCTACCACCCTTTCTTTATTTGGGCATCACAGCGACCAGTATAATGAGAAGGTACTAAGAATCGCCTGCTCTATTGTTTTCCACTCAAACCCATGGTGAATAGCTCCCCCTGTCCTGGGTGATGCTGTGGATTAATATTCCATTCTGATCTCTGGGAAATGGTAGACAGGGTATCTGTCCACTGTTCATCGCTGGTGATATTATATATTTATCTTTATTTATACATGTTCTCCAGTTTATCTGCATCTCAGGCTGTCTGTCTGTTGTCTTATTTCCTACTTTGTAAAGCATATATTTTAGTAGTTCCTTTGCTATTGATCCGCTCTTTACCTTAAATTGCCTTTTTCATTGTCAGCTTTGAAAGATACTTTGTGTCCCAAGTCTAGTTGATAATTATTGTCTCTTAGCCCCTTAAAGATACCACTTCTCTGTCTTTCATTATTCATTGTTGAAAAATCAGTTGATGTTTTTTCTTTATAGATGAACTCTCTTTTCTCTAACTTCTTTCGGTATCTTTGCTGCCAGTATTCTGCAGGTAACTATTATTCATGTGCATCTGGATTCTTTTAATTTTGCTTGGGTTATGTCATGTCTCTTCATGGATTTTTGTCTTTTATCAGCACTGAAAAATTCTCAGTCATTTCTCTTCAAATATGTCTTCTCTTTATTCTCTATTCTCCCTTCTGAGACCTCACTAGATGTGTATTTGGTCTTGTCATTCTATCCTTACATCTCATATTTTTCATTTTGTTATTTTCCTGTGCAACATTCTGGATAATTCATTATGATATATCTTCCAATTCGTGCATTTTATCTTCAGCTGTATTACAACCATAGTTCATTCTGATTCTCTTTCAAATCAGGTTGATCATTCTTAACAGTCTCCTGTTGCTTATTCATCATTGTGATTCCATCACATTTCTTTAAACATTCTCTACAGAGCTAATCTACCATTCTCGTTTGACAGCTACAGTAGCTTCAGTCATTGGAGGTCTAAATCCGTGGCCCTTTCTTCTGTTGACGTCCTTCAGGCACCTCCTCATGTGCTAAGTGATCTTTGATCTTCACCTGTCGGAAAGCAGGGCCTGAACTTTCTTCTTTAGTTGACGCTTCTGATTTGGACCACGTTAGCCCCTCTCAAGGCGGTTTAGTATAATGAGAAGGTACTAAGAATCGCCTGCTCTATTGTTTTCCACTCAAACCCATGGTGAATAGCTCCCCCTGTCCTGGGTGATGCTGTGGATTAATATTCCATTCTGATCTCTGGGAAATGGTAGACAGGGTATCTGTCCACTGTTCATCGCTGGTGATATTATATATTTATCTTTATTTATACATGTTCTCCAGTTTATCTGCATCTCAGGCTGTCTGTCTGTTGTCTTATTTCCTACTTTGTAAAGCATATATTTTAGTAGTTCCTTTGCTATTGATCCGCTCTTTACCTTAAATTGCCTTTTTCATTGTCAGCTTTGAAAGATACTTTGTGTCCCAAGTCTAGTTGATAATTATTGTCTCTTAGCCCCTTAAAGATACCACTTCTCTGTCTTTCATTATTCATTGTTGAAAAATCAGTTGATGTTTTTTCTTTATAGATGAACTCTCTTTTCTCTAACTTCTTTCGGTATCTTTGCTGCCAGTATTCTGCAGGTAACTATTATTCATGTGCATCTGGATTCTTTTAATTTTGCTTGGGTTATGTCATGTCTCTTCATGGATTTTTGTCTTTTATCAGCACTGAAAAATTCTCAGTCATTTCTCTTCAAATATGTCTTCTCTTTATTCTCTATTCTCCCTTCTGAGACCTCACTAGATGTGTATTTGGTCTTGTCATTCTATCCTTACATCTCATATTTTTCATTTTGTTATTTTCCTGTGCAACATTCTGGATAATTCATTATGATATATCTTCCAATTCGTGCATTTTATCTTCAGCTGTATTACAACCATAGTTCATTCTGATTCTCTTTCAAATCAGGTTGATCATTCTTAACAGTCTCCTGTTGCTTATTCATCATTGTGATTCCATCACATTTCTTTAAACATTCTCTACAGAGCTAATCTACCATTCTCGTTTGACAGCTACAGTAGCTTCAGTCATTGGAGGTCTAAATCCGTGGCCCTTTCTTCTGTTGACGTCATTCAGGGCACCTCCTCATGTGCTAAGTGATCTTTGATCTTCACCTGTCGGAAAGCAGGGCCTGAACTGAGTGAGTATACCTCTCGTCAGAGAGGATTTGAGTGTGCTTCATCTGGGGGGCTTCTGATTTGGACCACGTTAGCCCCTCTCAAGGGTCTAAAGGGTCCATTTCAACTGGAGAATCTTGACTCAGCTTGCCCTTTCCCTGCTGGTATCTTAGTGTTCAAATGGGCACCCACTCTTAAGATAACCCGCATCTCCTGGCATGTTACTGGAGCTCCGACAGCAGCTCACTTGAGGTGAGTGAAGTAGGAGAGTGGTCCTCAGGCTTTCAAATGGTGCTTGATGATTAGTCAGATTCATCTCACCTGCCTTCACCAATCAAGGTCGATTTAAGACTTGCATGTCCACCATGCAGTTCCTAGCCTAAACAGTAAGATGTTTGCCTGAGTTATTGTCCAGGAACATGGACCCAGCTGTGTCTAGTTCATGCTGAGCTGGTTAAGGACCACTGACCTTCCAAATGGGCACATGCCAGTGTCTAAGCTCAGTGACCTTTTGACCACATGGGGCTGAAAACTCCACCCTCAGCACCTACAGAACCTGTAGGCTAATTACACCTGTGCTAAATGACAATTACCACACCTTTTTGCAGTCACCTTTCCCCACGCTCCCCAGACTCCAAGCTTCAGAGCGCCATACTTCTTTGTTATCCCATAAATACTCCGTGCCCTTTACCTTCAGGGAGGTGAACTTGAGAGTTTTTTTCTCCTGTCTTTTTCCATGGCTGTCTTGTGAATAAACCCTCCCTTTGCTGCATTCCTTCATGTCTCAGCACCTGGCTGCCTGTGTGTTGCAAAACAAGCCTGGTTTGGTAAGAACTTCCTCTGTGTCTCACAAGCCCAGCGAGCCATTCTGTTCAGGGTCTAGTTGTATGGCGGTGGATTCCAAAAAGGCACCTGGTATATCAAGCCACCAAACGTGGAAAGCCCCCATTTTTCCCTCAAAATCATGTTGACAGAGAAAGTGACATGGACTTCAAGCAATTTGACATTCTCAACATCTAAAACAACCTGGATTTTCCCAAGCAGTGGGAGGAAAAAAAGGGAGAGAAAAAACAGACCGTCTCCTGCAGAATTTTTCTCTCACCTGTTTATCTCTGTACTGTGGTTCAAGGCCATCCTGTGAGGCTGTCTCCTCCTCAGCTTCGCAGGAGTTCCCTGGTGGTCCAGTGGTTAGGACTTGGTGCTTTCACTGTGGTGACCCAGGTTTGATACCTGATAAGGGAGCTGAGATCCTGCAAGCAACATAGCACTGCCAAAAAATTCTTTCAAATATATATATTCTTTTAAATATATATAAAAAATTAATCCTCAGCTTCTCTGCTTTCCAGACACTTATTCAAGAGGAAGGATGGCCAGTACCTTCTCGAAGTTGCTGACTGGCCGCAATGCCTCTCTGTTGGTCGCTACCTTGGGCACCGGTGCCCTGACCACGGGGTACCTACTGAATCGGCAGAACGTGTGTGCCGCGGCCGGGAGCCACACAAGCTGTTCCCACCAAGGTTAGTCCTCTTGCCTTTAAAATGATGCCAAGTGCCAGCCAGAAATATGCTTTCGTCTGCTGAAATTGTCAGCGAGGCCTCTCTTTCTGTCTCTGAGAATGACTGAATCAGATTGACTCATGATGCACAGTGACCTGGAATGAATTCAAGGAAGTGTGTGTCGTCATTCCTGCCCAGAGCGTGAGCTCTACTGGAGTAGAAATAAGAAGACCGAACGTTTGTTGAACACATTTACATGTGCTGAGTGCTTTACCCAGAATGTTTTATTCCTCTTAGCATCTCTCTGTGATGAAACAGAGATTTAGAAAAATTAAGTAGTGCCTGAGTTCACACAGCTAGTCCTTATGGGTCTCTCATGGCTGTCTTGTGAATAAACCCTTTGCTGCATTCCTTCATGTCTCAGCACCTGGCTGCCTGTGTGTTGCAAAACAAGCCTGGTTTGGTAAGAACTTCCTCTGTGTCTCACAAGCCCAGCGAGCCATTCTGTTCAGGGTCTAGTTGTATGGCGGTGGATTCCAAAAAGGCACCTGGTATATCAAGCCACCAAACGTGGAAAGCCCCCATTTTTCCCTCAAAATCATGTTGACAGAGAAAGTGACATGGACTTCAAGCAATTTGACATTCTCAACATCTAAAACAACCTGGATTTTCCCAAGCAGTGGGAGGAAAAAAAGGGAGAGAAAAAACAGACCGTCTCCTGCAGTTTTTTTCTCTCACCTGTTTATCTCTGTACTGTGGTTCAAGGCCATCCTGTGAGGCTGTCTCCTCCTCAGCTTCGCAGGAGTTCCCTGGTGGTCCAGTGGTTAGGACTTGGTGCTTTCACTGTGGTGACCCAGGTTTGATACCTGATAAGGGAGCTGAGATCCTGCAAGCAACATAGCACTGCCAAAAAATTCTTTCAAATATATATATTCTTTTAAATATATATAAAAAATTAATCCTCAGCTTCTCTGCTTTCCAGACACTTATTCAAGAGGAAGGATGGCCAGTACCTTCTCGAAGTTGCTGACTGGCCGCAATGCCTCTCTGTTGGTCGCTACCTTGGGCACCGGTGCCCTGACCACGGGGTACCTACTGAATCGGCAGAACGTGTGTGCCGCGGCCCGGGAGCAACACAAGCTGTTCCCACCAAGGTTAGTCCTCTTGCCTTTAAAATGATGCCAAGTGCCAGCCAGAAATATGCTTTCGTCTGCTGAAATTGTCAGCGAGGCCTCTCTTTCTGTCTCTGAGAATGACTGAATCAGATTGACTCATGATGCACAGTGACCTGGAATGAATTCAAGGAAGTGTGTGTCGTCATTCCTGCCCAGAGCGTGAGCTCTACTGGAGTAGAAATAAGAAGACCGAACGTTTGTTGAACACATTTACATGTGCTGAGTGCTTTACCCAGAATGTTTTATTCCTCTTAGCATCTCTCTGTGATGAAACAGAGATTTAGAAAAATTAAGTAGTGCCTGAGTTCACACAGCTAGTGCAGCCAAATACGAATCTAGGGACCTTGATTCCATGCCTTCCTCAAGCTTTACTGCCTTCTGGATAATGTGATGTGATAGACGTGATTTGAAGTACCACCTTTTAAGGACCTTGCAGAAGGGCAGTGGAGGGGTGGCATGAAGATGGAGTGTTTTCTCTGCCCTGGGGACCTGACCGTGACTGAGATGTCCCACACTGGATAGAGTTGGAGTGCTGACTTTAAGGGGTTCCATATAGGCAGGTGTGCATAAAGCAGGGGAGGAGAACCTGAAGTGTTTCTCAGAAATGTTTACTGGCTTTGGGGGGACTCAGGATCTCTGAGGAGCTGACTGTCACCCACCGTGTAGCTCAGGAGTTCCTGAGGTGAGAGTGCTTGTGGTCCTCCGTTGCCTCTTCTTCTGTCAGTGCATGTCCCAGGGTAGGGCTGCACCCCCATTTGATTTCCCATTTATTATTTCACCTGATATTTCCTGAATACCTGTGTCTCTAGACAGGCACCGTCCTCAACCGAGCAGATAGCTGTAGAGTTTGCTTCGTAGACAGAGGACAGATAAATCAGTGAATTTCTGTGTAGTTCCACCTGTAGGGATTTTAGCCTCTTTATCACAGACCTAAGGGATCAAAACTTGCTGTTTATAATTTACCAAAACTTCTGGGTTTTGTAAAAAACCAGCCTTTTTTTTGTAAAAAAAAAGCCTGCATATGGTTTCAGTTTCTTTTCTTACTGTTTTCATAAACATAAGCATAAGCCACAGTCTATGGGCACAGTCTACATAAGCATAAGCCACAGTCTATGGGCACAGTCTTTACATAAACATAAGCCACAGTCTATGGGCTCCTGCTGCCAGCATCATGAACTCCTCAGGCAGCGCCTGGTCCATTTCTTTGGCAGTTCAGGGAAGTCTTTTTTAAAATCCAGCTTACTTGAATCATGACATAATGTGTTTCCCTGAAGAGAGCCTGGTGGAAGGATGGCCAGAAACAAAGCGCTGGTATAGGCCCCTTACCCCGGGGCTGCTCGCTGAACTCTCTCCTCCTTGGACAGCGCAGACTACCCTGACCTGCGCAAACACAACAACTGCATGGCCGAGTGCCTGACACCGGCCATCTATGCCAAGCTCCGCAACAAGGTGACGCCCAATGGCTACACCCTGGACCAGTGTATCCAGACTGGAGTGGACAACCCCGGCCACCCCTTCATAAAGACTGTCGGCATGGTAGCTGGTGATGAGGAGTCCTACGAGGTAAGCTCTCAGCTGCCGGGTCCACCGCGGATGTTTGGGCGGGTGCTCTGGTTCCCTCTGTGGGGCTCCTTTCTCAGGACAGGTTCCCACTAAAGGAAGCCAACTTCACTAGAGCGCCCGCAGGGCTTCCTGGAACAGTGAGGTCTGTACTTCCCAGGGACAAGGCTTCCTTTTTGGCTCGTCTAGTGGCCCTCCCCATGAATGACCCAGCCCTCCGAGCTTGTCAAGGGAATGAATTGGTAGAGGAAAAAAATAAATTGCTTTAAATTTTGGTTGTGTTTAGGTGGCCCTCCATGAATACCTGTGTCTCTAGACAGGCACCGTCCTCAACCGAGCAGATAGCTGTAGAGTTTTCTTCGTTCACAGAGGACAGATAAATCAGTGAATTTCTGTGTAGTCCCACCTGTAGGGATTTTAGCCTCTTTATCACAGACCTAAGTGATCAAAACTTGCTGTTTATAATTTACCAAAACTTCGGGGTTTTTGTAAAAACCAGCCTTTTTGTAAAAAGCCTGCATATGGTTTCAGTTTCTTTTCTTACTGTTTTCATAAACATAAGCATAAGCCACAGTCTATGGGCACAGTCTACATAAGCATAAGCCACAGTCTATGGGCACAGTCTTTACATAAACATAAGCCACAGTCTATGGGCTCCTGCTGCCAGCATCATGAACTCCTCAGGCAGCGCCTGGTCCATTTCTTTGGCAGTTCAGGGAAGTCTTTTTTAAAATCCAGCTTACTTGAATCATGACATAATGTGTTTCCCTGAAGAGAGCCTGGTGGAAGGATGGCCAGAAACAAAGCGCTGGTATAGGCCCCTTACCCCCGGGGCTGCTCGCTGAACTCTCTCTCCTCCTTGGACAGCGCAGACTACCCTGACCTGCGCAAACACAACAACTGCATGGCCGAGTGCCTGACACCGGCCATCTATGCCAAGCTCCGCAACAAGGTGACGCCCAATGGCTACACCCTGGACCAGTGTATCCAGACTGGAGTGGACAACCCCGGCCACCCCTTCATAAAGACTGTCGGCATGGTAGCTGGTGATGAGGAGTCCTACGAGGTAAGCTCTCAGCTGCCGGGTCCACCGCGGATGTTTGGGCGGGTGCTCTGGTTCCCTCTGTGGGGCTCCTTTCTCAGGACAGGTTCCCACTAAAGGAAGCCAACTTCACTAGAGCGCCCGCAGGGCTTCCTGGAACAGTGAGGTCTGTACTTCCCAGGGACAAGGCTTCCTTTTTGGCTCGTCTAGTGGCCCTCCCCATGAATGACCCAGCCCTCCGAGCTTGTCAAGGGAATGAATTGGTAGAGGAAAAAAATAAATTGCTTTAAATTTTGGTTGTGTTTATTCCACTGGTGATGTGTATCACCAGTAAGGTCTTCCCAGGTGGTGCCAGTGGTAGAGAATCTGCCCACCATTGCAGGAGAAATAAGAGATGTGGGCTCTATTCCTGGGTTGAGAAGATCCCCTGGAAGGAGGGCATGGCACCCCCCTCCAGGATTCTTGTGTAGAGGATCGCATGGACAGAGAAGCAAGGTGGGCTATGGTCCATAAGGTCCTAAAGAGTTGGACACAACCGAAGCAACTTAGCATGCATGCATTCACCAGTAAGGCTTTAGGAGATGATCTGTTTATGGCTGAACTTTATTGAGGGGAGAGGATGGTTCTGTGTATGCTCAGTCTGGGAATTACTGGTAGCATGGTCTGCTGTAGTCTTAGTGAGTCTCTTAAGCCTCTTGAAGAAATGCCATGGTCTCTGCGTCCTCATTCTCGGGGCAGAAGCCCAGGATGGTCCTCTCTTCTGGAGCTCAGCCACTCGTGCAGCTCCTGTGTCACGGAAGATGCCTCCAGGCCCTCGAGGATCCTCAGGTCTGCCCCGTCTGCACTTTCTGTTGCAGGGGGCTGAAGGCGGTTCTGTCAGGGGGAGGGAGGGGCTGTCTTGAACAGACGAGATGGCAGCTCGCTCAGGTGCAGCAGTGCTGGCTCTGGGCTCCCAGAGCCCACATGAGAGCTGGCTCCTGGACTGACTTCTCACAGCTCCCCAAAGCTACAGGACGTTCTGTTTGACTTTTCTAATCCTTATTTTACCTAAACAATATTCCCAAAGTTTTTTGGCTTTTTAAAAAGTAGCTTCTGCTCGCATTAGTGTAGGCGAGAAGGTCCTTACAGGGTACGAGGTCCCTACTTGGCCTTAACTGCTGCCATACAGTTTTCTTTCTCTGCAGCTAGTTTTCTAAAATGTCCCACTAAAGGAAGCCAACTTCACTAGAGCGCCCGCAGGGCTTCCTGGAACAGTGAGGTCTGTACTTCCCAGGGACAAGGCTTCCTTTTTGGCTCGTCTAGTGGCCCTCCCATGAATGACCCAGCCCTCCGAGCTTGTCAAGGGAATGAATTGGTAGAGGAAAAAAATAAATTGCTTTAAATTTTGGTTGTGTTTATTCCACTGGTGATGTGTATCACCAGTAAGGTCTTCCCAGGTGGTGCCAGTGGTAGAGAATCTGCCCACCATTGCAGGAGAAATAAGAGATGTGGGCTCTATTCCTGGGTTGAGAAGATCCCCTGGAAGGAGGGCATGGCACCCCCCTCCAGGATTCTTGTGTAGAGGATCGCATGGACAGAGAAGCAAGGTGGGCTATGGTCCATAAGGTCCTAAAGAGTTGGACACAACCGAAGCAACTTAGCATGCATGCATTCACCAGTAAGGCTTTAGGAGATGATCTGTTTATGGCTGAACTTTATTGAGGGGAGAGGATGGTTCTGTGTATGCTCAGTCTGGGAATTACTGGTAGCATGGTCTGCTGTAGTCTTAGTGAGTCTCTTAAGCCTCTTGAAGAAATGCCATGGTATCTGTCCTCATTCTCGGGGCAGAAGCCCAGGATGGTCCTCTCTTCTGGAGCTCAGCCACTCGTGCAGCTCCTGTGTCACGGAAGATGCCTCCAGGCCCTCGAGGATCCTCAGGTCTGCCCCGTCTGCACTTTCTGTTGCAGGGGGCTGAAGGCGGTTCTGTCAGGGGGAGGGAGGGGCTGTCTTGAACAGACGAGATGGCAGCTCGCTCAGGTGCAGCAGTGCTGGCTCTGGGCTCCCAGAGCCCACATGAGAGCTGGCTCCTGGACTGACTTCTCACAGCTCCCCAAAGCTACAGGACGTTCTGTTTGACTTTTCTAATCCTTATTTTACCTAAACAATATTCCCAAAGTTTTTTGGCTTTTTAAAAAGTAGCTTCTGCTCGCATTAGTGTAGGCGAGAAGGTCCTTACAGGGTACGAGGTCCCTACTTGGCCTTAACTGCTGCCATACAGTTTTCTTTCTCTGCAGCTAGTTTTCTAAAAATGTATTGTGTTCCTTAAACTCTAGAACCTGTTTGGACCACAGAACTGCTTAGCTTCTGATCTAGCAGCTTCTTGTATCCTTCAGATTCTTAAATACAAGATGTTCTTGCTTCTTCTTATGGTAGTGAGCTTGGCAGAATCACTCATGAAGAAATTAACCATGAGCAAGATCTGTAGCCCTGCCAGCACCTAAGAGGCAAGGTGCCTCAAAGAGGTTTCCCGTGGCATTTGCCTGCTACTACTACCGGTGGCTCAGTGGTAAAGAACCCACCTGCCAATGCAAGAAACACACTCAAGCCCTGACCCAGGAAGATCCCCAGGAGAAGGAAATGGCAGCTCACTCCAGTATTCTTGCTGGAAATTGCTAGGGACAGAGGAGCCTGGCGAACTACAGTCCATAGAGTTGCAAAGAGTCAGGGCGTGACTTAGTGACTGAACAACAATAACTACTACTACCACTGTTTAGCCATCAATCCAGTCTCACACTTATTTCCTGCATAGTTGCAATGAGAATTTAGGAGGAGGGCATCACCTTCAAAATGATGAACCAGTTAAAGTAGATAATCCGAGGAACACTGGTCCTTTCCTGAGGAAACAGGAGCATCTTCCCTCCTGCAGGTGTTTGCCGACCTTTTTGACCCTGTCATCAAGCTGAGGCACAATGGCTATGACCCCAGGGTGATGAAGCACCCCACGGATCTGGACGCATCCAAGGTAGGCTCCAGCCACCTGTATACCCTCCCCTGAAGTTGGCACCCAGAACCCAAGGTGAGGAGCAGGAAATGGAAGGGAGCCTGGGTCAGCAGCCCTGGAAAGCTCTGTGATGGCCTTCTCACACCATGCTCCCTGGAGGGCCACTGACACTGTCAGGAAATTCCCAAAGTCAGTTTTTCTTGCCTCCTACCACCAGGGTAGTGGTGGTCACTGAAAACCTTCCGCCTTTTCTAAAGCAATTAATTTTTTTCACTTCAAACCTAGCTGGAGTAAAGGATTACAGACAAGACTGTGCGAGGTAGCTCCTCCTTTGACTCACCTGTTTGGACCCCACAGTTTTCTAAAATGTATTGTGTTCCTTAAACTCTAGAACCTGTTTGGACCACAGAACTGCTTTTTGATCTAGCAGCTTCTTGTATCCTTCAGATTCTTAAATACAAGATGTTCTTGCTTCTTCTTATGGTAGTGAGCTTGGCAGAATCACTCATGAAGAAATTAACCATGAGCAAGATCTGTAGCCCTGCCAGCACCTAAGAGGCAAGGTGCCTCAAAGAGGTTTCCCGTGGCATTTGCCTGCTACTACTACCGGTGGCTCAGTGGTAAAGAACCCACCTGCCAATGCAAGAAACACACTCAAGCCCTGACCCAGGAAGATCCCCAGGAGAAGGAAATGGCAGCTCACTCCAGTATTCTTGCTGGAAATTGCTAGGGACAGAGGAGCCTGGCGAACTACAGTCCATAGAGTTGCAAAGAGTCAGACGTGACTTAGTGACTGAACAACAATAACTACTACTACCACTGTTTAGCCATCAATCCAGTCTCACACTTATTTCCTGCATAGTTGCAATGAGAATTTAGGAGGAGGGCATCACCTTCAAAATGATGAACCAGTTAAAGTAGATAATCCGAGGAACACTGGTCCTTTCCTGAGGAAACAGGAGCATCTTCCCTCCTGCAGGTGTTTGCCGACCTTTTTGACCCTGTCATCAAGCTGAGGCACAATGGCTATGACCCCAGGGTGATGAAGCACCCCACGGATCTGGACGCATCCAAGGTAGGCTCCAGCCACCTGTATACCCTCCCCTGAAGTTGGCACCCAGAACCCAAGGTGAGGAGCAGGAAATGGAAGGGAGCCTGGGTCAGCAGCCCTGGAAAGCTCTGTGATGGCCTTCTCACACCATGCTCCCTGGAGGGCCACTGACACTGTCAGGAAATTCCCAAAGTCAGTTTTTCTTGCCTCCTACCACCAGGGTAGTGGTGGTCACTGAAAACCTTCCGCCTTTTCTAAAGCAATTAATTTTTTTCACTTCAAACCTAGCTGGAGTAAAGGATTACAGACAAGACTGTGCGAGGTAGCTCCTCCTTTGACTCATCTGTTAAAGCCTCTGCCCGCTGAGTGGCAGGATGGTTCCAGCATACACACGTGCTCAGTGCCCAGGGGTCCCCTGGTCGGCGGGGTGGAGGCCACTGTGGTCGTGGCTCTGCAGTGGCCGTGGCACCGCAGTGACCCCAGCACCGCAGTGACCCCACGCTCTGCTCAGTAGATCACCCAGGGGCAGTTCGATGAGCGCTACGTGCTGTCGTCTCGGGTGCGCACTGGTCGCAGCATCCGCGGTCTGAGCCTGCCGCCGGCCTGCAGCCGGGCCGAGCGGAGGGAGGTGGAGAACGTGGCCATCACGGCCCTGGAGGGCCTCAAGGGGGACCTGGCCGGCCGCTACTACCGGCTGTCCGAGATGACAGAGCAGGACCAGCAGCGGCTCATCGACGTGAGTAGCCCCTGAACCACCAGGGCTACCGGGGGCGGGGCTGTGCCGACAGGGTCCTGACCTGCGCCGTGTGGCCTCCCAGAGACCAGGATCCTACCCTGGTTGGGAGCTTCCTGGGGCTTCAGCCTGATCAGTCTAAGAAAGGAAGAGCGGGCCTTAAAATTTAGGTCAAAAGTGCAAAGTCCACAGAGGAAACTGTAGGATGGTGGGCTGGGATTGGTGGGTGGGGGTGGATGGCGGGCCCCCTGACTTGTTGACAGATAGGAACAATTGGGTGTGAATCCTGCCTGTGTCTGGAGGAGGGTCTCCATGGCCACGCTCAAATCCAGGGAGCCCAGAATATCTTGAAGGGGAATCTCACGGGTGGAAGGCCTGCCCTGACTCACGCCTGCCGGCCTCAGAGCCCTGCTGCCTCCGCTGGTTCTCCACGCTTCAGTCTCACACCAGGGCAGAGGAAACACAAGTCCATTTTTCCCCTGGCATTTTCAAAAGTAACTTTAAGCTCCAAGGAAAAGCAGAAGCAAATCTGTCATTTCAGAAGATGGGATGCCACAAAATATACCCCATTTCCAAGCCAGACGGGCGCCTGTTGAGTCTAGCGACTTCAGTCTCCTGGTTCTTGTCCTGTTACAGAACTGAAAACCTTCCGCCTTTTCTAAAGCAATTAATTTTTTCACTTCAAACCTAGCTGGAGTAAAGGATTACAGACAAGACTGTGCGAGGTAGCTCCTCCTTTGACTCATCTGTTAAAGCCTCTGCCCGCTGAGTGGCAGGATGGTTCCAGCATACACACGTGCTCAGTGCCCAGGGGTCCCCTGGTCGGCGGGGTGGAGGCCACTGTGGTCGTGGCTCTGCAGTGGCCGTGGCACCGCAGTGACCCCAGCACCGCAGTGACCCCACGCTCTGCTCAGTAGATCACCCAGGGGCAGTTCGATGCGCTACGTGCTGTCGTCTCGGGTGCGCACTGGTCGCAGCATCCGCGGTCTGAGCCTGCCGCCGGCCTGCAGCCGGGCCGAGCGGAGGGAGGTGGAGAACGTGGCCATCACGGCCCTGGAGGGCCTCAAGGGGGACCTGGCCGGCCGCTACTACCGGCTGTCCGAGATGACAGAGCAGGACCAGCAGCGGCTCATCGACGTGAGTAGCCCCTGAACCACCAGGGCTACCGGGGGCGGGGCTGTGCCGACAGGGTCCTGACCTGCGCCGTGTGGCCTCCCAGAGACCAGGATCCTACCCTGGTTGGGAGCTTCCTGGGGCTTCAGCCTGATCAGTCTAAGAAAGGAAGAGCGGGCCTTAAAATTTAGGTCAAAAGTGCAAAGTCCACAGAGGAAACTGTAGGATGGTGGGCTGGGATTGGTGGGTGGGGGTGGATGGCGGGCCCCCTGACTTGTTGACAGATAGGAACAATTGGGTGTGAATCCTGCCTGTGTCTGGAGGAGGGTCTCCATGGCCACGCTCAAATCCAGGGAGCCCAGAATATCTTGAAGGGGAATCTCACGGGTGGAAGGCCTGCCCTGACTCACGCCTGCCGGCCTCAGAGCCCTGCTGCCTCCGCTGGTTCTCCACGCTTCAGTCTCACACCAGGGCAGAGGAAACACAAGTCCATTTTTTCCCCCTGGCATTTTCAAAAGTAACTTTAAGCTCCAAGGAAAAGCAGAAGCAAATCTGTCATTTCAGAAGATGGGATGCCACAAAATATACCCCATTTCCAAGCCAGACGGGCCGCCTGTTGAGTCTAGCGACTTCAGTCTCCTGGTTCTTGTCCTGTTACAGAACAAGCCCTCCTCGGCCTCACCTAACTGCTTCCGGTTTCCAGCTTAAAGACCACACTGCTTCCTGGGCATTAACAGTCTGTAAACCCGTCCTGGCTCCTTTACTTGGAGACTGGAGAAGGACTCTGCTTCCTGTGTCCTGTTTTTTTTTTTAAAAGATTTATTTATTTATTTATTTTGGTGGGGGTGAGGAGGGAGGGGAGCGGGCGGGCCACTTCTATTGGTCTTTCATTTCTCCATTTTCATCTGTCTTTGTTCTTTGGCCCTTGTGGGCCTCCCATCGCGGTGGCGTCTGTCGCTGCAGAGCGCCGGCTCTGGGCGCATGTGCTCCAGAGCTCCGGCTCGGTAATTGGACACATTGGTCCAGCTGCTCCGTGGCACGTGGGATCTTCCCAGGCCAGGGATGGAACCGGTGCCCCTTGCACTGCAAGGCGGTGTCCTTACCCACTGGACCACCAGGGAAGCCCTTCCTGTGTCCTCTTGATTTCTGACTTCAGTGTAACCATATCGGAGTATATGGTATCCACATTCATATTCTTACTGTAAAAGGACAGGCAAGAAAAATGCCAGTCCTTGGACCCTGATATTGCTCTGTAGTATGGTATACTCTAGTTAGAGGCTGGGGGAACCACATAGGTCTGGGTACAACATCTAGATTTTGCCACTTCCTAGTTGCGTGATAGGTTGTTTTGTCTGAGCCTCAGTTTTCTTTTCCTGTCCCAAAGAACAGTTACATTTACTTCAGAGTGTGGCTGTGAGGATTCAAGGAACATAGCATAGAGCCTGGCACCTAGTGCGCATTAAATGAATGGTGACTATTTTTGTTTACGGATCATTATTTTACATCTCTAATAGTTTGTAATGGAAGGAATAGTACTGAATAAACCAGCAATGCCAGAAACATGAAGAATGCAGGACAGTGCCTTCTCCCACTCCCTGCCTGCTGTGCCAGTGCATGGTCTTGGTGCTGGCGGGATAGACATGCTCCATAGTGATTAAGGATTTCCACTTGGGCGAAGCCAGTGGTTTTCAACCTTAGCTGTGCACTGGAATCACCTGAAAATACCAACGTCCAGAATGCACCCAGTATCAAGTCAGACTCTCTGAGAGATGGGCACTGGGTGTTCGAATATTTTTTTAAGCTCTCAGATTATCCTAGTGAGCAAGAAGCACTTCCTGGAAGACCTCAGCCGTGATTAGTGAGTTGGCAGTGGACCCCTGGCGCTCGCCTTCCTGTCTGATCTCATCAGGGTCTTTCTGCTTTGTCCCTTCTGGCCTGCAGGACCACTTTCTGTTTGATAAGCCAGTATCCCCTTTACTCACGTGCGCGGGGATGGCCCGTGACTGGCCAGATGCCCGGGGAATCTGGTATGGACGTAGCATTTTCACATTTGTGGTGTGCGCGGATGTTCTCCTTCAGATCACAGCTTGTCCTAACCTAAAGTTGCTGTGACCTGCCCTTGACAGCATGCCTGGCTTGAGCTAAAGGGAGAAGATAGAGTATTTAGCAATCGGGGCATGTGTATAATATATCAGTATAGGGCTGTTTCCACAGTGGGCAGGAATGCTAGCTGGTCTGCATGAACTATGCATGAGGAAAAAAACACACTATTTTTAAGGAAAAAATAGCTTCATATTATTTGACTTTAGAGAATTTGTTTTATGCCATTAAAGCATAAAATTAAAAATAAATTCTGAGAATTTAAGCAGAATTCTGCCAGAAAGAGTGGCGATGACTGTACACATGTTTCAGCTTGGCCAACAGTCCTCAGGCCGCTTTGGTTCCTGTTCCTTGGTAGGTTATTAGGGCACCACCACAAGGAACCCAGATCTAAGTGGGGGCAGCTGCTCAGTGGGGGTGGATAAGCGGGAGCTAGACAGCAGGTACATATGAATTCTGTATCCCAGACATGTTGAGTTGCAGGTAAAAAAAAAAAAATTAATTTTTAAATGCCTTTTTAAATTTATAGATACCAATAGATATAAACAAAAGTACTTGAGGATTACCACTGATTTTTTTTTTTTAATTGAAGGATAATTGCTTTACAGAGTTTTGTTGTTTTCTGCCAAACATCAGCATGAATTTTAAAGTGCCATGTTGGCTGAATCGGTTAAGAGACAGAACACTCTTGTTAGTGTCAAAGCCAAATGTTATCATGGCTGAATTATTGTCATCCTAGTCTGAGAAATTAGAGAGATTATATTCTTGTTGAGCAGAACCGTGACATGAGGGCTGGAATTGGTCCCACTCTTATTCTGTCAGGGTAACCTTATTTTGTAGTACTTGTGCAGGCATAGTGAAGAAATTAGGACCATCTAAGGAAATGAGTAAGGTGAAATGAAGCAATCAAGCTACAGAGGTAATGGGAATCTTCATGTGTTGAAACAAATGTAATTAACACTCAACACCATATTTCTCACTTCATTAGGCATAATTATGACAAGACATTTCTCATCTGGATTAATGAGGAAGACCACACCAGGGTAATCTCTATGGAGAAAGGAGGCAATATGAAAAGAGTATTTGAGCGGTTCTGTCGTGGACTAAAAGAGGTAAGATGTCACCAGAGAGTTCTGAATATCACGAAAATAAAATCTCTTTATTTTTCATTTTTGACTTTCATGTCAGTACTAATTTTTCAAGGGATTGTGTCACTGTTTTGGAGTGGGACTTCCAGGGAAGTGCTTCAAAAAAATAGATGACTTTTTTTTATTTTTATTTTTTGCAAGTTCCTATGCTTCCTGCCCCAATATAGGATGGTTTAGAGAAGTCTATGGATCATTAGCTATTCTTTGATTTCTTCAACAGAGCTCTTGACTGTTCTAAGCATAGTTAGTGTAAGATGCATCTGTGTCCATATGTAACCAGCTAGTCCTAAAGAAAATCAACGTGAATATTCATGGAAAGGACTGATGCTGAAGCTTCAGTACTTTGGCTACCTGATGCAAAGAGCCAACTCATCAGAAAAGACCCTGATGCTGGGAAAGATAGAGGGCAGAAAGAGAAGAGGGCAACAGAGGATGAGATGGTTGGATGGCATCATCGACTCAATGGACAAGGGTTTGAGCAAAGTCCAGGAGATAGTGAAGGCCAGGAAAGCCTGGCGTGCTGTAGTCCACAGGGTCACAAAGTTATACATGACTTAATGACTGAACAACAAAAACAACATGATCACAGCCTCACTTGCTGAGAATTCTATATCCTCCTACTATGCTCATATGAAAAAATAATAACTGACATTTATTGTTTAGTATGTGCTAGTGACTGTGTTCAGTGCTTTACATAGTTCATCAAATTAAGTGGGCCATTTGATAGTGTGATAGGAGAGATTTAATTTTCTGTTTAAAGAAGTACTATAGAATGAAGGAGTGAAATGTTGCCTTTTGCAGCAACAAGGATGGACTTGGAGGGCATTATACTAAGTGAAATACCAGACAGAAAGACAAATACTGTATGATCTCACTTGTATATGAAATCTAAAAAATACAACAAACTAGTGAATAAAGCGAAAAAGAAGCAGACTTACAGCTATTGAGAACAGACTGGTGGTTACCAGTGGGGAGAGAGAAATGGGAAGGGGCAATATAAGCAGAACACATGAAATCATGTGTGTGTGAAACTTCTGGAAATTGTAAAGCACTATAGAATTTAAATCTTTCATTCAGTAAAAAAGAGATTGGGGTTCCCTGGTGGCCCAATGGTAAAGCATCTGCCTGCCAATGCAGGAGACATGAGCTTGATTCCTGATTCAGAAAGATTCCACATGCCAAGGGGCAGCTAAGCCCATGTGCCCCAACTGCTGAGCCCATGCTCTAGAGCCTGGGAGCTACAACTGATGAGCCCACATGCTGCAACTGTGGAAGTCCAGGTGCCCGAGAGCCTGTGCTCCACAATAGGAGAAGCCGCTACAGTGAGAAGCCCACGCACCACAACTAGAGAGTAGCCCCTGCTCACCATGGGGGAAGAGCCTGCACAGCGATGAAGACCCACAAAAACATAAAAAAAGATTAAAAGTAAGTTTAAGGGCTTCTCCGGTGGCCCAGTGGGTAAAGAGTCCGCCTTGCAGTGCAAGGGGCACCGGTTCGAGCCCTGGATGGAAAAGATCCCACATGCCGAGGAACGGCTGGGCCAGTGCGTCCAATTATGAGCCAGCGCTCTGGAACGCATGTGCCCAGAGCCAGTGCTCTGCGACAAGAGAGGCCACTGTGATGGGCGGCCTGCACAGGCCAAAGAAACTCCAGTTAGTTTCACTTTCACCTTTCCTAAAAATGAAGTAGTACTATAAATTTACCTAAGTTTTATTCTCAGCAGACGTACGGTACACACATCGTTCCCTGGTGCTGGCGACGTGCTGAGTGAATGGCTCCCTGAGAACTTTGTCATTTGTTGCCCGTTGTAGGTAGAACGCTTAATCCAAGAGCGAGGCTGGGAGTTCATGTGGAATGAGCGCCTGGGATACATTCTGACCTGTCCTTCGAACCTCGGCACGGGATTGCGGGCTGGTGTCCATGTCAGGATCCCAAAGCTCAGCAAGGTAATGTCATGTAGCCTGTAGTCCTGTTGGGTTCCACCAGGATGTGCTCACCTGGGACTGCTTTGAGGGGAAAAGAAGATCCCAGCCCACTCCTTAACCTTTACTGTCTGCACCCATGAGAGAAAATGATGAGAAAAGGTTTCTGGCTTGAGAAAACACTTGCGTCTGTAGGATAAGAGGTCAGGGCTGTAAGAAAGGGATGTGACTTTAAATCCCCCTTCATATCACAAGTCAGGATAGACAGGCAGGCTGCTCTGCTCCCTGATCAGCCTTCCATCTCCTTCTCTCTTCCAGTGCAGCAGTTCTCAGGCTTGAGCATGCAGCAGAATCAGCTGGGAAACTGTGAAAACCCAGGGTACAGACTCTGCATGTCTCACTGGTTTCCACGTGATGCTGAGGCTGCTCCTCAGGGAACGACATTTGGAGCACCTGTGTCCTCGGGCATGGTCACAAGTCCCAGGCCTCATGTTCTAGGCTGTGGAGAGGGCACGCCATGGTGCCCCTGTGGAGGTC
The DNA here is from genome assembly GCA_022376925.1 of Tragulus kanchil. NCBI lineage: Eukaryota > Metazoa > Chordata > Mammalia > Artiodactyla > Tragulidae > Tragulus > Tragulus kanchil. The sequence goes on from JAIOJX010000004.1 coordinate 31,081,334, forward strand.
TCAGGTCTAGGCCTGGCAGTGGCACTTGTCACTTCTGCTTGTTGCATTAGCAAGAACCTAGCCAGTGCTTCCTCTGCTCACCTGTTAAGATGGGAAAAGGATTCTGGTGGGCGCTTAGGGGTTTCTCTGCCATAGCACACTTTAAAGCAAGTTTAGAAAATGTCCTTTTGGCCAAAAAAAAAAGTATGATATTATCCAAAATTCCAATTCTAAGGAAATTATTTGATGTGACTGAATGTCTTGATTTTAATTATATTAGTGACCACTGTGCTATCGATGAACTATAAACTCACTGAAACTGGCATCCAGATGCGAAAAATGTGGTACAGAAGTTAATAACAGCTCTGCTACATGCTAGCTATGTTCTACTTTTAGGCAAGTTAATTTCTCCAAGGCTTAGTTTCCTCTTCTGTGAAATGGAGGTAAAAGTTATACCTTCTTATGGAATTATTGTAAGTTTTAAAAGTTTCAGAACAGGACCCTGGTACATAGTAAATACATGCTTGTGTTTGTATGCATATGCTCAGTCACATCCAACTCTTTGTGACCCCGTGGACTGTAGCCCACTAGGCACCTCTGTGTGTACGATTCCCCAGGCAGGAATACTGGAGTGGGTTACCATTTCCTCCTCCAGGGGATCTTCCCAACCCTAGAATCGAGCCTGCATCTCTTGCACTGCAGGCAGATTCTTTATACCCATTGAGCCACCTGAGAAGCCCACATAAATGCTTTACTAAATAAGAACTGTTACCACTTCTCATTATATGTCTTTTCTAAGTTTTGCCAGGATTGAATCCCCTTCATATCACAAGTCAGGATAGACAGGCAGGCTGCTCTGCTCCCTGATCAGCCTTCCATCTCCTTCTCTCTTCCAGTGCAGCAGTTCTCAGGCTTGAGCATGCAGCAGAATCAGCTGGGAAACTGTGAAAACCCAGGGTACAGACTCTGCATGTCTCACTGGTTTCCACGTGATGCTGAGGCTGCTCCTCAGGGAACGACATTTGGAGCACCTGTGTCCTCGGGCATGGTCACAAGTCCCAGGCCTCATGTTCTAGGCTGTGGAGAGGGCACGCCATGGTGCCCCTGTGGAGGTCTCAGGTCTAGGCCTGGCAGTGGCACTTGTCACTTCTGCTTGTTGCATTAGCAAGAACCTAGCCAGTGCTTCCTCTGCTCACCTGTTAAGATAGGAAAAAGGATTCTGGTGGGCGCTTAGGGGTTTCTCTGCCATAGCACACTTTAAAGCAAGTTTAGAAAATGTCCTTTTGGCCAAAAAAAAAAGTATGATATTATCCAAAATTCCAATTCTAAGGAAATTATTTGATGTGACTGAATGTCTTGATTTTAATTATATTAGTGACCACTGTGCTATCGATGAACTATAAACTCACTGAAACTGGCATCCAGATGCGAAAAATGTGGTACAGAAGTTAATAACAGCTCTGCTACATGCTAGCTATGTTCTACTTTTAGGCAAGTTAATTTCTCCAAGGCTTAGTTTCCTCTTCTGTGAAATGGAGGTAAAAGTTATACCTTCTTATGGAATTATTGTAAGTTTTAAAAGTTTCAGAACAGGACCCTGGTACATAGTAAATACATGCTTGTGTTTGTATGCATATGCTCAGTCACATCCAACTCTTTGTGACCCCGTGGACTGTAGCCCACTAGGCACCTCTGTGTGTACGATTCCCCAGGCAGGAATACTGGAGTGGGTTACCATTTCCTCCTCCAGGGGATCTTCCCAACCCTAGAATCGAGCCTGCATCTCTTGCACTGCAGGCAGATTCTTTATACCCATTGAGCCACCTGAGAAGCCCACATAAATGCTTTACTAAATAAGAACTGTTACCACTTCTCATTATATGTCTTTTCTAAGTGTGCCAAGGATGGTGAATCCATTTTGCTTCTTGTGACAATCAGTATTATCCTTTGCCCCAGGATCCACGATTCTCTAAGATCCTGGAGAATCTGCGACTCCAGAAGCGTGGCACAGGTGGGGTGGACACCGCAGCGGTGGCGGACGTGTATGACATTTCCAACATAGACCGAATTGGTCGATCAGAGGTAACAGCTCTCTCACTGTCCAAAGGTGAACTAACAACATCAGCCTAAGAGAGAAAGAAGCAACTTCAGCAGCCTTTCCTCATTCACAAAATTTGAGTGCTCCTCTTGGTCCATTGAGTCCTGAGACATGTTAGCATTTCATTCTGTAGCGCTTGCCCTCCTTGGGAAAGCACTGCATAAAGGTAAGAACAATGGAATCTGAGAATGTAGAGATGAGTGAAGGGATTCACAGTGGGACTGCCATTGCCTGCCTGGCCCCAGGGCTGCTCCAGCTATCAGGGACAGCAGGAGCTCTGTTATGCTAAGGGACAGCAGTCTTTTATCACTGTGAAGTCTGTGTGCTCTCTCTCTGAGTGGGATGAAATCGTGGATTTTTCTCAATTCAGAATTTCCTTTAATGAAGGTCACAGGCTCTCATTTTCACTTGGGCATTTTTAGATACTTGATAGTTTGTAAAATGTGTTGAGGGCTCAAGATGGCAAATAAGGTATGTACCAGGTTTGTGTAAGATTGTGCTCATTAGATGGTCCTTAGGATTCTCTGAATATGTAGGCTGAGTGGGATTTATAAGCTATAGGTAAGCCTGGAGTAATACACGAGAAAAAGCACAGCGAGCAGTTTAGTGAACATGTAGCAGAATCCTGAACAAACCCTGATTCAGTCATTCATCTCAGTTTACCTGAATGCAGTCTCATTGAACACATTGTGCATGCTTGCTAAATCACTTCAGTCTTATCTCACTATTTGCAACCCTAGGGATTGTAGCCCTCTGTCCATGGGCTTCTCCAGGGAAAAATCCTGCAGTGGGTTGCCGTACCCTCCTCCGGGGGATCTTCCTGACCCAGGGATAGAACCCACATCTCTTACATCTCCTGCACTGGCAGATGATTCTTCACCACTAGCACCACCTGGGAAGCCCTGAAACATACTGTGCCCATCATGAATTTAAAAGCCTCTCATACAACTCAGTGGACATGAGTTTGAGTAAACTCCGCAAGATAGTGAAGGACAGGGAAGCCTAGTGTGCTGCAGTCTATGGGATTGCAAAGATTTGGACATGACCTAGCGACTGAACAGCAACATATACCTCAGTAACTCCGATGCTGGTAATTAAAGCTGTGTATCTTCAGCGCACTTTCTTGCCATCCTTTGCATATTTCATTGCTGGTTGGTACCTCTACCAATAAACTAAGGAGAAGAAAGGAAAACCAAAATGATGCAGTCAGCCTGCCTGAAAAGGCATTTCATTCTGTAGCGCTTGCCCTCCTTGGGAAAGCACTGCATAAAGGTAAGAACAATGGAATCTGAGAATGTAGAGATGAGTGAAGGGATTCACAGTGGGACTGCCATTGCCTGCCTGGCCCCAGGGCTGCTCCAGCTATCAGGGACAGCAGGAGCTCTGTTATGCTAAGGGACAGCAGTCTTTTATCACTGTGAAGTCTGTGTGCTCTCTCTGAGTGGGATGAAATCGTGGATTTTTCTCAATTCAGAATTTCCTTTAATGAAGGTCACAGGCTCTCATTTTCACTTGGGCATTTTTAGATACTTGATAGTTTGTAAAATGTGTTGAGGGCTCAAGATGGCAAATAAGGTATGTACCAGGTTTGTGTAAGATTGTGCTCATTAGATGGTCCTTAGGATTCTCTGAATATGTAGGCTGAGTGGGATTTATAAGCTATAGGTAAGCCTGGAGTAATACACGAAAAAAAGCACAGCGAGCAGTTTAGTGAACATGTAGCAGAATCCTGAACAAACCCTGATTCAGTCATTCATCTCAGTTTACCTGAATGCAGTCTCATTGAACACATTGTGCATGCTTGCTAAATCACTTCAGTCTTATCTCACTATTTGCAACCCTAGGGATTGTAGCCCTCTGTCCATGGGCTTCTCCGGGGAAAAATCCTGCAGTGGGTTGCCGTACCCTCCTCCGGGGGATCTTCCTGACCCAGGGATAGAACCCACATCTCTTACATCTCCTGCACTGGCAGATGATTCTTCACCACTAGCACCACCTGGGAAGCCCTGAAACATACTGTGCCCATCATGAATTTAAAAGCCTCTCATACAACTCAGTGGACATGAGTTTGAGTAAACTCCGCAAGATAGTGAAGGACAGGGAAGCCTAGTGTGCTGCAGTCTATGGGATTGCAAAGATTTGGACATGACCTAGCGACTGAACAGCAACATATACCTCAGTAACTCCGATGCTGGTAATTAAAGCTGTGTATCTTCAGCGCACTTTCTTGCCATCCTTTGCATATTTCATTGCTGGTTGGTACCTCTACCAATAAACTAAGGAGAAGAAAGGAAAAAACCAAAATGATGCAGTCAGCCTGCCTGCCACCAGGCCTGGTAAAGTACTTGTGGAAAAACCAGCTGTAAATACCGCACCTTCTGAAATCTGCTGAATAGTGTGTGGTGTAGTGAATAAAGAAAGTCTGGGCTCTAGCCCTATTGGCTTCTACTATTAAAACTAGGTTTTGATTACTGGAAAGCTAGGTGGTCATCATTTAAAAAATGATATAATAGGTGATCATTTATAGGAACTAGAAAAATTCCCAAAAGTGTTTTTAAAAATCCACTTATTTAACCTAACAACCCTGATAACCATTGTGAACATTATTCTAAATTACCTTCCATTCTTACAGTTATTCAAAAAATGTTTTTTTTTTTACTAAATTTAGTATTGTAATATGTATTTGATATAGCACAGCTTTTTCCCAATGTGTTATAGTAGCATTTTCTGTAGTATTAAATATTCCTCAACACATGTTGTTTAATGACAGCACAGTAAAGTCCATTATCTATTACCTGTTTAATATCTCTGTGATTATTTGATACTATGTTTGACCATCTCTATGTTTAACTCTGATCACAACTATGATTATTTGTTAGGATATATTTCCAGGAAAGGAATTGTTGGGTTAAAGATGAGAGCCCCTTACTTATGACAGTGCTAACTGTCACAAAACTTTAGGGAAATAATGAGAACATATTTTTGCAAAATCCGTCTAACTGGGCAAGTTCTCATGTGTCCCTGTATTGTTCCTGTCGATCAAAACCTTGCGTGTGTCTTCTGTGCAGTTTAATCTTTCATCTCTTTCACTGTCAAAGGTCGAGCTTGTTCAGATAGTCATCGATGGAGTCAACTACCTGGTGGATTGTGAGAAGAAGTTGGAGAGAGGCCAGGATATTAAGGTGCCACCTCCTCTACCTCAGTTTAGCAGGAAGTGAACTTTTCTTTCCCAATTTATAAATAATCTGTCTGCTGGTATGTACAGACATAAAGAAATTTCTACTCTGAGAGTTTTTGTAGACTTGGAAAAATATAAAAATTATACGTCCTATCTATCTTTACAATAAAACTCTCCTTATTATCTTTGGCTTGTTCCCCTGATTTTTTTTCGATGCTACTTAGATGGGTAAACACATCCAATTGCAAGTAGCAGGAAGTAGAAATAGTTTAGGACAATGATAAATCTAATATTTGTAAGACCACTTTGCATAAATCTTGAAACCTTCCAACTATCTAGATGCTAACCCTTCAGCAAATCTCTACAGACACCATTGGAAAATGAGGAGCTAACTGAATCAATTTTCTCACAAGCTGAACAAGAGGATATTCATTTCTCTTGAATAAAGCCTGTGCAGATGAGAACAAACAGAGGCTATTGATGCAAGGCTTGCTGTAGCTAGGGGGTCAACGACCATCGCCTTCTTAACTGTGGCAGAAACTCAAAGGCAGGCATACGAAAGTGTTCTGGTGAAAAAATGGGTGTGCTCTGCGTGGTGTGGTAGGCCTGGGGCGATTGAAGCCAACTAACTAGAAGCCTGATATCCTGTGTAAGTGGTTGGGGAAGTATACTTGCCTTTCTCTGACTCGTCCTGATTTGGAAGCAGGGGCAAAAATGCATGGAGCTGGGAGTCACTGACCAAGACCTGTCTCTGAGCTGATTGCTTCAGCGATTGTGGTCTGGCTTCTTGAATTGGTTGCTGCAGAGGCTGTGAGTCAGAGTTGTGTTTTCATAGACAGTCTAGCCATTGTCTACTTGTACATTCAGTCTCTCAAAAGCAATCCAAATTTGATACCTCAAACATGGAAAAGCATATTTAGTATAATTTGAAAGCTGAATTCTTTCCTCAGTACACAGATATTTATCTCTTGAATCTTATTATTCTTTTCCATCCGTTCTGTGATGTCTTTAACCTGATGGGCACGATAGAAGAGGTGGGAGCAGCTAAGTCTATAACTCTAAGGTTGCCCTGCATAGCAAGTGAAATACCTTGAATAACAGGAGGTAGATGAAGCTCTGCAATTTAGTCCTATAGATGCTATAGATATGTCATTGCTATAATATACAGACATAAAGAAATTTCTACTCTGAGAGTTTTTGTAGACTTGGAAAAATATAAAAATTATACGTCCTATCTATCTTTACAATAAAACTCTCCTTATTATCTTTGGCTTGTTCCCCTGATTTTTTCGATGCTACTTAGATGGGTAAACACATCCAATTGCAAGTAGCAGGAAGTAGAAATAGTTTAGGACAATGATAAATCTAATATTTGTAAGACCACTTTGCATAAATCTTGAAACCTTCCAACTATCTAGATGCTAACCCTTCAGCAAATCTCTACAGACACCATTGGAAAATGAGGAGCTAACTGAATCAATTTTCTCACAAGCTGAACAAGAGGATATTCATTTCTCTTGAATAAAGCCTGTGCAGATGAGAACAAACAGAGGCTATTGATGCAAGGCTTGCTGTAGCTAGGGGGTCAACGACCATCGCCTTCTTAACTGTGGCAGAAACTCAAAGGCAGGCATACGAAAGTGTTCTGGTGAAAAAATGGGTGTGCTCTGCGTGGTGTGGTAGGCCTGGGGCGATTGAAGCCAACTAACTAGAAGCCTGATATCCTGTGTAAGTGGTTGGGGAAGTATACTTGCCTTTCTCTGACTCGTCCTGATTTGGAAGCAGGGGCAAAAATGCATGGAGCTGGGAGTCACTGACCAAGACCTGTCTCTGAGCTGATTGCTTCAGCGATTGTGGTCTGGCTTCTTGAATTGGTTGCTGCAGAGGCTGTGAGTCAGAGTTGTGTTTTCATAGACAGTCTAGCCATTGTCTACTTGTACATTCAGTCTCTCAAAAGCAATCCAAATTTGATACCTCAAACATGGAAAAGCATATTTAGTATAATTTGAAAGCTGAATTCTTTCCTCAGTACACAGATATTTATCTCTTGAATCTTATTATTCTTTTCCATCCGTTCTGTGATGTCTTTAACCTGATGGGCACGATAGAAGAGGTGGGAGCAGCTAAGTCTATAACTCTAAGGTTGCCCTGCATAGCAAGTGAAATACCTTGAATAACAGGAGGTAGATGAAGCTCTGCAATTTGCGAGTCCTATAGATGCTACAGTGAAGATATGTCATTGCTATAATATAAACATTGTCTTCCCTCCTTTTTAGAAAGTATAAAAAGAATACACTTGTGCTGGTGCTAATAGGCACCATACTAACTTCTGAGTGATCAACTGATACGTGGTTGAAATTTCTTTAGAAGAGGAAAGCACACCCAGTGTAATTCAGGATATTGTGATATTCCCCTGAACATCCTCCGAATGGGATGGGTGGAGGGCTGTCTGCCCACCAGTGCCTACAGACGAAAGAGGGAGCAGGGCCTTGGCATTCTGGGGACAAGGGATGGAGGCTGAGGGGACCGGCATCGTGGCCAAGCATGTTGACTCCACAGCCACGTTTTCATGAGTATAAGTCCCAACTCTGTCATTATATGACATTAAGTAACTGACTGTCTCTAAGTTCTTCAGGTTCTTGTGTACAATCTCTTTTCTAGGGTTGTTGGAAGGACAGAATTAATATTTGTAAAGTTCCCTTAGAAGTGCTGAACACATTATAAGTACTGCGTTAGAGTTTGCTTGTTAAATAATGAAAAAGGAATCATTATTATGATAATAATCTATCTCTGAATATCCCTTAAAACCATCCTTTAGGGCAAACCAACGGCTCTGATGATCCTTCCTCTGAAAGGTCTGAGGAGATAAATGGTAAATTTACTTATGCGTCTGAAGAGACATATGCATAAGTGAACTTGAAGAGATTAGATAGAAGTAAACATCAGGTTTTTTGGTGTTTGTTTCTAGAAGAAAAACTAAATAATAAGCAGTGGCATAAAGTTATATGGCTGCTAACCTAAAAAGAAAGCAAGCCTTCTAATCTATACCATGACATCCAAAGCAACATTCTTTTTCTTTTTTTTTTTGACCACTTCTCTTGGTCTTTCATTTATTTATTTTCATCCATCTTTGTTCTTTGGCCTGTGTGGGCCTCCCATCGCAGTGGTCTTTCTCATTGCAGAGCGCCGGCTCTGGGCGCATGCGCTCCAGAGCTCCGACTGGATAGTTGGACACATCGGTCCAGCCACTCCGCAGCACGTGGGGTCTTTCCAGGCCAGGGATCGAACCAGCATCCCTTGCACTGCAAGGTGGTATCCTTACCCACTGGACCACCAGGGAAGCCCCAAAGCAACATTCTTAACAACAAGAATTAACTGAGTAAGCTAACGTCTTTCTCCTTTTTTATTTCATGTTTACCTAATTAATTTCTCATCTTTAGTTCTCTTCGTCAATAACCACACTCATATTTGCATTTAATATTGGCTTGACCATAGAATGTTTTTTACTTATTTTTTAAATTAATTTAGTTTTTAATTGAAGGGTAATTGCTTTACAGAGCTGTGTTGGTTTCTGCCAGACGTCAACATGAATCAGCCATAGGTATCCATATGCTTCCTCCCGCTTGAACCTCCCTCATGTCTCCCTCCCCATCCCACCCCTCCAGGTTGTCACAGAGCCCCTGTTTGGGTGCCCTGAGTCACACAGCAAATTCCTTTTAGCTGTCTATTCTATATATGGTGATGTAAGTTTCCATGTTACTGTCTCCATATATCTTACCCTCTCCTTCCTACCCCCACCCCCATGTTCATAAGTCTGTTCTCTATATCTGTTTCTCCATTGCTGCCCTGCAAGTAAATTCATCAGTACCATCTTGCTAGATTTCATATATATGCGTTAGTATACAATATTTATCTTTCTCTCTTTGACATACTTCACTCTGTATAATAGGCTCTAGGTTCATCCACCTCATTAGAACTGACTCAAATGCATTCCTTTTCGCGGCTGAGTAATATTCCATTGTATATAGTACCACAGCTTTTTTATCTATTCATCTGTTGATGGGCCTCTAGGTTGCTTTCAGGTTCGAACTATTATAAATAGAGCTGCAGTGCACATTGGGGTACATGTGTCTTTTTCGGTTTGGTTTCCTCAGCCTAGAAGTGGAATTGCTGGGTCATACGGTGGTTTTATTCCTAGTTTTTAAAGGAATCTCCATTACTGTCCTCCATAGTGACTGTATCAATTTACATTCCCACCAACAGTGTACAAGGGTTGCCTTTACTCCACACCCTCTCCAGCATTTATTGTTTGCAGGCTTTTGATGATAGGCCCTTCCAGGCCGGGCACGTGGGGTCTTTCCAGGCCAGGGATCGAACCAGCATTACTGCAAGGTGGTATCCTTACCCACTGGACCACCAGGGAAGCCCCAAAGCAACATTCTTAACAACAAGAATTAACTGAGTAAGCTAACGTCTTTCTCCTTTTTTATTTCATGTTTACCTAATTAATTTCTCATCTTTAGTTCTCTTCGTCAATAACCACACTCATATTTGCATTTAATATTGGCTTGACCATAGAATGTTTTTTACTTATTTTTTAAATTAATTTAGTTTTTAATTGAAGGGTAATTGCTTTACAGAGCTGTGTTGGTTTCTGCCAGACGTCAACATGAATCAGCCATAGGTATGCATGTGCTCCCTCCCTTTTGAACCTCCCTCCCATCTCCTTCCCCATCCCACCCCTCCAGGTTGTCACAGAGCCCCTGTTTGGGTGCCCTGAGTCACACAGCAAATTCCTTTTAGCTGTCTATTCTATATATGGTGATGTAAGTTTCCATGTTACTGTCTCCATATATCTTACCCTCTCCTTCCTACCCCCACCCCCATGTTCATAAGTCTGTTCTCTATATCTGTTTCTCCATTGCTGCCCTGCAAGTAAATTCATCAGTACCATCTTGCTAGATTTCATATATATGCGTTAGTATACAATATTTATCTTTCTCTCTTTGACATACTTCACTCTGTATAATAGGCTCTAGGTTCATCCACCTCATTAGAACTGACTCAAATGCATTCCTTTTCGCGGCTGAGTAATATTCCATTGTATATAGTACCACAGCTTTTTTATCTATTCATCTGTTGATGGGCCTCTAGGTTGCTTTCAGGTTCGAACTATTATAAATAGAGCTGCAGTGCACATTGGGGTACATGTGTCTTTTTCGGTTTGGTTTCCTCAGCCTAGAAGTGGAATTGCTGGGTCATACGGTGGTTTTATTCCTAGTTTTTAAAGGAATCTCCATTACTGTCCTCCATAGTGACTGTATCAATTTACATTCCCACCAACAGTGTACAAGGGTTGCCTTTACTCCACACCCTCTCCAGCATTTATTGTTTGCAGGCTTTTTGATGATGGACATTCTGACTGGTGTGAGATATCTCTTTGTAGTTTTAATTTGAAATTCTCCAATAATGAGTGACGTTGAGCATCTTTTCATGTGTTTGTTAGGCATTTGTATGTTTTCTTTGGAGAAATGTTTGTTAGGTCTTTTTCACACTTTTTGATTGGGTTGTTTGCTTTTCTTGACTTGTATGAGGTGCCTGTATATTTTGGAAATTAATCCTTTGTCAGTTGTTTCATTTGCTATTGTTTTCTCCCATTCTGGGGGTTGTCTTTTCATTTTATTTATAGTTTCCTTTACTGTGGTTTTAATTAGGTCCCACCTGTTTATTTTTCTTGTTATTTCCATTACTCTAGGAGGTGGGTCATAGAGGATCTTGCTTTGACGTATGTCATCAAGTGTTCTGTCTATGTTTTCCTCTAAGAGTTTTAAAGTTTCTAGTCTTACATTTGGTTGACCATAGACTCTTTACTACCTAAGATTCAAATTATCTTGTCTACATTTGATACTCATGATTTGTGGAGCTATTTGCCCTTTACTGTATTACCAGGAATGCACTCATATGTGACTTCACTCTTTCAGAGCAAGATATTCACAACTAAAGGCGGTCATTTGAACAGATTCTACGAATGGATTCCTCAATACTCAATCTAGCACCTCAGTTTTTGTTGAAATCTTCCATATTCATCAAATACCCTCCCCTGATAGCTCTTCAGTTTTCAGAACATGTAATAGCACTTAATTTGGATACAAGAAGATCCTTTCTCCTCAAATATTGCCAACTATCTGAATGATATGATCTTCTTTGCAGAATCAGTCTGCTTTGCTATTCAAGAAACAAGCACATTGGCAATGTTACAGTGGAAATAAGACATCTTTTATGTAAAAGATGAGTCAGTTGAGGAGATAAAAAGACTTAATTATTCATTAAAATTCTTATTGAATGCCATCTTTCAGCCAAAGTAGTCAGACCACGCAAATAGTTTCCGTTTACTGAGTCTCCCTTAATCAGTATTCATCAAGCAGTGATGTGAAGAGAGCATGGCTCTATGTCACGGAACTTGCGATCTTCCTTGTATCTGGGATGAAATGCAGCAGGAACAGGCTCAGATGGCTGGGAAACCATTCTGGCTCTTTTCTTTGGCTCTTTCTCCTTGTCTTACGTGCTGCCACAGTATGTCTGGTTATGCGGAAACGACTCTTCTTCAGGTCAAAGTTGTAAAACAGCATGTTGCGAAAGCGGCCAGCAGAAATTGTTTTGAGATCAGAAGATTTGCTTGAATTCAAGGTCAGCCATTAACCAGCTGTATGACCAAGGGTAAATTTGTGGACTCAACAGAGTCTTGGTTTCATTTGTAAAATGAAGGTAATTTACCTTACCAAGTATTTTTATGATGATTAAATAATATAAGACAGGGACTTACATTTTTTCTTTCACTCTAACCTCTGGGAAGAAATATATTTTACATTAGATTCCATTATATTATTGATATTTTTTCACATATGAGTAAGCTAGTGAATGGGTATGTATATCTATGTAAAACCCAAATAAAAATTTCAGGTAATAATAGTTATCCTTACTATGTGATATGCACTCTGATATTTTTCTAGTCTGTATTAACTTACTCTCTTTCCATTTTAAAAAATGGTGATTGTGGTACTCTAAATTGATCTCACAACACATTATTGAGATGAAATTCATATTCTTGGAGACACAGACCCAATCACCTGATTCAATAAACATTAAATTCTCTACTTGCCCCTTCTTTCAGCTCTAAATATTTTGTTCCACTGTCTTCTGACTTCTGTGGATTTGGGTGGTTACCCCTTTCACAGTGGTGACTCTTCTTCTCACCTGCTGGTCCCCAGATATAAAATGTCTTTTATTTCTTTTTGAATGTCAAAAATCTTTCGTAACAACTTTTAATAATTTGACATTTAGGGACTTCTGTCGTGGTCCAGTGGTTAAGACTCAGTGGTTCCATTGCAGATAAAAGACTTAATTATTCATTAAAATTCTTATTGAATGCCATCTTTCAGCCAAAGTAGTCAGACCACGCAAATAGTTTCCGTTTACTGAGTCTCCCTTAATCAGTATTCATCAAGCAGTGATGTGAAGAGAGCATGGCTCTATGTCACGGAACTTGCGATCTTCCTTGTATCTGGGATGAAATGCAGCAGGAACAGGCTCAGATGGCTGGGAAACCATTCTGGCTCTTTTCTTTGGCTCTTTCTCCTTGTCTTACGTGCTGCCACAGTATGTCTGGTTATGCGGAAACGACTCTTCTTCAGGTCAAAGTTGTAAAACAGCATGTTGCGAAAGCGGCCAGCAGAAATTGTTTTGAGATCAGAAGATTTGCTTGAATTCAAGGTCAGCCATTAACCAGCTGTATGACCAAGGGTAAATTTGTGGACTCAACAGAGTCTTGGTTTCATTTGTAAAATGAAGGTAATTTACCTTACCAAGTATTTTTATGATGATTAAATAATATAAGACAGGGACTTACATTTTTTCTTTCACTCTAACCTCTGGGAAGAAATATATTTTACATTAGATTCCATTATATTATTGATATTTTTTCACATATGAGTAAGCTAGTGAATGGGTATGTATATCTATGTAAAACCCAAATAAAAATTTCAGGTAATAATAGTTATCCTTACTATGTGATATGCACTCTGATATTTTTCTAGTCTGTATTAACTTACTCTCTTTCCATTTTAAAAAATGGTGATTGTGGTACTCTAAATTGATCTCACAACACATTATTGAGATGAAATTCATATTCTTGGAGACACAGACCCAATCACCTGATTCAATAAACATTAAATTCTCTACTTGCCCCTTCTTTCAGCTCTAAATATTTTGTTCCACTGTCTTCTGACTTCTGTGGATTTGGGTGGTTACCCCTTTCACAGTGGTGACTCTTCTTCTCACCTGCTGGTCCCCAGATATAAAATGTCTTTTATTTCTTTTTGAATGTCAAAAATCTTTCGTAACAACTTTTAATAATTTGACATTTAGGGACTTCTGTCGTGGTCCAGTGGTTAAGACTCAGTGGTTCCATTGCAGAGGGCGTGGGTTTAATCCCTGGTTAGAGAACTAAGAATCTTGCATGCCACATGGCCAAAAGAATTAGAAAATTTGACATTTAAGCAACCCTGATTTTTTAATGTGAAAGGATATATAGTTGCTATTAATTTTAATAGGGGAGAATTTTGGTATTGACTATATAATATCCATGTATTTAATCCAGTAATAGAGGTAGAAATGAAATAATAATAGTCTCTCTATGTTAGAAATATGCATTCTTTTTTCTCATGTTTAAGGAAGTATACAAGGCTTTAAATTTTTATTGAGGAGTAGAACACATCCGAGAGAACTTGAGAACCTTAAAAAAAATAAAAATAAAAAAAGAACGTAAGTAAAACTGCCCTCTAGAATTAAACTAGAAAAACCTGCACATAATGGAGAGTAGCCATCTGGAAGCTGGAATCAAAGACTGCCTGGGGTCTGAGACTAAGCCAGAGAACCCACGTTGCCTACACTGAGAACATGGAGTCTAAACCACTGGACTGCCAAGGAGGTTCAAGAAGAGGTTTTCCTAAAAAGGGTTTTATGAAACAGAGTTACAATGGAAATGTATAACTGATACTCATTTACCTCTTAACATAGACATCAGATTCCCTACAGTTAAAGAATGCATCTGACTCATATCTGTATTCTGCATCTGTATTCTGTATGAAGATTTGGAGAAGAAATGTTGTATTTTGGCATAACCACGAAATCTTTGTTGTTGTTTGCATGACACTCAGTATAAAGGCAGCTCTGAAAGTAGAAATCTCTCTAATCTAATGTCGCAGAGATCAAAAAAGATGCTCTGTTCTGGAAATGGAAAAAGTTGTGCTGCTGAAGACCTGGGCAAACAGGCCTAGAGTAGATATAAACAGAGACACATAATTTGTGATCACGCTGCAGACGTACTCTGAATTACCTGGAACTCATCAGAACTGATGAGGCGCTAACTGCATTCAGGTGCACTTCAATCAGAACTAGATTATACTATTAAAATTAATGAAGCACTAGAAGACTTGAATGAGTAAAAGAGGCTTGGTTTTAAAGTCTTTTATGCATTTTACTCACAGAACAACAATTTGGTTGACAGTGCAGTCACATCTCTCTCTGGTAAAAGGTTTTGGCTCTTAAAGGTTTAATACGGTGTATTCAGCATTCTTCCTGGGACTTCTCTTCAACCTTCACTTAAATGCCCTATGGATTTGGCTTAATTGAAACAGAGGTTGATTTATCTGTCTTTTGTTACAGCTATCCTGTTTTATTTTTTAAGAGGAAACTAATTGTTCTCTCTGAGGTTCCCGTTTTTCTTATTATACTGCTGAGATGCCATTTCCCCCTGTTTGACGCTGCTGGCACTGTTATAAGCCAGTGAGGCCCCTGTCTTTAATCTTTTCTAGAAATGTATTCATCATGAGTCAGGTGGGGGGAGTTCCACCCCCTCAAATAGGACTTTTCTGTGAGATTCAGCAGAATATGAAATTGAGAAGGAAAGATGAATGTTTGCTGAGTACCAGTGCTTGGTTTAATATTAGCCTGGCAAATAATAGAATGAAGTATTAGGCAACCACAGGAAGGTCATGTCTCTGAGAGCAGGAAAGGGAACAGATATTTTAAAGCCTAGATATACTTTTGATACATTTAATGTTAGTTAAGCTATCTTAAATTGTTGGTGTTTGTATCTTATTTTCCCCCAGATGTCAATGAGTATTACTGTACATGAACACTAGTATTATATATTATGAATATTATTATTCATGACTGGGAAGTTTCAGAACATAAGATGCTTATTAATAATGGCTATATTTATTTTTAAAATGCTTTGTGCTCCACGAAAATTCAAGTTGATGGCTGATTTATGATAAGAAAGGAAAATCATGCGTGGATAATAACTTCTTATCTTTAAGAACAGCTTCTTAAATAGTAGATATAAAAAGTAAACTTCAAGAGAATCAAGATGAAAATACTACTCATAAAACGGTCAAACATCAGTTTTTCTACTTTTTAAATTGTGATAAAAATACATAAAATTTACCCTTGTGAAGTGTACAGTTCAGTGGCACTGAGCCCCTTTACACTGCTCTGTAGTCATCGCCACTCTCCTAAATACAATTTTTTAAATTTATTTTTTAATTGAATGATAATTGTTTTACAGAACTTTGTTGTTTTCTGCTGAACATCCAATATAGATACATGTTTCCCCCTTTCTGCAGTCACATCTCTCTCTGGTAAAAGGTTTTGGCTCTTAAAGGTTTAATACGGTGTATTCAGCATTCTTCCTGGGACTTCTCTTCAACCTTCACTTAAATGCCCTATGGATTTGGCTTAATTGAAACAGAGGTTGATTTATCTGTCTTTTGTTACAGCTATCCTGTTTTATTTTTTAAGAGGAAACTAATTGTTCTCTCTGAGGTTCCCGTTTTTCTTATTATACTGCTGAGATGCCATTTCCCCCTGTTTGACGCTGCTGGCACTGTTATAAGCCAGTGAGGCCCCTGTCTTTAATCTTTTCTAGAAATGTATTCATCATGAGTCAGGTGGGGGGAGTTCCACCCCCTCAAATAGGACTTTTCTGTGAGATTCAGCAGAATATGAAATTGAGAAGGAAAGATGAATGTTTGCTGAGTACCAGTGCTTGGTTTAATATTAGCCTGGCAAATAATAGAATGAAGTATTAGGCAACCACAGGAAGGTCATGTCTCTGAGAGCAGGAAAGGGAACAGATATTTTAAAGCCTAGATATACTTTTGATACATTTAATGTTAGTTAAGCTATCTTAAATTGTTGGTGTTTGTATCTTATTTTCCCCCAGATGTCAATGAGTATTACTGTACATGAACACTAGTATTATATATTATGAATATTATTATTCATGACTGGGAAGTTTCAGAACATAAGATGCTTATTAATAATGGCTATATTTATTTTTAAAATGCTTTGTGCTCCACGAAAATTCAAGTTGATGGCTGATTTATGATAAGAAAGGAAAATCATGCGTGGATAATAACTTCTTATCTTTAAGAACAGCTTCTTAAATAGTAGATATAAAAAGTAAACTTCAAGAGAATCAAGATGAAAATACTACTCATAAAACGGTCAAACATCAGTTTTTCTACTTTTTAAATTGTGATAAAAATACATAAAATTTACCCTTGTGAAGTGTACAGTTCAGTGGCACTGAGCCCCTTTACACTGCTCTGTAGTCATCGCCACTCTCCTAAATACAATTTTTTAAATTTATTTTTTAATTGAATGATAATTGTTTTACAGAACTTTGTTGTTTTCTGCTGAACATCCATATGAGTCAGCCGTAGATACATGTCCCCTCCCTCTTAGATGTCCTTCCTGTCTTCCTCCCCAGCCCAGCACTGCAGGTTGTCACAGAGCCCCTGTTTGAGTTCCCCAAGAACCCAGCAAATTCCCATTGGCTAACTGTTTTACATAGGGCGATGTAGTTTCCATGCCACTCTCTCCATACATCTCACCCACTCCTCCCTTTCCATCCCTGTGTCCATAAGTCTGTTTTCTGTATCTGTTTCTCCATTGCTGTCCTGCAAATAAATTCATCACTACCATCTTTCTAGATTCCATATATATGTGTTAGTATACAATCTTTATCTTTTTCTTTCTGACTTCACTCTGTTTATCAGACTTTAGATTCATCCATCTCTTTAGAACTGACTCAGATGCATTCCTTTTTGTGGCTGAGTAATATTCCATTGCATATATGTACCACAGCTTCTTTATCCATTTATCTGTCGATGGAGAAAATATAATTTTAAAACAAACACTCAATACAGGAAAAGCAGCAATGCCTATAGGTTGAAGACTGCTGTTGGGAAGTTTTGCCCTCCTTCCCCTCTTAGTATTTTTGGCTGGCTTAGTATTTTGGCAACTTAAAAATGAAGAAAGTAAGACTTATATGTGTGTTTTATTCAGGGATTTTACTGAGAAATAGAGCCCAAGACAGCCTCTTAGTAGCTCAGAGGAATTGCTCTGAAGACAAAGGGGAAGAAGTCAGTGCCTATACTGATACATGATTTTTGATGAAGGAATTGGTGCATTCAGGCAGGTATGTTGGTAAAAGAATAATGCTATTCACAAAGAACAGGTATCTCAACTTAATGGTTTTAATGTTTTTCTGTGTATGGGAAGATGTAAGACTCTGGGGTCACTGAAATTCTTCCTGAGATGTACATCTAACTATCCATGGGGCTTGCTTGCTTGTTCCAAACACAGAGCATCCTGTGATTATTTTAATTCCCTCTGTCTGAGGCAGAGAGTGCATTATCCTATTATGGCTTAATTTCCCCTCAAAGTACAGTGTCAGTGACTGCAGCAGACTATGGCTTAATCCTTGCAGACTTGAGGGGTGAAAAGAAACACTCTTTGTTCTTCTCTGCTTACTCTGGCCATTAAAATACAGACATAGGCAGATTATAGGAAAGAGAATCAAATGTTAACTGCAAAGATGCATGGGAATATATCCTTCCTGTCTTCCTCCCCAGCCCAGCACTGCAGGTTGTCACAGAGCCCCTGTTTGAGTTCCCCAAGAACCCAGCAAATTCCCATTGGCTAACTGTTTTACATAGGGCGATGTAGTTTCCATGCCACTCTCTCCATACATCTCACCCACTCCTCCCTTTCCATCCCTGTGTCCATAAGTCTGTTTTCTGTATCTGTTTCTCCATTGCTGTCCTGCAAATAAATTCATCACTACCATCTTTCTAGATTCCATATATATGTGTTAGTATACAATCTTTATCTTTTTCTTTCTGACTTCACTCTGTTTATCAGACTTTAGATTCATCCATCTCTTTAGAACTGACTCAGATGCATTCCTTTTTGTGGCTGAGTAATATTCCATTGCATATATGTACCACAGCTTCTTTATCCATTTATCTGTCGATGGAGAAAATATAATTTTAAAACAAACACTCAATACAGGAAAAGCAGCAATGCCTATAGGTTGAAGACTGCTGTTGGGAAGTTTTGCCCTCCTTCCCCTCTTAGTATTTTTGGCTGGCTTAGTATTTTGGCAACTTAAAAATGAAGAAAGTAAGACTTATATGTGTGTTTTATTCAGGGATTTTTACTGAGAAATAGAGCCCAAGACAGCCTCTTAGTAGCTCAGAGGAATTGCTCTGAAGACAAAGGGGAAGAAGTCAGTGCCTATACTGATACATGATTTTTGATGAAGGAATTGGTGCATTCAGGCAGGTATGTTGGTAAAAGAATAATGCTATTCACAAAGAACAGGTATCTCAACTTAATGGTTTTAATGTTTTTCTGTGTATGGGAAGATGTAAGACTCTGGGGTCACTGAAATTCTTCCTGAGATGTACATCTAACTATCCATGGGGCTTGCTTGCTTGTTCCAAACACAGAGCATCCTGTGATTATTTTAATTCCCTCTGTCTGAGGCAGAGAGTGCATTATCCTATTATGGCTTAATTTCCCCTCAAAGTACAGTGTCAGTGACTGCAGCAGACTATGGCTTAATCCTTGCAGACTTGAGGGGTGAAAAGAAACACTCTTTGTTCTTCTCTGCTTACTCTGGCCATTAAAATACAGACATAGGCAGATTATAGGAGAGAATCAAATGTACTGCATATGCATGGGAAAATCCAGATAAATATGAAGAATTCCAAAGATGACAAGGCAAGATGAGGCAACGTTGTTATTCTGGACTAGGGAGAAGTAGGTAGGGGTCTGGAACTTCAAAGGGAAGTAAGGTGATTTACAGGATGATGAAAAGGGTTAATGGTTGTGTAAACAGATACTGTCTGGGCCATCCAAAGACAGCGGGACACAGAGAAAGGTTTGATCAAGTGGTCCTTGCTAAGTTTCTTCCTGTCTCCCTCTCTGGTTTTACAGGTCAGAGAAGTTAAGTGATAGTCACAGACACACTGCTAGGGATACAGCATACTTGCTGGAGTTGTTGTTTATGGTATTAACTCCTTCCTGGGACGGGCCTTCTAAAATTCTTTTAGACAGTATTGGGGATGTTCAGAGGGTCTTCTCGAGTATTCTGGGGCTTGCCTGTTTTCAGCTGGAAATAATCAGCAGGCTGGTGCATCTTGGGGCAGCCTTCCCCAAGCCACATAACTGTACACTCAGATCAGTTCCTGAAAGATATCCCTCTATTTGGTTTGCTCTCCTGCTCCAAGCTACAGCTTAGATATCTAAAGCAACATACGCTCGGTATTGCCAATTTCTATTTGAAAACAGGCTAATGATTTCCATATTGTGCTGCTTAGGGCACTCCTGGGCATAGCTCCATGGTTGCCTTCTTTCATTTCCTCCTTGGGGTGTTGTTGGCACACCTTCCTGTCTCCACCAGATTATAGGTTCCTCTGGGTGTGAAGACAGTGCCCAGTTCATCTTCATAGAGCTCACCACCATACACTCACGTCTTCCAGAATAAGTACCAATATGACTGTACATTTTCCTGACCCAGAAATGTGTCTTAAAAGATAAATGTTTCCTGGCCCATAGATGTTTCTTAAAATATTCGTGGGACCTCTTTTCCCATGAGCATTTCTTTGCTATGCCATACTTTTTAGAGGACTCTTATTTTCCAACTATGTGGTCCTCTTAAGCTCATTGTTATTTTTTATCCAGTGATTTATAGGTAGATTAGTTACTAAATCTGTTCTAAATATTTTTCTCATTGTGTTCACTTTGGTCCTGTATTGAGTATTAGCATGTGTGTGTGTGTGTGTGTCTGTGTGTGTGTGTGTGTGTGTGTGTGTGTGTGTGATTGTGTCTTATTTACACAAAGCATTTCAGCTTATTGAAGAAGTGGTTAGAGTTTTTTCTTTTTTATTGATTCCTCCCCATCACTTCCCTAATCCCTCTTTCCAGTTGCCTGCAACACAGTCCATTGTGAGGTCTTCCAGAAATCTCCCAGGAAGAAGGACTTGATCTGTAATCTCTACTGACTGTGGAATTCCTCCACTTATCACCTCAGTAGCGGTTTACAAGTCTTCATGTCTTACCCTTGCAGGCTGTTGGCGGCCTAAAGGCAAGAAGGGTTGTCGTTTTTCTTTAACAAGGTTTTGGCAAACAGTAGATATAAAAAAGGCTTCCCAAGAGGCACAGTGGTTAAGAATCTACCTGCCAGTGAAGGAGATGCAAGAGACACGGCTTTGATCTGTGGATCAGGAAGATCCCCTGGAGAAGGAAATGGCAACCTACTCCAGTATTCTTGCCTGGAAAACCCTATGGTCAGAGGAGCCTGGCAGGGTACAGTCCAGGGGATCACAAAGAGTTGGACACAACTGAGTGCACATGCGCGCGCGCACACACACACACACACACAGACACAGATAACAAAAAATGCTTTTCTCTGACTCTTCCATTTCCTAGAATTCCCTCTGTAACTACAGACCTCTCTCTGTTCCCTTGGAACACAGGGCCATACCAGGTAGCATTTCCTCAGGCCTTAGAAGAAGGGGAGGAAGTACTCACTTCAGAGAGAAGAGCTTGCAAATCTTCCTACTTACTTGTAATTATTCCTACTTACTTGTAAGTATTCATTGGAAGCACTTAACACTCTAACCACTAAAATACTTGATTAGGAACTCCAGACTCAAGAGACACACCACAAGAGGGCGAGAAGAGAGTCAGAAGACCACATCATTTTTGCTATCAATGTTTCCAGTGCTATTCTTTCTCGTATTTAAGCAAAGAACATGAAAAAGATTCTCGTTTTTTCAGGAAAGAACCATGCTTCATATTATTTCTGTTCCTTATTGCTTAGCAACCTCAAGCAACTTCCACTACTGGGTTTCTCCTGTTAGGCACTTTAGGCCCAGCATGTAACTTAGTTATTGAGTGAGAAAACCAACAATCAAACGAAAAACTAAAAATAGGACCATCTCCATGTGCCTGTCTGCTAATAAAATTGTGTCACTAGCAGTGTGTCCTATGGCAGTCACTTAACTTCTCTGACCTTTTAAACAAGATTTTTAAAGGTATGCATTTCTATGAATATATATGTAATTGGAAAGTCTCATGGGCTGGTCTCAAAACTTCCATGGGTTAAATAAAAACTCTTTAATGATGATTTTCAAGGTAATGTGTGCTCATTAAGGAACAGTTGTAAGGTAATATTTAAAGAAGAAAAAAGGAACTCAATTATGTTACCCATTGACCTTATTATAAGGGTCCTAAAGCAGCTAAAAAGAACCACTGACAGATTTTTAAGGAGGAAGCCATTAGAATCTCACTGATCTGGGTCTCACTTTTTTTATTCCTAACAGTAGAATCATTAATCTTTTTCCTCTCCTATTCTGTTTTTATGTATAGTATATATTCTGTATGTATATTCATCAGTAAGTATATTGGTCACTAAGATACTGTCCAGAGGCTCCTGAGCACTGCATAAGGTATTAATACATTGTCCTATATACAAGCCTCTTCTGTAGATCTATTTTATGGGATTTACTATATAATCTAAAAAATGGCATGAAGGTCTTCATTGCTTAAGCTCTAAAGGATAAACTATAAACACTTTGATTTGGCATTTAAAAAAAATCCTTTAATTTAGTAAAATCTGGTCCCAGCCCGTTTTAATCACTAACCTTCATTTCAAATTACAGCTAAATGGATGTTTGAAGCCACTAGTGCTAGTGAGACTCATCATGAGGGGTGACTTATGCAGAGTGGGGCTTGGGCACTCTGAGGCCTATAACGTCTACTGGTGGTTTTAGCCAGGATGACAAGTGCTTCTTCCTCTGAGAAAATTCAGGCAAGAGTGAGAATTTAAAATTCTGATGATAGTGGTTCCCATTCCAGGTAAGATGGACTGAGAACACTACACCTTGTCTCCCTATGAATGCAGCTATTAAACACAACGCAGACATCCACTGTTTGAGGACTCTGAACAATAGTAGCAGACATGTTAGGGAAGATCAGAATTCAAAGTACCGCTCAACCAATGTTGAATTTACCTTCTGAATTTTATCTTGGACATTATGGTTGTGATTATATATATATATATATATATATATATATATATATATAAAATGAATTCTGTTTTATGTCTTACGAAAATAATTTTTAAGCTGGCAGTTAACTTGTTCAGACTGTATTACAGGCTTTGCCTCACTTTTTGTTAGTGAAAAAAAAACCCAAATCTCAGTTTATTGCTTTAGCCTCCAAGTTTGTCCTGTGCACGTGGGTTCAGCCTGAGACTTGTAAGGGACTCACAGACATGAATTTGGTTGGCCGAAAAGTTTGTTCAGGTTTTCCATGAGATTGATTGAACTTTTTGGCCAACCCAATACAAAATACATACATATACATACTAAAGCTTGTACAACACTCTTCCTTCCAGAATTTTCCTCTCCTCATTCTCCAGGAGTGGCTGTTGCCTGCTTCTTCCCCTGGTTCCTCCAGCCGGAAAGTTGATGGTGGGCTTTCTAGTGCAGTTTTAGCTGCTCATGTACTTTGTGACTGTGGCCCACTCTCATGGCAAAGACACAAACACACAAAAGGACACACAATCATGTGCTAATTGCTTCTTCAGATTTTTACTCTCCTCCACAAATGTCTGCTTTTATTTACTCTTCAGAATCGTCAGGTAGTTGTTTTTTATATTTTGTTCAAAATTTATAGTTATCAGGATGATAAATGGTTTGTAGAAAGTTTAAAAAAGTAAAATCTGGTCCCAGCCCGTTTTAATCACTAACCTTCATTTCAAATTACAGCTAAATGGATGTTTGAAGCCACTAGTGCTAGTGAGACTCATCATGAGGGTGACTTATGCAGAGTGGGGCTTGGGCACTCTGAGGCCTATAACGTCTACTGGTGGTTTTAGCCAGGATGACAAGTGCTTCTTCCTCTGAGAAAATTCAGGCAAGAGTGAGAATTTAAAATTCTGATGATAGTGGTTCCCATTCCAGGTAAGATGGACTGAGAACACTACACCTTGTCTCCCTATGAATGCAGCTATTAAACACAACGCAGACATCCACTGTTTGAGGACTCTGAACAATAGTAGCAGACATGTTAGGGAAGATCAGAATTCAAAGTACCGCTCAACCAATGTTGAATTTACCTTCTGAATTTTATCTTGGACATTATGGTTGTGATTATATATATATATATATATATATATATATATATATATAAAATGAATTCTGTTTTATGTCTTACGAAAATAATTTTTAAGCTGGCAGTTAACTTGTTCAGACTGTATTACAGGCTTTGCCTCACTTTTGTTAGTGAAAAAACCCAAATCTCAGTTTATTGCTTTAGCCTCCAAGTTTGTCCTGTGCACGTGGGTTCAGCCTGAGACTTGTAAGGGACTCACAGACATGAATTTGGTTGGCCGAAAAGTTTGTTCAGGTTTTCCATGAGATTGATTGAACTTTTTGGCCAACCCAATACAAAATACATACATATACATACTAAAGCTTGTACAACACTCTTCCTTCCAGAATTTTCCTCTCCTCATTCTCCAGGAGTGGCTGTTGCCTGCTTCTTCCCCTGGTTCCTCCAGCCGGAAAGTTGATGGTGGGCTTTCTAGTGCAGTTTTAGCTGCTCATGTACTTTGTGACTGTGGCCCACTCTCATGGCAAAGACACAAACACACAAAAGGACACACAATCATGTGCTAATTGCTTCTTCAGATTTTTACTCTCCTCCACAAATGTCTGCTTTTATTTACTCTTCAGAATCGTCAGGTAGTTGTTTTTTATATTTTGTTCAAAATTTATAGTTATCAGGATGATAAATGGTTTGTAGAAAGTTTATATTAATGTTCTCGAAACAAACTATTTTTGTTTGAAACATTAAAATGTACTGCCTCTACAAAAAATTTATTTTAATGATTTAAATCAGTATCTGACAATTGTCTGCTTCTTAAACTGGGCAGTGTTTACATGAACATGTTCTTTATAATGGCTTGATATATTTTATATCCTTTTCGCTAAGCACCATATACTTCACAATTTTCTAAAAATGAGGTACATCAGCCTTTTATTACTAGAACTTCAGTTCTTCACTTTAACATTTACCCTCTGGATCATACTGTTTCAAAAATAGCACATTAAAAAAAATAACACATGTAGAGTACCTTAATATCTGAATGAAAAAATTTAATAAAACAACATCTCTTGAAGTGTAAAAGTGAATACATTCTTTTAAAAAAGTCTTACATGAGCAAGGCTAACTGACTACAGTCTGTTTTAAAGTGGGCTCAAACCACCAAACAATCCCCTATAGTATTAGTATTTCAGTATATTAATGAAGCTCACACCATTGAACTAAAATCTTGATATTTAAATCCTGACTCTGCTTCTTACCAAAAGTGTGACCTTGGGTAAGTTACTTTAGTTCTCTGCACTTGTTTTTCATTGTAAAATAGAGAACATATTTTCTGTCTCTCAGAATACTGGGTGTATTAATGAGGTAATGAATGTAAAGCATTAAACAGTGCTAGGTGCCCATAAATGTTCAATGGAAGTTGACTATCATTAGTACTTTTTTCTGAATCTGAAAGGATTTCTCTGGCTGATTTACTCCATCGCTAATTTTTATTGGATGCATTTCCACAAAAACAAATTGAGATCATATTCCTTCACTTCAGGTATAACCTTCTAGAACTTAAAATTCAGCACAGTACTAAAGATAAGCTTTAGTTGAATGCTCCTGTTAGTGGTATACATTATGGGTTAGAACCTGAGTGTCTACAAAAGAAAAGCTTTATGAAATGTCAGATTCTAGATTGGCACTTAAGAGCATGAAGACAGGTGATTAAGAAAATGATAGTATAAGCAGCATTCTCATACATCTTTTGGGCTTTCCTGGTGGCTCAGACAGTAAAGAATCTGCCTGCAATGCAGGAGACCTGGGTTCAATCCCTGGGTTGGGAAGATCCCCTGGAGAAGGGTATGGCTACCCACTCCAGTATACTTGCCTGGAGAATCCCATAGACAGAGGAGTCTGGTGGCTTTGGTCCATGGGATCATAAAGAGTCGAACACAGTTGAGCAACTAAGTAGGCACACATATATTGTTTAGGAAGATCCCTTTCTTCCAGAACTGGAGGATAATGAAAAGAAAAAGAACTTTTCAACCCCCAAGACCTAGGGTATCTGTGATATTTACCATATCAAGTTCCAATATCCCTATAGCTTCGACTTTAATTTTGCCTCTTAAAAGAGAGTCATTTTCTAGCTTACTTTAACAAGCATTGCTAAATGCTTGGTTTCCATTTAGTTAACCATACTGAGCATCAACTATGTACCAGGCAATGGGGATACAGCAAGCAACTTATTACACAATTCATTATGAATTACAAATTTGAAAAGCACCACAAGGAAGTATAGACTGCCTTGAGTGTGTACTAGGAATTGATCTAGTTTGGAGAGAGGGGCTTTGGAAGGCTTGCGTGCGCACTCAGTTACTTCAGTCATGTCCGACTCTTCAAACTACTAGACTTATGTCCATGGGGTTCTCGACTCAAGAATACTGGAATGGGTTGCCATGCCCTCCCCTCCAGGGTATCTTCCCGACCTGAGATCTTCTGTCTCCTGCATTGGCAGGTGGGTTATTTACTACTTGCGCCACCTGGAAAGCCCTTGAAAGGCTTACTTGAGAATAAAACATTAAGTCTTGAAGGGTGAGTGGACATTAATTGGAAGAATAAGAGGAATACCATACAAAGAGAACAGAACATATATATAAAGGCTTGGAGATATTAGGTGCATGTTAAGACTCCTGTGCATAGAGCTCAGAGAACAAAGGGAGCTTGTGTAGGGTGAGGCTAGAGGAGGAGGTAGGGACTTAACAGCTCCTTAATGAGTCTGACTCTAAGAACAAAGGGAAGCTATGCAAGGGTTTAAAGTAGAAGAGCACCGATCTGATTTACATTTCAAAAGTTTGTTTTACTAAAGCACGGACAATGGATTTGAGGGAGTGGAGCAAGAACAGATGCCCACATCAGCTGCTAGTGATCCATGATGGAAGCTGGAACAAGGGAGGTAATAGTAGCAATAAAGTGGATTGCTATTTAGAAATGACGTAAGATGGGTTAAACGTGATGATGATCCCAGCAGGTCTCCTGGTCAGCTGAGCAGCTTGCGGATTTCTCCACCAAGCACAAATGCTGGTGGTAGCCGTTGTACTACTACTGCTTTCTTGGTGGGATGTGTGTGTGTCTGTGTGGTGGAGAGGGGAGGGTTGTTGACATAAAGACTCGCTCAGGAGACTAATGTTTCCCTCTTGAAGACAGACATCTCTTTTCACAGGGTGGTATTTCAGCTGAATGCATAACTAGCACTGTGCAGTACTGTGGGTCATCATCTCCACTCAGTAAAAAGTGAAAATTAGTTGCTCAGTCATGTCCAACTCTTTGCGACCCTATGGACTGTAGCACGTCAGGCTCCTCCGTCCATGGAACTCTTTAGGCAAGAATACTAGAGTGGGTAGCCATTCTCTTCTCCAGGGGATCTTCCCCAGGCAGGGATCGAACTCGGGTCTCCTGCATTGCAGCCAGATTATTTACTATCTGAGTCGCCTCCACCCAACAGGGCCCACAGCGTCCTTTTTATGTTTCTATTACACTAAACTATTCCCACTGCGTTAATAGTTTTGCTTTACAGCTGGTTAGAAAAACATAATTACCTTCGGCCACCAATTTCAAGAAATATTTGCTTTATTTTACGAAGAAGGTCCACTGCGTACAAAGATCATTTCTTAGGGAAGCCTTCCGGGCCTCTCGCATCCCCACGGATGCTTTCATTCGTCTCGCCCACTATGTCTCCCGTTGCGCACAGTACAGATCGTGCACGCTTTATCTTCGCGTCTCCGGCTCCAGCGCGGGCCCTTCAAACAGTACATTTACTAACTAGCCAAATTGCCCAGCAGCAAGGTTCACCGTAGCGCCAAACAACTACACCTCTGCTCGTGAGCCCATTCCCCGCCGGAAGTGACATACTCGGGGACGCCTGCTTCCGATTCCGTGTGTCGCCGCCGCCGCAGGAGAAGGGGTTCCTCTAGCAAATGAACTCGACTGCTCTGGAGGATTCTTGCGTGGTAAGAAGCTGCGCGTTGGGGAGTAAGGTGGTGGGATCCCTTTCTCTGGTCCCTGGGACTCGGCGGGAGGGCGCTAGGTCCCTGAGGGCCGCCAGCGCCGGGTAGGGGGGAAGCACCGCGCTTCCCGGCTGGCTCTGGCGCAGGCGCGGGTATTCGCCTCAGCTGTGCGGCTGGCCACTTGGGCCGGCGCGCTCAGCCCCGTACGACCGGCAGGGTCGTGAGGCCCGGCCGACCGGGTGCTCAGACCTTCCCCAGTTGCTTGAACACAGAAGGGTAATCCATCTTCTCTTGAACGGCGTCATTCCTTACTGTGACAGCCACAGTGTCTGCGGCGACGAGTGTGCGCGCGTGGTGGAAAGTGGCGTGCGGAGTCCCACGCCGGTTGATCGGCTCCTTTTCACGGCTTGTGTTGAAGGGCTGTTGTGCCAGGAGCCGAGGTTTTAGCACTGGTTAGTGCAGGGATGCTACCTTAGAAGTGAAAGTGGTAGCTGCTCAGTCGTGTCCGACTGTTTGTGACCCCATGCTTAGTCCATGAAATTCTCCAGGCAAGAATACTGGAGTGGGTTGCCATCCCCTTCTCCAGAGGATCTTCCCGACCCAGGGAGGAATCGGGGTCGCCTACATTGCAGGCCGAGTCTTTACCATCCGAGCCACCAGGGGCGTTCTAATAGTTGAAAATGGTATGAAGCAGCTGGACTGGAAGTAGCTTCAGTTCAGTTCAGTTACTCATCCCTGTCGGACTCTGCGACTCCTTGGACTGCAGCACGCCAGGCTCCCCTGTCCTTCACCATCTCCCGGAGCTTGCTGAAACTCATGTCCATTGACTGATTCCATCCAACCGTCTTGTCCTCTCTCGTCCACAGACGTCGTGCACGCTTTATCTTCGCGTCTCCGGCTCCAGCGCGGGCCCTTCAAACAGTACATTTACTAACTAGCCAAATTGCCCAGCAGCAAGGTTCACCGTAGCGCCAAACAACTACACCTCTGCTCGTGAGCCCATTCCCCGCCGGAAGTGACATACTCGGGGACGCCTGCTTCCGATTCCGTGTGTCGCCGCCGCCGCAGGAGAAGGGGTTCCTCTAGCAAATGAACTCGACTGCTCTGGAGGATTCTTGCGTGGTAAGAAGCTGCGCGTTGGGGAGTAAGGTGGTGGGATCCCTTTCTCTGGTCCCTGGGACTCGGCGGGAGGGCGCTAGGTCCCTGAGGGCCGCCAGCGCCGGGTAGGGGGGAAGCACCGCGCTTCCCGGCTGGCTCTGGCGCAGGCGCGGGTATTCGCCTCAGCTGTGCGGCTGGCCACTTGGGCCGGCGCGCTCAGCCCCGTACGACCGGCAGGGTCGTGAGGCCCGGCCGACCGGGTGCTCAGACCTTCCCCAGTTGCTTGAACACAGAAGGGTAATCCATCTTCTCTTGAACGGCGTCATTCCTTACTGTGACAGCCACAGTGTCTGCGGCGACGAGTGTGCGCGCGTGGTGGAAAGTGGCGTGCGGAGTCCCACGCCGGTTGATCGGCTCCTTTTCACGGCTTGTGTTGAAGGGCTGTTGTGCCAGGAGCCGAGGTTTTAGCACTGGTTAGTGCAGGGATGCTACCTTAGAAGTGAAAGTGGTAGCTGCTCAGTCGTGTCCGACTGTTTGTGACCCCATGCTTAGTCCATGAAATTCTCCAGGCAAGAATACTGGAGTGGGTTGCCATCCCCTTCTCCAGAGGATCTTCCCGACCCAGGGAGGAATCGGGGTCGCCTACATTGCAGGCCGAGTCTTTACCATCCGAGCCACCAGGGGCGTTCTAATAGTTGAAAATGGTATGAAGCAGCTGGACTGGAAGTAGCTTCAGTTCAGTTCAGTTACTCATCCCTGTCGGACTCTGCGACTCCTTGGACTGCAGCACGCCAGGCTCCCCTGTCCTTCACCATCTCCCGGAGCTTGCTGAAACTCATGTCCATTGACTGATTCCATCCAACCGTCTTGTCCTCTCTCGTCCACTTCTCCTTTGCCTTCTATTTTTCACCGCATCAGGCTCTTTTCCAATGACTCGCCTCTTCGCATCAGGTGGCCAAAGTGTTGGACTTTCAGCTTCAGCATCAGTCCTTCCAGTGAATATTCAGAGGTGATTTCCTTTAGGATTGACTGATTTGATCTCCTTGTAGTCCGAGGAAGTAGCTTACACTCTGATTAAAGAAGAAACAGACATAAAGAACAGACTTTTGGACACAGAGAAGAAATGAGAAGGTGGGATGCTTTGAGAGATTAGAATTGAAACATATACATTACCATATGTAAAACAGATAACTAGCGTGACAACCTAGAGGCCAGGGAGGAGGGAAGAGGCGGATTTAGGAAAGGGGGTTCCAGATGAAAGGGACATATGTATACCTATGGCGGATTCATGTTGACATATGGCACAAACCATCAAAACATTGTAATAATTATATTACTACAATATGTAAAAATAATATTAAAAACTAAGAGGAAGACTCGGTATTATCTTGTGACTGTAAACAAACTCCAGAAGTTGTAACGACAGCTTAATGGCAAAGGATAGGATTTGTATATACTTACTAATTTGCTGTACAAATTATTTGTGATGAAGTGGCAGACTAAGCAAAAAGACTGGAAGAAGGTAGACCTGGGACTTGGAGACAGGCAAGTAAACCCCTAAGAAAACTGCAAAATTCGGGGAAAATAACTTCATTTACTATTATTATATGATTTAATTCTGGAAATAATTTGGTTTCTTGCTGAATTGTTTTCCAATTTGAGCCAAGTGTCTTTTTTAATTTACATATTTTAAATCGAAGGATAATTGCTTTACAGTGTTGCATTGGTTTCTTTTTATTGTTTTATTTTTTTTATTTTTGGGCGGAGGTCGGGTTGGGGAGGGAGGGGAGCAGGCGGGCCACTTCTATTGGTCTTTCGTTTCTCTGTGTTCATCCGTCTTTGTTCTTTGGCTCCTGTGGGCCTCCCATCGCGGTGGCCTCTGTTGTCGCAGAGCACCGGCTCTGGGCGCACGCGCGCCAGAGCTCCAGCTCGGTAATTGGACACATCAGTCCAGCTGCTCCGCAGCACGTGGGATCTTCCCAGGCCAGGGCTCGAACCAGCGTCCCCTGCACTGCAAGGCGGTGTCCTTACCCACTGGACCACCAGGGGAAGCCCTGCATTGGTTTCTACCAAGCGTCACCACGAATCAGCCTGTAGGTTTACTCATGTCCCCTCCCACTTGAACATCCCTCCCACTTCCCACTCCGTCCCACTGCTGTAGGTTGTTTAGGAGCCCTGGTTTCAGTTCCTAGAGTCATACAGCAGATTCCCATTGGCTGTCTATTTTACATACTGTAATGTATGTTTCCATATTACTCCCTCCATACCTCCCACCCTTTCCTCCCCATCCCCCACCTCCACCCTGCTGTGTCCATAAGCCTGTGTTTGTCTCCATTGCTGCTCTGGAGATAGGTTCATCAGTACCATCGTTCTAGATTCCTTATATAGCCATGAATCAAATGTTTATATCTGTGTTTTTTACTGTTGCTCTTTTTTTTTTTTGCTGGAGTGGTAGCTTCTCTGACAAGGGCTAGATTTACATTATAGGAGTATCTATGCAGTATGTTATAGAATGAAGTACATAGATCTGTCAGTTAAAAGTGTTGAAATAACTAAAACTCTTAACATATGGATATCATTGATACAGTGGTATAGAATATATCTTAAGATGCGTCTTTTTTCTTTGAAATGATGACTCACTGGCCATGCTTGTCTTAAAGATTGATAAACCTCTGATGAAGCCATGACCAGGTGGGCACGAGTTACTACCACACAGAGCAAAAGACCCTTCCCTGCGACATCATGGGAGGACATGAAGAAGGGGTCCTTTGAGGGACAAAGCCAGAACCTTCCAGAGAGTAAACAACTTGAAGCCAATAGGCTGTCTCTTAAAAACAATGTACCCAAAGCAAAACACAAAAAGAATAAAAAGAAAAAAGAGTATTTAAATGAAGATGTGAATGGATTCATGGAATATCTAAGACAAAACTCACAAATGGGTCACAACGGTGAGATGATCCCAGCAGACAGTCAGGAAGTAAGGGAAGAAATTGCAGTTGCTTTAAAGAAAGACAATCGCCGGGAAGGAAGACGGTTGAAAAGACAAGCAGCAAAGAAAAACGCAATGGTAAGAGTCTCACTTCAATCCAAATGTTATGTTGTATGGCTGGAAGCTATTATCATACGCTCATATACGGATTTTAGCAGACTCTGATTGTGGCTATGTGCTAGACTTGTATGGCATCTTTTTGAGGGCTAGTAGTAACGCTGGGACTTTTTTTTTTAGCACCTCTTATATGCTAGACACTTGATCTACTACGAATTATCACAACACGGAAAGATGGTGGCATTCTTTACATATTTGGAGTAGAAAACACCATTGTGCTGATAGGTTAAGTATCTTGGTGAAAGCCACTTAACAAGTAGCAGAGGAGAAATTCAAACCCGAGAAAAGGTGTTAATATCTGAGTACTTAGAATAGTGGCTGGCACTCTGTATTTATTATTAAATAAATGTGAACCTAAATGAGCTGCTAACTCTATGCAGTCCAACCAGAGAAAAGAAAAGAAAATGTTTTAACCCAGAGTCTGACTGCAAGACCAGTGTTCTCACTCCTTCCAGTAGCCCTTTTTCAAACAGCAATTTTTAAAAAGATCAAAATAAGTGAGACGGTTAATTACAACAGATTAGATATGTGTGGTTCCTGTTAGTTGGGAACGATGTTCTTTTATCTTTATCCATGAAACACTGATGCACAGGAAGGAGATCTGGTATCATACTGGTTAGTAACAGAGGAGAGTAATAGAGTTACAGCTCCTGAGACTCTCCCCTTTCTTTGCTTCCCTCCTTCCCCATGTTACACTGAGAAAAATACTGGAGGCTGCAGGTTTATTTCTGTAGTGCCAAGACCTAGATTTGAAACTGTCAGATGCAGGAAATGAAATACTGGTATAATTTTTTCTCTTCTCTAGCAAGGGATTCTTCTGGCGGGATAATACATAAGAAGATTTGTTGCTACTTTACAGTTTTGTTTTTTTGATAGACTTACTAAATGTAGACCATTGTTTCCACCAGTGTAGACTTGAAAAGTCGCAGCTTCTATAAATGTGGCTTATATTTGCAGGATGATTAATTTTTTTTAATTTTGCCCTCTTTTATTGGTTTTTTATTTATTTATTTTCATCCATCTTTATTCTTTGGCCTGTGTGGGCCTCCCATTACAGTGGCCTCTCTTGGTACAGAGCACCAGCTCTGGGCGTATGCACTCCAGAATACTGGCTTGCAATTGGACACATTGGTCCAGCCACTCCGTGGCACATGGGATCTTCCCAGGGCAGGGATCCAACCAGTGCCCCTTGCACTACAGGGCAGACTCTTTACCCACTGGACCACAGGGAAGCCCTTGCAGAATTATTTTTATTCAGTGTCACATTTAAAAATTCTTTGGTAAGATTCTTTTTATCAGATAATACTTAATGTTGTTTATGATAAATTGGGATAGAAAAGAGAATCATTTCTATTTGGATCAAGATATTTTTGTTTAAGTTGTACCATTATTTTAAAGTTAATTTAGCGTGGAGATAATTTTGGGACTTTGCTTGTGGTCCAGTGGTTAAGGCTTCATGCACCCCACTCAGGGGTCCCCAGGTTCGATTCCTGGTCAGGAAACTACATCCCACGTGCCCCAGCTAAAGATTCTGCAGGCTGCAAGGAAGATTGAAGATGTGGACTGCTGCAGCTAAGACCCAGCATGACCAAGCAAATAAATAAACATTTTTAAACAATTTAATGATAATTTCATTGACATAGTGTGCTGGTCCAGCTGCTCCGTGGCACTTGGGATCTTCCCAGGCCTGGGATCCAGCTAGCGCCCCTTGCACTGCAAGGTGGACTCTTTACCCACTGGACCATCAGGGAAGCTGAGTATTATGACCTTTTAAGAGAAGTTTTATGTTTTTAATTAAGGGGAAAGATATTATTTTTAAAACAGAAAAAAGGAATTCTTTATAGTAAAACATATACTTTAGGTACATTACATGTTACACTGAGAAAATACTGAGGCTGCAGGTTTTTCCTAGAAACTGTCAGATGCAGGAAATGAAATACTGGTATAATTTTTCTCTCTCTAGCAAGGGATTCTTCTGGATAATACATAAGAAGATTTGTTGCTACTTTACAGTTTTGTTTTTTTGATAGACTTACTAAATGTAGACCATTGTTTCCACCAGTGTAGACTTGAAAAGTCGCAGCTTCTATAAATGTGGCTTATATTTGCAGGATGATTAATTTTTTTTAATTTTGCCCTCTTTTATTGGTTTTTTATTTATTTATTTTCATCCATCTTTATTCTTTGGCCTGTGTGGGCCTCCCATTACAGTGGCCTCTCTTGGTACAGAGCACCAGCTCTGGGCGTATGCACTCCAGAATACTGGCTTGCAATTGGACACATTGGTCCAGCCACTCCGTGGCACATGGGATCTTCCCAGGGCAGGGATCCAACCAGTGCCCCTTGCACTACAGGGCAGACTCTTTACCCACTGGACCACAGGGAAGCCCTTGCAGAATTATTTTTATTCAGTGTCACATTTAAAAATTCTTTGGTAAGATTCTTTTTATCAGATAATACTTAATGTTGTTTATGATAAATTGGGATAGAAAAGAGAATCATTTCTATTTGGATCAAGATATTTTTGTTTAAGTTGTACCATTATTTTAAAGTTAATTTAGCGTGGAGATAATTTTGGGACTTTGCTTGTGGTCCAGTGGTTAAGGCTTCATGCACCCCACTCAGGGGTCCCCAGGTTCGATTCCTGGTCAGGAAACTACATCCCACGTGCCCCAGCTAAAGATTCTGCAGGCTGCAAGGAAGATTGAAGATGTGGACTGCTGCAGCTAAGACCCAGCATGACCAAGCAAATAAATAAACATTTTTAAACAATTTAATGATAATTTCATTGACATAGTGTGCTGGTCCAGCTGCTCCGTGGCACTTGGGATCTTCCCAGGCCTGGGATCCAGCTAGCGCCCCTTGCACTGCAAGGTGGACTCTTTACCCACTGGACCATCAGGGAAGCTGAGTATTATGACCTTTTAAGAGAAGTTTTATGTTTTTAATTAAGGGGAAAGATATTATTTTTTAAAACAGAAAAAAAGGAATTCTTTATAGTAAAACATATACTTTAGGTACATTACATTTAAGGATTATTCAAAAAGATTCAGTGAAGATTAGGTTTTTACAGAT
Source organism: Tragulus kanchil (assembly GCA_022376925.1). Lineage (NCBI taxonomy): Eukaryota > Metazoa > Chordata > Mammalia > Artiodactyla > Tragulidae > Tragulus > Tragulus kanchil. The sequence continues at coordinate 31,116,385 of JAIOJX010000004.1, forward strand.
AGAAACCTAATAAGCTGTCAGGTTACTAGAGACTACCTTGACTTCGTCAAGAATCCAAGACTTCATGTGTGATGATGGAGTTTTTGGTAGTAACTTTTCCTGCAGTTGTAGAATAAATGTGTTCTCTCTGTTTATACTTTTGTTGTTCGCACGCTGAGTTGTGTCCCAGTCTTTGTGACCACATGAACTGCAGCACTCCAAGCTTCCCTGTCCTTCACTGTCTTTTGGAGTTTGCTCAGATTCATGTACACTGAGTGATGCTGTCTAATCACCTCATCCTCTGCCACACCCTTGTCCTTTTGCCTTCAGTCTTTTCCAGCATCAGGGTCTTTTCCAATGACTCAGCACATCAGGTGACCAAAGTACTAGAGTTTCAGTTTCAGCATCAGTCCTTCTAATGAATATTCAGGGTTGGTTTCCTTTAGGATTGATCAGTTTGATCTCCTTGCTGTCTCATATTAAATGTAAAAGGTAGTAAAGAATAAAGACACTCACTCTTTTCCAAAATATTATTAAATACAAAAGAAAGGAAGGACATACTTGCAGAATATTATTTTGCCTACTAAATTTGCTTTTTAAAAACCTTGTGCTTACTTTCAGCTTCCCTGGTGGTCCACTGGGTAAGAAGGCCACCTTGCAGTGCAGAGGGCACAGGTTCGATCCCAGGCTGGGGAGGATTCTGTGTGCCGTGGAGCGGCTAGACCGGTGTGTCCAATTGCGAGCCAGTGCTCTGGGTCGCATGCACCCGCTGTGTGGCAGGGGAGGCCACTGCAATGGGAGGTCCACATAGGCCGAAGGAATAAAAGATGGATAAAAATAAATAAATTTTAAAAATAAATAAAAAGAGGCCCAAAAATTTAAAAACAAAACAAAAAAGCTTGTGCTTACTTTGAAAAAATTTAAATGATGAGGTATTTGTTATCCAAAACCATTTTCCAATTTAAATAAAATATTTTAAATATCTACCATCTTTGTTTATGACTGATATTCTCATTTACTGCAGCAAACATATCCTCCAAATGGCTAGGTATTATGTAAAGCAACCAAACCATTGTTCAGTCTTATGCTAGAGCCAAATAATTCATCTTAGAATGACACCTTTTTTTCTCTTCTTTTAGAATTATACCTTTAAAATGTGTATGTATTTTAAAATGAAACCTTTATAAATATTACAAAGTTTGTAAATATTAAGGAATATATATATATATAATATAGCAATTATACAGTATACCTTTTGGTATGAAATATATCTTATGAGTTGAATTAAATTGGAGTGGAATCACTTGACCCAAATTCATTCTATTAGGTGAGCTTTAAAAAGTGAAGGTAGGGCTTCCCTGGTGGTCCAGTGGGTAAGGACACCGCTTTGCAGTGCAAGAGGCGCTGGTTCGATCCCTGGCCTGGGAAGATCCCACATGCCATAGAGCGGCTGGACCAATGTGTCCAGCTATGAAGTTGGAGCTCTGGAGCACATGAGCCCAGAGCCGGTGCTCTGCAGCGAGAGAGGACACTGCAATGGGAGGCCCACACAGGCCAAAGAACAAAGATGGATGAAAACAAATAAATGAAAGACCAACAGAAGTGGCCAAAAAAAAAAAAAAATGAAACTGTTAATTTTGAGTGATAATTTTTATGGCTCTTGTCTATCTCCTCCAGAAAGCTTAGTTTATCTAGGTGCAGACATCCTCATTAATGAAATGAAATGAAATGTAATAAGTCTATTATTTGCTTAATTCATTTAAGCAATTACCTCCTACAAAAATTTATAACTTTTTCTCTTAGATTGATAGATTTATGAATTGAGGGTTTGCAAAAGTAATGAGACCTCTGATGCAAATGATGTTTCTTACAGTTTAGGAGAGTATGAAACAGTTCCCTTCTACAGATGAAATTTTAAGATTTCAAAGAAAAGGATGGACAACTTTGAAATGAGGACTGTTTTGACGATTTAGAATTAGTAAAGCCAGTGTAGTGTTGTGTAGTGTTGCAATGTGAAGACTCACATTTTTGTTGTCCCAGGTATGTTTCCATTGCAGACAACCTGGCCATGGGATTGCAGATTGCCCTGCTGCCCTTAAGAATCAAGAAATCGGCACTGGAATATGTTACAGGTGCGGATCCACAGAGCATGAAATAACCAAATGCAAGGCTAAAGTAGACCCAGCTCTTGGTATGTTGTAAAGCCTTTATAATATACAAAGTTTTTTAGAATGACACCTTTTTCTTCTTTTAGAATTATACCTTTAAAATGTGTATGTATTTTAAAATGAAACCTTTATAAATATTACAAAGTTTGTAAATATTAAGGAATATATATATATAATATAGCAATTATACAGTATACCTTTTGGTATGAAATATATCTTATGAGTTGAATTAAATTGGAGTGGAATCACTTGACCCAAATTCATTCTATTAGGTGAGCTTTAAAAAGTGAAGGTAGGGCTTCCCTGGTGGTCCAGTGGGTAAGGACACCGCTTTGCAGTGCAAGAGGCGCTGGTTCGATCCCTGGCCTGGGAAGATCCCACATGCCATAGAGCGGCTGGACCAATGTGTCCAGCTATGAAGTTGGAGCTCTGGAGCACATGAGCCCAGAGCCGGTGCTCTGCAGCGAGAGAGGACACTGCAATGGGAGGCCCACACAGGCCAAAGAACAAAGATGGATGAAAACAAATAAATGAAAGACCAACAGAAGTGGCCAAAAAAAAAAAAAAATGAAACTGTTAATTTTGAGTGATAATTTTTATGGCTCTTGTCTATCTCCTCCAGAAAGCTTAGTTTATCTAGGTGCAGACATCCTCATTAATGAAATGAAATGAAATGTAATAAGTCTATTATTTGCTTAATTCATTTAAGCAATTACCTCCTACAAAAATTTATAACTTTTTCTCTTAGATTGATAGATTTATGAATTGAGGGTTTGCAAAAGTAATGAGACCTCTGATGCAAATGATGTTTCTTACAGTTTAGGAGAGTATGAAACAGTTCCCTTCTACAGATGAAATTTTAAGATTTCAAAGAAAAGGATGGACAACTTTGAAATGAGGACTGTTTTGACGATTTAGAATTAGTAAAGCCAGTGTAGTGTTGTGTAGTGTTGCAATGTGAAGACTCACATTTTTGTTGTCCCAGGTATGTTTCCATTGCAGACAACCTGGCCATGGGATTGCAGATTGCCCTGCTGCCCTTAAGAATCAAGAAATCGGCACTGGAATATGTTACAGGTGCGGATCCACAGAGCATGAAATAACCAAATGCAAGGCTAAAGTAGACCCAGCTCTTGGTATGTTGTCTTCTTTTTTCTCTATCAGTTTTTTATTTGGTTAATGGGAAAGTGGCCAGGAAGTAAACTGGCCACTGGTTTTTTCGTTGCTGTCAGGGATTGCTATGAGTGTGCCACTTAATATTTTGAAATCAAATGAGAGTCAACTTTAAATCATGTAACAACAAATATGTTTTCTTCTCTGGAGTGTTTTAAAATAAAATGAATTATATACAATATATATATAGAGAGAGAGATAGATATAGACAGATACTTTATCTATTTCTCTCTCTCTCTCTCTCTCTCTCTCTATATATATATATATATATATACACATACATACATGTATATAACTACTTAACAGAAACTGTTGATCATTACAGGTGAATTTCCTTTTGCAAAATGCTTTGTTTGTGGGGAAATGGGACATCTGTCCAGATCTTGTCCTGATAATACCAAAGGACTCTATGCGGATGGTGAGTACTGTTGTCCTTGTGCTTCAAGAACGGTGAGTCATCCTGCAGTTGTGATTTAATTTACACTTAAACAGTTTGTAAAGAAACTCCTGAATAAGTGGAAAAATCTCTAGAATTTCATTATTTTTATAATTCTTTATAAAAGAATCTGCTTGCAGTGTGGGAGACCTGGGTTCAATCCCTGGTTTGGGAAGATCTCCTGGAGAAGGAAATGGCAACCCAAAATCTTACCTAGAAAATCCCATACAGAGGAGCCTGGTAGGCTACAGGTCACGGTCACAAAGCTAGACACAACTGAGTGACTGACCTCTGATGCAAATGATGTTTCTTACAGTTTAGGAGAGTATGAAACAGTTCCCTTCTACAGATGAAATTTTAAGATTTCAAAGAAAAGGATGGACAACTTTGAAATGAGGACTGTTTTGACGATTTAGAATTAGTAAAGCCAGTGTAGTGTTGTGTAGTGTTGCAATGTGAAGACTCACATTTTTGTTGTCCCAGGTATGTTTCCATTGCAGACAACCTGGCCATGGGATTGCAGATTGCCCTGCTGCCCTTAAGAATCAAGAAATCGGCACTGGAATATGTTACAGGTGCGGATCCACAGAGCATGAAATAACCAAATGCAAGGCTAAAGTAGACCCAGCTCTTGGTATGTTGTCTTCTTTTTTCTCTATCAGTTTTTTATTTGGTTAATGGGAAAGTGGCCAGGAAGTAAACTGGCCACTGGTTTTTTCGTTGCTGTCAGGGATTGCTATGAGTGTGCCACTTAATATTTTGAAATCAAATGAGAGTCAACTTTAAATCATGTAACAACAAATATGTTTTCTTCTCTGGAGTGTTTTAAAATAAAATGAATTATATACAATATATATATAGAGAGAGAGATAGATATAGACAGATACTTTATCTATTTCTCTCTCTCTCTCTCTCTCTCTCTCTCTCTATATATATATATATATATATATATACACATACATACATGTATATAACTACTTAACAGAAACTGTTGATCATTACAGGTGAATTTCCTTTTGCAAAATGCTTTGTTTGTGGGGAAATGGGACATCTGTCCAGATCTTGTCCTGATAATACCAAAGGACTCTATGCGGATGGTGAGTACTGTTGTCCTTGTGCTTCAAGAACGGTGAGTCATCCTGCAGTTGTGATTTAATTTACACTTAAACAGTTTGTAAAGAAACTCCTGAATAAGTGGAAAAATCTCTAGAATTTCATTATTTTTATAATTCTTTATAAAAGAATCTGCTTGCAGTGTGGGAGACCTGGGTTCAATCCCTGGTTTGGGAAGATCTCCTGGAGAAGGAAATGGCAACCCACTCCAATATTCTTACCTAGAAAATCCCATACAGAGGAGCCTGGTAGGCTACAGGTCACGGGGTCACAAAGAGCTAGACACAACTGAGTGACTGAGCACATTCTGTATACTAGATTTCGTGTAATGTAACTTGATATTTCTAAGACATCAAATCAGAAAAACACTGACATGTATATTTCAAACTGTTTGTACTACAGCATCATTTGTGAGAGTATGTTATAAATATCTACTTTAAAATATAACAAGCAAAAAAGATTAGTTCTCAAACTAATACAAGATTTAAAAAACAGTGAGGTAAATTTAATCTCAGTCTAGCATGTCATTTTGGGTAGAAGAGTTCATTCACACTATTTTTGAATTTTTGTTTCTTGAATGTTTTCTTTACTTTATTGTCTGGCATGGAACCATGTGACTTTCTTACCTTTGGCTCAACTAATGTCTTAAGGTGCCCACAGTGCCCACAGTAGTCTGTGATGTTTAGAGCTTTAAGGAGGAGGTTGTCAATCTGATAACTAATAACATCTTTTTTTAGTGCGATGCTGGTAACCTTAGGTTCCAGACACTTCCTGTGTCGTATCCTGGGTTCCCTTGTAGAAATCCTGTGAAAAAGCATAGCTTTGGAGCTACACTTAGATATAGTCTCAGCACTAAACACTCACTTTAACTTTGGGACTTTGGCCACGTTATTTAACTTCTCTCATCTCAGTTTCCTCACCTGCAAAATGGAGATGATAAAATTGTATTTCATTGATTCTTTTTTTGGGGGGGAGGGAGGGGGCAGGCGGGCCACTTCTGTTGGTCTTTCATTTATCTATTTTCATCCATCTTTGTTCTTTGGCCTGTGTGGGCCTCCCATCGCAGTGGCCTCTCTCGCTGCAGAGCACCAGCTCTGAGCGCATGTGCTCCAGAGCTCCGACTTCGTAATTGGACATACCAGTCCAGCCGCTCCACAGCACGTGGGATCTTCCCAGGCCACGGGTCAAACCGGTGCCCCTTGCACTGCAAGGCAGTGTCTTTACCCACTGGACCACCAGGGAAGACTTTCATTGATTCTTAGATGCACATTTTTTTCACATTTTGATATATCTGAATTCAATGTATCTTACTGTTGGTGGCTGTTATATAATTGACAGTTTTCTCTCCAGGGAGGAATGTAAAGTAATGATACATCTTAGAGTCACTGGTGTCTTAGATTTGATGAATTATGATATTTACCTTGAAGAGTAGCAAGGATTCAAATGTATTATTAAAGTGCCTCCTTTTTCTCCTATGGCATCTAAGTAAGCAGTAAGGAGTCTTAGACCTGGAGGATGCTCAGAAGTGTCTTTCAGTTTTGAACATAGTAAACAGGCCATATAATATGACGAATGAGCCAAGATGCCTTTATATGGTGAACCAAAATGACAAGACATGAAATAGTGCAGCCAGGAGTAGTCGCAGAAAAGTGTGACTCCATCCAAGTTTATATCCCGTTAGGGTCATTTTTCTGAGTAAGTCACTTAACATTATCAACACGGAGGTTGTCAATCTGATAACTAATAACTTTTTTTCTTTTTTTAGTTGCGGATGCCCACAGTAGTCTGTGATGTTTAGAGCTTTAAGGAGGAGGTTGTCAATCTGATAACTAATAACATCTTTTTTTAGTGCGATGCTGGTAACCTTAGGTTCCAGACACTTCCTGTGTCGTATCCTGGGTTCCCTTGTAGAAATCCTGTGAAAAAGCATAGCTTTGGAGCTACACTTAGATATAGTCTCAGCACTAAACACTCACTTTAACTTTGGGACTTTGGCCACGTTATTTAACTTCTCTCATCTCAGTTTCCTCACCTGCAAAATGGAGATGATAAAATTGTATTTCATTGATTCTTTTTTTGGGGGGGAGGGAGGGGGCAGGCGGGCCACTTCTGTTGGTCTTTCATTTATCTATTTTCATCCATCTTTGTTCTTTGGCCTGTGTGGGCCTCCCATCGCAGTGGCCTCTCTCGCTGCAGAGCACCAGCTCTGAGCGCATGTGCTCCAGAGCTCCGACTTCGTAATTGGACATACCAGTCCAGCCGCTCCACAGCACGTGGGATCTTCCCAGGCCACGGGTCAAACCGGTGCCCCTTGCACTGCAAGGCAGTGTCTTTACCCACTGGACCACCAGGGAAGACTTTCATTGATTCTTAGATGCACATTTTTTTCACATTTTGATATATCTGAATTCAATGTATCTTACTGTTGGTGGCTGTTATATAATTGACAGTTTTCTCTCCAGGGAGGAATGTAAAGTAATGATACATCTTAGAGTCACTGGTGTCTTAGATTTGATGAATTATGATATTTACCTTGAAGAGTAGCAAGGATTCAAATGTATTATTAAAGTGCCTCCTTTTTCTCCTATGGCATCTAAGTAAGCAGTAAGGAGTCTTAGACCTGGAGGATGCTCAGAAGTGTCTTTCAGTTTTGAACATAGTAAACAGGCCATATAATATGACGAATGAGCCAAGATGCCTTTATATGGTGAACCAAAATGACAAGACATGAAATAGTGCAGCCAGGGAGTAGTCGCAGAAAAGTGTGACTCCATCCAAGTTTATATCCCGTTAGGGTCATTTTTCTGAGTAAGTCACTTAACATTATCAACACGATCATGATCATGCTTGACCATTGAGCGATAGTGTTTGACCATTCAGTACAAGACTCATTTAGAAACCAGATGTGTTGTAATTCACTGTCCTGGAATGTTGCTTAATGTAGGCAAATAGGCATTTTTGCTGGAGGTAGGATGCTGGTCAGATAAAGGCCCTGATGTAAAAGTTAATTTCATTCCTTTTATAACTGTTCACCCCCATCTCTGTACAGCAGAGCAGTGGTTCGTGACCTTTTTTGGGAGAGTGGGCATTGATCACTAGAGAACTGTGGGCATTCTAACAAAATTCATCTGTACACACATTTTTCAGAGCTCACGAGCCCTTGCCTTTCTAACCATGGTTAAGCCCCAGGCTTCCATGCAGTGATTCCTGGACACTCCAGAGGACACATACCTTCTGTCATACCTCACTTCTCTTTCCCACATCTCCCCTAAAGGCCAGGGGCAAGAAGTGGTGAGTGGGTACAGTTTAGTGCTCTATATGGTCAAGAGGAATGGAGATGGACTTATTAACAGGAATCAGTTGTTCCTAGCTGTAGCTGCCTTTGCACCTAACAAGGTTGTGAGGCCCAAACAAGATAGGAAAGTGCTTTGAGACATTAAATGTCCTATGTAAATGTCAGAGGTTTTCAATGGCTGTTCTTTTTATAGGTGGTTGCTGCAGACTTTGTGGTTCTGTGGACCATTTGAAGAAAGATTGTCCCGAAAGTCAAAACTCAGGTGAGATCACTGGTGTCTTAGATTTGATGAATTATGATATTTACCTTGAAGAGTAGCAAGGATTCAAATGTATTATTAAAGTGCCTCCTTTTTCTCCTATGGCATCTAAGTAAGCAGTAAGGAGTCTTAGACCTGGAGGATGCTCAGAAGTGTCTTTCAGTTTTGAACATAGTAAACAGGCCATATAATATGACGAATGAGCCAAGATGCCTTTATATGGTGAACCAAAATGACAAGACATGAAATAGTGCAGCCACGGAGTAGTCGCAGAAAAGTGTGACTCCATCCAAGTTGATAGCCCGTTAGGGTCATTTTTCTGAGTAAGTCACTTAACATTATCAACACGATCATGATCATGCTTGACCATTGAGCGATAGTGTTTGACCATTCAGTACAAGACTCATTTAGAAACCAGATGTGTTGTAATTCACTGTCCTGGAATGTTGCTTAATGTAGGCAAATAGGCATTTTTGCTGGAGGTAGGATGCTGGTCAGATAAAGGCCCTGATGTAAAAGTTAATTTCATTCCTTTTATAACTGTTCACCCCCATCTCTGTACAGCAGAGCAGTGGTTCGTGACCTTTTTTGGGAGAGTGGGCATTGATCACTAGAGAACTGTGGGCATTCTAACAAAATTCATCTGTACACACATTTTTCAGAGCTCACGAGCCCTTGCCTTTCTAACCATGGTTAAGCCCCAGGCTTCCATGCAGTGATTCCTGGACACTCCAGAGGACACATACCTTCTGTCATACCTCACTTCTCTTTCCCACATCTCCCCTAAAGGCCAGGGGCAAGAAGTGGTGAGTGGGTACAGTTTAGTGCTCTATATGGTCAAGAGGAATGGAGATGGACTTATTAACAGGAATCAGTTGTTCCTAGCTGTAGCTGCCTTTGCACCTAACAAGGTTGTGAGGCCCAAACAAGATAGGAAAGTGCTTTGAGACATTAAATGTCCTATGTAAATGTCAGAGGTTTTCAATGGCTGTTCTTTTTATAGGTGGTTGCTGCAGACTTTGTGGTTCTGTGGACCATTTGAAGAAAGATTGTCCCGAAAGTCAAAACTCAGGTGAGATCTCTGGGTCTCCGTTAGGTGAGATTGAATATTCTTATTTGTTTTTGTTGAATTTTGTTATTCATAACTCACTGAGGTACAACTAGTTTTAAGGTTGCCTGGTTTCCTATTGCAGTGGTGACTTCATTATTTCCTTATCAGTAATACTAAGTGAGCAGAAGCAACTGCTCTCAGGTGAGAAAAAATATGACCAGTAAGTCCAAGAGGACCCTGATTTTATAAGGCATCTTATTCATAAATATTTATATTTGCTAGCTTCTTTATTTAACAATAGAGCCAATTCCATTACTTAAAAAGTATTAATTTACTAAGAGAAAATAAGAAATATGAGAATAACTTGCAATATTATTATGATTGTGCGGGGACCTTCCACAGAAAGGAAGGCAGCGGGATTGCCCCTGGCTGAACCCGGAGATCTCGGAGAGAGATGAACCTTGCTGTCATGCCCCCTCCCGCCCACTGGAGCATGCCAGGGATGACCAGACACGGCAGGGGTTCTGTTGGAGCAGTTCCACTTTATTAGTGTAAAACTAACAGTTTTTATAGGCAAATGAAGGGGGTTTTGCAAAGGACTTCCTGTAGTTACACGATCAAGCTAAAGGTCAAGCAATTACTTATTTACATTGCAATAGGAACTCATGGTGAGTATGCATTGCCCAGAGCGTGGAAACCAGGGGAATCAATCAGAAGTTTTGACAGTGGACCTTAGATCATGCCCTGTCTCTTCCTGTAGACATCCTTTTAGCACCAAACTGCAAATGTGTGCTTAAGCTTCCTTATGCTTGCAAAGGCCCTCTTTCCTTTAGGGCCCCACATGATTGAGTGTCCTCGTGTATGCTCTGAAGTCAGAAGTATTCAAAGTTGGTTGCAACTGCTATAAATATTAAAATTGTGTAATCTATACAGCATCTAGCCAGTTTATATTTCTTCCTAACAAACTACTACTTTTGGTCATCTAAAACTTCATAAATGTTCACCAAACCTAAGACTGATTCAAGGGGAGTGTGGAGACCATTGTTACATTAGTTTGCCTAGATTAGAATGATGGTAATCTGTGTGAAAGGAAGCAAGACAGCAGGATAGCCCACTAGTGCTTCTTGGGAAAAAAGTGCATTTCTTTCTGTATTGAATGGTCATAGTACTACACAAATAAGTCTGCCCATTCTTACTTCCTTCCCCTAGCATTTGAATTTGTAAACCAGGAGTTCTTGTTTAGAGTCTTGTCTAGAAGTCTTTACTACATTGTAGGCAGGGAGATTGAAATGATGAAGTGGAATTTGAATTCTCCCTCCTGGGAGGATCGCCACTTCCCAAATGACAAGACTGACAAGCAGATGTTGTATAATTTCACAGGTGGAATCTTGTGCATTTAAAACTGATGCTTCATAAGTCTTGCTGTTTACAACTCTTGGAATTCATTGACTCTATAATGATGAACTCTGGGAAAGAATGAAAGAGCTTTCTCATCAGTTTGTGCATTGCAAAGCAGTTGCTGCATTTCCCTAATTGGGATGAGAAATTGCCTGTGATACTCTGAAATCAAGGGTTATAATCAATTACAAAATTGCTCACTTTACTTTAGTGACGGAGTCTTCTCTCTTTGTGATTATTCATGTCAAAACTGGTTCTTCTCCTAAACCAGTACCTGTCTGTGAGATGTATTTAATGACTCTTTGTTACATTCCGAGTTTTCTGTATCTTTACAGATCGAATGATCACAGTTGGTCGCTGGGCAAAGGGAATGAGTGCAGACTATGAAGAAATTTTGGATGTGCCTAAACCACAGAAACCCAAAACAAAGATACCTAAAGTTGTCAATTTTTGATGATGTGTACTGTTGTTTGTTAAACCTTCTGAACTGGGCCTGCTTCACAAGTTGGAGCTGGACTGTCCCTTGGAGGCCTGTATTTAAACGTTAAGTTGGTAAAACCTGAGTTCTGTCCATCAAGGAGCATGTCTACCATTGTTTGGGCTATAAATATTAAAATTGTGTAATCTATACAGCATCTAGCCAGTTTATATTTCTTCCTAACAAACTACTACTTTTGGTCATCTAAAACTTCATAAATGTTCACCAAACCTAAGACTGATTCAAGGGGAGTGTGGAGACCATTGTTACATTAGTTTGCCTAGATTAGAATGATGGTAATCTGTGTGAAAGGAAGCAAGACAGCAGGATAGCCCACTAGTGCTTCTTGGGAAAAAAGTGCATTTCTTTCTGTATTGAATGGTCATAGTACTACACAAATAAGTCTGCCCATTCTTACTTCCTTCCCCTAGCATTTGAATTTGTAAACCAGGAGTTCTTGTTTAGAGTCTTGTCTAGAAGTCTTTACTACATTGTAGGCAGGGAGATTGAAATGATGAAGTGGAATTTGAATTCTCCCTCCTGGGAGGATCGCCACTTCCCAAATGACAAGACTGACAAGCAGATGTTGTATAATTTCACAGGTGGAATCTTGTGCATTTAAAACTGATGCTTCATAAGTCTTGCTGTTTACAACTCTTGGAATTCATTGACTCTATAATGATGAACTCTGGGAAAGAATGAAAGAGCTTTCTCATCAGTTTGTGCATTGCAAAGCAGTTGCTGCATTTCCCTAATTGGGATGAGAAATTGCCTGTGATACTCTGAAATCAAGGGTTATAATCAATTACAAAATTGCTCACTTTACTTTAGTGACGGAGTCTTCTCTCTTTGTGATTATTCATGTCAAAACTGGTTCTTCTCCTAAACCAGTACCTGTCTGTGAGATGTATTTAATGACTCTTTGTTACATTCCGAGTTTTCTGTATCTTTACAGATCGAATGATCACAGTTGGTCGCTGGGCAAAGGGAATGAGTGCAGACTATGAAGAAATTTTGGATGTGCCTAAACCACAGAAACCCAAAACAAAGATACCTAAAGTTGTCAATTTTTGATGATGTGTACTGTTGTTTGTTAAACCTTCTGAACTGGGCCTGCTTCACAAGTTGGAGCTGGACTGTCCCTTGCAGGCCTGTATTATGTATATCAGTTTAACTTAGGTGTGGTAAAACCTGAGTTCTGTCCATCAAGGAGCATGTCTACCATTGTTTGGAGAAAAATCTCTGGAAAAAAGTATAAGATGTTTAAAATGGATTTTCTGAAAGAATATATTTTTAACTGATATAATTTAGGTGTAACTAAGTGGTTATATACCTGATCGTAACAATCGTCTTTTTCTTAAAATTATGCATTAATTTGAACTATCCATAAACATAAGGTAACTGCTTTGTATTTAGAAGTGAATCTGTAGCCATATTTTCTTGGTTTAAAGTATCAGTTTATTGTTATGTTAGAAATTTATTTATAGCTGCCACAAAGTGTATTTTTAGAATATTAAATAAAGACTCATTTGCTATTTACTTGTTTTTCTGAATACCTAATTTTGTATTGAATGAGCCATTATAATGTCCATGTAACAGTCCCTTTGGAACACAATCTTTTATGAATCCTAGATGAATTTTGATTAATGTCTTTTTAGTTTTGTCATAAAGATTTACAAATTAGTGAGGTTAAAGTAGAAGAGTCCCTCAGCTTAATAGCAGCTGTTTCTTTGCCCCTGATTATCAAGAGAGAAATTCTAGCGAAAATTCAGTTTGGGGTATTTAACCAGAATGATGATGGTGTATAACAGATTGTCTGTCAAACTTAATAGCATTTTGTTCACATGTTTTAGATGAGTCAGGGTGGGATTCAGGCATCATCATAATAGAGTTAGAACACTAATCAGAGACCCATTAGCTTCTTTGTTTGATTTGATGAATACATGCATACTTAATACATATATTTCACAAGGCTTAAGGCTCCCATTGTACTGTATAATGGAATGACTTTGTTGGATTGTATGTTTCATTTGTAATTTTACCTGATTGGATGCATTTGTAAGAAAAGGAAACAGCTGTGATTAGTTACTGATGTTTCAAAAGCAAAATATTTACCAAATAAGAAAAGGAACACTTTTCTGTTTTAACGTCTGTATTATCTCAACATTTCTAATCTTAATAGTAGCTGTTCTTTGTTTTTTTTCAGCAACAGAGGAAAACATGACACAATGTGGCTCAGCATCCCAGAGCTTAAGGAAATGAGTGCCATTTAAAAGGAATGGCACAAGCTGGAAAAGGACAGCCAGTGCTGCGCTGGTCCTTGAACTTCAATTCACCCAGCTTTATCTCACCTGTCAGGTCAGGAGCAAAGGGTCTGGAAAGTCGAAAACGTGTCAACTGCAAGTTAAGTCTCGTGTTTCTTACATAGTCATTAGTGCAAGCATGTCTGTTTTGTCTTCCTTGGGGTTACTCTGTTTACATTTTAAGGATCTATCTACAGTGAAATTAGAAATAAATCTCAGATGCTGAATATAACTTTATAAAGTATGTGTTTACTTTGTTAAAGGAACTCCCCAGAGATAGAAATTCTGACATCCTGAGAGACTGTGTGTTACTTGATGTTGGTTCTTTTCTTCACTAAAAATGCTGAAACAGGAAGGCACACGTTTACTTTTCCAGGATGTGTGTCCCAAGGACCTGCTGTGTTCTTGGTACTCTTTCAAGCACTTGAGGTGGTGGCAGTGAATAAGACAGACAGGCCACATGCGTTCTGCTGAAGCTGCAGAATTGAGGGGAGACTGGGGCACAAAAAGCACATATCAGAACTATCAGTAAAAATAGTATCAGAATGAGGTATTTCATTACACTTTATGAATATTTTGTTGAATTTCCTCAGACTTAGTCATTAGCACTTGTCTTCCTTTAGTCCTTTGGAAGTGTCATCTCTTTTTACAAGGTTATTTTACACTTTTCCCTGTGGCTGACTCCTAAATCTGTGTCTAACCCTAAGACCCCTGGTTTCTGTTCCATCTTCTCATCTGCCTGTTGGACATTCTTACTTGCGTATTACACCAACACCTCAAACTCATAATAGCTTTAAATCTCATCACTTCCATAGAGGGGAAAAAAAATGAATTTCCTTTCTTGTCTTCATTTTATTTAGTACAATTATATTCCACGCCTACAGGCTCGGATCTCAAAGTACTCTTTTCTTGACACTCCCCCACCACAGCCCAGATCTGACCCTCGTTTTTTGTTTTTTTTTTTTTTTTATAAAGAAGTGCATTTTATTTTTATGGCTATTCTGGGTTTTCACTGCTGCTGCAGGCTCTTCTCTAGTTGCAGGGAGTGGGGGCTACTCTCTGGTTGAGGTGAGCAGGCTTTTTGTTGTGGTGACTTCACTTGTTGTAGAACTCAGGCTCCAGGGCACATGGGCTTCGATAGTTGTGGCTCTGAGGCTCTAGAGCACAGGCTTAATAGTTGTGGCTTACGGGCTTAGTTGCTTCACAACATGAGGGATCTTCCTGGATCAGGGATCGAACTCTTTTCTCCTGCATTGGCAGGTGAACTCTTTACCACTGAGCTACCAGGGAAGCCCAGATTTGGCCCTCTTTAACTTCCTTCAGGCCTCTGCTTTGCAGTCTGTATAATGGAGAGTCTTTTATGACCAACCTTATAGGAAATAGCTTTTTCTTCATCCCAATAACTTCTCATTCTCTTACTCTAAAACTTCTTCTGCATAATTGAAGTCCCTACCTAGCACTGTTTGTCCCCTCTCTGTTGGATTATAGGTTCCATGAGGGCAGGAATTTTGAGTCTTACTCATTATACTCAGAAGTGCTTGGTGCATACAAAACATTCACACTTGTTGAATGAATGAATGAATTAAAATAACATGTGACGTGATTAGTATTAACAAAGAGATGATGCTTGTGGCTAGGTAGCTACTTTAGATTGGGAAATCAGGGGAAGGGCTCTAAGGGAAAGACTTTTAAGCTGAAATCTGGGTGACCAAAAGGAATCTTTTCCAAAAATAATGAAGAACATTTAGGGAGAGAAAACAGTCAAAGCCATGAGCTTGCCATACTTGAGGGGCAGAAGGAAGATTTCTTTTTGACTGGTTTCCTTCAGTTAGCATAATGTTTTCAAGGTTCACCCATAATAATCCATTAGTACATAGGTACATGGTGAGGTATTATTAGAAGTAAGCCTTGGACATGTTGTTGTGGATGATAAGTAAGGGCAATGATACTGAGGAAGGAGCTTTCTTGGTGTAGTTGAAAAATAGCAAAGAGGCCAGTGTGGTTGGAAAAGAGTGAGGGACAAGCAGGTGAATATCAGATAGTTAACAAGGGTCATATCTTACAGGCTCTGCCAGTTTCTGCCACATAAGAACCACAAACCCAGAAGCATATGTTAACAGCATTTATCTAGCTCATGCCTAGAGTCAGACCTAGGCTGGACTTACGTAGACAGCTCTGCTAGTCTCAACTGGACTTGCTTCCGTCCATAAGAAATCTGGTTTGCGGTCAGCTGATCTCAGCTAGGCCCAGATGAAGCAGCTCTATTGCTTGTATCTCTCTTCCTTTTCCTGGGACCAGCCACTAGCCCTGATGTGCAGGTCCTTCAACCCTTTGGTTACTTCATGAATATAGGTAAATCCCATGATCAAGCTCAGAAACAAGAGGTGGAATAGCGCCCTCTGTTGGTGGAGGTGGGCATGCTGACAAGGGAGTGAAGCGTCGAGCATACCACGTCATACCCCGGGTTGTTATAAAGCTTTGATTTTTACTATGTGGTAGGCAGAATTTTTCACAGGTTTGGGGAGAAGTGGGGCATGATCTGATTACTGAGGTGCAAGTGAAGAGAGGGGTAAGAATAGAAACAGAAAGATTATATTTCAGATGAAAAAAAGCCATGTTTAGGGTTATAGAGTTGATTAGAAGGAGTCAGGTTGTGATTATAGTTTTATCATAGAGCTGATAAGATTTCCTGAAGGATGGAGGGCTTATGGAGTGAAAGCTGGAAGAATTAAGGGGTCTATTTTGGAAACGTTGATTTTGAGATAACTCTTATCTTAGAGGAAATGTCAAATAAGTTGTTAAAATATACAGATGTGGAGTTCAGGAGCATTTAGGGCTTGAGGCATAGATTTGGAGTTATTGGCAAGTAGATATCTTTTAAAGCCCAGACACTGGGTGGACTCACTGAGGAAGAGACTAGAGGAGAAGAGACCAAAATAGAGCCCTGGCTAGTCTAGTATTTAGAGGTCTGGTAGAGGAGGAAGGACCACAAGAGGAAGCTTTAAAAGTGTGGCAATTGGTTTAGGAGGAAATCCAAGAGTTACATGGAAGCCAAGAGGACAAAAAGACGGAACTAGTCAGTTTTGTTGATGCCACTAGTTGTGGCAATGAGAGAGGTCTGCGGAGTAGTGGAGGGAGTACAGTTCATTGAATGAATTAAGGGTGTGAAGACCACGTTTAGAGTAGAGATGTATGGCCTTCAGGAAGTGGGATCAGATGAAGTGTTGTTTTGCTTTAGTTTCAGTTAAGAGATAATAGTGGCTATGAAAATAATCCAGGAAGGACTCCTGAAATAGAGAAGAAAGAGAATTGAAGGAGGGAAACCTTGGAGAAGGTTAGAGAAATGGTTCTTTGCTATGTGTTGTTGTTCCATTGCTAAGTTGTGTCTGAGTCTTTGTGACCCAATGGGCTGTAGCCCTCCAGGATTCTCAGTCCTTCACCATCTCCTCCAGGTTGCTCCAACTCATGTCCATTGAGTTGGCGATGCCATCCAACCATCTCATCCTTTGTCGTCGCCTTCTCCTCCGGCCCTCAGTCTTTCCCGGGCCTTTCAGGGCTTTTTCCAGTGAGTCGTCTCTTTGCATCAGGTGGCCAAAGAATTGGAGCTTCAGCTTTAGTATCATTCCTTCCAATGAATATTCAAGGTTGATTTCCTTTAGGATTGATTGCGAGTAGAGCTGTTTAATTTATTATGATAGGAGGGATGGCAAAGAATGGATGGTGCATAGAGGGAGAAATGAGATGGCTCCTGGCATGCGCCCAGAACTGGTGCTCTGCCACGAGAGAGGCCACTGCAATGGGAGGCCCACATAGGCCAAAGAACAATGATAAATGAATGAAAGATCAATAGAAGTGACCAAAAAAAAGGAAAGAAGGGGGGACATGGACAGAGATAATGAGCTATGGGAATGATAGAAATACTAATTTTGAACCTGTTTTCAGGTGTCTCTAAAAATGTCATGAAATGAGGATGGAAAAGATGGCATCAGATGTTTAATATTTATATGGTATTTTATATTTATAAGTGTACAGTGGGAGAGACATAATATATCTCTGGCTTTTGGAAGTGGGTTACTATGAAGAACTATGAAGAGTCTGAGATCATTAATAAGCTAGTTTTAACTGTTTCATGGATGTCACCGGAAGGCATGAGAATCCTGGTTCAGAGACAGGACGGTGTTACTCATGACTCAGCAAAAACCATATCATGAGTATCGCTTCCTTGAGTTACTCTCCTTTCCCTCAGTCCCCACAGGGTGGCACACAGGGCCCAGATGGATGTGTAGACATGGTGGGTTTCTGTCTCAGGTGCAGGACCCCCCTGGGCCCATAGTGAGCTGTCTGTCCTAGTAGTTACCCTACTTTGAAATGGACAAAATGAATCACCAACGAACTTCATGGTTTACATTTTAATAATTTATTCCAAACCATAAAACTTACTCCTTTACATGTGCATTTTCAACACATATTTTCAAAACTACCCCTATAAACAGAGCAATAAAAATTTACAAGGTTGTCTGAAGTATGCAATAAAAAATATGAACAAAACCATGTGATGGGTATATATAAGAATACTCCGGATTTCTTTTGATTTTCACTAAAATTGTTCATTATTCCTAGAGGTGTTTGCATATAAGGGTAAGCTAAATATATCCTAAAATATATGGATCAGTTTTCACATTTTTTTTCTCTAGAATTCTTCTTTAAAAATATGATAGAAAAACTGAATATAGAGCAGAAACTCAGTTACATTAAAACCAGGAAGAATTAATATGGAAGAGCTTTCTTAATCAAAAGCTTTCAGACCTGTTAGAAGCACTTGAAAACCCTTACCATCAAGAAAGGCATGAAATCTTGAATGTTCCTGGAAGATATTTTGGCACTCCAAAGGAAAACATAAGCATGACTACATTTTAATATTCCCTCTGTCTTTAGTCCCCAGGGGCCTGAGAATGGCTGCCGATGAACCAGCTTCACTGCTTACCCTTGGATCAATCATGTTTGCTTAAGCCAGGGCACCAAAGGAAGCTGGAAGGCTTTCTTCAACTCATCTGGAATGCCCCTTTGGGGATGATGAGGATGGAAAAGATGGCATCAGATGTTTAATATTTATATGGTATTTTATATTTATAAGTGTACAGTGGGAGAGACATAATATATCTCTGGCTTTTGGAAGTGGGTTACTATGAAGAACTATGAAGAGTCTGAGATCATTAATAAGCTAGTTTTAACTGTTTCATGGATGTCACCGGAAGGCATGAGAATCCTGGTTCAGAGACAGGACGGTGTTACTCATGACTCAGCAAAAACCATATCATGAGTATCGCTTCCTTGAGTTACTCTCCTTTCCCTCAGTCCCCACAGGGTGGCACACAGGGCCCAGATGGATGTGTAGACATGGTGGGTTTCTGTCTCAGGTGCAGGACCCCCCTGGGCCCATAGTGAGCTGTCTGTCCTAGTAGTTACCCTACTTTGAAATGGACAAAATGAATCACCAACGAACTTCATGGTTTACATTTTAATAATTTATTCCAAACCATAAAACTTACTCCTTTACATGTGCATTTTCAACACATATTTTCAAAACTACCCCTATAAACAGAGCAATAAAAATTTACAAGGTTGTCTGAAGTATGCAATAAAAAATATGAACAAAACCATGTGATGGGTATATATAAGAATACTCCGGATTTCTTTTGATTTTCACTAAAATTGTTCATTATTCCTAGAGGTGTTTGCATATAAGGGTAAGCTAAATATATCCTAAAATATATGGATCAGTTTTCACATTTTTTTTCTCTAGAATTCTTCTTTAAAAATATGATAGAAAAACTGAATATAGAGCAGAAACTCAGTTACATTAAAACCAGGAAGAATTAATATGGAAGAGCTTTCTTAATCAAAAAGCTTTCAGACCTGTTAGAAGCACTTGAAAACCCTTACCATCAAGAAAGGCATGAAATCTTGAATGTTCCTGGAAGATATTTTGGCACTCCAAAGGAAAACATAAGCATGACTACATTTTAATATTCCCTCTGTCTTTAGTCCCCAGGGGCCTGAGAATGGCTGCCGATGAACCAGCTTCACTGCTTACCCTTGGATCAATCATGTTTGCTTAAAGCCAGGGCACCAAAGGAAGCTGGGGAAGGCTTTCTTCAACTCATCTGTCTTTAATTACCTCTCACTCTTTTCCAGCCTCTCCAGCATCTGCCTTCCCTGGAATGTGCCGGAAACGTTCCCATCTCAAAGACTTTGCCTGCGCTAGTCCTTCTGCTGGAAACATGCTACATCCAGAGATCACTGTGGTTCAGTCCCTCTCTGCCTTCAGGTCTTCAGTGTCCCTCAATAGAATGTCCTTCAGTGCCCTACTCTGACCACCCTGGGTTTTTTTTCAATTTTTGTTTTTTTCTTAATGTTTTCTTTATTATTCCTAAGCGATCTACCAGGCCATCAGTACGCAAAGTCCAAATCCTGGATGTATAGATCACTCACTGTATTCATTATGTACAATATTTACTATCTTTCAATTTGAAACACGCCCCCACCCCTGCCCCCGTTGTTTAAAAGTCAGGTCTCGTGACCAGAAAAACGTTAACGAAACTTTGGATCTTTAACTTGCAGTGGCCTTACGGAGTAGATGGGAAGCTTCACACTTCTGACCCCCCAGTCCACATCCCTGCATTCCCAGGCATGAGGGCAACTCCTAGAGCTCCTCTCCAGGCCCCGCCAGCCTTGGCTCAGCTGGAGTGAGGGTGGCAAAGGTAAGGTGGGTGGGAGAGGCCCTGCAGCCCCACGGGCAGGGGCACCTCGTGGGGGCTGAGGGACCCTGACCTCTGCACTGAGCCACAAATGCTGCCCTCAGTCCGGGGAGCGGAGGCCAGGAGCCGCGGAGGCATTTTTCCTGTGACTTCTGGCAAGCAAGCACCTTGTTTAGAGTACAACCAGCCGCCTCCAGCACCTCCCCAGCATGCACGTTCTTTATCCTGATTTATTTTCCATTTAACACTCATCTTAAAAAGTAAAGTAAAAGTGTTAGTTGCTCAGTCAAGTCTGACTCTTTGTGTCCCCATGGACTATAGCCCACCAGGCTCCTGTCCCTGGGATTCTCCAGGCAAGAATACTGGAGAGGGTGGCCCGTGCCCTCCTACAGGGATCTTCCTGCTCCAGGGATCAAACCCATGTCTCCTGTATCTCCTGCATTGCAGGCGGAGTCTTTACCATATGAACCACCAAATATATTATTTCTTTATTATGCTGTGATCATTATGCTTCTGTTACTTACTGAGCCCACAGTGCCTAAACATATCTCAGAGTAGGTTCTCAATAAATATTTACTGGAGTAGTGAAAGAACAATCAAACAAATTTACATCCAGAGATCACTGTGGTTCAGTCCCTCTCTGCCTTCAGGTCTTCAGTGTCCCTCAATAGAATGTCCTTCAGTGCCCTACTCTGACCACCCTGGGTTTTTTTTCAATTTTTGTTTTTTTCTTAATGTTTTCTTTATTATTCCTAAGCGATCTACCAGGCCATCAGTACGCAAAGTCCAAATCCTGGATGTATAGATCACTCACTGTATTCATTATGTACAATATTTACTATCTTTCAATTTGAAACACGCCCCACCCCTGCCCCCGTTGTTTAAAAGTCAGGTCTCGTGACCAGAAAAACGTTAACGAAACTTTGGATCTTTAACTTGCAGTGGCCTTACGGAGTAGATGGGAAGCTTCACACTTCTGACCCCCCAGTCCACATCCCTGCATTCCCAGGCATGAGGGCAACTCCTAGAGCTCCTCTCCAGGCCCCGCCAGCCTTGGCTCAGCTGGAGTGAGGGTGGCAAAGGTAAGGTGGGTGGGAGAGGCCCTGCAGCCCCACGGGCAGGGGCACCTCGTGGGGGCTGAGGGACCCTGACCTCTGCACTGAGCCACAAATGCTGCCCTCAGTCCGGGGAGCGGAGGCCAGGAGCCGCGGAGGCATTTTTCCTGTGACTTCTGGCAAGCAAGCACCTTGTTTAGAGTACAACCAGCCGCCTCCAGCACCTCCCCAGCATGCACGTTCTTTATCCTGATTTATTTTCCATTTAACACTCATCTTAAAAAGTAAAGTAAAAGTGTTAGTTGCTCAGTCAAGTCTGACTCTTTGTGTCCCCATGGACTATAGCCCACCAGGCTCCTGTCCCTGGGATTCTCCAGGCAAGAATACTGGAGAGGGTTGCCCGTGCCCTCCTACAGGGGATCTTCCTGCTCCAGGGATCAAACCCATGTCTCCTGTATCTCCTGCATTGCAGGCGGAGTCTTTACCATATGAACCACCAAATATATTATTTCTTTATTATGCTGTGATCATTATGCTTCTGTTACTTACTGAGCCCACAGTGCCTAAACATATCTCAGAGTAGGTTCTCAATAAATATTTACTGGAGTAGTGAAAGACCAATCAAACAAATTTACATTAAAAAAGGAAATATAAACCTAAGATCTGTTGTTGAATTTTACAATAAGAATAACTTAGTTAGTTGTGTCATGGTTTCAAGCAGTAGATTTTAAACTCTTTGAGATATCCTTAGTAGATGCCCTGAATGCACTGCTGTCTTTCCCAGTGTCATGCCCTTTTAAAGAATCTTTAGTCCAGTTGTCTGAAAGTGAGCACTTCAAATGAGGCCCTGATGACCTGATGATAATATCATGTGACTTATAATATTGAAATGAGGCTAATGTGACTGATACTTAAATTTTATTTAAAAATTTAATTGATTTAAATGGTTTCATGTGGCTAGTGACTACCGTATTGGACAGTGCTGGTATAGGCTATGCTTCTGTTATAAGTTAGAGTGGGAAACATCTTTATGTCTAAAAGTGGTCCAGCCAGAGTTACTCTATTCTTTCAACCCTATAGTGTTTCAGGAAAAAGTTTCAAAAAGTACAAATCCAGAGGTGTAAGAAAGACAGAAGTTAAAAGCATTTCAGTTGTAGGAGAGGCCTGAAATTTTAGCATACAAAACTGTATAGTCTACTCTAACCCTCTTTACTACTCAGTTTTTAACCTTTTTTAAGACCTAAAAATACTGTAAAAAATCTACTTTTGGATAGTAATGTAGAAGCATTTAAATCTACATGTCCACGCTTGTTGTATTTAAATGTTAATTCATAAAATTGGGGCACAGTCCAAAGTTCATATAAATAAAAACCTATTGGCACAGATTGATAAAAATAATTGCAGCCAGGTCTGGACAGAGGTAAAGAGTGTAAAGTTTGGGAAATCAAGTTCTCCTGTAATGATTATAAAAGAAGAGCTCGGGTCATTCTTTCTCTACAAGATCACATTTTGCCAGTACTCTGTGAGTGTATATACAGCAATAGATATTAAATTGGTCAGCTAACTTGATATATGTTAAATGACACCAGGAAAGTAGTTCCTGTTACTAAAATTGATTGGATTCCATTATGTGTTAGTGTCTTCCTGATTTAAAGCTCTGACACATGTAGTACATCTTGTCAGATGCTCCTGACACACTGATACCTGCTGTACATGGAACAACCCCGTACTATTAATCACCTGGCCAACGTATCATTTCTGATTTTACACAGTTTTATAAAATTTCAAATGGAACATGTTTCACATCTTTAGCCTCAAAATGTTTTGAATATTTTAAGCAAACTTTCACCATTTTCTAAAACACACAATATTGATTGTGGGAATTTTTCCATTTCCTATGCTCCTGGAAGGAAACAGAGCCACAGATGATCTAAAATAGTCTTAAAGCTCTTTTATAAGTTAACCCAAATCACTGGTATTTGACTTGGGTGCATTTTGGTTTTAACCTCTACATGACTGCATTTTACTTAGACCAATCTTAAATTATTTTGTGGTTGAGAAGTGTCAGAGCTAAGGGAATAAAATGACAGATAATTTAAAGTTTATCATTTAAAGTATGCTTATCATCAGTAGTGTTCTCTATGAACTTTATACATGAG
Source organism: Tragulus kanchil (assembly GCA_022376925.1). Lineage (NCBI taxonomy): Eukaryota > Metazoa > Chordata > Mammalia > Artiodactyla > Tragulidae > Tragulus > Tragulus kanchil. The sequence goes on from JAIOJX010000004.1 coordinate 31,140,010, forward strand.
GCTGCTGTCTCTTCAATGGATTTTGACCAGCCACCAAGGTTCCCGGCAAAGTAAGGAAGGATGCTCGCAGAAACCTGGTTAAAGTAAGATACCTGTTTCAAGAAAACAAAGTGAAACAAAACAGTGTTTTAATTTCTTATTCAGTTGGAACTTTTTCCAGCAGGGATCTCTAGTCTTGTTGGCGTAGGGGAGGCTATGACCCTAATCCCTCTAAAAGGGATCTGAAAGGATGACCTGAGGACTTCCTAGTGGGTGTGGGTGGACACACATTACCCAATTACAGTTAATTAGTAAATCCAGGTAAAAGGTTTCTTTGTAGGAAAAAATTAACATGTACATGTCTCATCAAACTTACGGTGCATGAACTGCTGTCAGTAGCATGGATGAGAAATCCAGCACAGACGACTTCACTTCTGACGTACTGTGGAGAAGGTGGGACCGATGGCAGAATGACTGACCGCACAGCCACCACGTTCTGTTACTCAAAAGATCACATTTTGCCAGTACTCTGTGAGTGTATATACAGCAATAGATATTAAATTGGTCAGCTAACTTGATATATGTTAAATGACACCAGGAAAGTAGTTCCTGTTACTAAAATTGATTGGATTCCATTATGTGTTAGTGTCTTCCTGATTTAAAGCTCTGACACATGTAGTACATCTTGTCAGATGCTCCTGACACACTGATACCTGCTGTACATGGAACAACCCCGTACTATTAATCACCTGGCCAACGTATCATTTCTGATTTTACACAGTTTTATAAAATTTCAAATGGAACATGTTTCACATCTTTAGCCTCAAAATGTTTTGAATATTTTAAGCAAACTTTCACCATTTTCTAAAACACACAATATTGATTGTGGGAATTTTTCCATTTCCTATGCTCCTGGAAGGAAACAGAGCCACAGATGATCTAAAATAGTCTTAAAGCTCTTTTATAAGTTAACCCAAATCACTGGTATTTGACTTGGGTGCATTTTGGTTTTTAACCTCTTCATGACTGCATTTTACTTAGACCAATCTTAAATTATTTTGTGGTTGAGAAGTGTCAGAGCTAAGGGAATAAAATGACAGATAATTTAAAGTTTATCATTTAAAGTATGCTTATCATCAGTAGTGTTCTCTATGAACTTTATACATGAGGCTGCTGTCTCTTCAATGGATTTTGACCAGCCACCAAGGTTCCCGGCAAAGTAAGGAAGGATGCTCGCAGAAACCTGGTTAAAGTAAGATACCTGTTTCAAGAAAACAAAGTGAAACAAAACAGTGTTTTAATTTCTTATTCAGTTGGAACTTTTTCCAGCAGGGATCTCTAGTCTTGTTGGCGTAGGGGAGGCTATGACCCTAATCCCTCTAAAAGGGATCTGAAAGGATGACCTGAGGACTTCCTAGTGGGTGTGGGTGGACACACATTACCCAATTACAGTTAATTAGTAAATCCAGGTAAAAGGTTTCTTTGTAGGAAAAAATTAACATGTACATGTCTCATCAAACTTACGGTGCATGAACTGCTGTCAGTAGCATGGATGAGAAATCCAGCACAGACGACTTCACTTCTGACGTACTGTGGAGAAGGTGGGACCGATGGCAGAATGACTGACCGCACAGCCACCACGTAAGCATGACTGAAAGACAGAAGGGCACCTTCTAAGTTCTGCAGAGAAGTGTCTAACAATGGTTAGAAAGTAAATTCCTACAGTTGATGCAGCTCATTTATATAGTAGGAGTAAAGCTGTCTTCTTAATGAATGGTATGCATAAAACCCATGCTCTGTGGTTGTATTCAAGGATAGGAAATAGTAGTAAGAGCATAGGTGTTTTGTGCCTAAGAATTACATATACAGGGCTTCCCTAGTAGTCCAGTGAATAGAGAGTCCGCCTGGCAGTGCAGGGGGCACCGGTTCGATCCCTGGCCCAGGAAGATCCCATGTGCCAAGGAGAGGCTGGGCTGGTGTGTCCAGTTACGAGCCGGAGCTCTGGAGCACATGCACCCAGAGCTGGTGCTCTGCAATGAGAGAGGCCACAGTAGTGGGAGGCCCACACAGGCCAAAGAATAAATATGGGTGAAAAAAAAAAAAATAGAAAACCAATAAAAGAGGCTAAAATTAAAAAAGAATTATGTATACTTTACATAACTGCAAAACTGTAGTCAGACTCCAAATGTGTGTATGTATGTGTGTGCCCTAATAAGTCATTATTTCTCCTTTATTAATGGAAAAAATAATGCCATTGTATTAAAGAATCTTCAAGCAATAGAGAACTCTGTACATTAGCAAACAGAAGTCTTCCTTCAGGCTGTGCTATCTAGATTACTAATCGCGGTGTATTCCTATCCTGGAGATGACCACTCTTAACATTTTACTGTGACCCTCCAGCAGATCTTCTTACAACTATATAACATTTATTTAGGCAAATGGACATATGCAGATTTTTACATAAATGTAATCATTTTACAAATATTGGCCTATAATTTGACTTCATCTAGTGGTAAATCTTTAGACGTGTTTCTGTATCAATGCCTCTATAACTACTTCATCCTTTTTAATGCTGGTATAATATTCTATAGTGTGGTTCTACCATAATTTGTAAGTAAGAGTTTAGTTTATTTCTAATATCTTTTGCCATAGTAGCTGATAATACACTGAAGATCTTTGTGCATTAATTCCATATAGGAGGGATTATTTCTGTAGGCCAGCTTTGACATCAGAAATAATGCTGACCAGTTCCAGAGGTAGATCATAACTGCCCGCCTGGCAGCTTCCATTTCCTGTCCCTTTGGACACTTGCTTTTGGGACCCTTCCCCTTAGAAACTGGATTCTCTGAGAAGTCCGGTGCCCACAGAGAAGCTATAAACAGACACTCTGATTGACAGCTGTCTTCTTAATGAATGGTATGCATAAAACCCATGCTCTGTGGTTGTATTCAAGGATAGGAAATAGTAGTAAGAGCATAGGTGTTTTGTGCCTAAGAATTACATATACAGGGCTTCCCTAGTAGTCCAGTGAATAGAGAGTCCGCCTGGCAGTGCAGGGGGCACCGGTTCGATCCCTGGCCCAGGAAGATCCCATGTGCCAAGGAGAGGCTGGGCTGGTGTGTCCAGTTACGAGCCGGAGCTCTGGAGCACATGCACCCAGAGCTGGTGCTCTGCAATGAGAGAGGCCACAGTAGTGGGAGGCCCACACAGGCCAAAGAATAAATATGGGTGAAAAAAAAAAAAATAGAAAACCAATAAAAGAGGCTAAAATTAAAAAAGAATTATGTATACTTTACATAACTGCAAAACTGTAGTCAGACTCCAAATGTGTGTATGTATGTGTGTGCCCTAATAAGTCATTATTTCTCCTTTATTAATGGAAAAAATAATGCCATTGTATTAAAGAATCTTCAAGCAATAGAGAACTCTGTACATTAGCAAACAGAAGTCTTCCTTCAGGCTGTGCTATCTAGATTACTAATCGCGGTGTATTCCTATCCTGGAGATGACCACTCTTAACATTTTACTGTGACCCTCCAGCAGATCTTCTTACAACTATATAACATTTATTTAGGCAAATGGACATATGCAGATTTTTACATAAATGTAATCATTTTACAAATATTGGCCTATAATTTGACTTCATCTAGTGGTAAATCTTTAGACGTGTTTCTGTATCAATGCCTCTATAACTACTTCATCCTTTTTAATGCTGGTATAATATTCTATAGTGTGGTTCTACCATAATTTGTAAGTAAGAGTTTAGTTTATTTCTAATATCTTTTGCCATAGTAGCTGATAATACACTGAAGATCTTTGTGCATTAATTCCATATAGGAGGGATTATTTCTGTAGGCCAGCTTTGACATCAGAAATAATGCTGACCAGTTCCAGAGGTAGATCATAACTGCCCGCCTGGCAGCTTCCATTTCCTGTCCCTTTGGACACTTGCTTTTGGGACCCTTCCCCTTAGAAACTGGATTCTCTGAGAAGTCCGGTGCCCACAGAGAAGCTATAAACAGACACTCTGATTGACAGCTAGCGATTTACAGTAGAGCATTTGTGTAAATTCTGAACCACAACTATTTCCTCATGTTTTATTTGGCTCTCATTGGATTTTTACCAGTAATAGAATGCTTCAGAGGTTTTCTGAGTATCAGTTTTTTACATCTGCATGGAGCAAAAGGAAAAGGAACCGTTTTAGGAGTCTTGCATGATGCTTTGCTCATGGCTGGCACTTAATAGTCTTTTTTTAATGAGAAGTAAAGTCTCACCTAGAAAAAATTCATATGAACATCATTCAAGATCAGAAATGCTTATTCCATTGGCTTCCGTGTTTTCATATCAACTTTTTCTTTCCACTTTCTACTGTAGGACATTGCCATAACACTTGGGTTGCATCTACTCACCCATCTTTGAGAGGCCTTCTTCGTGACACAAGTACTACCAGGTCTTTGGGTTTGTCATTGTTCGCCACAGGACAAGTGATATAATATATTTGATCATCTTCACTTACTTGGTCTATGATTTTACAGGACCTAGGTAAACAAAACAGTCACTTTTTTTAAACAAAATTTTTCCACCTGGTAGACTAAGGGATTCCTTTATTTTGTTAGTTTTCATAACTTCACTCTTGGTGTTTATATTCTCCCTTCTATTCACATAACCATCCCCACAAAGTCAGCATCATTTCTCCCATCCGGGTACTAACCAGGCTTGACCCTGCTTAGTTAGCTCCCAAGATCCCGCAAGATTGGATGTGTTGACCAGCATCATTTCTTAAAGTCTGTCTTTAGAGTTGTTTGGCCAGAGAAAGATTAGCGAACTTTATGGACGATCCTTTATGGACACTGAGCTAAAGAATTATGGTATACTGGGAAAGAACACTAAGCCAGGAATCAAACAACTTGCTTCTGAGTCCCGGGTTGCCACTTAATAGCTATGTTGTATTAGGCAAGTCACTTTTTTTCATCTATAATTTGTAGATGATAACCTCTATGAAGTGAGGATCAAGTGAAAATACCTGGCACAGCACCTGAATCATGATAGATGCACAAAAAAAAAATGAATAGGAATTAGAATTCATTCATTCATTCCTCCATTCACTCAAGGTAAATTAGGCTGGGATTCAGGGTATGTAGAAAATAATGGGAATAAACACTTGAAAAGAGCAGCAAATGTTTAGGCATTATTCGTGCTAAAAACTTTGTACTTAATATCTACAAATACTGATGCAAGAGAATTGTGAAATGTTTGTTTTTGTCTTGCAGTGTTTGTTAGGATAACATTAACCAGGATGCATCATTCTGGTATCTATGCACATGTTAACACATGAGCCTAGATTTATTTCATTTTAGTGGTATTAAATTGTCTATTACATGCTGTCAATCATAGTCCGATTTGGACATTTAAGAGATGAAACTCTTGCCTCATCCAAATTAGGAAGTCAGTGGTATTAATAACGCTGAGTATGATAGGAAGCCCATCTTGCTGGTTCTCTCCCTAAAGCAAGGTGTCCATGAGGCCTGAGGCCCGCAGCGCAGGAGCTGGAGCTTCTCGGAGGAGTGTCACCCTAACAGTACAGTTGACAAGGTGCATGGCCCTGCCGTCCAGGAGAGGAGGGAGAGTGGGAGAGGTTGGACTGGGAATGTGGGAGTCAGGAGAAAACCGAAGAGCTGTAGCCTGGCAGGAGATGGCCCTGGTCAGGCAGGGAGAGCAGGAAGGAAGGTGCTCACACAGCTGCTCCTCACCAGGGAGCACGGCTTCATAGAAAAAGTAAACCAAGTAAAGATCAGAAGTGGAAAGTTGGAAGGACAATGTGATCATCACTTCCTTAAGAGTAATGAGACTATGTCTTTAAGTACAAGAATGTGGTAATTCAGAGCCTGACAGACCTGGGGTCCAGTTGAGATTCTGTTTCTTTATTGCCTGCGTAATCTTGGTGAGTCTTGAGACCTCTCTTGTTAAAGGGAAATCATATCAACCTTGAAGAGTTATTGATAGGATTACAGCAGATGTGGGTAAAGCATGTCAAGTCAATATAGATGAAAACTAGATGGTTATAATAATTTTTGTGTCTCTCAATAGCACCTGATAGTTTTCTGTGCATAGCAAGCTTTAGCAAATGCTCTTCAGTTAAAACAATGGGTCGTGCATTGGGCCTTGGAGATAGACTGCAGTGTAGAGGTCATCTTTTACACAATGTCTGGGTTGAATAAGAAAATATTTAATGTTTATTCTTACGTGCAATGGGGGTCCCACAAAGGTCGCTTGGTAAAGTTGGACAAGATATGATAAGCCAGGTGTGCTGGTCTTTCCACGTGCTTTTCAACCCAAACAGATAAAGTATCATGTTCTTCCAGAGTGTATATTTTTATCTAAAAAAATAGCCAAGAAAAATTAAAACAGGAAAATTGATGTTTTTACATTACAAACCACAAGTATATATCAGTAGTCACAGGCTGAAGCATCTTGGCACCTGGATCATTATCAAGCCAATGGTGACAACTTCACTTGAAATATTCAGATGTCTAGAGCTCAGACCAGGCTACTATCCTCCTGTGTCATCTAAACAATATGCTACTTAAGGGTAGGTTATTTAATTATGGTACAGTAGTTTTTCTCATGAAAAATAAAAGAAGGTAAGTCTTTCCCTCTTTATCTCTTTGTGATATTTTCCTGCCTCTAGGCACAACAGAAAATACTACCAGACTGCTAGGCCAGCCAGCGCTTCATTTCCCTCTCTGACCTGGGAACCAAGGCTATAGCCTAACATTCCCAAGATGTCAGACATGGCTTCACGTGGGCTGAGGGGACCCAGGAAGTAAGCCAACACCTCTAGATTCAACTCAGCCTCTCGACAGAACTGCGGAAGCATCTTGTTTCTTCAGCACAAAGCATTCTTCATTTGTGAATCACAAGGGCTCGTCCTCTGGGGAGGTCAGTTCCTGAGTGTCTAGTGTTATTATTCCTTAGAGAGAGAAGTTTGTCTTGGGATCCACTTGACATACGTTTAAATATTAATGTACCTTGTTGTTCTGAACTTTCCTTCTCACTTGACATACGTTTAAGAGTTATTGATAGGATTACAGCAGATGTGGGTAAAGCATGTCAAGTCAATATAGATGAAAACTAGATGGTTATAATAATTTTTGTGTCTCTCAATAGCACCTGATAGTTTTCTGTGCATAGCAAGCTTTAGCAAATGCTCTTCAGTTAAAACAATGGGTCGTGCATTGGGCCTTGGAGATAGACTGCAGTGTAGAGGTCATCTTTTACACAATGTCTGGGTTGAATAAGAAAATATTTAATGTTTATTCTTACGTGCAATGGGGGTCCCACAAAGGTCGCTTGGTAAAGTTGGACAAGATATGATAAGCCAGGTGTGCTGGTCTTTCCACGTGCTTTTCAACCCAAACAGATAAAGTATCATGTTCTTCCAGAGTGTATATTTTTATCTAAAAAAATAGCCAAGAAAAATTAAAACAGGAAAATTGATGTTTTTACATTACAAACCACAAGTATATATCAGTAGTCACAGGCTGAAGCATCTTGGCACCTGGATCATTATCAAGCCAATGGTGACAACTTCACTTGAAATATTCAGATGTCTAGAGCTCAGACCAGGCTACTATCCTCCTGTGTCATCTAAACAATATGCTACTTAAGGGTAGGTTATTTAATTATGGTACAGTAGTTTTTCTCATGAAAAATAAAAGAAGGTAAGTCTTTCCCTCTTTATCTCTTTGTGATATTTTCCTGCCTCTAGGCACAACAGAAAATACTACCAGACTGCTAGGCCAGCCAGCGCTTCATTTCCCTCTCTGACCTGGGAACCAAGGCTATAGCCTAACATTCCCAAGATGTCAGACATGGCTTCACGTGGGCTGAGGGGACCCAGGAAGTAAGCCAACACCTCTAGATTCAACTCAGCCTCTCGACAGAACTGCGGAAGCATCTTGTTTCTTCAGCACAAAGCATTCTTCATTTGTGAATCACAAGGGCTCGTCCTCTGGGGAGGTCAGTTCCTGAGTGTCTAGTGTTATTATTCCTTAGAGAAGAGAAAGTTTGTCTTGGGATCCACTTGACATACGTTTAAATATTAATGTACCCCTTGTTGTTCTGAACTTTCCTTCTACTGTGTTTTCACCAATAATCAGAGGCATACGTTCAGCTAAGAGCACATCTCTATCCTGCCCATTTTCTCCACCTCTTTCAGGGTGCTTTGAAGATAGTGTTGAAATTTACCATCTTATAATCATTCCCATGGCAACAAACTTAAGGTTAAGACTTCACTGCACGAATCAAGCAGATGGAGAATGCAGGCTGTGAGAGAGAAAACCTTTATTTAAACATAAATATTTTTAAGGAGAAGGAAGAAATGAGAAACTGACTAAAAGCAGCTTAGAAAGGTAAGAAGCAACTTATGCCATTTTACCTCAACAAATGACCTTAGCGCCAAGTCTGTTTTTAAACTGAGCCTGCAAAGGAGGGCCTGACGTTGGCCATGGGAACTTATCAAACAGAAAGAAAACCATGAATGCAGCTCTTGTGGGTGGCTGAGACACAGCCCAGCCCAGACATGCCTACTTTTGCCCCCTGTACTGCAGAAGTAGCCCGAGGTTCATTGATATAAATCCAGAGAGAAGTCACCTTATCAAAGCGTGGTGTCTGTGTGGCTCTTAGCCAGACTATTGGGGCTGAGGAGAAAAAGGCAGGTGGCGGAAGTGAATTCCACCCCTCAGCCAGACTCTGGCCTGGGGGCAACCATGGTCAACCTTGGTGCTGCTAAGGTGGAGTGGGATGTAAGAGCGGACTGAGTACTTTTTAAGGGTTGAATTGTTCTCTCCATTCATATGTTAAAGTCCTAACCCCCAGTAGCTCAGAATGACCTTATTTGGAAGTAGGGTCACTGCAGGTGTACTAAGTTAAGATGAGGTTATACTGAAGTAGAATGGGCCCTTAGTCCAATATGACTGGTGCCCTTATAAAAAGGGGCCGTGTGGACACATACGGTACATGTACACACACTGGGAGAACCCATGTGAAGAAGAAGGCAGAGGTCAGGTGACACATCTACAGTCCAAGGAATGCCACAGATTGCCAGCAAAGCCCCAGGAGCCACGGGAGAGACCTTCAGCACAAAGCATTCTTCATTTGTGAATCACAAGGGCTCGTCCTCTGGGAGGTCAGTTCCTGAGTGTCTAGTGTTATTATTCCTTAGAGAAGAAAGTTTGTCTTGGGATCCACTTGACATACGTTTAAATATTAATGTACCCCTTGTTGTTCTGAACTTTCCTTCTACTGTGTTTTCACCAATAATCAGAGGCATACGTTCAGCTAAGAGCACATCTCTATCCTGCCCATTTTCTCCACCTCTTTCAGGGTGCTTTGAAGATAGTGTTGAAATTTACCATCTTATAATCATTCCCATGGCAACAAACTTAAGGTTAAGACTTCACTGCACGAATCAAGCAGATGGAGAATGCAGGCTGTGAGAGAGAAAACCTTTATTTAAACATAAATATTTTTAAGGAGAAGGAAGAAATGAGAAACTGACTAAAAGCAGCTTAGAAAGGTAAGAAGCAACTTATGCCATTTTACCTCAACAAATGACCTTAGCGCCAAGTCTGTTTTTAAACTGAGCCTGCAAAGGAGGGCCTGACGTTGGCCATGGGAACTTATCAAACAGAAAGAAAACCATGAATGCAGCTCTTGTGGGTGGCTGAGACACAGCCCAGCCCAGACATGCCTACTTTTGCCCCCTGTACTGCAGAAGTAGCCCGAGGTTCATTGATATAAATCCAGAGAGAAGTCACCTTATCAAAGCGTGGTGTCTGTGTGGCTCTTAGCCAGACTATTGGGGCTGAGGAGAAAAAGGCAGGTGGCGGAAGTGAATTCCACCCCTCAGCCAGACTCTGGCCTGGGGGCAACCATGGTCAACCTTGGTGCTGCTAAGGTGGAGTGGGATGTAAGAGCGGACTGAGTACTTTTTAAGGGTTGAATTGTTCTCTCCATTCATATGTTAAAGTCCTAACCCCCAGTAGCTCAGAATGACCTTATTTGGAAGTAGGGTCACTGCAGGTGTACTAAGTTAAGATGAGGTTATACTGAAGTAGAATGGGCCCTTAGTCCAATATGACTGGTGCCCTTATAAAAAGGGGCCGTGTGGACACATACGGTACATGTACACACACTGGGAGAACCCATGTGAAGAAGAAGGCAGAGGTCAGGTGACACATCTACAGTCCAAGGAATGCCACAGATTGCCAGCAAAGCCCCAGGAGCCAGGGGAGAGACCTGCTGTAGATCTCGATCTCTCCTCTCAAGGAATCTGCGTGGCGGGCACCTTGACTGCAGACTTGCAGCTCCCATAACTGTGAGACACCTAGTCCGTGGCACTGTTCTGGCAGCCTGAGGAAACTAGCACAGCACTTCCTCAGGAAGCTGCTCCCCAAGTTGCAGACACACACTGTTGCTTCCTGTCCTCGAGCCACAGCAGACTTCACTCTAAGTAGCCATCGTTAAATTCTGCCCTTACAGAGCTCACTAGACTTAGCCAGTGCCATGTACAGTACTGGATGAGTGGATGGGATTTTGATCCTTTCCCCAAGGATAAGAGAAGCAGAAAGTCCTTAACATTCTTTTGTCAGAGACAGTGACATGGATGCAGACTAGGAAAGGCAGCAGTTGGTGTTGGTTATCTTTAAACTCTACTAGTTTAGGAAAGCCAACTTTGACTTGGTGAAAAAATTCTCCAAGATCAACTCTGCAGGAGAATGAGTTTCCTTTCATGCTTGTAAGAATACAGGTTAAATTCCATTAATCATCTGAAATGTTTTATCATCTGAGAATGAATTTCAATTCTATGAAATTTTATTCTATGAAATGAAGCTTAAAGTAGATTCAAAATCTGCTGGAGCTTGGTAACGTTTTATTTATGATATATTTTTTCATTCTAATCAGATTCCGTTGAATGGCTTTGGATCTTATACAGATAGCACAAGAGGAAATAGCTCAAAGTTTTAGAATTTTATACTATCTGTTGACAGATACGTTATCGAGACTGTATTGTGGGAAGGAGGATGAAACTGGTTTTTACAGTTTTGGGGAGAGGGGTAGAGTCCTTGGAGATAGATTACCCATGGACTGAGGGGAGGAGACATGGTCAGGTGGAGCTCTGGAACAGTCCCTCCCTGGCTTCAGAGAGAATAGCTCTCCTCTAGTCTGTTTCCTATGAGTTTTGTCCAGTATCAAGGTATTTCACAGGATGTTTGCCATTCAGGCTTCCAGTACACTCTCAGCTACTCCCTGAATAAAAAGCTACTATCAGGCCTCTTACTCAAGCTAATTTCCACCAGGAAGATGGGGCTCATGCTGCTCACTGCCTAGAAAGCCTTCTTTACCCCTCCAGCAATTTACCCTTACACTGTCTTCAAGGAGGAAAGAGTCAACTCCTCTCCAAAGATGTCTTCAAACACCTATCTTCCCTGACTTTGAATTGCCTAAAAGCTGACCTCTGTGGTTTTAATACTGAATCTCTCGCTTTTTTATAAACTACCTTAAAATTATCCTTCCACTGTGGTATGTGTATGTGTGATACTTTCAAAATAGACTATTATAAGCTCCTTTAAGGTGAGGGCTCATCTTCTGCTCCTTGTATTAGTGCTATTATTAATTCTAACACTATTCATTAAAAAGGAAATATGGGTTAAGACAGTAAGTACTGGCCAATTTTATTACAAATACCAGAAATTTTAGACTTTTGCCGTCTATCAAAATTTATATCAAAATAAGTATAGATTTTCAAAACCTGAAATAAGTATAATTCTTAATAGACAGTTGTGAGAATTTATTCAGCTAAAAGGTGACAAAAAATTAAGTGAGCTGTAGTTTGAAAGTAAAAATGTATAACAGATGAAGGTAGTTTAAAAAGCATATAAAAACTTTAAAAAGTGAAGGAGAGAAGAAGATAACCCAAAGAAGAAAAAAATTTGATTTGTATCATAAATATAATCTGAATAAAAGGACAGCTTCAAATTCAACAGAGATAATGTAAGAATGTTTCTTTAATTATATAGTGTTCTCTAATAAGTATTTGTATAAAAGTTAAGAATTAATTATTGATGGCTCTCCTTAGACACTTACAAATGCACTTTTATTTGTTTAGATTGGTTTTGGTACCAAGCTCCTGAAGAACTGAAAATTTAATGTTGCGTGACTTCACTAAATATGTTCTCGTCCTTCACTCCAGACCCAAGTTTCTCTTTGCTGGGCTGCTCATGAATGCTCCCATGCCGGCAGTGATAAAGAAGCAGATTGTGTGTTAGTAAAAGAAAAATCTCAGTATCAAGGTATTTCACAGGATGTTTGCCATTCAGGCTTCCAGTACACTCTCAGCTACTATCAAGGCCTCTTACTCAAGCTAATTTCCACCAGGAAGATGGGGCTCATGCTGCTCACTGCCTAGAAAGCCTTCTTTACCCCTCCAGCAATTTACCCTTACACTGTCTTCAAGGAGGAAAGAGTCAACTCCTCTCCAAAGATGTCTTCAAACACCTATCTTCCCTGACTTTGAATTGCCTAAAAGCTGACCTCTGTGGTTTTAATACTGAATCTCTCGCTTTTTTATAAACTACCTTAAAATTATCCTTCCACTGTGGTATGTGTATGTGTGATACTTTCAAAATAGACTATTATAAGCTCCTTTAAGGTGAGGGCTCATCTTCTGCTCCTTGTATTAGTGCTATTATTAATTCTAACACTATTCATTAAAAAGGAAATATGGGTTAAGACAGTAAGTACTGGCCAATTTTATTACAAATACCAGAAATTTTAGACTTTTGCCGTCTATCAAAATTTATATCAAAATAAGTATAGATTTTCAAAACCTGAAATAAGTATAATTCTTAATAGACAGTTGTGAGAATTTATTCAGCTAAAAGGTGACAAAAAATTAAGTGAGCTGTAGTTTGAAAGTAAAAATGTATAACAGATGAAGGTAGTTTAAAAAGCATATAAAAACTTTAAAAAGTGAAGGAGAGAAGAAGATAACCCAAAGAAGAAAAAAATTTGATTTGTATCATAAATATAATCTGAATAAAAGGACAGCTTCAAATTCAACAGAGATAATGTAAGAATGTTTCTTTAATTATATAGTGTTCTCTAATAAGTATTTGTATAAAAGTTAAGAATTAATTATTGATGGCTCTCCTTAGACACTTACAAATGCACTTTTATTTGTTTAGATTGGTTTTGGTACCAAGCTCCTGAAGAACTGAAAATTTAATGTTGCGTGACTTCACTAAATATGTTCTCGTCCTTCACTCCAGACCCAAGTTTCTCTTTTGCTGGGCTGCTCATGAATGCTCCCATGCCGGCAGTGATAAAGAAGCAGATTGTGTGTTAGTAAAAGAAAACAAAGTCTGGAAGCACCTTTTATGAAGGTAAACAGAAGCAAGTAACTTTGTTCTGTTAAACCTGTGTTTCTGCACCACTAAACCAAGCACAGATGGAAACCTAACTGGGTCCAAAGAAAATAAGAAAGATCCTGAAAGGAATCAGAAGAGAGCACCAAGAAGACATAAAAGCAAACATCCAAAGCTAAAATATGCCAACGAGGCCAAAGTCAGAGGTGAAAACAATGAAGTAGTATCTGAATTTGCTTCGATTTCAGGGTGAGTGACTGTGTAATTTATTATCCAAACAGGAACACTTAGGCACTGTTAATAATTATGAAGGGAAAACCAGGACTGTCCCAGGAAAATCAGAACATGTGGTAATCCTATTTTAGAGGCTACTGTTTCACTGATGATGAAAAACAGTACACACGGAAACATGAGCATTGACAAAGTGTCAGCATTATTGAGCATCTCCTGATGGTTAGGCCCAGTACTATGTTCTGGGACTATAGTGGTGAACAGAGTGGTCCTCAAAGAATTTAATATGTTTGGTGTGGGCATCAGCTTCAAAGAGTCTCCTGTTATACCTCTGAAAGTAGATGAGATTCAAATGATATACATTTATTTAAATTTGATGACATGCAAAACATTGTAAAAGATGCTGAGATACAAAGAAGTCAAGACAAGACTTCTTTCTTAAGATGTTTATAATCTAGTTAAGGGAAAAGACTGCAAAAAGGTATGTTACTGTGTAAGACAAATATTAAGTGTGGGTATGGGAGAAGTGTTATGAGATAATGCATAATTAATTGACAAGTTAACCATAAAGAAGTAATTGTTAAAGGAGTTCCTAACGGGATCATTTCCTTCATGAGGAGATGATTGGCTTTATGGAGATGTATTTGTCCTGGGTCTCGAAGATCAGGTAGGGCTGGGTTAGATAGAGAGGAGGAGAAAAAGTTGAAATATAGGAACTAAGCTCAGAGGTAGGAATGTGCAAGGTGATTTGAAGGACCCTAGATCAGCCAGTGTGGAGGAATGGAGACTGGGTTCTCTTTCACTCCAGACCCAAGTTTCTCTTTTGCTGGGCTGCTCATGAATGCTCCCATGCCGGCAGTGATAAAGAAGCAGATTGTGTGTTAGTAAAAGAAAACAAAGTCTGGAAGCACCTTTTATGAAGGTAAACAGAAGCAAGTAACTTTGTTCTGTTAAACCTGTGTTTCTGCACCACTAAACCAAGCACAGATGGAAACCTAACTGGGTCCAAAGAAAATAAGAAAGATCCTGAAAGGAATCAGAAGAGAGCACCAAGAAGACATAAAAGCAAACATCCAAAGCTAAAATATGCCAACGAGGCCAAAGTCAGAGGTGAAAACAATGAAGTAGTATCTGAATTTGCTTCGATTTCAGGGTGAGTGACTGTGTAATTTATTATCCAAACAGGAACACTTAGGCACTGTTAATAATTATGAAGGGAAAACCAGGACTGTCCCAGGAAAATCAGAACATGTGGTAATCCTATTTTAGAGGCTACTGTTTCACTGATGATGAAAAACAGTACACACGGAAACATGAGCATTGACAAAGTGTCAGCATTATTGAGCATCTCCTGATGGTTAGGCCCAGTACTATGTTCTGGGACTATAGTGGTGAACAGAGTGGTCCTCAAAGAATTTAATATGTTTGGTGTGGGCATCAGCTTCAAAGAGTCTCCTGTTATACCTCTGAAAGTAGATGAGATTCAAATGATATACATTTATTTAAATTTGATGACATGCAAAACATTGTAAAAGATGCTGAGATACAAAGAAGTCAAGACAAGACTTCTTTCTTAAGATGTTTATAATCTAGTTAAGGGAAAAGACTGCAAAAAGGTATGTTACTGTGTAAGACAAATATTAAGTGTGGGTATGGGAGAAGTGTTATGAGATAATGCATAATTAATTGACAAGTTAACCATAAAGAAGTAATTGTTAAAGGAGTTCCTAACGGGATCATTTCCTTCATGAGGAGATGATTGGCTTTATGGAGATGTATTTGTCCTGGGTCTCGAAGATCAGGTAGGGCTGGGTTAGATAGAGAGGAGGAGAAAAAGTTGAAATATAGGAACTAAGCTCAGAGGTAGGAATGTGCAAGGTGATTTGAAGGACCCTAGATCAGCCAGTGTGGAGGAATGGAGACTGGGCTGGAAAGATACTTGACTCTTAAAATAATTTTCCCCAAAAGCTTTTTTATACCTTTTAAAAAATTGAAATACAGTTCATTTATAATAGTATGTTAGTTTTAAGTATATAACATAGTGGTTTAATATTTTTATAGATTATGCTCCTGTATATATGAATATATATAAGTATATACTTATACACTATATACCCAGTAGTAGAATTGCTAGATCACATGGTGGTGCTACCATTTTTAATTTTTTTATTATTGTATTTTAAATATATACATATATATATATACACATATATATATACACATATACACATATATCTTTTTTTTAATTTTGGCCTCTTTTATTGGTTTTTATTTATTTATTTTCATCCATCTTCACCCTTTGGCCTGTGTGGGCCTCCCATTGCCGTGGCATCTCTCGCTGCAGAGCACCGGCTCTGGACACACTGGTCCAGCTGCTCTGCGGCACGTGGGATCTTCCTAGGCCAGGGATTCAACTGGTGCCCCTTGTACTGCAAAGTGGACTCTGTACCCATTGGACCACCAGGGAAGCCCAAAATTTTAGTTTTTTGAGGAAACTCCTTACTGTTTTCCATAGTGACTGTACCGGTCTACATTCCCACAGTGTTCCCTTTTTTCCACATCCTCACCAATATTTTTTTGTGGTCTTTTTGATGATAACCATTCTGACAGGTGTCAGGTGATAACTCATTGTGGTTCCAATTTGTGTTTCTCTGATAATTAGGACTGTTGAGCATCTATTTTTATGTGCCTATTAGGCATCTGTATGTTTTTGTAAAAATACCTATTCAGGTCTTCTGCCAGTTTTTAAATTGGGTTGTTTGGTTTTTGATACTGAGTTGTATGAGCTGTTCATATAATTTGGGGGCTAACCTTTTACTGGTTATATCATTTGCAAATATTTTATTCCATTCATCAGGTTTTTCATTTTTCTGATGATAAATCTTGCTGTGCAGAAACTTTAAGCTGAATTAGGTACCTCCCCTTTTTAAAATTTTTGCTTCTGTTTCCTTTGCCTAGGAGATAGATCCAAGAAAATATTGATATGATTTATGTTAAAGAGTATTTCATCTATTAATATGGTTTCTGCCAGGAGTTTTATGGTTTCCAGTTTTAGGTCTTTAATCTATTTTGAATTTATTTTTATATATGGTTTGAGAAGATGTTTTAATTTAATTTTTTTTACACATAGTTGCCCAGTTTTCCTAGCGCCACTTATTGAAGAGACTTCCAGTTGTACATTCTCACCCTCTTGTCCTAAATTAATTGACTGTAAATGCATGGGTTTATTTGAGGGCTCACTATTGTTGTATGTGTCTGTTTTTGTACCAATACCATACTCTTTAGATTACTGTGGCTTTGTTATATACTGTGAAGCAGGGAATATGATACCTCCAGCTTTCTCAAGATTGATTTGGCTTATTTGGCATCTTTTGTGGTTCCATATAAATTTTAGGATTATTTGTTATAGGTCTCTGAAAAATGGCATGGGTATTTTGGTAGAGTTTGTATTAAATATTGTCAATTGCTTTGGTAGTATGGTCATATTAACAATATTAATTCTTCTAATCCATGAAAACAGTGTATTTTCCCATTTCTTTATGTCATTTTCAATTTCCTTCCATGTTTTATAGTTTTCAGAGAATATGCTTTTCACCTGCTTGATTAAGTTTAGTCCTAGGTATTCTATACTTTTTTAAGTGACTTTAATGGGATTGTTTTCTTGTCTTTTCTTTCTGATAGTTCATTATATTGTACAGAAAAACAACAGACTATTATTCTTATATCCTTCAACTTTTCTTGAATTCATGTATTAGTTCTAATATTTAGTGTTACATTTTAGGGTTTTCTTTATACGATATCATGTTGTCCAAAAATAGAGACAATTTTACCTCTTCACTTCCAATTTGAATGTCTTTTATCTTTTTGTCTTGTCTGATTTCCGCGACTAGAACTTCCAGTACTATGTTAAATAGAAAGGATGTCTTATTCCTGCCTGATTTTAGAGGAAAAGCTTACAGCTTTCTACTATTGAGTATGATGTTAGCTGTGATTTTATCATATATGGTCTTTATTCCATTGAAATATGTTCCCTTTATATCAGTTTGGATGAGAGTTACTATGAATGGATGTTAAATTTTGTCAGATGCTTTTTACACATCTTTTGAGATGATCATATGATTTTTATCCATCCCTTTGCTAATCTGGTATATCACATTGACTGACTTACAAATACTAAGCCACTCTTACATGCCCAGAATAAATCCCTATGATCTTTTTTTTTTTTTAATGTTGTTGTATTCAGCTTGCTAATATTTTGTTGAGGACTTTTGCATTAATATTGATCAGAAATTTTGGCGTGTAATTTTCTTTTGTAGTGTTTTTGACTGGTTTCGGTATCAGGATAACGGTAGCCTCATAGAATAAATTTGGAAGTGTTCCATTCCCTTCAGTTTAGTTTAAGAATGGTAAGTATTACCTCTTTGTATGTTTGATAGAATGCCCCTGTGAAGCAGTCCAGCCCTGGACTTTTGTTTGCCTCACATGGGAGCTGCAGTGGAGCTAGAGCTGTGGGAAGATTCAGTCCACATCCTTTGCCTTATTCTCAGAAGTAAGGAAGCACCTGGTGCTCTTTAAGAGTAGAGTCAAGCTTTCTTACAGCTCTCCTGTTAGTTCCACTGATTTTCAAACCAGCTTAGGGTACCCCTTTATATTAATTCTTCTAATCCATGAAAACAGTGTATTTTCCCATTTCTTTATGTCATTTTCAATTTCCTTCCATGTTTTATAGTTTTCAGAGAATATGCTTTTCACCTGCTTGATTAAGTTTAGTCCTAGGTATTCTATACTTTTTTAAGTGACTTTAATGGGATTGTTTTCTTGTCTTTTCTTTCTGATAGTTCATTATATTGTACAGAAAAACAACAGACTATTATTCTTATATCCTTCAACTTTTCTTGAATTCATGTATTAGTTCTAATATTTAGTGTTACATTTTAGGGTTTTCTTTATACGATATCATGTTGTCCAAAAATAGAGACAATTTTACCTCTTCACTTCCAATTTGAATGTCTTTTATCTTTTTGTCTTGTCTGATTTCCGCGACTAGAACTTCCAGTACTATGTTAAATAGAAAGGATGTCTTATTCCTGCCTGATTTTAGAGGAAAAGCTTACAGCTTTCTACTATTGAGTATGATGTTAGCTGTGATTTTATCATATATGGTCTTTATTCCATTGAAATATGTTCCCTTTATATCAGTTTGGATGAGAGTTACTATGAATGGATGTTAAATTTTGTCAGATGTTATTTACACATCTTTTGAGATGATCATATGATTTTTATCCATCCCTTTGCTAATCTGGTATATCACATTGACTGACTTACAAATACTAAGCCACTCTTACATGCCCAGAATAAATCCCTATGATCTTTTTTTTTTTTTAATGTTGTTGTATTCAGCTTGCTAATATTTTGTTGAGGACTTTTGCATTAATATTGATCAGAAATTTTGGCGTGTAATTTTCTTTTGTAGTGTTTTTGACTGGTTTCGGTATCAGGATAACGGTAGCCTCATAGAATAAATTTGGAAGTGTTCCATTCCCTTCAGTTTAGTTTAAGAATGGTAAGTATTACCTCTTTGTATGTTTGATAGAATGCCCCTGTGAAGCAGTCCAGCCCTGGACTTTTGTTTGCCTCACATGGGAGCTGCAGTGGAGCTAGAGCTGTGGGAAGATTCAGTCCACATCCTTTGCCTTATTCTCAGAAGTAAGGAAGCACCTGGTGCTCTTTAAGAGTAGAGTCAAGCTTTCTTACAGCTCTCCTGTTAGTTCCACTGATTTTCAAACCAGCTTAGGGTACTCCTCCTGGTGTCAGATCCCAGGACTGGGATCCTTTCCTAGGGATGCGGGTCCTGAGCTGATGGCGTTTTTCTCCCTCCTACCTGACTCTTTGTGGATCTTTCTTTACAGCCTTAGTTGTATAACAGTCTTTCTGCCACTTTCCATTGTGTTTCCAGTGTTGTGAATTGCTCCACATACAGACTTTTTTTGTAGATGTGGTTTTTTTAGAGGTATTTTTGATGTGTTTGTAGTGGGACATGATTTCTGTCCTTGTACTCTGCCTTCTTCTTCTTTTTTCTTTTTTAATTTAAAGAACTAGCCTCCAGTGAGGACCTGGGTTTGATCCTCTAGGTCAGGAAGATCCCCTGGGGAAGGGAACAGCAACCCACTCCTTGCCTGGAGAATCCTGTTGTCCTCTACCTTCTTGATGTTCATTTTTTTTTACCTTCTTAAAAGCAGCATTAGAAGGAGCAGAACAACCACTACCGTGACAGCTTTCATTCGTGATGGGCAGTGAGTTGTAGGTGTACCTGAATTCCTCCTACCTTTTCCACAGCACTGGTAACCTCCCATCCACTTTTGGCCGCTAGGTTTTTGAGAGCTTCCACACTGCCATTACTCAAGGATACCTAAAATACAAATATTTGAAAAGTTGTGAGTTCAGTACACAGATACGTGATCAAATATTTTCTGCTT